>OV884009.1:95923089-97298829 GCA_930367205.1 Acanthosoma haemorrhoidale
TTGTTTTTTCTTGTAAATATCTAGTTATTTACCCTGATTATATACATATTTTGTTTGTATTTTTAAATAGAAATTTCCAATACAATTTGTCTTTCAATAAAATAACAGATTATCCACTATTTATTTAAAAATTGACGTCATTCAAAGATTATTCTAATTTTCAATAAAAGAGAATGAAAAGCAGTAACTACTCCATTGATGTTATGAAATAAAATGTAACATAATATAAAAATAATTTATATATTTATTTTTATTTTGAATTCTTAAAATTGTCTATTTCCATTAAAATTGTCAAACTCAACAACAATAAAGTCAACCCAAATAAATAATCTCAAACTAATATAAAAAGAAATGGTGATTTCAAATGTTATATGTAGATTAGTTCAACGTCCGATTTGAGATGGAGAATTTCCGAAGAGGGTGGAATTATCATAATAGAATATCTTCTGGACAACATAGAAATTTCTCCCTTCTAATTTAATTTATATTTTTACTGGGATAAAATTACAATCTGCCTTATTGCGTAATAAGTAATTCTGTTCGGTGTTCTCATTCATACCATATTTACAATTCTTCATTCTTTTGCTCATTCATACAGTATTTACAAACACCCCAGAGGCCTCCCAAATCCACATGGTTGTCACCTCCCTGGCATGCGAAAGAGGAAGCGGAATCTTGGGAAGTCCCCCACGCTCCTCCGTCAGCCGCGTCACCAGATACGAGCAAGTCGAGGATGACCAAGAGCGCGAGAGCCACGGACGCTCAGCACATAATTGGCGAAACTGCCCATTGCCAGGATTCCTACTGACACATATTTATAGCAATCACAAGGCTACTGCCACTTTAGTCTCCAAAGAGAATTATCGCCAGCGGAGGGTGACCAAGAGCGCGAGAGCCACAGACGCTCAGGACATGATTAGAGAAACTGGCCCTTGCCAGGACTCCCACTCTCACTTAATTATAGCAGGTCACGAGGCCACTGCCGTTTTAGTCTCCTAGGATATAACCCTCCTAGGTGCAGGACAAGTGGTGCAGTGTAATGAATGTGCTAGGGGATTACGGTGGTTAGGTAGGTTTTGATGGAATTTCCTTAACTTTGAAGGGTTGAGTTCAATAATGTAGAGTATATTAAGATAAGGGTTTTGTTTTACACGTAATAAGGGGGATTAACAATTGTTCTCAGGACAATTACGCTTGATGTTCGACGATTTTGCTTTTCGCTCATAGCTCTATTTCGTATGTTCAGATTGGGTTTAGTATAGCTTTGTAAATTATTAATTTATTTCCTATTGAGTGATGGGATTTCCTCCTAGTGGACTTAGAAGAAGCGGTCTGAATGGTAGGAGTGTAGGATTGGGAAAAGGTCTGTCGTAAATATCTTATAAAGGAAATCTGTGTTCCAAACCCTGTCAAAAGCTTGAGCTATGTCCAGACAATCACCAGTGAAATATTGTTTGGTGTCGAGGGCTGAGGATATGTGCACGAAACAACCCTAAGGCCTTTTGGAGCAGTAGAACCTTAGCCGGAAACCAAACTGTTGATATTTGGATTCAACGATCGGAAGTAAGCGTTTTAATAGGATTTTTTCAAAGATTTTTGAGAGGAAGGGAGTAGGCTAATGTAACTGTAAAATAAGGGGTGCTTACCGGGTTTAGCGAATAGGACAATAATAATTTATATAAGCGAATAGGAATGTTTCCAGAGGAGAGGAAAGTGCGTCGTTCAAATAATGCAATTATAAATGTAGGTTAGGAAGATTTTGGCTTGAGGAGGAAGTTGTTGGAGAATTCTAGGAGTAGGAGATCTTATCTGGGAGATTTTCGGTAAAGTAAGCTTTTCAGAACGTATTTGACCTCAGAAAGGTTTTGGTGGAAGTGAGGAAATCATCAGTAGTTGTGCCATGAGCATGGTTCTGACAACTAAGGTGAGGTGTGAATGTACGGGAAAAATGCAGAGCGAATTCTCCTCCCTACTATGTCTTATAAATGTTGTATGTATGCATAAATGTTGATTTTTTAAAACATTTTCCATTTTTTTTTCGCTAACATTTTTTTGAGACCCAAGGCATTTTTGTTCGTCCTTGAACTAATTTTATTACTTCATAAATAGCTGGCATGTTCCCTCAATAGAGTAAAATAAAGATTTTCGTCCCCCCCCCCCCAAAAAAAACGATCGTAAAAATGAGTAACGGTTAGTTTTACACTATTAAAAATTCTATAAGTAGTTACAATTAAAGCTGGGATGTTGTTCCAAATAAAACCCGCTCCATGAAAATTAATTAGCAGTAAAAAAATAAATGTATATGTAAGTTTGAACGTTACCACCAAACTTCGGCACATATGCTAAATGTCCCTACAGAGTGCGCTAGGATCGAACGACGCTCCGAGTTGTAACCTCCTGAATATGGGTACTCTTGTTAAGACAATGGTCAACGCTTATTATCGACAATTGTATTGATTCAGGTTAGTTATAAGTTTTATTTGTTTATTGTAATATTTGTAGTGCTAGCTAATGTGTACATATGTTTAATATTACAGTTCTAAAATACATCTGGAAGTGTTTGATTTATAACCGGAGAACCTCCACCTCCTTTAAGTTTCTGAATTCGAAACTTACAAATCAATACAATGAAGACAAAGGCGAAATTTCATTTCATCTCAGAAGCTGGAGAAGATTTCAGAAGCACTGTAGTGAAAGTTATTTATTTCCAAAAGATAAACAGTCTAGCGCTCAGCATAAACAACTCTTCGATACTACTGTAGTGAAGAATGTGGTGAAGAGTTTGAGAATTCGAAGCAAATTTCGAAAAATAGTGATAATAATGACTGAAGAGCTCTGTGAGATTTATTTGGATGTAGAAGGTAATATAACATTTTATGATAAATATTTAGAAGAGGTTATACCTAACACAAACAATGCTATAACAGATACCATAGAAAAACATGTGTTCTGGGGTTAAAGATAGGGTTATTGAAAAATTTATATGGTAAAAATTTAAATGCTAATGTATGGCTAAATTTATTCGTTCAGGAATGTGCTAGAGTGGGGATTACTCAAGACAAATATGCAGAAGCTATAAGATTATTCTTAGAGAAGTCTGCATTAGATTGGTATAATATATTCTGGAAACAGAACTCAATGTTTAATTCCTTTATTGAAACCTTCTCAGCACAGTCCTGGACCGAAATAGCATATGCATATAATTTTAAGTATTTAAATGGTTCCCTGTTAGAATATGCGTTAAAGAAAAGAAGTTTATTGTTAGAAATAGATGAAAGTATCTTACTAAATACTCAAATTAACCTGCTTGTAATTAACTTACCAAATTTTATACAAAATAAATTAGAAAGAAAGTCTATTGTAAGCATGGAAAATTTAGTGGCAACATTAAAACAATTTGGTAAGTTAAATGAAAGAAAAAAAGAGAAAGAAACACAAAAATGTTCAAGCTAGAAAAAACCATGTACCATATGTAAAAAATTAGGTTTTCAAAATAGATTTCATTTAAAGAGTTTGTGTCGTTTAAAAGATAAACAATTGCAAAAAATAAAAAATGAGAATATTAAGATTACAAATAATGGAGAAGTTCAAGATATGATAGCAAGCTCTGAAGGGGCAAAAAACGAGTAGTCCTCCCACTTATTAAAATAAATCCAATAAATCTCGCTAATCGAAATCCAGCTATTGGTCTTTATGACTCTGGATCTAATATTTCTTTGATAAATAATAATTTTTAAATAATAATAAAGATATTAAAAAAATAATAAGTGGGAGAGATAATATAAAAGGGGTAACAGGAGTTGCAAAAACAGAGGGTACGGTTGTATTAAGAATTAAAATCGGTAATATGGAAGAAAATTTTCAGTTTTTTATTGTGAAAAGTATTAATTTTAAAAATGATTTTCTATTAGGATTAGATTTAATAAAAAGATTCAAACTATGTCAAGATGAAAACTTAATAATAACACAAAAAGAGATAACAAAACAAGAAGATCGGCAAATTAACAAGACTGAAATATCAGATATAAACAAGATAGAAAATATTATACAAAAAAATAAGGAAATTTTTGCTAAGTCAAAATTCGACATAAGGTTATGAAGCAACAGTAAAATTAATACAAAATAGATATATTTCGAAGAAACCATACAGATGCTCATTCCAAGACAAAATTGAAATTGAAACGCAAGTTGATGAATCATTAAAAGCTGGTTTAATTGAAGAATTAAGCAGCCCTTATGCAGCTCCTGTCACTATGGTATTTAAGAATGAAGAAGGAAAAAGATCACGCTTTCGTATTGACTTTAAGGAACTAAATAAAATAATTGTGCCAGAAAGTCAACCGTTTCCTAGGATTGATAATCTGACAGCACGCGCCAGAAACGGTAAATTTTTTTCAAAATTGGATGTAAATTCGGCGTTTGGTCGATAACAGTGCGCGAAAAGGATAAATATAAATTGGCTTTCGTAACCCATCATGGTCATTGGCAATGGAATTGCTTGCCATATGGTTTGAAGTCTGCTCCGGCTATATTCCAAAGAGTCTTGTCGAGTGTGATAAGAAGAAATAACCTAGATAAGTTTGCTGTAAATTACATAGATGATGTATTGGTTCATTCGAAGAATTATGAGGACCATGTAAAACATGTAGAATTAGTGTTAAAAGCACTACAGGAACAAGGATTTAAATTAAATGAATCAAAGTGTCAGTTTGCCCAAAACAAGGTAACTTATCTGGGTCATGAAATAGGAAATAATTATATAAAACCAATGAATGACAATCTCACAGCAATTAAAAAGTTTCCTGTACCTCAAACAAAGAAACAGGTTAGACAATTTTTAGGTAAAATAAACTTCTATTTGGAGTATATACCAAAACATACTATTTTGCTAGATCCCTTAAGAAATTTACTAAGGAAAAATGTAGATTTCCATAGGTCAGAACAATGTAAAGATTGTTTCGAGACAACAAAAAAATATTTATACTCAGCTCCGGCACTAGCAATATTTGATCCAGAAGCTCCAACATACATATTCACTGATGCAAGTATTGAAGGAGTTGGAGCAATTCTGAAACAACCACAAGAATACAAATCTCAAAAGTCAGTATTCTTCTTTTCTAGAAAACTGACTAAGGCTCAGAAAACAAAAAAAGCTATATTTATAGAATGTTTAGCTATTAAAGAAGCTATACTTTACTGGCAATATTATCTGATAGGGGAAAATTTTGTGGTATTTACAGACCACAGACCATTAGAAAATTTTAATGTGAAGAAAAGTAATGATCCAGAACTACTACAAATTTTAAACTATATCTCACAATTAGACTTTGAGATTGTATATAACCCAGGTAACGAAAATCTGGAGGCAGATTGTCTATCCAGAAATCCAGTCTTAGAATCAAATGAAGAAACAGATGATAACTCAGCGATTAAAACATCAAATTTATTAAAACTGGAAGATTTAAAAGAAAATCAAAAGCTAATAAAATTGGATGACAAATGCATAATTAAAGATGATATAATTTACAAAATACTGAATAAGAGTGAGAAAATATGGATAACAGAAGAATTTGGTATTTCACTTATTGAAAGTGTACAGAAAGATCAACGTCATATAGGAACAAAACAATTAATCTTAACAATATATGTACAAACATATAAGATTGATTTCTATTCGACTTCGAAAGCACAAATAGCCAAAGATTTTATTAATCTAATCAAGAAAGTAGAAAAAGCTGGAAATATAAAAACATTATCAACAGATAAATATCCTGGTATAAATTCAGCACAATTTAAACAATATGTAAATAAACAAAAGATAACATTAACTTTTACAGCAGTAGATTGCGCATTTTCTAATGGATTAAATGAAAGGACAAATCAAACACTAGTTAACAGAATAATCTGCAAAATTCATGTAAATAGAGATAAATCGTGGCCAATAGTAGCAGAAAAGTGTATCAAGAAATACAATAACACGATACATAGTTCTACTGGGTTTACCCCCGATTACTTATTAACTGGAATAGATGCATTATTTGTACCTGATGAACTAAATGAAAATAAAATTACCAATTTAGAAAATAATAGGGAAATAGCTTATAAAAACTCAGAAAAGACACATAACAAAAAGAAAAAATATTATGATAAAAATGTTAAAAAGTTTGAATACGAAGCTGGAGACCTTGCATATATACAAAACAGTAACAAATTGAAGAGAGATAAATTAGATGCGATCAGAGTAGGACCTTTCAAAATAAAACAGAAAATCTCAGAGGTAATATTTTTAATAGATAGTAGATTTCGTAAAAAGGAGTCAAATTTATTTCATGCTAGTAAGCTCGTGCCTTATTCCAAAGGGCTTTACCCTCTGTCTCAAAAAGAGGGGATGTAAGTTTGAACGTTACCGCCAAACTTCGGCATATATGCTTAATGTCCCTACAGAGTGCGCGAGGATCGAATGACGCTCCGAGTTGTAACCTCCTGAATATGGGTACTCTTGTTAAGACAATGGTCAACACTTATTATCGACAATTGTATTGATTCAGGTTAGTTATAAGTTTTATTTGTTTATTGTAATATTTGTAGTGCTAGCTAATGTGTACATATGTTTAATATTACAGTTCTAAACTACATCTGGAAGTATTCGATTTATAACCTGAGAACCTCCACCTCCTTTAAGTTTCTGAATTCGAAACTTACATATATATACTATATTATGTAGGCCATCAAATTAAAGGACTTAACGTCCTGATAAATAATATGTAACATTTATAGGAGCTAACATTAGCTGTAATTACATGAAGTCATCAAAGGGTTTATTTTGCATCAGTGTTTTACTTCATTCCCAAAAGATGCAAAAGACCTAAAAAGTTAATTACTTGTTGTTTAAAAATAAATATTTTTCTTTCATATCAAGTAGGTGTTGTGGCCACCTCTTAATTACAAATAATTATAAGTTCCCCTCTTCTCGTATCAGAAAATATGTATTTATGTTTCATTATGTTTAATAAAGGTTATGACGTCAGTGAGAGTAGGGGGAGGAACTAATGGGGGATACAGCAGCAGGTCTCTCACGGCAATCCAGTTTGCTTCTCTCCGGTTCACACTCGCCTTTGGGATCCGGACGGTTTTCGCCTACCCTTAGACACCGAGTGTGAGTTCGTGGTCATTCCAAGACCACATAAACTACCTATAAACCTACCCTGTTCCTCTTTTCCTGAACATAGTGCTTTGTCGGGCCACACACCTTCTAAGATCTCATGGAGTCAGATCAAAACGAATTAGCTTGCCTTATCTCTTTCTGGGCGCTCGCCGGACGGCGGCTAGAGGTTGTAGTGACCCTAGCCCAAGGCGGGCGTCTCCACCCCACCTTAGGGACTCACATGTCTGTGCTCGACAGTAGGGCACCAACTTAAAGTCTTTAATGGACGTAGTGAAATCCTTAACTATTACTTGAAGTTTTATGAGGACTAATCTAAATACAGGCAGAGACATGAGCTATCTGAGATCAGGTACAGCTAACTATACAGGCCTTGCAAAGCTACTTGTCTTTATTAGTTCAAGTGCTAAGTGAACAAGGTTATTGAGAATATCTGCCAAATGAGTTTGGCGCTGGGCATCTGCAGGAGCCTGTAATCTTGTCTAGAGAGCTTATGGCCCCCTGCTGTTTGATGCCTGGCATGCACTTCACAACACGTGCCTTCAACTACCATTGTCATCGTGTGACAATTGGCTCGACTGTTTTTATCAGCTTGTAAGAAGAAGCTGAATTCCAGTTTAGTGGCCATACAATTGATCTAGTTTATTTTAAATGTTGAAGGTGTATTACCAATCACTGAGTAACGTTTCAGTTAAAATGAAAATAAATAAAACGTTAGGAAAACAAACGACTATAAACTAGTTATTCCATGGATCAGTACGTCCAGTTTTTATTTTTAATTAATTAAAAGCTTTCTATTTTTAATTCCGTCTATTGAATAAACTACAAAGAAAATTGTATTTGTATAATACATCTAAAAAGGAAATGAAAAAGTGACATTTTACATCCTATAACCATGTTAGAGATTAGTGGAATTCTGGTGAGTGAATTCTTCAATGTTAAATGATTGAGAAAAACCAACTATGCATTTTTTTGCAAAAATATTTCATTTTATTTCCTAAACTGAAAATGGGCTTTTCAACAATAAAAACAAACCCATGTAACTTTTGTTACTTAAGCAAGCTAATAGTTCAGTATTAGCTTTCAACATTATTTCTTAAAAATGTATTCAGGTTTTCTGAAAAACTAATCGAAAGTCTTTTCAATATCCAGTAACAGCATACGTGTGTGCTATTTATAAATGAATGACAGTGTTGTGAAATATGTCTGGCATGCCATTCCACAGTAGCAGGATGGTAGCTTCTGAAACCGAATATGTTGGGAAATATGTTTGAGAATATATTTTAGAACTAGTTTCTCAAAAGTTTTATTTGTTATGTTATGTTTCAGTATGGCAATAATCTCTGATGTTTCTAGGCAAATGGAAAATGTGCGTCGCAACGTTTGGTCCTCTTTCAAATATATTTTGAATCCATATAAATATACAAATATATAAAATGTCTAGTACGCTAGATCACTCCTAGCTCTGACTTGACTTCCGAACCCTAGTAAAGAAGGGTGTTTATGAACATCCTGGGCAACTAAAGTATCGTTTTCACACACTTTTCCCAAGTGCTTCTATGAGAGGCTCGATCCGGTGTAAGGAAGTGAGTTTTTATAATCTGCACTCTCTGGTACTGAAAATGGTGTTAATGATGGCCCATCCTGTACTTTGAGGCCCCTGCCTTAAACTGTTTTCACCCTCGTTTAAAAAAAATGTTGTTTATTACTGGTCCGTTAACTCGTCTGTCAAAACCCTCTTCTCAACCACCAACAAAGAATTATAAGCTACAGTCGATTTAATTATCTGATTTCTATTATGTTATAAATTATATATTAATTAGCGAGTTGCACATATAATATTATCTAGGCACCAAAACAGAGAAATTTATTTGTTTTAATAAATCAATTTTTGTATAATCTTAAATACTGTAATAGAGTTTTAGGTACATACATTTATACACCTAACATTAAAAGGAAAACACGTATCACTATAGGAGATACATTTTAAAAATGATCCTTTATTCTATTTAATAATAATAATAATAACAACGTTTATTTGGACAATATAATAATAAAAATAATATCTTAAAAGTACAAAACTTGAAATTATAAGTAAGCAATCAGCTAGCTACTGCTGAGATTTAAATTTAAGTATAAAAATAAGAGAAAAAACGAAAAAAAATCATGCTATTTAAAGCTTTTTTTCGCTATTACATCCAAATCTCTGTGAACGATAAACCTTAAATAGTTTATAGTGAATTAAATTCTATTTACTGATATGATGATTAAGAAGTAAAAACGATTAAAAACAAATATATAAACCATCTTATAACCACACCTTAGAATTAGGTACAATTACGTTACATTTGCGTAGATTCCTCTGGAGGTAGATTTGTTTCACAGGCATACACGAATTTACTTTAAGATGTTAGATTTTCTTTTCATTAGTCTGATTTATCTGTGATTATATGACCATACTAATACACAACTATATTTATTGTAAATAAATAATATATCTATATCTATGATCTCATTTAAACTATAATAGTTGTAGCAGCTGCCATGCCCAAACTATCAGTGTTGAACTTGAATAAATTAGTTTATTTCGAAATAAAGTTCCATAAGAAAAGGACAAATATCACGAGTTCCTAAGATGGCAGTATTAATGAATCATTACTGTTTCATTGAACTATAAATTATTCATATTGCTTTTGATGCAGGGCTCCTGAATCAAATCTGTAACTTGGATTATCGTAGTAAAAGTAACGGTTTAGGGAAAATAATTGACATCAAGGGAGCCATTGCTACTCTATTTCGGTACTACCTAAGTCCTAAATTAATAACCCAACGTGGAGTTTTTTTCATTCAAAAGTCGACTTAATTAAAACTTTTTGATATTAATAGCAGGAGAAATTGTTGCCTTTGAGAAAGGGTAGACTATAGCCCGTCAACCAACATTCCTCAGTTAAATAATCTTTGTAGAGGAGAGTCTTTTAAAAGAAAAGAAACAAAAGCTTTATTATGAGGTGCAATCAAAACACTGTTATATACAAATATTAAGAGATCAGTTAGAACATACTGGGTGGAATGTTTAGGCACAAGTGGGGTCTGGGGCTAAAGCTGAGACATATATGTATAAGAAAAGGGTACGATTCTGGGAAGTAGGGAGGTCTTGGAGGGATGCGGTTACTCACTTAAAAATAACAGGAGTCATCAGTGGCCTCCATGAAGTCACGAGGCAGGTATACAGTTCTCAGTACGCTCAAGCCCCTTCTACTTGTTCTTAGCATTATAAAGCTCTTGATAACTCTCCTATCCAATTTCTATACTCAAATCAAACTAGGTAAAAAATAACTGTTTAAAAATATACCTTAGTATTCAAAGAATTGAATTTATAAATAATGAAAAATCAGCAGTCAATAATTTTTGTTGTGCTGTTGACTCTTTTTACTTAACGTTTCAAAAGTTTTGAAAAAAAAAATGAATTATAATGGAAATTAATGCAATACAATCCACCATTACATAATTCTAAGGAGTGCGAGTTTATGATAACAAGATATCTTCCTTGACTTGCAATCCTGTTTTGTCAATAAGGATTCCATTCTGTAGTTACCCGAGACCTATGCTGCAGTCTATTTTTAAACAGGATGTTGAGGCAGTTATGGCCACAGTTTGACGTCAGTTAAATAATCTTTTAAAGAAAGGCTTTATTATGAATTACAAGCAAAACACTGGTATATACAAAGATTAGGGAACCAAATAATCTATCATAATAAGTTATCAGAGTAACAACATACTGGTTTGAATGTATATGAACAAATCGATTGTCTGGAGCTAAAGCTGAGACATATATACGTTATTCACCGCCGGGTAAGATCTGATAAAGAAACGATAAGGAAAAGAGGAACAAAAGACTAACTTAAGTTCTCGAAATAGACAGCTTTATTTCTATCTGTAATCAAACATATACAGGATCATGGGATGTTCACGTCGTATTAGTTTCCAATACAGAGCTTTCTCTGACTTTAACTCCCCCCTGCCAGTTCCCGACCATCCGTCGGGAACTTAACAGCGGGCTATGTACAATTGATAGAGTATCGTACCCCGATACTCATAGCGGACAGTAAATTGTTGCCTTACGTCATAAATTAAAAAAAAACAGAAACCTTAGCACTTCATACACCGACTAAAAATAGTATTAACGAAAACTAAAACAAACAAACAAAAAGAAAAATACTCTATATCAAGATAAATACGCTATTCGATCTTGTTCACAATACATACGCTGATATAGATTTATGATGTGGAGTGAGGAGTGTACGGGGGTGAGGGCATTACCCGAGACCATCGCAAATCGCAACCACCCTAAACGGGCCCTAGTAACGGATTAGCTAGTTACTCCGGTTCAATGCAACCTTGCGGCATGACGCAATCTTCGATGGGTTTGACGCCCACGTTTTCCCTCGCCACTCTTCTACGTTTTTCGGCCATAATCCCCGCGTAGGCCTTCCCCCAGAGTTTCCCCAACTCCGCACGGTTGTTGAGGAGCTGTGTGGCCGTCTCGTCTCCCTCCCCCGTTCCTCTGGTGTCTCGGCAAAGTCCCCGCAGGCCAAAAAGAATCTCGAAGGGAGAACCCCGTAGCCGAGTGTATGTAGTGATTATATGCTACCACCGCTAGTGACATAGCCTCAGTCGGCTACAACCCCTTATCGGCATGATAGACGCGGAGATGATCCCCCTGAGTACTCTGAAGACGCTTAATTCCACCCCAGCTCTTTGGGTCTCCCGAGGTGTTGACATGCCATCTGACATCCAGCAACTTCATCTGCTCTCTTATGTTGGTGTTTCTCGAATTCTCTGCCACTATTCGATCGGGGACCCGATAAAATTGTAACCACCTGCGCAGCGCTCCTAATACGGCCTCTGACAACTTTTCGAGGACGGGGTATGCCATGGCCGCCTTACTGAATAAATCAACGACGGTTATCTACTTGTGGCCCTTCCAAGTAAAAGTATCCGTTTGCAGGTCGGTCAGGGGTGTCTGTGCCGCAGGGGTCTCTTCTTGCGGTCACATCGGTGGGTGTCAACTTCGTGCGATGACAGATCTCGCAAGCTCCTTGCGTCTCCTGGATGGTTTTATGCATTCCCCACTAGAAATACCTGTTTCCGGTTTTCCCCGATGATTAGTTTTGCCTTGGTGGTATGCAAGCGTAATTTCTTTTTTCATTGTATCATTGGCGTACCGTTTACACCACCATCGTGGATCGCACGAACGTCCGGTCAAACCTGATCCACTCCGCTCGCTATAACCTCTTAATTTTCTCCCAAATTATCCCGTTCCCTACATAGACATGGTGCGTTTTCCCTGGCTTCGAAGCGTCGTTGAGTAGGCGGCAGATCTGGTACCCTGTTTTACTCCCGGCTGCGACCAGATGGTCGTTGTTCTGGATCTGTTGTGATCGCTGCAAGCAATCTTCGTTGGTCCCGCTGTTCGCGTCTTTAGATTATCTGGCGACGTTTATCGTTGACTATTTCCTGGAGATCTTCCATCTCCGCGGTTCTGTCACCTCCCGAATTCCCTCCTCCTGTCGACTGCCCATACTCCGTGGAACCAGATTCTCTTTGGTCACCCTCCTCCTCCGGCATCCTTTCCCGGATGAAATACCGGACAACCCTAAATGATTCCCCTTGTGGTTCTATGGTGTTGACTGTCATTGACTGCCCGTGACAGCTTGTCCGCCACGACGTTTTCCTTGCCGGGCTTATATACAATCTCCATGTTGTACTGGCTAAGATATTCCGTCCACCTCGTGACCCTTGGTGATGACTCCTTCAGTTTCCCTACCCATTGTAACGGACGGTGATCCGTGTGGACTCGGAATCTTCTCCCGAACAAAAAGGGCCGAAAATGGTCAATCGCCCAGACGATCCCTAGCAACTCCCGTTCTAGTGCGCTGTATCGGCTTTCTGCCTCCGTTAGGGGTCTACTGGAATACGCTACTGGCTGGTCTCCTTTGTCTCCCGCCTGGGATAGGACCGCTCCCAACGCGTATTCGCTAGCATCCGTTGTGATAGCGAACTGCTTACTAAAATCGGGAAATGCCAAATCCGGGTGTTCCTGCAAATGGCTCATGCATTTTCGGATGTTCACCTTTATATCAGGGGTGATGATCACCTTCCGTCTTTTTTTCAGGAGTTCGTTGAGAGGTACTAAACACGCCACCATTTCCGGGACCAATCTTCTATAGAAATTTAGCGTTCCTAGAAGGCGTCGAATTCCTTTGACATCGGACGGGACCGCCAGCTTTTGGATGGCTGCTATCTTCCTAGCATCAGGGCGCCCTTCTTGGAGATTGTGTGTCCAAAAAAGGTAATAACTTCCTGGCCTAGCCGGGACTTTTCCTCCGACAGTTTTAACCCAAATTGCCTAACTCGGGTGAACAAAGTTTTCAGATGCTCTTTGTGTTAGGCCTCATCCGCGCTAAATACTAGGAGGTCTTCCATATAAATTTGGCACATGGACTCATTGAAACCCCTGAGTAACTCATCCATAATTCTCTGGAACGTGATAGGTGCGTTTTTAAGACCGAATAACATCCGTGTGAATTGATAATGCCCTCGTTCGAAGGTAAAGGCTGTTTTGTGGGATCCTTCGGATCCATCTGTATTTGGTGGTTCACCTCAATTTACCGCCGGGTAAGATGTGATAAAGAAAAGAGTAGGAAAAGAGGGACAATAGACTAACTCAAGTTTTCGAAATAGACTGCTTTATTTCTATCTGTAATCTGACATATATGGAATCATGGGATGTTGACGTCCCATCATCGTATTAGTTTCCAATACAGAGCTGTCTCTGACTTTAACTTATATATATATATATATATAAGAAAATGAAAAGATTTTGGAAAGAAGTGGATGTTTACTTAAAAATAATATGGAACTATCAGTGATTTCTTTGAAGTCACAAACCAGGTATACAGTTCTGCTGAAGATATTTCCATTGCTCACAGTATTACACAACTGTCGTAACATAACGACGGTATTCCGAGACAGCTTGGCCTCTACCATCAATGAGAGAACTCCCCTCTTCTTTGTACACTGTTCGCTGCTCTCACTGCACTCGTGATCGCTGTTATACTGTAATCATGGTCTTTTTACTAATTACTCATATATGTCCTCTCTTGCCTACTAGATCCAATCTCGGCTCTGCCGTCCTCCCTACCTGTCCTAGTTGATACTGTGCACGTGGACGTCGGCTTGGGAGGGGGGCATCAGGCACTTCCTTGTAGCATTCCCAGCGCGGTCCAGTCTACTTCCACTCAGGTTCATATTCACCTCGGTTTGTTACTGTCCTTAGGTTCCGTGGACGTTCCAATATCACACAAACTGCTTCTTCCTCTTCTCCTGATCACCATGGACCGGAAACTCACGGACAAGGAGTCAGATTACATCTTGCTGGCTGAAGCCGACGAATACCAAAAGATAGCCAGCAAAGTCATAGAACGCTTATACCAAGTTTAGGTCATCGGCCCCTTGTTCGACCCGAAACACCCCCTACAATGTGCTTTCTTACTTTATTTACTCCGGAATTGTTATAGTTTATAAGTTAAAATAGTTACTACTCTTTGCATGTCGTGGTGGCCATAATACATAAATGATGAGGTACTATCTTCTATCCTATTTATTACTATAATATTAACATTTAGCTTTCAATACAACAACATTGTTTGATGCAGGTGATCCCACTCATGTGGATGATAAGGATGATGGATCCTTAATCAAGTTTATTAGAGATCGCTGTCTATATTGCTTATTTTTTCCCAATAGCAAATAGAGCTTCCATGTAAAATGCTCTACCAATCCTACCAGTAGATTGATCCGCTACAATTCTTAGTGATGGTGACAAATGTCGGCCAACCTTTACCTATTCATAGAGGTGTGTGTTTGTATGAGAGAGAGTGAGAAAGGGGCAGAGACCAAAGGTACCAATGACGCTCAGGGGTGGTTGCCAGTGTCAGGAGCTCATAACAGATTTATTCTTCTGATGATTACTGGTTACTGATGATTACTGAGACCTGGATGGGTGGAACTAACTAAATAGTTTACAAGAGGCTGTCAACATTAGTTAGGCTTTTAGGCTTTCGTTGAATTCGGGAAAGGTCAAGAGCAGTAGGCACATGGAGATCATTATGAAGAGATGAGTTGGTAATCTAGGAAGGAGCATATAGCTCTGAGGACGTTTGGTCGTACCGAAGTTCGAAGTTTCAGCACCCCCCCCCCCAAAGATCTATTCTGAATGTCCAAATCGGGCTTGTTTCCTGTTTGTAAATGTGCAGTTTGTTTTCTAATCTGAGGATGAAATTTCAATAAAATAGTATGTAACATAGATCTGGCTAATCATATTATTATTAATGTGGGTAAAACCTCGATATTAGGCATCGAACAGTATAAATTGATGGAAAATGCGTATACAGCCCATTGAGCCTTCTCCACATGGATCGTGTGAACCTATCATCTTCCAACATCCTTGACTGTTCAATGCCCAGACTTTCACTTAGAGAAGAGACGTGAGTTGAACCCTTTTACCAGACTTAAAGATGACAATTATTGTATCTTCTTTATTGTGATAAAATTACAATCTGCCTTAATAAGTAATTGTGATAATTGTTCTCATTCATACCACATTTACAATTTTCATTCACTCGCTCATTCTATAGTAAATAATGAAAATTAAACATACTTTGGCAGCTATACAGGCCACTTCATAGAAACTCAAACCTCCCACTAGAATAATTTGTACATCTTTGATTCTCTAATTAGTAATTAGTAGAGTTATTTTGAGAACTTCTAAGTAATTTTTATAAAATTATAAATTCAAATAAATCTCTTTTTTTTTCATTTATCTAAGTAGTACTAATGACACTTATAAGAACAGAAAAAAAATTGAAATGACAAATTGTTTAGAAAGTTATGCAAAGCGATTCGATACAATATAAAGTTAGGAAGTGTTGTCATTATGGATATTGAGTTGAATCAGATTCATCCAGCCATCTCGATCTCAACTAGGTCTTTGAAGTTCCCCTAATCCAAAGTTTTGCCACCCCAGCCGGAATAGAACCCCCCCCCCTCCCCCATCGCTCCCCCCACTTGACGGCTATTTACCACCAACTTGATGATGCCCTGCAAAATAATAGCGGCTGATATTTTCACATGACATATAGGCATTTCACATCCGCCCTAATACCTAAGAACCAGTGAGTGAGGGGTATCTCAGGAAGCCACAAATCACCATTTGCACCATAAGAAACATGTTCAAATGCTGGTTATCCAAGGACTAGCGGCGTAACCTTATTTTTGTTTTGAATTCATTTTTATATTTGTTGTTGATTAAAATTTGCTCGCATCAAATGTCATGAAAGCACATTTCTCTAAAATATATATTAACACGATAATATAATAAACGTTTAAAAACATGTATGTAACGTGAAAAAAAAAATTGTGTTGGGACGGAGCTAATTTTGCCCACAATCCAATAAGGAGCTCCCCACATACAAGTGATATATTCATTGAATGTGATTATGTTGTATGACACTGGATAATGTGTTTCAAGCAATCATTAACGAAAAAAATGAAAATCGTTAACCACTAGAAAAACGGATACAAAGTTGAGTAGAACCACTGATATGTAATATGAGATCAGTTTAACTGAGAGTTATCCACAGAATATTAAATAGAGTAGAAGCACTTTAGGCGAAGGGAGGGAGAGTCGACTACCGCTCTTTAATTCTTTTCAAGCGTAATTCTTTTCAGGTTCAAAAATTTCCCTAAACATCTTCAAAAAACCGTAATTTAGGTACATGATTAATCTTTTAACTCCGAAAATCCCCTGGATATGATCTCCTTACTCCTCAAATTCTGAAACAACTCCCTCCTAAAGTCATAATCTTCCTAACCTACATTTATAATTGAATTTTCCGAACGATGCACTTTCCTCTTCTCTGCTCTGGAAACATTCCATTATTGTCCTATTCCCCAAACCCGGTAAACCAACCAATGACGCCTAATCTTACCGTCCAATACATCTCGCATATTCCTCCACCTTCAAGCTCTTCAGATCTAACTAGTCTATTAACGTCATTCCTTACAGAGTTCAGAACCCTAATTACCCCTCTCATTTCCCTTCTTACAAATCTTGTCACCTACCTCATCCCCATTAAAGAAAACCCATAAGTGGATCCTTCCGACTCCTTATCCATTCTCCTTTGGAATGCGAATGGTGTTCACACACACACTAACGAACTGAAAGCACTACTTCATGACAAGAACATCCACTTAGCTCTCATTACTGAAAAAAGACTTACGAGTAAGCGACCTTTTACAGTTCGACAGTACCAGACTTATCGAACTGATCACCCAGATGGAAGAGAACATGCAGGCACCACTGTCATTGTCCATAACTCCATTTCCCATCACATAGTTCCTTTGGTAGCACACGATTTCCTTCAGTCCACTGCAGTGTCAATCAGCACATTCACTTTACCCTTACTCTGTCATCAGTGTACTTCCCTCCCAATAAATCCATTTCCGATTCCCAATTCATCTCCTAGACTCCATCTGGCATCGTTTCCTTGTGGATGGGGACTTTAACGCAAAGCATCAACCGAAATCCAGATCTCCTAGACTGTTTCTTCTACAATAGCTTAGGCCCACTAAACTATTCACTTACGCGCCTCGACGACCTCTCCTCCAATCATAGCCCTGTGATCCTTATCATTTCCCTAAGACCTACCCACAAACTGCCTCCTCCTTCATTCATCAGGGGCCCAGTTGATTGGGACCACTTTCGCCAGATTCTTACAGACTCGGTAGACCTCAAAGTACCTCTGAAAACATCCTAGATGATGCAGTGCATTCCTTCACTACTCTGATCCAGAGGTTGGCCTGACGATGCTTCGTCACCCCACCGCCATCTAAAAAATCACAATCAAAATCCTTTACCTCAGTATCTCAAAGACCTAATCCAATCCAAACGTTACTCGAGAACAGTGTGGCAAAGAATCCGACATCCTGCTGATCGTCGCTCATATAATCAGTACTGCAAGTTGGTAAAGCGGCAATTGGCATCCTTCAGTTCCGATTCTTTTAATTCCTATCTCTCCTCTCTGTCTACCAGGGCTAATCTAACTAAGAAATCCTAAAATATCATCCTGTTTCACACCCACTCCGTCGTGATGATGGGTCCTGGGCTGCTTCGGATGGCGAGAGGGCGGAAGAATTCGCACTGCATCTTTCCCGTACTTTCACTCCTCACCTTACTCCTCAAAACAATGCTCATCACTCAACTGTTAAAGATTTTCTCATTTTACCTACCCCTCTCTCACATCCACCAAAAGCCGTTAACCCCTCTGAGGTCAAATATCTTCTGAAAAAGTTACCTTGCCGAAAATCTCCAGGACATGATCTTCTTACTCCTCGAATCCTCCAACAACTTCCTCCTAAAGCCATAATCTTCCTAACCTACATTTATAATTGCATTATCCGAACGACGCATTTTCCTCTCTTCTGGAAACACTCCATTATAGTCCTATTCGCCAAACCCGGTAAACCACCCAATGACGCCTCATCTTACCAGCCAATTAGCCTACTCCCTATACTCTCAAAAATATTTGAAAAACTCCTATTAAAACGCCTACTTCCAATTATTGAATCCAAAAACCTTTATCCTACTCACCAGTTTTGTTTCCGCCAACGACATTCCACTACTCAACAAGGCCTTCGCGTTGTTGATCACATTTCATCAGCCCTTGAATCCAAACAGTATTGCACTGCTGCCTTTCTGGACATAGCTGAAGCTTTTGACAGGGTTTGGCACATGTTTGCTTTACGAGCTCAGAGGTTACTTACCGCAGACCCTATTCCTAATCCTACAGTCCTACCTTACTAACGGCTTCTTCAAGTCCACTGTGGTTTAGAATATTCTAACTACTATCTAATAAAAGCAGGAGTTCCATAGGGCAGCGTCCTGCGTCCCATCGTCTATAATCCATACACCGCTGATGTCCCCTCTACCACCAATACCTTCTTGGCAACATTTGCAGATGATACTGCAGTCCTAAAAACCCATTCAGACCCTGATATAGCATCCAAAAACCTTCAAAAACACCTTGATGAGATCGAGTATTGGTGCAACCAATGGCGAATCAAGATCAATGAAGCAAAATGTTCCCACATAACCTATACCCTCTGCTGCAAGTCCTGTCCACTAGTATTTTTAAATTCAATTCCTCTCCCTGTGTCTGAGACAGTACGATAATTAGGCTTCCATCTCGACAAAATACTGACATGGAACCCACACAAGAGGCTAAAAAGACAAGAACTAAACAGACGCTTTGGACAACTGTACTACTTCGTAGGACGTGCCATCTCTCAAATAAACTACTTATTTACAAAGTTATACTTAAGCCAATCTGGGCATACGGAATAGAGCTATGAGGGACATCAAAAAAGTCTAACATCAAGCGCATCCAATCGTTTCAATCAAAAGTCCTGAGAACAATCGTAAGCGCCCCTTATTACGTCAGCAACAAAACCCTTCACAATGATCTGAATATACTCTATATTCTTGAACTCATCCCTTCCAAGTTCACAAAATTCCATAGTAACCTACCCAAACACCCTAATTCCCTAGCACAGTCATTGCACTGCACCACTTGTCCCTATAACCCTCCTAGGAGACTAAAACGGCAGTGGCCTCGTGACCTGCTATAATGGGAGTCCTGGCAAGGGCTAGTTTCTCTTATCATGTCCTGAATGTCTGTGGCTCTCGCGCTCTTGGTCACCCTCCGCTGGCTTTTATGTGATGCGGCTGACGTAGGATCGTGGGAGCCTTTCCAAGACATCGGTTTCTCCTTCGCACGCGAATTTCAATCAAAAGTCCTGAGAACAATAGTAAATGCCTCTCATTACGTCAGCAACAGAACCCTTCATATTGATCTTAATATAACCTAAATTCTTGAACTCATCCCTTCCAAGTTCATGAAATTCCATAGTAACCTGTCCAACCACTCTGATCCGCTAGCAGTGTCGTTTACAGTGCATCCTTATAATCCTCCTCTTCTTGGAGACTAAAAGTGCAGTGGCCTTGTGGCCTGCTATAAATACGTGACAGTGGAAGTTCTGGTAATGTGCAGTTTCTGAATGGTATATGGGCTGTTTGTAAAGATGGTATGAATAAGGGAGTGAATGAAAATTGTAAATATGGTATGAAGGAGAAACCGATGTCTTGGAATGGCTCCCACGCTCCTACGTCAGCCGCATCACATAAAAGCCAGCGGAGGGTGACCAAGAGCGCGAGAGCCACAGACATTCAGGACATGATAAGAGAAACTAGCCCTTGCCAGGGACTCCCATTATAGCAGGTCACGAGGCCACTGCCATTTTAGTCTCCTAGGAGGGTTATACATACATTTATCATAGTTACTTATTGCCCAATAAGGCAGATTGTAATTTTATCACAATAAAGAAGTTTCTGCCTGTCTGTTCCATGATTAATTTCTTTAGAGTGGCTCGAGACTGTAGCTGAGTAAAATAGTTAGGACGGAGGTGAGGATGGTATGCCAAACTTGATTCACCTTCATCACGAAGTATGATTTTTTTTTAGTTCAGTTCTAATTGGGCTCGTACTGTGCTGCTGAGGCAAGAATTTTTTGAAGTCAGAAGTGATGGCCAGGAATTTTTTATGTCTGACAGGGTTGATTCCAAATAAATCAATGATTGGAAAATATTAATCATTACTAAGTACTAATTACGTACTTAAAAGTCAATATTAGTACGTTAAAGCTGATTCCTGTCAACGATATTATTTATATTACATCAGTGATGTTATCAAATACGTAATATATAATAAAATATAGTTTGGTTGAATTAATTTGGCAGCTACAGTTTGGAGGTGGTTAGCTGTCCTTTATAGTACAACAGGGTGGCTTAGAACCCTTACTCACTAATTAAACTTATATTTATATTTTCTCACTCAAATATGTCACGTGATATTTTTTCCGCATCATTTCATCAGTTCATCCACATTCATTTTAAACATCAGTGACATGCATTTGTTAACTTATTTATTCAATTTGTCGATTTCTAATTATTATAATTTGCACTATACTCTCTTCTAAATTAAATTCAAAATTATTTCCTCTGTCTCTAATTATCATTAAACCTCCACTCGATATAATTATCAATATTATTATTTATTCTGACTTTAAAAAAATATGTTCCATTATTGTATTATTAACCAAATATTTGCAGTTGTACTTAATTTTTCTATCTATGCATCTATTCTATTCTCCCTGTAAAAAAATACGAAGGGATATCCTAAAGGTTAACAAATTGTGATGATCCACGACGTGGATTAAGGATCACCGGTCAATTTCATTTGATCAACCAAATCCAAAATAATCCTGCTTTACTAATAATTTGTGACTATACGTTTACAACCAGGCGATTTGCGAACAAAATTTGTGATGAACGAATTAATTTCATAAAGAAAGACAAACTTCAAAATAAACCAAGTTCTATTTTTTTCTGTGTTTTAACTTTAAAAAAGAAACAATCTCCATTTTAGGAGAGGAATGACAGGAGATAAGGTAACAGAGGAGGTCATTGTGGAGCTAATTATACCTTAGGTAATCTACTGTCCACCTGTGGCTCTACCGGTGACTTATGTGTCTGTGTTAGGTATGTTATGAGCTAACAAACCAGGGGAACTCGCGATATGACACGGCATCAGGTGAACAGAAATCCATCTGTTACTTGGCTTATAAACATTGCAGGTAACCAGCTTGTATAAAGTTACGTATTTACCAACCCAAACATCTGTAAGCCATTTCTTACATCATATACAACTTTAGGCTTAATAACCGGAACTGTTTATAAGCGATCCCAATGTGAACTCAAGTAGCCTAGATATAATGATAATAACTATTTGTGTAGATATATTTAAATAATTAGGTATATATTATTAAAATCCTAAGTTTATAGAGATCTTGAATATATGTGACTGAGTAAAATAGAATATGCATCAATCGATGTCTTCCTTTGTTTAAAAACTATGACATTAAGTTTAAGTGTATTATATCTTGCAGAGCAGGTATTTGCGTTGTTGTTTAGTTGTTTTGAAATTAGATGGGACGTAATTTTTAGAGCTGAGGCAGGAAAAATAGTTGAGCTTAGCTGAGAAACTGGGATATTGGAGAAAAAAGCAAGGAAACATCCTACTATAATGGGTAAGGATGATTATTTTCTGAATGCTATTCAAAATATTGACTCTAAGAAGAATGTAACTCTAATCCATGGTATCAGTTCTGTTTGAACATAGGGTAAATTGTGAAGTGAAAAAAGGAAAGGGGTGGGTGCAATTGGAACGGCATTAGGGGAAACTGTGAAAAGGCAGCGAGCAATATCGTTAACGGATATCTCAGCCAGTTTGACAGCGGCTTTGGACCGTCCCAGGGATCTTCAACTCATCCGCCAATATGAATCACTAAGGCGCTTCTATTCCTTATTTCCATCCTCCCCACTCTGCATCTCCATTAAGCCGCAGTTATTAAAGAGCCCGAATAACACCACCTGCTCAGAACCATCACTCTTCTCATAGCTGGCCTCATCAATTCAAATGGCCAGTCATGTTTTTACTAGTAGGGGATTCTTTAGTAAAAGGCGAAAGATTTATTCGCTTTGAAAGGAGACCAGAGTTAAGGCAGATTGTAATTTTATCTTAATAAAATTGTTTGAAAACTGAAAAAAAAAAAAGAGTAGGGGATATTTGACGATATAATAAAACCAAGACCCATTTATCCACCTTCTCACCAGTAGTTCTAACCTTCCTCATTATTTTAGTCAAGTTTTATCAACTGTTTACTAATTGTTTCTGCCTGCAATCAAAAAAAAGAAAGTTGCTAAAAAAAAACCCAGGAAACTATTTTTTTTTTCTGAAAAACAAATCATCTATTAGGAGTAAGTAGCCGAAATGACACTAGTGGATATGAATGAACGATATCATCGTTGTCTTAAGTTCCAAGTCAATTTTGGCGGTTCGTTACAGCCGATCATCATCACGAAATCAAAAACCATGGGATTAAGTTTGACCAAACGTTAGACTTGAATGAATGAGTAGCTGGAAAGTAGGGTATTTATTCCAATGTCGTGGGGTATTAAGGCTGTTCCTTTCCAAGGACAAACAGTTGAATGTCTTGAAACGAAAAAAACATAATCATATATATTGTTGAGGAATAGCAATATAATAGCTAAGCTGATAGCCAAGAAGAAAATGTTTTAAATATGTTTAATAGCAAATTAAAATGCAGACATTGGGATGTGGATCATCTTAAACTCCAGGGTTAAGATGACATCGGTAAGAGGCCTATTTTAGATAAATTTCCTACGTTTCATACTAAACTGAATAATCTTAAAACTAGATTAGTTTAAGCTGGTTCTGAAATAAATGCAGGCCCAAATTAACCAAAAAAAGTATGATTACTTACATCGTCTAAACCATCAGTTCCGCTTATGAATTTCATCGTGTATGAATCAGGTAGGTATCCATTTTTTACAGCCTTTAATAATTCACAAAACTCCTTAATTGAAATTTTGCCAGCTTCCTCCCTTCAACAGCTCCATAATTGAAGTTGAGCTCATACCTCCTCTTGCTCTCTCACATGAACAACCACCAAATGAAACTTGAGCTATAAACACTCCTCCTACTTTTTTCCCTTAATAGTTACCAAATTAAACTTGAGCTATGAACACTTCTTTCTGCTCTCTCCCTTCAACAGATACCGAATTGAACTTAGGATATAAACACCTCCTCCTACTTTTTTCCCTTAATAGTTACCAAATTAAACTTGAGCTATGAACACTTCTTTCTGCTCTCTCCCTTCAACAGATACCGAATTGAACTTAGGGTATAAACACCTCCTCCTACTTTTTTCCCTTAATAGTTACCAAATTAAACTTGAGCTATGAACACTTCTTTCTGCCCTTTCCCTTCAACAGATACCGAATTGAACTTAGGATATAAACACCTCCTCCTACTTTTTTCCCTTAATAGTTACCAAATTAAACTTGAGCTATGAACACTTGTTTCTGCTCTCTCCCTTCAACAGATACCGAATTGAACTTAGGATATAAACACCTCCTCCTACTTTTTTCCCTTAATAGTTACCAAATTAAACTTGAGCTATGAACACTTCTTTCTGCTCTCTCCCTTCAACAGATACCGAATTGAACTTAGGGTATAAACACCTCCTCCTACTTTTTTCCCTTAATATTTACCAAATTAAACTTGAGCTATGAATACTTCTTTCTGCTCTCTCCCTTCAACAGATACCGAATTGAACTTAGGATATGAACACCTCCTCCTACTTTTTTCCCTTAATAGTTATCAAATTAAACTTGAGCTATGAGCACTTCTTTCTGCTCTCTCCCTTCAACAGATACCGAATTGAACTTAGGATATGAACACCTTCTCCTACTTTTTTCCCTTAATAGTTACCAAATTAAACTTGAGCTATGAACACTTCTTTCTGCTCTCTCCCTTCAACAGATACCGAATTGAACTTAGGGTATAAACACCTCCTCCTACTTTTTTCCCTTAATAGTTACCAAATTAAACTTGAGCTATGAACACTTCTTTCTGCTCTCTCCCTTCAACAGATACCGAATTGAACTTAGGATATGAACACCTCCTCCTACTTTTTTCCCTTAATAGTTACCAAATTAAACTTGAGCTATGAACACTTCTTTCTGCTCTCTCCCTTCAACAGATACCGAATTAAACTTAGGGTATAAACACCTCCTCCTACTTTTTTCCCTTAATAGTTACCAAATTAAACTTGAGCTATGAACACCTCTTTCTGATCTTTCCCTTCAACAGATACCGAATTGAACTTAGGATATAAACATCTCCTCCTACTTTTTTCCCTTAATAGTTACCAAATTAAACTTGAGCTATGAACACCTCTTTCTGCCCTTTCCCTTCAACAGATACCGAATTAAACTTAGGATATAAACACCTCCTCCTACTTTTTTCCCTTAATAGTTACCAAATTAAACTTGAGCTATGAACACCTCTTTCTGCTCTTTCCCTTCAACAGATACCGAATTGAACTTAGGATATAAACACCTCCTCCTACTTTTTTCCCTTAATAGTTACCAAATTAAACTTGAGCTATGAACACCTCTTTCTGCTCTTTCCCTTCAACAGATACCGAATTGAACTTATTCTACGATCACTTCCTCCTGCTCTCTCCTTTAAACAGCTACAGTATTAATCTTGAGATATAAACACCTCCTCTTGCTTGCTCCTCTTAACTTTTACCAAATTGAACTGGACATATATACCACTCCTCCTCTTTTCCCTTAACAGCCACTAACTTGTACTTTATCTTTGAACACCTTCTCCTGCTCTCTTATCTTAACCGCTACCAAATCGAACTTGACCTATGGATTACCTCCTCCTGCTCTGTCCACTTAACATTTACCGTGTTCGAGTCGTCACTAGGGGAGTGCGTGGTCACCCTAGCCCTGGTGACAAGTGAGGATAGTTCGAGTTTATAACCTGGACAATCGTTTCATGACGGCGTTACTATCTGACTCCATTTTTGATAGGTATGTGCCCCGACAATGCACTATGTTCAAGAGAAGAGGGACAGAGGTTTTACATAAAGAATTAGTCAAGTTTTCAGAGATCGAGCGGAAACCAAGCGTCAACGAGTAAAGGTCACGAGAGACTAATTAACAGGGCTTGGAGCCCGCCTTAAATACCCTCTCCAGCCTTGCCTGCTGGGAGGGCTGGCAAGGAATGCTAGGCCTGCGGTTGGTTCCTACACATGTGGTGAGGTACCCGCGGCCGACGCATAATTACCCGGCCAGCCCTGTCCCCTGGAGGGTAGAGTGGCTGCAAAAGGGTTGTTTATGACCTGCGGGTACCCTCACTCATCTGGTGAGGTACCTGTGACTGACAGCTGGTGACCCTTCTCGTGTGACTTGCTTGGTTTTTTTACATTTACAATGATTTATATTTGTTCATGTTATTTACATTTGTCAATAATAGATTTAGTTCATGTTATTTACGTTTGCTTACAATATATATGCAATAGAGTATAGGGTGATTTATCTTATGTAGTTAGCGGTCGCTACAACCGTATTGGGAGATTACATGAGCTATGAACATCCCATCCCCTTGATAGGTAAAAAACTGAATTTTACCTATGAACCTTTTCCTGATCTCTTCCTTAACTGTACCAGATTGGAGTTTACCTATAATTACCTCCTCCTGCTCTCTCTACTTAATAGTTACCGAATCGAACTTGAGCTATAAACACCTCATCCCCTTAAATGTTATCAAATTTAAGGTATCTCTTAGTTTTTTTAGGGTGGTTTAGCTCTTGTATTAGTCCACAAATCATGAATCTACCTATGATGGCTGTTAACAGTCTTTAAAAGTTACTTTACGTAGCCAAAAATATGAAGCTAGGTAGAAATGCAGATATTGTCATAGATTGCACAATAAGATTCTGGAAATGCGTTAGTTGGGAATAAAAAGACATCGTTGATACTTTGAGATGTATTCCATTATATGATTCTTCAGGCACAAGGAATAAACAACGTTTCGCAAAGGAAAATTATAAAACGTTTTTGCCAAATTTTTCACCACTGACATATAAAGTTACCCTTTTCACGGATTACACCCGGAAAAACACCCGCCGACATTTCCATATTTTATTATTAAATCTTCGACGTCAGTATAGATAGTATATAGTTCACGATCCGACCCCACAAGAACTCACTAGGCGCACGGACGTGGTAGCCCATGATTGGCCTAAATAAACAATAATATGATTGACCAAAAAAAACCGCTCTCACATTCGCTGCACGGAGAAACGACTAAAGGTGGACATTCTGAGCTTTTTCGGACAGTCGGAGTCAATAGAAAATAAATTAAAAAGTTATACTAAAACTAATCTGGACATACGGAATAGAGCTGTGGGGGACACCAAAATAGTCGAGCATGAAGTGTATCCAAACCCTTCAATCAAAAGCAATAGTTAACGCCCCTTATTTCGTCAGCAACAACACACTTCATAACGATCTTAATATACCCTACATACTTGAACTCATTCCTTACAACGTTCCATCGAAACCTATCCCACCTCCCTAATCCCCTAGCACAGTAATTACACAAAACCACACATCCCTTTAATCCTCCTCGAATTTACAGTGGCAGGGACCTCGTGGCATGCATAAATAAGTGACATGGGAGTCCTGGAAATGGCCAGTTTCTTCAAACATGCCCTGGTCGTTTGTGTCTCTCGCGCTCTTGGTCAGCACCTACTGACTCGTATCCGGTGACGTGATTGATGGAGGGGGACTTCTCAAGACTGCTTTTGTTTTCGCATGCGAGGGAGGTGACAAAGATGTAGATTTGGAAGGTCTCTGGGGTGTTTGTAATTACTGTATGAATGAGAGAGTGAATGAAAAACTGTAAATATGTTATGGTTTAAATATCATTATAGTCCTATTCGCCAAGCCCGGTAAACCACCCAATGACGCCTAATCTTACCGTCCAATTAGCCTACTCCCTATCCTCTCAAAAATATTTGAGAAACTCCTATGAAAACGTCCACTTCCAATTGTTGAACCCAAAAACCTTTATCCTACTCACCAGTTTGGTTTCCACCAACGACATTCCACAGCTCAACAAGGCCTTCGCGTTGTTGATCACATATCCTCAGTCCTTGAAACCAAACAATATTGCACTGCTGCCTTTCTGGACATAGCTCAAGCTTTTGACAGGGTCTGGCATGCAGGTTTGCTTTACAAGCTCAAAGGATATTTACCGCAGACCCTATTCCTAATCCTACAATCCTACCTTTCAAACCGTTTCTTCCAAGTCCGCTGTGGTTTAGAATATTCTAACTACTATCCCATTAAAGCAGGAGTTCCACAGGGCAGCGTCCTGGGTCCCATCCTTTATAATCTATACACCGCTGATGCCCCCTCTACCACCAATACCTTTTTGGCAACATTCGCAGACGACACTGCAGTCCTGTCAACCCATCCAGACCCTGATATACCATCCCAAAACCTTCAAGAACACCTTGACGAGATCGAGTATTGGTGCAACCAATGGCGAATCAAAGTCAATGAAGCAAAATGTTCCTACATAACCTGTACCCGCTGCCGCAAGTCCTGTCCACCAGTCGTTTTAAATTTAATTCCTCTCCCTGTGACAGAGACAGTACGGTATTTAGGCTTCCATCTCGACAAAAGACTGACATGGAACCCACACACGAGGCTAAAAGGACAAGAACTAAACAGACGCTTTGGACAACTGTACAGACTACTTCGAAGGACATCCCATCTCTCAATAGAAAACAAACTACTTATTTACAAAGTTATACTTAAGCCAATCTGGACATACGGAATAGAGCTATGGGGGACAGCAAAAAAATCGAACATCAAGCGCATCCAATCGTTTCAATCAAAAGTTCTGAGAACAATAGTAAATGCCCCTTATTATGTCAGCAACAAAACTCTTCACAATGATCTGAATATACCCTATATTCTTGAACTCATCCGTTCCAAGTTCATAAAATTCCATAGCAACCTATTCAACCACCCTAATTCCCTAGCACAGTCATTGCACTGCACTACTCACCCCTATAATCCTCCTCGGAGATTAAAACGGCAGTGACCTCGTGACCTGCTATAATCAAGTGATAGTGGGAGTTCTGGCAATGGCCAGTTTCTCTTATCATGTCCTGAGCGTCTGTGGCTCTCTCGCTCTTGGTCAGCCTCCGCTGGCTCTTATCCAGTGACGCGGCTGACGTAGGAGCGTGGGGGACTTCCCAAGACTCCGCTTCCTCCTTCGCATGCGAGAGAGGTGACAACCTTGTGGACTTGGGGGGCCTTTGGGCTGTTTGTAAATATTGAATGAATGAGCGAGTGAATGATGAATTGTAAATATGGTATGAATGATAACATTTATCTCAATTACTTATTGCTTAATAAAAGGCAGATTGTAATTTTATCTGAATAAAAAAAAAGTCAAAATATGTTATGAATGAGGACATTGATCACAGTTACTTATTGCCCAATAAAAGGCCGATTGTAATTTTATCGTATTAATGATCGATATTATAAAGAAATGTTTTACTAAGCAAAGCAACTAGCGTAGGTTAGTAGAGTAGGTAGAGTAGTAGGTAATGTGACCGAGTGGTGGGGCGTGGGGAGTTGTGGGGGGAAGGCTTAAGTTTTCTAGAGCGTGAAAGTTTGACAATGTTTTGAAACGGGACTCGGGGAAAATAAGAGGTAGTCATCAACTATAAAAGAATATAGGGATCTGCCCATTAATAGCAGGATCCATGATTATGGATTATTTGTATTTTTTTATAAACACCGAAAATTTAGTGTGGGTACCAGTATGGTATTTTGGTTTTTCTTTATAATTGGTTATTTTTTTCTTACAGCCAGAACTGAACTTAAAGCTGAAAATTGAAAACGCATACAAATTTTACAGGAAAAATAACTTTTAGGCCAATTATGGCACTTCTTGTTTATAATTTCCATTTTAACCTTTCAAACGTTTCTCTTTAATAAACGTTGTCGGGTCGTCACGAGGGGGTGCCTGATCACCCTAGCCCTGGTGACAAGTGAGGATTGTTCGAGTTTATAACCTGGACAATCGTTCCATGACGGCTTTACTATCTGACTCCATTTATGATAGGTATGTGCCCCGACAATGCACTATGTTCAAGAGAAGAGGTACACAGTTTTCATAAAGAGTTTTTAGAGTTCGAGCGGAAACCAAGCAAGCGTCACGGGTAAAGGCCACGATAGACTAAGAGACTGATGAGGAGACTGACTAACATGGCCAGTAGCCCTGCCTTAAGTACCCTCTCTACTTCCTGCTGGGAGGCTGCGAGGGTCTAATCCGGCGGTTGTTGGCTGTGGACACCTGTGGTGCTGTACCCACGCTTAATTACCCGACCCCTTGCCTCCTGGAGGTAGAGAGGCCCCCTAAAGGGTTGTTAAGTTTATGACTGTTTATGACTAACAGCTGGTGACCCTTTCATGTTTATGACTGGTTATGACTGCCAGCTGGTGACCCTTTCTCGTGTGACTTAGTTTGCTTCCGCCTTTTATTGCTAAACACTTTTACAATGCTTCACATTTGTTTATAATACATTTAGTTCATGTTATTTTACTTTTGTTTACAATATATATGCAATAGAGTATAGGGTGATTTCTCTTATGTAGTTAGCGGTCGCTACAAACGTCATACACTCTAGAATGTATTTCTGTTTTCGATCGGACATTATCGTTGATTAGTATATAATACTTACATTATTTTAGTAAGATTAATTTTTGATTATGCTATGTGACTATGTCAAGACATATTTGTAATAACACGCTTCGACCATGTTAAATAGTTTTGTTAGTATGATGTAAAAATGTAAAGGTATTTGAAACTGTCAGGCCTGAAGAGGACTCGGTGGCTTGGTCGGAGGCCAGCATGCAAGATCGTAAAAAATGTACTCCGACATTGCACGATATTCGGTAGAACAAGTACAGGTTGAGGAATAAATAGTGTGATCTTGTAATGATCACGAACTTACACTTGGTATCTAAGGGGAGGATGAACCATGAATGTGGATAATTCTAATCTACAAAGAATCTACCAGTGTGAAAAATAGAGAGGTGCAGAGGTAAGTAAATGAGAATGGGATGGTTCGAGTAGAGCAGCAACTAGTGCAGCTGCAAGTGACCAGTTCAAAGGCGAGCAGAAGAGTGACTCACACGTTCGGAAGCTAAGGGGGGGGGGCTGTTCAAATTGGAGCGTGGCTTTCTCTTTTATTAGGTACTGGGTGGAAATAAGTACAGTTATTTTTGCTTTCTCACAACATGTGAATTTAGTCGTTTTCTTATTTGAACGTGTTGATTGGTCCCAAGTCTAGCATGCTCACCTCATAGTGATTTGTTCATATGCCTATTTTTTTACAATCTTACTTACACTAGCAAATAACTTCCGCAGATGAAGGTGGGTTTCTAGGGACACTTTTACCGCACGGTGTTAAGTAAGGTACAACACAACAAGTAAGGTGTTACCCCACTGTGGACTAAAAAAGTCCGATTCCATTTCTCGATGGACGTATTATAACTATGGTGACCATGTTTTCTGATTAACATAAACAAAATTTGTTCAATACCAGTCCTCAAGCTCAAAAGTGGGTACGGGAAAAATATAGTATTTTTTTGTATTCGTCATCAGCATTAACATAAATATCTTTGAGGAAAGTTACACGAACCGTTTGGATGTAGAAATATTTATTGAATTTTACCACTATTACTTCCATGTCAATTGGCAATAAATCTCACCAATTTTTCATACAACTTTTATGATATCAGCGACAAATCCAACTTTATTCCTTTCAAGCAGAAAGGAGGCAGTAAGATTTGTGCACAAGTTATTTTTCTGGTTCTCCTAAAACCTTCAAAGTTTAGATTTGTGCTACCAGCTGCCAAACCGATGCACTTGTCAAGAATATTAAGCAAAGTCAATCTTGAATATACAAAAAGATGGACTGAACTTTCACCAGGCAGGTCCTTGAGTTTCTATGAAGTTTACACTTGCCCCTCATTGATATCAAAATACCTCACCATCAATGTCGCTAGTTTGATTTTTTTGTAGTTGGAAGTATCAATCATTACTTCCCAACAATATACCTTCTTCGAAGAAAGATTAATTATTCTCTGAGATTTCTTAGCCAATGAATTCTTCGTAATGACCTCAGCTTTTATGTGGGCTATAGAAAACTTATTTTTAAACACAGAAGACATCCATAATCTTTGATGTGGAGTTGAGGGAGCGAAAACTGTGCATGAGTTTTACTGGGTGATAAACGTGTGTACCTTATTCAGCGGCAATAAGTAAATTCTCTTTTGTTATTTTCTCAGGGCAAAAGAAACTTCTTACAATATACAGTATTTATAAACAGCCCAGAGACCTCCCAAATCCACATGGTTGTCACCTACCTCGCATGCAAAAGAGGAAGCAGATTCTGGGAAGTTCCCCACGCTCCTCCGTCAGCCAAAGGATAGAGCCATTGGGGGCTGACCAAGAGCTCGAGAGCCAAAGACGTTGAGGAAATTATTGGAGAATCTGGCCATTGCCAGGACTCCCAATGTCACATATTTATGCATGCCACGAGGTCCCTGCCACAGTAGTTCCGAGGAGGATTAAAGGGATGTGTGACTCAGTGTAATTACTGTGGTAGGGGATTAGGGAAGTGGGATAGGTTTCGATGGAACCTTGTAAGGAATGAGTTCAAGTATGTAGGGTGCATTAAGATCGTTATGAAGTATGTTATTGCTGACGTAATAAGGGGCATTAATTATTGTTGTCAGGACTTTTGATTGAAGAGATTGGATACTGTCGGGTTGCCACTAGGGGAGTGCCTAATCACTCTAGCCCTGGTGACAAGTGCGGTTTCTTGTAGTTTATAACATGGACCATGTTCCATGTCGGCGTTAATATCTGACTCCATTTTATGATAGGGATGTGTCCCGACAATACACTGTGTTCAAGAGAAGAGGTACAGAGGTTTCATGAAGAATAAGAATAAGAGTTCGGGCGGGGGCCCGGCAGCGTAACAGGTACAAGGCGCCAGAGGGTCTGCAAGGCGGCTGAAAAACAGGGTGACGGGCTCAGAGGCGCTGAAGAGAGAGTATGCTGACGAGGAGTCTAAGTGACTGCCTTCCAGGGCCAAGCGGCCCTGGCGTAAAGCGACCGAGGAAAGCGGCTGAGGAGATGAGGAGACTGAGAAAGAGTAGGCCTACAGGGCGAAACCCCCTGGTTTAAATATTATTCCCCCTTCATACCGGAAGGCGGAGCCTGGCCTGAAAGGGGTATGTTTATGATGTCACACCTGCAACGAGGTACGTGACCCCTCGTCCCCTAAAGGACTGTTTTATGGCATGCTAGGGACTCACCCCTTAAGGTTTATGAGGCGGCCCTAGGTCTACCGGGTCTGTTTTATGACGGCCAGGTGGCTTTTAAGCCGTGCACCTGCTGTTACCTGACTTGTTACGACTGCCGGCCCCTGCATTTTTTATTGCTTAAAACTTTAAACATGATTTACATTAATTACAATGTACTATATATGCACCAGAGTATAGGGTGATTTAACACTTATGTAGTTAGGGTCGCTACGGATACGCTTGATGTTCGACTTTTTTGCTGCCCCCCACAATTCTATTCCGTATCTCCAGATTGGCTTAAGTATAACTTTGTAAATAATTAGTTTATTTTCTATTGACAGATGGGATGCCCAACAAATTAGTCTGTACAATTTTCCAAATCGTCTTTTCTGTTCTTGTCTTTTTACCCTCGTGTGTGGGTTCCATGCCTTCTGTCGAGATGGAAGCCAACATACCTTTTAATGTCTCAGATACAGGAAGAGTGGTGGAATTAAAAATAACTAGTGCACAGGACTTGCGCCAGAGGGTAAAAGTAATGTGGAAACATTTTGCTATATTAATTTTGAACCACCACTGATTGCACCAAAACTTGATCTCATCAATGTGTTTTTGGAGGTCATCAGATGCTATATCGGGGTCTAGGTGGGATTACAGGACTGCAGTGTCATCTGAAAATGTGGCAAAGAAGATATTAGGGGTAGACGGGACATCAGCGGTATATAGGTTATAGAGGATGGGGCCTGGGACACTGCCCGTTCTACAGGGCTCTTCTGGCTTTTATGGTGTAGCGACCGCTAACTACATAAGATAAATCACCATATACTCTATTATATATATATTGTAAACAAATGAAAATAACATGAACAAAATATATTGTAGACAAATGTAAATAACATGAACAAAATATAAATCATTGTAAATGTGTTAAGCAATAAAATGCGGGGTGCCAAGTACTTAGTTACATGAGATGGGTCACAGCTGTCAGTCCCTTCTACCTGGGACTGACAGCTGTGGCCAGATGGGACCGCAAGACCCTGTCAGGTCTCCCAGAGGACAAAGAAGTCGCGTACCATTGGTTACACCAATCTCGATGATGGTTGGCTAAGGACAAGGCTGGCCGGGTACTTACTTAAGGCGGCGGTCTAGCCCCTGTAAATCATTATCTCCTGGCAACTACTCACTGGAGTGGCTACCCTGCTTGAAACTCTGAAAACCTGGCTGCTTCTTTATGAAAAACCTCTACATCTCTCTCTCCTAACCTCGCTATGTTTAAGTCCAACGTCGTCAGGCCCCGCACCATCCCAGTGGGAATCTCTGCCTTCGTCTCGCTAAAACTAGCACCTCCTTGAGAGAGGTCTCTATCGGGGCACATGCCTATCAAAATTGCAGTCAGATAGTAGTGCCGTCATGAAACGATTGTCCAGGTTATAAACTCAAACAATCCTCACTTGTCACCAGGGCTAGAGTAACCAGGCACCTCCCTCGTGACGACCCGACATATGGGATAGAAATTAGAATATCTAAGTCACAGCTGACTTGGAAGAAGTGGTTTGAAAGGTAGGGCAGTAGGATTAGGAAAAGGTAGGAATTTTCCAAAGCGTCTGTTTAGTTATTGTTTTATTAGCCTCGTGTGGGTTCCAAGTTTTATTGAGATGGAAGCTGAAATACCGTACTGCCTCGTATAAAGGAAGAGGAATGTAATTTAAAAAAACAAATAGTGGACAGGACTTACCGCAGATGGCAAAGGTATTGTGGGATCATTTTGCTTCTTTAACTTTGATCCACCATTGGAAGCACCAATACTCGATTTCACCAAGGTGTTGTTGGAGGTTATCAGATGCAGAGGTTTATGGGATTCTATATTGTGGTCTAGGGGGGGGTACAGGACTACAGTGTCATCTATAAATGTTGCAACAAAGGTATTGGGAGTACAGGGGACATCAGCGTTGCAAACAATATAGAAGATGGGACCCAAAACACTGCCCTGTAAAACGTCTGCTATTATAGGATAGTTGTTAAAATATTCTAAGCCACAGCAGACTTGGAAGAAGCGGTTTGAAAGGTATGGCAGTAGGATTAGTGGTAAATATGTTATGATCATGTAAAGCAAACCTGCGTGTCAAAAGCTTGAGCTATGCCCAGAAAGGCAGCAGTGCAATACTGTTTGGTTTTAAGGATTGAGGATATGTGATCAACAACACGAAGGCCTGGTTTTTCAAATATTTTTGAGAGGATAGGGAGTAGACTAATTGGACGGTAATATGAGGCTTCATTGGGTGGTACCGGGTCTGGCGAATAGGAGAATAATGAAATGTTTCCATGTTAATGTTTATCGGCTTTCGAATTAAAAAAAAAAGGTACAAAGAAGCAACACCCATGAAAGTTAGAATTAGACTGTTTATTTCAAGTCTATAACCCTGTATATTTACATTCGGGATATTAACATCTTCGTTACTGCTTCGTTTGGATAATGCTATTATAAATGTAGGTTAGGAAGATTGTGGATTTAGGAGGAAGTTGTTGGAGAATTTAAGGAGTAAGGAGATCATACCAAGGGAATTTTTGTTTTGTCAGGTACGTTTTTCAGAAATACCGATTTTAACGTGGCACTATTGACGATTAACTACATCAACATTAGTCGGGTTTTTGAACTTAAAGTTAGAGTATTGTTTTTCCACATTAAACTTACGTTTTTCTCTCGCCTATCCCATTTTTAAAAAAAAGAAGAAAAAGTTAATTGATACAAAAAGAAAATGGCAAAACAACATAAAATATAAGCAAATTTAACTGACGAATTATGGCGCTGTTTACTATAAACTGACTGTTATTGATAAGTAACCACAATGCAGGTTATAGACATGTGTTTCATTCGCGCCAGCATGGGTGGTAGAGTTGGTAGGGTTACCTCATAGAAATGTAAATGATCTCGATGTGATGTCGTAGGGTTCATCCTACTTATATTTCATACCAACCTTGGATTCATGCTTAATCTCAATTAAATTCCTTATCAGCTAGATATGTTATTCACATTCTTAGTATATTGGAGACGAGGTAAAATATGGAAAGCTCGAATTTTTAGTGGGAAATAGATTTGAAAGTATCTTTTCGAAAAAATATTACATTTAGTGGACCCTTCGGGACTTAACAAGGAGCTAAAAACAGTCCTGTCCTACAAAAAACAGGACATGTAGTCACTGAATTATAACTAACCAAACAGCTGATGTAATGATACTGGTCACGAGGGTGGATAGTCATGGCAGTTACTGGATTCTTTGCGGTACTTAGGTCAGCAATATCTACCTACGCCATTTTAAACTACTTACAATTTCTTGGACAATAAGTTTGGTTCCAAATTTGAAAAGTTTGGTATTGCCTCGTATTGATTTGAATTTTTTTTTAGTTCTTCCTGGGTTTTCTATTTCCAGTCCTCAATTTATTTATCCGTACCTATAATTATAATTTGCCTTTTATTCCGTACCTTAGTTTATTTATTATAATTTTTGGGGGACATCATGTTGGAATAAAGATTCTCTTTATGCATACAATCTCCTGCAGTTCAAATCCTCCGTCTACCCCCAAGAACACATAATCTCGCTGCATCTGTTTTTTTTTATTTTTTAATAACCCGGTTATAATAAATAAACAGGAAAAAATCTTTTTACATATATACATATTATTATGATTTAGCCAATACAATTACCATGGGAAGGATACTGGCGCAGGTAATAACAATATAGTAACTGAATGGTAAATAATGTTTTCTTATTCTAAAAAAATAAAATAAAAGGGTTTAATATTTTGTAACTAATATTGGGTATAGAGTAATACTTACTTAAAGTATCATTAATATTACTGTTATTGTTTATAGCGACATTAAGGAAGCTCATTGACCTGATTTAGTTGACCAATGCACTTTTATTTAGAATAGGAATATGAAATTTAATAATTATTAACACAACACGTCATCAACAGTATTCACAAAGTTACACGCGGTGAATCAGTGTTTGGTGAAGAACAATTCATTGGTAAAAGATACAAATGGTTACCATCACTACCTGCCTTGCTGCTGACACCAATGGCATATCATTAGGGGAACAGCATTGGATGGAGCTAATATAAATTCATCTTGGTGGCTGTTTTATCACTAAATGAATCTACAGTATGTTAATATTGGTTTTATTTTGATTGTGCATATACTGGGTTTTGTTGAAATATTTTCCCTTTAACTTTATATTAAAAGTTATAGATAAGATTATAAGTAAAGCAAAGTTTGTTAGCAGAAGATCAAGTTTATTTAACCGTACCCTTTGTTTTATCGCACTGTCACTGCCATTGTATATAATTCTGCTAATTAAATTCTTTTCTATAAAAATAAATGTAAAAGATTCATGCAAAGTATTCTTCTTCTCTGGGAAACGGGGACCCCGTACACTTTTTATGATAAATTTAATGATTTTTTTGTAATTATAGTTTAGATGATCAAACTGTACATCCAGATCTTTAATGTCTTGCCCTACTCAATGTCACAGAAAATATTTATTAGTAGTTTACTATTTAATTAATGACTGACCCGTTCTTATTCTTCAAGGGGTTTCTTTATTTTTTAGCAGCACCCGAGTACCTAACGGAACTAACTTTATTTTATATTGTAATATGATGTAGTTGAGAAGTTTAGCTGGAAGGATATTCCTACAAGCCGAACAAGATGTATGAAAAGATTGATGGGATTGAAGGTGGCATAATAAACAAATGGTCCACCACCAGCATGCCTGTTTTTGACAGTCCCCACTCCTGGCCGTCCCCCACCAATTAGCGTGAGCTGGATCTTTGAAAACAGCTTCCTCCTGGAGGATTTTACTTTAATCCTCGCACTCTGTGGTCTAGCACCATTCAACCATTGGAGCCCTCTTTCCTGTTGCCTTTGCTTCAAGGCCGGTGCTGGTAGAGGCAATTATAAAGAGATTAGCGATGCATGGTCCCTACCTGCCACCGGCCAAATAAACATCTCTCACCAAATAAAGATTGCTCCCCTCCATCAACAGCTATTTGCCTCCTATAGTGCTCACTCTCCTTTCACAACTTTATAACTTCTCCACCATTGTTTATTGTATGTAAGCAATTTATAAAAAATCGACATCTTTAATGCTCACCTTGTTGGTATGCAAGTGTTTATCACCTAATTAAAACTTAGACACTCATAACAATATCAGCAAACCCCCCAATAATAATCCATATTAAGTTTTTAAGAATAATATTTGACACGCCAGCGTACAGTGTTTAAGTTGCACGAAGTATCCAAAATTAATTACACTCTAAATATTTTCAAAGCAATAAGCAAAAACTTAATGGATAAACGTAGAGGGAACCCATAACCCAAAATATAATAGTTACGAGGTTTGACCTCTCGGGCTGAACCTTCAACCTGCTCTTGTTGTTTTGAAGGAAGTTTCGCTGTCATCACACTCCATCTTGTTGATTACGATTTTGATGTTAATTGCGTACAAGGTACAACACTTAAAGCTGCGTCTTATGAGCCTTAACCAGCAGTAAACCTTGGCTAATGGTTAAAGAATCACCGATCTTCAGAGAGGAGGGTAGGCGCTAAAGCGATAAGTGGACCCTACAGATTGTTACTGAGGGAGGAGGGTCCGGGAAATAAACGACACTTCAGCAAACCACCTCGAGAGGCTCAGCTGTTGATGTGACTAATTTTCTAAGGTGGTCTCAGAAGTCAAAACCGGTCTTGTGATGCTGGAACCAGGCGATTTGAATTTGGAATTTGGAAAAAAAAATTACTGGACGCTCACCGTTCACATCAGTAGACCGATAATAAATGTTTTTTTGTTCGCCCACTTCGAAAAAATGCTGCTTTCATTGTTTACTTCAAAATTTATTTATGTTTTTATTTACTTTTTTAAGCTAATTACACTTCACATAATGAATAGTGAATAGACACGATAGGTATCAATTGAAAATTTAAAAAATAGCGATGAGCATACATATATTCATTTCACTAAATGTATCCTTACAGTATCACGCGAATACTCTTGACTACTATATAATTAAAGGGAATTTTCAGTGATGCCCTTGGTTTTAAAAAAAAAAAGGTATGAAAAGAAAGTTTGTCATTCATCGTTCATGTAATAGTATACGCAGGTCACAAACCTTTAGAAAACTATAGAATAAAATCTAGAACGGATGATGAACTGGGTGACCTAATATTGAAATAAGACACAACCCAGAAAAATGTAACCAAGAAGAAGATTGTCTATGTAGAAATCCAGTTTTAGAACAAAATGAAAATCCAGAAGAAACTTTAAAAACAGTAAATTCAATAAGTTTGAAAGACATGAGAAATTACTAAAACAAAACACTACAAGGGGCAATAAATACATTAAAACTCTAGGACGATATCTATTACCAAAAAAGTAAAAAAAAGAGACAAATTGGCTTTTTCAGAAGATTGAACAAAAAGTTGTTAAAAAATGTTGATGTAGGAAAAACACAGATGCAAATTAAGATCACACCATTTTACACAGTAGACCAATAAAACCAGTATTGATGATAAGATCAGTATTGAGTGTGAAATATGGATAAAAAACAAATCAAGAAAAAAACCTAGGATTGGCTAATGATCACACTTAGGCCCAGCAACGTACCCATTTGAAATTGTATCCATAAATACAATCGGAGGTTTTGGGGGCTCTCGTTCAAAAACAAAAAAGCTGCTCGTTGATCACTTCAAAAGATTTGCTTAAATTTCAACATAAAGAACTCAAACCTCCGATTTAATAAAATTGACAAAAATGGTAGCCCAAAATCAGAACATAGGCATAGTTTTAGCAGACCCAGGGTTGAATTCTAGAGAATTTAAAGAATTCCTAAATAAAAAGAGGATGAAATTGATTTTCACTGTGGTTGACACACCTTTTTCAAACGGCCTCAACGAAAGACTAAATCAAACCTTAGTCAATAAAATAAGATGCAAAATAAATGAGGATAAAAGAAAAAAAAGCTTGGACAACCATAGGACAAAAATGCACAGAAATGTATAACAGAACAGAGCACACAGTTACAAAATTCTCCCCAAAATATTTATTAGAAGGCGAAAATATGATTATGGTACCATAATGATTTGGTACACCATACGAAAAATGATTTCGAAATAGACCGACAATTAGGACTAGAAAATAGAAAGTAATCACACAATTATAATATAAAACAATTCGATAAATACAGGAAGGAGTATGGGTAAAAAAAATAAAATAGCCATTTTGTTGATGACATATAAGTGAAAATCATGATGAAGTTCTTTGGAGAATTTACCGGGGATAATTATTTGTTTATTATTTTTTTTGCACTTTTTATTGATTGCCGTAATAATCTGCATGCTCTGTACTGGCTGTTCACTATAAGTCTTTGGGTCTAGATTCGGTTTTATTGTCAAATATGTATTTTCTTTTATGCCAATGATTTAAGATACACTATCTAACAATATTCTATGTTGTTAATTTCGAAAATGATTTCGGGGCATTTAATGAAATCGTTGGGGGGCTTTTTTTCAATGAAATTGTCGTTCTTTAATAAATCTGTGAATTCTTTTGTTAATGACGCTAATGAGCTGATTGAATCGTCCGGTTTAGTTTTGTTTTGTGAAAGGGGGGTATGGGAAACAGGTTTGTTGGTTACTTAGTTGAAAGTTTCTTGAGCGGGATCGACCAACCACCGGCTTACACGGTTTTTGTGGTGTCAGTTGTTTGTTCTAACTGGTTTCATTCTATTTATTAACTTGAATTATGTTGAAATTGTGAGTCGTTGTTTATGGGCTCACTTTCATCAGATTATTCAAAGTTGTTAAACATCTGCATTGCTGGGATAAAAAAGGCTTCCTTCACCTTTACCTTTTGACTAGGAAAGGTTGATTGATTATTTCTTGCCATTTCCCTAAATCCAATTCACAAACTGCCTCCTCATTCATTCATCAGGGGCCCAGTTGACTGAGACCACTTCAGCCAGATTCTTACAGACTCTGTAGACCTCAAAGTACCTCTGAAAACATCCCAAGACCTAGATGATACAATGACCTAATCCAATCCAAACGTTACTCGAGAATAGTGTGGCAAAGAATCCGACATCCTGCTGATCGTCGCTCATACAATCAGTACTCCAGGCTGGTAAAGCGGCAATTGTCATCCTTCCGTTCCGATTCTTTCAATTCCTATCTCTCCTCCCTGTCTACCAGGGATAACTCCTTGTGGAGTGTAACTAAGAAAATCCTAAAATATCATCCTGTTTCACACCCACTCCGTCGTGATGACGGGTCCTGGGCGGCTTCGGATGGCGAAAGGGCGGAGGAATTCGCACTGCATCTTTCCCGTACTTTCACTCCTCACCTTACTCCTCAAAACGATAATAACCACCCAACTGTTGGGGATTTCCTCACTTCACCTATCCCTCTCTCACTACCACCAAAAGCCGTTAACCCCTCTGAGGTCAAATATATTCCAAAAACATTACCTTATCGAAAATCTCCAGGATATGATCTCCTTACTCCTCGAATCCTCCAACAACTTCCTCCTAAAGCCATAAACTTCCTAACCTACATTTATAATTGCATTATCCAAACTACGCACTTTCCTCTCCTCTGGAAACACTCCATTATAGTCCTATTCGCCAAGCCCGGTGAACCACCCAATGACGCCTCATCTTACCGTCCAATTAGCCTACTCCCTATCCTCTCAAAAATATTTGAAAAACTCCTATTAAAACGCCTACTTCCAATTGTTGAATCCAAAAACCTTTACCATTCTCACCAGTTTGGTTTCCGCCATCGACATTCCACAGCTCAACAAGGCCTACGCGTTGCTGATCACATATCCACAGTCCTTGAAACCAAACAGTATTGCACTGCTGCTTTTCTGGACATAGCTCAAGCTTTTGACAGGGTCTGGCACGCACGTTTGCTTTACAAGCTCAAAGGATATTTACCGCAGGCCCTATTCCTAATCCTACAATCCTACCTTTCAAACCGTTTCTTCTAAGTCCGCTGTGGTTTAGAATATTCTAACTACTATCCCATGAAAGCAGTAGTTTCACAGGGCAGCGTCCTGGGTCCCATCCTCTATAATCTATACACCGCTGATGTCCCCTCTACCCCCAATACCTTCTTAGCAACATTCGCAGACGACACTGCAGTCCTGTCAACCCATCCAGACCCTGATATACCATCCCAAAACCTTCAAAAACACCTTGACAAGATCGAGTATTGGTGCACCCAACGGCGAATCAAAGTAAATGAAGGAAAACGTTCCCACATTACCTTTACCCTCTGCCGCAAGTCCTGTCCGCCAGTCTTTTTAAATTCAATTCCTCTCCCTGTGTCTGAGGAAGTACGGTATTTAGGCTTCCATCTCGACAAAAGACTGACATGGAACCCACACACGAGGCTAAAAGGACAAGAACTAAACAGACGCTTTGGACTACTTCGAAGGACATCCCATCTCTCAATAGAAAACAAACTACTTATTTACAAAGTTATACTTAAGACAATCTGGACAAACGGAATAGAGCTTTGGGGGACAGCAAAAAAGTCGAACATCAAGCACATCCAATCCTTTCAATCAAAAGTCCTAAGAACAATAGTAAATGCCCCTTATTACGTCAGCAACAAAACCCTTCACAATGATCTGAATATACCCTATATTCTTGAACTCATCCCTTCCAAGTTCATAAATTTCCATAGTAACCTATTCAACCACCCTAATTCCCTAGCACAGTCATTGCACTGCACCACTCATCCCTATAATTCTCCTCGGAGACTAAAACGGCAATGGCCTCGTGACCTGCTATAACTAAGTGATAGTGGAAGTCCTGGCAATGGCCAGTTTCTCTAATCTTGTCCTGAGCGTCTGTGACTCTCGCGCTCTTGGTCAGCCACTGCTGGCTCTTATCCAGTGACGCGGCTGACGTAGGAGCGTGGGGGACTCTCCAAGATTCCGCTTCCTCCTTCGCATGTGAGGGTGGTGACAACCTTTTGGACTTGGGGGGCCTCTGGGCTGTTTGTAAATATTGTATGAATGAGCGAGTGAATGATGAATCGTAAATATGGTATGAATGATAACATCTATTTCAATTACTTATTGCCTAATAAAAGGCAGATTGTAATTTTATTCTAATAAAAATTGTTTTTGAAACAAAAAAAAAAAGATTATTTTTTGACGATTTGTCTTGATTTCGATTGTCGTTTTTGATACTTAAAATTCTCTCCTTGATTACGCTTTTGATTGTAATAAGCATTGTAATTCCGATTATGTGGATAACGACTTGGATTATAATTTTCATTATTACCTTGTCTGTATTTAGTATGAGTCGGATCGTTTATATGCTTCCCCTGGCCTTATGTTAAGATCACGATCATTATTTTGTGGGATTAAACTCACATTTTGCCGTAATCTCGTTATGTGTTCAATTATATAGGTACGAAATTAATTGTATTGCCGACTAAGTTGCTTGACTTCTTCGTCTACACGTTCGTCTAAATCATGATATTTTTTTTCTATTTTATTTTATTGAATTCACAACAGGGGTTTTCTGATTCATTTTTTGAAGTCCGCTGTGGTTAAGAGTATTCTAACTAATATCCCATAAAAGCAGGAGCTACAAAGGGCAATTTCCTGGGTCCCATCCTCTATAACCTATACACTTCTGATGTACCTTCTACTCCCAATACCTTTTTGGCAACAGTTGCAGATGACAATGCAGTCCTGTCATCCCCCTTGACGACAATACAGCATCCGATAGCCTTCAAAAACACCTTGATGACATCGAATATTGGTGTAACCAATGGTGAATCAAAGTTAATGAAGCAAAATGTTCCCACATTACCTTTACCCTCTGCCGCAAGTCTTGTCCACTATTTTGTTTTAATTCCATTCCTATTCCTGTATCCGATACAGTAAGGTATTTAAGCTTCCATCTTAACATCTTAACAAAAGGCTGAAATGGTCAAAAGTCACACGAGGCTAAAAAGACAAGAACTAAACAGACGCTTTGGACAACTGTATGGACTACTTCATCTCTCAATAGAAATTTACAAAGTTATACTTAAGCTAATCTGGACATAAGAAATAGAAAGAGCTATGGAGGACAGCAAAAAATGTCGAACATCAAGAGTATCCAATCCATTCAATGAAAATTCCTGAGAACAATAGTAAATTCCCTTTATTACGTCAGCAACGAAAGAATTCATAGCGATCTTAATATACCTTACATTCTTGAAGTCATCCCTTCCAAGTTCAAGAAATTCCACAGTAACCTATCCAACCACCCTAATCCCCTAGCACAGTCATTACAATGCACCACTCATCCCTATAATCTTCCCTCCTCGGAGGCTAAAGCAGCAGTGGCCTCATGACCTCCTATAAATACAGCGATATTCCTTTCAATGGCCAGTATCTCTAACCATGCCTAGAACGTCTGTGGCTCTCTTGGTCTTGATTAGCCTCCACTGGTTTGTACCCAGGGACGCGGCTAATAAAAGAGCGTGAAGGAACTTCCCGTTTCCTCTTTCGCGTGCGAGGTGGGTGACAGCCATGTGGATTTGAGTGGTCTCTGGTCTGTTTGTAAATACTGTATGAAAGAGCGAGTGAATGAAGAATTGTAAATATGGTATGTAAGAGAACATTAAATACACTCATTGCCCAATAAGACAGATTGTAATTATAAGATTCGAACTGTAATTTTTTTATTGAATTCACAACTGAGGGTTTCCGATTCAGTATTAATTTTCTCGTCGCAATTTGTAATAGGTAAGCTAGTTCGCATTCATTTCTTCATAGCATTCATGTAATTTATTTTGTATTATATATTATTTTGTACAGACTTAATTTGTGATATTATTTGGGATTGACCTTCAATTAGATTTTTCTTCAAGTTTTTTCAAGTTCTTATGCTTTTTTCTGTCACATTATTACGTAATTGTAACATTTGTTGTTGCAGTTGTTTCAATATTGCCATATCAGACAAAGAACCGTCATTCGATGGTCGGGCTTGTTTGGGGGTAAAGTTGGGATTACTAGGAACGAAATAGGTTTAGCGGGCGCTTTTTGTCTCGAGTCCCGGATCTTAACGAATATTTTTCAGTGTATTTTTATGCTGGTTTCTTATCAGGGTTGGATCTACCTAGAAGTTTATTTCAAGATGTGTATTGTCGGGTCGTCACGAGGGGGTGCCTAGTTACCCTAGCCCTAGTGACGAAGTAAGGGTTGATTAGGTTATGACCTGGACAATTGCTTTATGACGGGTCTTACTACAGTACTATCTGACTCCAGATCTGATAGGTATGTGCCCTGGCATTGCACTATGTTGAGGAGAAGAGGTATAGGGTAGGTATGATAGGTAGTTTATGTGGTCTTGGAATGACCACGAATTTACACTCGGTATCTGAGGGTAGGCGAAAACTGTCCGGATCCCAAAGGCGAGCGTGAACCGGAGAGAGGCAGTCTGGATCATGGGGGGAGACACTACTAGGTAAAGTTCGTAGGGCCCCAGGTGACCGTCGTCCGCAAGGAAGAAATCTCTTCCGAGGAGGTGCTAGTTTTAGTGAGACGAAGGCAGAGAATCCCACTAGGAAAGTGGGGGTCTGTCAAGGCCGGACTAAAACATAGCGAGGTTAGGAAAGAGAGATGCAGAGGTTTTCATAAATGAGAAGGCCTAATCTAGAAACATCAGTGCAGCTGCAAGTATCAGTCCAGAGAGCCGTAGTTAGAATAAATTATTGGCTATAACTAGGGGGTATATATAAAGACCCAAGTACCCAATGGGCTGGGGACTTATTCTGGCCAATCGCGTCTAGCCAATAGGGCAAGGTTTTATTCTGCATTGGAGGGTTGGATGACGCTTGAATGTTCTAGACCAGGACCCAACCCTCTACAAGGCCCCAGGAGCTACCTGACCCCCTTTGCAGGGCCTTTGAGTTAGTTTTTGCAGCTGCGTCTTTTATTGTTTACAATATTTACACTGATAATATTATTTACACTTGTTTAAATTAATTTACAACATATTATAACCAATTTACAATATATACAATAGAGTATAGGGTGATTTATCTTATGTAGTTAGTGGTCGCTACATGTACAAAATAAATATGTGTGTAGTGCGTAAATTGTGTACGTAACAGAAAATAAAGTTGTTAATATGTTAATTATTAATTCAACATGCGGAAAATTGCTTAGTTCTTTTGGTGAACTTTTGACTGCTTAGTCTCTTAAGGATTTTAATAATTAACTACTTTTCATTTATAAGCAAAAGCCCATTTACTCTTATTCCTTGGTAAAAGGGGACACATTCTTTCATTTCCTTGTACTTGCCTCAAAGTGCTAAGCTAGTTTATTTCCATTCACGTGGCTGCAGGAGCTAGATTAGTGTGGCTGGGACTTTACTTTTTTAGAAAAGACACTGCATTGGACGAATCGTATCATAACGAATCAGTTGAAAGACTTGCTACGCGTGCCATGCCCCAATAGTGATAGGGAAAAGTTTTGTGGGTCGTTTTCGGGCTATACTGAACCTACCAAAAGCTATAGGAGCAATAGATGGCAAACTTGTATGCATAGATACTTTTTAATACTGTTTTGATTAATTTTAATTACCAATCATACCACTCGGTAGTACTACTAGGTTGTTGTGGTGCAGTTGGCTTTTTTACGATGATGGAAACTGAGTACGCTGGTAGAAAAGCGATAGAGGTATTTTAAGAGCCTTGGCAATAAATTACTGCTTAACTTTTCACAACTTGACATTCCACCATCACTTTAAGCTCCCCCATGACAATGATGACATTTTTCTCATTTTTTTTTTTTTTTTGCGGAGATAAAGCTGTATGAAGTTGTCTTATTATGAGACCTTACTCAAAACGGGTCCTTGATAATACAAAAAGAATTTCCAATTACCGATTAAGTCGGACAAGAAAGACAATTGAATGTGTCCTTGGTATGATTGCTGTACTAAGTACTAATTACTGCGATACTTAGTCGGGATGAGAATACGATTAATGACATCATAAAATCTATTTGTGTACTTTATAAATATGTTACTAAGCAATCAAAACCTCAACCGCTGGAAGAAAATGCCAATATCACTGGTTCTGCTTACTCTACTGGCTTGACGACACTACTTCGGGTCAAAATAGGTAATTGTTCTACCGCCAATGCTTTAAGAGATGTCATATTTTTTTTTTACCCTAATGGCATCGGCAGTGGAATTATTGTGTTTGAAGGCACGTGTTAAGGTGCTTTTTCTTCGTTTTTTTTTTAATTATTTGTGTTTTTTTAAATTTAATTTAAGTTTACATGAAAACAGAAGTTTAATAAATGGTTTCAATAATTTAAAATTGATTGGACTTTTTAATATTTATATATAATAAAACTATGTAATTAATTATATAATATTAAAGAAAAATCCCTTTGAGTTCGAGTCTCTCTTGCTTATTTTAATAAATAATGTTTTCTTTTTTTGGCGGGGAAATGTTATAGTTCAAACCTTGTCATTAAAGTGAAATTAATAAAGAAATAAGAATAGATTATGAGATAGAGAACAAAGGCCATTAGTGCTCTCAGGAGATTATTTTTTACGGCATCAGTTAGACCTTTGTAGAGTAATAGTAATCTAACAAAGGAATAATCAATGAAGAAACGAGATGTTGACGAATTTGCAACTAGAGGCAGACACTATTTATCTTGAACTGGCCAAGAGTTTTGAACACATTGTTACAAAAAGTACATTGTTGTTTGTCAAGGATAAGACATGAGCAAAAGAAGTTCCCAAAAAATTTATTTCAAGTTCAAAATTTAAATAACTACGGTGACCACAAATTTTAGGTGGACCATTAGAGTAGATTTTATTAGTCAGTGGTTTGTACCCAAAGATAATGGCTTTAGATTTAGTTGGTTTAATGATGAGCTTTTTGTTGTAGACAAAACTGCAGGTATTCAGAACATCTTTTTTTTACCAACGATCAAGCATGCCATCCGATGCAGAGTATCGTTTAATAACTGGTGGAAGGGACAGCTTACAACCCATCCTTTTCTTCTTGCAAGAGGAGAGTCAATAAAAATATGCTATTCAGCACTGAAGGTGATCCTTGGACAGTGTTTTGGGGCACGTCCTAACTTGTTCCTAGCTTCTTGTGAAAATCATTTTGCTTAATAAGAGAGTAACTGGGTAAAAGTACGAAATATAAGCATCAGACGAAGCAGCAAAAGATTACTTCATCTGTACCCAGGGGTGACCTGAGTTCTTGACAGCCACTCTGGAGACAGCTTGGCGTTTCTGTACGGCTTGTCTGGAGAACGGATAATTGACTGAGGGGACACTGGCTGAGGACATTAGCTTTTGCGGCTGCACCGATCATCACTTGAAGCCACCGTTATGTCATAGTAAGGAATATTATAATAACTAGTTGGTAAGATATATGTAAATCGTTTTTATCATTTTATTCATATTAATTAATCATATTTTATTAAAACATTCTTAATAAAATATATTGTGTAACCTCGGCGTGTTGTAGATAAGTCAGGTAAATATATAAAAGGATATACGTATCCTTAGAAAAGATACACACCTTATATATTAGGGGCACCGGAAAGTAATGTCGTTATTTTATATTAAATTCAAACAGATAAATTTTTAAGAAGTTTTTTTTTTATCAATGATGTAACCCTCGTTATCAGCAACCTTTTGCCATCTAGTGTGAAAAATTTCAATGCCTGATCGATCAAAATCAATTGGTTTTTGAGCAAAATATCTGGAGGTGGCATTTTCGAGACCATCCGAATTTTCAAATTTTTAGCGATCGGAATTAATGGAAATCCGATGGCGCAATAACGGGTGAGTATGGTGATTGAGGCAATACCTCCCACCCCAATTCATTAATTTTTTCTAGGGTTCTTGTGGAAAAAATAGTCGCAGTGGGGTCTTGCATTATCGTGTTGCAGAATAACGCCTTTTTTATTGACAATCGCTGGGAAATTTTCAATTAAAGATTGATTTGCTCAATCCAATTGTTCACTGTAAAGATCTGCATTCACAGTTTTTCCAGGTATCAGCGATGAACGACCCCGCGAATACTCAACACACAAAAGCGCCTTTTTGGAGTATAAACCTGGCTTAGCTGTACTTCGTGCCGATTCATGCGGAGAGAGATTATTGGATTATCATAGAGGACCCATTTTTCATCTCCAGCCTCACCCACCATATATAACGATAACGAGGGTAATTACATCATTGATCAAAAACAAAAACTTGTTAAAAATGTATCTGTTTGAATTTAATGTAAAAAAAAATGACATTACTTTCCGGTCCCCCTAATATTTCCTCACATTTTATATATTCGGATACAGTTATATATCACATATATTAGTGTATCGGGCACGAGTAAGAATTCAGAATAAATATAATAAAATAAAAACGTTTCGTCGAGCGTAGCAGTACATTGAAAACAATTCAGGACTCAGAACTGGGGTATTCCAGCTTTCGGTGTTAAGTAATCAGCTGTCATGTTCGAGAATAGCATGGCGTTGGTTGTCAAACAATTTCCAGATTGAAGACTATCAAACAGTTTATAGGGATTTAAGTATTCCATAACTCGTGTGTAAGCTATGGGTTGATGAGAATCTTAAATAACACACAAAACAGGGAGATGGGGCGATAGTTACTACATGTTTCTGGGCTTGTGATCTTCCATACGGTACGGAAAACTGACAACTGAAGTGAAGTATCAACAATGTGAAGCACGATTGGGGTTATGAAAGGTATACATAGATCATCAATCATTGTTAATGAAATTTTATCAAGCCTACTAAATGTTTGATTCGACGATAAGCATTTCAGTATCAATTCCAACTCGCACTACGAGAAGTTTTTTTATCATCAAATGACTATTTAGGATGATAGAAGGTGGGTCGACAAGGTTCAAAGATCCAGTACTAGGATCGAGGATCAAACGTCTAGCCATCCAATGTCTCTTGAATGACAAGTTGCGCTGAATGATATTAAGCACAAGTTGAATATACAATAAATATAAATTACAACCTGCCTCATTGGGCAATAAGCAATTGTGATAAATGTTCTCATTCATACCATATTACAATTTTCATTTACTCGCTCATTCATGCAGTATTTACAAACAGCCCATAGACCTCCCAAATTCACATGGTTGCACTGGTTAAAAGAAGTGAATGGTTATTAAGATAAACAGTATCGAAAGGCGAGGAGTTTAAGTTCCTACCAACAATTATGTCGTCGTAAAGGGGAAACAATTTAGAAAATGTGTTTTCGAAAAAGTAGAGTGAGAGAGAGATAGGGGGGGGGAGAACTTCTTTATTTTATGATATGACCATTCTACCAAAAGGTAAGTAGGTCGTGAACGCAAATTGAGTCCTCAATGTAGACCTCAAGTAGCTTGAGGATGTTATTTAATCAAAGTAGCATCGACATGTTTTAAATTGTCTTTTGGGCCTATATGAGCAGTCACTGATTTGAGATAGACTTGGCAGGGCGCAGGTAATTAATTGCCCCTCCAAGATACTGATAGATTTCTAAAACTCAGCGCTATTACATCCAACTCAAGATACAAGTTTATTTTTTAACTTCTGACCGGTGGTTTTTATTTTCTCGTCCGCTAATGTTTCTGATACTTTTTAATTGCTACTATCTATTCTCTCTCCATGATAACTTTTTATCCCCATTTTCTTGTGAGGATATATGCTACGCTTCGACAATCATTGCTTCTGGGTTTTAGTTCTTTGCATTTCGATTAGTTGGTAAGATTCTCAAATCCTCCGTACAACGCAGCTGGTTTTTAAGCCCAACACATTTTATGTTCACCTGTCTGTTATTCTTCTTTGATGAGTACATTTATTTTTACGCCTTTGATCTCGAATCGATCTAAAGACAGATTGGAATTAAAATAATGTACCTTTAGGATTTGGGAGTTCTCTTTGCTGTTTGTAAATACTGTATGAATGAGCGAGTGAATGAAAATTGTATATATGGTATGAACATTTATCACAATTACTTATTTCCCAATAAGGCAGGTTGTAATTTTATCAAAATAAAGGAGTTTCTAACTACTAACAAAAAATATTAGAAAATACTGATTAGGGCTCTAATACTCTGACAATCAGGCAAAAATATTCCCCTTGTTACAGCATTTTTGAGATATTGAGGTTGTACATCAAGTTATCGCATAAATTCAGACAATCCAACATGGTAGGAACTCAAAGAACATACATACATATGACGGCTTAACGGAAGAACTTCTGCAGGCATTAATCTTGTGTCTCAAACAGCGAAATTTCTAGTTAACAAGTAAGATGTTGCGGTAATATGGAATATGATTCAGCTTAACAAGCCACAAAAAGAGTAGTCAATGATGAAACCCTGTCGATGGTATTCGATAAAACACCTTTAAGCACAGTTGACCATGCACTGAGACAATTTACGATGCAGAAGTGGAACAAAGCCACATACAAGAAATTCCAATACAAGAAAAAACCAGGACAATATACAAAACGTGTAGGTACGCCCTTTAAAATACATTGGTCTAGTCAATTTAAAATTAAGCATATTTTGTCATTTTCCGGTTCGGCACTCAACAAAAGCCAAGGTATACTAGAACTTGGGATTTGAGTTTGAGTCCTTAAGTACTCGGAGGACTTGAGCTCAAGCGGTGGACGCTAGAATCCAGAAAAGCTGTACAATTTGATACTCTTATTGTTAGAGATTATATTGGCCGATACAGTATCCTATAATTTAATATTAATTATACTACTTATTATATACATTTCATATTATATAACACTCGATTTTATGTTATATAAAAAAAGAAAAAGACATATAGAATCAAATTCTATTATAATAGCTATGATTAAATAATTGTAATATTCTCAGATATAATAAATGGAAATATATTGCGGGATTTTGCAGTGGGGAAAATAAAAAAAAAACATTATTTTTGTTATTTGTTCAATGACATTCAACCAATTTCTTCATTAGGTGTCAACTGTAGTCTCACACAGCTGTTTAGCGAATGGCGTAACCAATGTTCTTAGCGGCAGTAGGGTAAATGTTGTAGCTGAAGGCCATTGGCCGACAGAAATAGAAATGTTGTTAAGAGGACGGAAATAGTGATTGAATTATGGGTGCTGTTGCCGAGGGAATGGAGGACCGAGAGAAGTGAGTTTATGCTGTATAATTGCAACATTGGATTCTATTAGTTGGTGGCTAATGAGTAAAGTTAAATAAAGGACGGGCTGTGAGGGCGCTATTGTGGCGGAGATCACGTCAGCGGCAGGCAGGCACTGATTAAAAAGCCTAGTCGCAGTAATTAGCCTCTGTCAACATGCCGTCCCGGAGCCCCAGCACCGCTACCTCTAACGAGCCATTTGATAAGGTTAGGGGTGGTGGGAGGGGCTAGATCCGCGGTCCGCCCTACCCCTAACCGCTCTTGGCAATTATATATCTCCCCTCCTTCCCTCCTCACCTCTCTCCTCTTCTTCCCCTCCCGGCTACATCCTCCACTTCTACTTTCTTCTTACCTTTCCCAACCACCAGGTCACCTCTTAACCACCTGTCACCTATATTAGTCAATCTAATCAAAATACATAAACTAGCAGATCCAAAGATCACTGGCCTTCGCATCTGTCTTGTTTATAGATTACAGATTATAGAATGTTCCAGGGTATACTTGCTATGGGCAGGATTTTTTTCAGAGGGAGATAAAAATTTGAGGGTTGGTATTTGTATTTTTTCTTAGAAAACAAACTTTATAGCCGTCTCCGTAATGCTCATGTGCTGTTTTGTGTTATGTTGTGAGATCATTAGAGCATTTTATAAATTTCTGCCGAAAGTATACTGCACAGTTAACTGCTAAAAAAAATCTTTATTGTGATAAAATTACAATCTGCCTTACAATCAGTAATAAGGACAGTAATTAATTGCCATCAATGTTCTCATTTATCCCATATTTACAAATCTTCATTCATACAGTATTTAGAAACAGTCAAGATACCTCCCAAGTCCACGTGATTGACACCTCCCTCGCATGTGAACGAGTGAGCGGAATCTTGGAAAGTCCCCCATGCTCCTCCATCAGCTGCAGTCACCAGATAGGAGCCAGTAGAGGCTGACCAAGATTTTGAAAGTCACAGAAGCTCAAGGCAAGATTGTATAAACTGGCCATTGCCAGGAGGATTATAGGGATGTGTGGGACAATCTAATGACTGTGCTAGGGGATTAGGGCGATTGGATAGGTTTCGGTGGAATTTCACGAACTTGAAAGAGATGAGTTAATAACGTTATGAGTTGTAAGAGTGCAGGGTATATTAAAACTGTTATGAAGGGTTTTATTGCTGACGTAAGGGGGATTTGGCAACTATTGTTCTCAGGATTTCTGACTGAAAAGATTAGATACGCTTGATGTTCGACTTTTTTGCTGTCTTGCATAGCCCTATTCCGTATGTCCATATTGGCTTTAGTGCAACCTTGTAAATTAGTAGTTTATTTTCTATTGAAAGATGGCATGTCCTTTCGAAGTAGTCTGTACAGTTGTCCAAAGAGTCTGTTTAGTTATTGTCTTATTAGCCTCGTGCGGGTTCCAAGTCACCCTTTTGTTGAGATGGAAGCCTAAATACCGTAATGTCTCGTATAAAGGAAGAGGAATGTAATTGAAAAAAAATAGTGGACAGGACTGGCTGCAGATTGTAAAGGTATTGTGGGATCATTTTGCTTCATTAACTTTGATCCACCATGGGTCGCACCAATACTCGATCTCACCAAGTTGTTTTTGGAGGTTATCAGATGCAGAGGTTAATGGGATTCTATATCGTGGTGTAGGGGGGGATGCATGACTACAGTGTTATATGTAAATATTGCCAAAAAGGTATTGGGAGTAGAGGGGACAACAGCGTTGCATACATTATAGAATATGGGACCCGAAACACTGCCCTGTAAAACTTCTGCTTTTATAGGATAGTTGTTAAAATATTCTAAACCACAGCAGACTTGGAAGAAGCGGTTTGAAAGGTAGGACTGTAGGGTTATGAAAAGGGTCTGTGGTAAATAACGTTTGAGCTTGTAAAGCAAACCTGCGTGCTAAATGATGTCAAAACCCTGCGATGTGTCCAGAAAGGCACCAGTGCAATACTCTTTGATTTAGAGGGCTGAGCAGTATAACTGGAATGTCGTAGACGGAAACCAAACTGGTGAGTAGGGAAAAGGCTTATGATCCAAGATTTGTAAGTAGCTGTTTTAATAGGAGTTTTTCAAAGATTTTTGAGAGGATAGGGAGTAGGCTAATTGGACGGTGGTATGAGGTGTCATTGGGTGGTTTACCGGGTTTGGCGAATAGGAAATAATAGAATGTTTCCAGTGGAGAGGAAAGTGCGTCGTTTGGATAATCCAATTATAAATGTAGGTTAGGAAGATTATGGCTTTAAGTTTTTCAGAAGGTATTCTACCTCAGAGGGGTCAACGGGTTTTGGTCTAAGTAAGAGAGGGATAGGTGAAGTGAGGAAATCTTTTGTGCCATGAAACTTCATAACCATGGAACAGTTGTGCCATGAGTATGGTTTTGATGACTAAGGGGAGGTGTAAAAGTACGGGAGAGATGCAGAGCGAATTCCTCCAACATTTCCTGGTTGATATTTTTTTAGTTACATTCCACAGGAAATTATCCATTGTAGACAGAGAGGAGAGGTGGAAATTAAAGGAATGGGATCGGAAGGATGATAAATACCGCTTTATCAATCAACAGTAATGATTGTACGAGCGACAATCATCAGGATGCCAGGACCAGTGCCACACTGTTCTTGAGTGGCGTTTGGATTGGATTAGGTCTTTGAGATGCAGAGGTAAAGGATTTCCGTTGCGAATTTTCGGATGGCAGATTGGTGACAATGTCTCTCAAACCAAACTCTGGATCAGACTGTTGAATGAATGCATGTGAAAAGTTTAGAATCATCGGAAGCGAGGTCATTGAGGTGCGTAGGTGAGTTGTTTAGGATCAGGATTTCGCTTGATATCAGATGGCCAATAGGTGTCAGGAGAGATAGTGCTGCAATGTTTCCATGTGGGTTCAGACAGCAAAGCACCTCGTCATGTATTTGTAGATCTTAGGCCTCAATGTTGGTGCTTTGCGTCAATGACCTTACCCAAAAGGAGACGATCTCTAATGGAATCTAGAAAGGAAATGAATCGGGAATAGTAACTGGATTTATTAGGAGGGCAATACACCAATGGTTCTAGGTGTAGGGTATGGGTGAGGGGGAAAGGGTAGGTCGTGATTGACACTGCAGTGGACTGAAGGAAATCATGTGCTACAAAAGGAACTATGTCGATTGGATATGGAATTATTGACAATGACAGTGGTACTTGCATGTGCTCTTCCATCTGGGTGATGAGTTCGATAAGTCTGGTACTGCCCAGCTGTAAATGAACGTTTACTCGTAAGTCTTGGTTCGATAATGAGAGCTACTTCAATGTTCTTGTCGTGGAGAAATGATGTCAGTTCGTGTGAATTCCATTTGCATTCCAAAGGAGAATGAATAAGGATTGTGCAGGATGCACTTATGGATTTTGTTTTGCGGGGATAAGGTAAGAGACAAAATTATAGTGGGCCGCTCTTATAGTAGCCGGATGGCCTTGTTGGCAGAGCGCGCATCCTGCAGGCGTTTTAAAGGGCTTCTCACTTAATTTGTTCTCGTGGGGTCCACGGCACACCTGGGAGGGTGGTGGTAGTAGGGCTTGGTGTGTATATATTTAAAAAAAAAGTTTGGATCGTGAGTCTCGAACGCACGACGTAAAACACTAAGGTTCGTGGTGCTACCACTTGGCTTCTGTTGATGAAAGCTGGTTTCATCATGTTGCCCTTTGTTGTCAGTCAACCGGCAGAGCCACACACAAAGCCAACCCAATATGCCTCCTCTGTGAAGTATCTAACGCACACTGCATATACATACACAGGTGGTCTGAAAAGTTTCCGACCTCAACATGAAGATGATAATAAAATAAATAAAAGCTAGTGAAATAAAAGCTTTGTTAGGTCGGAAACTTTTCAGATCACCCTCGTACTCTTAGTACTCTGTCCACTTACTTGTAAATTGCTCCCTCGTGAACAGCTCATGTAAATTGTCTGTTGAGACAGTTTTGCGATTTAAATACTTCCTATAAACGGTATTAAAAATAGTTGATTTAGAGAGCGATATGAATAAGTTGTTATCTCATTATAGCGTAGGCGCCGAACTCTATACAACACAAAGAGTACAGGTCATGCGTTAGCTTCCCTCCTTGAATGGCATAATTCACTACTCTCATGCCCAAAGAAATGTAGTACTTACATTCATCGAGTTTTACAAGGATCTGAGCTTCAAATATATATCTATTAAAATTGTATAATTATTTGAAATTACTTTTGATAATCTAGGAAATATTCATGTATGCACCTAATATATTACTAGATTAAGATAATTGGCTGGCATCCTGGAAAAGAGACTTAATAATAAATCTGCAGCTGTGGGTACCCAATCAGTTTTGATTTTATTGATTGCCTAAATTGCAAGTTTGAGGTTCGCTGTAGATCTCAAGTTAAGCGATATGCTCTAGGCTTTACTTTTCTAATGTTATCTGTAACTAACCAGATAATATATAATTTATAATATAATTGAATAATTAAATGTCATCTCAAATAAATCCAATTTAATTAGATCAATTATTTGACGTAAGCGTAGAGGCGTGATCCTCCGGATGTCGATGAAAATATATATGTATTGATTGATAGATGAGTATTTTCATGAAATTTATATATTTTTATTTGCAAGAGGACCGAGCGTAGCACTAAATATATAATCATCGATTGAAATCAAGACCTCCTTGGGTAACCTAAAGTGAGGATAGTGGAGAATATTAAAAATACAAATCATATATAGTTAGCACCATCGCCACTTCCCAGCACTAAGAGCAAGTCCCCTTCCCTCTGAATTGAACACCCGATTTATGTTACCATGTACATCCATCAATAACATGGTACTAATAATAATGGTAATAAACGTCGGTGGGTGAGTTCATCCGCCGGAGACACATTAAGTTTTTTGACTCGTTGCAGCACCTGACAACCCCAGTGTTTAACACTATGACCCCACCACCCCTCCCACATCGATGGCAACAGACTGTCGGGGAAAAATTAGGATAAGAATTAGTATGTAAGTTAGTTTTAAGGTTGATCAAAAAGGTGAGCCCCATCACCTTTATTAGTCAGTTTAGTCTAGTCACGTATAATGTATATCATTATGCTTGTTTATTCGATTATATAATTTCTATAAAATAACAAAACCTGTGTATAATGTAGTGATGCTACAGGAAATACAAAATAATTTGTGAATAGATTCACCTGAGGATCTAATATTATATATAATTATCTGTAAATTTAGAGGGGCTATGAAGAAAAAAAAAACAAAAAAAAAACATGGTACTATCTTTGTAAAACTTGATACAATAAAGAAACCATCGAGGACTTATGTAGCAAGCAAGAAGCATACTAGTTTTTATATGAATTTTATTTGTAATATATTCATTGTACCCTAACAAAATAAATAAGAAAAAGTAAAAAAGGGAGTTCGGAAAAAAAATCTCACCATCATCTCTTGAAAGTGATTCTTCTAATTTGTATTATATGTTACAATATTGTATACCCACTGGTACTTGCAGGCATACTCGAACAATGACCTTTCTACTTAGCCCAACCTTTACTCCTCTCTCCTTTCATTCTCACCACAACTAATTTTGTCGCTGACCGCCTCCACACCTTTCCTAGTGAATACTTCCGTCTTCTGACCGTTAGACTAGCGCTCCTCGGAGGAACCCCATCCACGTGGACAACGGCTTCGGTGACACCAAACACTTCCTCATGGCATTCCCACTGAGGTCCAGTTTGATTCTACTCCCGTTCACAACCTGTGGGATTCGGTCGATTTTCGCCTAACCTTAGATTTCTGGTGTAAATTAGATGTGGCCCGACATAACATTTACTTACTGTATACTGAATATAGTACGAAACAAGATATTTTCAGTAAATTAGACCTAAAAAATACTACGCAAAACATTTCCTTTCTATTTTTAACGAGTGACCTTAATATAAACAGACAATTGTACTAAAACGTCTACTCTAAAAAGCACATTGTATTGCAATAAAAGACTTGTTTTATAATTTGTCTCTCAATGCATTAGTGATTTTCGTCAGTAATCACACGTTGTAAATTGTAATAAGTTCGGTAGAATTTTTTTTAAAGTATTTTTATTTATTTCTTGTTTTCCCAGTTGTGTTTTTAAATAGTAGCAACTATCCCAAATTCTGTAAAAGCTAAAAATGTCATAACTAGTCATTTATGATATGTAATAAATTAAGTCACCACCAAATGTTTGTGTTAATTAATAACTTTATAAAAATACAATATTACAACAAAGCAGATACCAGATATTTGAGAAGTACATTCAATTAGTATTGTAGCCCACATGATTATCTATACATTAGGGTTATATGGGTATCTGTGATATGCACTGCTTCATGTAAGAATCCAGATGTGTGAAATCGACAAGAGTATCCCTGACAATCTCCCGCAGGATGTGGACCCACTCCCTGTTGAGCAAGCGGAGCTTGACCACTGTCGACAATGTAGAAGACAGTAGTGCTTCCAGGCTCCCTTTCCCCTTTTCTCGAAGCGACATCGTTTCCTGCTGTCAAAAAAAAAAATCCAAATTAGAATAAGGGTTTTTATCTATATTGAATTGTCTATAACCGAGCTAGCAATTATCCTTGTTGCTAATTGTACTTGAAGAAAACCATTACCTAATTGTCGTTAAAAACTAGAGAGTGTCCACACAATAGCCATAACTGGAATCTTTCCGATCAGAAACCTTAAATCCTACCAGACTTTTAATCACAAGTGCTGAACCCCTGTGGTCTACTGAGAAAAACCTTGATATATTAAAAAAATACCACATCCTCTCCTTCGTGACAATGGGTCTTAGAGGCAGAGAAAAGTCTGATCATTCTGGCGTCACTTCTCGTAAATCACATTGAGACCCAAAATATCATTCCCAAATATCCGTTATTCCACAAGTATTCCAAAAGCTGGTCACCTAACTGAGGGCAGATAGTCCTTTGTCAGTATCATTCCTCACTAATATTTACAATGTCCAAGAAAAGAAAATATTTAAACATAATAGATAAATAAAATAAAAAATGTACACGTAAAGGGCTCATATTATTTAAGAATCACAAATATAAACTTATATAAATTTAAACAAAAACAGTATGAAGAAAATAAAACAAGAACTTGCTAGAAACTTAAAATAAAAATATATCTACACAAACGCACGCATAATTTGATAGTCTCGTATGAATTTATAAATATATACCTATATTTACACCTTAATATGTAAAATTGATATATACTAAAGCATTATACTAATATACATTATATAATTAGAATTTTCTAATATTCTAATAAAAATCAATGCTCTTTCATTAGTTATAACTATATCCAAATACTCATTTTTAACTAAACAATCTTGTTTTGAACACATTTAATAAAGGGGCGAATGGAGGGGGGAAGAAGTTTCAGAAGGCTACTTCGAATGTGACTAATAAATTTAATAGTATTATAGTTTATGGGGGTAAGGACATACGCTGGATTGTAGGCAGTGGATTTGACGTCAATAAAAGCCTTCATTTGTGTTAAATATGGAGAAGAGGTATGAAGGTTGGGTAACGAAGAGTTCATAGACAAAGGTACCAAGGAAGCATTCGTGACGATGATTTGGACCAAGCCATTTCTACCAAGAATAAATGTGGGTCATTCTAAAATTTCTTGGGCAGCCCAGTGCTAATCTAAGGCATGCGATGACCATTCGTTTAAGCTTTGTTTCAAAATTTACAAAAGTGGGGTAAGATGTGGGAGGAAATCAGATTAACTCAGACAGAGGGAGGAAGAAAGTTGTGCAGTTTCTTTGGACCAAGGAGGCTAACGTGTTGTTGATGAGAAGTCTTTAACCGTAGATTCGTATGAAACTTGAATTAATTTTCAAATTTGGTCTTCAAGTCGGTTAGTTAGTGATTCACTTCCCATTAGAATACATTTAGTCTTCTGAATGTTTCGATAAAAGTGATTTAGGCAAGAATGAGCTGATATCTGTCATAACATCTTCTAAATCTGTATCAAAATCGGAAAAATGAAAGAAATGCTAAATTTGGAAGTTACTGGCATACGAATGGTGGCATACTTACAAGTTTTTAGGATGTTTTGGGGACCTAACAGGTACAAGGAAAAGAGTAGCAGAAATAATGGTGAAACTTGTGGTGAACCTCTCATAAGATCTACAAAATTAGATAGAGACAGGACACGGTTAGAAAGGAAAGATTTAACCCATTTAACGAGCTTACAAACAGAGGAGGGGGGTGTTGAGTTTAGTAAGAAGAATGTTATCGTCTACCGTGTCAAAAGCTTTACTAAAGTCAAAGAGGATATCTTTCTTTTCGTTCATAGTGTCTGATGTCATGAGATATTTTTAGTAGAGCGTTCTCTGTATAATGAAGAGAAGGGAGGCCAGATTGAAGAGGATCAAGAATATTTGGAAGAATATATGAGAGTGGTCACTGAACCCGGCGTTCAAGGGACTTTATGGGGGTGCATAAGAATACAGTGCTTAGTTGGATGGAGCGATGGGCTTAGAACATTTAGGAATAGGAATAATATTTGTATTTTTCTAGATATCAGCTAGTTGTGTGAGTGAGTGATTGTTAGTATGCGGGGTATATGAAAAAAAGACTGCAAGGTAGTTAAATTTGATGTCATTAGCAGACATTTTTTCAGGACCTAAGGCATTTGAGAGGACTTGAGGATTGAATCTAGGATTTTATAACGAGTAATAGCTGGTAAATAGAAATTTTCAGGAAGGAAAGGTCTGGTTATATTAGGGAGAGAAAGTGAAAGAAAGTGTATTGGTGCGAAAATATGTAATTTAATTAATTAGGCCAGATAGAGGAGGGAAAGAAAATGGATTTGGATTTCCCGATGGAATGTTTTCAAAGTAGCGTCTATTTGGCCTTACTGCTCCATATTTCTCAGGAAGATATTCTCGTTGATGATTAATGAATGTCTGGGTTTTGTTGCAAGACGATTCTAAATTTTCCCACCCCACCTCGAGATTGGTTCACTGGAATTTTCTCCTTAGACGATTTTTCTCTCCCTTTGAAGCTGTAATGTCTGTATTTAACCAACGTGCAGGAGGCAGTTTAAATGATTTGGTGTTAAGAGGAGTGGGATTATCCAGCGCGGTTAAAAGGATCCCATTGAAAAACAATTGGCCTTACTATTTTCTGTTTCCTCAGCCATTAGTGGGGCCCTGTCTACCAAAGCCAGCTCCTCAAAAAACTCTGCTGGTTGGCTATAGAGTTTCTACTGCGGAAAGGGAGAATCTAGGAACAAGAATATCGTAGATTACATCAATCAGCTTATACCCTCACAGGAAATGAAATGGATGTCAATTAACGTTAAGGAGTGGTCTTGGGAATAGATACTGTGGTGCTCTATCCAAGTTTGATTGTGCAGTGTGATGAATGGGGCTGTAAGGGATGATGAAAATGTTCAGGGGAAGGATGACATTGAGTAGACGATGTTTATCACCCGAGCAGATCACCCTTCACCAGCCGAAACAGTATTTTTACAAATTAACCTTGATGATCTCTCCTCTGACCATAGTCCTTTATTATTAACCATTTCCCTAAGACCAATTCACAAACTGCCTCCTCCTTCATTTATTAGGGGCCCAGTCGATTGGGACCACTTCCGCCAGCTTCTTACAGGCTCCATTGACCTCAACGTGTCCCTGAAAACATCCCAAGACCTAGACGATGCAGTGCATTCTTTCACTACCCTGGTCCAGAGTTCGGCTTGGGAGGCCTCGTCACCCCATCGTCACCCAAAAATCCATAATCATAATCGTTTACCTCAGCATCTAAAAGATCTAATCCTATCCAAACGCCGCTCCAGAACAGTGTGGCAAAGATCCCGGCATCCTGCCGATCGCCGCTCGTACAATCAGTACTGCCGATTGGTAAAGCGGCGATTGGCATCCTTCCGTTCCGATTCTTTCAATTCCTACCTCTCCTCTCTGTCTACCAGGGATAACTCCTTGTGGAATGTAACCAAAAAAATCCTAAAGTATCAACCTGTTTCACATCCGCTCCGTCGTGATGATGGGTCCTGGGCGGCTTCGGATGGGGATAGGTCGGAGGAATTTGCTCTGCATCTTACCCATACTTTCATACCTCACCTTTCTCATCAAAGCCATACTCACAGCACAACTGCGGAAGATTTCCTCACTTCACCTATTCCTCTCTCTCTTCCACCAAAAGCCGTTAATCCCTCTGAGGTCAAATACCTTCTGAAAAACTTACCTTACCGAAAATCCCCTGGATATGATCTCCTTACTCCTCAAATTCTCAAACAACTTCCTCCTAAAGCCATAATCTTCCTAAGCTATATATATATAACTGCATTATCTAAACGACGCACTTTCCACTCCTCTGGAAACATTCCATTATTGTCCTATTCGCCAAACCTGGTAAACCACCCAATGACGCCTCATCTTACCGTCCAATTAGCCTACTCCCTATCCTCTCAAAAATATTTGAGAAACTCCTACTAAAACGTCTACTTCCAATTGTTGAATCCAAAAACCTTTTTCCCACACACCAGTTTGGTTTCCGCCAACGGCATTCCACTGCTCAACAAGGTCTTCGCGTTGTTGATCACATCTCCTCAGCCCTTGAAACCAAACAGTATTGCACTGCTGCCTTTCCTGATATAGCTCAAGCTTTTGACAGGGTTTGGCACGCAGGTTTGCTCTACAAGCTCAAAAGATATTTACCATAGACTCTTTTCCTAATCCTACAGTCCTACCTTTCAAACCGCTTCTTCCAAGTCCGCTGTGGTTTAGAATACTCTAACTACTATCCCATAAATGCAGGAGTTCCACAGGGCAGTGTCCTGGGCCCCATCCTCTATAACCTATACACCGCTGATGTCCCCTCTACTTCCAATACCTTTTTGGCCACATTTGCAGATGACACTGCAGTCTTGTCATCCCATCCAGACCCCGACATAGCATCCCATAACCTTCAAAAACACCTTGACGAGATCGAGTATTGGTGCAATCAATGGCGGATCAAAGTTAATGAAGCAAAATGCTCCCACATTACCTTCACCCTTTGTCGCAAGACTTGTCCACTAGTTTATTTTAATTCTATTCCTCTCCCTGTATCCAAGACAGTACGGTACTTAGGCTTCCATCTTGACAAACGACTGACCTGGAACCCACATACGAGACTAAAAAGACAAGAACTAAACAGACGCTTTGGACAACTGTACAGACTACTTCAAAGGACATCCCATCTCTCAATAGAAAATAAACTACTAATCTACAAAGTTATACTTAAACCAATCTGGACATACGGAATAGAGCTATGGGGGACAGCAAAAAAGTCGAACATCAAGCGTATCCAATCCTTTCAATCCAAAGTCCTAAGAACAATAGTAAATGCCCCTTATTATGTCAGCAACAAAACCCTTCATAACGATCTTAATATACCCTACATTCTAGAACTCATCCCTTCCAAGTTTATGAAATTCCACAGTAGCCTTTCCAACCACCCTAATCCTGTAGCACAGTCATTGCACTGCGCCACTCATCCCTATAATCCTTCTCGGAGACTGAAACGGCAGTGGCCTCGTGACCTACTATAAACGCGTGACAGTGGGAGTCCTGGCAATGGCCAGTTTCTCCAATCGTGTCCTATTGTATGAATGAGCGAGTGAATGATGCTGTAAATATGGTATGAATGAGATCATTTATCTGTATTATTATTGCCTTATAAGAAGGCAGATTGTAATTATTGCACAATAAAGATTGTTAAAAAAAAAAAGATAACAAATTGAAGTTAGGTTGTAAAAGGTTGAGACGATTTCTTCGCAAAAAGCCATTTATCCTGGGGCTAATCAGGATTTAGATATACGAATAATATGAAAAAAAATTCCTGCAGAAAATGTCAAAATTCGTCGAAGTGGGCCGCCGATGATTGGCTGTTGACATGACAAATTTTCAAGACACTAGACATACTTAATTGCGATGGACAAACATATGGTATAGTAAATCACTATTGTCGAGTTCTTGAAATATATCATTATATCAAGTTAAATTTGGTGGCCCACAGCGTAGTGGACTATTAAGTAAATATATATCAGACGTGAGGTGAACAGAATAACAAAAATATAAATAAATACAGGTTCGGAGCTTTATACTATAGTGATGTAAATGAACAAGTCACTTTTGTTGACAGTCACTGAGCTTGTGGACGTGGGATTGTAAACCTATCAACATAGTTAATTCCCTAGGACGTTCAAGATATCTGAATAACTTAAATCGTCGGTTGTTGCTATGGCGACCATTTACCTTCGGGACAAACCTTCCCAGCGTTCACCCACACATATTTAATTTTATTCTATTTGCGAAGAGAGTAAAAGATCTTAACAAGTTACTAACACATGAATCTTCTGGATAAGAACATCTAGCCCCCAGAATCCTTCGCAAACTCCATAAAAAGCCATATTTCCCTCACACAGGTGTATAATTTGATTCTTCCAATAATCCACCCAATCATACCCCCCACCCAATAAGGTTTGTGGATGGGGACAAACCTTAAAAAATCCTTTCTAAGATCGCTATAACGCCCCCTCCCTCGTCTCGAATCACGCCCCTTCTGTCAACAAATCATTTGGGTTGTCACTAACAACACTCCACTGTAGGCTCATCGAGTACTTTTTATTTTGAAACTTGTTTTTTTCATTGTTTAAAATTTTTTATGTAACAATAATGAACTATGTTGATTTGCTTAGTATTGTATTAAATTATACATAAATACCTACATAACTATATTCTATTTATAGTATTATTGTCAGTATTATAGTAAGGCGATCATATGATTGACCGAAATAAAAAGCTATTTTTATTCACTGTTTGACCTGCGTATATAAGACAGAAGCTCTGAGCTTTTTCAGAGAGTCAGAATGAGGCATTTAAAGTGAACACTATTCCCCCTCTCTCTGCACTGGTGTTCGTTGCTCTGCTCGAATTATGACTTCCTTATTTATTATCTCTGCACCTCTCTTCCCTATCCTTGCTAGCTTTTTACCGGCGTTGTCAGGCACCAAACCTTCCTAGTGAGATTCTCTAAATTCGTCTCGCTAAATACTAGCACATCCTTGGAAGGTTACCCTTCCATGCAGACGACGATCTCTGGGGCCTTACAAAGTGTACCTAGTAGCGTCAGCCCCAGTGGTTCAGTCCGCCTCTTTCCGGTTCACACTCGCCTTTGGCATCCGGACGGTTTTCGCCTACCCTCAGATACCGAGTATGAATTCGTGGTCATTCCAAGGCCACGTAAGCTACCTATAATACCTAGTCTGTACCTCTTCTCCTGAACATAGTGCACTGTGGGGACACGCCTTCCAATATTTCCAAGATCAATAAACAAATTCGCATTAAGCTGCCCGTCGACAAGGCCGGCAGCAAAAGTCAAAGACCACTGGGTCATGCAACACTTTCTGACGCCCGCAGTGCGCCCAGGGGGCGCTCCCAACATAACCATTGACTAAACCCTCTCCTAGAATCAACAAACATATCTCTCAAATTTAGGTCGGTCAATAGGTACCCTGAAATTATTTCATCTCTTTCGCCATTTGACGTCAACTCCTTGTTTCCTTCAAATTTTCCTTAACCTTGCCTATGACTGTGTGTTGTATGTGTGGAACTCGGGTGCAAGTTGATGCGAATCATTAATTGCTTTGTTCACGCCAGTGCGACGTCATTTTGGGCCAAGACACATGCCACCTGAGGGGGAGTAGAGTGGAGATGACAAAATCGAATCGAGTTCTGAGTCACCTGTGTTGTTGGTGTTATAAGTGTATAACTTATAACCATCTATGTTATACCCATATAACAAGGTGTATAACCATCTTGTTGGCGTAGTAAAGTCTCATTAGTGATAAATATTGAGGCCTTATTCGCGAGGCATTGTTCTACCCGTTGTATTAGCTTGATATCAGAACTTGAAGGTGGTGTCAAGCGGTCATGTGCTGAGCCGCAACAACGAGAAGTATGAGTAACATTGTTGGCAGAGATGTTAGACCAAGATTAACAAATTTCTTTCTCTATCTCCCCGGTGTGGCAATTCATATTATACAGTCTAAATACTCGGGAATTGGGTGTTTTGGCGTGTACTGCTTCGTTAGATTTGTTTTTGGGACTCCACTGTACTCCTATGTATCTCACCTATATGCCAAGTTAGTGTGGCCTTTCCTTTCGTGCACAATATCTCCAAGGTTTTTTTTTTTTTCATAACCTCTATTTATTAATAGTATACAATTGAACAAAATAAATAATTTCTGAAATATAAATTTCTCCACTTCCTGCCATTCACAGATGCATCTCCAAGGTTCATATCTTTTTCAAACCATCTACCCACCCGCCCCCCACCCCCCGTATATATAAACAATATTTTACAATTCAAAACCTCAGCCCATTCCCGGAATACTAGATCCTGTCTCTCTGACCTTTATGTTCCTGCCAACACTCGATTTTGACCACACTGACCTTTATTCCTGCCCACAACGAATCACTCGATCATTATTTTATATTTCCTGACTTTCATTTTGGTATTAATTATTGTTATCTAATTGTTTACTATATATAGATTGTCAGGGGGCGTCACTAGGGGGAGTGCCAAATCACTGTAGCCCTGGTGACAAGTGCGGTTTGTTGTAGTTTATAACATGGACCATGTTCCATGTAGTCGTTAATATCTGACTCCATTTATTGATAGGGATGTGTCCCGACAAGACACTATGTTCAGGAGAAGAGGTTCAGAGGTTCATAAAGAATAAGACCAGTTTTCAGAGTTCGGGTGGGAGATCGGCAGCGTAAGGTACAAGTCGTCAGAAGGTCGGCTAGAGGCTGTGAGACAGGATGACGGCACGGAGGTGCGGCAGAGAGAGTAGGCTGTCGAGGAGTCTGTGTGTCTGCCCTTCCAGGGCCAAGCGGCCCTGGCGTATAGCGACCGAGTAGAGCTGCTGAGGTGACTGGGAAAAAGTGTGTTACAGGGCGAAACCCTTTGATTTAAATACTGTACCCCCTTCCTAGTGGAAGGTTAAGACGGCTGAACGGGGTATGTTTTATGATGCCCAGGTGGCCAATACCCCTTAAGTTGGCCTAAAAGGGTGTGTTTTATGGCTGCTAGGGACTCACCTACTTAGGTTTTATGACCGCTTAGAGGCGACCCTAGGCCTGCCGGGTTTGGTTTTATGACAGTCAGGTGGCTTACCCTCTCAGGTTTTATTGCTGGACCTTCGACCCTCTGTTACTTGTTTTATGACTGCCGATATCTCCATGATTTATTACCAGAAAAGCTCGCTACATAGATAAATGTTGGCTGTCAGTTTGTTTTTTATTTTATTTTGTATTTATTCTATTGTTTTTAATCTGATGTATTACTTTACAGAATTTTGCATGTGTTGTTGTTTTTTATCTTGTTTTTCATTTTTATTTTGGTTTCTTATAGGTGAATCCTATTTTATTTACTAAAATCAGTTAAACAATTTTCATGTTTATTTCATTTATTACAGGATTATTATCATTCCTGTAGAGGTTTACACTTTATTTTACATTGTTATTACTATTTTATTATTATTATTATTATGTTATAGTTGTACATAAATTGGCCTGATATGAATTTGTCATCTAAACATTATTGTTATTCATAGGGGAATCAGTCTCGGAATATTTTTTTTTTTCTATGTACACTAAATAAAGGACATAGAAAGTGACATGAGCAATATCCGAAAATGGTCTGGAGCGCGTGTGTTTTCACATTAGATTTTGGACATAATGACTTTTTTTAAACATCTTGGTCAATAAAAATGTCCTGTCAAATAAATAAAAATAATTTTAATTTCTATAAAATTGACAAAAACAAAACATGAAAATAAATCAAATATTTTCATTTATTCAAACAAATGGCTTTATTGCTCGAATGCTTTGATAAATCTTAAAGATAAATGAGACATTTGTTTTGCTTACTTCCTCATTTAACACTTTAACTAAAATAAATAAATACATCATGATCGAGTGTGTTCTCCAATATACGGTTAAAATTTGATATTCAATGCATCATTTTTACGGTTGGTATCAAATAACACAGATAGACATAAAAAGATTGTCCCAGACCTGCTTCAAAGTAAGGATCGGTAATTAGTATTGTATCAGTGCGCTCTCAAATTTCTAAGGCTAACTCCTCTTTTTATAGTGAAACCCTAGCGTGGTGTTGATAATGTTAAACCAACGTACGAAGATTCGGGAAAAAAGCAAAGGAAGCTTGATGTACTAAAATAAACGTGCAATTCTTTGGGATCTAACGTTGGATGCAATGTGGACACCGGCAATTGTTATGAAGTACTATTGGATAAGGTGATGGAGGCCGGGAATTAACCTACACTGCAGTAAGTCAAGCTAGAGTCAGTCCAAGTTAAGTTTGGCGGGAGGGGAAGGAAGCTCGCGCGGCCTTTCGCCACTCAAGTGCCCCCTCCACAGTTCTACCGGTAACTTAAAATCTCTCGCACTGGAACAAACGTTATTCCCGTATTTTTATTATTATAATTTTCCTTCAATAAATTGGTTTTGAATTAAAATGAGAGGAGAGTTTTCCTCGTGTTAAGAGCTGTAGGAGGAGGAACATGAGTGGGGGGAGGGATTTGTGGGAAGATTGTTGGGCTAGTGCGCATCTCTCCCCACCACCGTCAAACTCAAGCTAGACGGACTCTACCGCCAATAGTTCTATAGAGCGTAATTACAAACTATAATGAAAGTTTAATCAAATATACCAGTACACTAAAAGAATAAAAAATATTAATAGAATATAAAATTAAATTTTAAATATTAATGTAATATAATATTAAATATATCTTGAAAATGTTGGTTATTCCTGAATCCTTATTTAAACTGTTTGACAATGAAGTATAAACCCTTAAATATAATGTAACGGAACAGTAAATCGGTAAAATAAAGTATAATATCTTTAACAAGTTTTAAATGAGAAACAAAGAGATAAAAGTGGCTTGTGTGAAACCTGGTTCCACTATAAAATTAATTTTAAAGATAGCAGCTCCCGCGGAGGTAGGGTTGCAATTATAGTGATTCGTAATATTAAACACTGACAAATTCAAATTCTAAAATACTTAGTTAACAAGCTATCAAGATTAAAATATTCTTGCAAATTATATATTATATTGTTTCATCAAAAAAATACCTGAAAAATCTATTCAAAATATACAAGAATGTACTGTCGATAGGGAACGTAAACGCAAAAACCGCTGGAATTGTCACACAAATAACCAAAATGGTAAAACCTTACTAAATTATTCAATTAACCTAGGCTTTCGATTTTTCTATCCATTTAATAATTAATGTCCAAAAGAAACATATTATACCTAAAGGCCTTTAATTAATATCAAAATTACGTTAATCTACAACAAAATGTATTGTTTAATTTAGGAAAACTACTTTTAATTAAATTATTGATTAGGACGACTATAAATAAAGAAATGCTATTAGCGCTATAAAGATATGTGTCTATTCGTGGAATAGATTTTTAACTAAGCCAACTGACCTATGGATGGTGAGAAGGTCTTGGTACCCGATTATGGTTGGTCTATATATGGCCAATGTTAGCGGGTCAGCAGTCTGCTGGACTTAGTCCATTGATTCGACGGATAAGCTGGTTTCCATGTGCAAACTGTTATCTGGTTAAAGACAAATGTGGTGGAATTGTTCCACTGTCAGAGTGAACTCCGTACCAGGATAGTTAACTTGCAAAAATGTTCATTTGATGGCTCTCTCTACAAGTGGCAAGAGGGAGGGAAAAACAGAGTTGCCAAGACTGCACAGCCACAATTCCGACGGCACATAAGTAATATATTAGTATTATAGTTATATTATTAATATTAATTGATTATTATTAGTTAACTGCTTATTTTTGTTTTGGTTTAGAGTCACGCTGATGTCTGGCAACTATATAATAGATATAATGTAATTTTTAAACAAAATAAAGATAGTCATTGAAAAAAAAAATTGCATTGAGTCACAGAAAAATAACAGTTATTTCAGGGCTGCTGCTAATACTAGTTCTTGTTGAAGATTACCTGCTTGTTCTTCCTCCACTGCAATGCCTCTTTGGCAACCACTGTCCTCAGAGACGGTTCTGCAAGGTCCAACCACTCCCTTGGTCGCTGACTGTTATGGCCTAACTGGAGTCTCTCTAGCAAAGGCACCAGCAAGTTCTCTGGAAGGCAATGGATCACTACATCACTTAAGCCTTTGAACTCCAAGTCACTGGTGACCACTTCACTCGATGTTACCTGTCACATCAAAGCTATATAAATAAGTACACGTTAAAAACTAAATCTCACTAAAGCAAAACAGGTTTTATCGAAGGATGCAATACTAATCAACGGTCAACGGTTGCTTTCCTGAAGAAGACAAGTGATGAAGAATTCAATTCGGATTATTCATACAATGCAATAGACGAAATAGAACATGACATTGACTCTGAAATAGACGAGATAGACGTTGTCGACGAAACAAATGAAAGGGACGGTGGGAACTTGGCGGATGAGATCGTTCCTGGCTCCTTTGAAGATGATGTTTCAGTGAGTAGCGGAGACGAACCAAAGTACTATTTTGGAAAAAATAATTGTTTTAACTGGTGTTCAACCAAGCCAAAGTCCACAAAGACACCAGCCAAAAATATCACGAGGACGAAACTTCCTTCTTTGCGACCCAGTGCCAAATCACTTGGGAAAAATGCCGACGTAGACGTTTGGCGTCTTCTGTTTGACAGCTAGACATGATTACACAACTAGTAATTAGCTCTAATGAGAAACTAAATTCAATGAGTAAGAATTTGAAAAATCGGAACACACCAAACTGCAAAGATACTGATGTCATTGAATTTTAAAGTCTGATTGGGCTCATGATTATTTATGCTATTTCCAAATCAGAAAGGAAAGACTTAAAATCATTTTTTTTTCAATGAAACCGATTGGGTGACCTATTTTTAGACGTACCATGTCTTTGAAAAGGTGTCAATCTCTTTTACTGGCATTAAGGTTTGACGATGCCACGACAAGAGCTGAAATAATGAAACACGATCCTCGCAGCAACTCATCTTTATTTTCAAAGTACAGAAAAAACTGTGAGAATGCATTTGAAGTCGGAAACTAGGCCTTTGTGGTTGAGATGTTGGTGAGCTTTGGGAGGGAGGTGTCCATTCCGTATTTACATGCCGAATATACCGGCAAAGTACGGATTGAAAATATTATGCTTGATAGTGCACATACATCCTATTTCTATAACGCGTACATTTATTTAGGGGGTGGATTCACAATAACAGCGATGGATTCACACTGCCCAAAGTAGAAAACAAACTTAGCAAACTTAAGCAAAGCGTTATTCGACTAACGAAACCAATTACGTATTTCAGTCGTGTTTATAGTAATGTTTAAAATTTGTACAACCAGTCAAGAATTAAATTAATTGTAAAAGGCTTATTTTTAACTCGATGAGGTCAAAAATGTTTTGAGAAATAAACCTTTTTTCGATCTGAATGAAGCGATATCGATCGATTTTTGAGGTTAGCAGCTTCAATTAGTCCTCCTAAGTAGAGGCTATCTTAGATGTTATGTTTTTTAAGTCATATCCTCTAGATTTCTTGTTTGGTAAGTACTTTTAGTCTGTATAATTAGTTTATTCAAATTATTTTAACGCTTTTATTGGAATGTTTGACTCAGTTAATCTTCTAAATAATAATGTATTAGAATAGTTGATTAGATATTTGATTCTAAAATATTAAAATTTTTAGGTCTTGTATTGTATGTCATAATTTCATGAAATTAAATAAATTATTAATATGTTATAATGTTAATAATAATATTTAATAATAATATCATTGATGTAACCCTTTTATATATGTTTGTTATCTGTGTGATTTTTTTATATGAAATATGTTAAAAGCATTCCTCCGTGCAAGTGTAGCAGAAGTTTCATTTTAACCGTTTATGTGAAATGTGATGTCAGTAGAGATGTCAAATAAAAAACTACATTTCCTTTATTATTTATGGCTAAATAATATATTCACAGTTCTGTACTTTGTACCTTTGATAAAATAAAATTTGTTATAAAATTATATATTAATGGTCTCTCCTGGATAGATGAGGAATGCTGCACTTGATCATGGTTATGCTTATGTAGCCAAGTACCTTCCCCAACAGGCCACCAATAATGTTCTAACCGACTCCCCTTATTTTAAACCCAATATTTTTAATGGCCAAATTATGGTTAGGTTATTATTGATTCATGTCTAACATGATTATACTGTTTCATGTTTATAAGATACCAATAAGATAATAAATTTCTTGAAAAAAAATTCAAATGAAAGTCTTCGGTCTCTCCTGTGCATGCATATAAATTTATGATTTCTGTTATTGGCTCAAAAAAATTTATTATGTGAAATATTTTTGAATGTATCTTAAAAAAATTAAGATTAATTTTAGTTAAATTAGTTCATGATTGATGTAAAAATTAAGATAAAAATATTTTTAATTTGAAAAAAATTAAGGCTATTGATCCAATGATCAACTAGTTTATTAAATAACAATATGAAATACCTGTGTATCGTTAATAGTTTTCAAGCCCCAATGAGACAAGCGGTAAATGGCATAGGACCTCCACACTTTGTCAGTGATAGGGTTTCCCTTGTCATCAATGGTAAGAGAGGTGAGCCCTTGGATGTCGGCTAAGGAGTTGATTTGCCCGAGGCAGTGAATGTTGGAATCTACGAAGATGAAGTGCTCAGCTCTAGGAAACCTGTACTTGATCCTGCTCAGCACCAGAGATATGCAGTTGATGTCGATGGAGCTGAACTTGACTGTGGTTACTTCTTGTGCCTTACCGCTGTTCCACGGCCTGTCGATGAAACGAAGGGCTCCTTGCCCATACACATTCAGACTCTTACCGTTGATTTCAATGAGATAGTCTCCACCTGTAATATCATTGTCTGTTCATTAACTGAGTAGCTTAATTCAATACTAATACAGGCTTACTAATCCATTCCTGTGGCTCTCTAGTATGATGAATACATCTTGACTGTGACAATAGCTAAGTGAATGCCAAACTATAAGTAATAGGCTCTACTTTCAGGCTATTAAGGGGTGATCGTTGTTCATTTTTATTAGCAATCCAATTTTTAATTTAATAATGAGCATATTGCCCCCCCCTTGAATAGACAGTCTATTCACCTAGACTATGCCCCCTGGTTATTGCAGAATGCATATTATGATTAAAAATCTGCAAAAAGCACATTTTTGGAACTTAAAAATAAAAGAAGCTCTAATATACCATAAAAATAAATAACAATGAAATCCCCATCTCAATCGCCAAATGATACCTAGGAGTAAACCTAGATAATAACTAGTTAAGTGTAATGCATTGTACATTTAAGAGTTTCGTTACTGCTGAAAAAATTATTTTAACAACAGATGCAATAACTTTTTGTAATTAAAGGACTAATAAATATTGCATATTATTATTCAGAGGGCTGATATCTTTTATCAATGAGTGTACATTGGATAATAGAAAACTATTTATTTTTAGTCACTAATTAGTTAATTAATGACCGTTATTTGTCATAGGGTAGCTTTTATCAGACATAAAACATTATCAGGACATCGAGTGGAGTTCCTGTTAAGAATGTCCTACCTCTACATTAAGCATGCGCTGAGTTACAGTAGTGAATTTTAATGACAGCTTTAATGACTTTTTGTAATTATAATTACTATCATTATAGTTAAAAATACAATACAAAAATTACATATTATTAATCAGCACACAAATATCTTTAATTTTTATATGGTAGTCGGGATAAATAATAGTAATTTTTCAATTGTTGATTAATGTCCTTTCATTATTTTTCGTGAGGTTGCTTTTATTTTTAGTATCAAAGGGGACCTACCATGTAACTACCACACAAAATACCATGCTTCTAAAAATAATCAAGTATACAGTTAAAGTTGCAAACACAATTTTAATGACAGTTAATGGTTTGAATAGTTTATGAAGGAAAACATATTATTAATTATGAAGTCTAGATTTTCAGTTTTGCAAGCCTTCAAATTAATTATTTTTTATTACCAAGTAATAAATTATTTAATGACACTTAGTCTTGTTTTATGAGAATGGCAGTATTTTTCATGCCATTACAACATCAAATAGGACCTCATATAAAACGTCATGTCTCCTGCTTCAACAGGGGACACACAAAAACTAGAACTGCAAGACTGACCCCAAGAACTGGGTGAAAAGTAGGGTTTCTGGTTTTGAGAAAAAAATAATGAAACACAAAAAAATTACTTTGATGCAACATGTGAAAACATAAAATAAAAGAAAATGGAGCCAACAGTGTATAAAATGTACCCCTACTTCAATAAACCACTGAAATATATTCATTAAAAAAATAAGTTAATTTTGTATAAATCTGTAATTCTGCTAGTATTAATGTTTAGGTCCCCTGCACGACCTTCACCAGTAAACCCAAAATCAATAGAATTCAAATTTTACAAAATAAATGTATGAGAATTATAAATGAACACTGTTGGTGCACACAAATTAATGAGCTGTATGAAGAATTAATAATGGAATACTTTAGACAGCAGCCCCTGTTCCATAAATCCCTTCATTAAATAAATAGGAAACTTACAGCAAAACCATACATTTGAAATTAAAACTTACTTAATTAAAATTTAAATAATAGAACAAAACATTTTATTTGAAAATATTTGAATACAAACTTAAATCAGTAGTATACATGTTTTTTTTCTGAATTGTTTTAATTAATAAATTCTCATTCGTTTAATTAAATTACAAATGTCCTGTTATTTTATTTTTATCATTAAAATTTGTCCTCAAAGCTGCTCATTATTTTATTATTAATTTGGATGTTTGGTTGATTTTCCCTGCATTAAAATTGCTTGTATAGTCAACGAAAATGTATTTGTAAACAGTGTTATGTTTTTTTTAATTAAGTAACATTATGCATCTGAAATTAATCCTGTTCCATTTAGTTTTAGAAAAATTAATTTTAATTTATAGTACAATATTTTTTTTTTTAATTGGTGTGAAAAAATCTCCTAATTTATTTTCTATAACATAAGGCTAAGGCCCTAAGAACAAACGTAAAGATTAGGAATAGTTTAGAATATATTCTATTGTTTTATTGATATTTTATTGTATTATATTGTTTTGGTTTGGAGTGATTCTTTGGTTTTTGTCATTTCTGTAGATCTGTTTATACTATTATTAACAGAATACTTGAAATTATTTTCTGTTCTGTTTCTATAAACTATTTCGGAATTCCTTTGGATATGATTATAGTTGTTTCTAAATGGTCACTCACCACTTTCTATCACTCTTACTCTACTTAATTTCTTATACTGTTGTTTTAGTTTTTTTTATCTAAGTTCCTCAATATAATAATTAAGTGTAAATATTCAGTATAGTGAAAATTTTCTCGCCTTCTTATTCAAACGTATGTTGTGCAAGATATTCGGAAATTCCTGCTTAATGCTAGCTAGAACCATTTGGTTAGAGTCCCGGGATTTTCCACATTACTATGACTTAATGAAACTGTGTGCACAATATTACATTCACCCACCTCAACCTGCAATTGTTCTTCACTGCCATCCATTTATTTTTTAAATTTAAGCTTTCTTTAAATTATATGACTATTATTCTTCATCAAATGTTTTATCTCCCCCCTTTAAACCTAGGACTTGTATATGAAAGCATACAATAATGAAACTTATTCATTTACTACAATAATGTTCACATTTATACATACAACTTCTTTATTGTGATAAAATTACAATCTGCCTTATTAGGCAATAAGTAATTGCGATTAATGTTCTCATTCATACCATATTTACAATCTGCATTCACTCACTCATTCATAAAGTATTTACAAACAGCTCAGAGACTCCCCATTCCCCCATGATTGTAACCTCTCTTGCTTGCAAAAGAAGAAGCGGAGTCTTGGGAAGTCCACCACTCCCCTCCGTCAGCTGCGTCACTGGATACGAGCCAGTGGAGGCTGATGAAGAGCGCGAGAGCCACATACGCTCAGTACATGATTGCAGATACTGGCTGTCGGGTCGTCACGAGGGGGGTGCCTAGTTACCCTAGCCCTAGTGACGAAGTGAGGGTTAATTAGGCTATGACCTGGACAATTGTTTCATGATGGGTCTTACTACTGTACTATCTGACTCCATATTTGATAGGTATGTGCTCTGACAATGCACTATGTTCAGGAGAAGAGGTATAGGGTAGGTATTGTAGGTAGTTTATGTGGTCTTGGAATGACCACGAATTCACACTCGGTATCTCAGGGTAGGCGAAAACCGTCCGGATCCCAAAGGCGAGTGTGAACCGGAGAGAGGCAGACTGAATTGCCGTGGGAGACACTACTAGGTAAAGTTTGTAGGGCCACGGCAACCGTTGTCTCGAGGGAGAGGTCTCTCCCAAGGAGGTGCTAGTTTTAGCGAGACGAAGGCAGAGAATCCCACTAGGAGAGTGTGGGGTCTGACAAGGCCGGACTAAAACATAGAGAGGTTAGGAATAGAAATCCAGAGGCTTTCATAAATGAGAAGGCCAAATCTTGAAACATCAGTGCAGCTGCAGGTCCACCAGTCAGAGAGCCGTTGTTTAGATGATTTACAGGCCAAAACCCAGCCCTACTTATAGTCAGTGGTGGCTGTCAGTTGCCAATGATCTGGGGTGTTATTCTGACCAACCATACCGCAGAGTTGCAGTGACGCTTTGTTCTAGGCATTGGCCCAGGCCTCGGTCTGGGTTGCTTGCTACCTGCTTTTTCCCTTCCAGGGCCTCTGACTAGTTTTTTCGCTGCTGCGTTTTTTATTGTTTACAATATTTACACTGGTATGACTTATAGTTTGGTAATGTTATTTACATTTGTTTAAATTACTTTACAACATATAACCAATTTACAATATATATACAACAGAGTCTAGGGTGATTTATGTTATGTAGTTAGCGGTTGCTACACTGGCCATTGCCAGGACTCCCAATGTTACGTATTTATAGCAGGTCACGAGGACACTGCCGTCTTAGTCTCCAAGGAGGATTGTAGGGATGAGTGGTGCAGTATAATGACTGTGCTACGGGATTAGAGTGATTGGATAGGTTACTAGGGAATTTCATGAACTTGGAAGGGATGAGCTCAAGAATGTAAGGTATATTAAGATCGTTATGAAGGGTTTCGTTGATGACGTAATAATGGGCATTTACTATTGATCTCCGGACTTTTGATTAACAGGATTGAGTACGTTTGATGTTTGACTTTTTTGCTGTCCCCCATACCTCTATTCTGTGTGTCCAGATTGGCTTAGGTATGACTTCGTAGATTAGTTATCTATTTTCTATTGAGAGATGGGATGTCCTTTGAAGTCTGTACAGTTTTCCAAAGCGTCTGTTTAGTTCTTGTGTTTTTAGCCGTGAGTCGAGGTCAGACGTTTCTCGAGATGGAAGCCTAAGTACGGTACCTATCTCGGATACTGGGAGAGGAATGAAATAAAAATAAATAGTGGACAAGACTTGCGGCAGACGGTGAAGGTAATGCGGGAACATTTTGCTTCATTAACTTTGATCCGCCATTGGTTGCACCAATACCCGATCTCATCAAGGCGTTTTTGAAGGTTATGGGATGCTATATCGGGGTCTGGGTGGGATTACAAGACTGCAGTGTCATCTGCAAATGGGGCCAAGAAGGTATTGGGGGTAGCAGGGACATCAGCAGTGTATAGGTTATAGAGGATGGGACCCACAACACTGTACTGTGGAACTCCTGCTTTTATGGATAGTTCCTAAAAGAGTATTCTAAGCCACAGCGGACTTGGAAGAAGCGGTTTGAAAGGTAGGTCTGTAGGATTAGGAAAAGGGTCTGTGGTAAATATGGTTTGTGTTTGTAAAGCAAACCTGCGTGTCAAACCCTGTCAAAAGCTTGAGCTATGTCCAGAAAGGCAGCCGTACAATACTGTTTGGTTTCAAGGGCTGAGGATATGTGATCGTGATAACGTGAAGGCCTTTTTGAGCAGTGAAATGTCGTAGACCGAAGCCAAATTGGTGTTTAGGAAAAAGGTTTTTAGATTCAACAATTGGAAATAGACGTTTTAGTAGCAGTTTTTTTGATAGGATAGGGAGTAGGCTAATTGGGCAGTAAGATGATGTGTCATTGGGTGGTTTACCGGGTTTTACTAATAGTACAATAATGGAATGTTTCCAGAGGAGAGGAAAGTGCGTCGTTCGGATAATGCATTTATAAGTGTAGGTTAGAAAGATTATGGGTTTAGGAGGGAGTTTTTGGAAAACGAGATCATATCCAGGGGATTTTCAGTCAGGGTTGTGGCAACCTCTTAATTACGAATAATTAATAGTTCCCCTCTTCTCGGTCCAGATAATACCTACTTATGTTTCCATATTTTAATAATAAACTGAAGGCGTTAGTAAGAGAGAGGGGGAAGCTAGTGGGTGAACCGGTACTTGGAACACTACTCCCTCTCTCTGCACTGGCGCTTGCTGCTTTACTCAAACCATGGCCTTCTCATTCAACTACCTCTGCATCTCTCTCTCCTAGCCTCACTATGTTTTAGTCCAGTGTTGTCAGACCTCACACCTTCCTAGTGGGAATCTCTGCCTTCGTTCGCTGAAACTAGCACCTCCTTGCGAGAGACCTCTCCCTAGCGGACGATGGTTGCCGTGGCCCTACAAGCTTTACCTAGTAGTGTCTCCCACGGCAATCCAGTCTGCCTCTCTCCGGTTCACACTCGCATTTGGGATCCGGACGGTTAGATAGGTCGCCTACCTTAGATACCGAGTGTGAATTCGCGGTCAATCCAAAACCACATAAGCTACCTATAATACCTACACTGTACCTACTCTTCTCCTTAACATAGTGCACTGTCGGGGCACATACCTATCAGATATGGAGTCAGATAGCTCAGAAGTAAGACCCGCTTATTCAACTCTCACTCTGTCACCAGGGCTAGGGTAACTAGGCCCCCTCGTGACATCCCGACAATAAGTTTTTCAGAAGGTATTTGACCTCAGAGGCGTTAACGGCTTTTGGTGGAAGTGAGAGAGTGATAGGTGAAGTGAGAAAATCTTCAACAGTTGTGTCATGAGTATGGTGGGAAAGTAAGGGAAAGATGCAGAGCGAATTCTTCCAAACTATCCCCATCCGAAACCACCCAGGACCCATCATCACGACTAAGTGGGTGTGAAACAGGATGATATTTTAGTTGCATACACGTATACATATACATACACGGGGAGTTATCCCTGGTAGACAGAGAGAAGAGGTGCGAATCAAAAGAATCGGAACGGAAGGATGCCAATCTGAAGTACTAATTGTACGAGCGACGATCAGCAAAATGTCGGGATCTTTGCCACAGTGTTCTGGAGCGGCGTTTGGATTGGATTAGGTCTTTGAGATACTGAGGTAAGGGCTTTTGATTGTTAATTTTTGGATGGCGGTGGGGCGATGATGTCTCCCAAGCCGACCTCTGGACCAGAATAGTGAAAGCATGCACTGCATCGTCGATGTTTTCAGGGGCACTTTGAGGTCTACGGAATCTGTAAGAAGCTGGCAGAAGTGGTCCCAATCAACTGGGCGCCTAATAAATGAAGGAGGAGGCCGTTTGTGAATTGGTTTTAGGGAAATGGTTATTATTAAAGGGTTATGATCGGAGGAGAGGTCATCGAGGCGTGTGAGTGAATAGTTTAGAGTTCCTAGACTATTGTAGAAGAAGACGTCAAGGAGATCTGGATTTCGGTTGGGATCTGATGGCCAATAGTTGGCTGTGTCAAGAGGGATAGAGGAGCAATGTTTCCGTTCGGGAGCAGACAGCAAATCACGTCCTCGTGTATTCGTGGATCTTGACCCACAGTGTTGGTGCGTCGGATTAAAGTCCCCACCCACAAGGAGACGATTTCCGATGGAGTCTAGAAAGGAGATGAATTGGGAAATCAAACATTTAAATAACTCAAAGGCACTGCCAAGACTATACTTCATAGAATTTACTAAAGACTACATAAGTCAATATGTTGGGCAACAAATATAATGATAACCCTCTTTTCGGGGTTATTTTGTCTTTTTCACTCATAAAGATTCAAAGGAAATTTATAAAACGTTTAGTTAAAATTTATATATTTTATAATCCTTGGTTTTTCCCACTGGACGTTGGTAGGTCTGTATAACTGTAACCCCCCCCCCAACTATGCTTTGTTTGCTTACGTCATTATCTACCTTAGTTTACTACCTGGGTCCACATATGAAGGCCTAGATTGACCTTCCTGTACTGTCTTTCTAACTAATTTGTTCATTTTAAAATAAAATTCAAATGGTCATAAAAAGAGCTAATAATTGAAATCACGTTATTAATCAATGAAATTAAGCATTTTAGATCAACTAGTTTTATTGCAAAATTTGAAAAAGTTATATTATATTAAAATATACTGTGGTCCTAACACAGATACATATAAAAAACAAAACAATTTAATGATTTAATGATAAAAAAATTGATTTTTTTTTTAATTTAAATCTTGTACAGCGTAATTCAGATTATTGTTTGGTCCACCCCTTTAGACCAAATTGTTCATTTTTCTTACCTTAGTGTACACGTAGAATACAATAGACAGGTGTCTTTTGAATTTTTGAAAGAAAAAAACATAAACAAACAACAAGAAAATTACATATCCCTTGTAACAAGGAAAACTCATAATAAATCATTATAGAATTTATCAGTTCAAATTTCCGTTACATATAAAAACCAATGCGCATCTCATTGGTGACCATTACAAGGAACGATTTTCATGCTACCTTTATCTCTTATTTTGTATCTTTGCTTTTGGCCAATCTTTTTGTTGTTGGAGTTAGACCCAGAATCTAGAAGGATCAATTGGTCACTTTCTTCACATTTATCTTCTCTTCTCCTCTCCGCTGAGCTCTGTAATCCAATGACAGATTCTTAGCACAGAGTTTCAGATATATTTAAACTAACAGAAATGCGAAATAAAATTAATTGAAGTAAGTAATTAAATTTTTCAAAGTATTTTTTCGTTTTTTTACTAAATATTGCTCATTTACGTCATCATAAACTATATTTTATTTTTTATATAAGTATCCCTGGATATTGTTTCTTCCCTGTCTTGTCAGTGTTTAATACGGGTCTGTACCTGTATGTCTATTCGGGACTCCTTAATACGTATTATTTGATAATGAAATATTTCATTTATTTTATAAAATTATCTCAGCCTCTGAAAATTGCACATTATGAATAAAAAGATAGTAAACACCTAAGAAAATAAACACGAAATACCTATTGAAATCGGCTATCGTAAATTCACCTTACTTCTTATAATTGTTTTTCCTTTTCAACTTCTCTAAGACGTTCTCAACAATTATTATTATTTCAATTTATTTATTATATCCACTTATCTTGGATAGATGTGGATTGAGAACACTTTTTTGTTTGTTGATTTGTTTTTATACTTAATGTTACTGTATTTCCACCAAAACATGCTAAGTATATTTCGAGTAATTGTGAAGTATACCTAAATTTTAGATTGATTAAATAATTTTTTACGACCGTAATTGAATATGTACTATTGTTTGTATCTTTACCCAACTTAGTTGAGTACAGCCGAACGCTCACTTTTGCCTAACTTATGGACTATTTTTTTGCCCAAACCGGCCGAAACAAAACCATTGGTTGGACACTGTGGACACCCTTAACCATGGGTGAAAATATTAAATGTTAAATTTATTATTTAAAGAAATTAGATTGAGAATTCTTAAAATTTAAAGAAATGGGGTCGACTTTTTTCTTCTTCAATGTTATTTAAAAATTATGATTCACCTCGTAATTCATTCAACCAAATTTTAGGATGTAAAAATTAAGTAAAAAATAATGAACATAATGAAACCAACCAAAATAGTGAGACCACTGATCCATGGATCAAATAGTTTATTGGTGTTCGCGACCTCGTAATTTTCAACGTAGGATAAAAATATCGGCTAATCAATAGGTTTTTACCACAAAAAGAAATTCCAATGTATTTATACATCACATATTTAATAGTTGTGATAAAATGCGGTTTTAACATCACCTGGCATTGTAAGTAGAAAGCAAACTAACGACTACAAGGCGAAGAGGACATATTTGTATTTTAACTTGACAATTTACTTATGCTGATGATTAAAGTAACTCTAAAATAATATCATCATAAAAATCCATATAATGCATTATTTATTAAGCTAAAAATTCGTAACTTAAAATTCTGTGTAGCAGAATTCTTAAAATATATTTATGACTGTATATTTTAGATGTAAGAATTGATCTAAAAGCTGATTGTGTTTTATGTAAATGCTAGAAACACAAGGTCCATTGCTTAGACCAAGAAATATAGACTTACCTCATTTGGAAGTTCCATCATTTGTATTGCCAATATCTGCTGTTCACACAAATGCATACGTTAAAATGACACATCAATTATCTTCTTCCTGATATATAATTATTAAGTGAAAAATATAAACGTTTTCTTAGTAAGATACCTTACTTTCTTCCTCCTAGAGTGCTGTTTATTTGTTACCTGGGTGATAGTCTTACTCTTAGCAACAACCCATTGATTATCGACGATGATGGGCAAGCACTGTATGACATTTATTAATTCAAAATGATTTCTTTGACGTTACAATATTTGTTTATTACTAAGCCCGGAAGGGAGATTGTAATTTTATCTTAATAAAATTGAATATACAATTAAAAAATTAAAACTAAGCCCGGATGGAAAGGCTCTCCTTTAAAAAAGTTGCGGGACAATCGGTTGTTAGTCTTCCTGTGTTATCTCTAATAAGTTGGGCACTGTACTTTCTTCTAGGAAGTGGAAAAGAAGGAAAATTTGTTAATGTGAAATAAGGAAGAAGGTATGAATGGGAGTCCAGAGTTTGATAAGTTTTGCTGGGATTCATGGGGGCCTACTGATTCTGCATGGGATTTCATCATGTAGGTCATTTTTTTCGGTACTTTTGTAGTATGTAAAAAACAAAATTAATTGTTAAGATCTAATCTGTGGTTCTTAGGCATCAAAGGAAAGGCAGGTGATGATGAAAAGAATCTCGTCCGAAGAACAGGTGAGGATGAACCGGAGTAGTAAAATATTTGGATTTCGTGAGGTGAGAAGTCTGGAAGTCTTTTTGGAGCAATTTGAAGGAGGATTCAGCCTCTGGCCTAATTTTTCTTTCTTATCGCTTCTCTGAAGTGTTGAGAGATCCATGGATCGGGGGGGGGGGGAAGGTCGACATGGGAGGACAGATTTCAAGAGGGGGTGTGCATGTCCAAAATGGATAGCAGGTTTAAAATTAAAAATTATTACCATCATGCTGGTGAAGCTCTTATATAAGAAAGAAAGGATGGTGCCCCACACAGTTAAAGGAGTATGACAAAACGATCAGGTTGTGAGTGGTTAAAAATGATGTTATGGATTGAGAAGATTTTGAGGGGAATCATGATATGGACATCAAGCAAGTTGTCTTGTGCAAAGAGTAGAGGGGCAAGGAACAGTGCACAGATCAAATTTGGAGAATATGAGGAAAAAAAACTGTGTAACAAGGATGGGATAGTCACTTAAATATGTTGAGGTCAGCTTCTTTTTCGATAACAGCAACTCGGGCCGTAGCCACCCAGCTGTTATCACACCTACATTGGACCCTACTGCTTGTCATAAAGCGCTTATGTTACAATATGGTGTATATAATGTACAAATTTATGAAGCATACACCATACATTTACCTGTAGGGTTGCTACAGGGAGGAAACAAAAAAATGGACTAAATTTTTATGGACTCCAGTCCACAAATATAAACAAAGTCATATGTTGTTAATATAATAATAATATACCAATTAATGTTATGATAATAATTAATATTTTTTCATTTTATATGTATATATAAAAAATAAATATATATATATATATAAAATTATGTATATGTATATATATATAAAATTATGTATATGGATATATTATATACATGTAAATAAATAACAAGTATAATACATAAATAAATATAAGCCAATGTATGTAATATAGAAAATATATGGGGAATACATAAATAAAAGGCCTGCCTATAGGCTTAACACCGGAATGAAGGGAATAATATAGACATATTATATATGTAGTGCTTTGTTGGAATAGAAAATGGAATGGTAGAAGGAATGGAGGATGAAATCAAACGTAGCTGAAAGTATAGGCCGTAATGGGAATTTTTTTATTATGATTATCATACAATCATAATAACACACATTCACATTCAAACCCAAACTCTCACTATGTTTTTCAATCATTCTATTTACTTCCTTCCCACAAGTCAATTAACATGAACATATAAGCGCTGTTATGATACTTCAGAATAATGAAACATTATGTTTATATATTTAGTCGAATAAGTTTACTGCATTCAATTGTCTTAATATATATCAAGTTTCAATAATAGAAAGGACACAAAAACAATTCATCTATATAGTATTTTATTATTTAGAAACTTAATTCTTATCATAATCTTCATATAAAAAAATAACACCAAAACCAAGCTCATGATACTGAAAAATAAATTTAGCAATTATCAAAGCTATATTAATAGTGAAATTTGAAACTATAATTTATTATTAAATCATCATTGGAAATAAATAATTGATTTATATATTATTATTAATCTAGAGAGCAGATATAAATAATACAGATTTACAAACAAGCTAAGGAGCAAAGCAAAACATATATCTATGAAAAATTTCTATAATAACAATATGTTATTTGTACTGTCACATTTTTGGTTAATTGAATAATATGTATAAATAGGAAAAAACATTACTTTATTGAAAAAAATAAATAGTTATGAACACTTACCGCTACTTTTATTTTTCGAAATAAATTTGCTTGGTTCCAGTCTGAATTTAATTTAAAATATGAAACCAATTTTTATCTAAAGTCTATGATTATTCTTTTATTTAATATTTTTATAACATAATTTATTTAACAATGTTTTAAATTATTACTTAAACTGGATGAGTAGATGACTGTGTATTACATCAGTACACAAAAAGAGTACAAACAATAACCCCCTACAGTTAATTTAATATTAATTTCATAAATAAGTGAATTCAATTTGATTTTTGATGTTGACAAATATGCAATGTAAAGAATGATTTTCTAAGCTGTTTAAATATAAATTCATTTGAACTTCTTGGTATAAAATTTTCAGTAAATTAAAATTGTTCTCAACTTGATTTTTAACTCTAATCTATTTTTTAATAAATAATAAAATGGTTTAGGAATTTATTGTTCTGAAAAATGAGTTGCGATGCCAGGAATAAAATATTTTATTATAGAATATAGCACAGTATAGTCAGATCTTCAAAAAATATATTATTCAAAATAATAGTTCATTTTTAAATAATTCAGAATTCAATTGAACTACGAATTAAAAAAATTAACAGTTTATCTATTTATAAAAATATCACATTCTCTAAAAATAAATAAATTGGACCCTATGTTCGCTATTATAAAGATCAAGCTTGAAGAAACAATTGATTTTGATATTTCAGGATTTAATCTAGCCTTTCTAGCATTAATAACTAATTGGAATAAAACAAAAATATTATATAATTTACAAAAACACCAGATAAACCGTTTTACCATAAACATTTTCTATTAAAAAAAAAATCAACTTTAAATAACAAGTGGACATGTTTTTAACTATTAAGTTAAGAAAAACAATATCCCAGATCTCAAAAATTGTTTTCTGATACAAATTTTTCTCCTATCAAATCTCAATGCATTGTACTGTTTTATTTCTTCAACCATGATGCTATATGGAACTTTCATTTATTTTTTAATTTCATAAAAAACTCGTTTATACTATACATAAAAATATATAAATTCCAGATAGTGATGACTTGTTGATATTATTACTAAAATAAGCTCAAATTGATAAATATATTTGGGTTAATTTAGAAAAAATTTAGTCACTTCAATCGCAAAAATGTGACAGAAGATTTTTGAAAACTAAGGTAATTGTTTACCGAATAATTATATTTAGAACTACACTGTGTAGGTGAAATACCTGCCCTTTAGATTTCTAAGTTGTATGTTTTATTATTGGTGTCACAAAACAACTGTAACAAACATTCACATATTTGAATGAATGTCCATAAATTCATTCTTCATTAAACACAAAATTATGTTATTTATCTCTCCTTCTTAAGACAAATGTAAAACAGATAATAATGAAGTGAGCCATATCTAATTAAAACAAGTTAACATCCATCCAATTACAGATTTTGGCGTTTATAATTTTTTACATGACAGACATGGACACCATTCATGCTTCCTTGAATATTCCTAATTAGGGATAAAAATATCAAGTATCATGCATAATATAATAATTATTGCTTCTATTTTAATATTCTAATTAAAGTTCATCTCATTTTATAATATTATGTACTATTTTTTTTCTTAATAAATTTATTTTAACTATGATTTTTAAAAAAAATTATTTCTTAAAAACTAATATTAACAATAAAAAATTGGAAGCTAGCTATTAATTAAAAATAACGTGTTATAAAAATTAAATTTCAGATGAAATGAGTGATAGTTATAAATATATTAATAATTATAAACATTTTAAATTGTAATAAATACAAATTCTATTTCATACCCTAACATTAATTAATTTTTAAAACTAATATTACACTAACACAACATAATGATATAACTTAAATAATAATTAACATTTTTTTCAAGGTACACTCATACTTTTATGTTAATTTTTATTTTATTTTAGTGTGTGTATTCGCGCGTGCGGGTGTGTGTGTGTGTGTGTGTGTGCGCGCACGCATTTGTGTGAGTTTAAATGTATTAGTGTATATTTAAATGTGTATTAAAGGTAGAATTGCATCTACTGATTTTTAGTATAATAATGCATGGTCTTAGTTTTAGAGAATAATTTCCAGTTAAAGAAAATTAACTCCCAATAAATGCATTCCTCATATATTTCCTAAAGCATATTACAAAGCAGTTTATTTTACATATTTCTATTCATTTGTTGTATGCAGTTAAATTTTACCACATTGCATTAACTGTCGGTAATAGCATTTATTTATATTTTCAAGATTATTCGTAAAATTTAAAAGAAGACTTAAACTAATTATTTAAATTATATATATTGAAAGGAAAACGTTCTTTAATAATAAGGCATACAATCTTGTATACTTTATGATCAGACTCTATATAATGTCTCATTATGAATGTAGAACATAACAAACAACTAAATTACTATTTCACAGTAAAATAATGAAATTAATTATCAAATCATTTGAAAAATGAAAAAATAAATTTTCTGTCATTATAAATTATTATGCTATCTTTTGTATATATATTTATATATGTATGTGTGTGTGTTGTTGAACATAATGTATCCTGCATTATATTATTTATGACTGAGTGTTATATCCATGTCCATTTTGTACACTAAATTATTGAATTTTACAATAATAAATAAATACTTTGTTCTTGTTGGTTGTCAATTTTTTTAATCTAATATACTAATGAATATAAATTTTCCACTAATCATGACTTGCATACATAAGGAAAAAATTTTAATGTCAGTTGAATGGCGGTTGAGGGGTACCTTCAATAAAGGTGATGTAATTTATTATGTCATCTTTATAAAGCATTATATTTTCAAAAATTTTTGTTTCGAAGATAACACTTTAAAAAGGAATGACAATCTTATTAAATTTAATTCTCTGCTTAATTTATAAATCAGTTTTTATTCTTTGAGGTGAGAGTTACTCTACAATTGTAAATAATTTATGACCTTGAAGGCCAATGTTTTCATTAGCTAGTAGAATTAAATTGATATAGTATTCATTATCTACTTAAATTTTGATAATATGAATACACTTCAGCATTGGAATAACCATGTACATTATTTGTTAACAAAGTAGTTCTAAACAAAACATCTACAAAAGAGTCATATGTAATAATTAAAAATTATAGAATTTAATTATTAAAGCGGGCTATAGCTGATAAAAAATAATCAGTGTGTTACATTCATAGATTTAAGTTTAACATTATTTTAAATTAGTTTGAAATTTTAATCTAAATTAATAGATAAATATTTTTTGGAAGTTCACATAAATCTTTTTACACAGATATTTTAGATAGAAATTATAATACTAACCACAAACTACTTATAAGATTTGAATTATGCGATGTTCTTCCTGTAGCAAACTAAATTACATGAATATACTTATGACAATCAGCTTCATTATAACAAAAAATGTCCACTGTTACAGGCTCAACTAAATGCGTCATCAATGTCTGATTTACATAAAATCTGTGTTCAGCGCTACTACAATGAGTAAATGCACAATGTAGCAGCATTTCAAACACATTCTGTAATGAATACTATTTGGTGATTATATAATAATAATAATAATACAATAGTTGTATTACCTGTGCCAAGGTCACCATCATGAGCATAACATTGCTTAAACGTCATTTCTAACATTTTTACAAAATTAAGTCTCTGTAGCATTGTTATACCAAGCAATTTAGGCCTTATTGCATAATACAACAATTATGGCCATTTAACACCATTTCAAGTTACAAAAATTGAAGGTAATAAAACTTTTACATTATTTTGACATATAATAGTTCTGTTCTAATGCTACCAATACCTTGGGAAAAGTACCTTAAGATTATTACCAAAATGTTTTGTTTAATAAATTAAATATTAAATTCAATAAAAAATATAATAAAGGCTGTGGTGCAGATTTGTCATTTGTGTGTTTACTTACCACCTATTATTTACCTTATAATAATAAGAAGCCCAGTGGAAGACAAAATTTAAATCTTGGTCTTCATCTAGTCTCAGGCATTCTTCTTGATGGGTTTTATTTAATAAAACACCCATAAACATAAAGATATAAAACTGAACACACCCAAACACTAAAATAAACACATACCCACACATGCACACAACACACCACCATCTAATGTAAGTCAAGAAAGCCAACACTGTTATATTCATAGATTCTGGTCATTAGACCCTTACACAAAAATAACTTCAACTAATCAATCTAAAATTTCAAATGAAACCATTCTACATTTAAATAGAGAAATATTTATTGTATCACTTCTCAATGCTTTGGTCAAGACAACACACATACATATATATATTTTTGAATCTATTGGTAGCTAGGAATCATTTGGATAAAAAAAGTTGAAGATTTGAAATTCTTATCTTCATGTTATCGAATCTAAAATATCTTTTAACATAAAACACAAGTTAAATGTTGTTCACATTTTAAAAAATGGGAGAACATAACAACTATTTTTATTACAAAACCATCCGACTTTTAACTAATCCACCATACATGTTAAAATATTGCCAATATATAAAAGATACTAAGAATTGATCTGTTGAGACCACTTCTTAACTTCTAAGATAAAATGAATAAGTTTAGAGGAAAGGATATTATCAAAATATGTTTAGAAAATATATGACGGTAGAATGTAGTATTGTATATTTTTATGTACTTAACTAGAACTTTTGTATTTTGGAGCAAAATTAATGCTTTTACAAATACATGCCTTAGTTAATTAATAAACAATTACTCGTCTTTATCATACACTATTCCTATAAATGATTAATTTACGATTTTAGAATATTTTTATTAGAATATAATATAATATAATACAATAATGAATAATTTTCATTTATCTTTGATAAGGTTGATAGCTCTAAAACGTAAATTGTGTAAGTGATTAAATAATAATTTGGCCTGATATCATAATTAATCTCTTTAGATTTATGCAGATACATAATTCATTAAAATAGTTTCTGATAAAAAAAAAAACAGTTATAGCAAAATGAACTACTGCTACAAATCAAATTATTTTTAGAAAAAAATACCAGCAGTTATGGCTAATTATATCACTTCCTCAAATGTATGCCATTTTAATTATAAGAATAAAAAATTTATTTTCTATCCTTTACAAGATTTTGGTAGGCATTTAATTAGTTTATTGAATTTGTTTATACTCATATAATAAGAGCTGTGAAAACTATTTTTCTTATCAAAATTATACTTGTTTTACACAGATATTAAATTTTGAAAACCCATGTTCTCATTTGTCATTTTAAGGGTAATTTAATTACTTTCAAGTGTCAATCGTAATTTTTTGGGATAGATTTATTGGTCGCTCAGCTATTTACAATCACTATCTATGATATAATACTGATATAATCTACAAATCATAATTTCGTTATTTATTATGCTTTCATCATAATAAATAATTATTTAAACTAAAAGTTGCTTAATCTTACATTTACTACTTATGTTTATTTAGTTACTCATCTATTTACATGTATGGACTTACTTTCAACAAAATTTAAAATTGAATTATTTTATTTTATGAACTGTTCTATTCACATGTCTTTTATTTCTTGACGGCACTAAAGAAATGACCTGTTGTATTAATCATAAATAAATTTTTTGCACTATCTAATTTATTTGATACCTTAAAAAACATATGACACATGTATATGTGCTATCATAACTTTATTTATTTTCATTTATATGTATACATATAAATATATATTTGTATATATGTATGTATATATATACTTTTTTTTTTTTTATTGAATACTGCCTGAAAATACATTTGATGAAACTGATGTAAGTTCAACGTTATTTCATCAGGAAGATGACCACTTAACATTAGAAATAGGCACGTTTGTGCTTTGTTGTACTTCTCTCTTCATGAGCCTTCTTGACAATGGCCAGTTTAGAATGTGGATCTGATACAGGTAGGCCAATGTAAGGGGCATCCATAGTCCCATGAAGCATGAGGGTCCATTCTTTAAAAAATCCTCTTTGAGGCTGCTCTGGAGGTGAAGCGAAACTAACCTATAATAATTTACTTTGTCAAATATGATAACTATAGTATACAGCATAAAACAGAAATTACTTTATGAATATGTTAACTTGAAAATATACCACAACTACATATTAATCATTAGGTAAATAAATGCTCTTCATGTCTCCATATCAATTTGTAATGTTTTATTTAGTAAGTATAGCCAGTGTTGGTCTGGTAAGAGTGGCCAAATGGTGTTCTCTGATGGCCTAGAGGGTGTAAAAAAAAAAATGTAAGTCTTCAACATGGAAACCTGTATGTTTCAGAGACCAGTATATTTATGTTTGTGACACTAACATTACAATTAGAAATTGATAGTCTGTTAATATCGATACCATCGGTTATTAGATCGGACAATAGAAATCGGTCAACTGTTTCTGTTGTCAAGCTGAATGAATTTGTATCTATGATATGTACTTCATTTTAGCATTTATTGTGTGAATGGTGAATGGGAAGAGTGTAAAATTTATGAAACTTTTTTAGTTTTTTTTTTCCATAATACTTACTTACTATTCTGTTACTCTTCTACCATTATGGTGTTGAGGATTGACAGAAGGTTCGCCATTCTCTTCTATCCGCTGCCTTCCACTTTACCTGGTGCGTTGTCAAATCCTGCTCTTTCAGTGATGATCTATATATATAGCATTGTCCTGCCAGCCTACATTTCAGAGATATCCCATCTCATGTGCCTACAGTCTACTTTTTTACTTCTTGGTAAAGGCCCATGACTCTTTCCAGGAATATACACTAACACGCATACAGCCCTTATTATTTTTTTAGAATTTCCCTTTTCCTAAAAAATATTCAATTGGTGCCTTAGCAGTGTTAGCATCTATAATTCCCCCCGTTCTATCATCAATTTTTAAGGTCACTCCTAAGTATTGAAACCTTCAAACTTTTTCCATATCTTCAGTGTTGACTCTCAGCACATAATGATGTTTTCTGTTTGAGATGACCATATATTTTCTCTTTCCCTAATTCAATGCCATTATTTTCTCCACTAATTACCTTTGTTAAGGAAGAAGATTGAGCTGAAGTTTCTCAATGCAGTTGGCTGGCAATGAAATTTTATCTGCATAGGCAAAATAAGTGATCTCTACCAAGTGCATCACCCAGAGGTTGATGGAAGTATTTTCTCATTGTATGGCACGATTTCTACAGCACTTCATCAATCAAAATTATAGACAAAAGCGATCAAACTATGTCTCCCTGTCTCACTCAAAGGTGGAAATTCCGCGGATTCTTTGTTTGTTGTCCTTACTTACATAGTTCCCACATTAAGTTTCTGATTTTTGTAATTAGAGAAGCCAAAATGTTCTTCTTCTCGAGTCGAGATTTCTCCAAACCTCTTTTCTGTATTATTATTAAAATGTATTATTCATTTTTATTTACATTTAGTAGAATATCTTACCTCCAAAGTCCATACACCCTGTGGATATTCCCCCCATGTATGAGTTGTCATGAAGGGCCATTTTGTAAAGCCATCACGGTGGTCATTATCATTCACTCTTTTGCTCAAAATCATTGATCTGTAAAAAATAAATGTATATAAATGAATATTATTTCAATTATACTCACTAATAAAAAAGGATATTTATAATGTAACTAAAAACAATTTAGTTTAACTATATTCTACTTTAAAAAAAAAAATACTAAATTGAAATGATCTCATTATGAAAAAATAGTTGTTCTCAGTACATTAATAATAATTATTATCCAAAAAAATACAAAACAACTATATTTGCAAGATTGTAAATCGAACCCGGGACCTTCCCAATATTCATTTCAGCCCGCTGCCAGTTCAGCTTGTCTACACGATTGCCCTAGTAAGAATCCTCATTTTTTTAATTCCTATCTCTCCTCTCTGTCTACCAGGGATAACTCCTTGTGGAATATAACTAAGAAAATCCTAAATTATCATCCTGTTTCACACCCACTCCGTCGTGATGACGGGTCCTGGGCGGCTTCGGATGGCGAAAGGGTGGAGGAATTCGCACTGCATCTTTCCCGTACTTTCACTCCTCACCTTACTCCTCAAAACAATAATAACCACCCAACTGTTGATGATTTCCTCACTTCACCTATCCCTCTCTCACTGCCACCAAAAGCCGTTAACCCCTCTGAGGTCAAATATCTTCTAAAAACATTACCTTATCGAAAATCTCCAGGATATGATCTCCTTACTCCTCGATTCCTATAACAACTTCCTCCTAAAGCCATAATCTTCCTAACCTACATTTATAATTGCATTATCCGAACTATACGCTTTCCTCTCCTCTGGAAACACTCCATTATAGTCCTATTCGCCAAACCCGGTAAACCGCCCAATGACTCCTCATCTTACCGTCCAATTAGCCTACTCCCTATCCTCTCAAAAATATTTGAAAAACTCCTATTAAAACGCCTACTTCCAATTGTTGAATCCAAAAACCTTTACCCTACTCACCAGTTTCGTTTCCGCCAACGACATTTCACCGCTCAACAAGGCCTTCGCGTTGTTGATCACATATCCTCAGCCCTTGAAACCAAACAATATTGCACTGCTGTCTTTCTGGACATAGCTGAAGCTTTTTACAGGGTTTGGCACGCAGGTTTGCTCTACAATCTCAAAAGATATTTACTACAGACCCTATTCCTAATCCTACAAGTCCGCTGTGGTTTAGAATATTTTAACTACTATCCCATTAAAGCAGGAGTTCCGCGGGCAGCGTCCGGGGTCCCATCCTCTATAATCTATGCACTGCTGATGTCCTCTCTACCACCAATACCTTCTTGGTAACATTTGCAGATGACACTGCAGTCCTGTCAACCCATCCAGGCTCTGATATAGCATCCCAAAACCTTCAAAAACACCTTGACGAGATCGACTATTGGTGCAACCAATAGCGAATCAATGTCAATGAAGGAAAATGTTCTCACATAATCTTTACCTTCTGCCGCAAGTCCTGTCCGCCAGTCTTTTTAAATTCAATTCCTTTCCCTGTGTCTGAGACAGTACGGTATTTAGGCTTCCATCTTGGCAAAAGACTGACATGGAACCCACACACAAGGCTAAAAAGACAAGAACTAAACAGACGCTTTGGACAACTGTATAGACTACTTCGAAGGACATCCCATCTCTCAATAGAAAATAAACTACTTATTTACAAAGTTATACTTAAGCCAATCTGGACATACGGAATAGAGCTATGGGGGACAGCAAAAAAGTCAAACATCAAGCGCATCCAATCCTTTTAATCAAAAGTCCTGAGAACGATAGTAAATGCCCCTTATTACGTCAGCAACAAAACCCTTCGCAATGATCTGAATATACCCTACATTCTTGAACTCATCCCTTCCAAGTTCACAAAATTCCATTGTAACCTATCCAACCACGTTAATTCCCTAGCACAGTCATTGCACTGCACCACTCATCCCTATAATCCTCCTCGGAGACTAAAACGGCAGTGGCCTCATGACCTGCTATAAATAAGTGACAGTGGGAGTCCTGGCAATGGCCAGTTTCTCTAATCATGTCCTGAGCGTCTGTGGCTCTCGCGCTATTGGTCAGCCTCCGCTGGCTCTTATCCAGTGACGCGGCTGATGTAGGAGCGTGGGGAACTTCCCAATACTCCACCCAATACGCGAGGGAGGTGACAAACATGTGGACTTTGAGGGCCTCTGTGCTGTTTGTATATATAGTATGAATGAGCGAGTGAATGAAAATTGTAAATTGGTATGTACGAGATCATATAGCACAATTACTTATAGCCCAATTAGGTAGATTTTAATTTTACCATAATAAAGTTGTTATAAAAAAAAAAAAAAGTAAGAATCCTCATTCCTAGCTCAGTTCATAGATAGAATGATATGCTGTGTTTCGAGCACGATGCTCTATTATCAAACATGTGAAGGGCAATTATTATTCATATTTCTGTATGTTCTATGATAGCAGTCCTTAAAACAATCAAATTAATCTAAAAGTGTAAAGGTACAATCAGCCACATCCTGATTTACATTGTGTATGTTCCGATTTAGATAGGAAAATGGAAAATATGAGGAAACAAATTAAAGACGAAACAATTTAATCCCTTAACACTAACTAATTCCATCTCTCTCAGAATTTACTTGTCAGTTTTTGCCAGCTTTTCTGGGTAAATGTAGCTGCTATGTCCTGTGTACCAAGTAAATGACATCCTAACTATCCTTCCAGTGAAGTTTAGGTCAGCTAATTTTCTAGCGCTATATATTTGTGCTGTCAATACTTTTTGTATAAGTTCATCCTCTATCATGCTACTAGCCACATGATCCAAATGAATCTTCATAGTCTGATAAATAAGGATGTTTTTGGGTGATTTTTCCGGACAAAACATTTAATAGTGATATGGGAATTTTACATTGTTCTGCTGTGATAAATCAGTTTTTACTGCTCAATGTTTCAGAGTTGTTCACCTTCTTGGTACAGTAAAACATAATGAAAACAAAGAAAGAAAGTCAAGAAAATCTTTTTCTTAATGGTTTCTTCAAGTGATTCCACATCACATAAGTCAATTTTTAATAAAGACTTAATCTGTCCTTTAGTTAGGGCTGATGTCACCTTTCATAAAAATATAAAAATACCTGACCAAACCACCCTAAGGAAAAACTATTTTCAAAGTATTTACATGGAGATGATTTCAAAACAGGACCAATTTGAAAGAACACTATCCCTCACCTATGCTTGCCACCTCAACCAGTAATTAGGTACAAGATGGGCAACATAGTTAGAGGAAGCTGAATACTACTGTAAGAACTTTGATTCAATAGAAGATGTTCGGTCAAAACCTGATTTTGATTCTGGTATGGCAGCTAAAAAAGCTAAATTATTGACCTTAAACCTATGTTTAGGAATCATTTGGTGTACATTTTAGCAAACTCTGTTTTCTTAACCCATAGAATTACAAAATTAGAGAGTCATAGCATGCCATTGATTGATAGCAATGCTATTATCAACTGCGCTATTGAAAAACTGGAAGAGTGCCCAGGATAAACCAAAGTCAAATTGAAGATAAATTAAAAAGATGTGCTGGGGAACAACCCAGGCTGGAAGAACATTCATTTAAGTGTACCTTGGTCTAGATGTCCAATGTTCTCCAATGGAAATTGTTGTTTTTAAAAATACTGTAATAACTTTGGTCGATTTGGAACAGTCATTTATTTATCTTAAGACCTAATTGCCACAACTTTTTATTTGAAACTCTGTGTAGTTTATATGCTTTTAATAAGTAAAATACAGCTCTTACTCTGTTTTTTTTTCTTTCTTACAAGTGTTTACTCATAACATATATCTAACACTGGTTGTATTAGTGTTTTGTAAAGGAGAAATTTAGTATTCCTTTAGAGCAGCCTACTCCTAAACTGGGGTCTGGAACCAAGGAAGTATCTAACAATACTTCTTCTTATTTCCTCTGTCACACTTGTCTGCCACCTCCAGTAAATTAACTCATCCATGCTTTCAGTGTTATGTTATTCTCTTTATTATTTAAATGAATAAGCGATGAATTAGATTTAACTTTTTTATTTCACACTCAAATCATACTAAGATAAATACAGATAGTGTAAATTAATATACATACCAAAATTATCAGATAAAATAACCTTTTCAAACAATTACTAAAATTATCACTTATAATAAAAATTGCCAAGCCCGATGATTTAATGGATTTATTTGTGATTGATGGGAATGATTTAATTTCAAACCATTGTCTTTCTGTTTTCTGCAACTGTCTTTCATCTGCCTGTGTGTTCATGTGTTGCAATAACTGCTGTAAAAATGTTACTATCAATCAGAAGTTTTGGAGGTATATTCAACCACACTCACGATTACATGATATAGCAGCGAGTATAGGAAAAAAGGACAAGGTGAAGATATTTAGTCCAGAAGCTATTTAAGATTCCACAATATGATTTCAGTCAAGGATACATTCTGAAGAATCAAGTTCTGAGGACCAGCAATAGAAATAGAAATTATACATCATCTTTTCAATCAATGTAAACATACATACATCTACAATTTTTTTTTTAAACGGTTTTCAGTGATTAAGATATTTTATCAAATGAAACAAATTATTTCAGGTAAAAACTATTAAGTATTTTAGTTTCTCACACTCATTTATCAGGTTTTGCACAACCTTATAAAGAATCTTAGACCATAGCCAAACCATCTTTTGATATTATTCGATCATTTTTAATTGTGAGTTTTTCTTTATAAATGTATAAAAAAAATACAATTTACTTCATAATTGTAAAAAAAAATTGGGTTCATACATCTATCATATAATGAAAAAAAAAAGATAGGGAGGTGAATGATCCTGATACAAACAAGTAAACTAAATATTGTATGATTCACATCCTTAGCTTGGAGATTAACAAATCACCTGCTGTGTGTCAACAATTAACAAACAGTCAGCTGTGTATTCCTACATTGATTTAGTTCCCATCACTAGTCCTTTTGCTTGTGAGTAGTAACCTCTGTTAAATATGAAGTAATATTGTTGAAGGCATATGGTACCCAATTTCATGAATTCATTAATGATTATAAGATTACATTTTTAACTTAAATAATCGCAGCCTCATGAGATTGTATAACTCTTAAGGAGGTATTACTATTGTACTATTGTAGGTACTATTAAGGAGGTACTGGAAAACAGGTTGACTAGATAGAAATATTTCAGTGTAAAATTTTTGAGGATTTTTATATGTTTTAAGCGGTTTATGACTTATAAAGAATTGCTTCCTGAAAAAAATTAATTACAGTTTATGATTGTTGTAAATTTATCCACAATGTTTTTAGCTTATTTCTCCATCGTGGTGCCATGACATAAATGGTTATCGATCAAAGCAGTACATCTTTGTGTACTTTTGGTCCCAAAGAGAGCTAGGTACCATAGGGTACATTTGAATAAATGTTTTGCCTGTTGTCTTCTAAAAAATATTTTTTGTGTATCACTTAAATTTTTGTTGTTCTTAGTAGTGGTAGCTTCATTGAGAGGTTCTCATACATAATATATAACTATTAGTAATTAGCTACATTCCAGCCACTAACTTACAGTTAGTTATTACACCACACTTAGTGAAGAAAACTACAAAAATAAATTAAAAATATTAAAGGCATAAAACTGGAAAATGATTTTAGCAAAGATATGCTATCCAACTTCTTAAATAAAAAAGACACTTAAAAAACAATTAAATAATATTAATCATACAAATTTGTGCACACTGCTTTACATTGGTTTTATCTCAGATAAATTAGCCAAAACATAAATCAGGAATCATACATCATCATCATAATACATAAATCAGGAATAGGAGCTGTATTCAAAAACCAAAACTCAACAAAGTGACGAATACAATACCAGTTGGCTGTCTATAGGATATAATGTGGGCGGTTATGTGTCATATATCAGATACAAAGATAGCATGCATAAGGATGAAGGGTATTTTGCAACATAATGTAATGAAGTCTATTACTTTTATGGAAAAAAGTAGTTAGTACGAGGCTTCAATGTAGTTTCAAGTTCTTTTTCCTGTTCCATGCCTGCGAGGGTTTACCTCTATGGTTAAATTTTTTCTTTACCGCTATTATTCGTAAGCATTTTCATGTGATTACTGTGAGGAATTGTGGTTATTTGTGGTAATAATTGTGCTCCTTCTTCTTTGACATTGGGGTGTTTTCATATATTCTTTCTCCTCCATGTTTATCTGAAGAGCCATAGCCATTGAGTTACTTCTGGAACAGGGAATAACCAGGATGATGAACTCAATTGACATGTCAAATAAACCTGGCAAGCATGAGGTTAAAGAATACTAAATGTAGGGGTAAGATCTAAAGTCCCTAATCAGAAGAATCACCTGTTAACTCTGAAATAAGACAAGGCAACCCATTCTCCCCTGTGCTGTTTAAATTTGCATTAGAACATGCAGGAATGGCTGTTAAGACCAAACCATGGACCGCTCTATGTGACTTTTAACCATATTGAACCAGAACATGGCATACTAAACAATATTCCCAGTACATATTGGACCATGGAATCTCTAGCAGGAGCTGTAGGAGAATTAAAACAGGCAGCACTGGTTATGACTCTTCAGATAAACAGAAAGAACAAAACATATGAAGACATGAATGTACCATGGAAGAAGGGAGAAAATTATTATTTTAAATAACCACAATTTTCACAACACAGCTAGTATCCCTTCAGTGTGTATAGGGCATGAAAATACTATTCTCCATTATTTTAATATCATCTGTATGGGACAAATATTCCTGACAAGCCATTAACCATATTAACTATATCCATTTTTTTTTTCATTAACAGTATTCTCACCATACTTTTACAGTTTAGCATGGATGCCATTTATTCCTGGTATTTTGCTCTTCTTCAAATTCTGAAGTGTGTCTGTGTTGTGTTCTCTGTAAAGTAATGATTGGTTCTCAGCCATCCTGTCTAATTGTATATTGAGAATGCTTTGGAGATTCTCTTCCCATTTGGCTAGTAAGTCTTCTTCTCTTAAAAATAGTTTATTTTTCTTGTTCTTAATAAGAACTATTCTGGGCTGATACCCAGTTAGGATTTTATGGAAACTTTAAAATTTCCTACCTTTTTTTTCTTATCTCTTATTTGTAGGTGAGAGCACCAGAAGATGATTATGTTAATCAAATTAAAGACAAGTAAATGTGATTTCAAAGTAAGCTTAAAAATTATGGCCCACCTAAATTATGGGAAAAGTTATTTAAAAAAAAAAATATTGTAATCTGTAATATTGTATAAAATATCTATTTTACCTTGTTCCCATTGGAGATGTAAGAAATAATTGCACATCTCCTCTTCTTGTAGCATTTAAAGTGATTACTGCTTGTACATGTTCAAGGTAATTTACTTCTGTATCTGTACCTTGGCATGAGTTAGTTGTTATTTTAAAAAAGAGCGGGCTACTGCTTGAAATTGGCCTATAGGAAAAAATGAAAAATAAGCTCATTAATTTTACATTTTAGTTAAGAGGAAATTTTGTTTTGCATGATAAAAGAAAAAATTATTATAAAATATATCAATTAATAGGAATACTTCACTAGTAAAGTGCAATACATACTATACATAAAATTATGTTGGTATAGTAATAAACAGTGTGAGCTCATAGTAAATTAGATATGAGTGAATGTATTTGTTAAGAATCACCTTTGGTTGAAAAAAAAAAAGTATTGTTATTAACGGGAATAATAATTAGAGGAGGATACAAATAAAAATATAATAATTTGTAAAACTGTACATATACAAAATTACTGATCATGTGAAATTCAAAAGATAGGGAACAATTTAGTGAAGATTAGAAATAGATCAAGATAAAGGCACTCTTGACTCACAAAAGGCGGTAAAAACTTAATGATACATGTTAAAGTACTTACAAATTCCATGATAATGGTTAATTAATCATTAATCAGCATAAGTAACATTAATCATTAACAAGTCTATGTTATTAGCTTAATAAAAATGGAACACAAGTATTCAAAGATAACAATTAATATTTTTGAAGTTACCTATAAGCTAGATACCTAGTGAAAGACCTAGGATTTCTCATCACAACACTCTAACTTGGAATGAACCCATTACAGCCATCTCAAAAAAACACTTTCCCTCCTTAATTCAACTAGAGCAACTGCAAAACTTTCTCCCTCCCTCTGTCTGATCCCATTTATTTCCACCCTCTTTTAGGCTATTGCTGCCTTGTGTACAACAGGCATGAAGTAACCTTAAAAGCAAATATAAAATTAGCGTTCAACATATGTATTTTTGATGGATGGATCTCTTCACTCCTGGCTTCCAACTGGTAGTATAGCAATAATATTGCCATGGCTGGTAACCTGGTTTCCCCCTAACTCTTCCTTCTAACTGCTGGACTGAGCTAGGACAAACTGAAATACATTGTCAACACTCCCCTCCCCCCCCCCGATCACTACCTACCCCCTCCAACTATCCTTTGTTTCTCAGGTCATTTCAGCCTGATCCTTGGCTTTATTTCCCAGGTTTTGGCACCAGTTATTCACCACCGGGTAAGATGTGATAAAGAAAAGAGAAGGAAAATAGGAACAAAAGACTAACTCAAGTTCTCGAAATAGACTGCCTTTATTTCTATCTGTAATCCGACATATATGGGATCATGGGATGTTTAGTGATCGTATTAGTTTCCAATACAGAGCTGTCTCTGACTTTAACTTATATACTAACAATATCCAACAATAGAATGTTTTATCATGCAGTATAAAATTCTGCCCTGAAACATTCAACATCCTATACCCTAAAAATGTTAATAATAAATGTGTAATGTACTTGTACTTGATATATAGAAACTTACTGCATTTGTTTGACAGTGCCTGCTTCACAATGATATCTTGCTGGTACAGTTTTCCATTGCTTAGCAAGTGCAACCATTGCCCCAGCATCCAGCACACCAAAACCAAAAAGATGATTGAACTCTAGACCTACTCCGTTCATTGTCCAATGAAACCTATTTTTAGCATCAAATAGAGAATTCCTTTTTGATGTTAATACAGTCAAATGCTGAATATCTCTCCATGTGATTTCAGGACTGTAAAAATTAATACCGAAACAAGGATTACATTATTATCTGTAAATAAAATTTGTACGATTAAATGGAAGGGAAGTTTAGCTACATTTAATTTTACAACTTAATAACTAACTGTCATGAAGTTCTTTGGTTCTTTATAAGGATATAGAGCTTCCACAAGTTATAGTGATGATTCTAATAACAATAACTTACACAAGTCATTTCTAGGGAATGAAAAAGTCTTTAAAATACTGTTTAGGGATCTCCATAAATAAATAAATCTTACACAGTAGGAAAGGATAAGGAATTTATTATGAATTATTTATACATATTAATAATTATATATGTGTAATTTTAAGTTATTTAATAATTATGAGTGAAAGAGTAGAAAAGTGACTGGGCTGGATTCAACCTGGGACCTACTGATTTCCATTCATACATTTTGTATGAATTACATACTAGTATCAGAGTTATCCAGTTGCCGCTCGGCAATAATTTTTTCTAAGTGGGTTTGTAGTCTTCTGAGTTTTTGTGATACTTTTTTCAGAATTGTGTATAATGTAGTCATTTTATATATTGTTTTGAGACTTAGTTTGTTATTAACATCATCATATATATTATACTTAGTACAGTCCCACCTTGAATTAAATAATTCGATTATATCTATTTATGGTAATGTAAATAACGTACTCAGTGCCCCTATGAAGAGGAAGCACATATTTTTGATACATCTACACGCGGTATGTTTACAGAAAACCAAGCTTTGAACAGGAAAAGAGATGAGCCCATCCAATTCAATGTAAAAGTTGAAAACGGTTATAAGATTTTCTCAGATCTGAATGACAAGGATGCCAAGGTTGCATCAAAGTAAATTCAGGAGAAAATCAGCAAACCAATATATAACAGTGAATAGTCCATACAACAACCTCAGAGATAAATTTTATAATCTTAAACCTAAAGTAGAGGAAGTCAACATCATATATGATGGCGATGGAAACACAATTTATATCTACAACTGCAACAATTTTGTGTTGGAAAAAATGAACTGACATAATTTAATCTCAGTTTTCTTCTTCTTCAGTTATAAAATAAAGAACAGTTATGCAAAATAATCCATATACAGTACTGCTGCAATATCATCATAAAATGAAAAAAAAAATGTAGTAAAATAAAGGTAATACTCAATGTTATTTTTTTCAGAAATTGTCACTTGATTACATGACACAGAATGGTTTCAAAAAACGAAAATGTCTGGAATAATTCAAAGAAAACCATTCAAAAGATTGCTCCAATATGTTATTTGAAGGCTTGTAGCCCAATGTTGCAATTGCTCTGATGAACATTTATTAAGCTCCATGTACTACACTAAAAAAAAGAAACCTACAAATTCAGCTGAATAAGAATAAACCAATTTTAAAAACTGTGCCATGGTTAATATTAAACCAAACCAACCGAGCATTTCCAGCTCTTCCAACACCAAAATCTCAATTCATACAACATCTATTCTCCTGAAAATAATAACAATAGCGAACCATCTATGTTGCGTTGTTTTATAAAAGTAAGAAATATTTTCAGTCTATTTCACATAGGTCAGATTATTACAAATCAAATCAAAAAAAGGTTATTGCCATAAAAAAAAATCTGAAAATGGTATGTAAAAAATGTTATTTAAATTTATAGATTAATGGACAATGAATCAGTTAAATTATTTACAAAGTTTTTATCTATTAATGTATAATACTGCAGAATTACTTACAAAATTTGGTCCGCTTAGTTTAACCATAACATAACACAACATCTTACAAATTATAAATAATAGTGCATTTCGTAAAATATATATTCACATCACACATTTTCTCATCACTGAACAGAATAACCGAAGCAGTACTGAGCTCTCATATTACTGGCTTACAGTGAATGTAAAACATGCTATTTGGAACTATCAATACTAAAAAAATTGAAAATACATACTTAACTTTATGATAAATAATCAGATAAAGTTACACAGTACCTTTGAATCATTCCACATCCCTACACAACCTAATTGCATTCTCAACATTATGGATCAGGCTCTCACAAAACATTTAGTCAATTTATCACCAGCCATTGCCTGTCAACTGGGACCACAACCCTGTAATGTTCGTTTAGTATCAGCAACGAACAAAACAGCAAATTTAAAATGGAATAGAAAAAAGTCATTATTCTGGGACTAGGACTAGATCCCCTATGAATAGGATTTGTATGCACGGACATTTGAATTTGATAAATCTTGAGGTTATAAGATCAAGAACCAGTACCAGCATAGGCAGACCCATGCGGATGGTCTGTTTCGAGAATAAGGTACTGTAATGTTCTGGTACTTGGGGATTTTTAGGAATCTGTCAGCAGTCAGTAATGTAATAAGTGTAAGGTCAATGCTTGTTTTATCCAATGATGTTCACAGTTCATTGGTGTGATTCCAGGCGCCATTGGCATTCCAAAGGAGGATAGATAGTTCTTTGTGGGATGTCATAATCATTTAAGAGACCTAGGAATAAGGTGGGAAACTAGGTTTGTGAAAAGTGTGTTACCTATACTCCTTTTCTGGGTAGAAGGGAATGTTCAAATGCCCAAACTCTGTGGAGAAGGGGTGGGTTTTCAAAAACCAATCTAATTTTAAAAAGGTATTGCTGAACGCCACGCCGTTTTTGTTCTCCAGGGAAAACTTAGAAAAATAAAATACATTATCTAATCTATTATCTATTCTGGGACTAGGACTAGATCCCCTATGAATAGGATTTGTATGCATAGACAAGTTTTTATGGAATTTGATAAATCTTGAGGTTATAAGATCAAGAACCAGTACCAGCATGGGCAGACCCATGTGGACGGTCTGTTTCGAGAATAAAAAGTGGAAGGGAAAAGCAAAAATTATTAACAAAAAAAATATGAATAAATTTACGGGTGATCATGGAGAAAAAAAACAAATAAAAAATCTAAGGTCTCGGCAAGTCTCGAACCCCGGTATCATAGCACTCAACCCCCAACACTCTAAGCACCTCGGCCATGGGGGGGGGATGGGGCAGACTAGTTGACTCGTGGGGTAACTTTAAACAGACAAGAATGTAATTCTTCTTTTCTCTTGAACTCTTTCTGTATCTACTCGAAGGTCACCCAAACTCTAACCAAAAATTCACTCCCTGCAGAAATTTAAAAATATTAATAAACCAAAAAAAAGAGTTCAAAATTTTTGGAATTAATTAAAATAAAACGTTGATTTGAGGATTACCACCTTACCATTACCACCTTGGTTATAAAAAAGATTGACATTAATAAACCAAAGTCATTCTCAAATCTAAACAACATTCGAAATAATGATAATAATAGCAATCTTTGGGTCAAAATTATAAATAAAATAGCCAATTATACAGAAAACCAAACTAATAAAAAATTTATTTATAGAATCAACTTTCCTTCTAATAATTACAATAGTTACCATTCATTAACAACAAAAACATGCTGCTTTCATTACTTATAAATAACCTATAAGAAATATGCCTACTTTTTTTTTAATTAAAAAAAAAATTCCATTCATTCTGGGCTCTGATTAAAATTGAAAAAATGGCACTTAGCTGGGTGCACCCTGTAGATCGAGTCTTGACTTTTTTGTTCCCTCTAGGTATTTTCCTCACCAAATCAGCTTTAGCATTTTCTTGTCTACCAGGTCCCTCCCCTTCTCAGGCAATGTTTCAACACAACACTCACTTCACAAGGAAAAAAGTTTCTAAATCTAACAAGGCCATTTTAATGTCCCCTCCTTGCCTCTCTCTCTCTCTCTCTCTCTCTCTCTCTCTCTCTCTCTCTCTCTCTCTCTCTCTCTCTCTCTCTCTCTCTCTCTCTCTCTCTCTCTCTCTCTCTCTCTCTCTCTCCCCCTCGTAGTTTGCTGGATGGTCTTGCTGACGACTAGACACATACAGCAGAGTCTCTCTCTCTCTCTATCTCTCTCTCTCTCTCCCCCTTGTAGTTTGCTGGATGGTCTTGCTGACGACTAGGCACATACACCAGAGGCCCTCTCTCTCACTCTCTCTCTCTCTCTCTCTCTCTCTCTCTCTCTCTCTTTCTCTCTGTCTCTCTCTCTCTCTCTCTCTCTCTCTCTCTCTCTCTCTCTCTCTCTCTCTCTCTCTCTCTCTCTCTCTCTCTCTCTCTCTCTCTCTCTCCCCCTTGTAGTTTGCTGGATGGTCTTGCTGACGACTAGGCACATACAGCAGAGGCTCTCTCTCTCTCACTCTCTCTTTCTCTCTTACTCTCTCCTACATTTGAGGCTTCTTGCATAGCTCGCTATTCATCAAACAGTCAATGGCAGAATCTATTCCATAACATTCCACCCAATCTTACCATGACACTGGCTTACCGTGTATCACTTAAAAGCATTTATTAAAAAAAAAAAAAAAAAAAAAAACTTTAGAAAATATACCAAATTAATATATATGTTTTTAGTTGCGTAGGTTTTTTCTTTTTCTGTTTCCTACTAATACCAGATCCAGAGTAATCTAATATGTTAAAATTATTTTGTGGTCAAATTTTTGATCATGTAAAGAATATATGGAGCATGTATACATAGCACATATATTTTTGTTGTGTAAATGTTTAAACAAAAAGCTTTATTCTTCTTCTTACTTAATTTATATTTTAGGTATTATTATGAATTATCAGTTGTGATAGGTAATCTCACAGGTGTAAATATTAGTAATCATTAGTGAAAAAAAGTGATAAAATATATATGTATGGTGTGTAATTATTAATTGTCTCTCCCACTATTAATTATACAAATTTACATCAGTACGGATACATGTCACAACTAATAATTATCAAGAATATATTAAACATAAGTCAAATATATTACATGTTAAAACCAAACGAGGTCTCAAAAAAAAATGAAATAAAATGCCTATATTGTGTAGTATGTGTATGCTGTAGTCAATTCTGAAAAAAAATTACAATTTGCAATGTTATGCCTAGTCCTGCAAGGTTGACTTTAAAACTGTCATAAGCAATTGAATTTAAATTATAAGCATAAAACAATTAAGTGTGATTAAACAGTTTCTCATCCCATGCCATGTTTTCACCCTTCTCAACTCTATAATTTAACAGACCTTACAACAGTCATGATTGCCTGCTGCAATAGTTTCGTCTTCTACTAAGATTCATTAAGTTCACCTAGCAAAAATAACCACTTGAAAAAGAAACTCCCTTCCAGATCTAGGATACACCCCCATTATCTCATTGTTTTATTACAAATTATTAATCATCGATTCCCTAAAGTTTCAGATACACAGAAGCAAAAATCAAATACAATAATTTTTATTACAATGGTACATTGGTGGACTTCCCAGCTTGACTCAGTATTTTCGATTATATTATTGTACCAAGGTATTATGTTGTATATGCATACATATTTAAATAAGCAGTACATGGCTTTTTGAATGTAAATGTAGTACTTAAAAAGTTATATAGTGAAGTAAGAAAGCTTATATAGCAAAAAAATATTTTTTCCAGGGTTTCGATTATTGAGTTGGTTTTATATTAGGTTTTTAAACTGATAGAAAATAGCTAGCTAGAAATGTCATACTTGGCTTCCAATGCAAGTGCGAACACTCCTGCAGCTTCCGGTGCTGCAGCGGATGTGCCTGAGTGAGTTGTTGTGCACTTTCCATACAAATCTGTAGTTGCCTGCAATTTGACAGATGCATCTGTACTAATGAAAATTAATTAAATATTATTATTTTAGCATAATAGGTTTTCAGGCAGTTAAGGAAAAACAAGGAACTGTACCAGCAATGGTATTTCAGTCATGGTCCTAACATATTTCCTATAGATAAAAGCAAAGCAATTCTGAAGTAAAGCAACAAATCTTTTATATACTACACACACTCTCTCTCCTCTCTCCTCTCAGTCCCTCTCTCTACCTCTGTATCTCGCTGCTATTATACTAGCAATGATACATTCTATCTCGATTTATAGATATACCTATAATACTAGCAATGATACATTCTATCTCGATTTATAGATACACCACCCATTTTACCTGCTGTACTTTAAACCCAGATCATACTTGACATTGACTACACAAAAATTTGGATAGAAAGCATATAAATGATACACTCATTTCCAAAATATTTGTCTTCAATATATGGTATGTTTCAATGACAGCTGTAGGTATTTTGCAATATCTCATTCTAGGATATAATCTAAATATTTTCAAAGTACTTGAAATATTCATACTATTAGAGATTTGTCTTGCTAATAGATTCAAATATATATTTCCTGGCCGGGAAATATTTTAATTGATGATGTTAATTTATTTATCTTTTTTAATATTGTTTTTAATTTGGAACGACACAACATGTAAGTGATTTACATTTATTGAAATATGTTTTTTAAACGTAAAACTATTTTACTTATTGTGATTGTACCAAAGTTTTTTCTTGTTTTGTAGCTGTTGCCTAATGATAGACTAATGGAACCCAAAACATTGCAAAGATGATGAATAAAGAAATAAAAAAAATTCTATGGAAGGATATTATGCACAATTTTTTAAAAATTATTTAAAACAAATGAGTAATTTGAACCAATTTATATGGTTTTATCAATTGCCAAGCCCCCAAGAAAAGATTCCACTTTGTAACAGGTACAACGCAATCATCTTTTGTATATCTGTCTGTACTCGTATGTCCATGTGTTCAACAGCAGTGGTCATAAAAATGATATAATTTAGCTAAAATAGGGTGTACTTCAAAACACCTCAAAATTCCAATCTGCCTTTAGTCAAGATTTATTGACAATCAATTCATATTTCTTGACTAACCTACAAATCTAATTCCATGATTTCAATCCATTTCTTGGCTGTGCCAATTGTCTGTTTATATTAAATTACACCAGTGATTGCAGATGGTGAGTTCTGCTGGGTTAGCGGGTGAGACAGAATGGGAAATTGTTTCCATACCAAGTCTATAGGAGAAGAGTGCGCAAGTAATGTAAAGATTTACTTCTTTGATACTTCTATCTTAATTTTATGATATTTATTATTGAGACACATATTTTGACAAAGTGTCTCAATGTATAAATATGGCTGAGTTATCAAAATAAAGTAAAATTACCACTCCCGTATTAGGGTCTTTTGCACCATTACTAAAAGTGGAAGCAAGTGTTGATGAGCAGCTTTCATCATAATGAGCGTTTTGACCGTCATTAATGGCACTGTTTATGGAAACTGTCCACATAGAGGCAGCATATCCATCGCAGTTGCAGTCATCTTCTTCACCACCGTCCCCGCTTGCCCAAACGTAAATGTTTCCTAAACCATTCCTTCCCTGCAATGAAAATTAAAGTTAATATTAAACTTATATATAAGTTTAATTATTTTTCTTGTTCAGGATTGACAAATCAAGCAAACTATGTTGTGTTGCTCTGTAAACAAAGTTTTATTTTATTAGTTATCTACAATTTTTATTAGTTAACCTCACCTAAACTTGCATATCACACATGATTACATTAACTCAATACATGTTTTTTCTTAACCTTAGTTTTTCCCTGCCGTGTAAAGTGGCCATTACTTCTCCTTCGGGGAGCCCAGCAAAATTCAAAATTAAAGAAAATTTATAACAAAAAGATTATTTCGAAAATCTTAGTGGCCGGGCCTAGATGAGACATCAAGCCAAAATTGTGTGTCTTCTTGATTTATTTTCTTTTTCTAGAAATTTTCTTATATTCTTCTGAGTTTTTGGAATAGAAAAATTCTTCATTGAAATCAGATTATCCTTTACTGGTCTGATAGAATTATTTTGTATTATATGACTCAGATATTTTACTAAGTCTGAAGCAAATGTGCATTTTGTAAATTTTAACCCGAATACTTCTTTTTTATTGCTTCCAGCAACTGTGTAAGATGATTAATATGTTTGGAAAAAATATTTTAGAAAATATATGAATGTCATCTATATGATTAGCAGCAAAATCAGTATGTTTATACTTTCTTAATATATTACTTAATATCTTATGAAAAGTTTCCGGTGATGTCTTTAGTCCAAAGTAGGTAGGTCCATTAGAAATGTCCTTCCTGTGGTATGAAAACCATGTTTGTCATACCTTTGATTCGTATAGGAATTGATGAAAAGCAAAGTTTATATCCGGGGTTGAAAAAAATATGCAATTCCTTGTCTTTATCATTAGGTCTTCAATTAACGGAAATGGTTGAGCTTGAAGCACTGCTATTTTATTCAAGTCTCTGAATTCTATTCATAGTCTGGATTTTTCGTTTTTAAATGCTTTCTTCTTTTCTGTTGCCGTAGCAACAGGCGCAGCAAATGGGCTATAGGATTCTTCTATCAGCTCATTATCAAGTAATTTTGCTTTTTGTTCTTTTATCTTCTAAAGTGTATCTGTAAGGCCTCTTACTACAATATTCGTCCACTGATAAGTCTATCCTCACTTCATATCCATTTACAAGGCCGACATCGTATTTATTCTTCACAAAAAACTGATTTGTATTTGAAAATCATTCTATTTATTTCATATTTTTGATAATGATTTATTTTTATTGGAAAATCTTCCTCTTTTACATGCTCATTAGAATTTAACTTGTATTATTTTGTAGTTTTGCTGTTATTTTCTATACTTGTTAATTCATTATTTGATTTTTTAATAGTAGAAATTGCTTCTACTTTGTTTTTATTTTCATTATTCAGGCTCTGTTTTTGAATTATTTTAAAATTTTCATTAATTTGAAATTTTTTATGAAATCTAATATGATCAGAAAATCATATTTGAATTTTTCTTCATCAATTATGTGCACATCATCACTTTTTTCTAATTCAAAAATTTTTATTTTTTAAGTTGTCAAACCACTTATTTTTTTTAAATGCCATTAATTGTTACTAAATTTACATCATTCAAACTGTTTCTTTTTCCTTTTAGCTTCATTAACTGAAAATTAATCAGAGAAACATTTGAACCTGAAACTCCATATATTTCCAATTTATCATTGAATAGTAGTTTGACATTTATTAATGTGGTTACTATTAGTTTTTTTGATCAACTTCATTTAACTCAGCTTCTATCACTGAATTGTTTGTTTACATGTTTAATGAAATTTTAAGTATCTTTATTCAACTTTTTAGAAATTTTACTTGTATTTTGATCTTCACTATTATCTATCACTATCACTATTAGGTTTTAGATATGCATTTTTTTTCTTACCCAAAAGACTTTTTCTATTTACCATGTGTTTATACTTGTAAACTTCACTAAACAAACCCACTATATCTTTTAATGTTTCTCTATCAATTTCATTAAGTATGAATTCAGGTAAACCAGCTGGTCAATAAGATCCAGTAAAGTACCTATATCAATTGATCTTCTCATATTCAATGAAAATTTTTCTTTTTGCTCATGGCATAATCCAACAATGAACCATTTTTGTATTTAAATAATAGTGTATAAGTGACTGGGTTCTATCCCTTATTTGCAAATGATTTACAGAATTTGTTTTTCCACATTAAACATTCTGAGACCCTTGTTAGTTTTATAATCATTAAACCATAACAATGTACACAAGACTTATCCTTAAACAATCTGAATATTTCAATTTTCTTTTGATCTGTTGTTACATCAAAGCGTATGCATTCTTTTTCAAAAATATCAATCCACTGGTTTGCATTTGAATTTTCAATCCCAAATTTCTTTACAATGTGTTTTAAGCTTTGCTGTCTATTTTCTAGTTATGTCTCAACTAATTTTTCTAACGTACCAGCTTCTTTTTGACGTGCAGCAACAAGTTGTTCTTGATTCACTTCTTCTAGAAATTGATCACCAAATTGTAAATTACTATCCTCATCTATGTAAGTTCTGGCAAGTTATTCTGTCATTGTTATTCAAACTTTTCTAATCTGGTATCTTTTTTTAAAACTATTTTTTACTTTAGCATTAGCAGCTGTCTTCATTATTTCTTTATGATGACCTGCTGCTTATAGCTCTTCTGGCATTGCTGCACACTTTATCACCACTTGGCTATTGAGGTTATAGAATGGATGTTTGATTTTCCATCACTTCCAGGCCATTATGTAAATTCAAAACAGTTTCTCTATTTTCAATTGAATTTTATGAATGTGAATTTTTATGAAAAATTTTGTTTTATAAGTTTAATTATTTTTCTTGATCAGGATTGACAAATAAAACAAACTATGTTGTGTTGCTCTGTAAACAAAGATTTTAGTTCATAAGTTCTATTTAAGCTGATTTTCACTATTTACCCAAAACCTTCCTGTAAACAAACAAAAGAAAATTGAGTTTATTCCTTAATATGGTAATTCCTTTTAACAATTTGTATTATTTAACTTTTAATAAACTTGCATATCACACATTCACTCAATACAATTTTTTTCTTAACCTCAGTTTTCCCCTGTCATTCAGTCCAGTCATTACTTCTTCACGGGCACGGCGAAATTCCGAATTAAAGAAATACAGTTTCTTTACAAATATAAAAGCTTGTAAGAAGTACAAAATGTTATTCATTTTGTAAATGGTATTTGCTATTCGATAATATATTTCATAGATTATTAGAAGTTAGGATAAACTTGTGCTACGACTGCAACCTCCTGGTTTAGTTCAAGAGTTTATGCCACATGAGGTACACTACCTTGGTCCCCTTTGTTTTGGTGTGCTCTGCTAACATTCAATACTCGGTTCAAGTCCTCGCCTAGGCACTACTTTACTCTTAAGCTATAATAATTTTACTTTGCCAATTTTTGCTGAATACACCCCACTATTGATGATCTACAACTAAAAATTTGATTTGATAATCTTGGGTAATCTCACAGTTTTTTGGTGTGCTGAAACCGAAAATTAACTCCGTTTTCTTCCATCTTTCGCAAAACCATGATATGTAATGCCAATTTTGTACCACCACACTTGTAATGTTCTTATCTAGTTAGTTAATGAACTGGAATAGATGAAACGTTTTCTATGATTCATACACTTATTATTTCCCAATACTACTCTCCCTCAATTGTTGGTGTATCCATGCAGCTACAAGTACAATCTGTTCAGACAAGAACGTACTTGTTGTCTGGTCTCAGTAGTCGTATTTTTTTTTTCTCCATAGCCCCTTCAAATTTACAGGTAATTATATAGAATTATAGATCCTCGGGCGAATCTATAAGTTGTCTTTTGACGCAGGACCATATTGAACTTGTTATAACTTATAAATTGATGCCCATTTTGCAGCTCATTATCTTAGTCCAGTCGTATCGTTTGAAGTGAATGTGTTCAACTAGGTAACCAACTTTTGTCGAATTGAATGAAAACATTTTTTGAGTTTGAGATTTTGAAAAAAATGTCTCCATCTTCGTTGTGTGCCCAGTCCAGACTACTTCTGCTTCATCTGTGGTGAATATACCATTATGAAGTACCAACGAAATATAACAGACTTCATAAAAAAGGTATATTATGCATGCTATGGTTTAAGAATAGGAAATCAAGATAAAGTTTGGCCTCCTCACAAAGTTTTTCATAGCTGGGTAAAAGACGTTGCTTGTGGTACAGGCATTGAAATTTGCTGTCCTAATCATATGGTGGGAGTGAAAAAATCATGGGAATGGCTGTTACTTTTGCACCTGTGATGGTCAAGATTATAACTTAGAAAATAAAAATCTCGTGGCCTGCTATAAATACGTGACAGTGGGAGTCCTGGCAATGGCCAGTTTCTCCAATCATGCCCTGAGCGTCTGTGGCTCTCGCGCTCTTGGCCAGCCTCCACTAGCTCTTATCCAGTGACGCGGCTAACGGAGGAGCGTGAGGGAATTCCCAAGACTCCGCTTCCTCTTTCGCATGGGAGGGAGGTGACAACCATATGGACTTGGGAGATCTTTGGGCTGTTTGTAAATACTGTATGAATGAGCGAGTGAATGGAAATTGTAAATATAGTATGAATGAAATCATTTATCACAATTACTTATTGCCTAATAAGGCAGATTATTTTATCATAATAAAGTTATTAATAAAATATTAGAAAATAATAATGCCATTAACTATCCTTATCTTGATTCTGCTAATCGTCCGATACCACATGGTTCTGGACTACCAGTTCCTCAGCCCCCTTGTGACTGCAAGAGTGAAGATTGGGAAAAAAATGGGGGAGCTTTCGTAGGGGAAATGTACGAATCAAACGTGATTTCAAACCTGACAGTTCAAACAATGGACCTTGTATTTGTATTAAACCTTGAAAGAATTCGTTATAATGAGCATAAGTGGTGACTTATGGTGAAAGTACTCACCATGCTATTAGGCCAACAATCAGGCTACAAAAAGTTTCCATGTTTTTCATGTTTATGGGATAGCTGTGATGAAAAATGGGACTGGACTTCACGAAAAGCTCAGTTGCCTTATAACTCAAAGTTCTTAGGGAAAGTTTGATTCCTCCTCACAAAATCTTACTACCTCCTCAACACATAAAGCTATAGGGCTGCTAAAGCTGTTCGTGAAATCTCTAAGTAAAGAAGGTGGATGTTTCAAGTACTCAGAATTTCCTGGTTTAAGTGATGCCAAGCTCAATGAAGGGATATTTATTTGCCCAGACATCAGAAAACTTTTTTCAGATGCAATTTTCATCCAGACCACAAATGAGAACGAGAAGGGAGCATGAAATTTGTTCAAGCGGTTGTTGAAAAGTTCTTTGAAACATGAAGGATCCCAACTAATTGAGTAACGTGGAACAAATGTTAAAGGCTTTACATACGCAAGGTTGCAACATGAGTTTGAAGGTTCACTTCTTACACTCACTTGTGAATTATTATCCGGAAAACGTAGGTAAAGTTATTGAAGAACAAGGAAAGTTTCCTCACGAACATCAAGGAGATGGAACGAAGATATCGGGGGAAGTGGAACGTGAATATGATGCAGACTATTTCTGGATGCTACACAGCTTGGATCACTTGGTCACTTGGTCACATACCCGGAATCGCACACGAAGAAGTTTCCAAGAGAAAAAAACACGTTTTCATAGAAACAGATATCAAAGTTAAATACAAATAATTTTTTACTCTGCTAAACCTATATTTAAACAAATTTATGTAAAATATTTATGTGATGAATAAAAACTATCGGCCGATCTTTTTTTCCTTGAAATTGCAACTTCTTTATAGTGCTAAAATTAAAATCTGCCTTATTAGGCAATAAGTAATTGTTATAAATGTTCTCATTCATACCATATTTCCAGTTCAGCCGTTTGTCGAGATGAAAGCCTAAATCTCCTCTTGAAGGCCAATCTCAATCAATGCACAATCTCATCAAGGTGGTTTTGAAGGTTATGGGATGCTGTATCGGGGTCTGAGTGGGATGACAAGTCTGCAGTGTCATCTGCAAATGTTGCCTAGAAGGTATTGGGGGTAGAGAGGAAAGTGCGTACGGATAATGCATTTATAATGTATAAATGGCTTTAGGAGAAAGTTGTTTAAAAATTTGAGGAGTAAGGAAATCATATCCAGGAGAGTTTCGGTATGGTAAGTTTTTCAGAAGGTATTTGACCTCAGAGGGGTTAACGGCTTTTGGTGGAAGTGAGAGAGATATAGGCGAAGTGAGGAAATCTTCAACAGTTGTGCTATGAGTATGGTTTTGATGAGAAAGGTGAGGTGCGAAAGTATGGGAAAGATGCAGAGCGAATTCTTCCGATCTATTTAACTTAATAGCTTATTTAACTACCTCTGGATCAGAGTAATAAAAAGAATGAACTGCATCGTCTAGGTCTTGGAATGTTTTCAGGGACACTTTGAGGTCTACGGAATCTATAAGGAGCTGGCGGAAGTAGTACTAATCAACTGGGCCCCTAATAAATGAAGGAGGGGGCAGTTTGTGAATCGGTGTTAGGGAAATGGTTAATAATAAAGGGCTATTATCGGAGGAGAGGTCATTGAGGGTCGCGAATGAATAGCTTAGTGTTCCCAAACTATTGTAGAAGAAAAAGTCAAGGAGATCTGGATTTCAGTTGGGATCTGATGGCCAATAGGTGGCTGTGTCAGGAGAGACCGTGGAGCAATGTTTCTGTGTGAGTGCAGGCAGAAAAGCACGTCCCTCTTTTCCTTAATCATCTTTTTTCTTACTATTCCTACTCGAGATTGAACACAATCTAACGTAATTGTAGAAAACGGAGTTAGTTTTCGTTTTCAGCACAACAAAAAACACAAGCCCCCAGGACCCAGTCCTTTTTTTTAAAATTAATTTTATAATTTTCATAAATTTTAGTTTGGACTAACATTGTAAATGTACCTAATGACAGCCTACAAATCTAAACAACACCGATAAAGCCATATTTGAGATGTTCCTTCGCGGAAGTCTGTAAGAAACTACCATTGATTTTCCCCCAACCGGGAGGTATGCATCAGCAACTGATCTCGGTTGATAGTATACGCTACCCGCCACGCACACAGATGAATTTTTGTGTCTCTGTCCGTTTGATGATTTTTTTAGTTAGAGGTCGGCGATGAAACGTATTATACATTAAAACGGCGAGTGTAATGATCCTTGGATCAAGTAGTATTGTTTGCTAGCGTGTATTAAAATGATTTCAGCCGTTCTAACTTGTAAACTTATCATTTATTGTAGATGAAAAGTGTATTTGTTTTTAATATTGGTCATAATGGTGCCTATTTAGTCGTACCTCATTGACCCCTTTGACGATAGCCCTCATGGTGGCGTTGCGTGGGCCGTCGACAGTCTTACCGTCGTCTGTTGGTCCCCAGGAGGCTGAGTAGATATCAATCAGGTTGGGTTCGTGTCCCATCGAATTGGCCTCTATGAGGTCGGTCATGTAGGGCTGATCCAGCATCCGGATACCTTACCAACACAGATTATACATCTTTAATTTCATCTCATAGATAATAATGATAATAATTAAACCATTCAAAAAAAAAAAAAAGGGACAGAATTTTTCATTAGGTATCAGTTTGGATTGATAGAAAAAATATTTCAGGCATGACTTCATGACTGTTTAAATTCTCAGTTATCTAGGAAAGGATTGACCTACCTGATAAACCTGGCGTAGGGATGCGTCACCCCAATTGGGTACGTCGTATCAAGTTACCCATCGCTTGATGAATGTACAAGAATCACATTGTTTCTCTGTTTGTTTTTTTTTTAGAGGAAATTATCGTCGCACAACCGAACTTCTCGTGCAGTGGTATAGTGGTGAAGTGTTTGCTACTCGTAACTGGTGTGCCTGTAGGAAGCTGCTGCCCTGCCGGCTGACCTCCTGATTTCAATTGTGCAGGTACATTTTAAACGTCGTCTAGCAAATAAAGTGGCTTGATGCGGTCCAGGGAAATGTGAGTTTCCTTGTTATCGGTCGATAAGACCACGGTTTTATCATCTCAGCTGACTACGATGTGAGGACTCGTATAGGCCAGTTCAAGGTTACGCCACTGTTCTTGTCGAACAAAGAAGTGTGTGGAGTCATTGAGTTCTCTGCTAACGAAAGTCTTATACGTATGTTCCAAGTATTGGGCGATGTTACGTCAGATTCCAAGATCCACTCGCGTTGGTGTGAAGTATTATATGCGATGGCGTAAGGGTCTCTCAGCGACGCTGCACTCGAGGTTTTTTTTTACTGCACTTCGCAGGATTGCAGGCGGCAGACTTCGAGTCTATTGCCGGTGTTGTGAGTGGGCGTTCAGTGCGGCTTTAAGCAATCAGTGCCAGCGTTCGATTCGGCCGTTTGACTGTGGTAGGCGGTGGACTGAATACTCTCACCACCAAGGAGTCAAGTAAGTCTCGCAAATAGCTCAGATTCAATTTAACGTCCTTGGCCAGTCGTCAGTGTGAATTTCCCAGGAGAGGTCACACCGTGCCGGTGGATGTTTGAGGTCTGACATGGTATACACCCTCGTATCCATCGTGTTACGTTGGTATTCATGCCCGACCAAAAAAAGGTTTGTTTTAGCAGTTTTTGGCTTTCTTTTACTCCTGGGTGACTCAGATTGTGCAGCTGGTTGAATGCGGATCTTCAAAACCTATGGGTAAGTACGGGCTTGGCTCACCCAGTGAGGTTTCACAAATGAGAGAAATATTACTCCCGGGAATGTGAACGGGCACCAAACTACATGTGGTCTAGTGTCAGTGGCTAAGATGAGCTGCCGTCGGTTGATGGGTGAACAAGGTGGGTGGCGTTTGCCAGAGTCCTTCGGGTTTCCTCGAAAGCGCTAGAAGCTTTTTCGGTCCAGGTGATGATGGTTTGGTAATTTTTCTTGGATGGTGGTGCTGGAGATTTACAAGCAGGTGATAATGGGTCATGAAGTCTGCACCCAGGATTGGTTGCTTAACTTATTCCATTATGAAGTTCCACTTAAAGAGTCGCTGCAAGCTTAGGTCAAAGTTTCTGTTGACTTCTCCATACGTTTGGATGATGGTGCCATAGGTGGCATAGACTGCGTAGTAAAAGGGTATAGCTTTTTTTTTTTATTTTGGGTGGGGGAAGTACGGAAATAGCTGCTGCCGTATCTATCAAGTAACGTTGCCACGCAGCGGACGTCTGTGACGAATAGGCGGCGAAAGGTCTGGGGACCACTTTGATCATGGTGGCATCTAGTCCTCCCGCGGGCGGGGTAGTGTCGTCGGCCCACTTGCAGGGCTTGCGATATGCATTCCCGAATCTATATTGACCGACATACATATTGACATATTGACCAATATGCATCCTTACCGAATCTATCGTGAAATAAGCATAACCCCATATTGTTGGTTTCGGTGGTTGCCTTGGGCCGGTACCGTTGAAAGGGCCTACCTCCTTCTTGTCTCATTGAATTTGCCAACACGGTCACTTGTTGGGTGAGCTGCGCAATGGCTGTCTGACCTCTCAGGTCAGTCTCAGGTGGAGTGTGGTGGGCTGACCTTGGGAGATGACTTCGACTGGATTGCATGGATACGGTGGCTGAAAAGTCCATGATTTTGTCCGGTATTGTTAGTCTCGAAAATTTCTTGACGTAGTGTGTTGCTGACCCTCTGGCAAGGCACGTAGCCAGAGCGTTCTAATGACGTCCTCCGATGTCGTGGGTCCTGCGAGTGCATTTGTTTCTAGAGATGTGAAGGTTTCTGGTCTCCAAGCTGCGTCATCTCCAATAACCGGATGAGGCGTCTGTTGTGACTGGCTGTACGTTTCAATCAGACGAGCATTTAAATCTTCACAGGATTATCACTCGGAGAATACGAGTATGCTAAGTCTGCGACCTGTTTGAGTACCCTGAAAGGAAGTTGAGCATAAACGTGCTCAGATTTGGTTTTCGACGACGAGATTCGGCTTATGGAACAAATGTTTTTAGCCTGTAGGAACCATAGTCGAGGGGTCTTCTTCGTGAAACTCTGGCAGTTTAACCATCCGGGAAATGGCGTTTACGGTTGCACAGCATGCTGTCTCGTCGGGCCAGGCCAGTATATATGACATATATATCCTTAAAAGTTAAAGTCCGGGCACCACCAGTATCCAGCCTTAATCCGGGTTTTTTATATCTGGTTAGAACATAAATAAATCCATTTATCCAACTATATTTATTGGTATGTGTCTTTTTCAGTTAAAAATCCAATATGGGCCATTTCAGGAAAAATCAGCGTTTCGAGATGGAGGAAGGTAATTATTTTATTTTTGTTTGATTTTATGATTTTCTTATTGAATTATCGTTTTATGTATCATTATTCAAACATCCACGAGTTATACATCGATCGGAAATAATTATTTTTCTAAAAATAATAATTTTAAGTGTCAAAATTAAAACAATTTGTCTAGTTACCATTTATTTTTTTAAAAATCATCTCCCCTTTTTGACGTCCTTAGTGCGACAATGTTAGGAGGTATAGGAATGGCCCATTTCCACCCTCTCTCTGCCATTCTTATGGGACTTAAGTTTAAGTAAGTTCGTAAGTACATGACTTCAGTATTCCCAGAGGTACCCGCGCCTGTTAAGCAAGTGGCATATCAGTGTTAGTCATTGGTTCGAAGATTGTATTTTTAATTTGGAGGGTGTTAAATAATCGGGAGTTCAGCTCAGCCATAGCCAGTTAAGAGCACTTTTCTTTCTCTGTTTGAGGTAGAAGATAATTTTCTATAAAAATTAAATTTTGTGATTTTAATTTTTGTTTTCCGTGTACGCCATGTGTACTATGTTTTCCATGTGTACCATTCGTTAAGTGGCTTTGGTGTATAACATAGGCTTGTTTTGGGGTCTTTGTTTTATGTAATAATGGCTGTGTGGTTGCCGTACGTAGCTGTTTGAGCACTTGGGTATGTCCGAAATGTTCATTATGTAAAGTAGAGGTGCAAGAATAGATCCCTGAGGCACGCCTGCAGTTAATAAATTACCAAATATTTATAAGTTCTTTTCGATAGCCAAAGTTATCAAGTTATCAAAATCAGCATCGCAATATCCCACCAATTTGTCAGACTCAGTGGTATGAAGTGCAAAGGGAATTCCTAGGCCATTTGTTAAATTTACATATTTGAGTTGATCTAGAATACGAATAATATAATAGAAAACCATTTCCTTGTTTAACATCCACAGGCAAAGCCTTCTCCAGGCGAGTTTCGGTTGATAAATATAATAAGCTCCTTGAAGACTTCAGTTCCATTTTCACCACCTAATTGTGTTATTTTTATCGATTGAAAGTTTTATTCCCACTTCTTTACTGAAGAATCTTAGGATGTAACGAACTAACATATATTCTTTGGGAGGGACATAATTATTTTAGTAATTACTTATTGTTTATACTTATTGCCTAGCAAGGCAGATTGTAATTTTAGCACAATAAAGGAATTATATATACTTTACTTATTGTTTATCCTATAATATGTTGGAGAGATATTTTCCCCCTGCTGTTTTAATTTAGCAATTACGTCAAGCAATATGAGCTCGACACCTAGGTTTTGTTATAACAAGAAAAAAAAATGATTTATGCAGTAGTTGTATATGATTTTTGTTCATAAACTGTAAGCAGTCGTGACCACATTCGCTCTGCAGAGTTTGAGGTTAAAAAAAGTTTTATACGCTCTTCCTCTAGTCTTGTCACCATATGTGTGTTAGTCATACAATCCTTCCTAGATCAAATGCGAGCTCTTTATCATAGTCAAATTTGTTCTTTCTTACCGTCTTGTGTTTAGGTTTAGCATCGGAATCCATCAGGTTTTTTCTAGAAAGCCCTTCACTTCAGTGGCAACCATCACTTTTAATTTCCATAAGCTGCTATTCAAATTCCTTTTCAGCTTAGTAAAGGTGATCTACTCCATTTTTTTGAGATAGGTCAGTAATTTTCCCGTGATAAACTTTCTTTTTCAAAGAACAATGCAAACCAGGTAACAGAAAAAACCGAACGCTATACACAGAGATAACAGCAAGTCCAGAGTATTTAATAAACACGTATATTGTCTTTTTGGCATAGCGTATATTTATATGCATAGCGTGAGTTGGCAAAGAATATTGTTTATAAAAGAAAATAGCATACAGCATGTGAGGGAAGGTTACAAACACGGCATAACTTTTCTGACAGTTAATACAAAATGAAACAATAATAACAAGCAAAATTAAGTACTTAAATAAATGGCAATTATAAAAAAAAACATTAGTTATTAGATAATGTTATTAAACAAATTTGCTTTCACTTCGAGCTCTGGATGGATTGACATGATAGGAAGGGAGTTAGGGTCCCACAATATAGAGCTTCCAATGGGAGAAAAAAATATTTATATGACATTTATTGTTAAATATATACAATTTAGGTCATAAACAACTTAAAACACCATTGTTATTAAAAATCAATCTTAAAATGTTTAACTTCGATATATACACCTAAAAAAGCTAGTTATTGTTTTTGACAAACCCTCTGGTTGAAAAAATAAGTGTTGGATTGCTCCGGTAGGCAACGACAGAAGATATTTAGAAGATATATTTCCAGAGTCATATTAACAAAAGTAAAAGTAAATAAAAAAAAAACTGAAAACTAAAATAAAAATTATAATTTCAGAAAAGAGTTCAAACACAGTTGTAGCGAAAGGATTGGAGAAGAAGAGTTGGTCAGTTGGTTCATCTATTTGCAACAGGCATGTTTGACGAGCAAATACACTAAAAAAAAAGACTTTACCATTTATTTGAAAATTACTGGGGGACCGTTGTTATGGCAATGAGCGTAATCTTATACGAAATCCGGTACCTGCATGTTAGATAAGTTTTACTAATGAGAGCTCTTGTGAAAGTGTGTGCAGTTCATGTTTAATAATCCGTTATATCATTATCGTCATGGTCGGTTCAACGAGTACTTTAATCTGTAAGGAGATCCTTCAAATGAGGAGGCAATTGATTGCTATCAAGGACCATTGTATGGTTGTAGAGAAGGCTGTGGTGGTAGTGAAGGAATCCATTGTTGCCCATGTTGTGTCTATTGCTATTGTGGTAAAGATAGGAAAGTGATCTTCCATCTTCTATAGGGTGTGGCTTGAGGATAGTGGTTGAAGACTTTTGTAGACCCTTCAGTCTTTGTACTAAGCAGGGTGTGAGCTACTACGGTTCGTGGAGGTTGGCGAAATATCTCCCGTTTTGACGCATGTTCCTACAATGTGTTTATTGCTGCCACGAACACACCACCATTGGTGATGAAAATAGGTCTTAGTATACTAAATTAGCATCATACCTAACAGAGTGCTCTCACAACGAGTTTCTGCTCTTATTTTTTCTGCCAATCAACTCAACAAAATTTGGCTAAATATTGACTTTTTTTTTTCCTGACATAAACAAGACCAACGTGGCATATTAATATTAACATACTTGTAACAAACAAAACCAGTGCAGATAAAAAGCAACATAATGTTGGTTTATTTTAGTATGCAAGACTTTTTTATTCTTTTGTATAAAATTTATTAATTTTTGCAGAGTGGGAGTGGACCCTCAGATTAGTGCTTGATGTCCGCTATGGTGGTAAGTTCTTTGTTTTGTAAGTCAGTATAAATATGTAGTTTACTAAAATATACTAATACTACAATTGGTTTACAGGATCTTTGACATGTTTTATTTGGGTACGTAATACTGAAAAGGCGCTTATAGATTTTCCTTAAAAATATCCTCTGCTGCACCTTACTTTTTGTTATCCAACCTCCCTTTACCACGCACGCCTCCATCCCAAAAACCGTTTTTTTCTTGTCATCTCTTTCTAATCATTTCTTCCTTAAAAACTCTTTCTATTTATTTTTATTATGTCATTATCTCTGAGCTTAGTTTTCTTCATACATTTATTATTCATTATATTTACTTTTTTCTAGAACGTTGTCGTTGGGGTCTTCTCACCCAGTCGCAGTGTCTTCCAATAATCATCCTTAGCATGTAAGTTTTTTAACTATGTGTCGCATAAATTCCCAATCCCTGCCTGCCTCCATATTATCGCTGTCTACGAAAAATGGTTTAAACCCATATTCCTTCCTCATCTGTTTCCCTCCCCAACTATACTTTTTTCCGCCATGACTGGATTGGCTGGACAGGTGGAGTGGCATGGTTCTGCATGTACATGACGGCCTGAAGACCGGAACCCTTGACCTGTTCCCATTATCTTATCGGACCATCCACATATCGAGTATATGCTGTAATCTATCGCCCTCCACATATCGAGTATATGCTTTAATCTATCGCCCTCCACATAAGCTGTTTGAGGCAATTTTTGAGCCAACCTTCTACAATTTCGTTTCTCTCCACTCCATTGGTATCATCTCCGGTGACCTAAATACTAACCACCTATCGAATACCCATGAAAAGCGGATATCTAGAGGACCTGTTCTTCTCCCTTGATTCCTTTATTGTCCTTTTCACTGTTAATCATCACACTTGTAAGTCCAATACCTTGCTGGAGGCATAGGACCCTCTGCAAATCTTCTCTCCTCTTCTCACCTGCTTGTTGCGTTCTTGTTCTCTCATGGGTTAATCCAAATTTCTAATAATATGCAAACCATATCTTTGCCTTCCAGAACCTTAACTTGTCACAATCTAATACTATTTACTCCTGCTCCACAATTGACTCTATGGTGAAGATTCTCTGATGTCCTCCATTATCTCTGCCAACCTTCTTAATATCCTTAAGACCAATGCACCCCTAAAAACCTCTACCTTTCATCTCCGACTTGCTCCGTGGATATGACGGAGATCAGGGACTTGCAAATAAAGCAGGTGACTATCAGATGTTATGGGTACTCCACAACTTCACCCAGTTGACAGTTATTCGGGCAAAGCTCAAGTACATTCATGAAGCCATCTCATCTGCCCCTGATCCCTAATTCAAAAGGCAACTCCTTCCAAAACTCTCCCTCTAGGGAAGGTGCTTCCTTCTGAGGTATTCCCAGTTTCACCTGATGAACTTAACTCGAATTTGTTTTTGCCTCCTCAGCCACTTCATCATCTCCCTTATCATATAGTTCTTGTAACCCCTCATTTAATGCCAATGATTATATTGTATATATATCTCCCATAGACCTTATTAATTACTACAATGAGTGCACGCTCTAACATTACTGGCTCTGCCGGAATTCCCGTGAATTGAATAACACTGTACTCTAAGCTAACATGCTTGTTCTTCTCCAGTATAACATATTTTTCCTTTCAAAACTCAATCTTATCAACTTCATGGAAAAATACAGCCCAAGGCTTAAAAATAAATCATCCTTAAACGACTATCGCACAATTTCCATCCTTTCTAACCTCTCCAAATCTCCTGAAGGACATTGAACATCCCCAACGTCTCAATCTTATTCGGTCTGGTTTCCATCCCGTATGCTCCACACAATCTCCACTAGCGAAATGTATCAGATCAATTGTCGGTATCAATTGAAATAAATACTCCTAAAAAGAAGGACCAAATACGATTCCAGTATCTACCTAAATATATATACTCTCAGAAAGACAGACGTAATACCATTGCCAGTATCTACTAAAATACGTACAAAATGATGAAATGCGATTGCCATTATCTGTCCGGTAGATACTCTCCAAATGAAAGAACAAATATTCTTCCCAATATTTACCGAAATACCAACTCTCTGTTTGAAAGACAAAATACGATTCCAATTGTCTATTAAAATACATCTAGGAAGAATGACCATATACGATATCAACCGAAATACATACTCTCAAAAAGAAAGACGAAATACGACTGCTAGGATCGTCCAAATTACCTACTCTTAGACGGAAATACGAAATGGTGTTGCCAATATCAACCAAAATACGTGATCTCATCAGGCAAACTCCCAGAAATAATGATGATATAAAATTGCTAGTATCTACTGAAATATATACTCTCAGTAAGAAAGAAAAAATACGGGTGGCTTCCGAAGTTCCGGAAACTTCTTATGTACTTATAACTTTTTTTATTATTATATAATCTTACTAATAAATAATATATAATAATATTTATAAAATCTCAGGAAGAATGACTATATACGATTGATAGTATCTACCTGAATACTTACTCTCAGAAAGAAAAACCAAATACGATTGCCAGGGTCTACGGAAATAAAACATATATAAATAAAAGGATCAACACAATACCTACGCTTAGACAGAAATACGAAATACTAAGCCAATATCAACCAAAACACGTAATCTATGACAGAAAGACGAAATACGATTACCAGTATCTACCGAAATACCTACTCTCAGAAAGAATAAACAAATTTTATTGCAAGTATCTATATTAATACTTGATCTCTGAAAGATCGCTAGTATCTGTCAAAATATCTAATCTCAGAAATAACACTGTTTATAAACTTGAGAGCTAAGAAAAAAAAAAAAAAAAAAAAAAAAAAAAAAGTTTCACAGAAGACGAAATATGATTGAATCATATACTCCTGAAAAGAAAAACCAAATACAATGCTGGTATCAACCAAAAAACATTCTCAGGCAGAAATGCGATATATGACCTAGCAAAATACATATTTTTAGGCAGAAAGAAGATATACGACTGGAAGTATCTACTGAAATACATTCTTCTAGAATGAATGATAAAAAACGATTGTCAGTATATACAGTTACACAGGTGGTCTGAAAAGTTTCCGACCTCAACATGAAGATGATAATAAAATAAATAAAAGCTAGTGAAATAAAAGCTTTGTTAGGTCGGAAACTTTTCAGCCCACCCGTACTCTCAAAAATAATGAACAAATAAGATCACCAATAACTAATGAAATGCATACTCCCAGACAGAAAGAAAAAATACGATTGCCAGTATATTTTGTAATACATCTACTCAGAAAGAAAGAGCAAATACGATTGCAAATATCAACCTAATCACCCATTCTTAGACAAAAATTCGAAATGCTGCTGCAGGTATCAACCAGAATCCGTTATCTCAGACAAAAAGGCTGAATGGCCAGTATCTACTAAATACATAATCTCATACAGAATGATGAAACACCAAATACCAACTATCAAAAATCAAGTACGATTGGCAGGATCTACCGAAATACATACTCTTGGACAGAACGGTCGGACATACAATGCATGGACAACGAGATCGGAAGATCGGGACATTGGAAAATATAAGAACTTCACTGCCTATAAAGATATTGGTGGACAGTAAAACATTCGCCCCAAAGACAGGTTTTTATGAAGTCTTAAAACTTTGCAAAGCTACTTCATAACATGGATATTTATTATGCAATCTCAAGTGTTTGCCTAACGTTCACTATTTTTTCTTTATTTATATTTTGATTTAGCTAAAATGTAAATTGATATTCTGTACAATTTTGCTTGAATCTGAAATAAATACATTCCTGTATAGACCGAAAAATGTGGGATTTAATATTAAATGAGATTGAGGATTTAATGTAGATGTATAAGTGGTGCTTTTTAAGTAGAACTAGGTTCGCTAGGAATTTATCCTTAATCATCCATTAGTCAATTAAAAAGCCTGGACCCGCTTTCTTCCTTTCTCGTTTTAGCTAGCTTTAGATCCATTTCTCCTCTCCACATAGGTTGGCTGCCTATCTTACGAATCGTTTTTATGGGTTCCTGTTTTTCTTGTTCCGATTAATAGCCGTTTAGACATTAGCGTTCTCTTTGTTCCGCCTCATACTCTTCAAACTCCTATTTATCTAAGCAAATATTCCCTTAAGAGGGATCCTCGGAAGTGAGATAATTAATCTATTTACTAACAAAATATTTAATAATTTTTTGATTAGGGAAAGTTGATTAGGGATTAGTTTATTTTTATTGTTGGTTCCTAAATTTTATTACTTGGAATGTTTTATGAGTCATTAGCCACTTTCAGTAGCTTTTTAATAATTACCTAGGAAAGGTCATAAGTCGAAGAGAATTGGGCCAGTTTGTAAAAAAAAAACTTCGTGAATCGGCAAGAACGATATAAAATACTCGATTTCTAATGTTGGCCACAAAAAAAACTTTTTTTTCTAAAAGCTTCATTCAAATTAAATTTTTATATTTTTTACAATCTCACTTATATATCTTCTTCGATTTAACTCAGAATCGCAGAGCGTGCCATTCAGAAGCTTATTAAAAAGGAATGTATTAGGGTACTTCGACAATTTCCAATTTTTTTCAGAAAGAAGTTGTTAACTTATAAAGTTTTTTTTAGAAATTTGAAGTTCTTGATGATTATTTAAAAATATAAAAGTATTGTAAGTATATTCTGGAACTTCTTTCAACTTTATAAAACTTAAACGTTAGAGAATAGTGGGCCTATCTTTATGTTTCATCTTTTTCTCTATTGGCCGTTACTGTATTTTAGACAGCATACAGTAAGTAGGGTTGTGGCATAAACCAAGTCTGCTCCACCCTTCCAACTGTCAACATATTTTTTTTAACATGGAATTTATTTTATAGCAGGGGTTAAATGAAAATTGTGTTCCACGAATCCGTCATATAAGTTTTTTTGCATGCGTGGCCACTGACTCTTCAGGGGAGATCGCCACCTCACAGAGCTTTCGGAATATCTTGACTACACCAAAGTAATCTTGTCTTGTCACATTTATTTTACGTTCTTCTGTTATAAATTAAAAAAAGTTAACGATTCTACTTATTTAAGAGGCCCCTTGATCTATCCAGTACCATTCAGCTCCTGCGTCAACGACCTCCATTTATCAACGCTGTCCCTTCCGCTGATATTCTGATGCCACTAAGATGTCCGTTCTTTTTAGTTGCTGTTTCAGTTTTTTTGTTTTTTTTGTATATTAAGCAAACCATATTTCTTTTCTATGGCATACTATATACTGTCAATAACAAAATAAAGTTGTTTTATGTTATGGTATTATTAAATTATAATGAGTACCTGCAATTTTAGAATCGTAGGCAACTCCGACCCCACAGATACCGTTGTCTCGAGCAGCAGCGACTTCTCCGGCACATCTTGTTCCATGACTGAAAATTCAAACCAGCCCTTACAATATGCCCATTAAAAAATAAATTAAGCGACAATTTTCACAAAAAAATGTTATTACATAATAACAATGTTTCAGCGGTGTTATTAGGTGAGTGGATTGTTTTGATAAGGTTATATTTCTGTGTTAAGGTTATTTCTGATGAGGTTTTATTAGGATATTGGGATACTACAAAATGTCTGATTGCTCTTTTTGATGTTCAACACTTACCGCTAAAGGAACTGTATCATGCATTAATACTGTTTTAGGTAATAGTTTAGTAACACATGCCTTCGTCATGTAAGACACGTACTCCTGTGCGAAGTACACAGTGTTTTATGCATTGTTTTTTAGTTTTCATATGGAAATATTTTCACACTCAAAAAAATTCATTTTGTGATTAAATTTTAACATGTTGATAAAAATGCAATTAATTACTCAACGGAAAAATAAATGATTTAACGTTCAACTTCGCAGAGGACTAAACAAGAACAAGAAAACGGAAAAGGACTGTGGTAGGTTTGATCCCCTCACCGATAAAGTCTCCACTATGTTTTCAGTACTCAATAGAGTATGTGAGCGGTGGCATAACGATAGAAGACAATGTAATAAATTCACTCTTGTTTCCAGGTTATGTAAACTTTAATTACGAATGACCCGATATTGTTGCAAATCACGATTAATAAATTACCAATTTTCATTGAGGTATAGATTCGACTAGTATATTGTTTGTAATTAACAAAGTACACTGATATTGTACATTATGGAACCTCGCAATAAATCTAACGAAACAGAAAGGGACAGGAAGGAGGAGGGACATTGGATTTATAACATATTTAAAATGCAAACAATAATTATTAGTATAAAACTTTACAGGGACTAGAACCCTGGACATCACCATTTGTGGTATTGTGCTCTACCTCTGAGCAATCCTTTATAAACGACAATCACGTCAATATCTAATATAGTTAGTTATAGTCTCGAAACATTGTTAAATTTCGTACCACTGAATGGAGTTCTACGAAGAAAGCTACCGTGTAGATAAAGTACCAGACGTCCATTCAAAACTTAAATAAATTTGTATGTGAATAATATAAAGGACTTATACTAAATTATTTTTTTGAGTTTCAGATATAGACGAAGACCTGGCCACGATCCGGCGAATCGCTCGGGACTGGTATGTGGTGGATCCTAACGACCATGGTCCATCAACATCCACCGGGCACTCGTCTCCCCCAATAGCCACATTAATGGAGAGGCCAACGGAAGATGAATTGCCAGAGTTTCTAGCGAGAAGACAAAACAACAGATCGGCCAAAATGCCAGCCAATGGGCCACTTATTGATCGAAACCACTCCTCGACGCCTGGCCCTATAGCATCAACATCGGCTTGCCAATCATCTGACCCATTAGCTACGATAATGGCAGGGCCATCAGAAGATGGGTCGGTGGAATTTTTATTTAAAATACCAGCCAACAGATCGACCAATGTGCCAGTCGGTGAGCCACGTCTTTGCGGAAGACTATCAGACTCCGAATGGAAACAATTTCTAGCTAGAAAACCCGCCAATAGATTGGCTGGTCCATCCTCATTAACATATACTGGGCCATCAAATGACGTAATAGCCTGGTTAATGGCAGGGCCATCAGAAGCCGAATTGGACGCATTTTTGTATAGAAGGCCTAGAAACAGGTCAGTTGGGCCATCAGCATCAACAAATACCGGTCGTTTGTCTAGCCCATCATCTAACCCAATAGCTACGCTAATGGCAGAACCATCAGAACCTGGGTCAGAGGAATTTTCAATTAAAATAACAGCCAACAGATTGACCAATGTGCCAGTCGGTGAGCCACGTCTTCGCGGAAGACTATCAGACTCCGAATGGAAAGCATTTCTAGCTAGAAAACCCGCCAATAGATTGGCTGGTCCATCCGCATCACCATATACTGGCCCATCAAATGACGTTATAGCCTGGTTAATGGCAGGTCCATCAGAAGTCGAATTGGATGCATTTTTGTATAGAATACCAAGAAACAGGTCAGTTGGGCCATCAGCATCAACAAATACCGGTCGTTTGTCTAGCCCATCATCTAACCCAATAGCTACGATAATGGCAGAACCATCAGAACCTGGGTCAGAGGAATTTTCAATTAAAATAACAGCCAACAGATTGACCAATGTGCCAGTCGGTGAGCCACGTCTTCGCGGAAGACTATCAGACACCGAATGGAAAGCATTTCTAGCTAGAAAACCCACCAATAGATTGGCTGGTCCATCCTCATTAACATATACTGGCCCATCATCTAACACAATAGCTACGATAATGGCAGGGCCATCAGAAGCTGGGTCGGTGGAATTTTTATTTAAAATACCAGCCAACAGATCGACCAATGTGCCAGTCGGTGAGCCACGTCTTTGCGGAAGACTATCAGACTCCGAATGGAAACAATTTCTAGCTAGAAAACCCGCCAATAGATTGGCTGGTCCACCCGCATCAACATATACTGGCCCATCAAATGACGTTATAGCCTGGTTAATGGCAGGGCCATCAGAAGCCGAATTGGACGCATTTTTGTATAGAAGACCTAGAAACAGGTCAGTTGGGCCATCAGCATCAACAAATACCGGTCGTTTGTCTAGCCCATCATCTAACCCAATAGCTACGATAATGGCAGAACCATCAGAACCTGGGTCAGAGGAATTTTCAATTAAAATAACAGCCAACAGATTGACCAATGTGCCAGTCGGTGAGCCACGTCTTCGCGGAAGACTATCAGACACCGAATGGAAAGCATTTCTAGCTAGAAAACCCACCAATAGATTGGCTGGTCCATCCTCATTAACATATACTGGCCCATCATCTAACACAATAGCTACGATAATGGCAGGGCCATCAGAAGCTGGGTCGGTGGAATTTTTATTTAAAATACCAGCCAACAGATCGACCAATGTGCCAGTCGGTGAGCCACGTCTTTGCGGAAGACTATCAGACTCCGAATGGAAACAATTTCTAGCTAGAAAACCCGCCAATAGATTGGCTGGTCCACCCGCATCAACATATACTGGCCCATCAAATGACGTTATAGCCTGGTTAATGGCAGGTCCATCAGAAGTCGAATTGGATGCATTTTTGTATAGAAGACCTAGAAACAGGTCAGTTGGGCCATCAGCATCAACAAATACCGGTCGTTCCTATAGCCATCATCTAACCCGATAAATAAGTGTAGCCGGTGGGCCGGACGTTACTCTTCGGCACATATCCGACAGCTGGCCCCATCGGCGTTACAGTTGGCGTCATCTGTGAACAACGTTTGGAGGTAGACGAGATTAACACTAATTCAGGCTATTGACAATTTGATGTGATGGGAAATGAAGACGAGACAACCTTATGAAAGAGATTAACATATATCTTTTTTTGTGTGTGATATTTATTTTATGGTAGCTGTTTTTTCATTTATGATGTTCATATTACAAATATAACTTTCTTTATTTTTTCCCTTGTCTACATTCATTACATTTTCTATTTTTATACTTAATAAATACCTTTCATTAATTGTAATATGTGAGAGCTTTTCGCTTACATATTAATAATCTTAAGTTGATTTGGTTTTTTTAACTGGCTAACTTTGTGGTGTTCAAAATGATTATAAACCATACATGTATGCAATCAGCGTTACAAATTCTATACGAGTGTCTATTAATTAAAATAATAATTTATAATTACGGTTAAAATGACCAGTATAGTCTATATCTCTCTAACTGTAAAGGACATAGCATCCTGCCGGGGATTTGCCGTTATTTTGTAATAATTGGTCCTTCGCTCATCTCTAAAATGCTGATCCACTTCTTTGCCGTAAATTGGGTGTAAATAGATATTTTTATCCTGGCGCTGAAAGAGATCGAGTATTTTGACTTATGAGCTCAAAATTCAATGTTCATACTAATTTTTTAACTATCCCGTTTTTTACCGATTTTCTTTTTTCTCAGTAACTAACTAATTTTTCAGTAATTCTATAGGTTCTGATGATTATTACAAAATTTATTATCCATGACCATGGGCAAATAACGGGATCTCAAGCTTTTTTAAAGTTTTTTTTTTAAATTTATGATAAAAAAATACTTACACTGATATTTAAAACAAATAAATATTCTAGTACAACTGAAATACTAAAAATGACTAAAATAACATTATTTTTGTATATTGCAATCGGAGAGTCATTAGACAGCACACTTGGTACAAAACGCCCTGGGTTTGGACATACAGTCCTGTGAAAAAAAGTATAAACCCAACAGATATAATCGAAATATTTTTAAAGTCTGTAAAAAAAGTACGTATACATATATATATATATATATATATATATGTATATATATTGGCAATATGCAATTTTATACATACATGGCAACATACCACGTTTCCGTTTTTTTTTCTTTGGTCGACGGTATAATGATTGCTCAACTACAGTGATTTTTCTTGAACCGACCTTTGTTCTTTAATAATTTTAAAATAACCGATCACTATGAACGGGAGTACGTCCTTTTCTCGAGGATAGGCGTTAACTAACCTTTCCCTCTTCAACGCCACCAGGGTCACTGTTATTGGCCAAAGGAAAGGCCATGTATTTGGAGTTAATATTAATCAAAATTAAAATTAAAGGTGGTAAATTTTGGAAAATCAAAACTCCAGGACATCTAAATCGCCCTTCCTTATAAAAAAAACAACTCCTTATAATTGCCCTTTCTTATAAATAATATATTTTTTTTATTAATATTATTCCATTAAATTTTTTTAATCCAAAAGTGAAACAAAATTGTTCTAAGATTTCGGATAGTAAAAAACAATTCTTCGAACAAAAAATAACTTTCTAAAAACAATAAAGAAATCTTATTTTAATTTTTTTTTTTCCAACAACTTTATGATGATAAAATTCCAATCTGCTTCATTGGGCAATATGTCATTGTTATAAATGTTTTCATTCATACCGTATTTAACAAACAGCCCAGAGACCAAATCCACATGGTTGACACCTCCCTCACATGCGAAAAAGGAAGCGGAGTCTTGGGAAGTCCCCCACGCTCCTCCGTCAGCCACGCCACTGGATACGAGCCAGCAGAGGCTGGCCAAGAGCGCGAGAGCCACATACGCTCAGGAAAACATTGGAGACGCTGGCCATTGCCAGGACTCCCACTGTTTCGCATTTATAGCAGGTCACGAGGCCACTGCCGTTTTAGTCTCCGAGGATGATTATAGGGATGAGTGGTGCAGTGCAAAGACTGTGCTGGGGATTAGGGTGGTTGGATAGGTTACTACGGAATTTCATGGGCTTGGAAGGGATGAGTTCGAGAATGTAAGGTATATTAAGATAGTTATGAAGGATTTTGTTGCTGACATAATAAGGGGCATTTACTATTGTTCTCAGGTCTTTTGATTGAAAGAATTGGATACGCTTGATGTTCGACTTTTTTGCTGTCCCTCATAGCTCTATTCCGTATGTCCAGATTGGCTTAGGTATAACTTTGTAAATTAGTAATTTGTTTTCTATTGAGAGATGGGATGTCCTTTGAAGTGGTCTGCACAGTTTTCCAAAGCGTCTGTTTAGTTCTTGTCTTTTTAGCCTCAGTTTCAGGATAGCCGTTTGTCGAGAGAGAAGCCTCAGTACCGTACAAACTTAGATACTTGGAGAGGAATGGAATTAAAAGAAACTAGTGGACAAGACTTGTAGCAAAGAATGAAGGTGATGTGGGAAGGGAACATTTTGCTTCATTAACTATAATCCGCTATAGGTTTCACCAATGCTCGATCTCATCAAGGTGTTTTTGAAGGTTAAGGGATGCTATATCGGGGTCTGAGTGAGATGACAAGACAGCAGTGTCATCTGCAAATGTGGCCAAGAATGTATTGGGGGTAGAGGGGACATCAGCGGTGTATAGATTATAGAGGATGGGACCCAGGACGCTGCCCTGTGGAACTCCTGCTTTAATGGGATAATAGTTAGAATATTCTAAGCCACAGCGGACTGGGAAGAAGCGGTTTGAAAGGTTGGGCTGTAGGATTAGGAAAAGGGTCTGTTGTAAATATGTTTTGAGCTTGTAAAGCAAACCTGCGTGCAAAAGCTTGAGCTATATCCAGTATATATGCACTGCTGCCTTAGTGCAATACTGTTTGGTTTCAAGGGCTGAGGATATGTGATCAACAACGCGAAGGCCTTGTTGAGCAGTGGAATGTCGTAGACGGTTACCATACTGGTATGTAGGAAAAAGGTTTTGGAGTCAACAATTGGAAGTAGACATTTTAATAAGAGTTTTTAAATATTTTCGAGAGGATAGGGAGTAGGCTAATTGGACGTTAAGATGAGGCGTCATTGGGTGGTTTACCGGGCTTGGCGAATTGGGCAATAATGGAATGTTTCCAGAGGAGAGGAAAGTGCATCGACAGGAAATGTAGGTTAGGAAGATTATGACTTTAGGAGGGAGTTGTTTGAGAATTTGAGGAGCAAGGAGATCATATCCAGGGTATTTTCGGTAAGGTAAGTTTTTCAGAAGGTATTTGACCTCAGAGGGGTTAACGGCTTTTGGTGGAAATGAGAGAGGGATAGGTGAAGTGAGGAAATCTTCAACAGTTGTGCCCTGAGTATGGTTTTGATGAGAATGGTGTGGTATGAAAGTATGGGAAAGATGCATAGCAAATTCCTCCAACCTATCCACAGCCGAAGCCGCCCAGGACCCATCAACACGACGGAGTGGGTTTGAAACAGGATGATATTTTAGAATTTCTTTAGTTACATTCCACAGAGAGTTATCCCTGCTAGACAGAGTGGAGAGGTGAGAATAAAATAATCGGAACGGAAGGATGCCAATTGCCGCTTTACCAATCTGTAGTAATCATTGTACGAGCGGCGATCAGCAGGATCCGGGATCTTTGTCACTCTGCACCTTATTTTAATAAAAAAAAATTTGATAATAATGAAAGTTATTTAAACTAATATATAGAATGAAGATTCAATTGATAAGTAATAATAAAACGATTAGGTTAGGCGATAGTGTTCTGGAGATTATAATACAGCCAATTTGACTTGAAATATGAAAAGTTCCACGAGCAGAGTCATCGCTAGAGCTTCCAAGAACGTAGGTAGAGTCACTTAATCGATCAATGATCTTGAACGGTCCTTCCCAAAGGGTAGCAATTTTGAAATCTCTCCATCGTGTCTTATTTCTTGGTTTGTATTTGCTTTTTGCTAATTCTTCTTTTCTTCTAATGATGTCGAAAGTCTGTTGGCGCAATTGATCGGTGTTGATTTCATTCCCTTCCATTTCATCTTGTATTAATACTTCATCTATCGACGGTTGAAATATACTTTTTGATTTTTCTCCGAAATGAACATCGACTGGTCATGCTCCGATTCCTTCACAGTACGAATTGTTAATAAGAAACTCAACCATGGGAATCTATTTGACCCATAAACTGTGCCTTTGGCTTTGCAAGTACGTCCGTGTAGGTATTCACCGATGTCTCGATTTAACCTTTCAGTCCGATTTGACTGTGGGTGACGAATCAATGCATACGCTGTCTGAGTATTTAGATCCCTTCTTCCATTTACTCGACATAAATTCCGTGGTCCGTAACGATTTATGTAATTAACGTAATTGATAAATTAAGATAAGATAATTTGAAGATTTTTATTATGGGCCGGTTTTAATTGTTCCTTGACTATTTTATAGTTTGATTTTAAAAGTTACCATACCAAAATAATCACCTCCTAAAAATAATTTTTTTTTAATATTTACAGTTGAAAACCCCTAACCTAACCTATCTACTAAAATACTGATTATAACTTGTAATACAAATAACAAATTAAAATTATTTGGCTCGCAAGACCATCAATAAAATATTTACAATTTGTTTATATTGTGGTCACTTGGACGTTTTGATTATGGCCATCAATAATTAATAAAAATTTATTTGTTTGTGGTAGTGTGGTCTTGTTATTGCTGTTTATGTTGGGTAATCGATTCCCTACCCGCATTTGGTGGTGGTATTTTGTTTCAAAATAAAAGTTACTGTTTTGTTGTTTTATTGTTGATCTGACAATGCTAAATTTGTTCAAATGTATGCGAATCAAGCAAGTTCTATTTAAAATTTATTTTTTGGTTATTTTTCAATAGAATTCTTGAATTCATAATTCCATTTGTTCAATTTTTATTTTTATTTTCTTTATTCACGTGACCATTGTATTTTTATTTCGTTGAACGATGTTACTACTTTTTTCAATAAAATATTTGTCCTTTAGCGTTATTCCGTGTAAACATTGTTGGAGAACTCCTCCAAAAACAAATAAATCTTCTCTCGCTTATAAAATATCTTCCTTCGAAAACTGTTCAATTAATAAATACCTATCGGTTATAAATCAGACGACTCTTTGTGCAATAAACAAAGTCAGTTCATACCTGACGACCTTTCTTTCAGTAAATGTTTCTTGCCTCCATAATTCTATTTTCTACCTTTTCCTTTTCATATTGAACGATGTTCCCATATGTTTACCAAAATATTTCTTTTTTTTTTTTACTGTTACTATTTATTCATGGGTAATTTAATTGATCCGATATTAATGAAATATCCTAAAGCCTTCATTTAGGTGAAAGCACCAGGTGTCAGTGGCACTAGCGAACACATTCTCTAATTCAGAAGAAAAATAAATGTTAGAGTCGTCTGCGTCATCTAATCCAGTATCCCCATTATTAGTAGCTTCAGAATCTATCATGGTGTTCTACCTCTTCCCCTTCATAAATGTTTTCACTGTCCTAATAATCTTTAGGTTCCTCCTCTTCTTTCTATTTATAAATACCTACATTTTTAATTGTATGTTTTTCAGTGTCATTTTCTACTTGTTTTGTTTTCCTCCCCTGTCTTCTAATTTGTCATTTACGCGTTCCGTTAGAGGTCTTCAAAAGGCAAGATTCGTATTCTCGTTTATTTGTGCTATCAATTTTAAATTTTTTCTGTCCATATCTTCTTTTAGGCTTTTAGTGGCGTCTTCAGTTCTATAATGCTAAGAACGAGTAGAAGGAGCATGAGCAGAACTGTATACCTGCCTCGTGACTTTATGGAAGTCACTGATGGTTCCCTGTTATTTTTATGTAACCAACCGCATCCTTCCAAGACCTCCCTACTTCCCAGAATCTTATCCTTTTCTTATACATATATGTCTCAGCTTCAGCCCCAGACCCCCAGTGGACTCTCACCACTGTACCGCAACAACCAACCTCTACCGAGGCTCCCCACAGTCCTTAATTCTCTCATACCACCTTCAAGCAGGTACTCCTAGTACAAGTATCCCCTCAACCCAAATATTCCTTTATTTTTCCCTCATCCTTAATCTTATAATTAGATAGCTAAGGAAAAAAAAAAAAAAAAAAACCCGACCGCACTTGTGCCTAAATCCCACCCAGTATGTTCTAACTGTTCTCCTAATATTTGTATATGCCAGTGTTTTGCTTGTACTTCATAATAAAGCTTTTCTTTCTTTTCTTTTAAAAGACTCTCCTCTACAAAGATTATTTACCTTTCGACATTTTGATTCTGTTGTTTTTGTTCTAAAATGTTATATATGTGTAAGTGGTATGTAGATGTATACTATAACAATGGTATGTGTAAATTAATCTTCGGAATTAACAAATGGTAATTAATCATCAAAAGCAATATAAAACACTACAATTTTTAATTCAGCTTTCGTTCCTTAGTTATGATTATATTAACTAATTAGTTAATTATTTTTGTAATTAAACAATTAACTCTTCTCAAATTTAATGTTTTGATTGTAATTAACTATTGTTAATTACTTTAATAATGCTCGTTCGTTCGGCTAGGAAACGCTCAAGGTCTCTGGGGCTAACTTCTACTCCTTTCGCCAAATAAGAAAAAACCACGCCGTTCTAACATGAAAGTGCAAATATTCCTCCTCTAATTCTAAGTCGTAATTCGTCGTCTTTTGACAGTTTTGAGCTGATAAAAAATACTCAAGTAGAGAACATGGAACCTATCCAAATAGTTAAACAGCCTAAGCCATCAATATTTATCAAAACATTCGTAATTTTAAATTGCTATTCTCTGAATTGACTGAAATTTTAGGTACTGGGAAATTCTCATTTCTCAATCGGTCTCAAGATACTAAAATTTCTCCTGACACCCCCGATACGTATATAGCCTTAGTAAAATATTTGGAAGATACAGTAGTTGATTTCCAAACGTATCAGCTAAATCAAGAGATATCACTACGGGTGGTAATCAGAAACCTGTATCCACCTTGAAACCTCCAAGTTGAGTCTTTTGGGGACTAACATACCGCCTCCTTCTACCCTTCGTTCTTTGAGACAATTTTTAGGTTGAGCTTCTTACTATAGGCAATTTATCCGAAATATTTTGATACTAGCTTCCCCGTTGTACGGTTGATCAGTAATGCTTTATATTTGGATTCAAAATCGCTAATTGGTTACCGGAACATGAACAAATTAGACAAAATTCATCTCCGTTTTGACAAATGATTCAATTGTAATGATATTCGACCCTTCTCTTCCTTTCAATTACACACAGATGCAAGTTCTGTGGGGTATAGTGCTACCTTATTACATATTGTAGATTGTAAACCTCGCGTTGTTGTATACTAGAGCAAACGCCCGACACCTCAGGAATCGAAATATCACTCTTATGAACTTGAAACAGCTGTAGTCAATGCCATTAAACATTTTTACAATTTTCTTAACATATACCCTTTTAAGATAATTAAGGATTGTATATCATTAAAAGGTACGCAGAGTAAAAAAGATATTCATCCCCGAGTTTAGAGATAGTGGGCATTTTTTCAAAGTGATGACTTTAGCATCGAATATCGTAAATCTTCGAAAACGACCCATGTATATTTTCTTAGTCGAAATGTCCTTGAGAATACAATGGTAGATCAGAAATCGGGAATGAGATTACTAAGTATATGCAGACCCCATGGCAGTCCTAGTAATGACCGATCCCAGGAGTACTATAGACATTGCCACGGGTGCTCATAAAGTTAGACCCCACGGACGGTAACAGGTAGGAATAAGGAAAAATATTAGAATTTTCTATCAACTCTATACGAGTCGCATTAACTTCAGTATCATCTGATTGAATTCTTGAGCCTTTTTATATTTCAAACTGTGTTGAAATTAAATTCCAATGAGGTTGACAATGAAATCAAGAGTTGAATGATCTTTGTAGAGGAGAGTATTTTAAAAGAAAAGCTTAATTATGAAGTACAATCAAAACACTGGAATATACAAATATTAAGAGTTACGTTACTACATACTGGGTGGAATGTCTAGGGACGAGTGGAGTCTGGGGCTAAAGCTGAGACATATATGTATAACAAAATGATAAGATTCTGGGAAGTAGGGAGGTCTTGGAGGGATGCGTTTGCTTACTTAAAAATGACAGGGAACCATCAGTGACTTCCATGAAGTCACGAGGCAGGTATACAATTTGCTCAAGGCCCTTCTACCTGTTTTTAGTATTATAATCATATGTTTGCAGTCCCTTTTCCGGCTTACCGATGCGATGTGTTGAAATAGCAAACTGTCGCTTTTCGGATTTCGGTGCGGTGAGTCAGACCGAGGTAAAAGCTACAGATTGATCAATCACTTGACTTTCCATTTAAAAAGTTTACAATGAGTTTAGTCCTTTTTCCTGGTATGGAAGGTGCTTGGTGTAATGACGCGTTCCAAGTGTGTGTCGCCTGAGTTGTTTATAATCAGTTTAGTATTTTTTCCTGGCATGGAAGGTACCTGAGGTAATGGCATGCCGCATGAGTGCGTCGCCTGAATTGTGCATTGTTGGTGCACTTGTCAATTATGAGCTAGCGTTTATTTCATTGTGATATCAAAGAACTACCATTACTGTTGTTGGTTAAGAACTTGAATTCTTGACAGTGTTGAACCTTTCGCAAACATCTTTTTTGCCTCTCATATTATTTTTATATATTACTCCCTCGTGCTAAATGTTTTGATTATTATGTGTTTATTATTTATTAATGTAATTATTGTTCATTTACATGGGCATTTTGAAGTGAACAAATGATATAATGTAAATAATTAAGTAAAGTTTCTTTTTCTTGAATTTATTATTTATCTAAATTATTAACTGCGTTCCCTAACACAAAACTCTATACAGTGGTTTTTTTTTTTATACATAAAGAACTGATGCCGCCTCACAGTTACTTTTACAGAGTCACAGGTATCATTAGTTATATAATACTAAGAATACTATAATGCTAATATTATATATAATGCTAAAAGTAGAAGCAAGCCCCTTCTACTATATACCTGCCTCGTGACTTAATGGAAGTCACTGATGGTTCCCTGGGTTTTGAACATTAAAGGGGTTTTGAAACAAATAAAAAAATCACTTGTTCCCAGACACTAATTCCCTGACATTCAACCCAGTAACGTAACTCTTAATATTTGTATATAGCAGTGTTTTGCTTGTAATTCATAACAAAGCTTTTCTTTCTTTTCTTTTAAAATACTCTTCTCTACAAAGATTATTTAACTATTGTCAGGAAGACGTGGGGGTGCGGCAACCTGGACCAATAAGCAGAGCCGGATATGCAAGAATACGCGACTAGCGTCTCCATGCGGCCGCACCCAGAAGTAGATGGTCGTTTGGATCGCCCAGTGGATTCATTATGTGGTGGACACTGAAGGTGTACAGGCCGCTCTCGAGGGAGTCAACCATTTACTATCTTACGCAACTGTTTATAGTTATCTCAATAATTTCAAACATGTCTTGCACGCTCACTGCCAATATTATAAATTTTAACTTTTTATACTATTTCTATTTAAAAAGTTTACAATGAGTTTAGTCCTTTTTCCTGGTATGGACCGTCATATCTGGACCGTGAATAATAAGCAATAAATGTAACGCAATGAAATAACTATTTAGCCTCAAAAATGAATTCGACGTAATAATATATAACTAAGATCAGAAAAAAAAAAACTAACAATTAATAGTTGAAGCTATACAGTAACATACCGCAGTAACGGTTTTGATGATTGATTCTATGAGCTCAAAAACATTATTTACCAAATTATTGCTAAATGACGTCTTTTATATTCTCGAGGTGTACATCAACGGTTCGCCTAAGGAGTGCCGTATTCATAAAAGGGCTCAGGGTGGTAAAAGGGTAATTAGCAACTGCCACTAATTAGCTAATTGATTAATTGATCCCCCATTAGACTTTGTAATGTCTTATTCCAATAGACACTTGCACGCTACTACTTGCTATCAACCCCTTAGTATAACTGACTGCTTTACTTCCTTAGAGAATCAATTAAAAATACATGTAATTACAAAACCACTGTATTTGAGATTTCTCTCCAATAACCAATAACCAGGGGTGCAAAACACAAGACACGTGTGCTAAAATGTGGAAATCTGGAATTGGAACGTGGTTGGTGGTGGATTTTAAATTGTTTATTTTTAATTTTGTTATTTAAAAAAAAGTTCTCTTTCTGGGATGAAAGGGTAATTTAGACTCGGCATGTTTGATATAGGCAACAAAATTATTTTTATACATTTTTTGAATATTTGTAATACCACGACTTCCTTTATAGCCAAAAAAAAAAAAAGATTTTGCAATAATATAATTTTTCTGAAAGGCTGAAATAACTTCGAGTTAGTGGAAATTAATGATTATCTAGTAGGTTTTACGTGGTTACTCCTAACATACATTTCAATTGTATAAATAATAGTTATCAACTGTTTTCATTATGTTTCATTACAAAAGTGGGAAAAATACATTAAAAACCAAGCACCTATACTGTATTAAAATAATCAAGGGGGAGTACAGTTGTGGCACGTGTTATGAAAAGGTTGGGCAACCATGGCAATCATTAGACCACGACAGCATAAGGCACTAATTTATCTCGAATAATCAATTCCCATGTATCTCTCACTAATTAAGGACTCCATTACTTTCAAAAGGTACTCGTGTTAATAAATGGAATCATTCATGAGATACTTATAGCACATCAAATATTAATCTAGGTATATAGGTACGATGGATATCAATGAATAATAAATAAAAAACACACGATTTTATCACGGACCCTGATAAATATTGCGTATATATTTTACTATATACATACAATGAACTCACAGGAACTCAGAATAATATCAAAAGACTTGAAAAATAGCTGGGTAAATATGACGATAATGTACCTGAACTGTAAAACAATGACTTTACAATTACAATATATTAGTTCACCATCACTTAGATTATCATAAACTCTCGTTTTGAATATCAGCATAATAAAAAAACTTGTTTAATACACAGAATAAGCTATCATTAGCTGATAATCAACTTCTTTATTGTGATAAAATTACAATCTGCCTTATTGGGCAATAAGTAATCATTCTCATTCATACCATATTTACAATTTTCATTCGGAATTGTATTCGGAACAAACAGCCCAGAGACCTACCAAATCCCACATGGTTGTCACCTCCCTCCCATGCGAAAGAGGAAGTGGGGTCAGCTAAGAATTAAGACATTAAAATCTAGACCATTCCATGAATAAAAATCTCTTTTTGCTATAGACTCTATCTTAAATTCAATAATGGAATGATTCCCACTTAGCTAGTAAATAGTGGCACATTGAGGATAATATTAAGGCACTGTGAAAACACAATTAACTTCCAGGGACTGCTGCCACACATCCACCACTGTTAATACAATTTTGCGCTATTTGAATATATATAGGTTGACGTACTTACGACCAAGAATAAGGAACTTATTTATTCTCATAAACAATTTCAACCATTTTATATTCAATAAAAGGGAACTAAGGTCTCACCGTGTAACAGGCGGCTGACCACACCGGGAGGAGACGAGTTAGACTGGGAGTGGCCGAGCCATCTGCCTCGTATTTGTGCAGAAGGGAGCTAAGTTATGGCTCCACTTTCTTTAAATTATTTGCTTGGTTTGGATGATAGACTGCCGCGGCGAGGCATACCCTTGGAAAACCTTTTAGCCTGAAAAAGCCTGAAAGGTCTCCAACGACATGGAACCACGGGTTGAGGTCCTTACATAGAGATAAGCTATAATCCAATTTTCTACCGTAACAAATCTGCAGAGACCATACCAAAGGAGCCAACCAAATAACAATTGGGGAAAAAAAAGGTCTGGGTCCCGGCTAATCGATGGGCTATATTTAAAAAGCAAACTGCGGATTTTCGGATTTCGATGCGGCAGCGTAGGTCAAGGTAAAAGCAACAGAATGATAAATCACTTGACCTTCCATTTTAAAAGTTTACAATGAGTTTAGTACTTTTTCCTGGCATGGAAGGCACCTGATGTAATGGCATGCCGCATGAGTGCGTTGCCTGAATTGCGCATTGTATGATTCATTTGTCAATTGTGAGCTAGCCAGTGTTTACTTTATTTGTGATATGAAAGAACTTCCATTTTTTTTATTGGTTAAGAACTTGAATTTGAAACGTATTCTGCCAGTGTTGGACCTTTCGCCAACATCTTATGTCTCTCATATAATTTTATTAGATGACCCCATGACAAAAAAATTCATTTTAAATAAATATAAGTAATATTTGCTGTGTTGAAGAATACATAAGTATATTGCAATTTTTAAATAAATGTTCATTATGTCATGTCTGCATAACCTTTGTTCTTCGTCCCTCTTTACTTTTTGTGACGTTTCAGACGCGATTAGTCCATGTTCAGGCAATTTTTACAAAAATTTTGCGTTGTTCCAAATAAAAACAATAATAAATATTAAAAAATCAACGTTGTCATTCATTTTTGGTGGCTTGGAAATTGTCAGTATATTTGGAATAGTTCATGTCAGTTGTCTGTCAATCCCTGGAGATATTTGTGAAAAGTAAATTTATTCATATTTTTAAATATGTATTGTTATAATTCGGAATGACACAACATTTGTGTTATAGTTTCATGAGAATGAACTAATTAAATCCGAACAAGGAATGATTAATGAATAAATTTACGTTTGGTATCCAATAAGATTTTGAGGTCCTGGATTATATATTATAGATTTGTAAATGTATGGCTTAAGTGTACAACAAATATGTCATTCATAAGTCAATAAGAGGCAATGAAATCGATTTTGCAATATAACGAAATCCTCAATTGTGTAACACATCACACCTTATTTAATTTTTTTTGACATGATATTATGAATAGTAGATCTATTTAATGTCCCAATAATTTTAGGGTGAAAAGCGATCCCAGTGAAACATAATGAAAAGTAATTGAACATTTTGTTAGTAATTAAATTAATTTGTAATGAGAAAATAAATATTAACGATCTCGACGTCCTTATTAACAAAACATTTCACGTGATTTGATTTTAACGGTCCAATTTTTCTAGGTTGATTTAATCCCAGTTTCATAACGACCAATGATATTCTCGATGGAAGTTTTACTTGATGTCCCGAAAATTCTAAAAATAAAAGCGGTCCCATCAAAAATAATGTAGGATCAATAAAAAAACATCTACTTCTAAATAAAACGTATATATTTTTTTTATTATCCATGAGTAAGTAGGGTATCAGATCACTTCCTGATTAATACCATGTAATATGTAATAGGACTTGAGTGGAGTATTATTAGATATATTATTTAAAACTGTCATTCTGATATCATCTTCGTAGTCATAAAGAAACTCTTGTTTTTTGGGATTTATTTCCGTTTAAAACCCTGGGGTCATCAACCCCATTTGTATAAACAAGGGTTTGTAACTCATTCGGGGTCTACCGGCGAAAGCCGAGGATATTATAAGGCCGAGAGCAGAGCCCGGGGCCTTGAAGGCACCCCTGTAAATAAACCCTTATTTATGTGAATTCATTTGAATTTTGTTTTTAAAAGAAGACTTTGCCCCAGAATAAATGTATTTTTTTTATTTATTCCTTCTAGCTTAAACAAATCAAATAAAGCAGCTTTCTTTACATATGCCCCATATTTATTTATTCAACACTAATATGGAGTTTTTTTTTTTACCTGTTGAACCAATCGTCGGTGTAGCGAGGGTATGGAAACCGGTCGTTGCTGCTGAAGTCGTAGCTCGCCTTTGCATTCTGCAACAGCACAAATATATTATATTGTGTATGGATTACTGTTATACATTTAGATAATAGCTTATGTCTAGGAGGCGAATTTATACGTCTAAAAATATATCCTCATATCTCTCGGTATTCAAAGTTAAAAAGTGATGTGTAAATCCCATCATTAGCTTGTCATAAAACGAAGTAACCACACAAAGGAATTCCAGCCACTGTGAAAGTATAGTTGATTAAGTACGACAGAGTTTATGTAAATACCCGTGGACATTAGATGAAACGACCACGTAAACAAAGGACGCCAACACCGGTTAGTTAATAGCTAGGTCTAGAAGCATGGTGGACGTCAACAAAAGGAGCCACCTTTAGCTGACATAGACCTGTAAAAGGGTCATGAACAATGATTTAGAAATTACCGGGCTATGGTAGGAATAAGTGACCGACTCTAGTAACATAAAATAAAATGGAGTGGGGCTCTTACTATTTAAGCATAGTTTAGTGCAGTGAAAAATGATGGCCATGAAAGCCATGGGTCTTCCTGTCCCCGGCTTGCAGTCAGACTTCACTATCGAGCAAAAGCTGGGGTCTATGAACGGCAGCGGTGGGTTTACCCAAGCCAAGTGTTAACCCCCCCCCCCCTTCCTTGAATGGGTCGCAGCAGTGTGTCAGGGAGGTGAACGGTGGGAATGATATTCATGGTAAACATATGGGAGGAAATGGAAAGGTTCTGTCACACAACTTGTCCTAGTGGAGAACGCATGTGGATATGAGGCCATGTCAAGTTATCCGAGACAAAAAAGATGTGAAAAAACTAAGAAACTGGTTCATGCTTCACCCAGGGAGGTCCTGGTATAAACAGCCAGATAGCCCTACAACTTGGAACAGTAGGACTAATCGTTGGGATAAGTTTGAAAAAGCCACTTTCAAGTAGAAAAACAATGTGTCCACATTGGCGTTGATCTCAAGCTTCGTTAAATTAGCCAACAAAAGAGTAGTCATTGAACCACAATTTGTCAGCATGATTGGATAACCAAGCAGTCGGACAAGGATTTACAAGAACATTCCAAGTACGAATTGGCCCCATTTTAATGTTCTTTATTTAATGAACAGGAAGTGCGGAAGGAAACATAATCCCCACTCTGCTCTGCTTACATTCCTCTCTCCAACCACACTTCAATAGATGCCAACAGTTATGTAGTGTTGAATAGTGCCTGCCAGAAGAACAAGGTCTCGGGTTACGCTAGCTACGTGTTACAACCACTTGTCGGAAATCGGGAAATCGGGAAATTATTCCCGCCGACGCCGATGGCTTTATCAAAATGCCTGTTATCCGACCGAGTTATCATAGTAGGAGAATATGTGGACCTGATCGTTCTTTTGAACGGTTTAGGCACTGATTGAGAAACATCTACCTACAAAAGAGTTGCAAAGGTCAAGCTGCTGCCACTACTCCACGAGCTTGAACAACCACTGGCACCACTATCACTAGGAACCGTATTGTTCACTCACGCATTTACTGGATGCAACACAACCACGGCACTGTTTGGTCATGCCAATACCGCATTTGCTAATGTGCGGAGTACAAGTACCGAACTTGTTGATCTGGCTGAGGTTTTCCTGCGGCCCGACTCCACTGGCAGCATTAAGTGCTTAGTGCCTCAGTACGGGGGTCACATTCAAACTAAAAACTCTGCTACAAGATATTTGTCTCTTCTGCAGTCAAAGCCAAAAATCAACCAACAGCGGACACTCCTAGGTTTTACCATCAAGTACAGAAGTGGTTTTGGAAGAGAAGATACCAACGGATTGTGGCACCTCCTTCGTTTGAAAAGTTTCCCCAAACAGGGGTGTTGAAAATTATGAATTTGTCAGTGAATCATTTCATAGGGTTCTTTTTTTTATTCCATAAACATTTTATTACAATTTAATAGTTACTTCTTTAACAGATCTTTATGGTTTAAGTGAAAAGGTTTTTTTCACGGTTCTGTACACCTAGTCTGCATTTTATATTTATTATTTTTATTAGAATTGGACACCCGCCGCAGGCTAGGGCCACTACAATCCGGCCGCTGTCCGGCGAGCGTCAAGAAAGAGATACAATAGGTGGACCGGTGGTCTTTGACCTTTGCTGGCGGCCTAGACGGTGGGCAGCTTTATTCGTATTGATCTGACTCCATAAGATCTTAGAAGGTGTACCCCGACAAAGCACTATGTTCAGGAGAAGAGGAACAGGGTAGGCATTATAGGTAGTTTATATGGTCTTGGAATGACCACGAATTCACACTCAGTATCTAATTGTAGGCGAAGACCGTCCGGATCCCAAAGGCGAGTGTGAACCGGAGAGAGGCAGACTGGATCGCTGTGGGAGCCGCTACTAGGTAAAGTTTGTAGGGCCACGGCGACCGTCGTCCGCGAGCAAGGTAGTTGAATAAGAAAGCCATGGTTCGAGTAGAGCAGCAAGCGCCAGAGCAGAGAGAGAGAGCAGTGTTCCAGGTGCCGGGTGCCAAGAATCTGTCGAATGATTTTTTTTTTTTATTTCTAATCCTCTTTATTGATAAATACAATGAACAAAAAAATAAAAATAAATAATTTTTGATTTACATATTTCTCCTCGTTCTGCATACACAGATGCATTCGAAGGAGGGCATAGATATAATACGTTTCAGTTTGTTGTTAAAAAGTCAAAAACACATACACTACACTCGGTGATGAGGCTCACCTTCAGCTTACAACCGGGAAACACCAAAACACTAAAACCTAAACCTAGAACCTAAGACTAAAGTGTTTCTGCCACGACGGCGTCCTGCCATCGATGAGGGAACGGAGCGGGGGTTATAGTGTTAAACACCGGGTTTGTCAGGTATTGCAGGGAGTCGAAAAATTTGATGTGTCTACGTTGGATGACTTGATCCACCGTAGGCAACTCAAAGATCTCGTGAAGCTCACTGCTGCTCCACTGCTCGAATGAGTTTCGAATGCCCCAAATCGGGCTGGTTATATAGGCAGTCCAGCAGCAGTGGGCGGTCGCCCCGACGCGTCACCTTCGGCTGTTTCGTACACTAGTTTCCCCCTCTCTTAACTGACGCTTTAAGGTTTTTATTATTAAAATATGAAAACATAGGTGGATATTTTCTGGGCCGAGAAGAGGGGAACTCGGGAATTATTCGTGATAAAGAGGTTAACACAACAACAACGGTTTGTCACGTATTTCTCTTATATTTTTGTATCTTAGATAATAGTAAGTTATAGAGATCATTTTGGTTTTTAATAGTGGCAAATTTCATCTACAATAAAAAAATAATAAGTCCCATTTTTCTGTCAAGCACATACATTTCGAGTTATTTAGTAATAACTAAAAAAAGTGGGAACATCCTCCAGTTTTTAAGTTATTACGCTGGACGCAAAGGTCGTGAATTTTTGTGCGATTTATCTCCACTACAGGCCCTAAAGAAGAACTTTTGGGATTATTGCCACTCAAAGAACAAACGCGTGGATTAGATATAGCAAATGTTGTAATGGAGTGGTTCGAAAAACATCAAATTCCATTAGAAAAAATTGTCTCGATTTCAACGGAGCGAAAGGTATGACATGTGCCGGAAATGGGTTTGTCGCTCTTTTGAAAGAAAAAAATAATTAAAGAATAAAAATACTTACTTGCCATTGTATTATTAATCAGGAAGCACTATGTGCGTAGACATTTCCTGAAGAAATTTGCAAAGTAATGGAATTGGTGATTAGGATTATCAACTCCATTGTAGCTAAAGCTCTTTACCATCGCCAATTTAAAGAATTTCTAATTGAGCTAGAAAGTGAGTATGCAGATCTTCTGCTGCATAACAAGGTTCGTTGGTTATCGAGACGAAACGTTTTAATACGTTTCGCTTCTCTGTTTACTGAAATAAAAGCATTTCTTCTTGAGAAGAGTGTTCACTTTGCAGAGCTAACGAACGATCTGGGGATCCAGAAATTTTATTTCATGGTGGATGTTACTTCTCATCTAAATCAGCTTAGTCGTAAGTTACAAGGAAAAGGAAACACAATTTTTTTTTATGTTAGAAGAAGTAATTTCATTCGAAAACAAATTGTTGCTTTTTGCCGAAGACTTTGAAAGAGAAACTCTAATTCACTTTCCATGGCTATTGAAATATTGTCGAGAAATTAAGTCTAATATTGACATTTGCTATTTGAGAACAACACTGTTAAATATGAAGGAAGCTTTTCTCATTAAGTTCAAAGACTTTAGAAACAGCAAAGCAACGTAAGCCTTTGTTAATAAACCAATGCCACGGTAACAGAAATAAATTTTTCGCTCTTTAATATTGATATTGGCAGCTTTAAAATGCAGTTGCTGGATTTAAAAAATAAAGAATTGTGGAGCTCAAAATTCGAGCGTCTTTACGCGGATTTAGAGCTATAGGAGAAAAATAAATGTGAATTAAGTTTACAGTACAAGTGGTCTGCTTTGAAAGATCTGGAGAGGGAAGATATGTTGACTTTTAACACCTGGAATAGTATTCCTGACTCATATGATCAACTGAAGAAACTATCGTTTGCTGTTCTTTCCTTATTTGGGTCTACATATTTATGCCAACAATCATTTTCAAGCATGAACTTTATCAAGAGTAAATTAAGGAATCGTCTTATCGATGAGAACTTGGAATCGTGTATAACATTAAAAAAAACAACATGCAAACCTTACCCTTACTTTCCAAGGATATGCAAGGCCATTCTTCACATTAGTGGAGTATTTGTAGTTTTTTTTACGGGTACCCTTTATATTATTTAACTTGTCATATTTTTAAATAAATATTATCTTTATATAAGTATGATACCAAGTTTTATTTAATGTACCGTTAGTTAAACTTCGACATATTCAGCAAAGGCAAGCGCGAGATTGTACTTTTAATTCTAATTATTTCCATAAAAATGTCTCTACTAAAGCAAAACTTAAGTTTGAAAAAAATGGCTCTTTGAATAAACTTCAATTTTGTATTGTTTATATTTGGCTCTTTTGAATGACGAGTTTGCCGACCACTGCCCTAGCATATTCATTACACTGTGCCACACTTCCCTGTAATTCTCCTTGAAGACTAAAGCGGCAGTAGCCTCGTGACTAGCTATAAATACGTGTCAGTGGGAGTCCTGATAATAGCCAGTTTCTCCAATCATGCCTGGGTGTCTGTGGCTCTTGCGGTCTTGGTCAGTCTCAACTGGCTCGTATCCGGTGACGCGGCTGATGGCTGATGGAGGAGCGTGGTGGTACTTCCCCAGACTCCGCTTCCTATTTCGCATATGAAGAAGGTAACAACCATGTGTATTTGAGAGATTTTGGTGAAGTTTGTAAATACCCTATGAATGAGCGAGTTAATGAAGAATTGTAAATATGGTATGAATGAGAACATTGATCACAATTACTTATTGGCGAATATGGCAGATTGTAATTTTATCACAATAAAGCTTTTTGCATTTGTAAGAACTAAAACATGTTTTACTTGCACGACCTCTTTTCAAGTATAAATTGACTGGACTATTTCCCTAAATTCCTTCTCCACCCTGCCGTGTCTAACGAAGCCTTACGTCGTCGACTGTTAGTGATTGTGTGATAAGATTGAAGTTCTCCTGAACACGAAGTTCATAAGTCCCAAAACGATACTTTTTATTATCTGTCCTCCCCGTAGTATAATTGAATGGAAGTTTAGCTGTCCTCATTGTAGGAGCTTTAAATTTTTCTGCGGGATGGGTTCATCTTTGGAGTAAATTGATGCACCCTCATTTTTGCAGGTAACGCAATAGTACTGTAATTAGTTGTACAGAGCACATTTTACCCTCAAATTGCAGAAAATCCTATTTAAAAAAAAAGAATAGGACAATTTTTTCTACCATGCGAATAACGTTGGAGTTTTTAGTAACAACTGAATAATGTGCAAACATCTTGCTGTTTTTAGGCTCAGGTCTTTCAGTGGAGCTGCAAATTTGATTTATTACTACTGATTTAGGTCCTCACATTATATATAGACCTTTTGCACGCACGGATGTATAATTCGACAGGACTATAAAACAATCTGGATTGAAACTACAATGAATGGCCGGAAGGCTGTGAGGGCAATAAAACACGTTTCATTCCGCGTGGTGGTTTATAAGGAACAGAGGGGCATCACTCAGTGCTTTCGGTGCAAAGAATTTGGCCTCACGAAAAACCATTGTGAATGGGAGTCGGCATGTCAGGTTTTAGGCGCAGTTTTACAGAGTCCTGTGTGGACGGCCGAAATGTGCCAACTGTTTCTTCGTAACATACAGAGATGAAGAAAATAGCTATTCAAGCTCAAGAGTGTGAAAACAACAACTAAGTTCCAAGTGGCAGATGATGGCCTATAGAACGCAATAAAAAGGCCTGAGCCACCCCTAACAATGAAAGCGAGGGAGAATCCACTCTCTTAAGAACAAAAAAAATCCAAGGTGGATGGTGACCATCCTTGCCCAATTAGTTACCACTCTAGTTGTGGAGCCGCTCATGCTTAAAATGGTAAGTTTTAAATTTAATAATTTCTACACCGATGATGGACTTCTGATCAAAATAGAGGAGTCTGGAAGTGCTCCCAGCACTCTACCGATATTCTAGTGATAATAGACACGAGAGTCTCGACTCAATTCGAACGCATAACCGGTCACTCTGATGAGAGGGTCACCGGCTACGGTTTAGTTCTGGTGGTTGTACGACAAGTCATCATTTAGAAGGAAGTGGCTCCACCACTGACCACGGGGCGCTGTGCCGGATGCTTTGCGTCCGAGAATGCTCAGATCAGTTGTAAACGCTCCTGTTGAGCTTCTTACCTGCGTACCACCGATCGCTGGGAGTGAGTGTAAGTGAAAGCCTCTCCGAAGCTGTGCCTCTGACCAGTGATCTGAAGGTGGAGCACCGTCACATGACCCTGTTTGCATTGTTTAGTTCTTTTGACCGAATTTATATTTTGTTGTCAGTAAGAATTGCTCAAAATGCAAGTTCTATTGCAGAGCAAGGATCCCACTATAGCCTAATATGTATCTTTTGTATATATTTTAGTTTTTAATAAATAAATAAAATAGAGAGTTGAATTGCAGAACGGTATAGTGAGAAAAGTAGACAGACCTCTCTGGACTGATTACACAACGCTTACCTGCATCCTTTGTTTGCATGTCAACATTGGGTGACACATCAAGTTTTTGACCAACGCAGTATTTAGCCCCTTGGCTTAAACACATTTCCCACATCGACCGTGACTGTCCGCTTAGACTTACTGGAAACTTAGGTTAATAGTTTCAGTTCCTATAATCACCCTAAGTTGACCCCCGTCACATAACGAAAATGAATAAATTAACAAAAGCCTAGTACTATGTAAATATATTTCAACTAATGTAACAACATAGCTTTCACACAGAAATTGTATAAAATGTAACGTAGCTACAGTAAATACAATAAACATTAAGTGGAATATTAGCTGTTATAGACTAAATGAAGATTCTAAGCATTCTGAATATACAAAAATAGTTGTACGTTTTTTATTGTTATTTTGCTACATATAAATAAGGAGATATTATTTTTTTTATTACTGTTTAAGGGCATATTTCGGTTTTAGGTTGGAGACGTGTCTGGTAACTTTTAAACAAAATAATAAAAAGTTATATATATATAAGTTCATGTTTATCGGCTTTCGAATTCAAAAAACAAAGGAAAAAAAGGTACAGAGAAACAACACGCATGAAAGTTAGAACTAGACTGTTTATTTCAAGTCTATAACCCTGTATATTTACATTAGGAATGTTTACATCCCGACGTTCGGGGATTAAGGTTGAGTACTGATGCTGCCCGGATCTTACCTCCACCTAGCTAGTTTACGCACATCTCATCGTAAACTATGAAGTCTAAATTGAGGACGACTTAGGCGATATTACGATCACTCCCCTAATCATACTAGGGAGCGAAGGCCAGCCCAAACAGTACACAACCTGTAATCCCTTACATTCGGTCGTATTCCTAAGACACTTATAGTCCAAATAGAACGCTGCCTCCAACACTGCAGCCTCTAGTGACAAAATCAAAGCAAAAAAATAAAAAATTACATGGCTTATTACTTGGAAAGAAAACAATGACATCTTACACGCTACACTAAATCAATAATTCTACACAGCCTGTGTACATTCTAAAAAAACGAAACAAAAGGAGCTACAAAAAAAAAAAAAAAAATACTCCTACAAATGGTACAAAGTGTACGTATGTATACCATACCAAATTTGGCTCCGTGCAGAAGAGAGGACACTCAAACTCACTCATGGCCTGCACCCTTCCCCCTGGTGGGAATTTTAACTGTTCGACGTGGACGGTCCTCCGTTTCGTCAGAGGTCTTGTACTCTCGATGGTGACGATGTTATGCACCTTGAATGGACCCTCGTATCTGACCGACTCTTTGCTCCGATTAGAGCCGATTTTACGATATATAATGGTCCCAATTTTAAGGTCCCACATTCGATCCCGGACTGTGAGGTTTACCCGACCCACTCTCTTGACCTTCTCCCTCACGAACTTTGCCCCAAAGTTTGCCGAGTTTTAAGTAAGTATTTAACATTTGCTCCGCCATTCCCTCGTCCACCGCCGTCTCTGTCCCGTTCCGGCGCCTCGCGCGCAGTCCGAAGAGGATCTTAAACGGCGAAACCCCGTGGTGGAGTGGATGGAATGATTGTATGCTGCCACTTTTCCACCTGATACACCCGCAGGTGGTCACTCAAGGTACTGTGCAGCCTTTCGATGCCTCCGCGACTCTTAGGATATCCTGGGGTGTTGAGATGTCACACGATATCAAGATTCTTCAGCTCCGACCGCACGTTTGCACTATCGAACTCCCAACCCCCATCCGACGAGATTCGGTCCGGTACCCCATAAAACTGGAACCACGCTCGTAACGCCTGTAAAACGGCGTTGGATGACTTGTCTTGTACGGCATACGCCATAGCTACCTTACTGAAGGTATCTATTATCGTAACCCACTTATATCCCTTTCAAGTGAATGTGTCAATCTGTAGTTCACTCAGTGGCGTCTCCTTAATAACTTATGCTGTGGATCTAGCAATATCGAGGTTTTTTTTTTTTTATATACTCGTGATAAAAATTAATTTTCCCTAAAAATTGTCTGATGTTCTTTTGGGTTTTTGGAGTTGGAAAGTTTTTTATTGAAATTAAGTTGTCCTTTATTGGTCTTTCTGTATTGTATTATGTGTCCAAGGTATTTTGCTGCGAATGTACATTTTTTTAAATTTTAATCTGAAACCTTCATTTACTATTACTTTTATTACTTTTTCTATGTGTTCTATATGTTCTGTGAATGATTTTGAAACAATTAAGATGTCATTGGTGTAATTTTCTGAAAAGTCTTTTAAATTGTGCTTTCTTAAGATGTTGGATAAAATTCTTTGGAAAATAGCTGGTGATGTCTTTAAACCGTACGGTAGGCATGTCCATTGGAAGTGCCCTTCTTGTGTGACAAATCCTGTTTTCTGTCTATCTTCAATGCGTAATAGAATTTACCAAAAGGCGGAATTTATATCTAGTGTGGTGAAGTATTTCCAGTTTCTTGCTTGTATTATTAAATCATCTATTAATGGGAATGGTTGAGCTTGTGGTATAACTAGTTTGTTCAGTTCACGAAAATCTATACATAATCTTGATCGTTTGTTTTCATCTCGTTTGAATGCGAAAGTCACGGGGGCTGCAAACGGACTATAAGACTCTTCAATTAAATCATTTTGTAATAATTTTGCCACCTGATCTTCTATTTCCTTCTTATCTGCTATAGTGCATCTATACGGCCTTTTGCTGCAGAATCTGTCCACCAGTAAGCAATTTTAGCTTCGTAATCCTTAACCGTGCCTTCATCATATTTGATCCTGGCAAATACTGTACTGTACTTTTCTATCAGTCTTTCTATCTTAATATTTTTCTTATCATCTAAGTGATCTAATTTTATTTTGAACCCGTCTTCTTCGATATGTTCATTAAAATTCACTTTAACTTCTTCATTTTTTTCTTTCTTTTTCTCAGTATTTCCTGTTTCATCTTCTTTCTTCTGTAATATTTGTAGATTATCATTTTGGATTGATCTAATTTTTTTTATAATATCTAATCCTATAAGAAAATCTTCAAAATCATCTTTCTCTACAATGAACGCATCAACATATTTTTCTATGTCAAAAATTTTTACTTTTATGGTTACTAAACCTTTTGTTTGTGTCACACCATTGACCATTGTTTTTAAATATATCTTATTTACGTCTTCTTTTTTTTTTTTTCTTTATCTTAATTCATTTTGAATTTATTAGAGAGACTTGGGATCATGGATCGTACGTCCCATTTACCTGTAACTTCTCTTCTAATAATATTTTTACTTTAATCAATGGTGTGATTATTCGTTTTTTTTTTTTCTTCTAATACTGAGTTGCTTCCTATTATTCTAGTTTCATTTTTGTCTCTCTTTTTAAACCAGCATGAAGCTTCTGAATGATACCTAATACCTTTGTTTAATTGTTCACAATTATTGCATGACTTTTTCTCTTAAAATTTGTTTTTACTGTAAAGTTTTTCTTCTTTCTTTTTTATAAAATTATTTTTGTTCACTAGACCTCACATTTTCTGATTTCATGAAATAATCTAATTGAATTCTCACATTTTTCTTTATCTATCTTATTTCTAATGAACTCAGGTAAACCTGCAGCTATAAGCACCACTAAAGTCTGTGAAGTAATATTGTCATCCATATCTAACAATAATTTCTCTTTTTTCATGGCGTATTCCATCAGTAGACCTTCTCTATACCTATATGATATAGCATGCATTCCTGTACTCCAACTTGGTCTTTAAAAGTTTCCAAAAATTTTTCTTTCCACTCAGACCCTACAGAGTCCATTGTTAATATTGTTAGGGTTGCTGAGTACCAGTCTAAGCATGATTTTTCCATAAACAACCTTAATATCTCAATCATATTACTGTCATTGATTCCACATCTTCTACATTCTTTCTCAAACATCTCTATCCACTGTTTAGCATTTGAGTGTTTACATGTAAACTTCTCAACCATGAATTTCTCTGCTATTGGTACATGGACGACAGATTAATCGCTTCTGAGGACTAGAATCAACATTAGCCCACTTAGTGGAACGCGTTCATCACCTAGACAAATATATAATAAGATAACTCTTCGAAGGCTTTCGACAAGCAATGGAAGACGCGGTAATCATTGGGCACCCTGTTGTGTATTTGAAATGAGTATTCAGGAATACTGAAAATACTATAAATGAATATATTTGGAACTAACTAACAACAAACGCATAATGGTAATAATAATAAGAAGGTTACACATGAGGTTATCGAACAAGGATGAACCTCGTTGGCAGAATGACGTCATACATGACACACCCTAAGTAGGACCAGTTGGCTACATGTCTGCGACGCATCAAATACCGCATTAGGAGCAGTGTAACAGCAAGAGGTTGGCGGCAGTTTGAAGACCCTGGGATTTTTCCCTTACCCTGTCACAACGCAAATATCCTATGTACGATAGGGAGGTGCTCGTTATCCACAGATCGGTTTGGCACTTCTGTGACGTTCTCGGAAGCTAACATGTTACAATGTATAGACCATATTGTCCATATATGTTTTCGCCTTTAAACAACCTCGAGACGGGTGCCCCCATCCGACTGGACAATTTACCGTTGATATACTTGTATTTCAATGTAATAAATTTTCCAGGTGCCCCGAACACGGTGGCTGATGCACTGTCACGGGTAGAAGACATCGAATCACGGGAGACTTCATCCACCTAGCGAAAAAACAAACAAAAGACACCACCACCCAGCGTCTAATTTCACAACCAAAACTTTTAACGAAAAACAACTCACAGGATTGCTTTTGTTAGACCTTGCAAAAGGTTTCTACATTGTTTGGCACACCAGACATATGTATAAATTAATTGATAGTCGCAGTCAAGGATTCTTCCTTAGCCACGTTGACTAACTGCAGCAAACATTTTTTGGCCCAGTATGAACTCCAGCGTAGCAAATGGCCCACTTGTCATGCATTGCCTGCCAGCAGGTGAAGGTGACTGGACAGACCAAGGAAGACAGTGTAAATCAAATTCAGAAGAATGAAATAGAATGTAATCCCCGAGCTATATGGTAGCGATCATATTTCACGCCACTTAAAGTTTAACGAGCTGGATCTTAATTATAGTAATAAATCTTAATGGATAATGGGAAGAGTAGATTGGCAACTCTCCACCTGAACTGTATCCTTCTGAGTCCAGTATTGAAGAAGGGTGAGAAACGAGTTTAATGTTTTGTAAATATCTTAGAAATTCCTGAAATAGCAATACCGAAGCACAAAAATGAGCAATAAAAACAAGATTATCCAAAATGTCCAATGCGCGTTTCATACGAGACGATCCACACTACACAAACTTCAATGTAGAATGTTAACTGGATTCTTTACTGGAGATAAACCGGTCTGATCTGCCAGGGACTAATGCCCAGCAGTCACCCAGGATTTCTGGATCAAGATCCGTTCTGTGCTAGAGCTTGGTACTGAGTGAGAGCCCCTTCTACTTCTGGAAGAGGAAGAGAGTTCTTGGTATTTTTTTAGTGCACTCTTTGTTGTAAAATGCAGCAAGAACTCCTGAACAGAAGAACTCCTCAAGAACCTCTGACAAGAACTGTCTACCGCTTCTAGAAAATTGTTTTATTCTGGTTCCAGGATTTCTGGAACCTTATTTACAAAATTAAGTAAAAGAAAATGTTTAAAAATGAAATAAAACTGTATACAAGATGTACAAGATTATTTACAATATAATAAAAATATTTACAATGAAATTAAAATAATCGTAAAAAAAATTAAATCTAAATGCAACATAACAATTTTAATTTAGTAACACATACTTAGTTATGAATGTATCTTTTCAATTGCTGTAGAATTTTTGCTGTAGTAACGAATTTTGCAAATTAATGGATCTTCTAAAGCTTGTTTTATCGAAATTATTTTCTGTTTTAAATTGGACGAATTCTTGCATTGTGGGGAGTTGTATTTGTTGAGCAAAGTGGTTATTTATTTGTAGCGAGAGTAGTTGTTGATGATACGCATTTCCAGGTTTTAGATTATTTCTAGTTTACTAAAGTTAGTTTTGAAAATGGAGCTCCATATTGGTAAAGCATTGGTTAACCCAACCGGGTTAAGGTTGGCGATAGACAGAATCCTTGAGGTAGGCCGGCTGTAAGAGGGAGTATACTGGAAGTAGATGTGTTTACTTGGATATAGAATCGCCAATCGGATAGGGATGAATGGATGGTACGGAGGGAACTGGTTCATGGCTAATTCATTATAATATATATGTTAGTAATATACTTATTCATATAATAAAAATAGTAACATTAAGACTCTTGTGCTAAAAATGTCGAAAGCTTTTTCAAGGTCTAACAAAAGCAATCCTGCGTGTTGTTTTTCGTTAAAAGTTTTGGTTATGAAATTCGTGAGACATGAACGTGTCAACAGTGGAGTGGCTCTGAATCCAAACTGCTCGTCTATTATAATCTTTTGTTGTTTGATATGTTTGTGTATGTGCTTCAGAGTCAATATTTTGAAAATATCACATAATTATTTCATAATCCATGTAAAGTAATTTAATTCGAAAAAAAATCAAAAAATCATTCTTTTGATTGGGAAAAAGTGTACGACTGATCCATGGATCAACTATTATAAATGATACCAATTTTTAGAATGATATGAGAAAAGGAAATACACGGGAGAATGCTGGGGATCATCAATAGTGCCAACCCCAATTGCTTCACATATTGATTTGCTCTCTGAAATCTCACCCGCATAACATTCCCGCACACCCTTTCCTTTCAAATTTCTAATTACAGTACCCTCACATAACAAAAACATTGTATAAAGGAGCTCTCTTTATTTCTCACAATTCTTTAAAAGAAACACAAAATCTGATGGAATCTCATTTAATAATACAAGTTGTCATGAGGTATCAGACCCCTTGCTTCTTTTTTATATTGGATCTAAGATTTTAATGTGGCACCCAATGTGACTTTTGTTATACCATTGATATTATTTAGTGACAGATTCTTGGAGATTCCTGGGTTTTGTACCTGTGCCTATATTGTATGTGTGTATACACTGGAAATACAATATGAATGAACAATGGCCCACTGCTATTTGGGTAGATTGTAATTGTTAAAACAAAAAGAGCCAGCCAACATCTTTTGATCGGCCCTACGTTTTGACGAGGTGTTTAGTTATTCTCAACTAATTTGTACACAGCATAATCTAACATACGTACATCATATCATAACATAACATGCCTTAGCGTATTTCATGTCTCCTTAATCACCTGTTAAAAAATAGTAACATTAAATCTTACATATCTTCCACATGACAGATGTTAAAACTTTACTTTAATTTGTTTTCCCTAATTTATGTTAACAAATAACCATCAGCGTACTTTGAGATGTGGTATATATCTATAACATTTCAGATAGATGGAATTATTTTTTCGACCTCTGTTATTATGTTACCATAAATCACGCCATTCATTTTTATTAAAGGAATTATTATAGGAAGAATTGTTACATCGTTAGTCATTTCATATTAGATTATGCTGTCTACAAATTAGTTTAAAACAACTAAACACCTCGTCAAAAGGTAGGGCCGATCGAGAGATGTTGGCTGGCTCTTGTATTTTTGAACAATTACAATCTACCCAAATAGCAGTGGGCCATTGTTCAGTCATATTGTATTTACAGTGTATACACACATACAATATAGGCACATGTACAAATCCCAGGAATATCCAAGTATCTGTCACTGGGTAGTGGCCCACCCGGGTAGGCAGAGGAAAAAGAAGCGCTCATTTATCCTCACGGGGCTAAATGACTCTGAATGGAGCCATTCCCCCCCCCCCAAAATCCTTAGGGACCAGGGAATCCGAACCTGTCTCCACAGCTAGATGTCGGCATGCCAACCAATAGGTTGCGAAGGTGGTTTGTTATTAAAATACAATGGCGCAAATTTATCAAAAAATAAATTAGACATTTTAAATCATAGCTCAATCAATGTTAGATGAGAAATGAAGTATTTTTAGTCAAAAATACCAATCGTTTTTGTAAAATGATTCAAAAGATTGGTTTTAACATCAAACGCTAGAAATAATCTAATAACTACTTTTCCAGCATGTTTTAATAATTTTTTTTATGTACCTTAACCTATTTATATTTTTTCTATTTGTTGGAAAGGAAATTGTTTACATACCATAGTAAAAAATATTGACTCGTTTTTTTAAGCATTAATGAACGGTTTAATTAGTATTGGGGATAGCCCAATACAAATAATGTGGGTCCAATACATATATGAATAGATTATACCCCTTATATATTTAAAGTTAAAAGTGGACCTTTTAATAACTAAAACCAAAAAAATATAAGTATGGCATAAGCAGTAACCAAATAAAATAATAATAAGAAGAAATAAATCCAATTCCCAGAAAGATCCCACTACCATTATCAAAACGATGAGAGATGTCTATATGTGAAATATAGATTGGTTTGCCCCGCACATGTTTTTATGCCAGGACATGATTGGAGGAACTTGCCATTGCCAGGACTCCCACTGTATTTATAGAAGGTTACGAAGCCACTGCCGCTTTAGTCGCCGAGGAAAGTTATAGAGATTTCAAGGGCTTCTTGCATAATTCGCTATTGTATTATACACTGCACTTTACACACCTGGAAGGGGGCGGTGACTGTAGATTTTAGTGCCCCTATCTCATATGACTGACAATTATGGCATTGGACGATGTCGCGTTTGGGGTAACGTTTCCGACCTCTATTCTTGTGTTCAATGAAAGTTATAATACCTTTTCTTTTACTGTTTCCACCTTTCCTTGTAAACTATCACCACAGATGAAAATGCTTCAAAACCACAATTAGCCCTTACATAAACGACAACGGTGGACAAAGGAACGGGCGTACAACTGAAAAGGTTTTCAAACTGCGACTCGGTGTACAACAAGCGGGGGGGGGGGCGTGTATTTTGTTTTATTGAGTTATATCGTTACTTCATTTTATAGTAGGTATAATACTACTGCTTACCAGTTTTCACCATGATCCACTGTGTATCATACCTACTCTTTGCTAGTTTTTTTCCAAAATCTCTCAATTTATATTAGGCATATCTAATACATCAACTATTTATTTCATATACTTTTTATCATATCATTAGTGAAAAACTGAAAGAAAAAAATCCTAAAATTCCCAGGACACCCCTCATGCGTCACAAGCAGAAAATTACTGCTAACTTTAATAAACTCTTTTTACATGCAAATAAAGATATTAAAACCATTTCCAACTTCCCGCGAAGTAATTAGCCTACACCCCCTTTTTTGTCCTAAAAATATGGTACTCATTAGACCCAAAATTTTATGTACTTAAATTTATAAAATAATACAATTTTTCTAGGAGTTATTATTGAAAAACTGAAAAGTCCAAAAATTTCTTGATTTTTTAAGCGGTGAAAACTTCAATAAGCTCTTTTTACATGGAAACGAAGAGATTAAAACATCATCGGCCCATTTAGCAAAGTGGCTATGGCCTACGCGATGGGGGACAAGCCATCAGATGCCATCTCTGAGGATCTCGTCGGACGGGGACGGGAGTTTGACCATGCAACCGTGAGAGCCACGAGATGTGGCATGGCATTTTAATACCCCCGGGCATCCCAAGAGCAGGGGAACCATCGAAAGGTTTGGCCCTCAGCGACCACTTACACGTGTATCAGGTGGATAAAGGCCTGTCGGCGAACGTAGCGATGCCCATGGCGGTGGCAGCACACAGCCACTCGATACAAACCACGACGGGGTTCGCACCATTTAAATTTTGTTCGGATTACGAGTGAAACCGGGGAACTGGCCAGTGACGGTAGCGGATGAGGGTATGGTGGCACAGCTCCAAAACACCCACATACAGCTCGGGAAGATGTGGCACAAGGTACGTGATAGGATTATGCTTGAGAAATCCAGGCGCGTGGCGCGGGCAAATTTAATGGTGCGGGATCGCATAGGGGCAATCGATAGGGGGGATCGATTGGGACTATTATATACAGGAAAGTCGTATCGAATCGTAGTAAGGAGCCGGTTCGGTATGAGGGGCCCTTTAAGGTCATCATAATTTGGGAACATAATCTCGTGACCATCGAGAGCATGATCTACCCAAAGAAGAGGCGAACCGTTCACATTGAACAGTTGAAACTCCCACCACAGGGGGGGGGGCGTTGAATGTGCGTAAGATGGTGTTCCCTCGATCCGATACGGGGCAACTAATCTGGAATTGGATGTAAACATCCCGAATGTATATGTAGCGACCTCTAACTACATAAGATAAATCACCCTATACTCTATTGTGTATATATTGTAAACAAATGTAAATAACATCACCAAAATATAAATCATTGTAAATGCGGTAAACAATAAACATGCAGCTGCGAGCCAATTAGTTTTATGAGCTGGGGCACCAGTTACCAGTAGCAGGTACTAAGCGACCCAACCCGCTGAGAGACCCTTACCAAGGTCACGTATCGGTGACATATCTCTTTGTCAGAGAACAAAGAAAACCACATACTTAACTGGCATTGGGTACTATAAAACTAGAGCTGATTGGCTACTGACGAAGCCAGCTGGGTATTTAAGACCGGCGGTTTGGGGCCTGTATATTATTCTCCTGACAACTAACTGGCTCGTGGCTGCTCTGATGTAAACTCTGAAACTTGGCTTCTTCATTATGAAAACCTCTGCATCTCTCTCTCCTCACCTCGCTACGTTTTAGTCCGGCGTCGTCAGACCCTACACCTTCCTAGTGGGAACCTCTGCCTTCCTCTCGCTAAATCTAGCACCTCCTTGGGAGAGACCTCTCCCTCGCGGACGACGGTTGCCGTGGCCCTGCAAGCTTACCAAGCAGTGTTCCCCCCGGCGATTCAGATTGCCTCTCTCCGGTTCACACTCGCCTTTGGGATCCGGACGGATTTCGCCTACCCTCAGGTACCGAGTGTGAATTCGTGGTCATTCCAAGACCACACAAACTACCTACACCACCTGCCCTATACCTCTTCTTCTGAACATAGTGCGTTGTCCAGGTTATAAACCTAATCAACCCTCACTTGTCACCAGGGATAGAGTAACTAGGCACCCCCCTCGTGACGACCCGACAACTGGTGACCTCGACGTATTTGAGAAGATAGAAGAAACCATTTCTTATGATGGCCGAACCACCAGCCCCGTCCGACGAAGCATGCTGTGCAACCGTACACGCCATTTCTCGGACGTGCAAACTGCCAGAGTTTCACGAAGAAGACCCAAGACCTGCAGGTTCCTGCAGGCTGAAACTATTTTTTCAACAAACCGAATCTCTTCGTCTAAAGCCAAATCGGAGCATATTTATGCTCAGCTTCCGTCCAGGGTGCTCACACAGGTCGCAGACCTAGCATATTCTCCAAGTGAGGCGTTGAATGTGCGTAAGATGGTGTGCCCTCGATCCGATACGGAGAAATTAATCGGTAATCGGATGTAAACATCCCGAATGTATATATAGAGGTTTAAAAACGCTCAATAAACAGTCTGGTGACAGCTCTCGTTCAGTGCTTTCATTCAACCCTTTTTTATTTTTCAAGTTTTTCGTTGACGATCATTAACTTATACATTTCCTTATATATATTAAATATTGCAAAGCAAAACTTCGTCAAGACTTAAACATTATTGAAAACCATGTTTAATTTTTTAGCAACGAATTACTTAATCAATGTCATTTAGTCATGTTTTATAGATATGGCAATATAATTTCATGTTTTCTCTATGCAAGTAAAATTTAAATCTCTAACTTAAATAGGGAGCTCAAACATACTGGTAATTTACACCTGATGATCCACTGATTCTAAAATTAAAAGGATTTAAAATGATACTTTTTATATTCACATATAACTTGAGGTAACTTGATTTATTTTTAGGGTGTCACTGTGGTAGTTCTACACAGGCAGACAACCGACTTGGAAGGAACCACGTAACTTTAATTAATTAAGCTCGTCCACCAGATATTAGCTAGATTGAGTTGCCTCTGTTGGTGAAAACAGCTGCTCATCCCATCGCGGGGAGATTTAGCTCAAGGTGATAAATCTTTCATCGATTTTAATTAAAACTTCCACAGTATTGGGAATTAATTAGAAAGGGATTTATTAACTTGGGCCACGGTGATTGGTAAGGGGGAAGGGGCATTCAACTCATGCCAACAGAAACAAACACATAAATCCAACAGTATGAACGTAAAACAATAGTAAAGAAAAAATCATCACACAAGGGTTTAATCGCGGTTGAAAAAATTGTTAGAATAATATACTACTGAAGCCCTACCACATAATATGTATATTATTAACAATCACGACTTGAAAACTTTTAACTTGATAACCTGCTTAATATAATAGAATGTTACTAATATAGTTAATAGTTTATAACATGTAATTGAATAATAATTGACGCTTCGTTATTTTTCATAAGATTGGTTTTATTTTTATCATCTGCAGGGGATCAATAAAACCACCTAAAATATTGTACATATTTGTAAAAGTAGAATTCTACAAAAAAGAGGCTAATACATTTTAGAAGGCAGTTTTAATGGTTTTAGATAAATATAGTTCACTCCCCCCCCTAATGAGAAACAGAAAAAACAACAACTATTCATATACGTACAGACATACTATACATATAACGTTACATATCATCAATCAGGACATCCAAGGCCTTTTATTGATATCAATTTGTTTAACATTCCTCAATCACAATCAGAGGAGACGTACCCGTGGACTGACTGGAGTTCTCAGGTGCTATCGGTACATGATTTCAAGCCATGCTATACAAGCATAAAAGAGCTGCAAACCCAAACTGCTTACGATACCGCTAATATGCCGTGCTCACTTGTTCACCCTTAGAACAGGCAAGAGCACGAATGCTCCCCTCGATCGGCTGGTAAAGCTAGGAAGGGCCATTGTTGGTAGACAAGGACAACAACTTTAGGGCCTTTCTCGTCTTCAGGACGGTACGATGCAGGATGCGCAGTCATGATAGGGGGGATGTTCATCCAGAAGCCATCGTTGTACTAAGATGAAATCGAATGTACATGGTACGTGAGGCCCATCTGGACACGGATCCCGTGTAAAATAAAAATAAACAAAGGTTATTAATTATTTATTTCTAGACTTCCTTCTGTAGGCATGATTTATTAAGTTTTTAGAAATAACCAATTATGAATATGAGTAAAAAAAAAAAAAAGGAATACTAAAAGAAGCAATCCAAACAACGATGAATAATCACACGTACTTGTATAGTGCGTTAGTCATACTGCTGTGATTGATTTAAATCAGCCAATTTATATTGGACCATTGGTGAGGGGGAATGCACGGACAAGGCAATTACCTGATCTTCTGAAGTTTAAAGCTGTACTTGGGAATTTGTGGATACAAAGGGAGGTTTTTCTATTATTATTTTAAATGCCTCTATCATGGCTTGATCAAGCAATAACAATTTATTTTTATTTTTACTCACGTAATTGAATTTGAGGTCTTGGTGCATGTAGTCAACTCCTGTAAAAGAAAAAAAGTAATTTGAAAAATTAAAAAAAAAATCAGGTAAGGTATTACTGAATCAGGGGTTTCTTTGCGGCACCTATTATAGCTTACATTAGATAGAAAATAGACCACACTTTAATTTTTGTTTTTTTTTAAAGCTTCGATGCCTGATAATCACCCAATGAAATTAATATTCAAAACTAGTGTATTTGAAAGATAGGAGAAATAGTTTAGAAGTACTATAATGAATAAGACAAAATAATTCGTGTTTGCTGGAGAGTTCTACTTTCAGTCTCCTGCGATAACAGATAGGACTCAATATTCATGATCCGTCACTAATTTTTTAGAATAATGCTAACAGCTTAATATAAATTACTTATTTTCTTTTGACCTTGATTACTGGCTATGACCTTGAAAATATGATGATGAAACGTCGGTACGTACTATATGATAAAATATAAGATTGATTTTTTAGATACTAATTGGCCATTATCTTTTCCTTTCTACCCAAAATAATCAATGAAACATATTTATAAAATAATTTTGATCTCGTTTACGGTATAATAGTGAATTCAACTTCAGGGAGATGAAGGCCTTGAAAAAATTTGGTGTGGATCGGTAAAAAAGTCGTTAAAAGAATTTCATAAAATGAATTCTATCCACATACATTATTTTGAATATTATTTATCATAAAAGCTTTTAAAGAATGAATTGTTCGTGCATTATATTTCCAACACTGTACCACCCGTTTAGGTTACTTTTTTTTCCGTACAATGATAAGGTTGTTTTTACCCTGTTTGGGATTTTATATGTGTTTGTTAATGACAATTACTTAATTCTTAATTATTAAGTAATCATTATCAATATTTTCCGATAAGTTACGATAGTAAGTTGGCGACGAGGAAAAAAGTGGTACAATAATGGATTCAATACATTTCTAAAGGTTTCTGGAAGCCTTTACTCAGGCTCAACAAAACCTTGTCAACGAATTTATTATCAAATTTGATAAGTCCTGAATTTATGCAGTAAATCAAAATTTAACCCTCAATATACCATAATTTGAACGCGTTGACTGCAAGGCTTCGACACCTATCTGACAAAAAGAAATGTCGCTGTTAAACTTGCTTGCATCCTAGTTGGCGGCCAGGTTGTTTTTTGTTTGATATGACTCCACATGATCTTAGAATGTGTGTCACTAAGTGCACTATATTTAGGAGAAGTACAAGTTGAGGTAGAGGTAGTTTACGTGGTCGTGGAATGACCGCGAATTCAGATTCGGAATCAAAGGGAAATTAACTTTTATAACAATGGTAACAAATTTGTATTCGAACAAAATTCATTAATAAACGTTTAAGACATTTACGAAACAATTTACTCCACCGGTTAATCTGGCCAAATGAATCATATTTTTTTATTACCCAGAAATTCGTATTAGTAGATTTTTAGCAGTATTAAAAATGAATACAAACTTGTTTTCTTCTTAAAACATTTGACAATCTTTACTTTGAGCGTCTCCTGGTTTTCATAAACTTTCAACAAGCTATGTAAACGAGCTATGTAATTTAACATATTTAATGTAACTTAATATATTTGATGTAAGCAACAAATAAATTGAATGGCTTATAATAACACTGAATTACATATTTTAGTTAAAGTAAACGTCCCATAATTATAATTACAAATAACTATGGGACGTTAAAAATTTTATTATGTTATTAATATTTATTAAAAATTACCAGCCAACGAAAAAATATACTGGAAACAAACTATGTACTCCAATTCCTGCCAGTTTTAAACTTTTTTTTTTCTTGGCTCCATGGCAAGGACTTTTAGAAAAATGTCAATTTTTCGTCCTAGTAATACCAAAAATATGTTTCATTGAAAACGGTGACCAGTTGGCGATAGTATTCTCATGTTAGTCTTATAGACCACCCAATTCACCATTTTTGTGGTTTCATGGATAGGTCGTTCACCAACCAACTAAAGCCAGACTCCACGAATGCCAAAACACGACTCACACTACGCAAATGCGCTCGCAACGTAAGAAGCATACATACCATAAAACCTTCTTTTTTTTTCATCTTGGTAGCGAGTTACCGTAGAATGTTGGTTTCTTCGATGAATTTGTTGCCAACCAACAATTTAGCTCTTATATTTGGTTAATCTATTCCTGCTATTTAGTACTTTCTTTTGGTTGTTTTTTTTTGTTAACAAACTTACACAAACTAAAGAGTAGCAATAGATTACGATATTGTAATTATAAACACTCAAAATATTAAATACTACCATGAATCTCATCAATAGAGCTAAGTAATTGACTGACACTTAAGTCGCCAACCACACCACATCGAGCTGACTCGACAACCTCCTTGACTCGGACCACTTGTACATACACACCCTGAGATTTTCAATCAGTATTTTCAGTCCTGATACGTTGTAACCTTTCGCATCTCTTCATAAATTATAGTTTGTAACTTCTTAACCCACAAAGTTTCTTTTAAGTTCTCAAGCAACGATGTACATTTTTGACAAAAAATTCGTCCCAGAAATTAAAGCAACTACCTTTGTTTTCTTCATATTGTTTCTTTACATTTATTCCATTTAATTCTTTAAATCTTTATCTTTTATTGATATATGAATACAATTTTTATTTTATCACTTTTTTAGATTTTATTTCACTGCACATTGTAAACTTTTAGTCGGTACTGATACTGTAAAAGATCTTACTTTATGTTAAATATATGTTTGCTCTTAAAGGAATAATAGATTTAATAAGATAGGCACTATTTTATTTAATTGCATCTCTAGATTGTCTTTTTAGTATACATTATATGATTCTGAAACTGCATTAGCCAAACTTCTGCCAAAGCACCAACTACTAAAATAGAAAATAAACTACTTATTTACAAAGTTATACTTAAGCCAATGTGGACATAAGGTATAGAGCTATGGGGGGAACCAATAAAGTCGAACATCAAACGCTTCCAATCCTATCAATCAAAAGTCCTGAGAACAATAGTAAATGCCCCATATTACCTCAGCAACAAAACCCTTCATAATGATCGTAATATACCCTGCATTCTAGAACTCATCCCTTCCAAGTTCATAAAATTCCATAATAACCTATCTATAATAAATAGACTATGCTATAATTAACCAACAACCATAGATGTAACAATAAATTAACGGACAAAAATAGACAATATTCGAAGAAACCCCCATAAATAGAATCTAAAGAATAGCTGAAATCAGATTAATTATCGTTTTCTACAACAAAACAAGAATAAAGATGTTGGGCTCATAATGGTCGTCGAATATCCCTAAAGTGGGAAGGAGACGCCCGCCGTGGCTAGGGTCGCTACAACCTCTTAGCCGCCGTCATTAGTCATCATATACACGTTCCCATCCTCATTTAAGTGGATTTTTGTTTTGACCCAACAAACTTTGAATCCGGTGATTTCTTCGAATTGCATGTAACTTAGCTGCTACATTAGTGGGAGTCTCGCAAGATCAAATTTAACTTTTTAAGGCATATTTTCAGAACATGCGTCCAGTGATTCGTTTCTTTCTATTTTACCTCCATACAATGCAAGGATAAGATATTTTTCAGCCTGGGAGTTATGTGCATGCACCATTATTTGATAACAACCTTCTACCACCACTCTCCATATTTACTCCGATTACTACTGTTCACAGACTTTCTTTACGCTTAAAACTGTCTCAACAGGCAACGTACGTGAGCTGTTCACGAGGGAGCCCTCAATAAGTGAGTAAATTACTTAATATACTCCCTCAGTGTGTGTTATAGATTATAACACCCAGAGAAATCGGCCATATTGGTCAGTCCTTGCTCGTGCCTCTGCTGGATTACAGATAAGAACACGCAGTAGACAACTCCGCCAACAGGGCTCCACTAGCCGATGGCTTACTAAGACCACCGTCTCTGCCTTAGAATTCGTGAGTTCGAGTCTCTCTACCAGCAGCCTATTTTTTATTGATAATAAAATTAATTTATATACTAATAAATGTTATTAAACATGAAAATCCGTTTTTATCAGCAACTGATGTCTGAAGTCATGTGATGATGGTACCATAAAAAAATTTCCATTCTTAAAATATTCAAGGAATAGAATAATTTCCGACTCCTTGGAAAGTGAGTGTAGTGAGTTATTTTGTTGAACTTTTAATTAAAATTAAGTAGGAAGATACAGAGGAATCCAGACACAAATAAAACAAATGTACACAAGACACGTTCTTTGCTTGTTTCCAAAGGAGGAGTAAGCATAACCATAAATAAACTGTCTGGTGGAAAAGAACCAGGTGAAGATCTGAGAGGAATTGCTGGTTGTCCATAAAGGAATGTCCCCAAGGGGGGAGGACGCCCGCAGCGGGCTAGGGTCTCTACGACCCGGCCAGTGTCCGGTGATCGCCTAGAAAGAGATAAGGTGGGCGGACTTTGACCTTTGCTGGCAGCCTAGTCGGCGGGCAGCTTTATTCGTATTGATCTGACTCCATAAGATCTTAGATGGTGTGCCCCGACAGTGCACTATGTTCAGGAGAAGAGGAACAAGGTAGGTTTATAGGTAGTTCATGTGGTCTTGGAATGACCACGAATTCACTAAGGGTAGGGAGAGAGAGAGAGAGAGAGAGAGAGAGAGAGAGAGAGAGGGGGGGGGTAGTTCAGTAAGAGAACACATTTACAGATTTGTTTTCAATAAAACATTCAGCTTGGACTTTTATGTACCGAAAAAAATGTGACATGTATAAGATAAAAAAAAATGCTCCTGAATTAAATGCTCAAAAAAAACACTAGCTTGAGACTGACCATGAATTATATTTGCAATTAGAAATAATCAATCTGAAATGCTAGAAATCAATCTGAATTTCATGTTTGCAGGATAGATTTCGAAAAAGCCTAAAATTCATGTGACTAAATTATTATTTTTATGACATCTCATCTTGGTTAATAATGAGAGTGGTGTAAGTGTTTTGAGACTACCAAAATTAGTTAATTGGTTTTATCAAACTTTAAAGCTTTCGTTGCTTTAATTGAGGCGTACCATATTTTATCTCACTTAAAAAGAAAATTTACAAAACATTAATTTTCACGAAATAAAGGACTTCACGATAAACTTGACTTAAACCACAAGTGGCGTAACTCTGATGATCTGAGCCCGTTGAAAGTTGTACAACTTATTTTTTTGCAAACTTTAAACAATTGTTGGCTAGAATTGAGACATGTTCCATTTTATCTTGCTTAGATAATTTTTAATAAGCAAGGTGACAAAACATTCAGTTTCTCGATATAAAGGAAACTTGACTTTTACCACTATCATTCTCACGAGCTCAATTTCTATTTGACGATGTTTCATTTACATTAGTGAAATAAATTTATTGTTCATGTGAACTCATAAATGATTGAAGCATTTATTCTAGATGCACATACACTATTTCAGAGTCCTATTTAAGATTAAAAATTGGCTTCAGTATTTGAATAGGATTTTTTGGAGTAATTATCTGTGTAAGTATTAAATTTGAAAATTACAACTTCTGAAATTTAGTATTAAAAAGTAAATCGCAAGTATCAACGGAAATTACCCTTTTAAACGGGCAATGAAACAAACACTAAAATAAAAAATCGCATTGTAATAATTTTGCAATTTCAAGATAAAAATGTAGTAATTAATTCAATCAATGGGACGAATAAAACACGTCTAATGACACAAAACTTTCATAAACTAGGCCAATCATATTCTATTTGAGTGTGGGGCCAGGAAATAAACTTAATCAATGGGCCAATGATAAGCACCTGTAGTTCAACGTCACCGGCCAGAAGAAAAGAAGCCAGCCACAGGCAGCTCCAGAAGTATCCCACCAGGAATTTGAGGCCTTTTGTCTCTTTTGCCGATCCAGTTCGGAACAAAGAGCCGTCACGAGCACTGCCCACTCTTTGTCCGCAATTTCATCTTCCCAAGCATTCCGCTCATCCCGGCAACCCGCAAACTCAATCCCATTCTCAACCACACATTTCGCATATTCCTCCACCGTCAAATTTCAAATCTCTCTAGCCTATTAACCTCATTCCTTACAGAGTTCAGAACTCTAATTACATTCTCATTTCCCTTCTTACAAATCTTGTCGCCTATCTTATCCCCGTTAAACAAAATCGGTAAGTAGATTCTTCCGGCTCCCAATCCATTCTCCTTTGGAATGTGAATGGTGTTCGCACCCACACTAGCAAACAGAGAGCACTACTCCACTACAAGAACATCGATGTAGTTCTCATTACTGAAACAAGACTTACGAGTAAACTACCGTTTACAGTTCGACAGTAACAGACTTATCGAACTGATCACCCAGATGGAACAGCTTATGCAGGTACCGCAGTCATTGTCCATAACTCCATTTCCCATCACATAGTTCCTTTGGTAACACATGATTACCTTCGGTCCACTGCACTGTCAATCAGCACCTTCACTTTCCCGCTTACTCTAGCATCAGTGTTCTACCCTCCCAATAAATCCATTTCCGATTCTCAATTCATCTCCTTTCTAGACTCCATCGGGCATTTCCTTGTGGATTGGGACTTTAATGCGAAGCACCAACACTGCGGGGTCAAGATCCACGAATACACGAGGACGTGCTTTGCTGTCTGGACTCCCACGGAAACATTGATCCACTATCTCTCCTGACACGGCCTCCTCCTTCATTTATTATGGGCCCAGTAGATTGGGACCACTTCCGCCAGCTTCTTAGCAGTTTCCGTAGACCTCAAAGTATCCCTGAAAACACCCAATTAGACGATGCAGTGCATTCTTTCACCACTCTGATCCAGAGGTCGGCTTGGGAGGCATCGTCGCCTTACCGTCAACCAAAACTTCACAATCAAAATCGTTTACCTCAGCATCTCAAAGTCCTAATCAAATCCAAACTCCACTCCTCTGCATCTTGACCATACTTCCACCCCTGACCTTTCTCATCAAAATCATTCTCATGGCACAGCTGTTGAAGATTTCCTTACTTCACCTATACCTCTTAAACTTCCACCAAAAGCCGTTAGTTAACCCCTCTGAGGTCAAATACCTCCTGAAAAACTTACCTTATCGAAAATCCCCTGGATATGATCTCCTTACTCCTCAAATCCTCAACAAAAAAAAAACCCTGCTATAGCCATAATCATCCTGACCTACATTTATAATTGCATTATACGAGCGACGCACTTTCTTTTCCTCTGGAAACATTTCATTATTGTCCAATTCGCCAAACCCGGTAAACGAGCCAATGACGCCTCATCTTATCGTCCAATTAGCCTACTCCCTATTCTCTCAAAAATACTCCTATTAATACGTCTAATTCCAATTGTTGAATCCAAAAACTTGTTTCCTACACACCAGTTTGGTTTTGGTCTATGACATTCCTACTGCTCAACAAGGCCTTCGCATTGTTGATCACATAACCTCAGCCCTTCCTTGGAACCAAACAGTACTGCACTACTACTTTTCTAGACATAGCTCAAGCTTTTCACAGGGTTTAGCACGCAGGTTTATTTACCACAAACCCTTTTCCTAATTCTATACCTATCGTCAACTGCTATATCAATCACCTTTCAAACCGCTTCTTCCAAGTCCGCTGTGGCTTTGAATATTCTACTATCCCATAAGCTAACTATACCACGTTCCACAGGGCAGTCCCAGGACCCCTTCCTCTATAACCTATAAACCGCTGTGTAGAGGGGCTACCTTCTTGGCCACATTTGCAAATGACACTGCGGTCTTATCATCCCACCCTTCAATATAACCTTCAAAAACATCTTGTTGAGATCCAGCATTGGTGCAACCAATGGCGGATCAAAGTCAATGAAGCAAAATGTTCCCACATTACCTTCACCCTCTGGCGTTTTAAATAAAAAATTAGTGATATTTTGAAATGTCGTTAACATTTGTCATCAATAAGTATCTGCGTGTCCCGTAGATTTGTAAAATTATGAAAAATGTTGGGCAACCTGTATTAAGCTTAATACTGGGTTCAGAAAAAAATGTTTCTAACAAAAATGGTATCATATTTTGTTTTATTTTAACTATCTCTACGATTAACTGGAAAGAAGTTTTATCTAAAAAAAAGTCCGACATTTTCGTGTTTTTTTTGCTATCAAATATTCCCCCAATCAAAGATATAGGGAGGGGGCTCTCCTCTGACCTCCTAGTTTAAAAACTTATATTCTTCTTACCACTTCAATTAATAAAAAAAAAAAAAACCTACCAGAACTTTTAGAAGCAACCCCCCATTTTAGCCACCAGTGACTGGACTATTAGAGGTCTCGAAAATGCCTCTGGATGTGGATTTTGGTTTTTTATGTTCTATGATTTATTCAAATTTGTCTTATACCTTCTGAAAGCTCTTGTCTGGATTTGTATCACTGATTTGCATCCTTTATTGCCTTAATTTAGCGTACGGTGCTTTTTTTTGTTATGGCTATTTATGTGGCTGAAAGTATTATACATAAATAAATCTTCAGATAATTCTATCGAAGACGGAGGAGCAAGCGATGCGAAAAGCTGCCAAGCTGCTCTCTACAATGTCCAGCAATTTCCAATTATTATTTAGTTTTATACGTATAGTAAACTAATGTCTACAATATGCTGTAAGGAGTACATTTCCTTCAATTCTGTCCAACAAAAGAGGGGTGTACGTGTTTTAGAGTAATGGGAACTATTTAAGGACAACTAGATTGCCATGATATATCTATTTGCATAAGAGAAAAAGGAAAATAAACCAAATATATTGAGATAACTCTTTATGTTCTGTGCTGGTGGTGTGAGGGGTGGTAGTGGGGTGAAGAGCTGGTGGGGGGAGAGGTGGTAGTGGGGTGAAGAGCTGGTGGGGGGAGGGGTGGTAGTGGAGAGAGAATCAGCTGTTCTCGCGAAGGGTCGGTATTGGCTTTCTCGCCAACAGCCTTATGCTAATTTCCATTCAAATAAAAAAAATCATTTAACTTTTGGGCGCTTGTTTGTTTTTTCCCCGAGTTGAGCTATTACAACCAAAATTGTAGCAAACGCAGCACCAACCTAATGAACGTTTTATCAACTGAACAGAAAACCACTTATACATTGAAACCTTTTAACATCGTTTACATACCACTTCCGCGTCAAGTAAATTAAGTGATATAACAGATATAACCACTCAATAAATTCCAGCTTGTGGATAGTTGTTGAAACATCATAATTATGTTCTCGTTAACGGATACGTTCATCAACGGTTTTTTATTCGGTCTTCCTTAAACTTAATGAACTCTGCCCAACCTTTTTCTTTAAATTAAATGTAAACACACAGTGAGGATCCGGAACATCAAAATATTGCTGGCATAGATAAATTACCCAAACTCAAAGGCTAAGGACATAATATATTACGTCAATAAAATGATAAATAATTGACTATCATCTACTTTTCTATTTTTTTGTCCTTAATTAAAACTTATATGCTTATAAACTTATATGTTAGCACAAGGTCATTTCTTGTAAACATTGGAATTGAATGTATTTCAATTTGGCGCCTTAGATAACCATTATGTGATTTTATAAAGCGACAGCTGATCCACGTGCCTGCCCCAACTGCTGACAAGGAGTCAATAATAGATGCCTACGTCAACGGGCACTCGGACCCACCTGTGGCGTTTACGTCAGTCACAATCTCCACACTGCTATTACTCAGCGAGTTACCCGGCTCTATACTTGCACGCCTTTACTTATCTACACTCTAGTCTACTGCTCCAACTAAGCTCCGTGCAGTTATCAAAATAGTTGCCTTTTTTTTTTTAATCAAAAAGACAGATACTAAAAAATATACATTTTTAGCATTTTAGCGATTTTAAACCACATCTCAGAAGCCGTTAATGATTTAAACTCTAGTTTTTCCTCGATGACACATTGAAATATTTTTTTTACAATTATTTTTCCGGTGAAAAATTCGACACTATCAAGTGATAATAAAGATGTACTGTTATATAACTGTTGTTATAGGGATCGATAGGCTCACCACTTTTCTGTCATTTAAAAGCCGTTCTTGTAATAGACAGCATCTTGAATTTCTTAGCATAAATTCTTGACATGATTGTATTTTTTTTCTCTGAAAAAATCAGAAAGAATATCTGATTAGATGGAAAAGCTGGAATATGCATTGTTAAGACCTCGGGTATTAAACCAGGTAGCCAAGGGGCCACCTTTTGGAAAAACCACATGTTTTGGTGGTGATCTATAAATTGCACTTTATAGGAGACGGAGGGAGCTTGCGTTAAACTTAGAGAGTTGTTTAGTTGCTACCAGACCAAGTGCAGGAAGGAAATCACAAACATGTTTTAAACCAGAGAATAGAAGCGACCGTGAATACTGAAGCCAGCCCCTTCCGTTTTTTGATCAGACATTTATTTTGCTCTTATTAAATGACGTTTTTGCGATTGACGAGTGCAGGACGCTTTTCATGGGTTTTTTCTTGAAGCATTTGCAACTGTTGAACGTATCTATCCGCAGTAATCGTTAAATTTCACTTCGACAACTCGTGATGAATTATTCCTTGACAATCCCACCATACACACAATAAAATCTTTTTGCCATGGATGTTTGCTTGCGGATCTGGTACATGTCTATATTGTCATAGGTGGCCCGTTTTTTATCGCTTGTTACAATCCTGTTGAAAAAAGGCTCAATTTTTACCCGTGAGAGCAGACTTGTGGCGATTGACATGCGATCTTCTTTATTCCGTTCACTGAGATTGTGAGGTACCCACACTCCTAACTTGCTGACTTTCCCTAATTTCTCCAGGTGGTGGTTAACAGTTGATTGTGATGTATTCAACCTTTCTGCTATACCTCTTGTTTATTGACGTGGACTTTGCTCCAATATTGCCTTTAAAAGGTGGTCGTCAAAGTCGGAAGGACGTACTACCCTCGGTTCGTCTTTTAAGGTCGTATCTCCAGAACGGAATTTTACAAACCAATTTCTAACTTCCTGATCAGTTATTAGTCCTTAACCATATACACTGCATATTTTTTCAGCTGTCGGCCTAGCACTATTACCTTGTTTTAATTCCCAAAGCATTACATGACGAATATGTACTTTTTGACTCTCCATTTCAGAGGTTAAAAAAAAACAGTTTAACGTAACGTGTATCACACAAAACAGTTGACAAAAGATTTTTTTTTTTTTTTTCCCCACTTACCTCTCAAACTTATAAAAATAGGATATAGGAAAAATAAAGGAAAATTATTTTGGGCTAATGAGTGCCTTTCACTAAGGGGAGTCCCCCATTTGAAGGATGTATGAGAAGGACATAGGGTGTGGAATGCCTAAAAGAGGTGGGTGGAATCAGGATGGTAGTGAGAGTCTACCGGGGGTGGAGCCTAGGGGTACCTAGGCAATGGTTTGTAGTCGGCCAGGTCAAGCCTGGCCCGCCCCGGCAGGGGCCTGAAATAAGTCGGCCTCTCGGCCGGAAGGTCGACCCTGCTTAAACAGGTTAAACAAGACCCCATCTTGTAGCTTCGGTTGAGTCGGCCGGAAGATCGGCTGGGTGTAGATTTTCAGTCTCCGTCAGGGGGCTAGGGTTCGATCACGTCCATCTGTCTCCAGGCTTCGGCGGTCCAGCAGTGCTTCCATCTGACGGGCATTGGTGGTGGTCGAAGGTCGGAGAATAGTGGGTTGTGGCTGTGTCGGAGTGAGTCGAAAAATTTGATGTGCCTTCTCTTGATGAAATCTTGAATGGTGAGCACTTCAAATTTTTTATGAATCTCGTCTGCCTTCATTTGCTCGAACGGGGTATGTTTGAGGGAGGTGTGGACAACTCTGTTCTGAAATTGCTGGATTGTTTTGAGAGTGTTAGGAGTCAGATACTTGAAGAGAGGGGTCCCATACATCAAAGCAGGTCTAAGGACGCTCTGGTATATCAGCAGCTTGAGGCGTACCGATAAAGCCGGGCTGTGAAGTAGGTGTCCGAGGCTGAAGAATTTCTTCCTAGCACTCTTTAACTTCTTGCCGAGATGTGTTGTGAACGACAAGTGTCTACCGAGGGTAATCCCAAGGTAGCATAGCTTGTTGCTTACAGGGCACTCTTTGCCGTCTAAGACGAAGGATTTCGGGAGCTTCTTTCTTCCTGATTTATAGCTGAATATGATTCCTTGCGTCTTGGCCGGGTTGACTTTAATGTGGACGGCATCGAGTTTCTCGGCGATCTGTTGACTAGCGCTCTCAGTGAATTTCAGAGCAGGGGGCCTAGCACCGATCCTTGGGGGACACCGGCAGTGTAATTTCTTCGGGTCGTAGACGTAGTGCCTATACGAACCAAAAAAGTTCTGCCTGTGAGATAGGATCTCATCAGGTTCTGCAGCTGATCCGAGAATTCATATTCCCTCAGACGTTCGAGTAGCATGTAGTGGTCCATAGAGTCGAAAGCTTTCAAACAGTCCAGTGAAATCATAGTGGTAGCTCTGTTGCTCCGGACGTTCGATGCGACGTGGTGTTGCAATCTTACCAGGTTGTTGTTCGCACTTAAGCCTGTGCTGAAACCAGTCTGCTCTGGTGGGATGACTTCTTGTGACTCGCAGTGCCCGGAGAGATGTACGTGGATGATTCTCTCGAACAGCTTCTGGAGTTGAGTTAGCAGTCTGATGGGGCGGTAATGGGATGGCTCATAACCGCTTTTCGCTGGTTTCAGAAGGGGGACCACTACAGCGTGCTTCCAGTTCTGGGGGAAATAGTGCAGCCTGAAGCAGTTCAACACTTTCGTTATGAATGAGATTCCTTTCCTCGGCAGCTGCTTGAGAAGGATTTTCTGGATGGAATCCTGGCCTGGGGCCTTCTTGCCGATCTTCTTGCCGGTCGTTCTTCGAATGCCGAATGCATTGCCGGTGTGAGGTGTAGATTTCGGTAGTGGTGGGGAGAGTGGGGGAGGGGGGTCGAGAGCTCCTATTGGCTGTCCCTGGCCACAACTGACTTCCTCATAAGGGGCCGCCAAGATGTCCGCTTGATCGGTGGTGAGAATGAACTGCCCGTTCACGGCCAGCCTTACACCGTTCTTTTTGGACCTGCAGGTCTTCACAAGTTTCCGCAATTACTTGTGGTCACCGTGGAGACTAGTGAGGCGATCTTCCCAAATCGAATTTTTCCACTGGGCTATCAGGGACTTAACTTGGTTTGTGAGAGCATTTAAAACCGGTTTTAAGTCCCTGTTTTTGGTCCTAAACCACCTGTTCTTGATGTTATTACGCTGTCTAATCAGTTGTAGGATGTGATCCGGAGGTTTTCTCAGAGAAGGGGGCTTCGGAGAAACTTTCGGGATCGATGCATCGGTAGCTCGATCGATGACGTCCTATAGCTAATAGATAGCGTAATATATGTCCCAAGTGTATCTCAGGGGCGTGATTGTGGGCAACTCGGTCTTGATGCGATGCTTGTAGAGGTCCCACTTGGCTTCATCGTACCTGTACCTAGAAGCAGGTGGCTCTGGCATGTCGCCTTCTAGTTCATAGAGAACAGGCCGATGGTCGGAGGTGGTGAAATCTAAGGCTGAGCATCCGGTGACCCGGTGTGGCTGTTGTGTCAGGAGCAGGTCAGGCGTGGAGATTCTGTCTGGGTTAGCGAAATGACGGAAGGTCGGCAATCCTGGGTGGATGACCGTAAATGGTGTTTTAGTGATGTAACGGCCTAGGGTGTTTGCCGTAGTACTGCTCCACCAGCTGTGGTTCGCATTTAGGTCACCCACGATGACGTGCCTTCGGTCATGTGCTATCGTAGTGAGCAGGAGCTTATATGGGTCGCAGACGGCTCTCGGTCTTCTGTGGACTCCTGACACGAGGATGTTGTTCGTGAGCCGTAGCTGGAGCGTAACTGTGTATTGGTCGGGCCTTAGGCTGACGGGTGGAGGCAGTCTCCTACAGGGTATTCCGTTTTTAACTAACACAGCTACTCCTCCAGAGATAGTTTCGGTGTCTTGGCGGTAGGCAGTATAACCCGGGAAGCGGCAGAAGTGTATTTATGTCACTTATAAAGCAACCCACTAGATAAAATGAACCTCACATTGTTCCAGCTCTTATCTTGCCTAGATAATAAAGATACATATAGATGTATATTTTTTCTTTGACTTTTAATTATTAATAATAATTACCTACGATTTATGTCAAGGTTCGTTAAGGCTGATTACCCTTTAAACCGCGGATCGCTTACCTTACCGTTATTCCCTATTAGATCAAAGCATTTTTTGCCAACCAAGTTTGTTGTTTATTTTACAGTATTCATTAAATGAATTGTACTTTTATAAATATACATTAACGAAATCCATGTGGTTGAAAGGGAAGGAACGATACGATTGTGAAAAGACCTACGCGATTTTATCAAAATACTTCATTTTTGTTTTTTTTAACCCCCCCACCCCAAAACACTATATGTCCAAGAGCGATGAAAATAATACAAATACATGTTGGGTAAGAGAACCTACCGTCGTCCATGATTGCAGTGGTGACATTCTTGCCGGTGACTCCCTGGGCCCAGGCAGCTTCCACGTTGAGGTCAAGTTTGGCTTTCCCTCCGTTCTGCCCAGTGTTCTTGAGGTACCACTGGAACTGGAAGAATGGGTCTGTGGGGTCCCGAGCTGGCTTCATGTCCGGTACCAGGTTCTCGACACGGAGAGGTTTGTAGCCTCGCTTTACTCTCTTGAAGCCAGCCATCTGGACCGCCATTTGCACCTGTAACACACAGTAAACAAAGCTCAGCAAATCGCTTACCTTTAGAAATTTGGCATAACAAGCAGCTTGAAAAAGTTAGACATTTTATGTACACATTTAAATGAAAAACAAATGAGACATAATTTCAACCTAGATCCCGGATCTGGTATACATTTTTTATAAAACATATTGAAAAGGTGTTCGCCGATTTAGACACTTATACCAACTAAGTATACCAAACTGGTCTGTGGAGACTATAAATCTATTCTTTAAGCATAGACTATCAACAGTAAAATAATCTTTGTAGAGGAGAGTCTTTTAAAATAAAATAAATAAAAGCTTTATTATGAAGTACAAGCAAAACACTGATATATACAAATATCAAGAGTTACGGTACTACATACTACTGGGTGGAGTGTGTGGAGACAAGTGTCGGGGAACAAGTGGGGTCTGGGACTAAAGCTGAGGGTTCTGGTAAGTGGTAGGTCTTGAAGGGATGCGGTCGCTTACTTAAAAAATAACAGGAAACGTCAGTGACTTCCATGAAGTCGCGAGGCAAGTATACACTAGAAGGGGCTTGCTTCTACTTTTAGCATTATATATAATATTAGCATTGCAATATTCTTAGCATTATATAAATAACGATCGAATCATTCAAAGGAACGAGCTTATGTCACGGTGTATTTAGTCCAGTGCCCGTGTTACGGTCTTATCATTTTACCCAACGTATTCTACGTTAATTGCAGTAAAACGTTAGCCAAGAGCAAAGAGAAATATCAAGAAAGCCTAAGATAGTACGTACTGTTGAGATTCTGAATTAGACCATAACTAGCGTTATTTTTAAAAGAGAGATTCTGCGATGTCAATAAGACAGGAGCAGATAAAAATAAGACAACCTTTTTGTGGAATGAAGAATGTTCAAAATGGAGCATTGTATAAGAAGAAAGCTCAAGGAACATATTAATAATTATTGATTAAAGAGTAAGGGAGTAAGACACTCTCCCGCTTGGGCGTACCCTGTCATTTCCAGGCCATTGAGTATTTTTTGTCTAATCTAATCTAATACCTTTAGAATTGCTTACCAAGAAAAATGGAAATATTTATTTGTATCAAAACTAAAAAAATATCGCATTGCTATTTATTTCCTTTTACCAATATTTAATATTATTTTTCAGTTGTTAATTCCTTTATTGTGCAATAATTACAATCTGCCTTTTATAAGGCAATAAGTAATTAAGATATATGCTCTCATTCATACAATATTTACAGTTCATCATTCACTCGCTCATTCATACAATATTTACAGTTCATCATTCACTCGCTCATTCATACAATATTTACAGACAGCCCAGAGACCCCCCAAATCCACCGCAAAGAGAAAGCGGAGTCTTGGGAAGTCCCCCACGCTCCTCCGTCAGCCGCGTCACTGGATACTAGCCAGTGGAGGCTGACCAAGAGCGCGAGAGCCACAGACGCTCAGGACATGATTGGAGAGACTGGCCATTGCCAGGACTCCCACTGTCACGCGTTTATAGCAGGTCACGAGGCCACTGCCGTTTCAGTCTCCGAGGAGGATTATAGGGATGAGTGGCGCAGTGCATTGACTGTGCTACAGGATTAGGGTGGTTGGAAAGGCTACTGTGGAATTTCGTAAACTTGGAAGGGATGAGTTCTAGAATGTAGGGTATATTAAGGTCGTTATGAAGGGTTTTGTTGCTGACATAATAAGGGGCATTTACTATTGTTCTCAGGACTTTTGATTGAAAGGATTGGATACGCTTGATGTTAGACTTTTTTGCTGTCCCCCATAGCTCTATTCCGTATGTCCAGATTGGTTGAAGTATAACTTTGTAGATTAGTAGTTTATTTTCTATTGAGAGATGGGATGTCCTTTGAAGTAGTCTGTACAGTTGTCCAAAGCGTCTGTTTAGTTCTTGTCTTTTTAGTCTCGTATGTGGGTTCCAGGTCAGTCGTTTGTCAAGATGGAAGCCTAAGTACCGTACTGTCTCGGATACAGTGAGAGGAATAGAATTAAAATAAACTAGTGGACCAGACTTGCGACAAAGTAATATTATTTTAACACCATAGTTTTGTTCATAGAGTCACAAGAATAGGGGGAGGCTTAGGCATGAGAAAATCAAGGACACGGTTAAGTAAAAGATGCAGCTACGCTTGAGCAGTACACTAAATACGAGTATACCACACAAAAGTCACATTTCGTTTTATTCCTATGCCCACCTTCCCAGGTTATTATTATTATTTCTAAACCTCTGCAACTATATAGGGGGGGGGGGGGAAGACCATCTTCGTGTACTGCCTGGGGCATTGTTGGGAGGGTGCCTGCTGACTTAAGTGACGTAACTAGACAGGGCTGGTGATGAGGCTCACCCTCCGGTTACAATAGAGGTTCTAACTAATTTTAACCAACTTACAAACTAACTTAATTAACCTAATGCTTCAAGGCTATGTTAAACATAGGGTGGGGATTATTAGCTTATTCTACAAAATGTTAATGGAAGAATATAAATAGAATAGAATGTGGTCAATAAACATTACCAACAATAATAAAAAATCTGTACTTAATGCATTAAACAATAAAACCAAGTGTAATACGGCAATGCAAATTGCAATACAAAATAATGTTTTTATAAAGACAGCTAACTGTTCACAGAAAACTTCATGGTCAGTTCTGTAATACTGGGAACAAGTGGAAGGGTCTTGAGCAGAACTGTATATCTGCCTCGTGACTTTATGGATGTCACTGATGGTACCCTGATATTTTCAAGTACGCAACCGCTCAGCTTTAGCCCCAGACCCCACTTGCTCATAGACATTCAAACCAGTATGTTTTAACTCTGTATCTGTTAATATTTGTATAAACCATTGTTTTGCTTGTACTTCATGATAAAGCTTTTCTTTTAAAAAACTTTCCTCTAGTAAGATTATTTAACTTAGAGATACACATTGGATTCTTTGATTTACATTTAATGATTGATTCCCAATAGAACCCAACGAAATTCCTCTGGAGTAGGTGCATCATAAAAGGATTTAGAAAAATAACTGTATTATTTGGGTGTTAAATGAGTGAATCTTGTGTGACTGATGAGGCTACGCTCATGTTAACGCTTTCAGGCTGAATGTCAGTACTAAGGAAATTATGTATAAAAGCGAAGGAGGTTTCCAGATCAAGACCGGCACGCTATGCATTAGCATATATATAAACCCATCACAGGTAAAGAAGCATATTCGCCCTTCTCATGGTGTTTAGCTGCTCAGATCGGCAATTCATGAATTGCACGCAGGTATCACTGAAGATGATATAAGTTGATTTAAGAAGTTAAGGGTAAGACACAAAAAAAGAAGTGGAGTGGTGAATGTATACCGAAAGATTTGTGAAAATCTAATTTATAATCATAGGATTCTTAATAAGAAACAAGCGGAGTGGGTTACAATGTTGTAAATGAACAGGCGAAGTGGCAGATGAGATTTCATCTGTTATGCGTGTTCAATTTACTTCAGCATAAACAAAGTTAGATTGTAAGGGTCTCCTACCATTTACCAACCAAAGAAATTTGTATGGAGGAAGGTGAGAAGGTGCTGCATCGAAATACGGCAGCGCTTTGGTTTAAACCTAACGGTATGTTGAGATTGCTTGATGCTTCAATCTAGTTCCAAATTGGATCAACAGAAGGAAATTCATCATATTTGTCTTCGTTATTATCAGTTGGGCGTCCAACGTAGGGTAGGAACGGTGGTGCATCTAGAGGTGGCCAAACTTGTCTTCAACTTCAACGTTTTCTTGTAAGAATATTCTTGAACGCTGTAGTGTCAACCACTGTTATATCCCATTTCATTCGAATCTTCAAAACAATCGCCTTAAGCTACCATCACGATCTTTAGATCCTACTTCTTGTTCTAAGAATAAATTATTGGCACAGAGATACAATTTCTAGACTAGCAGGTATTTTTTGATTAATGAAGATTATGAAGGAAGGGTTGAGTGTGGGAGGATGGGCCTGGTGCTGACAAGCAGAACTAGCGCACTAACACCCCAGCCATGACCTTAATTAGCTACAAAAGCTTTATCGGCCTTCGATCCGGCTCAAGTTTTCATTGAGTGGCAGGGCGATTGCGCCCTTCGACGCTGGCTGCCGCCTTTCATGCAACAACTCATGTAACTAAACTTTGTTGGTCTTTTCATTATAAACTAGGCAGTTAGGGCAAGTGACAAAAGTGTAATAATCAACCCAATGAAATAGCGTCGTATAAATTGAAATTCGTCAAACTTTATGATTACGTTTGACAGGTTAATTAATGTTAGGCTATATTCATACCTGGTTTCTGTAGCTCCTTAATTATACTTTTTGTTATAACCATGAACGAAAACTTTTACTGCTAAATATAAACATGTAACTAAGTGATGGATAAAATATATATTCAGAAAATTTAACTACCAATATACACAGGGTCCAGGGGCGAAAATTATTTTGATATCTCTACCTACAGATACTAGTAAATATAGTAAATATTTAGTTCCCATATTTGTAAGAAAACGCTTTATATTTATATCAAACCCTGGATTTACTAACATTAAATCTAAATAAGGGGAAGGGTAAAGACTGTTCTTAAGCAGGAACGATCTCAAGCTTTTTTTTTTCAACAATTATCCAACTTTTATTTGAATGAAAATTACAATCTTCCCTAGAAGGCCAATACATAATTGAGATAACATTTTGTAATGAATAAAAGGATGTAATAATAACCTCGAAACGTGATGAAAACTGATTTATTCAGAGCGCACAAAAAGGTTCAGAAAAACATACATAAAAACATGTGTAACTACAACTAACAGAAAACTCACACTGCCATACATATATAGTGGTGAAATAATCACATATACATAATAGGTTACATAATATTAGCTAAATGGGGAATTATCAACAACATAACATAATGGGAGAGAAAAGCTGACCAGTTTCAGAACTCCAACCGACTAAATATTTACGGGGCAACCTCCATTTCCACCTTCGAGGGGGTTGTACGGATGGGTGATACATGACAGCAAGTGCGTCTCACTACACCATTTGAATTGTCAGATAATTTCTGGTGGAACTTTAAAAAAACCAAGGAAACCAAATAAATATATTTTTTTTTCTCTATAGATTATGTTGAGGATCTAGAATAATTGCGTTTTTCGGTAAGTATTTATTATAATTTATTTTCCCTAAGAACTGGCCGATATTTTGTTGTTTTTCCGGAACTGGAAATTTTTTTATAGAAATTAGATTATCCTTTAATGGTTTAATGGAGGTATTTGTAATTATGTGACCTAAATATTTTACTAAGCGCGATGCAAAAATGAATTTTGAGAACCTGATACCTTTAGCTAGAATTGCTCCCAATAGTTATGATATATGCAATAAGTGTTCCTCAAATGTTTTTGAGAAAACTAGTGTATCATCTATGTAGTTAACTGCAAACCCTGAGAGTTTGTAATTTCTTATTATGTTAGCTAAAATTCTTTTCATGTCCATTGATAATGACCTTCTTGAGTAACAAATGATGTTTTGTGTTTATCTTTTATTCTTAAAGGGATTGGATAGAATGCTGAATTTATATCTAAAGTTGAAAAAAAAATGTGCAGTTCTTTGTTTTTATCATTAGATTCTCAATTAGTTGGAAAGGTTGTGATTGTGGTACTTCAATTTTATTTAAATCTTAGAAGTCTATGCAATAATTTTCTTCTATTTTATATGCTCGAGTCACTGAGGCAGTAAATGGACTATATGACTCTTCGATTATGTTTTTCTGTAATAATTTTGCAATCTGTTATTTCCTTTATATCCTTGAGTGTGCATCTGTATGGACGTTTATAGCTTATTCGTCTACCATTAGATCAATATGAACTTCGTAATCTTTCACAGTTCCAATATCGTATCTGTCTCTAGCAAAGACTGGTTTATTGTTATTAATTAATTCTTCTATTTTTAAGTGTTGACTAACATTTAGATGATTTACTGAGATGTAAAAATTATTTGTATTTAAATGTTTTATACTTTCTATCAGGACAATTTGTTTCTTTTTTTTTCCAGTCACCTGAATGTTGACATCTTTAAAACTTGTATTCTGTGTGATTGTTGATGTTTTTGTCTTGATTTAATTTAAAATCTTTTGTACAGTCTACCCCAATCTGAAATTCATAATTGATATTTGATATTTCAACAATTTATTAAGATAAAATTACAATCTGCCTTTGTATTAGGCAATAAGTAATTGAGATAAATGTTATCATTCATACCATATATACAATTCATCATTCACTCGCTCATTCACACAATATTTACAAACAGCCCAGAGGCCCCCCAAGTCCACATGGTTGTCACCTCCCTCGCATGCGAAGGTGGCAGTGGAGTCCTGAGAAGTCCCCCACGCTCCTACGTCAGCCGCGTCACTGGATAAGGGCCAGCGGAGGCTGACCAAGAGCGCGCGAGCCACAGACGCTCAGGACATGATTAGAGAAACTGACCATTGCCAGGACTCCCACTAACACATAGGTATAGCAGGCCACAAGGCCACTGCCGTTTTAATCTCCGAGGAGAATTATAGGGATGAGTGGTGCAGTGCAATGACTGTGCTAGGGAATTAGGGTGGTTGGATAGGTTACTATTGAATTTTATGAACTTGGAAGGGATGAGTTCAAGAATATAGGGTATATTCAGACATTGTTAAGGGTTTTGTTGCTGACGCAATAAGGGGTATTTACTATTGTTCTCAGGACTTTTGATTGAAAGGATTGGATGCGCTTGATGTTCGACTTTTTTGCTGTCCCCCATAGCTCTATTCCGTAAGTCCAGATTGGCTTAAGTATAACTTTGTAAATAAGTAGTTTATTTTCTATTGAGAGATGGGATGTCCTTCGAAGTAGTCTGTACAGTTGTCCAAAGCGTCTGTTTAGTTCTTGTCTTTTTAGCCTCGTATGTGGGTTCCATGTCAGTCTTTTGTCGAGATGGAAGCCTAGATACCTTACTGTCTCAGACACAGGGAGAGGAATCGAATTTAAAAAAACTGGCGGACAGGCCTTGCGGCAGAGGGTTTATTTAGAAGCATTTTGCTTCATTGACCTCGATTCGCCATTGGTTTGGTGAATAGGACTATAATGGAGTGTTTCCAGAGGAGAGGAAAGCGTGTAGTTCGGATAATGCAGTTATAAATGTAGGTTAGGAAGATTATGGCTTTAGGAGGAAGTTGTTGGAGCAATCGAGGAGTAAGGAGATCATATCCTGGAGATTTTCGATAAGGTAATTTTTTTTAGAAGATATTTGACCTCAGAGGGGTTAACGGCTTTTGGTGGCAGTGAGAGAGGGATAGGCGAAGTGAGGAAATCATCAACAGTTGAGCGATGAGTATTGTTTTGAGGAGTAAGGTGAGGAGTGAAAGTACGGGAAAGATGCAGTGCGAATCCTTCCGCCCTCTCGCCATCCGAAGCAGCCCAGGAGCCATCATCACGACGGATTGGGTGTGAAACAGGATGATATTTTAGGATTTTTTTAGTTAGATTCCACAAGGAGTTGTCCCTGGTAGATAGAGAGGAGAGATAGGAATTAAAAGAATAGGAACGGAAGGATGCCAATCGCCGCTAGACTTCATTTTTTTTCCCCTTCATTTTCAGAATTTATTTTAGTGATATTTCATGTACATGTTTGCTTATTTTTATCAATTCTATCTGATTTATAATTTAGTAGTCCCACGGCAATCAAATCATTTATAATGCATGTATCAAGTGGTCTGTTCATTCCTAGTAAAAGTCTCCGATTCGACCAGTTTGGAAATTTATAATGGTTAACAATTTCCATGTTGATAATAATAGTGATATCCTTATTGACAAATTGCCATAATGTCAACTAGATAATATTAACGATAATAATAGTTTACTTAGAAATCGTGATGACATACATCCTAAAGTAACCCTTCTAAATGCAGAGATCCTCTGACAGACAAACCAACTAATAACCTCTATGAGAAAACTAGAAACACCTTTAGTTCAGGGAAGACCGAACTGCCCCTTAAAGGCATGTAGTGGCACCCTGAACCTTTGAGTGAACAAACTCCTTTAATTAAGGGCCGAATAACTCATCTTGGTAGTACGAAATAGTTTACATCACTTGAAATGACTAGTGGATTTCATCAGACATCCGAACTCTATTAAGAAAACTTTTCGTTTCCCCTGACGGTACTTGTGTCTAGTAATGCCAGTTCGACTTCGATCCTCCACTATTATTTTTCAACGCTGGGTTATGGAAGCATTAGATTCATTAGCACATGATTAAGTGGTGGTATACCTGGATGATCTATTAATAATTTCCAAAACGTAAGAAGAGACCATACAACGACTTGACAAATTACACGTTTTGACTGACGCCGGTTTCACCCTTAATTTAGCTAAATGTTCATTTTTATCATCGACCAGGGTTACATATCTTGGTTATGATGTTCAATATGGTCAAAAGTCAAAGATGCGAAAAGTTGAGTCTGAATAACTTACCAACTCCTTCCACCCTTCAATCAAAGACAATTTTTAGGTTTACCTTCTTACTTTAGACAATTTATCCGATTTTTTTCGATATTAGCTTCCCCGTTGCACAGATAGATCAGTAATGCTTCATCTTTGGATTCAAAATCGTTTAGTGGCTACCGAAACATGAATAGATTAGACAAACATTCATCTCCATTTTGACAAATGATGGAATTCTAATGACAATCGACCTTTCTCTTCCTGCAGATGCAAGTTTATTTTTGGATATGGGGCTACTTTATTAAATATTGTAGACTGTAAACCTCGCGTTGTTGTATACTACAGTAAACTCATGACACCTCAGGAATCGAAATATCATTCTTATGAAATTGAAACATTAGTAGTAGTCGATGCCATTAAACATCTTAACAATTTTCTGAACTGATACTCTCTTAAGATAATTACGGATTGTTTATCATTGAAAACAACGCAGAATAAACATAATCATACTCCCGGTAGATCAGGATAATACTGCAGAAATCAGGAATGAGATCACAAACGGTATGAACCTGGACAGTCCGAGTAATGACCCATCCCAAAGTAATATAGTCATTTCCACTGACGGAAACAGGTAGGAATAAGGAAAATATAATAATCTTCAGTTAAATAATCTTAGGTGAGGAATGTCTTTCAAAAGAAAAAAGAGGAAAGCTTTATTATGAAGTACAAGCAAAACACTGGTATATACAAATATTAGGGAGTTACAGAGTAACAACATACCGGTTTGAATGTCTATGAGCAAGGGGGGTCTCTGGGGCTAAAGCTGAGACATTATAAGAAAAGGATAAGATTCTTGGAAGGAGGTCTTGGAAGGATGCGGTTGCTTACTTAAAAATAACATGGAACTATCAGTTACTTCCATGAAGTCACAAGGCCGGTACACAGTTCTGCTCAAAACCCTTCCACTTGTTCACAGCATTACAAAACTTTCTATCAATACTGAACGAGTCGCATTAACTTCAGTATCATCTGATTGGATTATTTCTAAACAACATGAAAGACCCTTTTATTTCAGAAATTGGCAAAAATTAAATTAGAATGAGGCTGAAGATGTAATCAAGGACACTTATGAAATACGATCTGGTGTAGGAAAATTCATCGTAACTCACGTACTCGGGGTCTCCCTATTGTTCCGCACTTCCTTAGATGGTCATCCACAATTTCATTTTTCATTTAGGATGGGAGAAAACTTAAGAGACTCTATATAATCATTATTGGTTTGAGAATATGTCTAAATTTGCAGATTATGCATAAAAGCTATTTGATTAAAGCAAGGCAAAATTCATCCCCTTCAAATAGGTGATTAGGCTTATTTTAAGCAGGAAGAGAGGATCCAATTATAATTAAATCCCAAGTATAAAAAATAGTTACTATGATATTGCCTAATAATCGTTTAGTATGAGTTGCAATCTATCGATGGCAAGCGCAGATAAAAATTTGCACATCGTTTGTGAAAGGTTCGAAATGTCTGTAAACTTGAACCAAGACTAGATATCAGTGATGATGATGTAACTTCCCGAAGTATAGTAATACTTTGTTCGCAGTCCCTTTTCGGGCTAACCGATGGGATGTATTGAAATAGTTAACTGCTGCTTTTCAGATTCCGATGCGACAGTGTAGGTCGAGTCTGACCGAGGTAACAGCAATACATTGATCAATCACTTGACCTTACATTTAGAAAGTTTACAATGAGTTTAGTACTTTTCCCTGGTATGGAAGGTACCTGATACCTGCCGTGTCTTATGAATGCGTCACCTGAATCGTGCACTGTATGATACATTTGTCAATAGTGAGCTAGCCAGTGTTTAATTTATTTGTAATATCAAATAATACTACCATTATTGTTATAGGTTATTGACTTGAATTTTAAAGTATTCCGTCTTGGATATCTCGCAAACACCTCTTGTCTCTTATATTATTTTATTATTATTATTATATTTTACTCCTTCGTGTTATATGTTTCTATTATTATGTGTTTACTATGTCCATGATATGAGTGTCATTATTGTTCATTTACTTGTGCATTTTCAAGTAAAGAACTGAGGTTATGAAATAATTAAGTAAAGCTCATTTTGTTAAATCTGAATTTCTTATGAGCTGCGTTTCATAACAACCAACGTATAACACAAAACCCTATATAGAGGTAATATTTTTTATACATAAGAACTGGTGTCACCTCACGGTTTACAGAGTAGCAGGGACGCTGTACATCAACAGGATGGCCGTGTGGGCATGGCAGACTGGACCTATAAGCAGAGCCGGATACGCAAGAACACGTGACTAGCGTCATCACCTTGCGGCCGCACCCCAATGTAGATGGACTGTTGGAAGGCCCAGTGGAGCTAGTTGTGGACACTGATGGTGTACAGTCTTTTGTTCGAGGGAGCCCGCCTTCTTGATATCTTACGCCACTATTTATAGTCCATTAAATATTTATCTCAAACCAGTGTTTCTACATCTAATTAAATAAAATTGGCCATTATGAAATCAGAATATTACTATAATATATACTTTAAGGATCTATGTGCGTATGGTTCCAATGCAATATAGTTCTTCATCAATATTGGATAAGCCTGAGACAAGATAGAAACTTGATTTTGTTTCGGAAAGAGGGGGTGGAGGGTTGCCATCTTGATTAGATAATGAGACAGTAACGAATTTATCTATCTCATCTTATGCCCCTAGAGCAGATTCCATTTAAGGTTCCAACTTCAATATCCAACCAATCAATTAGGAAATAATTGCAAGAATTTTCACTGTTCACCTTTCGTTGATTGGCTATTTCCAGAGGAGTGGGACTACCAACTTAGTGACTTTCTCAGCTCTGTGGAATCGCTTCAATTGATCTGAAAATGTATGCATGCTGTCCAACACCTCACATTACGCTGGTCTGGATTTGTTCAAATAGAATAACGGGTAGCAGAATAAAACACGAGTTTTGTAAAAGAATCAAGAAGGTCTTCTATTTCGTAGGCAATCCTTGGCTCAGGAGCTATTTTTTATTTATTTAAACCACACATATTTACGTCTGAATAAACTGGCACTAGTAAATGATATGACTAGAGGAGGACGTCTTGATGTTAACTGCACTACTGGGGTGCGTGACTTGAAGTTGTCAGGTTAGCCCCTGAGCAAGTCTCGTGCCAGCTTCACTTCGCCCGGTCAGGAGGGTCACACTGAATTGGTATAAATTCACTCACATATTAAGGACTCTCTCGTGAACAGTTCGCGTTAGTTGTCTGTTGAGACAGTTTTAAAGCTGAAATAAGGTCTATAAACGGTAGTCAGTTGTGTTGATACGTGGTTGTCTAACAATAGAACATGGGCAGAACTCCACGCTGGTTCTAATACAATTTATTTTCGTTCATTTCACACATAACGGGGAGGGCGATGAGTGATTTTCAGTAATCGTAAAGGTTAAGCAATTAAACTTGTTGTTCAAAGGGATGCCACACAATTTTTCATCATTACATAACAATTGTTTTCGTTATCAATTACAAGCTAGAACAAATAATATAAGGTCAAGGAATGTTATCAAGAGATGTTTCAATTTAGGACGGCGTTTCCACCTAAAGTAATTACATGCTTCTGAAAAAACTACACGGTATTACAGACTTAAAATACTTCATTATTTTTATGAAACAGCCTTTTCTATAATTAAAAAAAAAATTAATTGTTAAAAACCAGCTGGAACGAACTAAATATACCTTATTTGGCTCTTAAAACTTTCTTTATGAATACCTTTTAAATTCTTTTTTGTATCATTAATCTGTCCAAATCCGTAAGGAAAAATTAGGGGTAAATCCATGAGAAAATGAGAGCTCCTGGAACTTGGCTTGACTAACGGCTCGAAGTGCTTATTCGATCTGTATATTATGAAAAGTAAACAAATCATGGAGGAAGAAAAATATACCTGTTTTATTGTCTAGAGACCTAATGACAAGTCGTTTACTGTTTAAAAAGAATCTTATATAATTTCCAACAGGAGATGGTAAGCGAAGAACATCCTTCGATTGCAGACAAGTCTTTGGTGGAGGTGTCAGGGCTCAACATAAATGATTAGTTGTCTTCTGAGAATTAAACTTAGTAGTCTCGTAAAATCGACTACTAAACTTACCTATTCGCCTCCGTACCTCTCCTCCGTACCTATTCGCAAATTGATTCCTCGACTACTAACTGGACCCACAATTTATTTTTAAATATATAAATATATATATATATATATACATATATATATATATATATATATATATATATATATATATATATATATATATATATATTATCGATATGATATAGCATGTCAAATTTCTTAAATAACCGTGTCATGAATAGCCCAGGGATATTTCATTTTATATAAACGGGCTGTTAGTGACTATGCCATTTTAATTGTTGGCCTGTTTAATTTCGTATTTATTTCTTAGATTCTGAGATTATCGGATGGTGTCGGATGGTTGTTAAGCCTTGATTCTTCGCAAAATGACGCAAGTCATTTGTCAAGTGACATATGATGCGGATCCCTCATATGGTCATAATTTCACGTTAAACTGAAGAAGAAGGCGAAAAATTTATTCGCTTTGAAAGGAGACCAGAGTTAAAAAGCGGCCCAGCCAGAAACTTAAGGCCTATTGTCTCTTTCGCCGATGCCGTTCGCAACAGAGAGCAGTCACAGGCACCGCCCACCCCCTGTACACAAGATCACCTTTCCCAGCATTCCGTTCATCCCGTCAACCCACAAACTCTATCCCATCCTCAGCCACACATCTCGTACATTCCTCCACCTTCAAGTTCTTCGGATCTCACTAGCCTTTTATCCTCATTTCTTACAGAGTTCAGAACCCTAATTACTCCTCTCATTTCCCTACTTACAAATCTTGTCTCCTACCTTATCCCCGTTAAACAAAATCCATAAGTTGATCCTTCCGACTCTTTATCCATTCTCCTTTGGAATGCGAATGTTCGCACCCACGCTAACGAACTGACAGCACTACTCCACGACAAGAACATCGACGTAGCTCTCATTACTAAAACAAGACTTACTAGCAAACGACCATTTACGATTCAACAGTACCATATTTACCGAACTGATCACCCAGATGGAAGAGCTCATGCAGGTACCGCTGTCATTGTTCATAATTCCATTTCTCATCACATAGTTCCTTTGGTAGCACATGATTTCCTTCAGTCCACTGCAGTGTCAATCAGCACCTTCCCTTTCCACCTTACTCTAGCATCAGTGTACTGCCCTCCCAATAAATCCATTTCCGATTCCCAATTCATCTCCTTTCTAGACTCCATAGGACATTGTTTCCTTGTGGGTGCGGACTTTAATGCAAAGCACCAACACTGGGGGTCAAGATCCACGAATACACGCGGAAGTGCTTTGCTGTCTGCACTCGCACGGAAACATTGCTCCACGATCTCTCCTGACACAGCCACCTATTGGCCATCAGATCCCAACCGAAATCTAGATCTCCTAGACTTCTTCTTCTACAATAGTTTAGGAACACTAAACTATTCACTCAAGCGCCTCGATGACCTCTCCTCCGATCATAGCCCTTTATTATTAACCATTTCCCTAAAACCAATTCACAAACTACCTCCTCCTTCATTTATTAGGAGCCCAGTCGATTGGGACCACATCCACCAGCTCCTTCCAGACTCCATTGACCTCAAAGTGTCCCTGAAAACATCCCAAGACCTAGATGATGCAGTGCATTCTTTCACTACTCTGATCCAGGGGTCGGCTTGGGAGGCATCGTCACCCCATCGTCACCCAAAAATCTACAATCATAATCGTTTACCTCAGCATCTCAAAGACCTAATCCAATCCAAACGCCGTTCCAGAACAGTATGGCAAAGATCCCGACACCCTGCTGATCGCCGCTCATTCAATCAGTACTGCAGATTGGTAAAGCGGCAATTGGCGTCCTTCCGTTCCGATTCCTTCAATTCCCACCTCTCCTCTCTTTCTACCAGGGATAACTCTCTGTGGAATGTAACAAAAAAAATCCTAAAGTATCATCCTGTTTCACACCCACTCCGTCGTGATGATGGGTCCTGGGCGGCTTCGGATGGGGATAGGTCGGAGGAATTTGCTCTGCATCTTACCCATACTTTCACACCTCACCTTTCTCATCAAAACCATACTCATAGCACAACTGTAGAAGATTACCTCACTTCACCTATATCTCTCTCACTTCCACCAAAAGCCGTTAACCCCTCTGAGGTCAAATACCTTCTGAAAAACTTACCTTACCGAAAATCCCCTGGATATGATCTTCTTACTCCTCAAATTCTCAAACAACTTCCTCATAAAGCCATAATCTTCCTAACCTACATCTATAATTGCATTATCCGAACGACGCACTTTTCTCTCCTCTGGAAACACTCCATTATTGTCCTATTCACCAAACCCGGAAAACAACCCAACGACGCCTCATCTTACCGTCCAATTAGCCTACTCCCTATCCTTTTAAAAATATTTGAGAAACTCCTCTTAAAACGTCTGCTTCCAATTGTTGAATCCAAAAACCTTTTTCCTATACATCAGTTTGGCTTCCGTCAACAACATTCCACTACTCAACAAGGCCTTCGCGTTGTTGATCACATTTCCTCAGCCCTTGAATCCAAACAGTATTGCACTGCTGCATTTCTGGACATAGCTCATGCTTTTGACAGGGTTTGGCACGCAGGTTTGCTTTACAAGCTCAAAACACATTTACCACAGACCCTTTTTCTAATCCTAAAGTCCTACCTTTCAAACCGCTTCTTCCAAGTCCGCTGTGGTTTAGAATATTCTAACTACTATCCCATAAAAGCAGGAGTTCCACAGGGCAGCATCCTGGGTCCCATCCTCTATAACCTATATACCGCTGATGTCCCCTCTACCCCCAATACCTTCTTGGCAACATTTGCAGATGACACTGCAGTCTTGTCATCCCACTCAGACCCTGATATAGCATCCCAAAACCTTCAAAAACACCTTGATGAGATCAAGTATTGGTGCAACCAATGGCGAATCAAGGTCAATGAAGCAAAATATTCCCACATAACCTTTACCCTCTGCTGCAAGTCCTGTCCGCTAGTATTTTTCAATTCGATTCCTCTCCCCGTGTCTGAGACAGTAAGGTATTTAGGCTTCCATCTCGACAAAAGACTTACATGGAACCCACACACGAGGCTAAAAAGACAAGAACTAAACAGACGCTTTGGACTACTGTACAGACTACTTCGAAGGACATCCCATCTCTCAATAGAAAATAAACTACTTATTTACAAAGTTATACTCAAGCCAATCTGGACATACGGAATAGAGCTATGGGGGACAGCAAAAAAGTCGAACATCAAGCGCATCCAATCCTTTCAATCAAAAGTCCTGAGAACAATAGTAAATGCCCCCTATTACGTCACCAACAAAACCCTTCATAATGATCTTAATATACCCTACATTCTTGAGCTCATCCCTTCCAAATTCATGATATTCCATAGTAACCTATCCAACCACCCTAATCCCGTAGCACAGTCATTGCACTGCTCCACTCATCCCTATAATCCTCCCCGGAGACTGAAACGGTAGTGGCCTCGTGACCTACTATAAATGCGCACAGTGGGAGTCCTGGCAATGGCCAGTTTCTCCAATCATGTCCTGAGCGTATGTGGCTCTCGCGCTCTTCGTCAGCCTCCGCTGGCTCGTATCCGGTGACGTGGCTGGTGGGGAGCGTGGGGGACTTCCCGAGACTCCGCTTCCTCTTTCGCTTGCGAGGGAGGCAACAACCGTGTGGACTTGGGGGGCCCCTGGGCTGTTTGTAAATATTGTATGAATGTGCGAACGAATGATGAATTGTAAATATGGTATGAATGAAAACACTTATCTCAATTATTTATTGCCTATTAAGTAGGCAGATTGTAATTTCATCATAATAAAGTTGTTATTGAATATAAAAAACTGAAGAAAACTTTATTAGTAAGTTTGTTATTTGTACTCTTGTGAAAACAGTGAAAATAAATATTTGGATATTATGGTTAAGATAAAATCGCAATTATTAAATTTGAAATCTATAACAATTTGATCTTTAAAACCACGGTGTACCATCTAGATTGTACACACAATTGTGTGTGCCATCTGGAGATTGGCAATGCACCGTTTTACTTCTATCCAATGTCACTGTTTTTAATCAAACTAAGTTTAGAAACACTGAGGAACGCTACCAATTTTGGATGAAAAATACGAAGAAAACCTAGGTTAGCATAAACAGCTAGATTAGGGGTGAATAGCCTTTTTTTTTACTACAGGCCAACTACAAATTTAAAAATCTTCTGCTTATTATAATACAAACACTGATTCATCACATGATAATGATCAACACAAGCACTGATCACGTTATATCTTTATTAAGAAAATGAGCCTAGTACAATAAAATACAGAAACAAAACACCCATTAAAAGAAATGCTATTGTAGAACTGGCGAAAGATATATGTGGAAAAAGATAAGTTAATGCGAAATTTTCCATTGGTTTTTCCCCAATAATTGGTCTATATTCGCTGATATAGATGACAAAGCAACTCCCATGCATCTTTCTAACCGGACAACACTTAATCTCGATCGGTGACAGCTCTTAATTATTTTCATTGCGCAAAATAATTGTTCTCAAACAAAGGTGTTTCCAAAAAGTATCATTATTCGCTTTGCATATGCACCTAATCATGGGAATTTTTCTAAATTCATGTAATTTTGAAAGAAATTACGTATGTAAACATTTTGAAATTTACTTCTTAAATCCGTGTTGGTTTGTAAATCTGTTAATTCCATTTGTAACTCATCCGGAACTATTTTCACTTTTATATTAAATGGCGAAGAAAAAATGTTAAAACTAAGAACTTTTTTTTTTCTGATCTAAATATTTTGAATCACGATTATAATTCAGGTATTAAGATTTATGAATGCTGGGCATATTTTCGGGTTTCTGAAGGAGTTTGGGTGCAAAATGTGAGGTGTTCTTTGACAACAGACGTTTGTTCCAAGTTTTGAATTTGGTTTCAAAAGCATTAATTTTATCGGAGATGCTATGAATAAAGTGGCTAAAGTCATTCAAATGCTGTGTTATATCGACGAGAAAGATAAAATCACAAGTCCATTCGTTTATCTTCGAATTGGGGGAACGAATATTCTTTCATTTCCACAAACAATTGAATAACATTCTGACAGTTCTTTTCTTTTCTTTTTTTTTTTAGCATAGCACTTCTACTCAACCAATGGGCTTCGGAGTTGTAAATTACATCACTATATTCACTTCTCAAATCGTTTAAAAATTTAAATTGGTGGTGAATTTAATTCACGTTATATAAAAGCGTTACGCTCGAGATTTGAGAAAACGTTTAGAAAAGTTTTATTACTGGCTTGGTGACATTGGACATATTTAAAATTTTTGCGCAAAGATCCTGTTGGTGAGTTATGCAACGGTTGACAAATATTTCTCACCCTTTTAAGTTATTAATATCATTAAATAGCATTCCTGCGACTCCTACACTCATGATTGCCGTTGGTGCTACCCCATCGGTTAATATCCCGACAATTTTATCGAATGGAATTGATAAGTTCTCCAATATCGATTTTAGTTCATTGTACAGGTCACCTGTTGTACTTCCTTTCATTGGAATCAATGAACCAAGTCCTTCAGTTATATTAAAATTCAAATCGATTCCTCTTAAAAATATTGCTTGTTGTGATACGCCACAGCTTTCATCAAGCCTCAAGGGACACCATTCAAATTTTGAATGCTTTCACCTAAAGTTGCAATTTTCCGACCTACCTTCAATTCTTCACCCAATTATAAATGTTGACAAACTGATTTTGGAAATAATGTCTTTTTTATCAGGAAAAGTTATTTCTGCAACAGCAGTTAAACATTCCTTAATCATCTCATCATTGGCAAATCGTTTCATATTTATGGATAAGATTTGACTAACGGAGTAAATTCTATTATTAGTGAAAATATTTTTAGTTAAACTCGGGGAACCATCTCCCAACAAGCAATTCGTGAAATTTTCGTATTACAAAATTTTAAACATCCCTTGAGCTTTGACTTCAAGAAGCCACCAGGCGCTACATATAGCAAGAAATTAATTTTTGGAAATGATCGCATCAGCGCTTGTCTATGATAAGTTAGCACGCTTAGGGGACAAAGAGGTTGTGGGACACTGCGGGAATGAAAGGATTGAATACGCTTGAATTTTTGCAGTCCCCCATAGCTCTATTCCGCATGTCCGGATTGGCTTAGGTATAACTTTGTAGATTACTAATTTATTTTCTATTTAGAGATGGGATCTCCTTCGAAGTAGTTTGTACAGTTGTCCATAGCGTCTGTTTAGTTCTTGTCTTTTTAACCTCGTGTGTGGGTACCGTGTCAGCCTTTTGTCGAGATGGATGCCTGAATACCGTACTGTCTCAGACACAGGGAGAGGAAAGGAATTAAAAAAAAAAAACTAATGGTCAGGACTTGCGGCAGAGGGTAAAGATAAGTGGGAGTATTTTGTTTCATTTACTTTATCCATGATTCCGCGATTGGTTGCACCAATATTCTATCTCATCAAGGTGTTTCTGAAGGTTATAGGATGCTATATGATTACTGATGATTCTTATTGGTAAATTACTTATATTAGGGTGAAATTCAATCTGAACCATGGTTGAAGCTGCTAATTTTCAGGCAGGTTGGCTTAATACTAATAAACTAGGTTTTCCAATTAAAACCTTATGGTGACATGAATAAATTATAATCTACAAATACGATAGCTATTACTGTCAAAATTAGAGAGTCTCGTCAAAAATTATTTAGAATTAGACTTTTACGTCATTTAGATTAAAGAGAGATCAAAGTAAAATATATTCTTTTCCATTTCTAGCACAATTGAGATAAAAAGTCTCTAATATTACCTACCACTACACCTTGATTACCACTCAACATAAAATTAAATTTATCGTCTCAAACATTATCGGAATTCTTTTAAAGATGATATTTTATATCTACAAAATTAATTATTTCTAATAATATCATCTAGCTCAGCGATGGGCAACCCGCGGCCTGCCACACTTTCTCGTGCGGCCCTTCAAAGATTATACATTTGATCAAAAAGATGAGCCCATCACCTTATAGGGTCTTATCAAAGAAATTAAGTATACTTTGTATCAATATACTTGTATTAAAGAATATAATGTTATACGGAATTCAGACCTTGTACGTAATGTAGCGATGATACAGCAAATATAAAACTGCAATGTAAATAGATTCGAGTGAGAATCTATAATGAAAATAATCATTTTGTCATTTCTTAAGGGGATAGGAAAAAAAACAAAAGAAAAAAACGGAGGAGCGTGGGGGAGTTACCAAGGCTCGGCTTGTTTAATTTTTTCTTCTTAATCACTAAAATTAAATTTATCCATGTCCCTGGCCCACTGACCGTGGGTTCCCATCCCTGGCCTAGATGCTATTAAATATTTAAAGATATAATTTTCTCATGGATAAGGACATATTAAAGACCTTAATAGGGAGTAAATTGCACTGCAACACTCATCCCTATAATCCTCCTCGGAGACTAAAACGGCAGTGGCCTCGTGACCTGCTATAAATAAGTGACAGTGGGAGTCCTGGGAATGGCCAGTTTCTCTAATCATATCCTGAGCGCCTGTGGCTCTCGCGCTCTTGGTCAGCCTCCGCTGGCTCTTATCCAGTGACGCGGCTGACGTAGGAGCGTGGGAGACTTCCCAAGACTCCACTTCCTCCTTCGCACGCGAGGGAGGTGACAACCATGTGGACTTGGGGTGCCTCTGGGCTGTTGATGAATTAGCGAGTGAATGAAAATTGTAAATTGGTATGAATGAGATCATTAAGCACAATTACTTATAACCCAATCAGGCAGATTGTAATTTTACCTTTTATCTGTTAATAGGGAGTAATACGCCAATATCACTTTTGTAAGCTAACAATGGAATATTCAATACTTTCAGAGCCAACAAGTTTTTTTTATGTCAGTATTTTAGTTAGTTGCAGTTTCGGTATATGTTAACTTTAGTTAATTATGTCCCTAATATGGTTTGTTTAACCATTAATTAGAAGTAAGTAATTTTTTTTTCTTTTACTAAATGATCGTAAAAGAAAATTTTACTTAACAATCCATTTAATATGTAAGGCGTCAAAATTAAAGTTGTAGCAACTACTTCGAAACGTTTGTAATGATTTACCTTTTTGTAGCAACAGTCTTTTAAAGCCCCGATTCATATTTTGTATGTAATGGCAACGTTAAATAAGAACTACTAATAAAATATCATGTTAGAATCTTTTCTAGCAGATACTGCTCTTTTGTCTGTGTTTTTGTTCAACCATACAACGTTAGTAAAAATAATTTAATCTGAATTTTCATTGGTTTATTCAGCAAATCCCAGGTTAGCATGTTTTGGCAAGTATCTGACAAACGGATACTCGTGAAATTAATCTGCCCCATGTATATCAACCGATCCACTTTTCTTGTACATTTGGCTCCCTTAAACCACAGTTCAGACGAAATACATTTCTCATTTAACTTCTTATTGAATAACTATGAAACAACGATTCTGTATTTATTTTGTAAAATACAAAGAATACTATGTTTGATTTTTTTATAAAGGCGAGTTTACAAGGGTTGACCGAACTGATCAAAGGGGTTGACTGAACGAGAGTGAACCCATTGGCCGAACGTAACATTTGTCCACGATTCATTCAAGTTGAATCTCTGCTGGTAGGCCAATCCGTTCTACCAACGAATTTACTTGTACGTGCTGCAGTAGCTATAATTTGTGACCAATTAATTATTATTTGTCAAAAACTGCTAAAAAAGACTTTGGAACAAGCCATAGATTAGAAGGGGAGAAACTGTTCAGGGACCATTTAAGATCAACAAGCAAACACGTGCTGTTTAAACGTATGCTTGAAAACGTAATTATTAATAATTGATCCTTCATAATTTCTAAGGCAGTTGGATTTGAACAGGAACGTAGTGATTTAAAATCAACCGCTACAGTCATCTGTTATTGGCTAAAGTGGGAAAAGTTCAATCTGGTTCAATGTTTTGAGCAAACACATTTGTTACGTTCTGGTGCAGATGCACATTACAAAAAAGACACAAACAAAAAAAATTCCAGACCCGCAGGTATGAAGCGTTATCTGCAGCTTACCTTCTAATTCTAAGATTCGTTGAAAATGGGGGATAGGTTTGGAAACCTTGTATGTCTCTATCAAGCTTCAAGAAAAACGATTTAAAAGTGTTCCCCGAATTTCGGATGCCATTTTCATTTGTGTTTATAAAGGTAACTTTTCGTATAAATTAACCTGAGAATGAAGTAATAATGTTTGTCTGTTGTTTGTTGACCATGAGAGCCAGTGATGCTTTGTGATGAAGTTGTACAATTAATGTCGAGTATTGAATATCACATCACTCATTATCTGGCTCTTACACTTACTAATATTTCCCTAATTGAAGAGTGCAGCCACTGCTCTCTCAATTATTTACACCCTAATCACCCTTATTCATTAACTTACTAAATCAACCGTTGACAACCAGATTGAACTTTTCCAGCTTTAGCCAATAACAAATGACTGTAACGATTGATTTTAAATCACTACGTTCCTGTCCCAATGTTTTCCATGTGAAAAGCTTTCTTTACATTGAAGCAGTTAGCGATCATTGATGGCATTAAGTGACCATACCCAAGGCCAGGGAAGTGAGCAACTATTGTACAAATACTTTTTATATGGATTTCCATAAGCATTTATTATTTAAATATGTGTTTTAATTATTAATTAATAGAAACCGAACATAAAATGACCGGCAAGATCGGTACTCAAACCCGGGACCACCCAAATATCTAGTCAGGTGCACTATCAACTAAGCTACCCTGAGGTAATTATTAAACAAAAATATTCCATTTTAGGCCAAGTTATAAAAATTTATAATGAGGTAGAGCCGACTGAAGGTTACTAACACACTACATGGTCTAGGTATTGATCTTGACCATAAAATATTGAAGGTTCATACAGAAATTAATTAGCAGTAAATACATAAATATCTTTCGATAACATTAAGTAAGGTGTCAAATTGAAAACCTCGACGTTCTAGTTAATAATATGTGATATATATTCGGTCATAATTACTTAAATTTACTTAAAAAGAATATCATACTTATCATGTCAAGTAGTGCATTATATTGAAGGTTTTGATGTTCTGATAAACTATCCAATCTAAGTCATTCAAACGGTCGCCTAAGGTGTAATCTCAATTATTTTGCTATTCCACTTTCATAGAGAGGGAGGACATTATGCATGAAAGTTTTATTTGATGCCCCAGAGATGCTAAAAATAAAATCAACCTCCTTAGAAATAATGAAGGATCAATTATTAATAAGATTCAATCAGACTGACAGATAAAATGTGATTCCGAAGAAGAGGTCGAATTAAAGGGTCTGGTATTCGTATAACTAGGGTTCGTTAATTTTTTTTTGCAAAATCAGAAACTTATGGGTTGTTACCTGTGATATCCGTCTTTACTGGTCCCCTATGCAACCTATAGAAACACAATTTGACTCATAAAACCAATTTCCTATTTGTCCTAATACAGGCAATTATATAAAACCCAAGTGTCATTTATCAACCAATTAGTTGTTACTAAAAAAAGTCTTTAATTTTGAATGGATGAATCAAACTAAAGAAAGGATATCGACATCCTGATTAAAAACTCAACCGGTGATATTGTTAGGAAAAACATTGTGTATGGTATTTCAATTTCATACCCAAATGGTGTTAAAAATAAAACCAAATTCATGATTAGAGACCGGATATTCATGCAGTAACAAACTCAAAATGGGCAAAATCATGCAGTAACAAACCTAAAACATGCGAAACTCGTCTTCATTGTTTAATTTATAACATTAGAAAATGGAGAGGTTATCTAATCTTGTTAAAATCATAGTAAATTTGAAAAAAAAAATTGATAAATAATACGTGATTCATGAATAAAAATCCACATTATTGTGTTACAGGCTGTTTTTTAACATTGAAAAGAATCGTTCCATATCTAACGAAGTTATCAGGCAATTTTTGCAGCAGGCGATTAGAGAAGGTTCCTGCTGAAGGGCGTCATCTCCAATCTTTTTTCCGTTAATGAAGTCATTAAATTGTTTTAAGCGAGTTTAGCCTACTTTTTTTTCAATCATGGAGTCGAATTCTGCATTTAAAATTCTTTCCTTGTATTTTTTAATTTTTGTTAGGATCTCTTGAACAGTTTTAAGAATTTCATTCTGAGAAATTAAGCTTTTTGGATTCCAACCTTGTGAGGGCATTTGATATGATAGGTGGGATTTAATAAATGTTAAATCGGATGTAATGGATGGTGGAATTAAGAATGGTTTTTACTTATATGAACGATTGAGACTCACTTTCTTCTGATTCTTTCATGAACTGCTTATTTTTTATTAATTTTCTACGTAAAACATTACTCAATTTAAATATATCCCCTATTGTGTTAAAACAGGTTCCGGTGGAAGTTTACATCGCAATTCTTCACTACACCAGACGGAGATTTGTAGAACACTTTTTTTGGATCGTTCACAAGTTTATTGACTAGCGGGAAAATTTTACTTACTTTCTCAACCACTCAATTCAAACCCACGAGCTAACCATGTGGTGACATGGATCATATTTACGTTAAAGGCTTTAATCACACTGGCAGCTTTGATGGTGGCAGAAGGATTTTGTTCTGGAATCCAGGATATAAAACAAAATTCATTAGGCTGTTGGTAATAAAACATGTTATTGCTCTGTGGCTGGTACTCAAAAGGACTTTGTTTGATATTAGCAAAGGTGTAGGTTTGATTTCCGGATGAAGAACTCCAACAAAGAGATTACAAATGTGAAACCTCTTTTATCAGTGGCGAATGGTTTCCTATTTTTTTTTTCCCAGGTTTTAATAATCGTCAAATTAAAAACAGCGTCCAAATAGTTTTTTCCTAAGTTACTTTCGTCCTGTATATTCTTTTGAGCGTATGTCGTCAAAAACGTTGGCAAAAAAGGCAACTGCAGCTTAAAAAAAGTAGTATTAGCCCCTAGCAATTCTTGACACAAATCGGTGTAAAACTTGTTCTTGTGTGAGGATGCTTGGAATGCATTTATAAGACCACATTAGACAAGGTTTTTTTTTTTGTATTTAAATGAAGTTGTTGTTTTATGCAAAAATAAAAATAAATGAATGTTTATTCCGTCTAAAATAATTCAATAAAACTTACCTGATTTTCAATGAACGTCAATTTGAGATTTTCTGTCGTGCCCTATAGTTTTCATACATCAGGATCAAAATACCACTTTCCCATAAGTTTTTAATTCAGGATTAACATTTACCCATTGTTTCAGTTTTGATAAAAAAAAAACTCCCGCCCGTTTTCGGAATTTTTAACATGAAACTGTACGAAATCTAGATAATAACTGATGACTGAGCCACACTGTAATTTATTATACCCTTCAATCCGTGAACTGATCAGCCATAAAATATGATGTAGAAAAGGAGCATTTCGCTTTTTGGAAACCCTTTGTTTCTAGGAATAGGTCCATTGTCTCTCCGGGTTTACGCAACTGTGCAGTACAGCCAATTACGTTATCTTCCGATTTATTATCTTGACGTAATGATTATCATTTATTTACGCTTCCAATTGCAAGTTAAACCAAATAAAATTAATAACTATTTAATATAAGTATAATAATTTCATTTCTAGAAATTTAATTTAGTTTTTTTTTGCTATAAAATGAAAAAAAAACTAAAATAGAACAATTGTACCATTCAGCTCAAAATGTTCAATTTTTCCAAAATAAATTTTGGGAATAAGCTTCCTTAGCTCATGAAACGGATGGATAAATTGTTAGAAGACATCGCAAGCAAACAAGATGTGCAGTAACACAGGAATCTGGTCTCTATTCAAGATTAATAAATAAGGACCTGTAATAAATTAATTAGAAATTTAAAAGTTAATATTTACCAATCATATTAAGTAGCTAATCAGATGAGAGATCTCAATTAATGTTTGTGGTTTAGGGTCGCTATAACTGTCAATAAATACGAGTTCGCAAATGTAACGAAACCTTTAATTGGTTCATGGCAGCTGTGACTTGAAGTTTTGTGATTCAAAGAGGTCCAATTTAAATTCATGCTTTGCTTATATTAAATTAGATAATGATATATATAAATAAAACGGCTTACTCACCATAGGGTCCACCTTGAGCCGGCGCATGTGCGGTATGCTGCGCTTGGACCTGGCGCCAGCCAGACCTCTGTGCACGAAGTGGAATTCGTTAGTCGATCCCAGCACCTGATAAACGAGTAAAAAACTCTACTAAATAAAGAAAAATTTAAGAAATTTCATAGTGTGCATCTGGGAATTCATCGAGTATGGATATTTTTTAGTATGGCAATTTAAGCGTTACGTTATCAGACAGGCTGTTTACATCATCAGCTATACTTCCGTTGTTTAAGGCCTATAAAGAAAGAGCTGCATACATTGCACTCTACGTAAACATTAAGTCAGTCGGTCCACCACTGAAGCCGCTCAGAAGTACTATCAGCTGTCCACACGCAGTTTTGGTATTCATCAGTCATCCCTTGAAGACACTCGGATGATAAATTCTTTAGAGATAACCACTTGCAGTTTTGGTATTTCCCCCACACCTGTGTTCCTCTGAAGGCAATCAGATGTCGTTGCATTTATAGATACGCATTTGCTACTGTGGTATTTGCACCCCGCCAGTCTTCCACTGAACCCACTCGGATATGTGGGACTTTATATTTAACTACTCATTTGCAGTTTGGGTATCCCCCCTAAACTTTCGTCTTCCCCTGTAGCACTCAAATATTTTCGTCTATTGCTGCCATCTTGCATTCTTTGAATCCTCCCTCGTTCAGACTCCCCGGAAGCCACTCAGATCTTCAGCTGCCCACTCGCAGTTGTGGAATTTCCCCCATCTGTCTTTCCCTGAAGAAACTCTGATGTCATCATCTTTATAGCTAACCACAGGCAGTTGTGGTATTCCCCCTCATCATTCCTTCTCTGTAGCCACTAGGATGTATGTATGCCACTTCGGACGCACACATCCGAGTGGCTTCAGGGAAAGACTGAAGGGTGCAAATGCCATAAAAGCAAATGGGTGTCAATTTCATCTTGGGGGCAATTTCAGCAAATGCCAGATGACCTGACGACTTATCGATCCCAATTATCCCTTTCTTCAGTACTTTGTTTAAATTTGAGCATTCTCATTCCCAGATGTACTCTCATGTTTTGCTTTGAAGTTATCTTTCGCACATGTCACCGGTTGTGTTGACACTAGTTATTGGGGAGGCCCTGGCTCTAAGGCCATATCCTGCCAATGTGCTTGTTCCTTCGGGAGTTAATGATAATAATTAAAAATAATTTTGGAACCTATATCACAAAAACATTCCCCTTAAACAGAAAACCTTGTTAGAAAATGACTGCATGCTCTTGTTAATACTGAATAATTGCATATTGAATAATAATTTATGAAAGGTCTGTCTATTCCCAAGTAGTCAAGTAGGCACAAGTGCTGTGACACCTTCAATCTCTTACTCGCAAGAACTGCCTTCTTCATTTCCCTAGGACTATGTAGGAACCATAGTCACCCACGTAAAAAAAATCTAATACGACTTTCAGGCTGAGTGCATTATTTTATTGGACCGGTTTCACTAAGAATACAATTATATTTGTTTATAGGAAAAAATACACATCTTTATTGCTAGACAAAATTGAGTTTGAGTTTGTGAGTGATTCAGTGGACTGGTACTTATGGTCTAAGGGAAATGGTCTAGGAATTATACCGATAAGACACCGAAAATATAATGATCGCCTTTAGTTGATGTTTAATCATTAAATAACACTGTTTTTCATTTTAATTATGATTTTGAGCGAAATCGTAAATAATAAACCTTTGAATAAAAGCAATATGATATTGAACTCCTCCTTTATGATGATTCTACAGTACATCTAAAAAATAACTAATATTCTGTACAAGTTTAGAATAATTTCACTGAAGTATTTATTTTCCAATGGTTGCTTGTGGCTAGGTGAGTTGATAGTGAGGTACAAGTAAAAGAGTATTAGTCAAGTCACAAGAGAAAGGTGCTCTCTCACTCTATTGATCAGTTTGTCATTTACACACTAGCATACCCCATAATTTAGCATATGGTAGCATATTGGAGGTGATCGAACCTAACTACTTTCGGAAGAATTCTCTAGCTTCTTTTATATTGACTATATAAACTTTTATTTGACTTGCTAGCTATTTACTTACAAAACTTAAGATATTTTAGAAATATGGTTTATTTGATGAAGTAAAAGTTTCAAAGTTTCCCGGTACCCGCACACGTTAGGGGATATAAACGTATTGATAGAGTTATTTTTTATAAGTATAATAGTTTTCTATAAATATTTTCATATAAATTTGTTTTTTATAAATAAATAGAATTAAAAGTTGCATTGAACATTTCATAAGGCTAAATAAACACTTTCAGTATTAATCATTGCAAAATCTATTAAAAATAAATCATATTTAGCTAAGCAAATAATATGCACTACACTCTAAAATTACAAGAACCAAATAAATAACATATTTGATAATAGAAATTTAATGATTTGCGTTCTTTTAAGTATTTACGTTTATACTTTGAGTGATAATGCTGCACGATATGTTACCAGCCTGATGTGCAACAAACATCGATCATGATAGTACAAGCGTGTGGACTGTTTCTTGCCACGTCTCCATAGGCCTGAAACCGTTTCCTACTGACTGCCACCAGCAACTCTAAACTGCCACACCTACATAGTATGCTTTCACTGTTCCCCTTATATGTTATAAACATCTTCTAGCATATGGTCAAATCCCATTACTAACATTCTATCAAATTTTACGCAGATTTGTCGATACTGGTGCTCAGTACAAAAATGCAGCATCGTGAATCTGAACTATTCATCAATTGTATTCAAGCTTTCATTTTTTTAATATTGAGGATACTTTCCCAAAGGTATGATACTATCTCAGTGGGCTAATCTAACACACGATTGGGAAATGTTTCATCATTCCTTTTAAAACAATTTACTGTATTTTATACTTGAATGGTTTAATGAATATATCTTAAACAACTAAGGAATCTCGAATATCAGAAAATTATCAAATTCCGACTAAACCTACCACCACAGGATTTGAAAGGCTACAACCGCCGCGTAATCAGCATGTCAGAGAAACTACACACCGTCTGCATTTACCTGGCTTTCTCTTAACATCCTGCAATAAATTTAAATGTTTATTTATACTCAATAATGCCATTTTAATGATAATTCCCAGACGATGAAGGCTGTTTTCAAACACTTCTCGCTAGATTTATATTCTTTTTTAAATTAATTATTATTCTAAGTATTAGTGTTACAACGTCTTCAAATGCCAGCAAATATCCAATGGTTCTCCCAGAACTTATATGAATACTTGTAAGGAATGTATGTTAGTTTGCCGGTTTCTGTCTACTCATAAGTTAAGTGACGTTAGCTTGACACTGAGTGAGTTTTAAAGAGTAGGTAAATTAAAATGTTGTTATTAGTTGTAGTTACCGGTCCGTAGTTGTGAAAGCCAGTCCTGAGGGCGATGCGGTCGGCCTCGTGAGGCCCTGGGTCACCCCTCAGTCTTACATAAAAGGAATTTGTGAAGACTTGTCCTGCGATGAGGTCGACTGAGAGGATGAGGGACGTCAGTAGAGCTCCAGCCATCGCCCGCATCTCAGTGTGCTGTGCCGTCTGCCGCTCATGGCCGGCATCGATCTAGCGCCCTCACAGCGCCTGCTCCGTCCGCCTCCCTTCGAACCCTCCTCGCAGCTCCTTCACTCCTCAAATTTTCCCATTTTAAACGGAAAGAAAGCCGCACCACGTCATACATTGACTGGAGTACGGTTTCCAGCTAGACCTAGGAACCTTCTTTACTCCCAACATTTATCACAAAACAAATCTTCCATCCATCCTCACGAATTCAAATATGTAGCTGCTCTACAGTGTACCTTTTGGACCGCTATTACATTAACTTTATATTTTCCATCAAAAAGGGTCATATGTTCCTCTTGAAATCAAAGGACGTGAATAAATCATTATAGAAAGTCATTAATTGAATGCTGGTACTGCCGGTGTCATTATTTGTGGACAATTGAGGGTTTTCATAACTTCATTCAACATAAACTGTTGACAGAGTTTCCAACCTTAAGGTATATTTTTACAAAATTCCATAGTTATCCAATGGCTACAGATTTACCTTATTTACAGTATGTAAGTTATAGATAAAACTTATTTTATTTTACTGAATAAATACGCTAGTTTAACAGTATGCGTAGGGGTTTCGTTTAATAACAAAAAAATCACTTATAAGGTTTACGGTTTTGTAAAAAAAAAAACGATATCCTAAAAAACTATTAAAAAAGCTGGAACGTACTACATACACAATAATTATTATCTATTACTGGTTCTCAAAACTTGTTTAATTTTATATATAGTTTAAATGTGGCCTGATGAGTAAACTTTTATTGTAAAAAAAATCAGAAAATCAAACTTATGGTTAAAATTTGGCAACTTGGGCCCGAATTTTTTCCCGTTTATTAATTTATTCTTTTCTTCACATTATTGTGTTTTACACAAAAACTAATGATCATAAATAATTAAACTAACCAGCCACTGAAACTGAGTAATCTATTAATGTAGCTTGATTTTAATAGCGATTCCATTGTCAAATTTGTGTAAAATTAAATAGAAAATATTGTTTTATTAAATTAAAAAATTTGTAATTATGAATAAGGAAAAGAAAAATTAAATCTTGTAAGAAAACTCGGAGAGAGGTTTCTCCCTTATATAATACCTATTCTCGAACAGGTAATTGAATTCGATCAACCTAATTTTTTTTTTTTCATACCCCCTCGATCAACCTAATTTTTTTTTTTCATAGCTTCTTAAAAAATTTACAGTAATTGTACAATTATAGATTCTCAGTCGAATCTATTTACAAATTGTTTTTGTATATCCTGTAGCGTTGGTACATACTAACTACAGGCAATAAACAAGTTTAATGATACACAATACCTGACTGGACTGAAATGACTCTAATGAAGGTGTTGGGGCTCACCTCTTTGATCAACCTGACCAGCAACAAGGTGTTTCCATTGCCCTTCCACGCGTAGAGACATGGTTCTTACTTTTGTGAATAGTCTCGTTCCTACTGGCAGGCAAATATTTTTACATTATTTTTAATATTATGTAAAAATTTTAGTTATCAGCACAGGGTGTTGGCTATGAATATGTGTTTGCCACAGTTATTGTTGCACGATAAAATTTTAGCAGTTGCCAGAATCTGACAATAAGCATAAAAATGTTGGATTAGGTGGTAAAATTTTGATGTAAATCCCACAGTGTTCATGCCAAATCTATTGGTTTGAAGCTTTGCTGGCTCTTTTGTTTTAATTTTATTTATATTTTTCTGCCCTCAACATTTTTTTTTTTCAACCACCTTTTTTTGTCCATAAACTTTTTTACTTGATGAAATTCTACCAGTTGCTCTATTTACAGGAAAAAAAAAAGTGCGAATTTCAAAAAGCCGACATCGTATTCCGGATTAGCATGAAAAAATAACATTCTCATTTAAAGAAACCTACTGTTGTTATTTTTATTAGTTAAAAATAACAGTTTTTTTTATCTTCATCATATTTAATCATAGTTCAGCATGTTTAGCTGATCATAAATCCACAGTATAATTTTGGAAATTTGTTCGCGTTTCTTCAATACACGAGGGCAACCTTTTGAAAATTTTTGAAAATATTGGCAGACTTGACTCTAACCAAAGACCTACTCTGAATTTCAAAAATTTGACTTCAAATAAATTTGTGGGAAAAAATCCCCCCCCCCCCTTATAAATGGTGGCCTTGCATATTTTCTCTTAGGGAACTTCCCACTTAATGCACAGTGATTTCATTATTAGTCATGATTTTTTATATGAGTTTGTTGGCAGATCGGCTCGGCCTTCATGAAGTTTTCTTAAAGTATATTTGTGGACAACGTTTCGACATAGTATGTATCTCTGCTTCAGGTCCTTGCGTTAGAAGGAGGAAAGTCTCGACTGTTCAAAAAACTTGTTCAAAAATATACTTGATGAAAACTCTTTTCTCCCAACAAACGCTTCTACTCATTAATTCCACATACCTATTATACAAGCCCTTATTAATTATTTTTTTGCAATCATCAAGTAACTATATTTACAACTACTTACTAATTACTTAATTTAATATTATTTTTACCATTGTTGTGTTCGGAGAGGTTATGAAAAGCCAGATAAAGAATATTAACCTATAATTAGGTCTATTTTTCTACATACACTCACATATTTTTCCCAAATTATCAAAGTAAGTATGTATACATCAGATTCATATATTTCTTGACATTAATATTATTGTTCATTTATGTTCAATAAATGTACTATATTATACTTTTAAAATTTTTCACAGTGAAGGTACATTTGATACATACATAAAACTTAAACATGTTATTATAGACAAAAACTTTTTCAGGTACTAATTTTATTGTGTATTTATTTTTCCGATCTTTCTAATTATAAATTACATCATAGAAAATTGAAAATTTTAGTGTTAACTTATTTAAATGATTATATATTATGATTTAAAAAAAAGTACCATCCCTCGCAGGGGGTCGAACCACGGACACCCGGGTGACGGGAGACTACCGAGGACTTGTGGTTTCACTCGCTGTATACCTATTAACGATTTGATTTTTTATCTCTGATTTTGACAAAAGACTGTGACTATAAAGTTAAATAAATTGCTTATTTACATCTAAGATCGGTTGTGTTGTAGAGGGCATATTAAATGAAAGCATAAGCACAACAATTTGATTTTGACCAAAGTGTTGAGACCAATGTACTTTATTCCCTCAGAAACAAAACAAGAAAATAAAGGACTCGAAATAAGTCTACTCTTAGGCTAAAATATACTAGCGATGCTTTGATTGTATGATAATATAATATTCCCTCTTACACCGACGTATTTGGTATGTGTCGACATTCACCGACTAATATTGACATGCGAATAATTTCGGTCTTTTACTGTGACATATATAATTTGTAATAAAAAGATTTGAACTTAGAACATAAACATCCTGGAATTATACTCACTACACAAATAAGGAACTGATACTTAAGTGGACGCAGGCAATGAGACTGTATTTGGAATGGAATGTTTGTAATCTTTGCAGGATTAATATCATCATGGTAGTACGCCTAGCGCTTCATTGCAGGTGACCGGGGTTCATCTCTCCCCCCCCCGCCAAAGAATTTTTTTTTGTTTTCTTTAAAAAATATTTGTCAAAATAAAAAAATATTAATTCGAGTAAACAGTCATTTCCCCAATCTCAACATTTTTTTTGTTTATTTCGGTACAATAAATAAAATATTGAGCTGAGATTTTACTGTTAGGCGTGAACTTAGATTTGAGTACAAGTATTTATTGGTTCGATTCCCCGCCAAAGAACTTTTTTTTTTTGTTTCTTTAAAAAAATATTTGTCAAGATAAAAAAATATTAATTCGAGTAAACAGTCATTTTTTTCCCAATCTCAATATTTTTTTGTTTATTTCGAAACATTAAATAAAATATTGAGCTGAAATTTGATTTTTAAGCTTGAACTTAGATTTGAGTACATTTGTTTGTTAGTATGTATCTATTTGTTAGTATTTAATATTTTGAAAATAAAAAAAATATTAATAAGACTGCAACAACTGTATACTTTATACTGTATATTTAGTGTAGAATCAAGCACCGCTCTTCTCGTAATTATTTGTTAACATAAAAAATTTTTTTATTGTATTTTCGTTTGACTTAAAACACTTTTACTACCTAACGGTAAATTACAAAGTAATTTCCATGTCAGATGCTTCATCATTTTTACGAACTTACGTTTGTAAGTGTCGGCCAATGAACTAAAAGGTATCAAGAGCTTGAAATAAGTCATTAGATAACGACTTGTAGAGTTGGGTGGATCCCTTATTTATTAGGCCATGAGGATTGAATATTAAAGTATACGCAGGCAAAATTACTGGTATTTCCAGCTCCATTTCTTCTGATTCTTGACAGTAGATGACAGCACACTTCCTTCAAACGTTAAACGTAGAATAATGGGTTCGAGTCACCATCAAGAAAGTTTATTTTTATATAAAAAAAAAATTTCCCCACCATGGAAGTTTTTTTGTGAATACAAATATTTTTCCCACCATGGGCTAAGTTTTTATTTTTTTCTATAAAAATATTTATCAAAATAAACAAATATTTTTTAAAATACTACTATTATTCTGGTATAGAAATAAGTACCTAGTCATTTGTTTTCAATCCCACTACAGTTTTATTTATTTTTACTCAGGAATAATAAATAAAATATTGAACTGAGATGTCATGGTTTGGCATGCACCTTGGTTTCAATGTATTTATTTTTTAGGATGAAGAAAAAAAAAGGCGTTGTATTTTCATGATATTTCTTTATTTAATGAACACCCATCCAACCACCGTAATCCCCTAGCACAGTCATTGCACTGCACCACTCATTCCTATAATCCTCCTCGGAGACTAAAACGGCAGTGGCCTCGGGGCCTGCTATAAATGCGTAACAGTGGGAGTCCTGGCAATGGCCAGTTTCTCCAATCATGTCCAGAGCGTATGTGGCTCTCACGCTCTTGGTCAGCCTCCGCTGGTGGAGGAGCGTGGGGGACTTCCCAAGACTCAGCTTCCTCTCTCGCATGCGAGGGAGGTGACAACCATATGGTAATCTGATACTGTTAGTAAATACTGTATGAATGAGCGAGTGAATGAAAATTGTAAATATGGTATGAATGAGATAATTTATCACAATTACTTATTTCCCAATAAGACAGATTGTAATTTTATTATAATAAAATGCCAAGTGTTATAATATTTTTAAGTCTCCTTTAGTTTAAATGTTATTTGAGCCTCACGAAGACACACACAGCATGTCAAAATTCTGTTATGACTTCCTTCTTTCCACAGCGTAATGAGACTGTATTTGGATGAATGAATACATCCACTCAAACATACTCGTAAATAAAATATTCTTTTGACCAACATGTACAAACACAAATAAAAAAAAAATTAACTAACCCGTACATTCATATATATTGGTATTGCAAATTTAGCGTTAGCTTGTAAAAGTATTTTTAGTTAACCGAAAATCCAGCAATAGTTATTATTACGGGTTAGCAAATAATTCCGAAGAGAGGGGGGCTCGATTTAACATTGCAAATTTATCTCCTTCTTGAAGTCTTATTTTCCCCGAATTATTGAGTTTAGCTGTATGCACTCTGAGGAGGTTCAGAAAAAAATCAGTCAATCCTACGGGAAGATACCCACTAACAGTTCTTTTTGAATTCCTGAGCAAACATTAAAAAATTGAAGATTATGATTAGAGAGAGAGCATGCATTCTTGGAGGCTATTGACAAAATAAAGATAGCCAGATACACATCTGATTACGGCCTTCTATGCTCAGCTTATGATCTGTTATGGGGGGGAGGGCGGTGATCTGGTATATGAGGCGACCTGGTCTCAATTGGTAGCGGAGCTGAAAGGGGAATTTGAGCCCATGCCATGAGACTATGCCGGGCGATTGTGATTGTGACTGTGATGAGGACTCAGGGAAGCGAAGAATCCATTGGTATATTTATTACTGTAATGGAAAATTATTACCGACTCGCAGCTTCTCCAGATGAAGTTAAAATGCTTTAATTTATAAGAGGAATCTGCACCTACCTACTCTACCTCTGGGGTTTAGCTTTGTAAAGAATAGACTCAGTAGAGAATCTTCGCAGGCTAGGAAGGGGATTAGGGCTAACGCGGTGGCGTGTACAGACCCATCGACCCCCTCCTCCAAAAACTAATTTGTTTGAGCAAAGACTAATTCGTTTGTATTCGAACATACCAAGTCCAGCTAAATTTCAGAGGGATAAGTATCTAAAATTACCTGGGTCAGATAATTCAATAAACGAAGTTTTTTGACAGCGAGGATGCTTGCCCATATTTTGGAGCAGCACCTGAGGTCTAGGGTGAAATGCTGGAACTGTAGGAGCATTGTTGCATTTCACGAGAATGCCGTAAGCCAAGGAAAAAAAAATCTGGGGAGGGATATAACCGATCCCAAAAAAAGTTAAATCGGGAAAACGCAGAAGGGGGTCGAACTTAACAGGACAGATTTCGGGCAAGCTCTCGATGTCCTATAGAAATTCTCTCGAATGGAAGGAGTGGCTTGATACGATTCGGGAGATCACGGGATAAGCAACAAAACATCTCACGATTCTATATGCAACGATAAATCTCAGAAAGATATCAAGGTGGCACTGGCAGACGGATCATCAATCGAAGCTGCTGGATCTGCAACGCTTCCAGTTGAAATAGGAGAGAAAGTGGAAGTATTAAGTATTTTGGTGGTTCCGGGACTGACATCGTCTCTAATTTTGGGGGTTGATTTTTGAAGAAGAGAGAGGTTTGTTCCATATATACCGAGGGGTACTTGGGAGTTCTAAAATAATATTGTAACGACGGAATTGTCGTCTTTGGTATGCCATGCGTCGTTGAATACAATTAACCTGTCCAAAAATTGGCTGTACTAGCCTAGGAAATATAATATATGATCGAGACAGGCGACGCGCGTCCCATAAAACAGGGGTATTACACTGCCTACCCCCATGTGCAAACCATTGAGCCCGACGAAATGCTGAAGGAAAAAATAGTCGTCCTTTCAAAGAGTTCATGTTCATCACCGGTGTTACTCGTTAAGAAATCAGATAGGTTTTGCGTGGATTATCGTCAATTGAATCCAGTGACGAAAAGGGACACCTGCCAGTTGACATTTATTTCCCACATTTTGGACAGACTTAGAGTCTGCCTACTGGTAGGTTCTACATACTCCATAAAGTTGCGAGAAAACTGCCTTTACAGTCCCAGGACGCAGGCTGCTCCAGTTTCTCCAAATGCCACTTAGGTTCACCCCCCCCCCAGCCACCTGGTAGCGTCTTATAAACGATATGTTATGGCCAGATCTAGAGCCACATGTATTCGCTTACCTCGAGGACGTGATAATCACCAGTACCGGATTCGATAAGTATTCGGAGGTGTTAGAAGAGGTTCTTAAACCTCTTAAAATTGCAGAAATATGATTTTGAAATCCAGCACCGACCAGGTAGACTGAATGCTGCAGCAGACGTTTTAGCATGTACAAGAGAATCGGATGCTGAGGCAAATGTATTTGCCGTGGAATACCAAGATATGGATTTGAGCTGAAGATGGTGGAGTCAGTAACAAAGCGTAAGGCAGAATATACCCGGCATGGAAAGTGGGATGACCGAAATTGATCAAAAGGATAGTGGATCCAAAAAAGATTCTCGGAGATGATATTTTATGGAAAATTGTGTTACTAAAATCAAAAAGATAGGAAGTGATGATGGTGTTTCACGACAACTTATTATCGGGACACCTTGGCGCCTTCAAGACCCTACAACCTTGTAGCGACCGCTAACTACATAAGACAAACCACCCTATACTCTATTGTATATATATTGTAAATTTGTAATAATATGTTGTAAATTAATTTAGACAAATGTAAATAACATTACCAAACCATAAGTCATGCCAGTGTAAATATTGTAAACAATAAAAGACAGAGGCCCTTGAAGGGAGAGTCAGGTAGCAGCTAGGAGGCTGGGTGGGTCCCAGTCTAGAAGAGGCAAACGTCACCACAACCCTGCGGTTTCGTTGGTCAGTACAAAACCCCAGATTATTGGTTACTGGGGGGCTATATATACACCCTAGTCTGAGTCGTTAAATCATTCTAACTACGGCTCTCTGACTGGTACTTGCAGTTGCACTGATGTTTCAAGATTTGGCATTCTCATTTATGAAAACTTCTACATCTCTCTTCCTAAACCTCACTATGTTTTAGTCCGGCCTCGTCAGACCCCAAACTTTCCTAGTGGGATTCTCTGTCTTCGTCTCACTAAAACTAGCAACTCTTTGGGAGAGACCTCTCCCTCGCGGACAACGGTTGCCGTGGCCCTTACCTTACCTAGTAGTGTCTCCCACGGCAATCCAGTCTGTCTCTCTCCAGTTCACACTCGCCTTTGGGATCCGGACGGTTTTCACATACCCTCAGATACCGAGTGTGAATTCGTGGTCATTCCAAGACCACATAAACTACCTACAGTACCTACCCTATACCTCTTCTCCTGAATATAGTGCATAGTCCCCAAAGTGCACTGTCGGGGCACCTACCTATCAAATATGCAGTCAGATAGTACAGTAGTAGTAAGGCCCGTCCTGAAGCAATTGTCCAGGTCATAGCCTAATCAAACCTCACTTCGTCACTAGGGCTGGGCTAGGGTAACTAGGCACCCCCCGTGACAACCCGACAAACCTATTATTATTTATTACTGGCCAGAAATGGTTTTAGATGTAGCCAAGTAGATGGCGCCAAGTAGATACGTGTCTGTCATTGAAATCTACCCAACAGGCTCCAGCAGGATTAATGAGAGCACTACGGAACCCGGGGTTGGCAGATATCATAGACCCATTTCCAAGATCAAGGCATCAGAACAGATTCCTTTTTGCAGTTAGCGAGTACTTTACGAAGTGTTCGGTGTTGCTGGCCATGAGGGAAGTGACATAAAAAAAAGGTTGCCCAACTTATTGAAGAGAGTGTTTTTTAAATGTTTGGGGGCCACAGATGTGACAACGGTGTCCAGTTGGACACCGGGTACGACAAAGAGTCGTACTTCCTGAATAAGATGGGGGAATACGCTGTGAAGGTAGGGCTCACGGCGCTATACCACCTACAGGCAAACCCTAAGTAAACGGTAAAGCGGGTCGTGAAAACCACGATGACATCATATGTGCGAGACAATCAGCGCTTGTCGGATAAAGGCCTATGTAAATAGGAATTTGCCTTTAAGACTGCCTTCCATGAAAGAACTGGCATCACATCAGCTTATCTTAGTTACGGACGTGAGCTTCCAAGCTCTAGGACTCATTATGAAGATATAGTTAACGAGTCAGCGGAAGTCGCAAGCGATAACGAGAATCATTTGGAAAGACTGACAAAGCTACCCATTCTGCTCCAAGAGTTGAAGGACAGGTTGGAGAGGACCTATGACAAGAGTTCCAGGACTTGAACTTACGAAGGGAACCAGTGTGACATAGTGTTAGGCAATATATCTGGTGCCAAACCCACCCGCAATCCAGTATGGTGGACTAAGTGTCTAAAAAACTGTGTCCGAAGTTCAAAAGATTCCGTATTAGGAAGAAAATATCATCTTTGCCATATGAAATAGAACACTCATCCTCTGGCCACTCAGTAGGAATTTGTCATGTACAGGATAGACCAAGGAGATGGATTAAGGTATTCGTGAGTCTAGGATGTGCGGTTCAAGTACTCCTTTATCACACGAAAAATTTTCCTTCCCTCAAGCAAGTAGAGTTCTTATAACGGAACGCTTGTGGGATTAAATTTTAATCCATTAATTGTACATGGGGTGGGAGGTACTGATTTTTTGGTAGTTACGTTTAGCATATTTGTAACAAGTAGATAGGGTTTCAGGCTTCCGGACACTAGGTTTTCGTGTTTTTTTCATTGTTGTTACGGTGTAGCTGATTTAATGTTTTTAGACAGGAAAGGAGGGAAACCATGCTTTGTTTGTTTTTTTAATTGTATTAATATCTTTTTGTTCTTTCATGTACACAAATCAAAATCTTTTGCATAGAACCTCCTCTGTTTATGGTAACTAAAATGAACTTCAAACCACATAATGCTCAAAATATATTTTTTTTTAATACTGAAACTTCTTTATTGAGATAAAATTACAATCTCCCTTATTAGGCAATAAGTAATTGCCAAACTGACCATTGTCGGGACTCCCAATGTCACGTATTTATAGCAGGTCTCGAGGCCACTGCCACTTTAATCACTGAGCAGGTTTGTAGGCAGGAGTGGCTCAGTGTAATGACTGCGCGAGGGGATTAGGATTAGGATGGTTGGATAGGTTACAATGGAATTACATGAACTTGAAAGGGATGAGTTCAAGAATGTAGAGTATATTAAGATCGTAATGAAGGGTTTTCTTGCTGACGTATAAGAGGCATTAACTATTGTTATCAGGCCTTTTGATTAAAAGGATTGGATACACTTGATGTTAATAGGCGTTTTTCAATATTTTTGAGAGGCTAAGGAGTAGGCTAATTGGACGGTAAGATGAAGTGTCATTGGGTGGTTTACAGGGTTTAGTGAATAGGACAATAATTTAGTGTTTCCAAAGGAGAGGGAAAAGCTTCGTTCGGATAATGCAATTATAAATGTAGGTTAGGAAGATTATGGCTTTAGGAGGAAGTTGTTAGAGAATTTGAGGAGTAAGGAGATCATACCCGAGAGATTTTCGGTGAGGTAAGTTTTTCAGAAGGTATTTGGCCTCAGAGGGATTAACGGCTTTTGGTGGAAGTGAGAGAGAGGAACAGTTATGTCATGAGTACGGTTTCGATAACTTAGGTGAGGTGTTAAAGTATGGGAAAGATACGTAATAAAGGTGTAAACACGGGCGTCAATGACCTTTGTAGTGTGCATGCATTGAAATATAAGCAGTAAACTCACATGATGATAACCCTTCTAGTTGTTATGCCTTAAAAATCAGCCAAAAACCCAGGCATTAAGGACACATCTAGTTGACACCCCCCCCCCAAAAAAAAAAACCACAAACTCGGGCGTCAATATTCCTTATAGTTGACATGTCAATAAAAAAAATGTAAACACGAGCCTCAATTACCCTTGTAGTTGCCACGACTTAAAAATAAAAAACGTGAACCCGGCCGTGAATGACTCCAAAAATAAGCATGTTCTGAAAAAATGGTAAACGTGGATGTTAATTATCATTGTAGTTGACATGCCCATAAGAAAAGCCGATAATACTGGTGTTAATTGTCACTGCACTTCTCATACCCTAAAAAAAAAACGGTAAACCCGGAAGTTAATGACCCTTGTAAATGACATTCTTATTATAAAAAACCATAAACCCAGGCGTCAGTATTCCTTGTAGTTGATATGTCAAAGAAAAAAACGTAAGCCTGGGCGTCAATGACCATTGAAGTAGGCATGCATTAAAAATAAACCGTAAACCCGGGTGTTTATAAAGTTGTAGTTGACATGCCTTAAAGGAAAGTTGTGAACACGGGTGTTAATTACCCTTATAGTTGACATGCCCTAAAAAAAGAAAGCAATAACCGTGAACCAGGGCGTCAATGATTCTTGTAGTGGGCATGCATTAAAAATAAGCAATAAACCGGGGTGGTAATTACCCTTATAGTTGATATGCCCTAAAGAAAAGAAAAAAAAACGGATATCCATGCGTCAATCTCCAGTGTAGTTGAGATACATTTAAAAAAAAAATCGTAAACCGGGGCGTCAATAATCCTTGTAGTTGACATGCCCTAAAAAAATATCGTTAAACCGAGCGTCAATGAACCTTATAAATGACATGACCTAAAAAAAAGTAAAAACCCTGTTATCCGCGGCGTCCATGCCCCTTGAGGTAGACACGTCAAAAAAAAAAGTAGTAAACCGGAAAGTCAATAAACCTTCTAGTCGACATGCCTTAAAGGAAAGCCGTAAAAAGGTGTGTCAATTACCCTTGTAGGTGCCATGCCTTAAAAAAAAAACGTGAATCCGGGCTTGAATGACTCCCCTGCAATGGAAATGCCCTAAAAAACCATAAATCCCTCAATAAGCCCTAATAAAATGCCATAAAAAGGTTAATAAACCTTGTAGTCAACATGCCATAAACACGAACGTTAATTACCCTTGTAGTTGATGCTCATTAAAAAATAAAAAACAAACCGTATACCCGGACGTGAATGACCCTTGTGTGAGCATGCATTAAAAAACCCCGTAAAGCTGGGATTTAAAACCATTTTAGTTCACATGCTCTGAAAAATATCCGTAAACCTGGGCGTCATAAACCTTGTAGTTAACATGCTAGTGGATCTAGCATGCATTTAAAAAAACAAAAAAACTTTTAGTTTACATGGCTAAAAAATAAAATAAAACATAAACCCAGGGATCAATATTACTTGTAATTGAGATGTTAAAGGAAAAAACCGTAAGTACGGACGCTAATTACACAGCATGTCAACGCTCTGGAAAAAACCATAGACCTGGGCGTTAATATTACTTGTAGTTGAGACGTCAAAGAAAACACGGGCATACATGACTCTTGTAGTAGCCATGGCTTATAAAAAAAACGGTCAATTCCTTATACCCCTGTAGTGGGCAAGTCCTTAAAAAAAAAACTGTAAACCTGGGTGTTAAGAACCCTTATAAAAAAGCCGCAACCTCAAAAGTCCATAAACCTTGTATTTGACATGCCTTAAAAACAAACCATAAAACCGGGGTTCAATGATCTTTGTTGTGGACATGTGCTAAAAAAAATCTGTAAACCTGGGCTTCAATAACCCGTGTAGTGGAGACGCTCTAAAAATCAAGTCATAAAATGATGCGTCAATAAACTTCATAGTTGTCATGCCCTAAAAAAGAGGGGGGAAACGTAAACCTGGGTGTGGACGACCCCAATATTTCACTTTTCAATGTGGATATATATTTGTGGTGGCAGTGTAGGAATGTTACTCCTGTCCTGCATACATTTGTTGAAAGTTTGACTGGGTTTTGAGTCTTTCGTATTGTGCTTGTAAGATGTTGGACTGCTTGCTTCAAATCATCAAGTGTCATTGATGTCATCGATAATGCGAGGAGACAATCAATAATATCTATAAATTTGTTCCAGTTTTCTAGTCCTGGAGTAACTTTATGTTTGTGTTGTGAACAGCATAAATACAAAATGGAATTTTTTTTATCACCAAATTTGTAAGGAGACCAATTATTTTTGGTCAAATATGAACTGGAAAATTATAAAAATTAAATAGTTTAGGATAGTTCTGGTGTGTCAGTCTGTAAAGATCAACATGTCAGAGTATGACTGATAATATGACTGTAAGAAATGATTGATTGGTAATTAGAAACAGAAGAATTACAGAGACCTACACTACAACAAAAAAATTTTTTTTTTTGTGCCAAGGATTTAATTTAGACCTGATTTTAGCAATAATTGGGGCGCTGAATCAAAATATGAAATCAGTTTTTCTCTACCTGTTCTACTTTTTTAGATCCGAGTTTTTTCTTGAAACGTGCATTTCTACACAAAATTTGTAGATCTGACTCCATTTTGTGCAGTTCTAAATCAAATATAAAAGGATTGGTTCTTATATTCTTCTTCTCTCAATAAGACAATCTTGTATTTTGTCAAGAAATTAGAGACTCCTGCAAAAAATGGGTCTTCCTGATTATTTTCTAGATGATTGGTGCCTATTTATTGACAGCTCAAAGCGAAGTTTGAAATGTGTCCTTCTACACAATGGGAATAAATATGGTTCAATACCAATTGCTCACTCAACAAAATAGTTGGTTTCATTGATGACTTTTGCCTCTATCTTTATATATAATAATATTGTATAATATAATAAAAATTCAGTGTTTAGTTTAATTTTTTATTTGATCTATGGATTTAACTTAAAATAGTGTAACATATATTACACTAAAATGTTATATCTTCAGGGCGTCAAATTCATATGAAATCAGCTCCAAATACTCCAATACCAAAACACCTGTTGGCCTGTGTTATTGTTGTTTAAAAGAACTTTACCATACATACTTAAAATAGTTTAATTACATGTGAATCACAGATACTATTGTTAATAAGAGAAAACTTTAGAAAATGTCAATATTTTGTAGTACTGACACATAAAAACAAACAGTAAAGTTTGTGTTAAAATTATTTTCAAAATCAAATTTCTAGCAACCACTTAAAATCTTACAAAATTCAGCATAAACTAATATTTTTGTGATTAGCCAAACCAATCAACTAAGACCAAGTCATCAGGATGTTGTTTTACAATCTAATAAAAAAGTAAAAGCAACACTAATATGTTGAACACTTCTTCATCTTCATCATAATTATTTTTCCTTAAATCTCTAAAAGTATCATAGATAATTTAAATTTATGATATGATAAAATATTGATGTAATAAATTGTAATAACAATTGATAATGAAGACCGTAGAGCATAATCAATAGGAAATATTTATTAAAAAGTTGAACTTTATGTATCTGCATAAAGATACAGGCCTACCTGAATCTCTGCGATTAAATACAATCAATATGCTTGATTATCTTTTGTGTTTAAAGCTAATTCCACTTTATGCAACTTTTCATATAACATAGAATGAACAAAAGTTATGTAGGCCCTGCCTTCAAAATGTATACAATGATAAGAAGCATGGTACATAATTATTATTACTGAACTCTTATATAAGATTATCATAAACAATACATTAATTTTTTAATAATTTATTTTCACATCATAGAAATGAAGAAAGTAAGATAAAAGTAACATTTGTAGTTAAAAAAATAAAATAAATAATTTCATTGCTAGTACTTAATTATTTTACCTAAATTAAATAAGTTATTTAAGTTTTATAAATATAAATGCAAAACTGCCTACAAACAAATATCACAACATTTTTACGTCACAATAAGAATGTAAACATTTTTTTTTCCATGCTGTTTGTTTATGAATAAAATTCATACAAAAAAAGAGCATTATTTGTAATAGGAAAAGTTATTTATAATAAATCTATCAAAGATTCTATGATTATAAAAAGTAAACTTATTTTTATTAAATGACATCTAGTAGTCCAGGTTTGATAACAGCCGTTTAGTATCAGAATTTCCGGACTTTCTTGACTTGGAATAAAATATTATAGCAAAAAATATCCCAAAAGCAAAAACAAAACAACCAACTGTAACTAATATTGCCCCTGTTAATCCTTCAACATCAGAACTTTTGTTAATTTCAGTAGACCTGTTTTCTACAGGCAAAGCTTGAGATTTGTCTGTAATTTGAGAATCTGAGATATATGTTTTATCTGGAAATAAATTAACAGTATTAATAAAATTTTAAATAAAGTGGAAAAATCTTGTGATTTTTTTTTTACACAGATATAACACAGATCAGAGGTAGATGGTAGATTGAGGCAACAGGGAAAATTAAAAAATCAAAGACAAAATAAGTTTAGATCATAAATGCATTAAAATAAAATAATTAAATTATAGTTAAAATTACACTATTTTATTTGAAATTTATCAAACAAATAAAATGCCTTAACGTAAGGCAGTAGGAACTTTGAACATAGAAAATTAGGCATCTATAGTCACAAGCATTATAGCACTAATTGGAGATGACAGAAGGCAATAATACCAGAACTTTGAGTCTACCGGAAGAAAGAACGTAGCCAAAGAAAAGACCGGTTTCCCTCCCCCCTCCATCCTGTAAATAAAATTATATTGAGAAATAAAGTAGATGACATTTATTTAAAGGAATGGTGATTTTGCCGCATGCAACAGAATAGACTGACCTGGAAGTGAATGTTGCAACAGAAAGTTTTCCCCAATTCGTATAAAAATAAACTGTGGGTTACTCTTTGTGTTGAACTAAGCAAACTAGTCTTTTTAAAAAGTAAATTTAATGTTATTTATAAAAACTGAAAACCAATTAGATGAATATTTCAGTTAATAGGTCTGTTTTATTTTAAGGAAAACCATGACTTTATGAGTTAAGAATATGGATAGTTGGTAGTGTGAGAAAATAACATGTTTTTCATTTCATTTTATTACATTTGAAGTATTTTAAGCTATTTAATTAATTTAATTTATAATTGGATTGTTGTCATATAAGGTAACTGACATTCAATGAGATAAGCACTTACTGATTTAAGTGGTTAAACTAGTGTAGTAAATATTGCTTTAATATTTTTTTAATTATTCAAATTAATTATGTTTAATAATATTTTTTTTAATAGTTATTTTTATATTCTGCTTGAAATGTAATATTACTATATTCAAAATTCATTTTTTTTTCCTTTAAAGAGTGATATAGTAAAGAGTTTCCCTGTCAATTTTTTTTTTTTTATGAAAAGTTATTTTTGCTCTATTTCTATAGCCCAAATACTATTTGTATGCGAGTCTCCCTAGAGAAAATTATAGAAATATAATTAAATTTTTTCAGAATAAATAAAAAACATCAGCCTCTTTTACAAATTGGACACTCCTTAAACAAGACAATGTCCCTGCTAGAAGCACTGTTCGATGCAGACAGATGCTTAGTGGGAGTTACAATACTACTCCTCAACTCTTGCTCACCCTGAATCTGGCCTCCTAGTGTAGTCCAGTCATCCAGTAGCTCTGAAAGAGTCATCTAAAAATTGCTTCTGGTAATTCATGAATCCTTATATTGTCCTAGAAACGTATTGTATTCTTCAGCCATCTTAAATTAGCACTATAATACTCAGGAATTCCCTACTCTCATCTTAAGACTTAAATAAAAGAATAAATCGATATATACAATAAAAACTGTATTCTGGGACCAAGTCCCCAAGAAATAATAATATTAATTATAATGTAAGAATAATAAGAAATCAATTCTGCCAAATAAAAAATCACATGATAAAGATAAAACAAAGCAAAACAAAGTGTAAAACACAATCAAGAAATAAAAAATAAAATATTAAATTTAAAATCATTTCAGTAAATAAATTCATTGTTGCAATGTTATAAAAATAAAATGCAATAAACAAAAAATCAGCAAAAAAAAAATTAAATTAAAAAAAACTTCAAAATTAATACATACAAGATAACAAAGCAGATAGAGAGATAGATACTGAAGTCCATTCACTGTTGGGAACAGGCATTGTTATCAACAAGGGGATTAAAAAAATAATAGACAGTAAAGGGATTTTCCACTCTTTTCAGTACTAAACATTCCTTTAATCAGTGGACTTTTACTTACTAAAACTATTTCAGCTCCCGCAAAACAGCTGGACCTTTTGTTTTGAAGCTTAAGGGCTTATGCCCATAAGGCACTGGGTCAAATGAGTAGACACAACATAACTCAAAATTATTCAGATCACATGAAATTTACTTAGTAAAAAAAAGAAATGAAATCTTAAAATATAAAAATAGACAATGAATAAGTCAGAGCTCTGATGAGAAAAAATGTCTAACTTACACAAATAAATAAAACGATGTATAAGTTTATAATATTAATAATGAACAAGTTTATGATAATAATAATAATGAAAAACTCTCTAAACTGCTTATCTTTTTATGTGACCGATGGTCTGAGGTCTCATCAAACGGGCCGACCAGAATTTCATGAGGTCGAAATCACAACTCAAAGTGGGGAGTGGTAAAGACACCTGCATATGAGTGGGTTCAAGAGAAGACTTCGATGTGGTTGAAATTATCAAAAATGGAAGTGGGTAGCGGTGAAGACACTCGCATCCAGGTGGCTTCAGGGGAAGACACACATACTGACTCAATGTTTACAAATAGTGTGTTGTAGGCGACTCTTAATCCTTAAGAAGGGGTAAACAAACCTGATCCAATAATGTAATCACACTCATTGCTTATAATGAATATTTTTCCAATGGAACTTTACCAAATGTTAATAGTGCAAAATTTAAAAAAAGGCAGTCTTTGCCAAGAACATGTCAGATGTGAAGCAATTCTTGTGTGAGACACGTCTAGTCGGCCAGCTCCAACATTCAATGTTTCCTTCAGATAACAAACATCAGCACATTGCCATCCTCATTGCCTGAGTGGCAGATGTTGAGTTTGCACCAGTTGGTAGAGTGCTAGAGAAACCTCATCAGCCCATTTAACAATACTATGCTCAACTCAAACTCAACTACTAGTAACTATCCTTAATTTCTCCTCATTTCATCTCTTACTCAAAGGAAGGACAAACATGGGGACCATAGCCATAAGCAGCAAAACCTGCCCAGTTCAGCATGCATCATCAAGTGACTATTGGACTCTAGACTTAATATTTAAATAAGGACAATTATAAACAGTTTTGCCTCATAACCTTCATTTATTAGTTTTAAAATTAATATATATTTGTTTGTTTTCTCATCAATAATTCTTCGAATATTTTCTTCCCTTGTCTAAGCCACATCATAAATAGTTTTAAGGTTAACATTTTTATTAATTAAATTACTGTCTAGCATAAAATTGCTAATCATTTTCACACAGTTGCAACCGGTGAATATTTTACAGATGCTCTGTGAATTAGGCTGTCAGTTTCGAAAGCCTTCACTGGAGTCACATTTGGTCTTTCGGAACCGTGGATTTACAACTTAGTGTAATAATGTTATGTATTTTCTTTGTTCATACATATTTCACATGTATGTATATAGTTTTTTTCTCTGTATTTTTTCAGCTGTTTTTGGCCTTGTGATACATATTGCTTACCTCTTTTCTTAGGTTAATGATTTTTATCATATTTTCTTTATTTCCGCTTTGTTGTTGCTTACCCAGTTTTTTCACTTATTCGTTCAAGGTGATCATTCCGGATCAGGTGAATCCCATTGGTCTCTTTAAAACAAAACATAAAAATGTTGCCAAAGAGATCAAAGCGATTGCAAAACAGAGAAGGCTCATTGCCACTGAACTGACCCTTCAGAACTGTTTTTATTCAAGGGCGTGCACAGGGAACTCCTTAGAAGATTTGACTCCTTCAATGAGGTTAGGGACAAAGTAGTCTTCCTATATGTTTCTCAAGACATTTCTTCTTTGTTTCCCTCAGAAAATGACAAAAACCTTCAGGCACAGACCAACAGAAGGTACTATGAGGCTTCTGTGATTCATAAATCACACATGAATCCAACTCCTGCCACTGTAGTTAATGTCTCTTCAGAATAAAACTGTGCATTTAACGAATCTCGTACCATCCGAGCCCTCTTGCCACAGATAAATCTACTACAATTTTTTGGGGTACAGTCTGATTAGGCTTTATTCCAAAACACCTTCCAATCACTCATACGTGATTGAAGGCATTACAGCCTTCAAGCCACTTCAAATACTGGAAGCAGATGACTTTATACTTACTTACCTGGTTAGGCTGAGTCTGGCCCCTCATACTAGGAAGGACTTTGAGAGGAGAGCAACCGGCCATGACTTTCCCACATTTGCACAACTCATAGACTTCTTAAAGTATGAGTGGAAATCCTTAGATTTGACTTCAGAAGAATATGGGATGCAGCTGTCTTGTCCTAACACATCTCTTTTTACTAAAGACAAGAGAAGCCATTTCAGTTGCCAGTCTGACTTCAAGAGACCCCATGCTGAGAAACAAAGGATGGCCAAAAATCAGTAGTCCAGTATCCAAGGCAAACTACACTTTGTATTAATGCAACTCTTTTAAACGCTCTCGCTTCAGAAAAACTCTCAGCCCTCAAGCACTGGACTGGTTGCTTCAACTGTTTGATGATGTACGACCATCAGGACATGCCAGACATGCACGCAATGTTTCAATGTTCATGTGGCAAGGAGACCAAAATGTCTAAAATACGCAGAACTTCCTTCAAAAAATTGCACCAACATCATAGTCGACGGGTTTGACACCCAACTGTTACAATTACTCTAAAAACATTTCTCAAACTTCACACAATAAAATGCATTAAATACAGAAGAAACCTGGAACTTGGAAGCTTAGTAAGAAGAACCTTAAAGCTGTACCGTGGAAAATATTTCAGTTAACTACCCAAGCATTCCCGGCTCTTCCAACACCAAAACTACCATGGTCTCAAAATACCTTCTCTACAAAAAATAATAATGATTACCAACCATCCATGTCTGAGTGTTATTGAAACAAATAAAAAAATATCACAATTAAAAAATGCTGAAAACAGTATGTTTAAAATATTTATTATAAGAAGGATTTCTTTCATTTATTGATTAATGGACAGTAAATTAGATATAATAAGTATTTTTATTATTCGGATGCACAAAAATCTCATGCAGACTGGCTCCGGTTGGCAATATATAGAAAATGCATAAAACCTACACAAAAGCAATCTCCAAAAATCCTTCCACCGAAACAAACAAATAGCTATAACTACCTCGATAAAGACAAATCCGTACTACTACCTACCTAGTTTTAAGCAATAAACAAAATCATTTCAAATTTAGGCTCAAATCACCATAATCGTAAAATATTCGTGACTAAAAGTCCCAATCACAAATAACTTTTTAACTCACCTAAAGAAACAGGGAAAATCATCAAAAAATTAAAAGCAAACCTCCAAGTGACAACGGCATTCCCTCCTTGATAATCCAAAATATTAGCATAAAAACGATCTTCTTAACAAATATATTTAATTCCATATTAAGGCACAGATAATTCCCCACTATCTGGAAAACTTTAAAAATCATAGCAATACCAAAACAAAAGAAATACCCAGGAGAAATTTCGAATCACAGGCTATCTGCTAGTACATCTGCTGAATACATTGTCAAAAATCCTCAAAAGATTACCACTGAAATGTATAGCACATCACACATCAAAAACTCATAATAGATGAACAGTTTGGTTTCAGAAAACAAATTTATTATTATTATTATTAATTCACTGTTAACAAATTAGCACGCCTTACAGACTTCCTAACCAAGCCTTCAACAATTAACATCACACAGAAATACTTTGTTATTTGAAAAATCTTTCAACACTATTTGGCACACTGGACTTCTTCATAACCAAATTATGAATCAGTTTCCCCTGTACCTGATTCACACCAGCTATTCACACCTTTCTGATAGACAATTCTATATCCAAATAAATACATCAACCTCAGTATACCCCCTCTTACAGCCAGCCTATTACGAGGATCCTGTCTTTCACCAACATTACTTAAAATGTTGCCTCCATGATCAAATATCCTGCTTTGACCCTAGACAGATCCTTAACCTTCACAGAATACATCAACAGGAAAACTGACAAACAAAAAAATCCTTTATAAAATGTTTCCATATTTAAAAAAAAAAAAATCTCAGCAAGTCCCTTTACAAATCAGTCAGCAGATCCCCTATCATAGATAACCTATATCTACCCAGTTGTAACTAACAGCACTTCTTCAAGATCTCTCAAGATACACTCACAAAAGAACTAAACATCTGTTGCTAAATTAAAATTTTCCTTTTATTTGAGTAGGGATTCCACAATTTTAGTACGTAGGTTAAAAATGTTTTGTGTACCCAAAATATTGCTGTTCATGTAAACGGTATCCTGAACATGTATACATAGGTAATAAAAATCATAATTATGATGACCTTAAAAATTATTTTAATTTTAATTTATAAACATTTTTGTTTAATTTCTAAATCATTTTTTGTTATTTTGTAAATATATTATTATGATAAAGCCATACAAAAATAACATGGAAAGGATTATTGTATCAATTAAATACAATATAAACTGTGAATTAAAACAAAAATAAGGTTTTCTTATCTATCAAGCTCAAACTGGGTAACTTAATTCAAAACTATTATTATAGAATCAAGCTACCTACCTATTCATAGTTAATGCAATTACAACATTATTCTATTATAAAGATACATATACTAGACATTTTACAAATGTATAGAGCCATTCTCAAGGAAAAATTAAGCCAAAATTTAACGTTAAAGAATATAGGATAGAATATAATTTCTAAGAGGTACGGGTAATAATTCAATTGAGGAAATCATTTTTTAAATAAATTAGTTATATACTATAAATCAGAGAGCTATACAATTAAAATTGACCTAAAATGGAATTTTTGAAATAAAAGAAACTATCTTGACCATTTACTTTAAACACTTTTAATGATTTACTATGTAAACAAATATATGAATATTGTTAATTGTTTAATAGAAGCACCTTAATTTAGGAAGTTTTTACTATAATTATTTTTAAATTTTGTAATATTCATATTTTTTTGTTATATTATTGTATAGTAAATATTAAATAGTCAAACAAACTCCAAGAATATACTTCATTATATGTAAACATATTAAAAAATAAATACTGCAATAATACCATTTATGATAACTTGAAAATTTGTAAATATTGTGATGTAAACTTACTATAAATGAATTTCCAGACTCTATTAGGTCCTATCTCAACAACATATACACTTCTACCATCCAATGAAGTAGCAATGTCGTGAGGATATTTTAGCTCTGACCCAAAAATTCCAACCAAATTACCACCCATATCCACAACGAAACCTCGCACTGGAACCTTTGAAAACCCTTGTCCATTAATTACAAAAAACTTGCCACCTACAAAAAAAAATCATAATTTGTTTATAGTTGATAACAATGGAAGGGAAGATGGCAGGGGATAGAGGATTTACAGAAGGGCAGTAAATACTACATTTTAAGCAAGTTTAACCTCAGTCAGCACTCAAATAGGTGATCTCTCTCAGGAGATGATAAAGCTACGAAACCTTCTGATTTTCATCCCTCCAATTAGCTGCCAGGCTGGAAGAGAGATGCTTTACTTTGAAACAAACATGGAGGATCCTCTTCGATTTTTATGTCAGTTTAAATATACTTACTATGATAGCTGTCAGAAAAATGAGCAAATAAAGCTAACAATTTTTAATCCATGTAAATAACAGTAAGGCTTGCTAAATTTCAAAACATTTATGAAGCCATCACCTCTTTCTTTCCTTTCTGCCAACTACATCTAATCCAAACTTGTTAGATTCACAAGTAGCCAACAAGTTTATTGTAGCATTAACAAAAAACAACATTTATAATTCTAAATTTGATAGTGTTTGACACCATAGTTCCTTCTTTCTTCCTTCCTAACACCACCCTTCACTCTAAGTTAAAATCATTAGCCTTCTTCAACAGCTCTACCTCACCCGTTTCACTAAATTCTATTAACTAGTACACTGAATAATGTATACAATTTAAACTTATATTCTAGAAAACCCTGGATTATAATGATGAGCTATTAGTTAAGATACAACAATGACAAGTATTAGAAAAAGAAAAACATAAAAAAAGTCGATCTCACTCCTCTAATTTATGAGCTATCTCATGTTTCAGCACACAAGCTATTTCAGAAAAAAAGTTATAACTTTTTTCCCCAAGTTCAAAACAAATTGCAACACAGGTATCTTGTGTGTTTATAAATATAATTAAAAATCTCTATAAATATATTGAATCAGTATTCTGTGTCATGTGTTTAAACTAGGGTGATCGCTATACCTTTGATTTTCCTTACATAAACCATGTCCAAAATTAATTTGATTGATTAAGAGAACTTTGATGATTTCAAGACTTATTTGATATAATTTAAGTCTATAGTAAGACCACATATTAAATATTTGTCTCTAGTATGTTTTATTAAAACAAATAAAAAAAAATTGAAAAATTTGAAAAAGAGTTTAAAAAACAGAATTTATCTGAGCTGAGGTTTTGAATGAAGAAAGCCCTCTTTTTGCTTGTGGATTTGCTGGTGTTGAAATTACAATGTAATAAGACTATTTTCATTGCACCAATCTTCAAGTTTAAGTTCACCCAACCCCAACTCCTAAAAGAATTACGGTAAAGATACACATAGCTGAAGTCTATATTTCAAGAGTCTAAGAAACATAAATTTTCAAACTGGGTTGAGCTCAGCTCCAGAATTTATATAGTACAAAACAAACATTCCTTACCCAGAGTTGCCCGGGTATTCATTTATCACAATCTTCCATTAAAAAGGAAAAGGATGAATTGTATCAATAGTGTAAAATCTGTCATTTTAATTACAGCTAATTAAGAGTATAAGTACAGTATAAATATTATGATATAAAATATTTTACAAAATTAACTATAACACTAATTTAACTCAAAACTTTATTGTAAACATTTTCATTTTCAGCTCCAGGAGTGTTCGGGCGTACGTGGCTTACGAGAATTTCGTAGCGGGGGCGGATTGTGTCGGGATCAATGTTGGCCGTACGGTGGCCCTAGTATACAATCGATAGCTAATCGAGTCTTATCTAGGAGGCCTCCCCCCTCCCTCTCACCTCTCTCTCTCTCTCTCTCACTTCTCCGTAAGACTATGACCAAGGCAGTTGTCATTTATCTGGTTAATCGTCTGTGCTCATCTGGAGTTATCGTCCGGCGGTTTTATATCGACATATCCTCTCATTATTCCCAACTTCCTAAAATCCCTTCGTCGAGAAAAACATCGCTTGCGATCCAGCTTCAGATAGTCATCTTGTGGCAGAACGACTCTGGACTTGGTAAGTCTTCTTCATTTATTCACCTATTTCATCTGATTCTTTTCACCTTTTTATTTCCCTGTGGGTGTGAATCAAAGGCTCTTGGAAGGTTCATCTATTGTAAATTTTCGAGAGTCGGGTTTCCAAGGAGCAAGAATAAATAAATTCTTGGGTGAATCCACTCTTGATCAAGCAATATTATAACTTATCTATAGGAGAAACCTGGTGAACTCATGAATATTCTGCGCTGTTGGGTGGTGTTTGATCTTCCTCCTGCCTTCTATCTGGCTCCTGGCCTTTATTCAGATCTCTAACTGTGTGATTCATTCTTCGATGCATGATCTCAAGGTCACTTACTAACTAACTCTAACTGACTCACAGAACTCGTAGATCTAAGGGCTAAAAAGAGAGATAGAGGGGGCTCTAGTCAACACAGTATTTACAGCCAGCTTCCCCCCATCATGAGCTGGTGATTTTCTTACATATGGGTAAGCCCTTGTGGCGTTTCTTCCGGCATTTTCAGTTTGTTTTTTTTCACTTCCAGGGGTCATTTCTTAATACCAACTGTCCTTTGAATACCTGCCTTGATAGCCAGTTTGCCTGGGTCTTTTCTATGTTATCTGCTTTTATTACTGTGGGTCAATGGGTTTTCATGTCCTTCGTCTCAAAGGCCTCAACCATACACATTGCATGCAAAAAATTTTAAATAAAATTCAATTTTACCACCAAAATATCACAACATATATGAATGAACTGAGAATGTATTCATAAATTTCTGTATATGTCCAAAACTTATAACTAAAATCGACAAACTGCATACTCTTAAGTCCAAAATTTCGATAATAAAGGGAAAACGCCTTCAAATTTGCCACCAGTCGAACTTATGGGCATTAAGTTTAGTCTAGAAAATTAGGATCACACGGTATGACTCAGGCCCGTATTGCTGTTGTATCCAAAACTTGGTTAAAATTTTTCATTAAACCCTCCAAATCCTCCATTCCCAATTATGCAAAACACAGTTACCACATACACCTACCTGATTATTATTCATCCTTTTAATATCTTAAAATGATATACTTAATCCAACAAATCACATCAGCTCCTGGTTCTAAATCAAAATGCTAAAGCATTCAAAAATTGTCCTTTCATAAACCAAACAGCACCTTTACTTCAATCCAATAACTCTTAGTAGCCCCTATGCCAATTTGTCTCCTCTTTTAACAACTTCCCACTCACTATCTATACAGCCTTCCTAAGATTCAATCGAGATAGCTTCTTTTTCTGTCATATCACCTTCAAAAATTTATTGTCCATATTTCTGAAAACCTGTATCGATGGTTAAATTATAATTCTCCTTCTTTGATGAAACTCTCCAATAATGTTCCACAAGGATCTTCCTAATTCCTGACATTATTCTCCATCAAATGTAATGCCCTACCACTCTTCATCCACCAGTCACAATATAATCTTTGCAGATGAATTCCAAGAAGTATACCTTCCATTCTGCCAGTCAACCACATCAGGCCACAGAAAAGCTTCAGGAAGATATCAACAGAATTCCTACCTGGGCAACTGAGAACATGATCACAATAAACAAGAGAATATTACTAAGACTATTGTAATAAGATTAAATCTCCTACTAAAAACTGTTTATTCTTTTGATAACATCTTTCACAATAATAATCCCATAAAATATTATTCATTTACATATTTTTTGGGTTAAATGATATATTTTCATTTTATTGTTTTGTAATGTTTACGAGCTAGCACCGATTTATGGCTCTAAAGCTCACATTTTTACCAGTTGTAATTATTTAAAGGGGGCAATAGGAACAGAGTAAATAAAAGGGTTATTATCATTAGTAGATAAATATTATTAAATAAATAAGCTTTTCATAAAAGTCCATAAATATAGAATAGAATATAAAAAATATTTTATTCCAGGACTATATCTCCTACCCAATGAATAACATTTATGTTCAGATGACAAATTTACACCTGGCAAATAAAAAAAACTATAACATCATAATAGAAAAAGAAAACTAAAACAAAATAGTAAAAACAATGTAAAATAAAGTGTAAACCTCTATAGGAATGATATTAATAATTATGAAATAAAATAAAAATTGTTTAACTGCTTTTAGGAAATAAAACCCATAGTATCCACCTATTAGAAACAACAATATGCAGAAGTCTGTACAGTAAAACATTAAATAAAAAACAATAAAATTAATACAAAAGAAAACAAGAAATGGACATGCAAACAGGAAGCCAACTTTATCTGTATATAGTTATTAATCAAATAAAAATAATTAATACAAAAATAAAAGTTAGGAAATATAAAATAATGAATGAGTGAATCGTCCCAGACTAACGAGTGTCTCCTTGGATGCTGAGAAGGTGTTGGAATAGAAGAGCTTTGAAGGTTCACAGGTATGAAGCATGGCGGACATTAGGTGGTAGAGAAGGAAGGACCGATTGTATACTCAAATTTTGTAGGCAGTAGTATAAAGGTCAGAGAGACCAGAATCTGGGGCGTGTTCCAGGAGTGGACTGAGGTTTTGAATTGTAAAATATTATACACAGTAAACTCCCCCATATCCAGATTAATGTGAGCAGGGGTGATGGAGGGGATATGGGAGAGTGACTAGGATATATACGAAATAAAGAAAAATGTAAGTAATTATACATTTATTTTATGTATTTAGGATAAACTTTACAATTTTACATCAAAATATTTGTTAAAAGTTGTTTGCTTTGTTTTTTATTTTGTCAACCTTTCTAAGCCATGATGTCTCACCAGTGCCTTATGAGCATGATATCAGTAGGAGTGGAATGATCATGTTGTTCCACGTTATTTATTGCTAACTCTTGTCCGACATCACATGTCACTCACTCTGCAACTACAGTGTCAGTAATGTTTTTGGAGACATTTATCCCTTTGAGAATAGCATTTAGCAATCAATGTTATCATCTTTTGTCTCTACAATTTTATTGAAGTTTGTCCCAACATTTTTGTAACATTGTTTTTATACACATATTTGTCTAACAATTTTGATGTTGAACGATGAATTTGACAATTATTTAAAAAAAAAATTTTTTATGTATTTGGCTGTTTGGATATGGGAGAGTCTACTGTATATAATAAGTGGGGTGACACATATTGATGATTTGAAAAAGGAATGAACCAAGGAAAGATTGGGCACAGAAGGAGGGGAAGAGCCATCCTAATTCGGCGCACAGTTGTGAAACATGGGAGCGCCGCCCCATGACAAATCCCAGTCCGAAAGACATATCTAACGAATCAATTCATGATTCACTTCAACTTGCCCACAAGTCCATCCGAGAGACCCCCATACACCATACATCCATAGTCAAAGTGAGGGAGGAAACAAGGAGTTGATATGTAGGCTGGGGGACCAGGTGGCAAAAACAATGGGATAGTTTCAGGGTACCTGTACCTATTCCCTAACGGGAAATTTGTGAGATAAGTTGGTTTTAAGAGAGGGTTTGGTCAATGGGTATCCCTAGGTTTTTGACAGTGGAACAGAAAGTGATGGGAAGGTTATTAAGGATTAAAGAGTCAGTAGGGGCGATATCGGCAAAGGATCTTAGGAGGAAACTGGAGCCTTTGACAATTGCCTGGGTTTTTGCTGCATTTAACCTCTGTTTATTCAGGTTTACACAGACACTGATCCAAACTTGGTTTCCCTGAATCTGGGCAAACATAGCTAAAAAATGAAAAATGGGAGGGGGGGGAGAATATGCAAATCTACTGATTTGGGAGTCATGGGTGATAGGAACAATGATGCATAGAGTTAAGGAGATCAAAAGACAGGGGGGAAATGTTCGATCCTTGGACTGCATGAAGTCCTTTAAGGAAAGAGTGAGGGAAGCAGATAGAGGTTGATTAGGGATAAATACCACTTGTGAAAAGTTGGAAACAAATGATCGAAACCATTGAATAGAGCTACTGGAGAAGGTTAATGATTTTAACTTGGAAAGAAGGATTGTGTGGTCTATGGTATCAAATGCTTGGGAGAAATCTAGGAACATTAGGACTGTTAGTTTTTGTTGAACAATAGCAGCATGAGTGTCACTAATAATATTAGCTAGAGCAGACTGTGTGGAGTAACCGCAACGGAAACCAGATTGGAAAGGGTCGAGAAGTTGGGATTGTTCAAGGAGATCAGAGATTTAGGATTGAGCTAGTCTTTCAAGAGGCTTGGAGAGGTTAGAAAGGATGGAAGATTGGGTGATAGTTGTTTGGTAATGGAGGGTTAAGATTTTTTTTAAGGGTTGGACTACTGATTTTTTCCAAGAAGTTAGTAAGACTGAGTTTTGAAGGGAAACATTTTAAATATAGAGAATAACAGGCAGGATGGCTGGAAGCCATAGTTTTATTAACTTCACAGGGATTCCGTCAGGACCAGTAGCGTTAGTAAGTGCTCTCATTACGGGGGTTATAAGGTCTGTATGAAAGACATGTTTACAATAAAAACATTACCATTAAATGAGGGCTCACAAGGAATATAAGATGAGCGAAATGGTGAAGGGGTTGAGGAGGCAGACACAAAATATGAGTTAGCCAGAGAGTTACTGGGAGAAAGCAGCAGAGGAGTCACAGAGGGAAAGTTTTCGAAGGAGTTACCATTTGGATTTATGATCAGGAGCAGAGGAGAGGGCTTCATGAAAGTAATTGGACTTTGCCTGCCAGACTCTTCCCTCGGTCAAGTTGCAGAGTACCCTGAATGCCTGATAGTCATCTACATGCTTTGTGTATCTAAAGCGTCTTTGGGTAGCCTCACACTTTCTTTGGAAGTCCCTTATCTCCTGGCATATCCACAGAGCAGTCCGGCGACAAAAGGTAGAGGTTTTTAAGGGTGCATGGGCATCAAGGATATTAAGGAGGTTGGTAATGAGAATGGAGTCAATTGTGGAGCAGGAGTGGACAGTATTCCAATCCAAGGCTTCGAGATCCAGTAAATTGTTTTTGGAGGAAAGGGCATCTAGATTGCGACAAGTTATGGTTTTAGGAGGAAAATGTGGGGTCTGGATATTATGGGAAATTGGGACAAGGTCATGAAAGGACAGCAACTCAAGAGGCAAATGAGAAGAAGTGAGAAGATTTGCAGAGGAGTCTCTGACGTGTAGATCCATATACTGGGTAACATCAGATACTGTAAATAGGAATACGTTTTACAGTCCTATAAATGATTTAACAAAGGAATAAGACAATCAGCGATGCATCTGAAATCTATGCTTAACATTTCTATTACTATTATATTTTGATATTTCTGTAAATATTTCATCACATTATTGCATGATGTGTTTACATTTGATGAGTTTTAATTAATTAATGCATCTAACTCTAAGTAAGTCAAACTAAACTTCAATCTTGTCTTCATTCATCACTTCAGATTCATCTTTCTTCAGTTACCACATCAGTCACTCTGTATATCTCCATTTTTTATCATATTTCATACTTATAAAATAGATAAATTAAAAACACATGCATACCTGATATAGAAGAATATGCAACTGAAAAAATACGGTTTCCCATGTAAGGAGAAGTAATTTCAGTGGCATTAGTTCCATCTTTTATTGTATAACAAACAATTCTTCCATTCTCTCTGTCTGCGACACACAACAATCCTTTTTCTTCAACAAGGGTCAAAGCGTGAGGTACTCGCAATTCATATAGTCCAGGTTTATACCTAATAACTAATAATTAAACCTAATTTAAACAATAAAAAAACAACATACAAAGTTCACATTTGAAAAAAAAAACTATTTATTCTGGGACATTGTATAGGAATTTAGCTGCCAAAAAAATTTAAAATAAATTATTCTGATTTGATTAGCTTATATATCATATTGGACCTATGTACATATCTGGTGACTTAAGTGAACCAACAGCAAAATATTGAACAAACAAAAAACATAAATGAATAGAAGTAAATGACATTTGCTAACAATTATAACTAGGAACATAAGGTGAAATATAGGAAATATTAGTGGAGGAAAATGAGCATGAAAGGTTGTAAGGGTAATTTAAATAAGTAATAAATAAAATTAATGAAAATTAAATAATACTACTACTAATAATAATAATGAATTATAACTTTTTTAGATTGAAGGGAGATAAGGAAATAGTAAAATCTGGATTAAAAGATTAAAGAGATCCAGAGCAACCAAAATTTATGTGAATAGTCTTCCAAAGGTTTGTGGCACAGATAAGAAGAAAATGGTCAAAGGAAGTTTTTTTTTTTTTTTACTCAATTGGATATTTGCTGAAAATTACTGTGAAAAGTGGAAATTGGAATTATGCAAAATGGAGACATACTGCTATGTAATTAAAAATATTTTTCTGTTCAGTGATCAATAACTTCACTTTGAACACATCTTCAAGACCAAGTGCCGATGAGAGAAGTGAGAGAAAAACTATTTAAGAAGACCCATATGGTGGCAGCTCAGGGAACTACACTGCCCTCTCTCTCACATGACCAAACAAATTCCAGTCAGAACCAGAAGACAGGATGTTGTAGGCACTTTCATAGTTTACTCTTGTAAGATGTGTTTACATTTGATGAGTTTTAATTAATTAATGTATCTAACTCTAAGTAAGTCCAACTAAACTTCAATCTTATCTTCATTCATCACTTCAGATTCATCTTTCTTCAGACACCACATCAGTCATTCTGTATATCTTTATTTTTTATCATATCTGAAACCATTATGTTGTCACTAACCCAACATTTTCCTGTCTTGGCCAAACTCACCTAAATTGTATATTTTTCAGCATTATATTTCATTATTATCTTGTATCTAAGTGTTTTTCTTAATTTCTTCCAATCACAGTTTACTCAGCCATTAATATACAGTCCACTCAATCATTAATTTCAGTTCTCATGTTTCACATAACTTACCAGCACCTAAAGCTCACTGTTTTAGATCTTTGAGTAATATTAGATCCATAAAGAATGAATTTTACTTCAATCATCTAGAAGCTGTCAGTGCGGAACACTTAGTTAAATATAAAATTAAAGGAATCATCTTTAAACATGTGAAAAGGTCCCATCATACAGTAGGCAGAATCGCAAATCTAAGTGGAAAAAGGTCGTATTTTGTTTGAAAACTATTTGATTGATACGAAAATTGTGTGCTTTATGTTTTTTGTGGTGTAGATTAAAAATGCAAAGTCAAATCTGAATCTTAAGTCAGAGTCAAATCATTTAATATGCAAATGATGGGGATTTTTCACATCAAATTCGTAATCTACAACCAAAATAGCGTAGGAAATTATTTAGGAAAGGACTACCTTCTGTTAAAATGTAATACTTTTATTTGCTTATGTAACATTACATAACCTGTGTTAACATTTGATGAGTTTCAACTAAAATTAATGATCCAATCCTAAACAAAGTGTTCTCCGGAATTGTAGGTTGAGTCATTTTCCTCTAGAGTGGAATCGTATTGGCTGGGTAGGAATATAACTTCAGAGGACAAAGGACCACTTACCACGGAAGTGGTAACCATTTATACAAATCAATGTACCATTTTGCAGTGCCAAATCAATATTCATCATACTTACTTATCTGCATCAATTAAATAACTAGATGATACAGTATGCAACATTACAGAGAAGCCTTGGAATCAAATCTTGGCTGACACCAGTTATTTCGCTTGCAAGACCCCGCTTGGCAAAAAACCTCCAAGACAAATTAGCATCCTTCATTTATTTGTGCAGGTTTAAGAAGCTGATTTTCATTTTTATTCATTCCTGAGATATACTGGACATTGCTGAGTAAATTTTATTTACAATCATTGCTGAGTAAATTTTATATACAATCAATGCATTGTAAATAAAATCAATTTTTGATTCTATGCACTACTATTTCTTGAACTTCAAATTTGACATTGGATTCGTAATCTATACCCTATAAAACATAAATCGCCAAATTTTGGTATCAATCAGACAGCTTTCAAACGAGATATGACTTTTCTGCACCTAGATTTGCCATTCCACCCACTGCGCGTCATAGCAGGATTGCCTTTTAATATTATGGGAGAAAGTCTGAATTTATCTCTGTTGTGCCGACTTCTTTACTACGAATAAATAGAAGTTATTACCCTCTTCTCAGACCAGAAAACACCCCCCCCCCTACGTTTCCACATATTATGAATAAATCTTCGGCGTCCGTATAGAAGAAAGAGGGGACTAGTACCTGCCTACATAAGGCAGAAATTCTGAGCTTTTTCAACCAGTCGGAACCAGACATTTGAACTGAACACTGCTCTTTCTGTGCACTGGCGCTTGTTGCTCTAGTCAAATCATGGCTTTCTGATTCAACTACTTCTGTACCTATCTTTCCTAACCTTGCTATGCTATAGTCCAGTGTTGCCAGACCCCACACCTTCCTAGTGGAATTCTTTGGCCTAGTCTCAGTAAAACTGTCACATTCTTCGAAGGGATCTTCCATTCAGACAATGGTCTCTGGGGTCCTACAAAATGTACCTAGTAGTGTCTCACCCCAGCGATCCAGTCTGCCTCTTTCCGGTTCACACTCGCCTTTGGGATCCTGATGGTTTTCACCTACCCTCAGATACCGAGTGTGAATACGTGGTCATTCCAAACCACATAAACTACCTATAAACCCCAGCCTGTACCTCCCTAGTTTATAGCCTAGTTTATACATCAGAGTTACTTGTATTTTTTTTGTAAAATATTTTTAATTTCTTTCCAATATGATCAATAACTTATAATTAATGTATGTTAAGTATGTTATAAATGCATATTTTGAGTAGGGCATGAAATAGGGCATGGGGGCATAATCCCAAACACCCTACCTCAGCCATATCAATACACCTTGAGAATTACCATGTATTAATGGCTACAACCATGTTTTCCCCCAACAGTACTGAAGAGGAGAAATTATAGGATTTATTGGCAACAAACAGAAGGGTACCGCCATCCTAACTCGGGGTAGTAAATCTCTCGGCAGTCTCTAGGGATCCCGAGTATTATTCTTAGAACACAATTCATCATTAATTAAGCTTTAACAAAGCCTCAAGATCTTCAGAGAGGCTACCATAACCACACAACTGTAGTCAAAATGGAAGAGACAAAAGAGGAGACTGTAATAGGAGGAGATTTAGGAAACATGGTCTTACCAGAATAGAGTTTGGTTGAGGACCAAATCGAAGTTTTTGACTAATGTGAAGAAGGAGATAGAGCAAGCACCGATGTCGGAAGTAGGAATAAAATTTAGGGTTTTGAGGATGGGACATGAGCCAATAATTGCCTTGGATTTATTAACATTCAAGATTGTGGAGAGAACCCCAGGTTCCGATTCAGATTAGGTCTTTCTGAATCAATTTCGGCAAACTGAACTAAAGATTTTTTTTTTTTATGATTTAATGTTTAAATACCTATATTAAAATGATTTTGTTCTGATCCAAAATAAAAATAACTGAAATTAAATTATTTTTATATATTACTCTATTTTCTAAGAGTAATGTGAATATTATTTTTGATATTTAATTCAATTCTTTACTATTTTTAATAATTTCTTGACAAACCAGTTTACAAGGCCCGTGGAGCTGGGGAGCTGCCTGGACTCCAGAGAGCCTGCGAGGGGCTTGGGCCTCTGTTCTTGCTTTTATGCTATCTTGGATCACACATGTAAAGACAATTTGTTTTCTTTTCTCCATAAAATATTGCAGGTGTGTATGATTAAAAAGTTGTATTTATATAACCATAAACATCAGACCAATAACCTACTACGATTTAAGCCAGTTAAAAATCACAATGCTATACCTCTAATTGATAGGAATAATATTATATGAAATTAAAAATAAAAGTGATACTACAATTATTAAGAGTGATTCTCAATAGTAATAGAACTTACCATTTCTTTCTCTTCCCCACTGCGATATCTTAATTCCTTCAGAATTAAACTTAATAATACGAGAATTGCAATATCCATCAGCTACAAAGAAGTCACCATTAGCAACAACTGCAACAGAAGTTGGCTTGCAAAAATGTTTTGAATCAGAGCCAGGAATGAATTTCTCTCCTAGTTCAAGAAGGATATTATTGGATTTAGGTGAAAGTTTCATTACTTGATGAAGAGCAACATCAGTAACCCAAATATTGAAATCATAATCCACCGTTATCCCATGAGGTAAATAAAACCTGTAAGGTACAAAATATAGAATATTTTACACAGAATGTTTGGAAAACTGTATTTAAACAAATAAATGTAAGGAAATTTAATTTTAATATTATTCAATGGATTTAATAAGTAGAGATAGATAATAGCAAGCATTTATCGATATGAATAACATAGAGCTTTATAAAAAAACATAGAGAGAGGAGAAACTTTGCATCATAGGAAGGAGAGGCAAAGAAAAAGGACTTCTACTTATCTTACTTTATCAGAACTTCTTAAATTGAATCAAAAATTTTGGATAAATACCACATCTGTGGTGGTTTGATGACAGAAGGAGATGAAGGACAACAGATTCATACTGAGTATGCTCAGGTTTTTTGAGGAGGGAGTAAGCGAAAAATCCTTTGCCTCCAAAAAACCTGAAGAATAAATTTAGAAGGAGAACTCTCCAACTACAAGCGCTAATTTTCTTACCTTCTTAATAGCGATAGCTAGGATGAAACCAAGGAAGGGATGAAGGAAGGCCACCACAGAAACATTGAGCAAGAAGCCTTTTATAACCAGATCTCCCTAAAAAATGATTTTCTTCCCGATGCCAAGCACCTTCACTGGGGCTCGAGAACAACAAACTTCAGAGGCTGTTCCCAACTGAAAGTGCTATCCTTCAAACATTGTTCCTTCCTACCGCCAGATTCTCCTACTTCTTGTCTTACAGATTCTAATAGAAATCCTGACCTTCTAGTCATCTTTATCTATGTAATATAGATGGGCGCCGTGGTGTACCATGGTAACAGTGTATGATATCAGTAGAATAAACATGAATGGTGCCATTAAAAATCATGTAATTTAATTATCCTTAAATATAGTTTCAATTGTATCATTATTTAAAATACAGACTAAATAAAATGGTGTCAGGTGTGTAAAGTGGAAAAGTCAGTCAAAAGTTGAATATAAAATAATCGGAAAATGGAATAAAACATCTATATTATATATTATTTTTACATTACATCTAAAATGTCTATTCAGCCGTATATACCAGCCTTAGAACTAGAAGGATGCTCTCCAATGGCACTGTCGAACACGTGGGATTTCTGGTTAAAACAACTTAAACTGTTCCTGATCGCCACAAATTTAGACGGTGAAGCTGAAAAAAGGAAGTTTGCCCTGCTATTATCAATGATAAGGCACAAGGCAATCGTTATTTTTAATTCATTTGATATGGACACTGAGAATAAAACGTTAAAACAACTGGTCAATTTTTTTGAGGCTTACTTCAATCAAAAAAAAAAATATCACAGTCGAGCGACACAAATTCTTCTCAAGAGTTCAAAAAGAGGGTGAGTCAATTAAATTATGTGACACAATTAAAAAAATTAAGCTTAACTTGTGAGTTCAGTTCTATCCGTGAAGGAAGACCTAGTCTAAGAGTTTTTTTTTTTGTAGGTTAAACAAGTCAAATGTAAATAGAAAGCAAACATTTTTGCAAGAGGATGGGTGTACATTGGAAAAAGCCTTAAAAATTTGTTAAACAGTTGAATTAACCCAATTACCAACACAAGAAATGTGTGGGCCAACATCACTAATTGCAGCTGTATTGACAAAAGAAGTACCAGCAAATGAGAGGTATTGTAGCCACTAGTCACGTCAAATGTCAACTTCGTCTAGAGTTGTCATAATCTCAACAGTACCACCCACCACAACTAGTAAATAATTCCTTATTATTGCAAAGGTCTGGCCCAATACATATTGAAATTCTAACGGCGTGTCAACAAAATTATACCCAAATAGAAAAAGAACGGTTTGCAGAAGTGTTCTGGTGTAATATATCACAGTGAAGACACACCACTCACCATTAGTGACCAGCACAAAAAGTCACAGCAGATCTCCCTACAAGACTTCAAACGATGATTCTTCAACTACAGGCCTATAATATAAATATGGTATATAAGACGGGAAGGCACATGCATGTGGCTAATGCTCGATTCCCTCTCCTAAGCTTCACTGTCAGTTGTCGACCATTTTCTAGATAAATAAATTGCTGTTCACCTTAATATGGTTAAAAGACAAGAAGGTTGGTCAAAATGTACCATTCCGGACGTCATTAACCAAGAAACAAATCTCCTGGATATGACCTTTCTTTCTACATGAATCCATCGTGCCAACTACCACACAATGCCATAGTTTTTCTCCCATAAATCTTCAGCTGTATACTTCAAATGACACATTTTCCTTTTCTTTGGAAATTTTCCATTATAATGTTATTCCACTAGCCCGGGAAACCACCTAATAGCTCTTCATCCTAATGGCCTATCAGCCTTTTCTTGATTCTCTAGAAAATTTTTGAGATCATTATTAAACGTGTCCTTCCCATCAATTTTGGACACCCACAATCTTCAATAATCACACGGGCTAAAGCCCTCAAACATTAAGTGCATCCAATCCTTCCAATCTAAAGTCGAAAGATTATGAATTAATGCACCTTTTTATACAACAATAATGACCTTAAAAGTCTTACTATCCAAGAGCACATTTCCCCAAACTTCTCTAGTTCCACCAGAAATTATCTGACCGTCCAAATGCTCTAGCAAGATCACTTTAAAGTAACACCTGTCTGTACAACCCCCCTCGGAGATTGAAGAGGAAGTGGCCTCGTGATCTTTTGTAAATATTTAGTCACTGGGAGTTTTGAAACTAGTCAATTTTCTCCTCTTATGTCCAGAATGAATGCATATTCTAAATGTAGTTTGAATGAAAGATTAAATGTAAATTTGTAAATATGGTATGAATGCCATCTATTGTTAATATAGTATGAATGCCATATATTGTAAATTTTGTAAGAATGCCATCTTTTGTAAATATAGTATGAATACAATCAATGATCACAATTATCTATTGCCTTTCTAGGGTAGATTGTAATTTTTAAAGATTTAGCAATTTCTCAATAGTTTCTTTTAGCAATGAAACAAGAACTAACACCTAATTATTTTTCAAATAATTACTTTTCAAGCTGACATTGATAAAAATATGTTAAATAAAAACGTATTCATTTTCAAAATTAACAAATAGTAAGTGCAAACAGCCCTCCAATCAATCCACAATAATATAAAGTTACTCTAAATAGATTGAATATCTGCAATATACATTATAAAGGGTTGCCCAAAAAGTCCATTCGGTTTTTGTCATCACGAAACTTCAAGCAGTCTAATATGTAGCTAACTTCAGTCCTTCCCTTGCGAGTGCGCTCTCGTCAGATACTAGACACCTCAACATAGTTTGACAAGAAATTCCGACGAGACTGATTGTATTTTGTGTGTTTAGGATCATCCTGAAAATGGAAAACCAAAACGAACATTATCGACACCTCATGCTTTTTTATTTTAAAAAAGGCAAGAAAGCAGTGGAAACTTGCAGGAAGATATGCGCTGTATACGGAGAGGATGCTGTTACAGAATGTGTATGCCAGAAGTGGTTTTCAAGATTTCGATCGAGAAATTTTTTAGTTCAAGACGCACCTCGCTGTGGCCGGCCAACTGAGATTAACAGCGACAAAGTGAAGGTATTAGTCGACACCAATCCCTGTTATACAACTAGGAGGATCGCAGTTATCCTCAAAATATCCAAATCGAGTGTTGAAAACCATCTGCATCAACTTGGCTACGTGAGTAGGCTCGATGTTTGGGTTCCCCATCAACTTAATGAGGCTAACCTCGACCAAAGGATTTCCATCTGGGATTCGTTGCGGAAACGTGAAGAAAACGATCCTTTTTTGAAGAGAATGATGACAGGGGGCGAAAAGTGGATCGCCTATAACAATATGGAGCACAAATGCTCATGGAGGAAGCGAGGCGAATTACCACAAACAACCCCCAAAGCAGGACTTCACCCAAAGAAGGTTATGCTCTCGATTTGGTGGGATTGGAGGGGTGTCGTCTTTTAAGAACTTCTTACCAAGAACAGGACCATCAATACGGATGTGTACTGTGACCAGCTGGACAAACTAAATGCAGCGATCCACTAGAAGTATCCCGAACTAGTCAACCGTAAGGGGATTGTCTTCCATCACGACAATGCCAGACCGCACAGTTCTTTGCAGACACAGCAGAAGTTACTGGAGCTTGGCTGGGAAGTTTTGCCGCACACCCTCCATATTCGCCCGACCTTGCACCTTCAGATTTCCACCTGTTTCGGTCTCTTCAAAATTCATTGAATGGACAGAACTTCAACTCTGAAGAAGATGTAAAAATCCACTTGGAAAATTTTTTTGCCAGTAAACACAGGAAATTCTTTGAGCATGGAATATTATGAATCTGCCCATGAGATGGCAGAAGATACTGGAACAAAATGGTAATTATATCATTGATTGAATAAATCGCTTTGTGTTTAAAAGTTGTGTCTTATTTTTGCTTAAAAAACCGAACGGACTTTTTGGCCAACCTGATACTTTTTCTTACTATTAGTGCAATAAGAATGACAACTAGAACTGCTAATACAAACTAAAGTAATAAAGTGGCATGATATCAAGGCATTGCGGAGACATAGGCGTGTTATAATGCAGAAGAACAGATATGTGGGAATGGGAAAATATTTGGTACAAATGAAAGTTGGTCTAAGGCTTAACAGTATGAAAGATTTATTAATCCAATAAAAATTGTTTTGGTGATGAAACCAGGAAATAAGGGTGAGATAACAGTTTTAATGTAATCCAATAAAAAATGAAAAAGTAAATTTTCTTTACCAATCAAGATAACTGTTAAACACCCTATCATTCTTTTTATAATATAATAGTAAAATTTTGTACATAAAATAATAATCGTAATACTTAAATATTAACAAAAAGGATGTAAGTGAGGTTAACCATGAGGGAGACATTATGGTAAAATAAAATTAAGTATGTACAAGCAAGAAAGTGAAATAAAAAAAGCAGGTTTATGTGGAGGAAAAAGGTGGCAGATAAGAACAAGACAGGAGGAGAAAGAATAGGGAAGAATATAAATTGTCCTTGTTAGGGAGGACTAGCTCTCCCTATATTCACATTAAGTTTTAATTTTTAAATTAGCACTGAGTTAACTGAATAAATAAATACAAAACCATTTTGATGGTTAATTGAATGTAAAAAATATAGAACTTACATATTCTGTCCCAAATTATTTAAAAGCTTCCCTTCACTACTGAAAACTAGAATAGTGGGTTCCTTAATTGGTCCTTTTTTTATCCCTGTATACTTGTCATTTATAAATGCTTCACCATCGAACTTTCGATCAACCCGATGGAAAAGGTAGACATCATCATTGGAGTCGACAGAGACACCACTCACTTGACCAAATTTAAAATCATCATTAATCCATGGGGCAGCTACCCATTCTGTAACAAATTATATAGTAAAATAAAATAAATTTGGTACATGAATTTATTTTTCTTCAATAAATAAAATGAAAAAAACAAACTTTATTCTGGGACTAAGAAGTCACTAAGAATTACAATAATGGTTAGAAATATACAGCCGCACTCTGGTTGATTCAAGTAATAAAATGGTTGGTTATAGCATTGTAATGGTACAATATAATTGAAACTAGTAACCACTGGTTTGAGAGGAAGGAGAAATTGCAAGAGACAGAATTTGGAAATTAGGAGGGCTAGGGAATGACCAATAGAGAAAAATAGAGTTCCAAAAGTTTGCGGCATGAACCAGAAAGGGACGATCAAAAGAGGTGGTTTTGTGGGCAGGGAAATATATTTGATACGCCGGATCTGGTGTTACAGAGGCAGATTGAGGATTTAAAATTAAGATTATATATTTATACTGCAGTTTTGGTCACAGTTTGTAGTGTAACGAGATGGGGCGAGCAGTTGATATGTTTAAAATATTATACGTCAGGCTATTTGGGATAAATCTTCTTTTTATATGAATGATTGATCCAGACCAAGCCAAGGTCATTGAAGGATGTAGAGTACTGGATAGGTCAGGAATAGATTTTAAAAAAAGGTGGGAAAGAAGAAAGTGAAGGAGGGATTTATAATCCATGATGATGGATTTGGAATTGATGTTGAGCTTATTATCTATGGCTCATGAACTGATTCGGACTAAATCTTATACTTGCATGTAGTCAGCAGGAGAATTCTCGAACAACTGAATGCCATAAATGAATCAGTTGACAATACAAAGGTTTAAAATTTTAAGAAAACATTAAAATTTCAGTTTTTCTTTCATTTAATTACCTTTAAATTATTAGCATACTTTAGTATTTAAATGTAACAGTCCAATGAAAGAAGATTTTTTATTGTTTCCTAACCCTTGGCTTTTCTTTCCAGGGTGTCTATTGCTATGCCTTTATATTTGTCCACCATTGCAGGGGTCTTCATACATAGGAAAAACTAATAACATCCCAGGAGAGAAAACCAAAGAAAAGAAAACCCGAATAAATCGATGGGGAAAAATTTAGGGAACTATTTTTATGTACAAAAACCTGATTTGAAAATAAAAAAAGTGAGGTAAATTCTAATCCAGATCATACCAACTACTGCAAATGAGGCTGATTCACAAAATCAATATATCTGGATACTATTCCCTTGCTATACAAACAAAAGTCGGTTTCATATTACAGTAGCAGTTACACCAATTGTTAAACATTTCTGAAGTTTCCCAACAGCGTCTTCAACTTTGGCGGAAACTTCTTCTGAATCTCTCTTATACTGGTAAGCTTCTTCTTAGAACTCTCAAAATGAAAAATGTGTATGATACCCTTATCTGTGGTGGTAAACCCAGTTAGTCTTTCCTAATTAATCAATTATTCTCATTCAGTTAATCGCATTAATTTCACATCAAAAATATTGTTTGATTTCATCTGAGTCATATTTTCTTTTAATTCTCACCAGTGCCCCACCACTGCATAAATCCTGACACTAGTGCATCTGACAATGAATTTTTTTAGAGTCCGATCATTCATCATTTTCTGATTCACAACATAGCCATATACTTTGATATACTATTAGTAATGATACCTTAGTACAAAAAGCTATAATATTGTTTTCATCATTTTGCATCTAAATTTAATTTAATAATTTAAATTTCCTTAAGAATTGTTATATATAACTTATATGAATTTTTTTTTTATTTAAACTTGGAATTACTTTTTTATTATTTTCAAAAATTTACACAATTACATATCATACACTAATCTAAACAAAAAAGAAATAAAAATCAGAAGATAAATTTAAATTAGCCACAACCTTCAGATTTTAAGGGTTGATTTCCACTCTGTACTTGTCCATGTAAAATATAAGGAGTTCTGATCTGAAATGAGAAGAATGTGTTTATTTCAACATGTGTTAATTTTTGGGGTTTCGTTGATTTGTCAGATTAAGATTTGAAGTAATTCTTCAATTTGTTTCTTAAATATATCAAAATCCCAATTAACAGTATTGTATTCTAGTAAAACAGTATCTAATTTTTCTTTTCTTTTTCAAACAATGATTACATTAAGTCTTTAACATTGTATTTAATACTTCAATCCACCATGATTTTAAAGAATTATAATATTTTGCATAATAAAAAGTAAAATCATTAAAACTTTCAGCGAAAGTATGTTTCCAATTTTTTGCAAACCCTGTTTCATGTTCAAAGATGATATTTTGAATAAAATGTTAACTTAATATTTTAAATATAATATTAAAAATTAAATTATTGTATATAGTAATATTTTAAATTCTGAAAATAAAAGCAACCTTACAAAAAATTTAATTATCATGATGAGTCAATTATTCATGATAAAAAAAAATGTTTTTCATATTGAAGATTACCCCTTTAAATGTAATGCCTCGACTTCGTGATTAAAAATATGTATGATTTCTTTGAGCTTAAGTGGCCTATTACAACACAAAGTTACTAAAAGTGTCAATAAATTCTTTTTCACAAACTTAGTAACACCTTTAATTGTCTGATCCATCATCTTACTTCCCTTGATTTTCTTTTCAGTGTTTTTATTAAAATTCCTTTGAGTTTCTTAATGTATTATTTTATAAAATATATACCAGAACTAAAACAAACCAGATAGTTTATTTGAAATATGTCCTTTACTAAAACCAAATGGAAGCAATAATCACATAAATATTACTAATAAATAACAGTTGTGTCATTTCAAAATGTTTTATAAAATAATGACATGGAAAAAGTTATGAATTATTTTCATAATATATTTTTGGTTGGTATTTACATAAAAAAATAAAACAATGTTAAGATGTTTAAGTGATCTGAGGAATTACTTAAACACATTACCAAAAAAAATAAACTCAGAAAACCATTTTCAGAGCAAATCTAGAAAATGACATACAACTAAACCAATGCTAAGAGAAAATGTATTGCTATAAATTAAATAAAGTTCATACAGAGTATACATTAGATCCACATAAAAGTAACCAAACAATAAATGGGCAGAAGCCAAGGGCTATCATAACTTTTCACTTGTGCAGGCAGTAAAATATAAAATTCTGACAGCTGGTAGCCAACAGTAATAAACACTTTTCATTCAACGTAAACAATGGTTGTTGTTAGTTCACTAACGATCACTTCAAAAGAACTATCTTTAGAACATTCATTTCTTACATACACCAACAGTTCTTAAGTTGTCTTTTTAATCTTTATATTAATCCAGGAGCACTGTGGCATCAGATATTATTCCTTTAAGCATTTGTAATATAAGTAGCCATGGATAGTACAGAAGAAAAGTATATCATAAGGTACTGTCTGAGAAAATTATGCTCCAACGACCAGGCGAAGAATTACAGCATATACACTAAAAAGCCTGAGTCTCAAGATAAAAAAAGTTGATAGAGATGAGCGGAAGTGTGGGGGATTCTGCGATAATGGTCTGGTAAGTTTAAATGGATGAACAGTGTGGGATAAAAGTGGACCCCTCACGTATGTAATAACTGTAGAGACCTCATCAACATATCTATACTGTGCAGCTTTACACTGTCTCGAGTATGTCAGAGAGTTTAGAGATTTCGAAGAACTTAACTCGATCACGCCCCTTACACATCCCGTTGTTGCTAAACCTATACGTGAAAGGGGAGGTCAGCAGTGGAGAGGCAATAGCACAACTGTTTGTATCCAAGCTCATGTGGATCAAACAATATGAGACTAATTGGAAACTTAGGAATCGTAACAAAAGATTAATTATTTTAAAAACAAAAACTATAAATTATGGGCAAAAATTAAATCTGTAGAATGTGTATCATATTTTCAACAATTGCTTAACCCACCACAGTTGGTAAACTTAACTCTTTACGCTGAGAAATTAATTAAAGAAAGTAAGCTGGTTAAATCAATAGCCTCACTGAAGTTAGAATACAGGGTGTCGCAAACAAATGTTACCACACTTTATAAGCTGGTAAAAAGCTGAATTTAAATTTAGTTGCAGGATTTACGGAGATCTGATTATGACCAGTAAATACTCGGGAATAACACTGCAATCTTGTATCTCAGTTATTCATCGGAACTACGCTAAACATTGTTACAGAGTGGATTAACAAGAAAACTATATTATTTGTTAACCATGCTGGCTTCAGAACAAAGCATAGCAGTGCTGACAGCACCTTTAGTCTATTTGGTCTCGTAAATGTTTGCTGTCATTATAAATTAAAAACATGCCTCTTTTTGTGGTTCTAAAGGCAGTCTCAGACGGAAAACAAAGGATAGCGCTCTTTTGTGATTGAATTATTTAAATGTTTCAACTAATTTCAAGGAACTTGTATGAAAATGCGCCATCCTTGGTTTGTAACAACAGTGAAATTTCTGATTATTTTGACAAGTGATTAGGTATTGCCCAGGGGTGTCTTCTGGCCCCAGTACAATTAGTGTTATTCATCAATGATTTTGTTAAATAGATAGGTGGTTGTCCAAAATAATTAATTCCTCGATGTACGCTGTTGACCATTGCTTTGATAACTAATAAGCCCTTTACTTTGCAGACATTGATAAACAGACTAGAGGGCACTGCAAAAAGATGAAATTGACAAGTAAATCTGCAAAAATGGAAAAATTTATGTCAGAAAACCGCGAAATGTTGAGTCAAAAATAATGCTGAATTTGATAAGGATGATGATGAATTTGTTTCTATCAGGGACGAAAATTAGAAATCATCAATAGCTAAAGATACTTGGTGAGTCTAATCAGGGAAAATCTCTTTTTTAATATTAAAATAAGATATGCTCACATACCAAAGCCATTCTAAACGCATTAATGTCCAAAGTTATTAACTTTGCACATATATTTTAGGGAAAGAAAAAGATATTTTCAATGTGACATCTAGAGCGTCTATGTTCTCTATTAAATGCAGGAACAGACATAAATTATGCAAACATTTTTCTTAAAGGAGATATCTAAGACTGCCAGAAAAATAACCTAAACTACTCTATTTAGGAAGTGGAAGCAGCTTTATGTATATACACTGCAATGAGGGGGGGGGGAGTAAGTAAGAGGACAAGCAGTAAAATTAGAAAATTTGTCCTATATTTTTTCGCTATTAAAGTAATATTTTAAGTGTTTTATGTGATTTTACTTGTGTTCCTGAAAAGAAAATAATCGGAGAAAAACATTCCAACTCAACTAGTGAAGTAAATACTTTGGAGTTAATAGTCCAGTCAGTAGAGACTTTTACCTTGCATAAGGTGGTGAACTTTTGATTTTTATATATTGGTATCAACATGTAAAAACCGAGTTTTCCAACTTGGGTGACTTCGGGAGATCCAATGAAAATGAAAATTCCTACAATTCTTACTCTCAATAACTTTTTCATAGGACTTATAGTAAGTACGGTACAGGTATTTGAATATTCACAATTTTTCTTAGCTTCTTAAGAAAACGGCAATATCTCCTCATTTTGGGTGAGTAATGTACGTATACGAATAATAACCTATTAATATAACATCTTACATAAATAAATAAGAAATAATCTTTTATAATAATCAAGAAACAATATCATCATCGTTTTTACATCCTTCAAAGACGTTTTGAGGTTCCAAGTTCTTTTGAGTCAGACGCACTAGATGAAAGGAAGCTTTCCCCCTCAAGTTGGCTGTCTCCATCTTTTGGTTCCTCGAGCAGATTGAACAGTTCCACATCCTCTTCTACGTCCTTGTCTATAGATGGAATAGGCACCGCATTATCGCCCTCTATGCCATCGCAGTTCTTGTACATTGAGGAGAATTTTCTGGCCGACCTTGTACCATAGGCACGTCCCACTGCAGCCTTTCTTGCAAGCACAAGATACACACTTCACCAGTGTCTCATGAGCTGGATATCTCTTCGTAGCCTCAGGCAACAGACCATCTGTGAGGCAGACCCAACCCCACTCTTCTAGTGAAATCTCATGTCCCAACCAAGTTTGAATTTGTTGGAACCTCCGGTAGGAACGTTAGCGTGAAGTACCACATGTAGGAGGCAGACGTGCGAGATTAACTTTATTCTTGGGCACAGGCTTTGAAAACATACTGAATTTCAATGTCTCCAAGGATTCGTTTGGGACAATGTAGCCTATGTACAACATTTGTAGAACCTGTACTCCAATCGTACAGATGGTGTGGTGGCTGCTCAATGGATCCATGAATTGTTCTGTTTGTTATTTCATTCCAGGAGATTTATTTACAATGCTGCACAATTTCATCTTGCCATGTCCAAAAATAGCCGATGTGGTATCATATAAACTGAATGCATGGATGAAAAGGGTAGTGCTTGAATCAAACCTTAATGATGTAGTTGGGAACAGCATATCGCTATCACTCCCTCTCCTTGGCTCAAGTAATAATAAGTTCCTGAATGAGTGCCCTACCCCCGTCTTCAGCACTAGTAGGCCCATATCCTCACTAACTATAACCACATTTTCATGTTTCTCGCCATTTGAAATGTCTGTATACAAATAGCAAATCATCATCCTCATGAGCCTGCATGATTTCAATACTACGCTTTTCAAGGCCTGCTTTCAAAATTCAGATCAGGCGATGTCAGAATGAAAGACATGGGTTGATTGAGTATAAGTAATAATTTATTAACCTTAATTAAGTACATTTATGTCACAAGTTGTACAGGTTATAACTGCCGACTTGCCGATGTACATTGTTCAACTGACTACCCCCACCCGGGAGGATATGAAGTATCCCCCGTAGAGGGCAGCACTTACTGATGTCGTATATATATATATATATACTCACATGACATCTCCGTTTTTTTTTGTTTTTTTATTTATTTATTTTTTTTTTTTATTGTCATACATAGTTTTCTTTTAGATATGCTGGCTGACGACTGATTCGTCCACTACGAGTTACATATGTGTCATTGTAATTATTGATATCTTCGCTCTGGCTTTGGTTCATTAATTGCTGATCTGCTGGATCGGCTGTATTATTTACCTTACCATAATTACTTGAATTTTCCGAAATTTGTGGTTTAATATTTTCATCAAGTCTATATTCGTTACTTTCTATTTCGAATGGTAGGCTAGTATCATTTCTTAAGTGTATTCTTCACTTTTAAACTTTGGTATATCATATAGAACACCATTCACATTTTTACCTTGCATTATCACATTTGGAGAAGGTATTGTATTAGATATTGGTGTGTTGTTTAATTCTAGTATTGCTAAGTACACATCTTTTTTATCAAAATGAGCTTTTCTAATTACATTTTTCACAGTTTGTATGTGCCGCTCCACCATTCCGTTACTTTGTGGATATGTTGGACTCGACGTAACATGCTTAAATTTCCATTCTCTTGTAAACGTTTTAAATAGAGAACTCGAAAATTGTGGGCCATTATCTGATCTGAATTCTTCTGGTATACCCCAGTGTACAAAACAAGACTTTAATGCTTTTATAACTGTTACACTAGTTTCATCCTTCAATGGTAAAACATATTTAGAAAAATGATCCACAACTAACATGTTTGGTTTTCTATCAATGTAAAAAATATCAGCTCCTACTGTTGCCCATGTTTTATCTGGTATTAATGTTGGTATTAGACTTTCTTTCTGATTTGATCGTTGGAACGTTAAGCATGTTTTACAGTTGTTTATTTTGTTTTCTATATCTTTATTAATATTGGGCCAAAATACTATTTCTCTCGCTCTAGCTTTTGTTTTTTCAATGCCTAAATGATTATAATGTAACTTACTCAAAACTTCTTCTCTTAATTTGTTTGGTACTATTACACAATTATTTTTAAACAGTAAGTCATCATATTCATAAATGTCGGCATGGTAAGTATGATAATATTTAACTATATTTGGTACATCTTTTATTTCTTTTCGCCAACCTTTTTTTACTGTATTTTTCAATGTCTGCAATTCTATGTCATTTTTTGTTGCTTCTATATATTTTTGTTTCTTTTGATTACTCATCTCGCTTGCTAACGTAAGTTCTAATATATACATTCTGGAAACTCCATCCTCTTTAGTTTCTTTTAAATGAGCTCTCGATAGTAAATCTGCTATTATTAAATTTTTACCACTTGTATAAGTTACTTTAATATCATATGGTTGTAGCCGCATTCGCATTTTTTGTAGTCTCATTGGTATATCAGTTATCTTTCGTCTTAAAATAGGGATCAGCGGTTTATGATCTGATTCTACTCCAAAAGGTTTACCGATTACATACTGTCTGAAACGCTCACATCCAAACACTATGGCATATAATTCTTTCTCTATTTGAGCCCACGATTTTTGACATTCAGTGAATGCTTGTGATGCATATGCTACTGGCAAATCATTTTGTAACAGAACTGCCCCTACTCCGGTACTACTAGCGTCTACACTAATTTTGCACTCCTTATTTACATCGTATAATTGTAGAATAGGAGTTTTGCTTAAACATATTTTTATCTTATTAAAACAATTTTCATGTTCACTTGTCCAGTTGAAAATTGTACCTTTTTTAATTAGATTACGCAATGGTTCCGTTAACTGAGCTGAGTTTTCTACAAATTTACCCACGTAGGTTATCAATCCTAATAATCGTTCTACTGCTTTAACATCTTTTGGTCTTTCCATTTCACTAATTGCTAATTACTAATTATTCTTGACCTTGGTTTTTTTTACACTGCATCGATGTAGTAGAAAATCCGTAGAGAAATATGTTTTGCTTATCGCAATTGATCAAACATTGCTTTGCATTATACTTCATTAATAAGTTATATACATTTTTTCGAGCAGTATCAACATTTATTTTCAAATTTGTTTGCTAGCATAACTTTACCATTTTTGTGGAATATTCTTGTCCGGCATTTAACCTACCTAGTTTTACGAATTCTTTGGGCACATCGAAGTTTTGGCATCCTTATCTAATGTAGGTTCTAACTGTTCTTCTTTTTATAGCCTTCTTTAAACGCGTGTTTTTATTAGTGGTGTGAACGTGGATAAATTAGCTGTGAAATCACCAATACAATTTTAGGTCAAAATTAGAACGAACGAGTTTTCAAGTTATTTCTCTGATAGAGAACCAACAGTGGACTGTGATATCAAATAACGACGACAAATACCGAAATCGAGTAAAACATAGCAACAAATTATATTAATAATCAATAAATTAATAATTTTAGATTCAATAAATTTCAAACTTACCACCAATAGCGGAATCCCGTCGCCGCTGACCCGTCTCTCTGTAAGGGAAAAGGGGTGGTTTTCGGGATCGGATAGATCGAAATTGAAAGGAAAATTTTAGGAATCAATCTTCTTTTACCTGTCCTGCGATCGGTCCAGCCTCGGGCAGGAGCTTCTGGCCTAATGGATGATGTTTGACTGCTTTCCTCGATTTCAGGCGAAGGATACAAAAAAACTTCCGAACCATGTATCTGTTATGACTGCCATCAGATTCATACCGATAACTTAGGATTCGACAAATTAATCTCACAAGTTAATTTCGGCACTCGACAAATTCTGATGCTACTACAACGAAGTTAGGATCCATAGTGACTGGTCTCGACAACCCCAAAACAGGTGTCCAACGAGCGAGGTCGTTCCTGCTGTATCTCATAGGTAGCAGTAGCAGCGATAGCCAATGAAATAATTTTCTTCTTTTTTTTTTTTTTTTTTTTTTAACACAAAGTTTTCTGCTTTTAAATTTTAGATTGGCTCAAACAAGTGGAATTATCCTCCTCCTCATGAATTTTATTTTATTTGTATTCATGGGCTTAGAGATTAATTTTATAATGAAATAAAATAAATATCTTCAACTATAGTGAAATAATGATTTATTATTACTTTCTACCTATACCACTATTTGATGTTAATATGAAATTATACACTTATATATACATTATACATAGAAGGAAAGTAAATAATTGTAAGAAATATTTTATTAAATTGAAATCTCAGGTCTACCCTTCGATGCGGTCAAACTTATACTGCTTGTAAGAATGCATTTTACATAAAGATTTTGCAAATTCTCATGACATTGTTAATAGGAGTACATGCAATATTATAAGTGTTGCCTCTGCACTTCTGTGGCAAGGGTTTTTTTCATTCCACCAATTTCCATTACATTACGCTTTTCAGCAAAAGCCTAAAGTGATGGAAATAGAAATAGTAAAATTCTTAGTTTTACTCCTCTCTTATAAGTGTTTAATTAGTTATCCTAAGGAAAATTGACTTACAACACTTTCAAAATCAATTGTTATGCAATTTTATTTATTGACGAATTTTATGGATATTGTAAAATACTAACGGTTTATAAATAAAAACATGCACACAAGTAAATTATATGATTTCACTTTTTTTTTATTTAAATGGTCCAATTGGAAGGGTATTTTTGCTTTTTACATCATTGTTTGTTAAGTTTTGGTTTCCCTGTACATTTTCCTTTTTCAAAAATGACTAAGTAGATTTCGAACTGTAAATTACAGTCAAATTTGTTTTTCAATTTCAGAGATAATTGAAATTGTAAAAAATGGGCATCTTAGTAAATGGATTACTATTTCATTGTTATTGTACAGCTGATAAGCAATTTATGAACATGTTTATTTATTTTATTACTATTGTAAAAAATATTAAGACCACATCATTAAATCTATAGTCGCTTACATTATGAACAAAACTTTGGTATAGTTGGTAAATTAATAAATGTTGTAGTAGATATGAACAATATGATTGAGAATTTCCCTTCATATAATAATATAAAGACGGTACCTATATACTGTACATAATTTTTTTTTTTTGTATCTGTATTTAAGTATTATACTTGTACACATAAGTAGACTGCCAACCAATACTGTAACAGCTTTTTTTCGTTCGTGAGTTCATCTGTCCAATGCTCCACACTTTGGGAAGAATTTGAGACCATTTTTCTCAACACTCACGCGAGCACTCTCATATCGAATGGACGATGAACACTTTTCCTTTCCATTTGATTTGTTTGGTTGGCAAAGAAGCAGCCAAATGTGACTTGTTTTTATATTTCTTCAGACTCAGCGGCAACCATCTTTGTGAATATTGTTAAATATTATTTTTGCAAGATAAATTATTTTATAATTACTTGTAGTTGGTGTTGTGTTGACGTTAAGCTGTTACGTCTCTAAACAAAAATATCTATGTTTTCGCTTGTACAAAGAAAGTATAGTTAGTCAGCTTTGGTTCTTATGGATTTTTGTTTTCTTTGAACATTAAGGACCTCTGGGCTTAAACCCTATCAACCTTGTCACAGTAGAACCATTTATTATGGGTCAATAGCTAATCCAAATCATAGTAGTAAAACTATTGAACAATAACTATCTACATACATGCACTATAAAATAAAGTATTTATAGAAATCAATAAAACAAAGGGATACAAATAAATAAGAACTTTTGTAATAATTTATTGTTTAAAAATAAATAAACATTGCTAATAAAAACTGCACATAGATTCTGTAACTTAATAGTTTTTTTTTAAGAAATAACATTAAATAAACAAATATTTTTAACAGGGCAAGCCTAGACCTTTATAACAAAATAAAATAAATGAAAAATGACAAAACCGAACACAGAAAGAAGTATCTTTTTTTTTTTTTTTTTTTTGAAAAGCTAACATTAATAAAATTTCTATGTAACTGAATAATTGTTTAAAGTTTAGCAATGCTATTATGTTTATACAAATTTTAAGTAAATATTGCAATCAAAAATCCTTATAATAATATACACATTTTTACATATACTTTTACACACAAAAAAAAAGAACAGGTCATATTTACAAAAAAATATTTAAGAAATTCAAAATACACTTTATTTTAGTTTTCTATATTCAAATAGTATCACTGCCTTAATTTTATAATATAAATTACTGTTATTAATATACATTCAAAGTGAGAATTAATTATAATGTACATGCCAGTGATATTATATATGTAGAATTTTTTTTCTGTACAAAACATACATTTCAAATAATTTATAATTATTTTATCAGGTTTATATATTACATACAAATTGGAATAGATGATTCCAAAACACCTTTTAATGATGAAACTTTTTTTTCTTTTTTATATAAAACAGTTTGATTAGAGGAACATACTACTCAAGGTTTCATAAGGAATTACAAATGAGTAAATATTAAGTTACATAAAAAACTTATAAGAATTTTTAAAGAGTTTACTTTCATTGTGTAGTGTGGTTTACACTAGTTTTTACATTATTAATTATTCGTTTTATGTAATTATTTTTTGAGCCATTTCTACAGTTCTTAATGTACACATATTGAATTATATTAGCTCAGTAATAAGGGAAAACTTAAAAGAGAACTAGAGAAAAAATAACATTTTAAAATAAAACTAAAACTAATACATCTTGTCAGCGATTTTACTAAAACCGAAAGGACCAAGCAGATATGGGATATAACAAATATTAAATAAACTAACTAATAAATATTTAAAAAAATGTATGCAGTTTTATGTAGAGGTGAAACAAATAATTGAAATAAGTAGATATAATGAATAATAAATAAAATAATATATAAGTTAGACATAACAAATACATATATCTACTTCAATAATTATATAGTGGCCAATTAGCAATTGCTTATTATTTATTCACAATACTGCAAATCTACACTAATTCAATAATTAATTATAATAAAAAATAGTCACTTAATACATCATTTATTATTTTATTATTAATACAATAACAGTTAGTAAATGACATATTTCTAGAAGCAATTATCAACTCCTGCAGTACATTACTTTATGTATTCGCTTTTTTTTCCATGGTGACAAATAATAACTTTCAAGTGGTTGGTTATAACTAAATATTCTAAAATGTAACTTAAGATGTGATAAAAATAGTTTAAACTGGCAATAATAAATTTTCAGTCAGATTAAAGTGCTTAGCACATTTTATAAAAACAGATTCAACACTTCAATAAATTACTAATGTATTATATTTTAAACATGTAAGAGTATGAAACATGATTTGACAGCTATTTTTCTATACTTTTTAATAAAAAATATTTCTTCTCAGCAAAATTAATAAACACTGATTTTTTAACTAACAAGAACCATGATATGTTGTTAACACAAAATATATAATAGTATGACTGAGTTAGCCAAGGTACTAGAAAACTAACTAGAGTATTATTAATAAACTAAACTTTTTTATGCATATTCATAAAAATAGTTAAAAACATGCATAATATTGATAAATTTTACTTCTTTATACTATTACTTATACATACATGGTGTTATATGAATACATAAAGTCTGTTATATACACACACATAACTCTGGTTATCTCCTGAAGATCAAGATTTATAAGTATATTTAGGACTGTTAGACCTCTTACTGTTGAACAATGGTTTCATAAATAGTAATGAAATTAATTTTTCCATCTTTCTACAAAATCGACACACATTAATTTTCCCCCCTTAAATTTATTTAACCTTTAACATTTATGTGACATAAATATAAATCTCTTAATATACTGTTAGACAGAACAAATTAAAACCACAGGTAGGAACTCACCAAGGGTCCCATAGAACTGCCTGTCTAGGGTTAATTTCTATGGTGGCATCTAAGATCAGAAAATAAGATTAGCATTCAAAAAGATCAGTCTGGTAAGTGTATGGATTTTGACTAAGAATGAACTCATTGACAGATTTGAAAGCCAAATGAGAGTAGTTAAACAGTCAATTTATTATAATTTAAATAATAAAGAATTTTTTTAATTGTGAAAAGTTAATGGAAAGTGTCACCTTTATTTCTTGTCTAGAATGCAAATATGGCAAACCATTTGAAAAAAAAACTTCAGTTGGCATGCTGGGAAAATTTTAGACTACTTTTTTTTCAACTTGTACTCCTGAAGATAAATCTGCTAGCATGAGCTTCATGAAACACCCAGTATACATTTATATACACTTATCTATTTTGTAATATATTTTCAACAGTATAGTAAATAACCAATCATTAAAATTATGTTTAATTTTTATGGTACTATGAACACTTAATAATTTGTTAGATGATTATTTATCGCAACCAAGAATTCCATAAAGCGCTTCATGGAACACCCAGTATATACACACATATATAATTTGATATATATTTTCAACGATACAGTGACTAACCAATCATTAAAAGTATGTTTAATTTTTATGAGAACATGAACACTTAATAATCTGTTAGATTTTATTTATCGTGGCCAAGAATTCCATAAAAAATGATCACATTTACCATCTTGTTGGCTCAAATACTCTCAAGTACGACAGACAAAATATTAGTACGAAAAAAGGAAGAACACTTCTCTAATAAGTAGGGAATTCAGGCATATAGCAACAAGCCTAGACGTCTTTTTAGCCTTGTTCGGACAGATATGTTGTTATACCAATAGAACTGGTTGTTACTAGCCTTTTATCAAGACATTCCCTGATTAGGATAAATATTTTTGTAAACTTTTTTGCTGTAATTCATCAGAATATATTATTAATAGCTTTAAATAATGAATACTTTGGTGTTAAAAAATAAATAAATTAAAACTATTAATGAATGTTTCATTAGTATATAATGAATGATAAAGGAAGATAATGATGAATTTTCAAAATGATCATTTAGTTTCATACATATTGCTTAATATCTGAGCATCAGTCTGCCCTTGAATATGCATATAACAAATAACTTGAAAATATTAGGTACTAAGTACAGTAATAATCCAATAGTATTCAACAGTTAGCAATTGTGACACCTCATTTGCATGTTATTGATAAATTGATTATTAAAATTAAAAAAGAAGGTAGGTGAGGAATTCCGGTGTATAACATTTTTATAGTAGAACAAGCATAAATCATTGAATGAAATTATTTATTATTATATGAGTGCTTAAATGATGATACAATACAATTGGCTAAAATTTTGTCCTTCAGGAGTAAGAAAAGCAAGTAAACTTTCTTTAACCTCCAATAACATGATGAAATAGTATACCTGACCCATAGATTAAGAGCTGATAGCTTTTGATGAGCCAAAAAAAGATGAATTTAAAAATCCTAAAAAATTGAATGGAAAATATCAGATCAGTAAAAGGAACTAAAAAAACTTACTCGAGACTAGAAACCGATACAATGGCAAGGGTCGAAAAGCTGTTGGTTTGGAGAACACAAATTGCATCCAAAATTAATTGATTTAACTCACACGGACACTATTCTGGGTCACTTTTAATACCTTTATGTGTTCTGTATTTCACACCTCCACCTCTCAATGGCCAGCTAATGGAGGTCCTTCTCCATATTATCTATCATGGGACTCCCTTACTGCCGTAGTCCTCCTGGTCTACAGTATACCCATCTATTCATTGTCCCAACCATTGTAACCAGCTGCATTTAATTAAAACACCATAAGAAACTCCCGGAGCTATGAATTTGTAACTGGTGATATTTATTTCCTGAATAGGACTAAAAATATTTCTGAGCATATTCCACTTCCCATCAAGCACCATTTACTGACTTTCTTTGATAAGTGGACATCTTTAATTTCCATTTAAGACAATTGAGGCCATTTAATGCTAGGTAATTGCATTATACTTTAAAATCTTTCTTTGTCTTTCTAGAAAGACACTGGAATGTTAAGGTACTTATTCACAGCTGCTATTTTGGCTTTCACAAATGGCAAATGTTGTGAAAGACAATAGCATGAACATATATCTGGGTTTTCCTTTGCTGTACTAAAGAACAGAGGCGATATTGGACCAACTTCCTCTAGACCACTGTTCACTTATTTACAACCCATATGACAGCTTATTTTTCATATTTAATTCCTCTCGGAGTTAAACTAACAATAAAATAAATTAATGCAAAAATGAACTGTTATGTAATGTCAGAAAGAAACGAACAGTTATTTTCAACTATTCTAGTGAAGCACAGTAATTTGATTTATTTTTATCACACCATTCTAATAAAAAAATTAGAGCCATACCTCATTGAACACTTCTCAGAAATTCCCCCTCCATGCTCATAAGTTAGCTTTGCACCGATTGTAGCTGTAGAAATGATTTTCTTGTATAGTAATTTAATTTCCGATTGAATACAGTTTTAAAGGGTATAACACCCCCCTACATTTCTTCTACCTACATTGACATAACAGTGCTTACTGTTCAAAATATTGAAGTCGAATATCATCCCTTTGAAATTTTGAATTAAAATCTCTAGACAACGATAACCTTTACAAATGAATGTAGTGTGATAGAAATATTCATAATTTCATTATTTTTAAATTGGGGTACTAACAAACGTGTGTAGCTTTGCCTGTATGGGTGGCTGGAAGGGAAAACAGTGTTTGGGGCGAGACTGGCCTACCCTACTTGCGTACCCAATACCCTTGTTCATTCTTTTTCTGACTCGACTATGACTACACTGACCAGCCAGCTTAATTTCAAGACATCTGCTATTATCATGCCATGCTTTGCTCTAATGATATCTTCTGTATTTCACTGCATCCTAGTCCAGCGAGTTCAGGTCTTGAATTGAAGGATTTATCTCCTGGTTTGTTTGTCTCCTAGGTTCATCTCAGTTATACATAGGGTCATAAATGCCATGTATTTCCCACTTATAGATCAGGAGATTGGACTAGTCTTTCTGTGAAATAGGAGAACATGTTTCGGAATTCAACATTAATACAGCATAGATAAGTGTCTTGTAAAAGCACTAATTTTATGCCTCTGGAGGGAAAGTTACTTATTGAATAAGGTCTAAATCCACAGAAACATCCTAGGGAGCACAAAATCTTTCTTTTAGTCTGAACTAAAACACCACTACTCACAATCACAATACTGCCAAAATAAGTGAACTCATTCATCCACTAAAATTCTGTCCGATTTCAAAGTAACACTAACCATCCAATGTAAAATTCCACCATTGTTTGTTAATAAGAATGTTTTATTATGAATGGAATGATATACCCTTGATAAAAAAAAAAAACTTTTGTAGAATTAACTATGTTGTGAGAATGTAAATTTTTAAATTTATATGTTGCTAAGATGACAAATAACCTGGACCTTCAATTTAGGTTACCTTTTAAAATTGAATATAACATGGGTTCCTCCATACTTTTTTAGCATTTCATTACTGTTTAGTACATAGTTTTTGACTAATATAGACCGCAGGCAGTGTAATTAAATGCTACAAATAAATGTATTCAATAAAAAAGCAAAGAAAAATTGACAAAATAATCTTGAATAAAAAAGGCCACTGACTTAAAAACTTCTGTAGTTGGTAGACTGCACTCAGAAACCAGCCTTCTGATGCTAGGCTGTTATCTCCCACTCTTTATTTTGGGTTTCTCTTCTTAACCGGATTCTCTATTCACTCACTTTCCCTCATGAGGCTGAGTAAGTTCTGACCAAAACCAAACACAGGTTTCTGTTGTTAGTAATCCGACATGTAACCCACACCCTACCATGCCTAAGATAAAGCATAGAAGATCTAATTTTTTTTTTAAATATTTAAATTGACGAAATAATGGAAATATATGAAGATGGATGGCCGGTATAAGAGAAATATTCTATATATGATTGCTGTTTAATTGAGTTGAATAAATAGCATGGAGACCGTTTGATCTTGTTTTTGCTCCAGATTTTAATAAAATAGGAACAAGGCCTCTTCAAATCGGTGGTTTCTTACATCTGCTAATAATATTATATTTAATTTGAGAGTCATTTGGATTTTAAAATATTATTCTGAAATAAAAAAAAAGTTTAAATAACACAATTAACTAATTAATACAACACATTTTTAATTGCCAATTAAAACTAAATAAATAAAAGATTTGAGATTTTCAACCAAGTTCAATCAATCATCAAATTTTGAAGTTTCAACAATGCTTTTCGTCAAATACTAATCTTTAGATACATATCAACAACAATACACTAATCTAGCGTACAGAATATCATGCCAACAAAGACATGTATTACATAAAAATAATAATGACCTCGCCTCCTCATATAATTATAAGAAATAACTGATAACTAAGACCTCATTTTTTAATTTAGTGGCACATGCATAAATTAAATGGTTAATAACTTTTGATGACTGAGAAATTGTTTTTTATCTTCTAAAAGTAAATAGAAAGAGATCCTTAACTATTATGCATAGAAGTGCAAATAATATAAGTTCAACAAATTCATAATTTTACACTTCAACTTTCTACATAATAACCAAGAAACAGTTTTAAAAGATTAAAATCAGTAATCAGTTTATAAGTAAAAATAATATATAGTTACTTCAAATCTATAGAGTTTAAAAAATCAATCTAAAAAAGAAAATCAAATAGAAATATTGATTAATAAGTCCGTCCCCATAGCCTAGTGGTTACGATGCTAACTTTTAATGGCGGAGACCTTGGTATGATCCCTGGCTTGATGTTGGAATTTTGTCTTCAGGGAATGGTTCTAGTCGGGGTTAACTCATCCTCGTAAGAATAAATAAGTGGCTACTTGAATAGAAAGTAGTAAATCTGATCACAAATTGAAAATAGAGAGGTAGCACCTAGTGCTGATCATATTAGCACCTCAGCACCATCTACTAACTATGGCAACTACACAAGGTGTTATGCACAGCATTCAGAACTGATTAATAATCTAAATGCTACTATTTAGAGGTGGAACATTATTGCGCATGTTCGTACTTTCCATATCCTTCCCAGGTTTTATGTGCAATCCATGTAGTAATAGCCCTCCATATGCTGATGTGAGCCTCAAAAGGTAAGAGTGACCAAAAACAAAATTACTTTAAAAAAGAGTAAATAGTGGTTTTAATCACCAGAAATAAAAACAAAATATAAAAAATAAGTTTAGAATTTATAACTTCAACATTTTATTAACATCCATTTAAAAGAACAAAATGCACTCTACAGTTTCCCCCCCTGATTAACACTACCCCTTTAAATAAAAAAAAATACATAAAAAACATTTTAAGCTATTTTAGAAATATTTTAACTATATTTATGAATAAATCCTTGTTTTTTTTTAAGTAGCCTTTCAAAGGTAAAGCGTAGCGAACATGTAATCAGGTTATCTGAGTTAACACCTCATACTCTCTATTGTTTATTACCATGATCAGAAGAATGATCATCATTATCACGCTTTTTAACAACTCATGAAAAAATAGAAGTTTATTTGCAGTTAGTAATACAAATAAGATTTAAACATACCTACCAGTATATATATATATTAAAGCTGGAGTAAAAATAATTTCAGTACCAATAACCTAAAAATAAATATTGTGCCTGAAAAACAATTTATATCAATCGTAAGAGGGAAAACCCGGAAACATTTAAATTTAGATACATTTAAATAATTATAATGAGGAACACAAATGAATGTTTTGAATGAAATTTATGGGATGAAGCTTAAATATATGTAGCGAGAAATCTGAAATTGAACTAACTTTGGTCCATAATAATACAATGAAAGTTTAGAGTTATATTTATTGTTTAAGATAAATAATTTCTCTTCCCTAATACCAAACTATTAATATAAAAAATATATATACAATCAATTAACTTTATTGGAAGTTCCAATGTGTTCCATATAAACAAGATTTAATATGGATGAGTAATTACTGATTTATAAATTTGACCAATTTTATACTGAACAGAACATCATCAACTAATTTATACTTCAAAAGAACAAACACACATATATAGATATATATGTATGTCTATCTGTTCATGTGAATGGTAATATGAAATAATAAATATATATGAAAATAAATGTTACAAGATGAACACGTTAGTAAAAATAAGTATAAATTTTAAAGTTTTCTATCACTGATTGCTTCATTCATTTCTCTTTCTAGATCATTTCAGCAATTGGTTCTTCAACAAATTTTCTTTCCATATGGCACATTTATTTTATTTTATTGTGGTTACGAGCCAACGTCTTATGTATAAAAACATCCAGTAGTAATGATGATGCGGACAACATCAATTATGAAAATTGAGGTCTATCTGAAAAATTAAGACAATAATAAACCTTACTTAAATCCCGAAAGGTTTCGATATAAGCATAAGGAAAAAAATAAACAATCCTGTTATAATATTTGATGCAAAATTACAAAATACATGTACATTGAAACTTATGAAGTTTGGTTTCAGCAAAAATATTAAGTAGGTTGCGCGCTGAGGAGATGTAGTAGGGCTCTAGATTATCACCAAATTTATTTCAGTTTTCTAAACCAGATTTGATACTTTTTTATTCAAGTAGCTACATACTATCCCTTGTGGCTAAGTGACCCCCCCCCCATAGAAATATCTTTAACACGTTGCCGCACACTTTTAATTTGACGATCGTGCTCAGAAACACATTTTTTTTTTTCAATTGTTTATGACTGCCAGATGAAATCAAGTGTAAGTTGTATGTTTGGAAGTGAAAATTATCACATTTAGCCACAGTTTTTCAAAAAAAAACTGTCGACTGCTATAACCGTCATTTGCTCACCATGTCAATTTTTCTCTTTCCAGAGCAAATGACGGCTATGACCGTCGCGACGATTATACAGCATTAGTTTTACTAATTCAAAATGATTCCTATGAATAAAAGAGAGTAAATAGGTGTAAACTTAACACAAGAAAATCAGTTTGAAACAAAATTATCATTAGTAATTTATTTTGCTTATAAAATAGTAAAAATGAAATAAAAATTAATTCAGGAAACAAATTACATACATACAAGAAAGCATTATAAATGATAGGATTCAAAGCATTCTGGACACAATGGTGGTTTATGCGGACAAGTTTTACATCTATATGACGTTTCTTTTCTAATTTGGTTGGTCGAACATTGTCTGCAACGTAAAAAGTAAGTTTTACGCTGAAAATCAACAGGTGGAGGTATCTTTTCCAAGAAATGCTGTTGTGTACAAATTGTGGATGTCAGTGGTAATGAATTTATTTGTTTCGCTCGACCACGCGTAGATGTTAATGCTGCTAAATTCTTTTTAGAAATCTCAGTATTAGGTAGTGCGATCAGTGATTGTATTAGCAAATCTCTAAACTGTAGGAATGTCGTTGATTTATAAAACTGTCGATAGATAAAGTAGGAATTCCAAACGCATAGGTCTAACAGATGAAAAAGAAGTTTTTTATACCATCTTATGGATTTTCGTGGTGAGGAATAATAGGAAATCATTTGAGCACATCTGTCAACTCCTGACATATTCAAATTGTATTCAACTATATCATTTGGTTTATTCTTTTTTTGTCCAAATTTGTTAGTAACTTCCACCATTTCCGGATGATTTGTTGTTATGGACAAATGGCCGTTTATCTCGCCATTTCGCTACATAAGTTTGACCTCATCTACGCCATATATGTTCGCCCCTTTTCAACTTTACTTCTTTCGAATTACCTTTTCTGTTAGAACGAAGCGTTCCGGTTGTGTGTGTATTATGTTTTAGCAGCTCTTTTGACAGCTCGATACTGTTGTAAAAATTGTCCATAAAGAGATGATGTCCTTTACTCAAATATGGCTGCATTAACTGTAAAACAAGACTACTTGTTTTAGATGTTTCCTCTATGTTGTCTGATTTTCCTTGATAAATTTCAACATTTAGAACATATCCGTCCAGCGTATTAAGTTCAAATAGTTTTATGCCATATCTTGCTTTTTTCCCTTTTATATATTGTCGGAAACTTAGCGGACCTCGAAACAACAAAAGGGATTCATCCAATGAAAGTGCTTTTGACAGTGAATATGCTGCTTGAAAATTAACGAGAATTGGCTGGAGTATGGGGTAAATTTTTTTTAATTTTTGGGTACTACTGTCAACATGTCCATTGATGCATCATAGTAGTTGTTCAAAATGGCGACCCGTCATAGTGTACACAAATATTGGTGAATAGTAAAGAGGATCATCAGTAAACAAGTGTCGAATGGAAGGAGCATTTTTTTGACCTTGAAGTAAGCAGAGGCCCAAAAATTTTAGTAGTTCTTCTTCATTCGTTTCAATGAAATTAATCTTTAGGGTATTTCTTGTAACAGCACGCTTGGTTTCAAACAAATGCTTTCCATAGTAATTTGTGCAACTAACAAGTGTCTCAACTATATTCCTTGAGAACAGCTGATCAAAAATGTCTCTCGCACTAGAATACTTATCAGCATTCATTTTAACGCCGCATTCACCATCGTTAAATGCAAATTCAATCAATTTCTCTTTTTTATCATACCAAATATCATCATCATCGATAATCTGCTCATTATCTGTTGTTAATGGTGAACAACTTGCACCATCGCTACCGGCAAGGTCATTGATATCTTCATCCTCAGACGACACTATCAAACGCTTCTGCTTCCGACGTTGAGTTGCGAAAAAGTCTGCCTCACTATCGTCGCTAAAAGATTCTGCATCAGCATCAAATTCTTCGAAAACAAGGCTCTCATCGTCATCAATGAGATCAGAGTCACGTAATATTTTTTTTTTCTTTTTCGTGTATTTTCCGCTAAAGTCCATTTTAGCGGTTAAAATTTTTTCTACACAAAGCGAAAAATATATACACTTATACACATACACTCACAGTGACATCGAAACAAATATTTTCACTAATTTATGAAAAAATAAAATGTACAGTTAGCCGACGGAGGAATTACACAAGTGTCAATATGTGTAAATTGTCACTGTGTGATAATGGTATAATTTACTTTTTTATTTATTCAATTTTGAGAAGAGTAATTGATCTGTGTTTACTTAATTCATGAAAAAATACTTACAGAATAAATGGTTCGTCTTCACAGAAACACACTTTTCAACTGCATGAACTGAAATGTACTAAACATTTGGTACGACTACCGAACGTTATCGCCGTCGTGAACGACTGTTATAGCTGTCATTTGCCTCTAGATCCCCAAATGTTTCGAAGCGGTAAAGCATGAGAAAACGCATAAAAGGACAATAAATATGCTGTCTGGCATGCTACACCTTTTTTTTCTGATGTATTACTCAATAATTAACAAGTGTATGCCTCAGTACACTTCATACTAGCGCTGTTCTTTTTTTTATTGATTAAAATGTGCACGACAGCTATAGCCGTCGTTTGCCTACATATCGTCAAAGATCGGACGGCAATAGCCGTCATTTACGGCAACGTGTTAAAGGGGAAGCAGGGACTTAGTAGTTAATATTCAGAGATGGTAACCCCCACCCAGAGCCATGACAAGGGATTTTTTTTTTTATCTCATCTAGTTAAGCTATCAGTGAAAACTTAGCACAACTAAGCTCAGTTCTAGAAAGGTAGCTTATAACAGGTATTAGCGGTTTTGAGATATCTTCTCAATAAACATTCCCCACTAGGACTTGATGCACAGATCCATAGTATGCCGAAACCATTACTAAATTTGATAAAAACCTTTTTCATCTTTCATAAAGTCTATTTCATCAACCTAAGCCTAATTAATTAATTACACTTAATTCTGTATCATAAAGCACTTTTCAAGTTTTCGGGTCACCAAATGAAACCTCCATGTCAAATTTCATTTCTCTAGGTTTACAAGAAACTCACAATGACCAGAACAAACTGACACAGGAGATGCCAAAGGGTTTTTGGTTTCAAATACATATTTGCATTCTACTTAACAACTGGAAGTAAATTGAATCCAGAAATAAACAGGTAATAACAATTAATTATAGTTTCTAACTATTTTAATTATACTAATAGAAAAAAAATATTAATCTTGACGGGGAGAGACTAATGGATAACTACTGTTAAAGGTTAGTTAGAGCAACAAAAGGAACCAATTAGTGATGAAATAATTTCTGTTATAATTAGTTAAAGTTAAATCCACTTTTTTGCACAAGTTTACTTGACCACCTATTATCTTTCACTTGTGTTGATACCATGGATAGATTTTCAGTAACATGTTAAATGTGAAATAATAATGAATGGCTTAAGCTAATGACAAATTATATTCTTAAATGAGAATATATATGATTGAGGAGGTCCTGAGTTTGAGTTCCAATATTGCCTATAATTTTTCCTTTGAATGTTAATTATTAATAATTATATTCTTACTTTCTTATTTTGTGAATGATGAAAATACAGCCCAGTATATTTCAGTTGAAGTACCTCTGCCAGATTCAGACTCCAGATCCATATCCACTAATTCTCTGATTCTCTTCATTGCTAATTCATAGTCATCATCATTCAATGGGGCAAAAGCATTTTCTAATACATCTGATGCATGAGCAAGGACTAATAGTGATAGTAGTCTTTTATCCATCCTTTGAGGATCGTTCACCCATTTTGATAAAACTGCTTCTTGAACCTATTTTATTATTTATAGTACAATTTAATTTAATGCAATATGAACTAGAACTCTTAGTATTAAAAAACTGGATACAACTACAGTAGAGCATATATTATTATATAAAGGGTGTCCCAGAATTAACGCAAGATTTGAATTTGCCGCCATTGTTGGCCATTTGCCGCAAGTGTTGGCAACCCTAAAAAAAAAAACAATTTGACAGCTGACAGTTTAGGGTTAGTAAAAATGAAGCATTAAACAATAGAACGTGTCTTTATTTTGGAACATTATCTCAAAAATAAAGAAAGTTTGGCAGCCACAGTTCGAAAATTTTATACAAAATATGGTCGAAATAGTGTTTTGACTTCATCAACTGTGAAGAGATTAATTGAAAAATCTAGGGAGACTGTATCAGTTGGAGACACTAAACACACTGGTCGTCCAAAAACAAGCCGTTCAATTGTCAATATCGAAGCAGTCGACATTTCCAGGTCATATACTCTCTCGTTTCGGTGATCAGAATTGGCCCCCTAGATCGTGTGATTTAACACCTTTAGATTTCTTTTTATGGGGTTATTTGAAGTCAAAGGTGTATGTCAACAAGCCCACATCCACCCGTGCTTTAAAAGAGGAAATTCAACACTGCATCAACGAAATTCAACCACATTTATGCCAAATGGTCATGGAAAGTTTCAACAAGAGTGCGTATGTGCCAGTGAAATCATGGATGCCATTTGCCCCATGTGTTATTCCATAAATAACCCTATCCTATTTACTTTATAATTCAATAAAAAAATAACAACAAAAATACTAAAAACAGTGTTTTCTATTTAAATCAAATCTTGCGCTAATTATGGGACACCCTTTACAATAAATTTTTGGAAAGGGAAAAAGTTTTGTTTAATTTATTTTTTCTCAAAGGAATTGACTTGAATATCATAATGTAATGAATAATAGAACTCATAAATGCTTTTCCATCAATTCCGATTTCAGTTTGTACATAAATGAAAATAAAACTGTTTACAGATAGTAACTACCACAAAAAGTCAGACACACAATACAGCTGCTGAAGTTCTATATCTGCACTGGATCGAAATTGATAAAATAATAAAAATAGGGTATTTCCACATTTAACATTAAAAAAAAGAAGTAGATAATGTTAGAATATTTTGAGTCAAATGATAGGAGTTGAGGCTGATATACTATGAAATCAGAGAGTGATGTTCATCCTTAATTGGCAGTTATTTAAATGATTTCTTAAATAACAGTTTTAAATATTATTAGAAAGAGAATAAATATCACTTTAAAGATCAAGATTCACTTTTTAACAATATTATAAATTGTTATTTAAGGAATTTTCATCATAATTTACATTAATTCTTTTTTTTTCTTTTCTTGATCAAACAGTTATCGATTATCTTCAACCCTTATTCCTAAATTATTTGAGATAATCATACGCTCTACTGTAGTAAATAATTGAACAATCAGACCTTATCACAGTCAATTTATAATTACAAATAGATATTAGAATCTTGTGCCTATTTATAACAGGAAATTAATAATATCTTCCATATAATTATACAATGATAATTGATGTAATTTTATTCAAAATAAATTAGAAAGTGTAGGTACAAGAATTGCATGGTTAAGAAAACAACTTGCATAAAACATATTTCATTGTCATACAGAGGTTCTACTTTCATTCATGTATGAGGTGGTGACCCCCTTTTAGAAATATGAAATTCCTTTATTAGTGAAATTATATTTTTCTTATTTAGCAAAAATAATTGTGATCTGGTATCTTATTCATACTAAATGTATGCTAATTGCCCAAAGAAAAAAGGAGATATACCAGCCTTATCTTTTTTCTTTGGCTAATAATTATTAAATGTATGTGCAATTACATTATATATTTTAAATTTAAAAAAATATTTATTTAAATAGTTTATAAAAATAGCATTATTAAAATTTATTTAGTCGATAAAATAAGATTAACCAATAGGAGACGTTTAGTGATTCCACACGTGACAGAATTACTGGTGACGTAGGGAGAAGGCCCACCCGGGTTAAGTTAACCCAAACTAGGCAAGACGGCGCCATGTAAGAAAAAATGGTAAAAGCCAGTGATGGAAGTAGGTTATAGCCATGAGGAAGGACAGAATACCAGGAGATAGAAGAGGAGAGAAGATAGTAGGCAAGGAGCATCTTCGGCCAGTTCCAACAGTTCCTTTTCCAGTCAGGAACCCAAGTGAACAGAAACGGCTACCATGGAAGACTTCCGTAAGCAAGGAATGACTGCTGTATCTAGATATGAGATGTGAGAAATTTCTTTCTTAGATTACTGAAGGGTGCTGAGCAGCAGGGTTGAAGCGATGAATGGAACAGTAACACAGATGAAGAAATCTCATCTCAACAAGTTAACCAGGCAGGTTACGAATTACAAGACGAAACAGAGAGTACCAGAACAATTACATTTTCCCACTATTAGAGACAGTTAGGATCACAGTCCATGTTTATATATTATTTAGTGTTAAATGTTAAAGATAGTTAAGGCTAAGTTAGATTAAAGTTTAAGTATTTGGTATGTAAGAACCCAACCTAAGATGGTTATAAAAAAAAATAAAATAAAACAAAACCATAAATAAATCAACGATTAATTAAGTTGTTTTATTATTAACATATTGAAACTTGATATAGTATTTGTTTGTAACACAGATGTTATGTAGTGTCGCAAGTGTTCATTATATTAACTTAATACCCAAAGAGGTTAAGAGGGTTGAGTAAGGTATTTAATTTGGGGTTTTTGATATCAGGTAAATTTTAGTATTATCGTTTATTTTAATATCGCTATAATATATTATATATACTATAATATAATATACATATTTTGTTGTAATATTTATATGTTGCATTTGATTTAAATTCAAAATTAGCGGGCATAAAAGGGCGGTAAACGACCTGTGGATCATGGCTACGAAGGGATGAACATTATTTGTTGCCGTTATATATAATATTAATATTTATCATATAAATAATATCAAGAATTAAACATAAATATTTTAATATTGGATTTGTTAACTTTAAAATAAGAAAAGTTAATAATATCTGAGACAACTGGCATTGGAAAATAAGAAAGTTAAAAAAATCAAGAAGGCAACAGATGAGATAAAAAAGACGAGTGCTAAAAGGACGCGGGAGCATCCTTGTTCGTTTTGATCATCACAGGAGAGAAGGTGAGTCTTGTTCTTTTTTTGATCATCCCATGAGGTATGCATATGGAAGAACAGTAGTATGAAGAATAATTTTATCCAGAGAAGAAGGATTGAAGAGATGATAGCAGTGGACGTGTACTGATCGCGTGACACAACAACGACAAACAAAGCAACAAAGGAAGAACCACGCTGAAGAAAAAAGAAACCAGATGAAACCAACAGAAAAGGACGCACAATTTAGTAAATCTGGCCAGTCGCAAGTAATATTAAGGTAAATTTAAAGTTTTGTTAATAAACCATTGTAATTTGTAACATACGTGCTTATATATAATAAATTAATGAATAGTTTTATAATCCAACAATTTTCCTTTTGCCAGAATTCTTTTTTATATTAACAGAACCTTTAAAACCTCAGATAAAAATTAAATATAAGCAAATAGATAAAAAACATAACAGTATATATATATTGTAATGTTATTTATCATGTTAAGAAATATTATTATAAGATCTAAAGTCATTTAGTATTCATGAGGATTGCATGTACTGTGAGAGTTTGGGGCCTGCAAGGGCGAGACAAGAGAAAACATGGATAAGGCTGGGTCAATGAGAGAAAAATATGATAAGAGCAGGATAAAAGGTGGCAGCGGAATGGTTACAAGGTTCTCTGGTGGTACTACCAGCTGCCGATGAGGAATGAGACTTAGACACTTTGAGAAGACATATACCGGCATGCATGGCTGAAAGTTGGGGGCATTAAGAGGTGAGATCTTTTCATATACCATTCTTGAAGTGTGTCAGGAAGGTGTATGGAGGAAGAGTGAAGAACAGGAAAAGAGGCGTATGAAAGACTTCCTTTAAAGAAAAGTCACAGCAATCTGCTAAGAGGGAGAAAACTTGCAAAATTCTTTCAAAAAAATCTTTCTGTTATGAGGTTTAACAGAATGATTGCAATCAGTGATGAAAAGTGGTTTTACTGGCAAAATTCTGATACCTGTGTGGACAATAGCTAGCTGACGGTAAAACAGCTTTTCCAGTTGCTACAAAGGAGCAGTTTGAAAAAAAAAATTAAAGCTGTGCGTTTTTGGGAACTAAAGGGTTGGCCAAAAAGTCCGTTCGATTTTTCAACTTCAAGCAGTCTAATATGTAGCTAACACAAAAGCATCAGTCCGTCCCTTGCGAGTGCACTCTCGTCAGATACTAGACACTTCAACATAGTTTGACAAGAAATTCCGACGAGACTGATTGTATTTTGTGTGTTTAGGATCATCCTGAAAATGGAAAACCAAAACGAACATTATCGACACCTCATGCTTTTTTATTTAAAAAAAGGCAAGAAAGCAGTGTAAACTTGCAGGAAGATATGCGCTGTATACGGAGAGGATGCTGTTACAGAATGTGTGTGCCAGAAGTGGTTTTCAAGATTTCGATCGAGAAATTTTTCAGTTCAAGACGCACCTCGCTGTGGCCGGCCAACTGAGATTAACAGCGACAAAGGTAGTCGACACCAATCCCTGTTATACAACTAGGAAGATCACAGTTATCCTCAAAATATCCAAATCGAGTGTTGAAAACCATCTGCATCAACTTGGCTACGTGAGCAGGCTCGATGTTTGGGTTCCCCATCAACTTAGTGAGGCTAACCTCACCCAAAGGATTTCCATCTGGGATTCGTTGCGGAAACGATCCTTTTTTGAAGAGAATGATGACAGGGGATGAAAAGTGGATCGACTATAACAATGTGGAGCGCAAATGCTCATGGAGGAAGCGCGGAGAATGACCACAAACAACGCCCAAAGCAGGACTTCACGCAAAGAAGGTTATGCTCTCGATTTGGTGGGATTGGAGGGGTGTTGTCTATTACGAACTTCTTTCCACGAACAGGACCATCAATTCGGATGTGTACTGTGACCAGCTAGACAAATTAAATGCAGCGATCCACCAGAAGTGTCCAGAACTAGCCAACCTTAAGGGGATTGTCTTCCATTACGACAATGCCAGACTGCACATTTCTTTGCAGATGCGGCAGAAGTTACTGGAGCTTGGCTGGGAAGTTTTGCCGCACCCTCCATATTCGCCCGACCTTGCACCTTCAGATTTCCACCTGTTTCAGTCTCTTCAAAATTCATTGAATGGACAGACCTTCAACTCTGAAGAAGATGTAAAAATCCACTAATTAATTATAGCATTGATTGAATAAATCGCTTTGTGTTTAAAAGTTGTGTCTTATTTTTGCTTAAAAAACCAAACGGACTTTTTGGCCAACCTAATACACAGTAGTTTTTCCAAGTATGATATTTTAGGATGTTCTCTAAACTTTACCACTAACATTTAGAAAGAATGTATGCAAAATTGTCACAGCATTACCCAACTTTTGTTAAGGGTAAAGGAGTTCTGTTCAAGCAAGATAATGCTCATCCACACACTTCCTATCACATTAAGAAAAATTTGGAAGATCTTCATGGGATCCAACACCTACCAGACCCACCATATTATACAGACCTTATTCTGTGATATATCACGTTTTTCGACCCATGGCCCACTTCTACCAAATTTATAGTAATTTTATAAAAGTCAAAATTACAGAGCAGGAGGTTTTTTTTACAGCCATCCTAAGAAATGGTACCAGGGTGAGATCGATCAAGCAACTGGCTGAAATATGGCTACTGATTATGGTCACAATGACTGCATTTTAAATATTTATAATTTTTTATTACAGATAAAAATTTTAATTTTTTTATACCCCATTCTTAGGATAAACTTTTAAGATTAAAAAAACCAATGCTAGAAGAGCAGGAAACTCCTCATACAAAACTAACTGTGTGGTAAAAGGAGAGCATGGAGACAGAGAGTGATGTTTACTTATTTTCATTTGAGAAGGTGAATGAATTCACATATCTTGATTCAGACAGTATGTCCCCTGAGTTAGAGAATCACATTACGAACAGGTGTATTTTTTGTCAAGACCACATCTTAGAAGCAACCTCCTCACAAAGTGTCCAAACTTCAATTTACTCTGATCCATCCTGTACTAACATATGGCAGATGATATCCAAGACAGATGCACACAATATTAATATATGTACTCGAAAGGTGTATCCCCCAGGGTTTTTATGGTGCTGGCTGTTCAAATTGGAGAGGAGTGGAGGAGGCAAATGTATTGGGAGCTTTACAAACTTTTTCAGGAGCCAGATGTGTAGATGGAGCTATAAGGCTTGAAAGATAGGGATGGGCCAGACATGGAATGAAAAGAATGGATGACTCAGAGGTCCCCAAGAAGATACAAACAGAAGTGATACATGGCATGACATGGCAACCTTACTTAATATGGCTTATGATGATCAAGACCTGTTCAGGATCCAGAACTGGTATATTGTTTGCACATAATTGGCATATTGACCTGGTGGAAGCTAATATTGGAGGTCAAGACTAGATGACTAGAAGTGCAAAAGTCTTCAGAAAATAGAAAAAGAAAATGGTCAATTTATTACACCATTGTTACATCCTAAACTAGGTGAACTATTACCATGTAACAATCTTCTAATGTAGTAATATTTTCTGTTAGTCATTACTTATCTCTTCGGTCTTGAATTATCTTAGATAAGAAACATTTTTCAAGAGAGATACTAAATCAATTAACAGAAAATAGAATTCTAGAGGAATAAAATTAGCTATTTCATAATAATGGTTTTAATGAGAATTCTTTCAAAAAATATAAATATGATAAAAAAAAAAATGTGTAAGTTAGAAGAATTATACTGCGGTTTGGAAAACTAATGAGTTCAAAGACCTGACATCTGAACCACAAATGCACACAAAGCTTATTACCCAGAATTTTGAAGCTGAAATGTAAAGGGAAGTTACTAAGACAGATATCTCCTGCCATGGACTATTGTGGATAAGCAAAACAGAAAGTCGCAAAATACATGGTTTTACTGTAAGATCAAATGGGGAAACATCAGCGATTCGGTAATAATTTTATTTAATACAAGTTACCTCCTTCCCATCATGATGGTGAACTAGAGAAGGAAGGTATTAAGCCCCCCCCCCCCATAAAAAAGATGATCTTTTATAAAAATTCAACCCTTTTCTTCTTAGAAAAAAGTTACCAACTTATTAACACTGCATGTAAGAAAAATATGAGATTACCTCATATAGTAATGAAAGAATCTATGACTTGCTAGCGAGTTATTGTTCACAATTTATTACATTTACAAAAGTAACCAAACCATCAATACTACAAAGAATAGTATTTTCACTAGCAACTATAAAAATTATATGTAATGATAAATAACATGACAATAACAACAGACCTTTTTAACTAAGCGGGACTTGGCGATATTATCGGTGAGTGGGTGAGTAGTCATATCAAATAACAAAAAATTTTGTTTTTCAGTAGTCAAAACACCCTTTTCTACTAAATTTTTGGCTAGCCTTTCTCTTACATTCTTTAACTGGTACCTTAATTTCAACGGATTCCAGGTTTCTCCTAAACAATAAGTAGAGAATAAACCAATATACTTGAATAAATTTGGCCATGTGATTAAGAAAAAACCCTGATACTTACCACTGAGATACTCAATCCAGCTTTGGACATTTTCAGGAGGATCTGTTTCCTTCATGTGTTTTAGTGCTTCATCAAGTAATACATCGCCAGTTTGTGTATCATTTTTTACAATAACCTTACGATTAAGCAATGACTTTCTTTTCATGCCAGCTTTTTCAAGCTCAATCCTTCCACGTAATCCTAATTCAATCAAAATACATCCTCTGAGACCACTAGATATACAATCATTCCAGAATGAAGTATAGCCCTGAAAAATAATTTTTAATCGTAATAGTGGATAGGATTGAAAATGGATTGCATAATAAATCATAAAAATTTACTAGCACACATGTACCTAATGAAAATTTAGCGGATCATTCAAAAATAACAATATTCTGTTTATGGGTGCTTGACACTCTTATACGCTAATGTCACCGAGATTTCATGATTATTTCCCTACTGTGAGCAGTAATTAGCTTTTGTAGTGATTCAACTAGCCCTAGATTTCATTCGCGGACTTCTCTCCACAAACTTCAATGGGATGCAGAGAAATCCAAAAACGTTTTGGCCCAAGTACTGTTTTAGAACCCTCTCAACCTTTTTTAGGTGTCCTTGACCTGATTCACTGCTTCTTTATCCTCATGAGGCTGAATGACTCCTGACCAGAAAAAATCTTTAGGTGAACTGGAATTGAATTTAGGTTTCCCAACCTAGAAGTCAGCATACTAACCACTAAGCTAGTGGGAAATCCGAGCCAATTACATTTACTCAATGTTCCTTCTTAAAACCAGTTGGGCAATATTTTGTTGAATTTACCAATTATCCAATTAGCTACCATGCCGAAGGGTAAGTATTTTAATTGAAGTAATAACACATTAATAGTGGCACAGTTTATACAGGAGAATAATCACTGAAGAGCAACAACTCTTAGGGAGGAGGGAGCTTGGAGCAGGAACTGACCGGTCTAATCTGTACCAGTGCTACAGAACAGCCTGTCACAGTGACTGGTTGTAATTATATAAATGCAATTCTGCAATAGTGCTGGCACATTTCTAATTTACACATAGAAAGTGCAAGATGTATACAGGCACTTCAATTATGTATATTGACCTGGCAGACAGCATGAGGCAAAGGTGAAATGATGAAAAAAAAGGTGCTTTACCGTATCTATGAACAACATCCTAAGATCATATCAAAATTATACCCAATGCCTTCCAACTGATCACAATAAATTTGTTCAATTCTTTCTTGACATCTATGACTGCTATCTCTCTAAACCCTGGCTTAAAACTCGATATTACTTTTTTTTCTGTCTCCCATCCAAATTATCTTTGATTCTAAAGTCATATATCTGATTATTATTAAACAAATAAATGTGATCAACAAGAAGCACATTACTTACTAGTGGCAAACACCTGAATCCTTAAACATTGAAAAATCAGGCATAAAGTATATAAACAAAGCAAACCAGAGGATTTGCAAAGCTCAGAGGAAATACAATGATTTCCTAGAAACGCCTTCAAGAAATATAGATTTTTGTGAAAGCATAGATGATGTCAAGAGGTATAATTGTGGAAATTGCTGTACAGAGTAGTGAGAAGAAAATTGCAATAAAGGGAAAGAGATCAACTTTGACAGGATCAAATAAAAGTGGTTGTGAGCAAAAAGAAAATTGAAATCAACATTGTCTGAAAAAAAAACCGACCTAAAAACTAGGAAGTAACCACAACTTTTATCAAAATGTCACCCAACAAGATAAACTAATTCTGATTTATTGGCTTCTGTAAGCCCTCTAATGCCTCCTGTTTTCTTAGCATTTATATTGATTTTGTAGGGCAGTTACTGTCAGGTAATGAGAAGATGTAGGATATAATCCATTTGGAAAAAAGGACTTTTCAAGAATTTTATTTTTTGAATTTGCTGCGTTACAGTTAAAAGTTCTGACTTCCTGAAGAGTATTTGAAATGGCTCAAAAAAATTAAATAGTTTATATGCTGATAATCTTCAATACTCAACTGATAATTGATAATCAAGTGATTTGAACATAGCCAACATTTCATTTTTTTTTTAACTATAGTTGCCGTCAGCAAAATTAGAAGCGTGAGAACCCGCAATCCCTGTTGCCGCTCTTTACCCTACTTCTCTTCTATCCACATGATCCCTTTACTTCAATTATGTCAATCATCAAGCAATAAGCAAATTAGTGTTCAGTTCCCAACCCACCGGTATGAGGCAACATTGTGCCAAGTAGCTCCTTCATGCTAAGTTTGGTTGATTGTTGCTATCTGGTTGACTTCAATGTTTTTTTGGATCCTTCCTTTAGTAGCAAGTAATATAACCAAAAACCCACTTTACCTATCTGATATCCTTCAGTTTAAATCCCCTAACCAGTCCATCACACCTCTATCTTCCATACCATGTAGCATCCTTCATCATCTCATGATTCCTAGTTAAAAAAAAATCTTTGAAACTGTGTTACTCAAATTATTTGACAGTACTTTTTCTTTTCAAAATTTAAATTATATGTTTTAAGTTATTCTTGACATCCCATTACTAAACAACATTTGTTTAATTTACAATGAATTGATTTGTATGTAAAATGTATCATTAACATCTCCTTATTGAAGGAACCCAAAGGGCATGATAATAACTAAATGTTAGAAACTTTCGATTTTCAAATTTCAATACTCCCTTAGATTTATACTCTACCATCACAACCAAAGGACCCCTTACCTTTCCAACCTTCTCCAATTCATATCTGCTATCAAATCCTGACCTATCATTTACCAAATCCTGACTTGTATAATCCTTCCTTTCCAAATAACTTTCTCTGTGGACATTTGACATCAGACCTTGACGATCTAGCACTGCTTTCACCAGCGAGAGGGCTGTTTATGTCTTGAGCTATAGGCTGCCAGTTGACTACTTGATAAGTGGTAGCATCTCTCTTGATAAGACCCTTCCACCATAGTCTAGGTTACCCTTAGCTTCTTTTGCCTGATGAAAGTCTCATGTAGTCCTCATACATCTCTCCTGCCAACTTTCAACAACGACTGCAGGAAGTTTTCAGAGCTCTTTTAGTTGATTGTTGTAGCGGATTCATTATTCTACACTTTGCTCATTTTAGAGAAACCCCAACATTCTTACCGTCTTTAATAACGATTTCAATGAATAGTTATTTGGTTTATATTGTACTGCTGTCATTAGCAGTTGATATTGGCAACTGAATTAATTTAGAGGAATTAAAACAATAATTATTGATAAATAAAACAGGCCAGTTTTTAATGTGACCTTCCCTGAGCAATTTTAATAAGAGTTTACTGAACTTTGGCTGGGTCCTTTCTCTTGGTTTAGAAGTATTGGAATCTTTTTTAAAGAAGAACTTTACTTTTGAAGTCTCATTCATTAGCACTCAGTTTGGACTAAGTTATTGCAATTGTTTTAAATGAACACTAGCGACCATAAAACTCAAATGCCTTTTTTTCATCGGTCAAAAAATTTTTTTTGTAGGTATAATTTTCTTTTTTTATTTAGAAAGCTTTTCAAGGATGAGGTTTGTTGTCAGCCGATGATTTCCATCTTTCTTTATCCCTAGCAAGAGCAGCGAATTATCAAAATTTTAAATAATTGAGAATTTGAGATTCCATATATGAAGGCAATAGGTATCTTAGCCATGTAATTGAATGAACACCTGAGATACCTTGAAGAAGTCTCATAAGACATATCACAACAAAACTATGACTGAAAACTATCACTCAAGACATAATTACATAACTGATAGTTAAATAAATGAAAAATTTAAGAGATTACAATTATAATAATACTAAAAATACAAGATACATTTCTAGATTTAGTTTGGCAATTATAGTGAGAAGAAAAATTATTCACAACTTAGTAAGACGTTATCACTAGATCAGGAATATGAATGTAACCTATTAGACTGAGTTATTTAACATCATAATGTAAAACAAATGTTTATAATAAAATGTAAGCAATCATACATACGCAAGATGTACAATCTGTTAAATAAAGATTTTTTATAACATTCGGTTAAAAAATTAAGCTGGGAACAGCGAAACATAAAATTTAATTTGCCGACTGAGAATATAGCAATTAGGTACCTGAACATGTATAATTAATATAGTTTAATAGCAAAACTATTCATTACGTAGGGTGAGGATAAATAATATCTTTGAACTTAAATTCTTTAAAAAAGTGATAAGAAATAAATAATGATCACTAATCACAGACTACAACTTAACACCTTTCATTCTTATCTCAACATTGACTACAGAAAAAGTCAACTTCAATAGTAGATATGAATAAAAAAAATAAATAAAGAAAACTTATGAAAGGTAGTCAAATTTGTTGTGAAGAGCATATCTATGGTACTATCATAAGACTGTTGGCAACACCACAGTCAGAGGTTCAAAAACCCTAAAGTATTTCTGAAAATGAATGAACACTTTTTATTGCTTACTAATTAATGTTCAATATGTGTAACCAACAGCTTGACATGATAACTTCATTTGACAAACTAACCTCTTTATCTTTTAATCCTAATAATAACACTTCTTCCATTAACGTTAGCCTGGTTTCTTTAGAGTCCCCATCATCATTTCCAGAGGAGTCTCTTTCACTAGATTTATCTTCAACATTCTGAATTTCTCTAGAACCTCCGCTATCACGGATTACATTTCTTCTTTGGATCAACCCTTCACTTCGATTCATGATAACACTAAATGCTAACTGATTTTATATTAACAAATGAACTTAATACATTTCAATTATTAAGTAATCATAGATCATCATAGTATTTAAAATAATAAACAAAACCTTAAGCAATCAGTACCGTGGAACGTCAAGCCACAATGCTAACTGCCATAGTCTGTATAACACTCAGCGGAGACATCGATTTTTTTCTTTTTATAAAATTGTATCATTAATTATGTAGTTTATGTAAATGTAAATTTATATACCACCTCTAGCCATTAGTTAATTAAATTGACAAAACACCAACATATTTTCTGAAAGTAATCATTTTTGTAAACAATGAATCCTCTGCCCCCCCTCACCTGGTATGGGAACGCTTATAGCTCGTCCAAAACCGATGTGACCTTTTTATTTTTAATCAATGTTCCTCATGTCAATCAATAATTATACATATATATAAGCATTATTTATAAAATTAAGGCCTTGTTACGTACTGGGTATAACGGTTTATCATCGAATCAGTCATTTGTCACACATGTAGCTAAGCATGTTTTTTCGTTACGCGATGATAAGTCACATACACCTAAGGCGTCTTTTTGGATTGTGGTAGATGGATTGGGAATAGAGGGCGTTCACATTGGGACTGGAGTGGCAAGGGAGGCAGGAATGGAAAATATGGTAACGGATGTGGCTAGTTTTGGGATGAGAGGGATGTTGTGAATGAACGGTCCGGTTGTTTACAAATAAGGGAGGTTACCTGAAGTGCTTATTTACAACGCTCGTTCTCGGCTCTTGGGGCTTCATTTGTTGTTGTTTACATATCGTCAAGGCGGCCAAGCAATATGCATCATGACCCATCAACAGTACACCTGCACGCGCTCTGTTAATTACCATAGAATGGACACAAGATTAAACCGTTAGATTGAAAAATATTCATAAAAAAAACATGTTCTTTTATTTATTGATTAAAACTTTTTTATTAAATATATTTGGCAAGTTAATTTTTTTTTTTTTTTTTAAACAGTAGCAATGGAAAAGTTTTGTTCAGAAAATTTTACGGGAGTTAGTCTCGGAGTGTTTTTCCGTGAGAGCCGTTAGCGTTAGTTCAAACGGAAAATCACTACCGACTGGAAGCAGGTGGTGGGGAAGATACTTCTAAATCTCCAGCCACAGGAATTAGTGGACTTTAGAAAAAACGCTAAAATATTTGACAGTGGCTGCAAGTGAAAAGACACTCTGTTTTTCACTGTAAATTTTAGTTCTGTTATTCTTCAAGTTTATTATACTACTTTTTTCATTTTTTTAAATCTTAACTATTATATTATTTTCTTTAGCTTTATATTTTCCATTTATTTTCTTCTACTCTCCTTTATAATAAGAATTCTATTTTCTTGGTACCTTCTGAGCTGAAAACAGCCCAAATAAAAGAAATATTTTTTTTTAAAAGGTCCTTTTGGTATTAAGAGGGCAATTTAATTATAGACTATTTATTTATTTTTTTCCAGCAGAAAAAATAGGCCCTTAATATTATTATTATTTTTTGTCGGTCTTGCATCCTCTTTTCTATAGGATAGGAAGACGGCAGGGAGAGAAGAAAGCGAAGGAACGCTAATTGAGGACCAGACACCATCTTTCTCTGACCTATATGGAAGTCGTCTTCACTGCCGGGTGTGAGAAAAGTGAGATGCAGAGCGAAGAGGATGGAGTGAGAACCCGAAGGCTACCACCAAAGTCATCCTTCTCGAGTAGGCTCAGGAGACGAAATAAGAAATATCTTGGGTTGGTTTAGGTACAAGATTACACAAAACAAGATTATACAAGCCAAGAAAAAACAGGAGCATATCTCCAAGGAATTCGGTGGACTTGTTGATGACCTGGAGAAAATCGTCAACGATAATGAAAAATTATCTGCTATGCTCCGGGAGAGCGAGAAGAGCAACAGGGACATGAATGAAGTCCAGCAGCTCCTAGCCAGCCGCTGCTGTCAGGGAGCCCACCCTGGTCATCATTGAGGATGCGATCATGGTTCAGTCCATCGCAAAGAGGGTCACTGAACAGATCTCATCTGTGTGGACGCACCAGGTCTGGTCACTTAGAGGGGTGGATAGACACCCTTGTTACCTCGGCACCCCAGAATGACTCGGTGTATTCCTCGAAGCCCCAGCAGGAAACACAAAGGAAAGGGAATACGTAACCCACTGTGGTTGCTAACTAGGTGGTCGATCTATCTATGACTCCTGTACCTGCTTTGGCAGTGGCAGAAGATCTTGTCACCACAGATGATAAAGGAGCTTCCGACAAGCGGGCAGAATAAATAGAAGGAAGAAGACGAAGAAGCTTCCAAGACATCAATACAAACACCGGCAAAGACCAATGTGAGGGAGCTCGGCCAGACTACCAGCAGAGAAGAGACTGAGGCCTCCCAGAAGGGTCCAAGCCACCACTGAAGGCTACCCGAGTGTGATCTTAAAAAAGCTTCCAGCAAATCACCCCGGAAGCTCCTCTGAGATCTTAAGAGTTACGAGGGATGGGGGTCCTCATGGAGGCTTCAAGTAGAGAAGAAGCAGAGATGCTACTAGAGTCCAAGACCTCTCCTGGCCTCACCACAAAGATGACTTTGAAGTTAAGGCCAAGATGATCCTTAGAGGTATCCGTAAGTCGTAGACTGAAAAGGAGCTCCTTGTGGAGGCCTGGAACATTCTGTCATAGACGGAACCAGAACTGTCAAGTCTGTCTCAAGCCCGAAAGGATGTTGCCATGAAGCCATTGTATAGAATGAGGGAAGCGAGGGACCAACTTTACGTGAGTTGGGTGGCCGAGGTCTCCCCTGTCTTAAGATTTGGTTTCCAGATACCCGGCTGAAACAATGGAACGGAGTGGTGGTTGAATGATTACCTTGACACGCTACGCTGTATGCCACCTGCCAGAGTAATGGACACTTCTAGACCACCTGCACAAGGGTCCAGAAGACTTGCAGGTGGTGTGCCATGGAGGGGCAGATAGCCCAAGGTGTGCCACCTGCGTAAGGGTGGGACGAGTCAAGGAGATGTCGAAGCACTAGGCAGGCGCCGGGGAGTGTCCAATGATCTTTAGTGAGGTGGAGGCCCTCATGAAACGTAAATATTATGGATAGACTGCGATCATCCAGGTCAACATCGTGAAGAACCGGTTAGTTGCAGCTTAGTTGTCAGCTCTCACCCAAAATTACAACGTCATGTTGGAGCAGGATCATTGGTCTCGGATCACGTCAGGACAGTCGTCCTGGATAGTGAAAAGAGGAGGTCCAAGGTAGCGGTGGTAAAAGCGGTGTAACTAAACCCTGGCTGTCATGTCCCACAACCAGTTCTGCCAGGACTGGACGATCTGCCACATTGGATAGGGAGGTATGAACCATCTTCCCTCTATCTCCTGAGTGATACCGATCCGTCAAAGCTGCTTGGAATACTAGAGGACTGTTCCAGAGGAAGGGGCTAAAATAAATTTTAGGAGCAGATACCAACACCTTAGACACTGCGTGGAGTTCCACACATACCACGAGGAGGGAGAATGCGGAAATGAACTTGGCAATGGCTAACAAACTGGTAATAATCAATCAAAGTGACAGCTGTCCACCAACGTATTGGTTGCAGGGCAACTGCTGAATCGACGTCACGGTGTCCTCGATCCCTCTCTGAGGAAATTTGCAAACTGGAGAATTTCCGTTGAGACCAGTTTTTCCGTTAATGGAAACATTAAACTGGAAGCAAACCCCTGGGGATATGTGACGAGTGGAATTAGGTGGACCGCATACGAGGCTAATGAGCAGGGAGGACGGCTTGTAGATGATGAGTGGATTCTCGAAGGGGATGGTCCGCTTGAAGTGGGGAGCAAAGATATCAAGGCAGCGTCCTTGACTTCAGCTATGAAGGACACTGCAGAAGTCAATGTGAAGAAAGCCTAGGAAGAGTTGTAGCTTATGGTGGACAACTGCCCTTACAGCGGCAAAGTGATACCTCTACAGGGGTATGCGCGAGTTCCAGAAGTGTAGAAACGAGGAGGTCTTTGAGGTCCTCCGGGTCCGATGTAAGAGCTTAAGATCTGCATAAAAGAATACGATCAAGGCCACCCGGAGGGAAACCTGGGATGAATTCGTCCAATGTGAGTCGGAGAAGAACCACTGGGGTATTGTATTACATACCCATAGCTTGAGGTGGCCAGACCACCCAAGCACCCCCAAGTACGGACCTGTTCCCGCCATGGAATATCTGGGACCTTCGTCTCGCCGTGGATAAAATTAATGATATAAGAGCTCTAGAAAAATGATGAGGCCGAACATTAATGCTTCGTGCCCCTATTTTGGAGGGAGGTTACTTGACATCGTTAACAAGTGCCTTGACCGTGGCTGCTTTGCGAGGAGCTGAAAGATAACGCTTATTTCCAAAGGGAACGGACCGGGACCTAATAGCTACATACCTATCAACCTCCTCCCAGCCCTACGCAATGTCCTAGAACGGCTTATGTACACGGTGCTAATGAAGATTTTTGAGAGAGTGGACCAGCCGTGGGAGTACGGCTCCAATAAGGGATAGGAGCATATTTGACGCCTTGGGCAGGATAAAGGCGACGTGACTAGGACTCGCTACTAGTAGGTTTGGTTTTGACTTTTGACATCTCCTCCACTTTTAACAGAGTGTGGTGGCCCTGAGAGTGCGATCACGAAGCTACTAGGAGCATCGGGCTAGTAGGTAGGCAGCTACCCTGAGAATGTACTTCCCCTCGCTTGGGGACATACTGAGGGTGAGATTGGTCTTCCCCGAACAGGAGAGGTCACAAATTCTCACGGGACATGGAGGATTTCAATCCAAGTTGCACGTGTATAGAAAATACAGGAGTTCCGCACTGCCACATTGCAGAGAAGAGAGCAGTACATGGTCATGCTCTCCTGTCGAGCCTTGGAACGCATGAGAGTACGGCTACTCCGTTCGATAGGAAGGTACAACTTGGACGAATCCGACCTGCCATCACTGGTGACATACGGAAGAGAACTTTGGGGTATTTCTTCTCTTCATCCAGAAGTGGAGGGAACCTTATAGACTCGACGACTTCAACATCATTGTACAGGATGGCATTGAAGCGTTATAAATATAGGATAAGTTAGGTTTAAGGGTAAATATTAGTAAAGCTAGATTTAGGAAATTAAGAGGATGGACTAGTTGTAAATAGTTTATATTTAGTTAGTAACCACCGGTGTATATAGTCTGTAAATAGAGTTTAAGAAGTTGTCATAAATAAAGACGGTTTAAAAGAATAAGCCAAGGTACGCTGAGAGGTGGAACAATTCAGATTGTACTGGAATACGCGCACTATAGGCTACAAACCCCCACGTGTCCGTTTCACAAGCTCTTCCCGGAAATCCCGTTATGGGATAGTGATCCCAGGAAGGGGAAGTGGAAAATAATGAGGATCTGATTTTTTAAAATATTCTGACAGTCTTGGACCTTTCTCAAGTATATTTTTAGTTATATGTTATACTCCACCGTGTTACATGTTTCTATTATTTTCATGACATGAGTTTTATTGTTGTTCATTTACTGAACCTTTTTTTATGTAACAAAATTCCATAATGTAAACAATAAATATAATTTTTTTTTTCTTGAATATGAATCATTTATTAATGGCGATTCATACCTAGCAACGTATAACACAAGATCCTATATATTGGCAATACACTATTTTTTTTAACATGGACTGATACCGCTTACGGTCCATTGCACAGAGCCACAGTTGCAGTGTTGCGACATTTACCAGGAAGGGCGTGTGGACGGTAAATAAAACCAGCAGGTACGCAGGCAAGGATAACACCCACCGACTTCTAGCGGAACACCCTGAACAACTAGAAGGAAAGGTGGGGATGGATCTGTGAGAACCCCTATGGAGGTCATTCTGTGCTGCTGATTTATACAGTTCAGCTGGAAGTTTCCTTGCTCACCTACTCTATTGTTGTATAATTCATTAAAACATCTATTTAAATCTTGTGTTTTCTTTTATGGATGATGATGAGTTATAAATACATAGTAGGCAATGTGATAATAGATATCGTCTGTTTGGATGGTTAGGAGGTGTTGGAATAGGAGTGTTAAAGGTTCTTAAGGAGGGAGCGTGGTGGATATGTGGAGGTAGAGAATTCCAGAAGGTAGTGGAGCAAGCGAGGAAGGAACGATCGTATTCTGCAGTTTTGTGGCCAGGAATATAAACGTCAGAGAGACGGGATCTTGTATTCCGGGAGAAGACTGGGATTTGCACTGTAGAATGCTGTGTGTGATAAGGAGGGTAATAAGAATTAATGGTTTGAAAAATAAATGAACCGAAGAAATATTGTGCTCGGAAATGCGCATTTAATAAAATGGAATCAATATGTAAAAATAAAATATCCACTTACTTAAATAAAGGGGGAAAAAAGCTACGAATTTCTAGTCGATCCTTAAAAATAAAATAAATGTCTTTATATATATTCTTTCTAGGAGGTATATTATGCACAACACCTTTTACTAGATTATTGTTGCTACACTTACTGTTTATAAGAAACCTTTCACTGCTTTCTTTTAATATGTTATAAATAAAGTCAATGTCAGTGTTATCTTGTATTCGGGAGATGGTAGTACGCCTGGGTAAGTTTGTTATTCTTCTTAGGAATTCATTTTGTATTTCTGCAAAATTAGGAAAGTTTAAGGAAGTTACTAGTGCAGTAATATTCTATAGGCAGTTTAGGTGTTTTGCAAAGGAGGAAGGTTTGTATTTTGCTCTAAGTTAAGATAGATTTATATATAATTAAGATAGATAGATGATTAAGAAAGATTAAGCCTTTATCAAATGTTAAGCATAAGTACTTAACAGTCTGGGGCATTTAAGTTCAGCAATTGCTAAATTAATTTGTGTGATTAGTTTGCAACTATGTTTAGTTAGCTTCCGTTTTATACAATATTTATTTTGAATTTCCATTTGTGGAAGAACTTATTTATTTGGATTGTGTCACCAAGTGACAAGGTACGGTATGGACAAATCGACTATTTTGGAGGACTTATGGGATGTAAAAGAAATGATTATTGTTTGAAAAAATTGGTGATAGGCTGAGTTAGGAAGGAAAAGGCCGCCGGAGGATGAGAGTCGGTGGAGTGGAAGACAAGAGCCAGAGTGGGGAGCCTCAGTCATCTCAGTACATTCGTGACTCCGGACTCGAGCGTGTCTCTTTCTTCCTCTGTCTGCCTCTCACATCCCAAGGTACCCCATATCTTCATTTATATCTCTCCTTAGTCAATCCAAGGATCAGTGCTCTAGTCATTTGTTTTATATCTTATATTTAAAAACAAAAAATATTTTCGCTTCTCAGCCTTCAAAATAACTTCATGGTCCTTTTATATTAATTCAAAATCTAAAAGATAATATAACTTTTAATTCCTATATTTCACTTTTAGTTCCATATGTCAACAAAGTATTATATTTTTTTTATATTCCTCGAATGAACTCGAATTTGTTACAGTTATAATAAACCCCAAAATATATTTTGTAATGACTGATTAGTTTGTAAAATGAAGTTTGTCATAAAATACGTTATTGTTGAATCTATTTGGTGTATGTAAGATCGATATTTAGGAAGGTAGTCTTTGAATTTCGGCATTATATATCTTTTCTTTTTTTTTAAATTCAAATAGGTATTTCCAATATTTACTTATTTTTAAATATTACTTATTTACTTTAACAAAAAAAAACTAACATCGTCGCTCTTGCTTATGAATGAAATAGTCCTTGAAGTTTTATATTAGAAAAAAATGTAATTAAAAAAACACCTAATGACAAAAATAAATAAACAACTAGATGGGAATATAGCATAATTTCTTCCCCCGCCTTATTAATTACGTTTGGCTAATTTATGAATGTTGGCAATATTTGAAGTAATGTCTTCTTGCTGTCTACATTTGTATATAAATTTTGTTGTTATTGCTTTCAAAATATGAGCTTGGATAATGGCCGTTGTAATGATTTTTTTTTATTCACTAGTCTTAACAGATTTTAGATTAAGACTTCAGGATCTTTAATATATTACTCTTCTCTATATGATAGGGAAATATTTATTTTTTTAATTACCAAGTAGTTAAAAGATCTATTACAAACCCTCATTTAGTTTTCAGCATTAGGTGGCCATAAAATAAAGTACAACTACCAGGCAAAATATCATGCCTCTAACAAAAACTAAACGGGCTAAGTGGCAATCGCGAATTGTTTTAATAATCATAAAAAGATTTACCTTATTCAAAATTATAGATTAAAAAAATGTATCTAGTAATTAAATAATTAATAACACTTACCATATATTTTCTGGGTAATAGGGTAATAGACATCAATGTGGATCTCTATATAAAATATTAGGTCTTAGGTTAACAGATAGTGCATAAAGACCAAGACAGAAAGACAGACAGGTTGAAAAACCCTTGTGGGGTTTTGGTTTTGAAAACCCCTATGAAACCATAAAATTGGCTACTAATGTTAGAGGGTTGACTTTTTTTATTATTATTTATTTCCATGTTTTTATTTTTGAATTTAAGTTATTTTTAGCTAGTGCAAGTGGGTGGTAGATGTAGCAGGGGTTGTACTATAACAATGGTTTTGATTATAGCTGTTTGAGGTCTAATCAACAACTAAGTTTATAGTTGAAAACCACGAAGTTCCGGTGATTTGAAAAATGATATAAAAAATGCATTTCAAAAAATTAATACACAATGAAATTTTACAATAATATTTGTAGAAGCGTAAAAGGAAGACTTTAAAGCTGTGTAAATGGGGAATAATTGTTACTGCTTCTGTATTCTATTTGTAATTATAATTGTATATATAATCTCAAAGGAAATGTTATCATTTACTTAGTTAATGTGTGTGTGTATTTTAAGCATATATTTTTACATTTAATTTTTAATTTTTTATGCATTGGAAATACGTTTTCGTTTTTCTTTTTTCAATTTTTAAGCTTTTAATATTAATTGCTAAGTTAGCGGGGACTAATATGTAAATAATTAATTTATTTAACCGAAATTCGTTCTAAAGGGTAGAGATGATAGAGGTATAATTATAATTATCAATCTTAGAAGGACTTCAGACCTTCAATTCTTGTGGTGAACGTCAAAAGATTTATTGACCAAAATGATAATAATGTAACACTGTGTCCTGAAACAATATTTTTTCTTTAGCTAAGAATCAGAAAACCTTATATTTTCGTCCGCGTGACTGTCTGTGAGTTCTGAAGAATAATCAGTTCGTACCTGCTGGACATCAAATGAAACCTCTGTATAACATTTAGTGGTTTGTCCAACAGACACAAAACATAATAATTACAATTGATTAATTGTTCGGTACTAAAAAATATATAATTTCTAAGTAGCATCCCTCAGATTAAATTTATTGAGACTTCAGTGGATTATAATGACAAAAAGTAATTAAAAATGTCAATAAATTTGTGCAACTTTTTTAATAGTCCTGTTTGATTTTGCATAGAAATTATACCCGATGCCCCAATGATGCTACAAATAACAACAAACCCAAATAATTAGCGTCACCAATTTAGGTCAGAAATTTATTAATTATAAATACTATAGTTTTATGATTACCATGATTTAAATGATTATCATGTACAACTGAGATGAAATTATATATTTTTTGGCCATTTCATTGACATAGTACATAGTAAAAAAAAAAAAAAATCAGGATGATATTAAGAATGTAGCCCTGAATATCCCACCACATTTTTCGTTTTCACTGTTACCTTAAAATAAATTCCACAATTTAAGTTGTGCTGGGGATTAAGTGAAGTGAACATTACAGTAGGTGGACATGAGCTGCTGATACACTCATGTTCTTTACAGGTCAATTCTTGCATGCATGGGACAATGTAACAATGCTGTTGACCAATCATGCCGAAGAATGGGGACATCTTTTCTCCGTATTCACCTTACGCTCGCTATTTCCGGGGCACCAATGTCTACCTACAAGCAAGTCATTTGACGATCCACATCAAGCTCCATTCCAGTCTAAACTTGACCTGAGATTATTTTTTTTTTTTTGGCTCATTATGGTCGTTGAACATTCCGTTCTGAGTTGCTCATCTTTTTACCTATCACTTTTGAACATATCGAAACTAGTGGATCCAAGGAAAGTAGGATCACCATTTTCCTTTCATTATTAAAAGTAAACATGACTACATTAATTATTTTTTTCAATATATATGAAGGGTATTCATAGAAAGTGACTATTTGGAGTGACATATCCGTGAATCCTCGAGAGTTTCTTCAATAATTATTAAACGATTTTAAGAAAAATACTTTATTATGTTTCATAAACCGTCTTGGTCACCAAAAAGCTGCCTTTTTGTATACATAAAAAGTAACAAAAATAAAATTATTTAAATCGGTCCAAGCCACATTAAATACGAAATTTCTGTTGTCAACTGCCAAAATTTTCTTTTGTAATATTTTTTGTAAGTTTTAATTTTATCGTTGCTTTTTATGTTAGTTTTCTAGCTATGCTAGGAATTAAAGGGCCTCGACCATGGCAATGAAAAAACTAAAAGTTAAATATGCAGCATACACGTTTTTAAAGTTGAATATTTTTTTACATGCATTATATTATTATTATTTATTAACTAAACCAGGCATACAACGCCTTTGGAGATGTTTTATTTATTTATAAAATTGCTTGATTGACAGACAAATAGACGAATGTCCAGAACTTTTTTGAAAGTAGAGCTCTTTCCTCGAGGTTTAGGGGGGGGGGGGGGGGAGGTCGTATGTAGAGACGAAATGGGCTGAAATGCAACGGCGGCTGGAGTTACAGCAGTGTAAGCATTGTACCATGTGTTGCGCATGAGGCCATCTTCACAAGGATGCCTCAGCTCTCCTATAACAGTCTATCTCCAACAGGCTTTACTTTAAACAAGTACTGGGCAATTGTTTTCCGTCTGTTGTCCAGTCTGTATGAATGCTTTTTTTTCTTCATGGGGAGGTAATGCATGCAGGTACGTCTGTAAGTTAAGGTTTGGACGTCGTAGGCAGCCAGCCTAATCCTCAAGTCATCGGGATGTAAACATCCCGAATGTATTTAGAGAGGCTTTAAAAGGCTCAAATAAAAACAGTCTTGTGACAACTCTTGTTCTGTAACTACATTCAACCTCTTTCCTTTTTCTTCACGTTTTCGTTGACGATCATTAACTTGTATGTACTGCAATAGCGGTCGTAAATATGATACGTTTTTTAAATTTGAGAGGTATATTCCCCAAAATCTTGGATAATGCCGATCCTGTGTTCATTAAAATACAATAAATAACAGGAAAGTTGAAAAAACAAACAATTAAAGGGATGATGTGTAGTTCTGTTCCCTTATCTTTTAACCTTTTTCAAGTCACAGTCCAGATGCTATTTAAGATATAAATCTTGATTTCTTTTTTATCGAACACGATAAAAACCGTAACGATAAAATCTTGGAGTCAGCCCTAACACTCCTTCAACTTGTGTAAGGCAATTTTAGTAGTAAATATTTTTGCAATTTATATTTGTATTGTTATAAGTGTAACTCACCACATAATATACAATTTATAATATGATATAAATGAGATATGTAAATTGACTGGAGCGTATAAGTGACTCTGTCGGTGGTTTGACTGACAAGTTGATCGACCAGTAACAAACACCCCTTTTTTCACCGAGGAACACGATGGGCTTCAGCCGGTAAAGGGATTGCAGGTCATAGAAGGCGTTTGAACATACTTTCAGTTTTTGACATTTGATGGCCACAAACACATTTTTTACATGGGATCAAAAACAAGTGACCGTAAACGTGATGTAAGGGATTACAGGCTGTGTGCTGCGTGTGCCGGACCTTGGAGTTTACGAAAAGATATGCGTAAACTGGCAGGGGGGAGTTAAGGTTCGGACGTCGTAGGCAGCCAGCCTAATCCTCAAGTCATCGGGATGTAAACATCCCGAATGTATTTAGAGAGGCTTTAAAAGGCTCAAATAAAAACAGTCTTGTGACAACTCTCGTTCTGTAACTACATTCAACCTCTTTCCTTTTTCTTCACGTTTTCGTTGACGATCATTAACTGGTGCCGGAACCCGGGAGTGGAGTGGGTTCGAGTCATTAACGTGCGAGTTGGCTTTTTTTTTTTCCCCCTTCTCATTCACTTTCGCGTAGTTTAATTAAAGGAAGTAATGGTGGACTTGCGGCCGGCAGCGTTTGAAGTTCCACAGTTACCTAAAGAAACCATGGCTGAAGCCCATGCGAACTCACTGGCATGGATGAAGGTGCGGGCAGTGACGTCGCAGGACATGAGGAAAATGATCTCAGGCCTCGAAAAATTTACTGGTGAACTAGGTCAGTTGAATCATTTTCTCAAAGGTGGGGATAGAATTATGGAGAGGATTCAAGCCAAGATGGACGAAGGGTTACTCGACCCAGGTGAGGCTAAGTCAATAAAGGCAGACCTAGTGTGCAGGGTGAAAAGGAAGGTGCTGAACCTGATACAGGCAGACGAGGAAACCCCATGGGAGATAGTAAAGGCGAGACTGAAAAAAACATATGGGGGGGGGGGACGATGAACCCCAGAGGAGGATATCTTCCAAATGTTTTGAGAAATGAAATCTCCGAGACAGAATAGTGGACAGTATGCTGCAGCCCTGGTAGTCCGCTACAATAAAATAAATGAGAAAATGAGGGAGACAACTAGTGCCGAGAAAGTGGAGGGCAGGATGGGGTTCCTGTCTACAATTTTAAAGGTACAATTAGCGAAGGAGACGGGAAGGAAGGAAGGGTTGCCTATTGAGCGATCGTTCCTAGAATGCGCCCAGGCGATGATAGATGCCAGCGCAAGAGAGGAAGAAGTAAAAATGAACGAAGATGACAACGATTGGAGCCAGATCCCATACAGGAGAAACAGAACCCCAAAAGCAGTGCGGAAGAAACAGGAAACGCCGTTTGCCGGTAGAGACAGGGGAGCGAGAAGAGAGAGAAGATTGGGAGTGACGAGGCCTAGGTACGCACCTCGGAAAGAAGATAGGAAATGTCATGGCTGTGGAAAGACGCGCCATCTGGTAGCTCAGTGTCCTCGCACTAAGTGCTTTGAGTGTGGGGAAGAAGGACACATAGCAATGTCCATACTTGTTTCGTAGAAAGGAATTTTACAAAGCAGAACCAATGGAGGTGAATAACCAGGAAATCCGGGAGAGGCGGAGCGCGACACCAAGAGAAAAAATATCATCGGGCGACAAGTCATCAGGGACGTCGGAGACAGACGGAGAGGAGTCGAAGCGCAGCGGAAGCAGAAGACGAGGGTGGCAGAAGAATCCTTCGCGCAGATCGGAGCGGCGTACGAAGGCCTGAGGAGAGTGGCAGCAGAGAGGCGACCGCATCCTAAGGTGCAATACAGTGCGGGAAAGGATGTGTGGGTTGCCAATTATTGAGTTCGGAAAGAGGGAGAGGTGCCTCATTGATACTGGCAGCACCAATACAATAATATCTCGTGGTGCGTTAGAGAGGTTGCGTGGAGGAGAGAGTGCACACCAGATCAAGGTATGTCGGTGTAAATTACTTACTCTGGGGGGACCCTGCGAAGTAATGGGAGAAGCGGTCGTGGGGCTGGACGAATGGGCGAAAGTAATGGGTGACATAAAAGTACACGTCGTTGAAGATATGCCGCGGGAATACCAGATAATAGTAGGGTGTGCTTTACTGGGAAAAGTAGGAGCGCGCATTGAAAACGAGGGTGAGAACTGGAGGATCAAACTAGGGAAGAAAACCTATCGAAGCCGGGGGGACGTAAGGAGCGAAACGGAGCAAATAGGAGCGGTTAAGAGAGTGGAGGATTGGAGGGAGAGTCTGTGGAGCGAGTTTAGGGATATTTTTTTCGCTAAAGGAGACAAGCTAGGAGCAACGGGGAAAACGCTACATGAGATCCCGTTAAAAGTAGAGCGGGTGACGTATGTGAAGGAGAGGCGGTATCCACAAGCGCTCAGACAACATATTAGAAAGGAGATCAAGGATCTCAAAAGCCAAGGTCATCAGAGATAAAACGTCTCCGTATAATAGCCCTTTGTGGGCAGTGAAAAAGAAAAGTCGACCGGGAGATAGTGAGGAAAAATACCAAATCGTGGTGGATTTTCGGAAACTTAACGACAATACCCTGGACGAAAAATATGCGTTCCCGCGGTTCGAAGACATCCTAGACAGACTCAACGGTGCGAAAATCTTTAGCACATTAGACCTAAAAGCAGGGTACCATCAGATCAAGCTAGCTTCGCATGACCAACATAAAACGGCGTTCTCGTTCGAAAGAGGGCATTTTGAGTTCACGAGAATGCCGTTTGGTCTCAAAAATGCTCCAATAACCTTTCAGCGCCTCATGGACGAACTTCTTAGAGGAATGGACGAAAATATGTTGCCAAATTTACATGGATGACCAGCTTATCTTTAGCCGAACGGAATCGGAACATATTCAACACCTCCGGAACGTATTTAGGAGATTGAGAGATTTCGGGTTGAAACTGTCAATAGATAAATCGTCACTGGGGCAGGAGCAGATTAGCCAGACTCAACGAAAGTAGAAGAGATCCAGAAAATGGAGGTGCCAAAAGACGTATAAGGGATTCGGAGATTACTGGGCACGCTCAATTACTACCGCCGTTTCGTGCCGGACATGGCAGAATATATGGTACCCATTAACAACTTATTACGGAAAGGAGCACGGATAATGATCACGCCGCTGATAGAGCAGAATATCCGCAAATGCTTGGCACGTTTGAAGGAGGCGCCGGTTTTTTGCTTTCCCTAACTTCGAAAAGGATTTCACGATCACCACCGACGCAAGTTAATATGCCTTGGGGGCAGTATTGTCACAGGAGGGTGGGGCCGGGAAAGACCGGTGGCTTACGCGAGCAGACGCCTGACGGACACGGAAGCGCGGTACAGCGCTCTGGAACGAGAACTCCTTGGGATAGTGTGGGCCATTGGGAACTTCCGCCCGTATGTATTTGGTAAAAGGTTTCGGATACCTACGGACCACCGACCACTTCAATGGGTCGGAAAACTCAAAGAATCCTCCTCAAGGGTAACGAGGTGGAAGGAATTCTTAGCGCAATACAATCTGGATATCGTGTATAAGCCAGGGAAAGACAACGTCGTGGCAGACTGGCTGTCGCACGCTATTATGGTGAACGCCATAGAGGAAGGGGAAACATCGAGCGTTATGAGGAAATTTATTGGGGAATGGACGCCTGGAGAAGCGGGCAGGAGCAGCACGAGGGAAGATAGTGACAGGAGTGCGGATCCACCATCAGACGAGTCTATAGGGGAGAGACCGCGTGATATGGAGACGACGGATGAAATCATCAATGATAAGTGGAGGCAGATCGTTTGGAAAACTCAAACATCGGGTACTCTGAAAATACTCCATAGTACGTATGGAAGGAGTCAAATCGCGACGATTTGGTCACCACCGGGAGTTCGTGGAGAGCAAATTTGTCAGGCTCTCAAGGACGTGTCAAAACCTGGCAAAACACATCATTTATTCGTGGGCAACACCACTGTGTGGGACAAAATTAAAAAGCTGTGGCAGAAAGAGCTGTTGGGGGTGGATCGCTCTTTCATTCGGTGTCTTTCCACGGTCCAGACCCTGCGTGACATGGAGCAGCAACGCGAGGTATCACCGGCGTATCATCAACGGAAAACCAACCACCGCGGTGGGCAGGAGACGACGCAAGCACTACGGAGGCGCTATTTTTGGTGGGGAATTCAGGAGGTGATCGGAGCATGCGAAGTTTGCATGAAGACAAAGTATGATCGACATCCCCCGCAGGGACGCCAGGAGGAATCGCTCACGGCAGGAGCACCATTGATGGAGATTCAAGTGGACACCTTCTCGTGGCGGGGTTTTAAGTGGGTCACTATCATCGACCCATTTAGCAAAGTGGCTATGGCCTATGCGGTGGGAGACAGGTCATCAGATTCCATATTACAAGCCCTCAACACATGGTTTCAATATTACGGCATACCGGAGAGGATCTCGTCGGACGGGGGACGGGAGTTTGACAATGCAACCGTGAGAACCGAAATGCAAAAACGGGATGTGGCATGGCATTTTAATACCCCCGGGCATCCCAAGAGCAGGGGGACCATCGAAAGGTTACACAGCACCCTAAGCGACCACTTAAGCGTGTACCAGGTGGATAAAGGCCTGTCGGCGAGCGTAGCGATGCCCATGGTGGTGGCGGCATACAACCACTCGATACACGCCACGATGGGGTTTGCACCCTTTGAAATTTTGTTCGGATTACGAGTGAGACCGAGGAACTGGCCAGAGACGGTGGCGGATGAGGGAATGGTGGTACAGCTCCATAACACCCACATACAGCTTGGAAAGATGTGGTACAAAGCACGCGATAAGATTATGCGCGAAAAATCCAAGCGCGTGGCGCGGGCAAATTTGAAGGTGCGGGATCGCATAGGGGCAATATCGATTGGGACCGTTGTATACAGAAAAGTTGTATCAAATCGTACCAAGGAACTGGTTCGGTACGAGGGGCCCTTTAAGGTCATCATAATTCGGGAACATAATCTCGTGACCATCGAGAGTATGACCACCCCAAAGAAGAGGCGAACCGTTCACATTGAACAGTTGAAACTCCCATCCATCACAGGGGGGAGGGTGCTGAATGTGCCTAAGATGGTGTGCCCTCGATCCGATACGGAGCAACTGATTCGGAATCATATACTTCTCATGTGAAGCTCAGAGAGAGTTTTTGTTTTCATTATTTATATTGTGGCTAAGTTCCATTTTTTTTTTCACCTGGCAGCCGCCGGGTCACGGGCGAATGTATTATATTTTATTATTAGTATTATTCTTGTTTTATTTCTGTATTATCTCTTTTCTTTGTGTTCTGTTGTTTTGTGTGGACTAAGAATATATTATTATTATTATTATTATTTGTTCCGGCATTTGTGCACCGCGGCCTCACTGAGACCTATTGTGCGCCGTCCATGTCCCTGTCCTATATATGTGACAGGCCCACGGCCTTTGCAAATCTGAGGATACTGAATGGATCGATCAGTTCACATAGTTTGGGGTCTACAATGCGATCACTACCAAAGTGAAGGTATCGCTTTCTAGCTAAGTTATCACAGTCACATATTATATGACGTGCCGTTTCTCCCTCTTTCTTGCAGAATCTGCAGATTGGTGATCCCACTATCCCCAAATTAAAGAGGTGTTTATTTAACCGACAGTGACCTGTATAGAGTCCTGTCACACTTTTGAGTGTCCACCTGTCCATTGATAGAAGTGCTGAGCTTCTTCTCTTACAGGGTCCATTAAGAAACAGTTTCGAGTGTTCCTGTTTCTTAGTTTCTCTCCAAGAAAGTCTTGCCTTGTCCTCTAAAGCTAATTTTATACGCCTTTTAGCGTAGCTGAGGCTGATACCACATATGGGTTCAGGTGCAAGAGGTGTCTGTTCTGAGCCCACCCTTGCAAGGCCATCTGCCTTCTCATTGCCTGTGATGCCTGTGTGTCCTGGCACCCAGTCGATTCTAACCTTATTGGCTAGCGAGAGTGTGTTTAAGTTGTTTTTACACTCCTCAACCAAATAAGATCTGGTCGTATAGCTTCTCAGGGCGCCAATGGCTGCCTGGCTATCCGTGAAAATTGTGATCAGTCTGTTTCTTACACCCTCCCCAATTAAGGTTTGGGTACAGACATTGATCGCCATCACTTCGGCCTGAAAGACCGAGGTGTGTCTACCTAAAGGAATAGAAATCCCAGATTCTGGTTTATCTTTCCTCCATATGCCGGCCCCTGACCCGTTTTCTGTTAGCGAGCCGTCTGTATAGCAATTAATCCCATTACACAGTTTATGTGGTTTGGTCTTTGTGTTTTCCGCACAGTATAAAACGTCTGTGTGTTTCTTAACTTGTAGGTCAGAGTGCATTGACAGCACCTCGTCCTCATCAATTCTTCTGAACAAGTTCCCATGTCGCATGTGAGTCATGACTTTGGATCTTGTTCCTGATTTCGCAAGTCTGTAAGCCACGTTCAAGGCTTGCGCTTCTACTTCTATGTGCAGTGGATTCAAGTTCAATAAGACTTCCATTGCAGCAGTAGGAGTTGTACTCATGGCACCAGTGATCATGAGACATGAAAGCCTCTGTAATTTGCCAAGCAAAGTTCTATTTTTACTAATACTACCTCTGTGCCACCACACCATAGAGGCATAGAGCACCATTGGTCTAACTGCTGCGGTATATAGCCAGAATAACATTCTGGGTTGTAGTCCCCAGGTCCTACCCACAGCCCTTTTACATGCATAGAGGCATCGAAGTGCCTTCATAGTAGTATTCCTGATGTGTTTAGACCAGTCCAATTTTCTATCCAGAGTAACCCCTAGATGCTTTACCTCACTAGAAATGCTTACCTGTGTCCCCCCTATATAGGGTGGTCTAACTATAGCATTTCTTTTGTTAGTGAAGATACAGAGATTTATCTTCTGGGGATTGATTCCTAAACCATTCTTTTCACACCAATCCCTCAAAAGATCCATCGATGCGGAAAGCAACTCAGAAATGGTTTCTGAGAACTTGCCCCCTATGAGCACAGCAATGTCATCAGCATATCCCTGTGCGTAGAACCCTGCAGAGTTTAGGTTTGTTAACAATGAGTCAACGACCAAACACCACAGTAATGGAGATAACACCCCTCCCTGTGGACATCCTCCCACTGGCTTCATCCACAGTTTGGTTTGTCCCAATTGTGATTGTAAAATCCTATTCTCTAGCATGGTGTTTATCCAGCTAGAGGCTAAGGAACTAATCCCCTTTCTTTCTAAGGCTGATGCCATAGTGTTATAGGGTGTGCGATCAAAGGCACCTTCTATATCAACTAGGGATCTCTCTATCCTGGAAACCAGGTGGTGGAGAGCAATTTCACAGGATTTTCCTGCCTGGTATGCGAATTGAGCGCTATGGAGCGGTCGTTCTACCAGTATTCCATCCCTAATATGTCTGTCTATGACCTTTTCCAAGGTCTTCATTAAAAATGAAGTCAGACATATTGGTCTGTAAGACTTGGGTTCGTCATAGGACTTCTTCCCAGGTTTTGGTATGTAACACACTTTTGCCATCCTCCAGCTTACTGGAATATAGCTCAGTGCCAAGCTTCCCCTTAACAAGGTAAGTATAAGGGGCCTAATTACTGGTAGGCCTTTTTGTAGCAAGGCTGGGAATATCCCATCAGTACCAGGTGATTTGAAAGGAGCAAAAGAATTAATTGCCCACTCCACTCTTGCAGAATTGACAATTTTATTTGCTTCTGCCCAGTTACCCTTGCAACTAGTGTGTTCACAGTTGGTAGGGTCATTATTAATCGTATCCATCAGTCCGCAGCCAGGAAAATGTGCGCGCGCCAGGGCACCGAGGGTTCCCTCCTCAGAATCCGTATAGCCCCCTCCCACCCTGACGGAGCCCAATACTCCCCTGTCAGACTGCTTGGATAAGATCCTATTTACTCTAAACATGGAAGTTGTATCGTTTATTTCGCTACAAAATTTCTTCCACGCCCTTCTTTTAGTCTTTCTGACTTCTTTGTGATAATCAGTGAGTGCACGTTTATAAGTGTCCCATCTGCCTGATCTTTTGGCCGCGTTAAAGAGTTTACGTGTAAGAGCTCTTAACTTGCCAAGTTCATTGTTCCACCAGGGACAGTTCCTGTTGGATCTAACATTACATACAGTGTTATTATCAGTGTATGACTTAATCATTGCCTCAGTCAATGTTGAGTTTAAATGTTCCAAATGCCAGTTGCTACTCACCACTCTAGGACAGCATTTGACCTCCTCCTCAAGCTGTGTATAGTAGGTTTCCCAGTTTGTAAGTTTGGGATTCCTATACACAGCTTCGGACGTGATGTTACCACTTAGATCAAATCTAATGTATCTATGATCTGAGCATGACTCTTCTTCAGAGACGTGCCAGCCTTTAACCCTTAGGCTTATAGTACGTGTGCTAAGGGTTATGTCAATGACCTCAGATCTGATTCTGTTGTTAAAAGTGGCAATATTGCCTCTGTTTAGAATGTCTAGGTCATTACTAGTTATGTACTCTACTAAACACTCACCTCTCTGGTTGTTGTTCTTGCTCCCCCAGAGCTGATGGTGAGCGTTCGCGTCAAGCGATGCTATAAGCTCGCCCCTTAAGCCAGTCCCTTCCGTTAGCTTACTAAGTGCCTCGGTCGGGACTCTTTCTTCATATGGGAGGTAGACCGATGCAATCGTCAACCTCCCACCTTGATTTCCCTCGTTGAGGGCCATTTGAGCTGCTGCTAAATCTCTAGAACAATATTGCCATAGAGGCAGCATTTTAAGACTGCTCTTATGCAGGATACAGGCTCTGGCACGCTCGGGTACAGAAATAATCTCATACCCACGCATCGCCAGCCCCCCCATCCTGCCCTTATACAGGTAAGGTTCTTGTATTAGAATAATATCAATATCCTTACCTCTCACATACTGCTGCAGAACACCACATGCTGCAATACAGTGGTGTAGATTAATTTGCAGCAGCCTCACCACCATGATCAGTGCCCGTCGGCCCCCGGAGGGCCACCCCGAGGCGGACGCCGGGAGACAGCGCCAAACCCAGGCCTCCCCATCACAGAGGGCCGAGACCCAGCGCGCCCCCCAGCCCCCGCCACGGGGCCACCCCCCGCAGCCGCCATAGTCATCGCCTTGGGGCCATCCTTAGGAGTTGGGAAATTCGTCGTAGCGATCCTCTTCGACTCCACCGCCTCAGGATCGCTCCTTGCCTCCTCCACCTTATCAGCCGGCTGCCTCTCCTGTACTACTTTCGGCGGCTTCTTCTTATCCAATACCCTGAGAGCGACCTTAGTGAACCCATAGTTCAGCTTGAGCTTCCGCTTCTCAAGGTATTCCATGCTAGTCTCTGGGGCAGACAGGATCGCAAAGAAGCCATGCTTCTCCACCTTGGTGCCCAGGAGTCTCCATAATCTAATATCAGGTACCCTAGAGTTTTGGGTCCTGATCCTCTTCATGAAATGTTCTTCCAGAGGCATTTCTCCTGTAATGAAGGTTCCTACCTTCACGGTTTTATGAAGCTCCTCCACCTTTCCTACACGGAGCTCCAGATCCCCACTGATGTTAAAATTGGGTACTATAATCGACAACCAGTCCTTGGTCTCCTGGTTGTCGCAGATTATGACACAGGCTCCCACATGTGGGTAAATTCCACTGAATTCAGCCTGTGTCCCTTTCTCTTCTTCCAGCTGATCGACAAATTTCATCAGCTGGCCCTTCATTTCCTCGCAATTCTCCTTCGTCAGCTGAGTGGACGGATATCCACTAGGGATAATCGCCACCCTGCTTCCTCCGGCAGCAATCGCGTAGGATGCAATACTAGCATCCCCACCCCTATGCCTCTTTGCCGTAGGCGCAGAGGTACCGGGTGAGGACCTAATCCTTTTCTCTGGAGCGCACCCAGACCCTGCCGTATTCCCGGACCCCGAAGGTCCTGGAAGTCCGGCTGGATCCTCAGGTGGCCCTCCAGCCAACATTGCCCTCCTCCACTTCTTTCTCTGGGCTCCAGAGAACTTGTGCTTGGAGGTCTCGCCTGCATCCTTGGATGCAGCGTCCCTACCAGGCGCCAAGCTCTCTGGCTCCATTACCAGTCCGCTTACCTCCTCTACAAGCGTCGCAAGCGAGCTCATAGAGGCTTCGTCGTCCACTACCTCAGCGCCAAGGTCCATTGAAGGCCCCTGGGCTGAGTCCTCTCCGCTGATCAAGCTGACCAGCTCCTCCATGTCTTCATTATTAGTTGTTGTAGTACTCATATTTTGTTCCCACGAATGCGGGGGAAGTTACTCTGCAGGTACTGCCCCCTCTCCCTGCAGAGGGCATTTAATACAATGGGGTGCGCCTGGTGCCCCAAGGGGGTCGATTAAAGACAGTGCATTTTTATACACCCCCTGCCATTCGGCCACAGCTCGAGCTCCTCTACACTTGGCTTGGGTGTTAAGGAGATCTCCACATGGATTTCATGGGGGAGATCCCGCCTCTGTCGTCCGCGAGTCCATCGGACTCCCCAGGGGGTACCACTTGGAGGTGACAGTAGGCGTTGGTAGGGATAGGTCAGACTGGGAGTTCACAAGCAGTGAGTAGGGCACTATTGCTTGATTCCTCCGCTACGAGTACAGGAGACCCCCGCACCTGTCTCCCTCTCTAGTCTTTCCATTACCCTACCCATTTACCCCCCAAAGAATATATTAGACCGTAAACGTGATGTAAGGGATTACAGGCTGTGTGCTGCGTGTGCCGGACCTTGGAGTTTACGAAAAGATATGCGTAAACTGGCAGGGGGGAGTTAAGGTTCGGACGTCGTAGGCAGCCAGCCTAATCCTCAAGTCATCGGGATGTAAACATCCCGAATGTATTTAGAGAGGCTTTAAAAGGCTCAAATAAAAACAGTCTTGTGACAACTCTTGTTCTGTAACTACATTCAACCTCTTTCCTTTTTCTTCACGTTTTCGTTGACGATCATTAACTTGTATGTACTGCAATAGCGGTCGTAAATATGATACGTTTTTTAAATTTGAGAGGTATATTCCCCAAAATCTTGGATAATGCCGATCCTGTGTTCATTAAAATACAATAAATAACAGGAAAGTTGAAAAAACAAACAATTAAAGGGATGATGTGTAGTTCTGTTCCCTTATCTTTTAACCTTTTTCAAGTCACAGTCCAGATGCTATTTAAGATATAAATCTTGATTTCTTTTTTATCGAACACGATAAAAACCGTAACGATAAAATCTTGGAGTCAGCCCTAACACTCCTTCAACTTGTGTAAGGCAATTTTAGTAGTAAATATTTTTGCAATTTATATTTGTATTGTTATAAGTGTAACTCACCACATAATATACAATTTATAATATGATATAAATGAGATATGTAAATTGACTGGAGCGTATAAGTGACTCTGTCGGTGGTTTGACTGACAAGTTGATCGACCAGTAACAAACACCCCTTTTTTCACCGAGGAACACGATGGGCTTCAGCCGGTAAAGGGATTGCAGGTCATAGAAGGCGTTTGAACATACTTTCAGTTTTTGACATTTGATGGCCACAAACACATTTTTTACATGGGATCAAAAACAAGTGAAGACAGAGCGCTCGTAGAGGGGAGGGAGAAGGCATAGATGCACATGAATTTGTCGATAAAGAAAATGCTTGGAGAGTGGAGATCAGTTTTAGAGAGGAAAGGGGTCGATTTGACTTTTTCGGAGAAGAGGAAGATGACAAGGAGAACAGAACCTTGAGGGAAACTATGACGATGTACTATTGAAATCGTCTTTAAGTCACCAACCATGTGTAGGATTAAGTAAGAGATTATCTATGGTAATATGTAGTTAATAAGTCTAATGTAATCATATCCATCATTTCATTTTATTTCATTTAATTATCATAATTAGCAATTATGCTTTATCTTTATTTAATTTAGATGGCTAAATTCCTTCCTTTGATCAACGCGACATTTAGCTTCGGGAAAAAATTAATTGGGACAAAAATCAAATCAGTCTAGTATTAATCAATCGTATGTAATTTATTATAACTTTACGCTAATGCAGTACGCTCAGAGTTTGATAGATTAATCAAACCAGGTAGATTCATCAAATAAGTAGCATCCAGAAAACGTTCATTAAATACATTATGTTATTTGTTTGAATTTAGCGTACCAGATAAGGCAGGTGAATACATATATATAGCGTATCGATATATAGATGTACATTTTCTGATAATATTATTTTTATGTATAATACTTCAAATATAATTGTTGCCTGGATACCGAACGTAGCAGTTTTGTATTTTATTAGATCTATTTTAAACGTCCGGTTTAATAAAACTAAATAATAAATATTATATCCTAAAATACCTTTTTAATCGATTTTTACAATTATTTGATTATTGAAACTTCTTTATTGTGCAAAAATTACAATCTGGCTCATTAGGCAATAAGTAATTGTGGTAAATGGCCTCATTCATACCAAATTTACAGTTTTTATTCATACAGTATTTACAAACAGCCCAGAGACCTCCCAAATCCACATGGTTGTCACCTCCCTCGCATGCGAAAGAGGAAGCGGAGTCTTGGGAAGTCCCCCTACAAATAATGAACGTATCTAAGTCTAAGTCTGGAACTCGCACTCGGGCAAGCTCTTACTAGTGTTAATTCACTAGCACAGTCTTATCTATTTAATAAAATAAAATTTTATTTTATTGATGTGACGAAATATTAATTGGTAAAAATTAACCTTTTTTGAAATTAAAGATAAATATTACCAGGTTATTGATCCTTGATCCAGCTAGTATCTAATGACAGAGCAGCTTCAGTTAGAGGCACTCTTGGTGGTTGAAAAAAATAACAAGCATACCTTTTAAATATATGAATATAAGTATGCATGCATTAATAGACGTTTTAGATATTTCATAAATACCTGTACTCCACCGAAGAATTTTTTTGAAACAAATAAATCATGAAATTAGTTTTGCATTCTAATTATTTGTTTTGGTCACATAATACAACAATTAATTGCTAATATAGTTTATGAGATTGATGGTTTGAAATTTTTACTTATTTGTTCTGGACGGTCAATGTAGTTATAACTTGATAAGGAAGAATAAAAGTAAAATCAAAGTCAGGTTAGTCCCTAGGTAGATCTTGGCTGGATTGTGTTTATCGAGATTAGTGGCCGTGGAGATTCTCAAATCTCATTTTTATGGTATGTAGATATGGTATGCATAAGTCTGATTTGGTTCGTGGTATATGTGCTGTATGTGTTGTACGTGTGTAAAGTTTCATAAAATTGTATACGGCTACGGTAGATGCCCTAGGACCATATTGCGAAAATGGTGGTTTTATATTGTTACTTTTATTCTGAGAGTTTGGAGTGAAGTAAAAGCTTACGTATGCTTTTGTCCAATGTGTTGGAATTAGTCCTTTGTTGGGTAGCATGGTACAGGTATTCCATGTCGTGAGGAGGAAATCTTGATTTGAGATTGTTGAAATTAATTTAGAAATGCTGCTGTTGAATTTTGTTTGGATGGTATTATGTGTCGTTTGAAAAAGTGTAAAGTATGGTCAGTGGGAGTTGTGACATGCCATGCCTACTGTGTAGTATAGTGAGTGGGCTCTGAGGACTTCCTTGTGGCACTCCTGCCTTGTTATAGTAGGTTTATGATAATGTATTTCCTACTGAAACATAAAACATCCGTTGACTTAAAAAGATTCTTAGATCAGAAAGCAAGTAAGTACTTGATATTAGGGTCTTGATATTATTAGGTAAACCGTCACGCCTGATCTTCCAATAGGGTAACTGCCCAGTACAATAATGCATAGTTGATCGGTCTTGACAGAAACCAAACTGAAGGTTTGGCATGCTGTAGTAAATCTATGTTTGTAATGTGTTTTGTGAGTGTAGAAAGTAGAAGCTTTTCCGGGCCGTAAGAAAAGTTGGAACTTCTTAATTCTCAAAAAATATGTACACGATAAACAAAAATAAATTAACTGAAATAAAAAACCCAAATACTGTTTATTGTGATTTTTGTATGAAAAATATACCACTAACACGATATATGTCTATTTATTATTTGTTGTATGTCTTGAATTCGTTTGTATTTCAAGTTAACAAATTTTTCAGGCCACATGGCTTCTAATAATATGAAGCTCAACCAGTACTGAGAAACACATAATCACCAAAGTGATGACACGAACCGATACAATTATAACCGAACGCCACGGTGTAACAACGAAAAAAAAAGTCTTAAAAAATATTCTAAAATTCTTCAAAAATTAAAAAAATCCAAAATCAATCGACCACCTGTTAATATAAAAATTTGTCAAAAATAATCAGTCTCTCAAAAACAGACTTTCTGGTCCAGAGAACCAAAATTTTCAAGCCATATGGCTTCTAATAATATGAAGCCTGCACTGAGAAAAACGTGCCGATCGTTAGTCTACAAGCAGCACAGTCAAAATTTAGAATTAGTAGCCCCTCTGATATACCCCAAGCCAATAAGTCAATAAGTAGCCAATAGTACGGCTACTTAACTATAGTGAGCTGATATGTACTTTAGCAAGCGTCCTTGTCCATATCTCTGACAATAGTCAAAATATCATTCTATATTTACTACAATTATTACGCACCCTTTTACATTACAAACTCATCCCTTCACAGTGATCTCCAACTTTAAGCTTATACCCTCAAGATTTTCCGAATTCCACTAAAACCTATCCGCTCGTCTAAATCCTGTTAACTCCTTGTCCAGCAACCATTCTTACAACCTTCCTCGCGATCTGTTGGAAATAAAACAGTAAGTGATGAGGTCCTGGCATTGGCCATCACCACCTACTCAATTCCTGGGCGTCTGTGACTTCTTGCCCTCTCTTTGGTCTTTGAATCATGACGAAACGGCCGATGAGGAGGAGGGGGAGCTCAGGCGCTTCCGGCCCCTCCATATTGTTTCTGTGGGAATTGCCTTGTGGGGGGCTCCTGGGCAGAATGCATATGTATATATGTTATGAATAGAAATTGTGAATAAGTATGAATGAATTCTTACAGTAAATTGTAATTTTTCAAATAAAGATCCTATAGTAAACACTACAATTTTTGCGTATAAACGCAAATGCCATTGTAGTAATACATACAATATATTTGTCATAAATATAATAAAGGAAATCCATTAAAGAAATTGTAAGATTGCCGATGATTATCTCCTCTACTGTTGGCAGCAGATTCTTCATATTTATGTGGACTTCGAAGTAATGGGCTGTTCTAGACAGCATAGTCCCATGCTCCGAACCACAGCCCTCGGACCTCAAAGTTACCATTGACGGCAATACGAAAATATCTGTATTTTCATTACTCCTCGCCTTATATATTAACCACTTGGCCGGGATCATTAGTTTCGTAATGTATAGTATCCCTTTCTTAAAAGGGACGATGACATCATAGATGTATCCTACGAGGCCAATTATCAGATTTACGATCCTTCAGGTAATGTACTACATTCGTTGCACACTGGCTGCTCTTGAGACGATGTTCGGCTGAATTGTGAATTTCGTAGAAGTTGAATAATAATGCAATGAGTAGTGGTGCCACAGCATTAATCGAATGGCTCAAGTTCTGAACATGACTGTTTCTCTCGTCTCATCAAATAATTTTTTTTTTAATGTATGTATTGGAATTGACAACTACCTCGGAACTATAAAGTCACCCTGACCGGCAGTAAATCTTTAGTGATTAACACATTAATTATGGTGAGAGGTAGGAGTGCTGAGAAGTGGGCGGTCCGGTCAGCCAATATTTCCTCAGTCTCCTTTTCCCGACATCAGTGCCCCATTCTTTTTTCCCTTGTCACTTCTTAGTATTCCCTCACCCCGCTGGCATCCTGATCATCCATTACGCTTCCAGACTTGATAAATATCGTTCAAATTAATATTATTTAAATCACTTATTTATTCGAAGTATGTATTTATTTAAATATCTAGCATTGTAGAGATTTACCTTATTTTAATATTAATTATTGACACTCAATTATTTTTTATAGTACTGGCTCTATTTTTTCCATCAGGAGGATATAATATATAGCTACCACAAAAAATTGCTTATATCCGTTTCTACTGTTATTCCGGTTAAGTTCATCGTTTCCAATACAAACGTAAAATATTATCTGTGTCAGTACACTTGTTGTCCAAGGAGGATATGGGTTTTTTTGGGAATGTGGGTTTTTAACGGAGCTGTACATACACACCCAATGATCTTTGGATCTGTAAGTTTGGAACATATACAATAATGAAGAGCATTTGATATTTTTAATATCTCCGTATTGCATAGAATGTAAGTGAAACTAAACGACACACTAAATGGAATAATTTAGCATATCAAGCAGTTTGCGCAAAGGAAAAAATACATTTGAGCAATGAAAGCGTTTAGCAATAACATTGTGTAATAGATGGTTGTAATAGGTTAATACGTAATATATCGGGACTGTGAATTCGTGGGCCTTTCAGTATGTTCATATCAATGCTACTATCATCGGAAAAATTCAAAACGTAAACTTTTCCATAACCAGGCATGCTATCAAGCATATCACTTATGTATCGAATTTATTCATATATATATATGTGCTTTACAACCTTAGGCTAACGTTTAAGCACATTCTTTGAAATGTGCTCTGCATAAGGCCCCAGTTAAACCAAGGATACGTTCTCTTGAAATTGTTTTACATCAATTGTAAATTAATTGACGTAAAATCAATATTTTTTTAATATATATTAAATTAATTATTTTAATATATGAAAAGCATTTGGCAACCTTCCGATCCCTAAACCTTAATGTAAACCCGACTCTCGAAAATTTACGATAGATGAACCTTCCGAGAGCCTGTGATTTACACCCACAGGAAAATAAAAAGGTGCAAAGTGAAAGACAAACTTACCAAGTCCGGAGTCGTTCTCGTCACAAGGTGACCATCCGAAGTGGATCGCAAGCGATGTTTTTGGTCGACGAAGGGAGGTGAGGAAATTGGGAATAATTATATGATACCTGAGGAAATGTCGAAACACCGCTGGCCGATGACTCCAGATGGAAAAAGAAGATTTTAACAGATGAGTGACCACTGACTTGGTCATAGTTTTACGGAGAAGTGAGAGAGAGAGAGAGAGAGAGAGAGAGAGAGAGAGAGAGAGAGAGAGAGAGGTGAGAGGGAGGGGGGAGGCCTCATAGATAGGACTTCGATCAGCTATCGATTGTATACTAGGGCTACCGGACGGCCAACATTGATCTCGACACAACCCGCCCCCGCTACGAAATTCTCGAAGCCACGCACGCCCGAACACTTAATATTTACCTTTCCCGTCTGTCTACCATTCTCCTTCTAGAGTTACTTAAAAGATCCTGAAATACCATCACGTGTCACATCAACATAGGCATCACATTGGGCGATGACCACTGTATCCTAAATCCCTTCCATGCTACTACCATGCTTCCATGCTTCCATACTAATGTATAGTAATATGAATGCTAGAACTGCAAAGAAAATCACATTGTTTTTTTAGAGCCTATTTGCAAAAAACCCTGCACATCGCCGCTGTTACAATCAAAACTTTAAATTACTAAAGTAGCATTTGGAAACCTTCCGGTCCCTATAACTTAATATTTACCGTTTTTAATTTTCTAAAAAAGAGAATTTCTAACTTCTCTGATTCCTTTTTCATTTTCTCCAAATGCAGTCTGACGTCAACTTATCTAACTAGTCTAACTTATAAGTAACCTTTCTCGCCTTAAGTCCTTTTGGTATGATCTTCTCTTTACACGGATCCTTCGACAACTCCCACCCAAAGTAATATTTTCTCTGATCTATATATTTAATTGTATTTTGAGAACTACCCACTTCTTTGGAAATACTCCATAGTTGTCCACTTTCAGGAACTGTCACCTAATAATCCCTCATCTTACCACCTAATTAGCCTCTTCCAATCCTCTCAAAAGTTTTCAAAAGACTAAAAAAACCTACATGCCCATATTTTATGCCAAAAACCTCCTTATCAGCTCCCGTTTCAGACACCACTGCTCAAAAGGGTTTTCGCATTGTTGATCATATATCCTCTACACTAGAAAGCAAACACTATTCCACAGGTGCATTTCTAAGTAGGGCTTTCGAAGGAGTAGGGTAGTTAAACAATTCTTTACCGCAGACCCCTTTTCCAATCCTTCAATTCTGTCTATCAAATCGGTTCTGTTGGATCTGTTGGCTTAGAATATTCCAACTATTATCCCGTTCAACCAGGAGTTCCTTAAGGTAGCGTCCTCGGTCCTATCGTATATACCTTATACACCGCTGGCATTCCTGTGAGTCTTGTGAGCATCTTCCTTACAACGTTTGCTGACGACACATCAATTATTTCGTCTCAACCCGCTTTGACGAGGATTTGATTCAACAGTAACCTTCGATTTGCTTTACAGCATGCTTACTAGAATACACTCTTGAAAACAAAATGCACATATACAAACAGTTATTGAAACCAATTTGGACATACGGACTAGAACAGTGAGTTAAAGCACTGGCTACTATTCCCAATCATGTCCTCGCTGTCTATAGTTCTCTTGTCCTCTTTCTGGCCTTCGCGGTCGGAAAGTGAGATGGTGGGAGGGGGGGGGGTGCTTTGTTTCCTCTGATTCCCTACCAGCTTCACTGAGAGAATCCGCGGGGGCCATAGGCTGCCTTTGTAAGTATACATGTATTGTATGAATGTTCTAGTGTTCTAGTGTGTACATATTGAGTGAGAGGAATCGTGTATAATGAGCTCTTAAATCATAATTGTTAATGCTTGATAAGGAAATTGTTATGTTACAAATAAAGAACTTTCTAAAAGGATGTACAGTTTGATTTATTTGCAATAACTTTCGAGGTGGGCTTTCATACCAGTATCCAATTGTACTTGGTATCATTAATTAAAATTTCTTGGTTACTAAAAGTTTGAAAAGCTAAAATATTGAAAACCTACAACATATTAGCCGGCTAAAATATTATATTATAATAATATTGATGCATACAAAAGTGATTTTACTTGGGTCCTGTTTGTTTTACCTATAATCACCCTTAATCGCATTTTAACGAAAGGCAGGAAGGAATGTCTGGGATTCTGTCCTATTTAGTGATCTTGTATCTTCTGATGACAGAGAAAGAAGGAATGTATATATTTTTTAATGTCTTGTGAATTAAGGTTTTAATTTAATTTTATCTACTAATATTCTAGAATATTTGTTTTTGGGTTTTCTGATTATATCCTATAGCACGATAAATTTTCTCTAAAGTCATTTTTTGTTTATCAAATAAGAAGTAATAAATAATGTAGTAAATTACATTAAATATTATAGAGAGAAGCACGTAAGCAATGTACAGAATTAAACTATATTAAGAATAATGGAAATTTCATAGGGCTTATAACAGAATATAAAAAATTAAATGATCTTCATGAATCAATGGATCTGATATTAATCAAATAACTATAAATTTTTTATGAATAATAATTTAGCATAATAAAGTAATGTTTAAACAACTGCGATGGCATGTTTTGAGTGAGAAACTCTGCATGTTAATTAATTTCTACATTTTTATAAATACTATTGTTAGTCAGTTTTGCTGTCTTGAAAGTTATAGGGAAATTAACAATCATCATTTATTGCCTACAACAAATTTGGTTAATGAATGAGAGAGTGAATGCAATATTTTATATCGATTGTCGATTTCCTGTTCAGATAGTAGAAACGTACAGTAGATATCTGTAGTAGGGCATAACAACCAGCTTTGTACCAGGACAGAACGATTTATTTTTAAAACGTAAAGCGTTTAACATATTTATTAATGTTAAGTAAGTTCTCTCTGTGAGTCCGTGGGAATGAGGGTGGTCTCATGGTTCAATGTTGAAGGAAGATAGCCATTGTCCAACTCTAGTGTCATTGCCATACGCTCTTTCACATTTTCGACGCAATAGTTGATATATCAAGTTTTACGTAAGGCCAGTAATAATTCCTTGTGAGGTAGTCATAATGAGCTTTTTGTTAATACCACTGTTTGATAGTAAAAATGTCCAAGCAGTTTCCGTCTATTCTGCAAACACGAGGATCTCAATCTAAGTGATAGGTATGTGTTAGTTGCCAGTATAACAGCAGGTATTGGGACCAGAGCTAGATAGCTGGAAACTCAAGTATAAGGCATAAGCGGTACCAATCAAACGGTCTCTTGCAGGCTCTGCATCGTCAGACATTGTTCGCAGGCCCAACAAATTACTGAATTAACATTAGTTATTGATTTCATTTTAGTGGACGATGTTGTTTTTTTTTACCAAGTAACCTCCACTGATAAAAAAGATTTCACTATTTAACCACTACACCAAGTTCATTTCCGACGCAACAAATATACCTCCTGCTCAAAACCAGACAACCACCTTGAAGCACTTCGACAACAACATCGTTAAATGGAATGAGTTAGAAAGGGCAGTCAGTGAGACACGAAGTCTGGAGTTGGTCGTTCTTGAAACCCACTGAAGGCCTGTGACATCGAAGTTTCCTCCTGAAGATTGGATGAAATGATTTTATTTGGTAGGCAATACAAAGCTGCAGTTGAAGACTCTCTTAATTTCTGTAAGCTAACATTTATTACCAGTTTGTATTTCTCTTTATTTATATTTATGTTTGTTATGTCTATGAGTACGAATTGTGTATGTGGTGGACACGAGTGTTGTTCGCGCGTGCGGGAAGAATCTCCTTTCTCAGTTCCTTCCCCCTTTTTTTCTCTCTCTCACATCAACCAGTCAAGGTGAGACGGGCATGCAGAGACCTTCTCAGCCTTCTGGCTCATTTTATTCTCTGTCAGTCAAAGCGAGACAGCCCTTCAGAGAATATCTCAGCTTGATGACACATCTTCTTCTTCAATGAGTTCCCCGCGAGGTAACCCTGCATAGAACCTCGGCCTAGGCGACTCCTCTTCAACACATCACCTTTTCGATGGACCAAAGTACATCTCAAGACGAGTTCTCGCTGGGTGGAGACGAAATTCTACAAGCTCCCCCTGCTATGTTTACTTTATTAATTCATTCGTCTACTTCCAATTGTTGAATCCAAAAACCTTTTTCCCACACACCAGTTTGGTTTCCGCCAACGACATTCCACTGCTCAACAAGGCCTTCGCGTTGTTGATCACATCTCTTCAGCCCTTGAAACCAAAAAGTATTGCACTGCTGCCTTTCTTGATATAGCTCAAGCTTTTGACAGGATCTGGCACGCAGGTTTGCTCTACAAGCTTAAAAGACATTTACCACAGACCCTTTTCCTAATCCTACAATCCTACCTTTCAAACCGCTTCTTCCAAGTCCGCTGTGGCTTAGAATACTCTAACTACTATCCCATAAATGCAGTAGTTCCACAGGGCAGTGTCCTAGGCCCCATCCTCTATAACCTATACACCTCTGATGTCCCCTCTACTTCCAACACCTTCTTGGCCACATTTGCAGATGACACTGCAGTCTTGTCATCCTACCCAGACCCCAACATAGCATCCCATAACCTTCAAAAGCACCTTGACGAGATCGAGTATTGGTGCAATCAATGGCGGATCAAAGTTAATGCAGCAAAATGCTCCCACATTACCTTCACCCTTTGTCGCAAGACTTGTCCACTAGTTTATTTTAATTCTATTCCTCTCCCTGTAACCGAGACAGTACGGTACTTAGGCTTCCATCTCGACAAACGACTGACCTGGAACCCACATACGAGACTAAAAAGACAAGAACTAAACAGACGCTTTGGACAACTGCACAGACTACTTCAAAGGACATCCCATCTCTCAATAGAAAATAAACTACTAATCTACAAAGTTATACTTAAACCAATCTGGACATACGGATTAGAACTATGGGGGACAGCAAAAAAGTCGAACATCATGCGTATCCAATCCTTTCAATCCAAAGTCCTGAGAACAATAGTAAATGCCCCTTATTATGTCAGCAACAAAACCCTTCATAACGACCTTAATATACCCTACATTCTAGAACTCATCCCTTCCAAGTTTATGAAATTCCACAGTAGCCTTTCCAACCACCCTAATCCTGTAGCACAGTCTTTGCACTGCGCCACTCATCCCTATAATCCTCCTCGGAGATTGAAACGGCAGTGGCCTCGTGACCTGCTATAATCGCGTGACAGTGGGAGTCCTGGCAATGGCCAGTTTCTCCAATCATTTCCTATTGTATGAATGAGATCATTTATCTGTATTATTATTGCCTTATAAAAGGCAGATTAAAATTATTGCACAATAAAGTTTTATTAATTTATTTTTACCCTTTGATTGAGAAAATTAATAGACTAAATTTTTCGACTTTTTCTTGGCTAGATATAATTTTTAGTTAATTCTTACTAGGTTAGTTTTATCAGTATAATTATTAATTGTTCATACCATAAATGGGTGGCTAATTTTCTTTTCTTTTATTACTATGTATTTTGTGTTAATATATATTTTTCATTTTGGGTTGCTGACAGGGTATGTTTTCTATTTATGAACCACCTCATTATTAATACAGTCCACAATTTTGTAACCTTTCCTTAAATATTAAGTTTAATTTTAATTTTTATTTCATTTTTTTTTTGGCTCGAAGTGGGCCGCATTCACCAAATTATCGGTACCGGTCCAGTGACAGTGATCATTTCACAATTGGGAATGAAAATGAAACTATCTTAGCCTTATTTCTTCTGACCGAATAAATTCTGCTTCTGCTTCCTCACCAGCCCACCACACCTAAGGAATGGTAATTAGTAAAAATATGATGCTCAGTCCTTTAGCCTTTTAAACAATTGACAAAAACTTTGAAGGCTGAGAGCTTCCCTCCGGTTTCACACAAGATAGTTTGGTAAGCGGGCCCATAGCATGCCTGGAAGAGCTCCTTCTTGATGAAAAGTTAATTGATCGGAAGCCCGCAATTAGCTTACTATTAAGTGAGATGAAATGAATAGAACGAGTCGGAGGAGTTGAACGCAGTGGTTCGTTGTGAATTGCAACGTTCTTGGACCCTCGCTTCAGGATGTCCGTTTTTTTTGAGCAAGTCAACCGAAGCTAAATGAGCGAAATCACTTGTGAAAGATTATTTAATCAAAAAAGCATCTCAGGATATCACGGGGCAGATCCCAAAACAAGGGACAGGAGAAGAGCATCACATCCCAGATATAAATAATTAGAGCAGAAAAAAAAAAGCATCCGCACCAGCAAAAATGCGTAAGTAATTCTATTACAAGATAAAAATCTAGAGTATAATATTAAAACCATTAGAGTAGTACTAAAAATAAATCAAAGTAAAATTAGTGATGAAATAAATAAAACTAAAATAATTTTTAGTAACAATGTATTGCTGAGAAATAAGTGAAACTAAGCATTATATTGTTAAAATTAAATTATATTTGCAGTTAGAACAAAATTGAAATTAACAATTAATTTTTTCGGTAAGTTTATTAAAAATAACAGTAATTAAACTAATTTCTCGTATATTTGATAATAACGTATTCAGGTAATTGATTTAAACTGGTTCACTTGTAGGTACCAGTGAAAGCCGTGCAATAGTAGCAGCGCTATTTGGACGAAGATGACGAAGGTCTGGAAACAGATCCAGTAAAGTGGTGGTTCGAAAATTAACACAACAATCCTCTCCTTTCCGAAGAACGCATGTGTGTCGTTGCTACTTATGTATCACGTGAACAGCTTTTTTCCAAAGCTATGCTTATTATTTCAGAAAGGAGAACTCAACTTTTTCCAAACATGGCACGGATCCTCATTTTTTTAAATGCCAATTTAAAATTAACGTAATTATAATGGACAATAGTGTTCCTTCAATTTTCTTTTCTTGTTTGTGTTTTTTTAATGTAACATATTCAAGTTTTATATCATTTGTCATATTACACATACATATTTTCTCGTTTCATTTTTATTCGGATATTAACTTTAAGTTTTATATTGTATTAATTATGATATATTATATTAAATGTTTATAGTTGTTCAAATGTAAATTAATTAATTTGATGTAATTGCTTTATATGTAACTAATTATTAATTAGTTATTAAGGTTTATCTCATGAACTGTATTATAAGGTGGTTTATAAATTGAATACTATACACTGCCAGTTACGCAAAATGAAATATATATATATATTAAAACAAAATACAAATAGCCAAGGAAAAGAAATATAATAAAGTCTATTAAATTTCTCAATCAATGAGTAAACATTGCTGGGGGAGCGTGTAGAATTTGGTCTCCACCCGGCGATACGAAAACTCATCTTGAATCTTGAAAACTCATCTGAATCTTGAAAACTCATCACTCGTGTCCACCACATACACAATTCGTACTCATAGACATAACAAACATAAACATAAATAAAGAGAAATACAAACTGGTAATAAATGTTAGCTTACAGAAATTAAGAGAGTCTTCAACTGCAGCTTTGTATTGCCTGCCATATAAAATCATTTCATCCAATCTCCAGGAGGAAACTTCGATGTCACAGGCCTTCAGTGGGTTTCAAGAACGACCAACTCCAGAGGTCTCACTGACTGTACCTTCAAATGATATTCATCTAGATATACATACCAAATCTCATAGGTTTTAAAGTTTAGTTTGATTTTTTTAAACTCAAAATCCACCCATTCGAGTTTGCCGCGATAATATCGCTTTAGCTATAAACTACTCTACCTTTGACAGGGTGGTTTCAGGAAAGGGAGCGCCACATTTTACAATCTTATATGTTTTGAATCTGAGCAGCTTTAAGCTAGGTAAAGTAGGCAGAGAGTCAGTCCTTGTTGCATTCTTGGACTTTCGCTGTTCATTAGATAGTGTATGGAAATCACATATTATGAAGAGAGCTAGTGATTTCGGCAGAAACATTACAACAAATTCTAGAAAATTCACTGTAATACTATGACCCACAGTCATTAATCTCATTTAACTGAAAAATATCTCAGAAAAATTTGTTAAAGGAAAATTCACAGGAAGAAATGAAATTGTACTACAGTGGATAGAAATTTATGAAAATAAATGCCCATGACTAGGTGTAGAGCAAGATTCAAACAAAATTGAAAAATTAAGACTATGTTTAGATAAGTCGTGCATGGACTGGTACAGTTCAATGCTTATCAAATGGAGATTAAACCCCGAGTGGGAACTATGGAAAAAGAACTTCTGCGTCACTTGCAGAAATAAAGGGTGGACGCCAGTGAGACAAGCGATCGAGTACAAATATATAAATGGTTCCTTACTAGACTATGCAATAAAAAAAGAAATACTTTTACTAAAATGAAGTCACTGGATACATCCATTATAAATGATTTGATTGCTGTGGGACTACCAAATTATATAGCAGACAGAATTGATAGAAATAAACAAAAAACATACTGCGGATCTTGTTTATGGACTAAGAGGTTTAGAACGCCTTATAAAAATAAAACCTTTTGGTAAAAGAAATATCATTAAAACAAATTCTGAAAATAAAAAGGAAACAAAAAAACATGAAAAATATGTGAAAAAAAAGGAAAAGGCGCACGCTATCACCCTGAATCGACTTGCGGATTTAAAAACACAAATAATGAGAGACAAAATAAAGATAAGAAACAAAAAGTGAACCACTCAGACTTGGAAACCGAATTAAATGAAGAATATCCAAAAACTTGTAGTGCCAACATTAATTAAAACCAAGCTATTATTAAATGACACAACAGAAGTTACAGGAATTTATGACTCAGGAGTAAACGTGTCATTAATAAATTCTAAAAGATTTTAAGAATTTTTGACCCAGATTTACCAATTAAAATATACACAGATGCAAGCATCTGTGGAATAGTAGCAGTATTAAAGCAGCAAGAACAAAGTGGAGATGAAAAACCAGTAGAATATTATTCAAAGAAATTGAATGAAGCTTGTTGGGTCGTCCCAAGGGGTGAGGACGCCCGCCACGGACTAGGGTCTATACGAACTGGCCGCTGTCCGGTGAGCGTCAAGAAAGAGGTAAAATGGGTGGACCTGTGGTCTTTGACCTTTGCTGGGGTCTAGTCGGGGCGGGCAGCTTTATTCGTATTGATCTGACTCCATAAGATATTGAAGGTGTGCCCTGACAGTGCACTTTGTTCAGGAAAAGAGGAACAGGTAGATATTATAGGTAGTTTATGTGGTCTTGGAATGACCATAAATTCACACTCGGTAGCTAAGGGTACGTAAAAACCGTCCGGATCCCAAAGGCGAATGTGAACTGGAGAGAGACAGACTAGATCACCGGGGGAGACGCTACTAGGTAAAGCTTGTAAGGTTCCAGTAGACCGTCGCAGAGAGTCTAAAGAGGTTCTAGTTTTAGCGAGACAAAGGCAGAGAATCCCACTAGAAGGTGTGGGGTCTGACAACGCTGGACTAAAACATAGCGAAGCTAGGAGAGAGAGATGCAGAGGTAGTTGAATAAGAAGGCCATGGTGTGAGTAGAGCAGCAAGCGCCAGTGCAGAGAGTGAGAGAGCAGTGTTCCAAGTCTTCTGCCGAGAGAGAGAAAGAGAGAGAGAGAGAGAGAGAGAGAGAGAGAGAGAGAGAGAGAGAGAGAGAGAGAGAGAGAGAGAGAGAGAGAGAGAGAGAGAGAGAGAGAGAGAGAGAGAGAGAGAGAGAGCAGTGTTCACTTTAAGTGTCGGCTTCCGGGAGTCTAGGAAAAAAAAATTTTTTTTTTCTTTCTTACCGTTGGGTAGTTGTTTTTTTAAAAAAATTTGCAAATGTGGATTTCTCCTTGTACTCCATAACATCCATTTTAAGGAGGTGTCTTAAAAAATAACAAACCTTTTTGTGGTTAACAAGTTATATAAAGTAAAATAGTATTCGGTGGATTACATTGGTGGATATTTTCTGGGCCGAGAATAGGAGAACTTCTATTTATTCTGGGCGAAGAAGTTGGTACAACAAAGCTCAAAAAAGGAAAAATACAATATATTTAGAATGTCTAGTAATAAAAGAAGCGGTAAAATTCTGGCAATACTGGCTCATTGGAAAAATATTCATAGTATATACAGATCACAAACCTTTAGAAAACATTTTAATAAAATCTAGAACGGATGAGGAACTGGGCGACTTGACATATTACCTATCCCAGTATGATATTGAAATAAGACACAACCCAGGAAAATGTAACCAAGAAGCAGATTGTCTAAGTAGTAACAGCAAAAAGATTTATGAAAGGACAATATTTGGAATTATGGCTTTAAATGTTGTTTCTTTCGTTTACAGAGAAATCAATTGAGTTTTGTTCTCAGGAAAAACAATGGATTATCCAGACATCTAAAATCATATTTTATATGTATATATATCAAGAAGGGTCAACAAGTTAATAGGAATAGATTAAAGGATAAGATAAAGAAGCAAATTAAAATGTTTCTATTATGAATCCCGACCTGGCTAATTCTGATATTCCATGCGCCCAGAGATATATACGTATATACACAGTTACGTTTTGTTACTGTTCTCCTTTTTTTATATTAACATTTTTAGTGACCAAAAAAATGAATAAATAAAATGTACGACTCTGTATTTACTATGAGCCTTAACTATATTACTATTTCAGATTAATACAATCTTCAGCAGTCACCGCGCCTCGTCTATTGGCTTCTTCCAGCTGGTGTCGCAATACATCCAATGTTTTTATACTTGTGCGAAAAAAATCTTCCTTTTTCATTCTTATGGGTCTTCTCCATTCAAAATACTTTTTCCAACTGCCATAAGAGATCGTGGCAATGGAATTCCCGCCATCAGGACATAATGTTATGTTTAATACACTTCCTCTTGCGACAATCGTTTTATAATAATAGGTAATCCGGGAATTATAAGTATCGTGGACGATGGACCACCCGAGTCCCGAGTTCCGTACATTAACTAGATATGACAAAATAATTACAATTGCCACAACAACCAGATTTACTGGCAGACAGACTCAGGGGTGGAACAGATTTCTATTAAAAAAAAAAAAAAATGAAGAAATACCTGATCCTCGGGTCAGCAAGTTAATAGTAATAGATTAAAGGAAAAGATAAAGAAACCATTAAAACAATACAGTATTAAATGCTCTCAATTTATGAGTTACAAATAGTTAATTTATAACATAGGTGAATAGTTGATTTCATGTCATAAAATCTCAGGAGATTGATTCATTTTTAGCACCAAACCGAATGTAATGTACGGTTTCTATTTGTATGTTCCGGGATCTATAATCATTGACGAAGAACAACGGTTCTTAAAGCCCTGACATTTACCGTAAAGGTAAATTGTACGCATTTGTTATGCAATCAATTACTTTTTTAATACTCCGGCTTCTCTTTAATGTACAATATTCTTGACAGCAAATATAAAAATTGTAGCTGGTGTGTTTCTATTTCATAGTCATTTATAGTTTCTTTAGTATTAGTTATCTTCCATCAATAAAATCAGATTTCTGGATTTGAATATTACGTTGATGTGGGTTTATTGAATCCAGAAAAGACTACAGCGATATCAGTTAAATAATATTTCAAGCAATTATATTTTAAAGGCTATAAAACTGACAGATTTAAACTATTAAGATATTAAAAAAAAATTTGAAATGTTCCCAAAAGAAATATTCATTGGGCTTGGGTAGAAACTAGGAAAATAAATTACAAAAAAAGTACCTAATTAACAAAATGATTATAATAAACATAATAGGTCAACAGTTTTCTGCTGTTCTCGACTAAATAACTGTCTGAGCCCATTACCAAACCTGCATAAAATGAAGATGTATCTACTACTAATACATGTGTCTTTATTTATAAAAAAAAATCTATGTGATGAGCAGATATACAACATTGATTACTTTGTAAGTATCCAATCAAAATTTGCACGCAATTTCACTAACTCACCATGTACACTCCACTTTTAAACCAAGGCTGATGATAGATTCTAACCAGGAACCCAATCATCAATGAAGACAATTGTTCCAGCAGGTATGATGAATCATGAATTAAATTTGGCCACAAAATAAACCCTATAAAGTAAAAAACTAAGTTATACTATCTTAAACGGTAAAAAAATGTCTGCATTGTTAGAAAATGTTTCTGAAAGAAACCTCATCAATCTTATATAAACGTACATATGATCACAAAAATCATTCTAGGAATGTACACAAAAATGCAGCTTTAGATCATCATCCAATAATTTAAAACACCAAACTATTTGCCGATAGATCTAAGTTGGAGATATGAACAGCATAAACCGAGTCTACACATATGTAGGGTGTATAATCCATAACTAAATTTCAACAACTTTATTATGATAAAATTAAAATCTGCCTCATTCGGCAGCAAGAAATTGTGATAAATGATCTCATTCATACCATACTTACAATTTTCGTTCACTCGCTCATTTATAAAGTATTTACAAACAGGCCAGAGACCTCCCAAGTTCACATGGTTGTTACATCCCACGCGTGCGAAAGAGGAAGCGGAATCTTGGCAAGTCCTCCACGCTCCTCCGTCAGCCGCGTCACTCGATAAGAGACTGAGAGAGGCTGGCCAAGGGCGAGAGAGCCACAGACGCTCAGGACATGATTGGAGAAACTGACCATTGCCAGGACTCCCACTATCACGTATTTATAGCAGAACATGAGGCCACTGCCATTTTATTCTCCAAGGAGGATTATAGGGATGGGTGGTGGAGTTCAATGAATGTGTTGGGGGATTAGGGTGGTTGGATAGGTCACTATGGAGTTTTATGAACTTGGAAGGGATGAGTTCAAGAATGTAGGGTATATTAAGATCATTATGAAGAGTTTTGTTGCTGACGTAATGAGGGGCATTTACTATTGTTCTCAGGACTTTTAATTGAAAGGATTGGATGCGCTTGATGTTCGACTATTTTGCTGCCCTCCATAGCTCTATTCCATATGTCCAGATTGGTTTAAGTATAACTTTGTAGATTAGTAGTTTATTTTCTATTGAGAGATGGGGTGTCCTTCGAAGTAGTCTGTGAAGTTGTCCAAAGCGTCTGTTTAGTTCTTGAATTTTTAGTCTCGTGTGTGGGTAATCCATAACTAAAGAACATTTCAGCACTACGTCTCACAATTCTACAGTCTTCACATTTCCATCTACATCCACAGCCCATTTCAAAATACTTATCGTCTTAAAATCGTATAGCTTAATATGTACTCAGACAACCCTAACACATTTTGAAAACACAAAAGTGCGTCACAATTTCTAAGCAGATCAACAGGGGTCAAGAGAAATGGAAAGCAATTTCCAAACAACACCAAGAAAATTTGATATGAGCATAATTATTTTAAGATAAGTAATAAAGAATTAAGTATAGCCAGAGATCAAAAATGATTTTAAAATAAAAACGTAAAAAATATATATAATATGATTTTTCTGTCAGGATAATCCAAAGACTCAATTGCGTTTCTCTTTAGACGAAAGAAACAACATTTTAAGCCTTTATTTCAAATAAACAAATCTTTAATTTCTTACTTTAACTTACAAAACACAAAATTTCACTTTACACTTGACCGCCCCCTCCATAACCTCTAGTTACGACATTCAGTTGTCTGTCTAATAATGCCACTTCGCAGGTCATCCGTGCGCGGAGGATTTTAAAATTAAGAAAATGATGACGACCTATATATGATGTACATATATGAAGTTCATCTCGAGCAACGTTACATCAAAATGGTCGGTAGGCAAAGCTATGAATAAAGGTGTCGTATGATATGGTTCCCCCCACTTTCTATTAGCTACATAACATAACGTCATATTTTTAAATATACATTGAATATATTTATTGTACATACATACCTGGTGTAGTATTTATATTTTAAAACGATCTTTCTTTACATCATCGATATGAAAAGACTATTTATGAAAAACATATGTAAGTTTCGAATTCAGAAACTTAAAGGAGGTGGAGATTCTCAGGTTATAAATCGAACACTTGCAGAAGTAGTTTACAACTGTAATATTAAACATATGCACACATTAGCTAGCACTACAAATATTATAATAAACAAATAAAACTTATAACTAACCTGAATCAATACAATTGTCGATAATAAGTGTTGACCATTGTCTTAACAAGAGTACCCATATTCAGGAGGTAACAACTCGGAGCATCTTCGATCCTAGCGCGCTCTGTAGGGACCTAACATATGTGTCAAAGTTTGGCGGTAACGTTCAAACTTACATCTCCTATTTTTGAGACAGAGGGTAAAGCCTTTTGGAATAAGGCACGAGCTTACTAGCATGAAATAAGTTTGACTCCTTTTTACGAAATCTACTATCTATTAAAAATATTACCTCTGAGATTTTCTCTTTTATTTTGAATGGTCCTACTCTGGTCGCATCTAATTTATCTCTATTCAATTTGTTGCTGTTTTGTATATATACAAGGTCTCCAACTTCATATTCAAACTTTTTAGCATTTTTATCATAATACTTTTTATTTTGGTTATGTGACTTTTCTGAGTTCTTATAAGCTATTTCCCTATTAGTTTCTAAATTTGTAATTTTATTTTCATTTAGTTCGTCAGGTAAAAATTATGCATCTATTCCAGTTAATAAGTTTTTGGGGGTAAACCCAGTAGAACTATGTATCGTGTTATTGTATTCCTTGATACACTTTTCTGCTACTATTGGCCACGATTTATCTCAATTTTCATGACTTTTGCACCTTATTCTGTTAACTAGTGTTTGATTTGTCCTTTCATTTAATCCATTAGAAAATGCACAATCTACTGCTGTAAAAATTAATGTTATCTTTTGTTTATTTACATATTGTTTGAATTGTGCTGAATTTATACCAGGATATTGGTCTGTTAATAATGTTTTTATATTTCCAGATTTTTCTACTTTCTTGATTAGATTAATAAAATCTTTTGCTATTTGTGTTTTCGAGGTGCTGATATATGCGTATCTTGTGAAATGATCTACTACCAAGTGTAGATATTTTGTTGTACTTTTATTCCCTTTAAATCCTCCTATTGTATCTAAAGATATTATATCTAGTGGTTCTTTTTCTGGACGAAGTTGAGACAAGGGAGCCTTAAAGCAACCTATTCTTGACTTATTTTTAATACATGTTTCACAAGATCTGCAAATCAATCTTATGTGTTTGTACATATTTTTAAAATAAAACCTGTGACCTATTGTTAAGATTAATTGTTTTGTTCCTATATGACCTTGATCTTTATGTACACTTTCAATAAGTGAAATACCAAATTCTTCTGTTATCCATATTTTCTCACTCTTATTCAGTATTTTTTAAATTATATTATCTTTAATTATGCATCTGTCCAATTTTATTAGCTTTTGATTTTCTTTTAAATCTTCCAGTTTTAATAAATTTGATGTTTTAATCGCTGAGTTGTCATCTGTTTCTTCATTTGATTCTAAAACTGGATTTCTGGATAGACAATCTGCCTCCAGATTTTCGTTACCTGGGTTATTTATATACAATCTCAAAGTCAAATTGTGAGATATAGTTTAAAATTTGTAGTAGTTCTGGATCATTACTTTTCTTTACATTAAAATTTTCTAATGGTCGGTGGTCTGTAAATACCACAAATATTTTCCCTATCAGATAATATTGCTAGTAAAGTATAGCTTCTTTAATAGCTAAACATTCTATAAATATAGCTTTTTTTGTTTTCTGAGCCTTAGTCAGTTTTCTAGAAAAGAAGAATACTGACTTTAGAGATTTGTATTCTTGTGGTTGTTTTAGAATCGCTCCAACTCCTTCAATACTTGCATCAGTGAATATGTATGGTGGACCTTCTGGATCAAATATTGCTGGTGCCGGAGCTGAGCATAAATATTTTTTTGTTGTCTCGAAACAATCTTTACATTGTTCTGACCTATGGAAATCTACATTTTTCCTTAGTAAATTTCTTAAGGGATCTAGCAAAACAGTATGTTTTGGTATATACTCCAAATAGAAGTTTATTTTACCTAAAAAATGTCTAATCTGTTTCTTTGTTTGAGGTACAGGAAACATTTTAATTGCTGTGAGATTGTCATTCATTGGTTTTATATAATTATTTCCTATTTCATGACCCAGATAAGTTATCTTGTTTTGTGCAAACTGACACTTTGATTCATTTAATTTAAATCCTTGTTCCTGTAGTGCTTTTAACACTAATTCTACATGTTTTACATGGTCCTCATAATCCTTCGAATGAATCAATACATCCTCTATGTAGTTTTCAGCAAACTTATCTAGGTTATTTCTTCTTATCACACTTGACAAGACTCTTTGGAATATAGCCGGAGCAGACTTTAAACCATATGGCAAGCAATTCCATTGCCAATGACCATGATGGGTTACGAAAGCCAATTTATATTTATCCTTTTCGCGCACTGGTATTGACCAAAACGCCGAATTTACATCCAATTTTGAAAAATTTTTACAGTTTCTGGCGCGTACTGTCAGATAGATCATCAATCCTAGGAAACGGTTGACTTTCTGGCACAATTATTTTATTTAGTTCCTTAAAGTCAATACAAAAGTGTGATCTTTTTCCTTCTTCATTCTTAAATACCATAGTGACAGGAGCTGCATAAGGGCTGCTTGATTCTTCAATTAAACCAGCTTTTAATAATTCACTTGCGTTTCAATTTCAATTTTGTCTTGAAATGAGCATCTGTATGGTTTCTTCGAAATATATCTATTTTGTATTAATTTTACTGTTGCTTCATAACCTTTTATTTTTCCTATGTCGAATTTTGACTTAGCAAAAATTTCCTTATTTTTTTGTATAATATTTTCTATCTTGTTTATATCTGGTATTTCAGTCTTATTAATTTGCCGATCTTTTTGTTTTGTTATCTCTTTTTGTGTTATTATTAAGTTTTCATCTTGACATAGTTTGAATTTTTTTATTAAATCTAATCCTAATAGAAAATCATCTTTAAAATTAATACTTTTCACAATAAAAAACTGAAAATTTTCTTCCATATTACCGATTTTAACTCTTAATACAACCGTACCCTCGGTTTTTGCTACTCCTGTTACCCCTTTTATAGTATCTCTCGCACTTATTATTTTTTTAATTAACTGGAATCCACCGCATTTTCTTTTATTTATTAAATGTCTGTGAAAATATCCTTGGTATTTTTGATGACTTTCATTTTATTTTTTAAACCTCGGCACTGTAAAAAAATTTAATGTTACAAAAATTGGTTCCTTATCTGCTAACTTTCTCTAGTCAGTTTAAGTCTAGATAATAAAATAGCTCTTTATTTATTACGCTTTTGATATTTCAGGTCATTCCGAACCGGTACCGCCCGAGCTTTCAACAGAAGCAGCAATACCACATACTTTCAGAGGTAATATAAATCAAGATCAGTAACTAAGTTACAAATAAAAGCTAGCATCTATTAGAGATAAACCTTCATCTCTACTAATCTTGAAAAAAATGTATGTAAAATCTAATATTGGACGAGAAAGGTTTATTACTATATCAGGATTTTATCTTGTGCACAAATTTCTAGGCTAATTTTTGAAATGAGTGGAAAGTAAATAAAAATAAAGCCTACCTGCAAGATAGCCTATGTGATCCACTTTAACAAAGAATATAACCTAAAGCGAACCATGTATAAGGGATATTCAAACTGTGTTTAGTTCATGTCTACCGAGGGAAATCGTGAGTTGGATGAATATTTGACTAGGCTTCAAGGCAACAACGAGGACAGACCACTTGTAGGTCACCAGATGCAAATGGACCAAGAGCGAACCGCAATGAAGGGGAAGCAAGATGAAGACTAATTAAACAGGACAGCTGACTTAAGCAGGAGAAAAGGAATGGAACAGCAGAGAAAACAACGGGGTGTATGGAGTCTAGCAGGATGCCCTCACATAGCCTAGTGGGACTGGAGGACGTGAGCAACCTAGTCAATGGCTGTCCACCTGATACACTTGAGAGAAAAAACCATCCAAGCCTGGATCACAACAATGTGTCATTCTTTACTAGGCATCATTTCCAAACAGTCACAAAATCAATACTAGGCACACAAAATAAATTAATATTGTATGCGTATTTAAATACAAAAATGGGAATACAATTGATTTAGTTGGGTGACATGTAAATATAATCGAAAAAAAATCTATGTTAGCGTTGACTCCATAGCTCCCTCCCTCCACCCATAAAGCGGTGAGAAAGGGTGTAAAATAAAATCTGTGTCAAATCCGTGTATAAATAGTATTCGGGTGCGCTATTGACATTTAAGCCCACATTTAGTCAGATAGAAGGCACAGAGAGGATTTGAGATCGCCATCTTTCTCACACTGACAATTGAATGTTACTTTCTCATGGGTGGGTTCACCCAAGACTATTTATCTTGCTCGTGAAGCTAAAACTAAAAATATTTTTTATAATAAAGTTTTCAAATGAATTTGTAAAATATTTTACTTTATAGTTTTTACGATATATCTATTGTACCTATGATTAGATAGAAAATGAAATTGATACTTGGTTTACAGGGTAACCATATTTAATCAAAATTAATTTATACAACACTGGGTATGTACAATTTTATTTTTTTTATTTTCCCAGTAGGATTGCATGTTTGTATCTAAGGGAATAAATAGTTTATTCATATCCCGACAGACTATGTAAACTTCTTCATCCGTCTCTCTAACCAAACTTTTGTTCTCTTTTTAATTTCTTGGAGATATTCATTGAGAAAGTTATCTGAAGCTGTTCTTAATTGTCCTGAGGAAAAAACAGATGTATGGGGCGATGACGACTTGACAGGATGAATCCATGAAGTTTTGCTAAGAAGAAATTGAATAGTTATCTCCTTCTCCTATACTCATCTCTTTTCCTATTTGCGATTTGAGGTATTAATTTTGTAGAAAAAATTTTTAAAAGAGATTTTTTAGGTATCTCTAGGCTTTCACTTATTCATTTGGCGTCAATCCTAAGGTCAAGAAACATCAAACAAACGCCATTTTTATTTTTTACTAATGCGGGCTCCTGCTAATACCCTGGAGCTTAAATGTGATTTGTTTTACTGGCAATAGTGTATATGTATAAAATATAATATATATGTATATAAAAGTTGAATTTCGGTTTTTAATTATAAGAGTTTTATTCGACCCATGCTCGTAACTGTTTCCAACTTCAATAAAATATTGCATAGATTCTCTTCTTTTCTTTTTGCTGCTTACGTGATGTGATACATTGGTGGAGTGAATACACCTATGATATGTGCGGCTCGCCCACTACCGTAAGTTTAATTTAGGAATGAACCCTATAATACACAAAACATAATATGTTTTAATTAAATAACAACTTATGGAAGGAAACTGCATTACTGACAATACACGTGTTCGGTGGCAAGACAAGACTACTGCGGGTCTGTTCATTCAATATATACACACAAATTTTGCCCAGAAGCAACACCTAAGCTCTTCAGAACTTAATACGTTCCACAGCTCTTGAAATGTACCGAAAGGATTTGACTTTCTGGCACAAGGAACTGGGAAATGGTGAAGCTTCTTGCAAAGCTTGGACCTATGCTGATCTCCATAGTTCACACGCCTATAATACCTATAGTGTGGGTTACTGTAAATATTCCTGGCAGTTATGGAGTACCATAGTGCAGTAGCACTATGTCACACCTAGGAGGTGGTTTTTCCACCTTGAATCTTTTATAATATAGGTAGGTAGCCTAGTAAATCTTTTCGATGCCTGCACTTTGTTTTTAGTCAATGAAAACGAATGGTAGTGAAGTTTTCTTGTTGACTTTTAAGTATTTGTCCTCCCTAAGTGAGTGTTTAATTTGCTTTGAAACTTCGAACTGAGGTGGATATTCCTAATAACTAGCCTCACAGATCGTACTTCGCCTAACTGGTTTATATGGTGCTCAGCTTTTGTCTTTTCGCAATATTGGCGGAGATATCTGGCGTGATTATCATGTATCTATTTCTATTGACGCAGGTTAACAAGCTGATATAGCCACTGTAATGTTCAATAGATTACGCGTAAATTTACAAATCTGCTTCGTTAGATTTGTCTTTGGGACTCCGTGGCACTCCCATGTCTCCCTCCTCGACGCTTCCCCTCTTACCGTGCACAATATTTTCTTAGCTCATCCCTTTTCCAAACCATCAATTCTTATAGGAAGGTTACCTTATATATAGTTCAAATCCTCAGTTTACTCCTGGAACTCAAGATCCCGTCTCTCTGACGTTTATATTCCATCCCGCAAAACGCATATGATCCTTCCTTTCTCGCTCGCTCTTCTACTCTCTGGCATCCTCTACTTCCCAATATCCGCCATGCTTCATCCATATGAACCTTCAAACCCCTCCTATTTCAACACCTCCTCACTATCCAAGCAGACCCTTGCTAGTTAACAACGATTTAGTTATTATAATATATTTACAAGGTTGTATTCTTTCTTCACTATTGCAGATAAAGCTTGAGCTTGCCTAATGGTTTTCATATATGGTTGTGTTTGCATATAATGTTTTTTTTATTGTTGTGGGGATCCATCCATGATTTTATTTGCTAAATGCAGTTAAATAATTTTATATTAAAATAAAAATAAAGAGGCTCACACCCTATTTTGCATTGTAATATTTCTTTTTATTAACACAATAGTGATTGCTAGAACAGCATTCTGAAGATGGCCCGTCATACTTACAGCAGTCGTCAGCCCTTGACAACAAACGGTGCATGATTTCAATAACCTCTTATTTGAGCACTATTCTGATTCATAGAGGACTTTGTCCTGGAATAAATTTTGACAAATATGGGAGGTGGTCTCCAGGTCCATGTCCGATGATAGTTGTCGAAATCCCCAAAGGATTGGGGGTGAAGAAGGGAGATTGTGGAGTCGGATCAGAAGGAAGAGAAAGAGGAAGAAAAAAAAACCTTAAAAATAAAATAATCAGCTCGGAGTTACAAAGGCGGGCTTTACACGGCCCCAGTCAAGCATTTATCCTCTCAACTAGGGACGACTGGGTTACAATTGAAGATAGTAATCCTCTCTATTGTCTATTTGGCTCTGTGAGGCTTGGTGGCCGGCCACCTTAGCTCTGTGTAAGTTTATTCTGTACTCACTCTTAACTCGCCAATCAAGTTACCCCTGTATATGATGACAATTGCGATTGGTAGAACAGTATTCTGAAGATGGCCCGTCATACTTACACCAGTCGTCAGCCCTTGACAACAAACGGTGCACGACTTCAATCCAGTCCTTAGGAAACCTCCTGGGATAGACTCCTAAATTTTTTATCAGGATGTCATATTAAATTACCCAACGGGGTTTTGAGAGACTGAATTTTATAAATTGTCAATACGTCCTAACTGTCAGAAGTTTCATGGGTTTGATTTTTGTATATGAGATGCGTCACATATTCAGCTAAGCTATTGATTTGACTTCATATGTTCGACGTTGAAAATTTATGAATGCCTAAGAAACATTTCTGCTATTAATAAAGATAAGGAAATGTACACCTGCATTGACTGGTCAATGGCAGTTACAAGGACTTGGTCATTATCGTTAAGCAGCTCGTTCTGGCAAGATGTTGATTAACACCACTGTGCAAGGCTACCCCCCCCCTTCTTCTCAATGGTATTCCGCAATCACTTACCTCCCTCTCTGTAACCTACCACAATTCTAATGAAATCAATCATATTGTGTCAATGTCACCACATTACCAAATCATTAATGAATATTTATATAAAATACTACTCCTGTATAGGGAACATAAACGGTTTAAGCTAGTGGTATTAGAAACTACTACCAATAAACAACTATTTATGAAATCATATGTAGTATGCTTCCTACTATATCAAATTGGATGACGAACTATTTAATTTCTAGATTATTTAAGTGTTTTAAATAAGAAAATTAATGCTCCTTTCAAGCACTTAGGGCAAAAACATACCGGCTTAAACACCTTACCTCCCTACACTCGGAAAATTTCAATTGTTGTCTTTACTGTTGGTGTCCCTGTGGGTGATTCAGAAGGTTGTTCAACTTGATTCGTCGACGAGTACGTTTGGATGAATTCTAATGCAGTCCTGGCCCACTAAATATCATTAGAATATTCATAGTAGAATGTCTTTATATGTTTTTAGGATATAGTGCCCTTTACAAAAGCCTGCTTAGTATATTCTATCTTAATATAACTGAACAAAATGCCATTATGTTTATAAAACAGCTGAGTTACGATGTTACCAATTCCTATGCACAGTATCAATCAACGGGGCGTGGTAGAGAAACTGCTTTTGATGTTGTATGTTTATAAAAATCATTAAATAATAGTAATCAAATCGATCGAGATGGATTAATTAATAAGGCCTTACAACCTTGTGTTATACTGCACACTGACCAACTATTTTTGAAAATTAGTTTATAGTTAAGTTTCGAATTTGATTCAATCTAAAAAATTTATAATTTATTAATGTTTGATAAAACATATAAGAAAGACGTGGTGAGCTCTAAACGATTCGCAAAATAGTCTATTTCCTGTTTGGTTGTTGGAGCAGGGCTGAGTGTGCGGGAACGGATGGAAATACCTGAGCCATGAGTACAAAGAGACTCACTATGGTTAATGCTCCCACTGGCATAATAGACCACAAATGGAGCTGTCTGAACCCACAGGCTTTTCGATTCCCGCTTCCCTTTGGTAACTCAGTGGGCTCCAAGATCCGAGTAGTAGTTCACAAATAGTATTCCATTGGCTTTCGGCTCTACTTACGAGGCAAAAAGTGGCACTACTCTGAAATTCATACAAAAAACTGCACAACAGATGAAGATTCATTAATTTACATAAAATCAATTTCGCGGTTAGTATATTAGTGATTATACCATAGTTTTTGTAGCCAACATTTTAGTTATTTACTATTTATTTTACTCGTTGAAAATTTATAGTAGTTAAACAAAAGTAATGAAGTGTTTTTGATAAAAAAAAATACAAATTAGGGCATTTAAATGTAGTTAAGAAACACATTTTTTGGAATCGCATTCGGTAACGCTATTTCATATTAGCCTTTTGGAATAGTTCATGGTTTATACAGATACCTTTCAGGTAGGCTCAGACCTTCAGTTAATGTAGGCAGTTGCAGGCCTAATCCTGTTTGCGACTGCTCAAGCAAAAGGCCCAACTTAGATTTTAAGGATTGATATGTGCAATTTATGATGGAAGACCGACCACATGAATTGAACACTTCGTCCTAGGTAATCTGCATCAGAGGGTGTATAAAAGACCCTGCGATTGCTCAATTTGTTTTTATGATTTTTGATACAAATGTTAGGTCTGCCAGTTTGTACAGTTCATTAGCTTCTACATTTTGCTAGCCAGATGTACTCATTTGCATTATGCCATTCTTTTATGAATTATATTTTGTCCTATTTGTTGTTTTTTATCCTACTACATTGCCGTATATTCTATTGGAGGATTTCAATATGTAATTTAATTTCTTCCTTTTGTTTGTGTTAAGATCCAGAATTAACTTGGTTATGATTAGTATTGTTAGCAATATATTCAACTTTATTTTTAGTGTAGACTCCTTATTTTTTTTGTTGAATTTAACCTTTTTTGATTTGTAGCTTGAGCTTTCTTCTTTGTTTTTTACTGCAAGTTCCGTACTGAGTAGTTCCGTTTAAAATTGTGATCTTGTGCCGTTGCCTTCCACTGTGAACTATAGAATCTGCAGTCACACCATCTTCCCACATTAGACGTAGGCGTTCATTTCGTCTATTTTTAAATTTGGTTTGGTACCTGAACTTTGTTATTGCGGCCATCTACTACGTTACCTTGGGCATCAGTTACTATCTTGTCACCGATATTTTGGAACTTGGCTTGATTTGATTTTATTTTTAGCATTGCCGGTACTCCGTGGAACTAACTCCCTAGGAAAACACAACACTGGTTGAGCTCAGAGCTGGAAATTATTTCGAATAGATTATTTTGAATGTTATTTTAAATAACTGTCTATTTTAGTAAAATATTTTGTTAATTAAAATAGATTATTTTCTACCCTCATGGTTTGAAATAAATATTTGAAATGATCATTTTGTATATATTATTTGCTAGAGAAAATATTTAAAATACAAATAATGACAAAATAAATAATTATTTGCTTTACGCTACTTTTTTTCTATGGTAGTCATTTGAAATGATGTTTCAAGCAATCAATTTTATTTCCCTGATTTTGTTAGGCAATGAAACATGTTGATATGGACATAGTGAATAATCCTTTCTCTTTTATATCTAGAGCTGTTTATTTAATTACAATCTATTTCTTAAAACGAACTTTTTGTGAACATTTGATTTATATAATTTTGCATATATAAGCGAACAGTAAATATTTTTTTGAAGTGTTATAGCAAAAATCTATTTTTTAAGTTGGTGTTATTTTACATTGGTCTTTAAAACCAATAGTGTATTACAGTGTATCGAACATCAACTGTAAAAATTCTCTTTTAGATGGGATGTTTTTTGAAGTTATAGAAGAAGAATCTGTGGACGGAACCATTGTTGCAATCATTATCTCTTCAAATGGTTTTGTAGGTATTGGTGTTTATCGAAATTTCACTTTTATAGGTTTCCTATCATATTTAACCTTTTTAAAAATTCGACAATTGTAGATGACTCTGAAATGTGATCTTTCATATTTGGAAAGAAATATTCCCTTTTTAGTTTTTGTAAGTTTCAATAATTCCACGATGTGATAATTTGATATAATACAGTTTGTATAATACCTTTGTTGATCCTTTTCTAATACAGCCTTAGTTTTCGTTTGCTAACGTTTAATCCGTACTGATGGATACGAAGTTTGTGTAATCTTTGAAATTTTCTTAAAATATTCCTCAAAGAGTGGTTCAAGTATCTTTGTAGGCGGTTAACAATAAATTCCAATTATATGTTTTATCAATTTCAATTATTTCTTCTTCTTGTTTTACAATTTCCTTAATGTCGTTTACTTATATTTTGTAACGTAATTTATTGAATGGTTTAGTAAATTTTATTTGTTTGTTTCCACGTTTTATTATAATTTGACTCTTCGGACATTTCTCCTTTCTACAATCCAGATTTGTTCATTAGACGATATTTGTGAATGAATAGTAACAACTCCTAAACTTTGTCATCGTTCTAGTGGTGTTGATATCTCGTTTGATGAAGTATTTAATCACATGAATCATGTTCTGGCGTACTTTGTAATTGAGAAGAAGATAAAATTTGATCTATTGCCATGTCAGTGTCTAGATGATGTAATTCCGCGTGGTTGCGTGATAACGCGTCAGCTGCCTAACTATGTACCTTTTTTCCTTGAACGTGTTTTACATCAAAATCAAATTCGCTGAGTTTCCAAATCCATTTCATAATATGAATATTTCCATTTGTCATAGTAAATATCCATGTTAATGGTTTATTATCATATTATAATAAATTTTGTTCCATTAAGATATGGTTTATAAAGCTGCGTTGATATAAATAGTTTTTTTTTCGCTTGTGGGATAGTTGGGTTCTGCTGGTTGTAAAACTCTAGATGCAAAGGCAATCGATTGTTCTATCCCATCATCATAATTTTGAGATAAGACTGAACCTATTGTTTTATCACTAGCATCGGTTGTGAGAATTAATGTTTTATTCCAGTCAGGATATTTTAATATTGGTTCGTTTATTCATTTCGCACGCTTATGATCTGTTGTGTTTTATAAATTTTCGTTTTTAACGAGTTCGAGTTTGATACGGTCTTTGCTATTTTTGCGTAGTTGTGTATACATTTTTTTTTAAATAATATCCCGTCATATATAAGAATCGTTTTTTCATCATGAGGTATGGGGAATTTTTCAATTGCTGTTATTTTTGAAGGATCCGTTTTCAATCCATTTTTTAACCGAAGAATTTAAGTCCATTCTTAAAGAATTCTTATTTATCTAATTGTATTGACAAATTATGTTTCTTGAGTTATTGAAAGACGGTTCCTTAATTTTTTAAGTGTTCTTCCTTAATTGCTGAATAAATTATTATATCATCAACACATGTGGTATTCGTGATCATTATATTCATAGCATGTTGGAATGCCGGAGGTACATTGCATTGTACAAATGGCATTAGCACAAATTTCGTTTTCTAAGTTGCGTTTCGTTATATCTAAAACCATTTATCAATTTCGCAATTTATTTTAATTTTTAGTTTCATAGCCCAATATAATGTCAATACCAGAGCTTCTCAACTAGTCCATGACGTCTTTTATGATTTTCAATAATTGTGTGTGATACATTTGACTGTTTTGCAATCTCTCGCACAATTATATGACGATTCGATTCAATTATGGCTTTCATTTTGTCATCATCAACTTCAGAACGTCGTCCAGAACGTCATCTTTCAGTGAAAAATCTCCAAAAGGAAATTTTTTAAACCAATTCTGACACGTGCATTCTGACATTTTAACACAATTATGTTAAATAATCAACACCATAAACTTCACATATGTCTTTGTGAGCCTCAGCCGGTTTCTTGCCTTTATGAAGATAAAAAGGTAAAATGTGTCGAAAGTGCTTATTTTTGCACTCCATGTTAAAACTGACCGTAAACTGGCAGTTGTAAACAAAATTACACGGAATTACTTTCTATAGCAACCTAAAGGTATCGACTACCTAGAACTGCTAATATTCTGGAATCCTCGAGACAATCAGATTTTGCTACTTCCAATGTATTTCTGTAACAAAGACGCTCCCGCAAAGTTACTATACACAGCCAAGGTCCCACATTAGGTGCCAATTAAATAAACTGAGACGAAATTAGACGTTTTAAAAAGAAAGACAAAAATACAATATAAAATTGGCATAATAACAGTGTTACGTTACATAAGTCTGAAAGAGTGTCTTTTGTTCATGGTGGGAGTACAATATATAGGGTGGGAGGAAAAGGAAGTGGTATTATTTTCTTTATGTTGTTCTGAGTTGAATTAAATAAAGTTCCCCAAGTTCTTAATTTTGAATTTAGTTGAAAATAACTTGTATTTAAAAATTTAAAAATGTATTTAAAATTATCAAACTGAAATTACTATTCAATTAACTATTAATAGCTCTTGAAAGTGGTTTGTCTTAAAATAGTTATTTCAAATAATAAATTGTAAATAATTTTACTTCAAATGATTTATTTTTTATTTGTATTTTAAATAAGATTTGCCCAGCTCTGGTTGAGTGGCGTTCCATACAATTTATGAAAGAGCTTTTATTTTTAGCTTATTTGGCACATCAATAAAAATTTCCTGACAAAATCCCATTCCCCTTTTTGATGGTTCCAAGATAAAAATGAATGACACTTTTTATGAAAGTAAGTTTTGTTGTGGTCATGATCCCACTATTATTAGTGATTAATAGTCAAAGAAGAAATATACTTATATAAGAAATATAAGAGTTTGAGTCCAGATTTAGCCATTAAACTTTTCTTTTGACTATTATTATTAATAGATACCTTTTATGACTTTATCTAATTGTAGTACGGTAAAATCCCAACTCAATTTATCTATAAATTTAATAAGTAAATCTTTAATTTCACACTCGACTTAGTTGAAAACCAATGATATTTTGTGGAGGTAATTACAATTGTCAAATTTTCAGAACATGAAATATGACTACATGTCTCTTGCTGGAATAACAGACTCACAAAAACCTGAAAAGACAGGCAAAAACAGAAGTGAACCCACAAAGTTTTGGATAAGCCCAATGAAACTTTTTTATGGATTTATCTATTTTTATCTCCAATATTGGTCGTCTAAATGATCCGATCGAACTAATCTTTGAATATATATTCAACAACAGCCAAGGTTGAGCTGGATATATTTTGGTTATTGGGAACAAGGTAAAACTAATTAAACGCCAACATTTGTCTTCGTTCCTGATCTTCATAACGTCAAACGTTTTTGTTAATATTATTAAAATTTTCCACATCTTCAAACACCTTCGTCAAAAACTTTCATAGACTATCTTTCACCCATCCATATAACTTAGTTTTCTATTGTATCCTAATATCTATGCATATTTACGATCTGAAGTTCTGAAATCCCTTACATATGATCATGGACTAAATGGAATTAACAGGTCAGTGTTCCAGTGGTGTTAGCTTTGTTAATAATTCAAAAAGGTATTGAACTCGTCTGCCCCAGGTTATTTCCATCACGTTTCCCTTCTCTCATACCTTTCAAAACCCCTCGAACCACCTGTATAATCTCAGCTCTAAAACTTCCTTGAAGAAACGAAGCCTACTTCATTTCTGCTTCCAACCAGGCAAATCAAATGAATTATTTATGATAAACAGTACGGAGTAGTTGTTCACAACTACGTTTTCTTCTCTTTTCTACAGGCAGTATGTATCCTTGGCCGGGGGGGCTTTCTCACTGCCTCATACTTATATGAATTCACAACAATTTAATACGTTAGAAATTATTGGAGTAGTGTAAAAACGAATAATTAATAGTTGTCTGCGTTCTGTTTAATCAGTGGGTCTCAGTCACCGGAAAGATGAAATTGACAAGTAGTAAATAGCAAAGTAAACGAGTGACAGAAGAACAACCTTGGGAATAACTTTGTTTTAAGATAGCTGTGTATCAATAGTTTTGCTTGAACATCTTAATTGACAAGTCTTCCTTGTCACAGGGCATGAAAATCAAAATGTCTTTCATTTCTCTAGTTTTTACGTGGTGAAATGTGTTAGTAACCAGATGAGCCTAGGATTGCTTTGTGAATAGCCCTTATGTTCAATCCCAGACCGATACCTTGTATGTATACCGGCAAATGTGTATATGTCGTGTTATCTCGAAGAAAGTACTGAAAAATCTTAATTTTTCCAAAGGCGAGAATTACAACTATATCCCTAAAAGAAATATCTTTGACGTGTGGCGAACCAATTGTTGGTTAAAACACTTGACAGTATCGTACTTCGTTGCTAACAAAATACTAAAAAACAGGGAATGTACGCATGAAAAGTTTTACCAGAAGCTTAAACTGTAAACGGACTAAAGGTGTTCATTGTTCGCAGAAACCGAGACAAAGTGGCTTGGTTAGTGTAGACATTTTTTATTTCCAAACCCGTTTGATAGAATATTGTTGATGCTTAGAAGTCTCATGGATCTGCATGTTTAATGTCAAAAATACTACATAAAGTAATTGGTTTCATATTTTATTACCCACATGGCACTAATGTCATCATCACTTGATATAATGTCATATGATCACTTAATATTTAATGCTGTAGCGACCGCTAACTATTTATGTAAATTACCCTACACTCTGGTTCATAATGTATTATAATAGAAATGCAAATCTATGTATTTATTTATTTATTATTTGTTCCGGGATTTGTGCACCGCGGCCTCAGTGAGACCTATTGTGCGCCGTCCATGTCCCTGTCCTATATATGTGACAGGCCCACGGCCTTTGCAAATCTGAGGATACTGAATGGATCGATCAGTTCACATAGTTTGGGGTCTACAATGCGATCACTACCAAAGTGAAGGTATCGCCTTCAAGCTAAGTTATCACAGTCACATATTATATGACGTGCCGTTTCTCCCTCTTTCTTGCAGAATCTGCAGATTGGTGATCCCACTATCCCCAAATTAAAGAGGTGTTTATTTAACCGACAGTGACCTGTATAGAGTCCTGTCACACTTTTGAGTGTCCACCTGTCCATTGATAGAAGTGCTGAGCTTCTTCTCTTACAGGGTCCATTAAGAAACAGTTTCGAGTGTTCCTGTTTCTTAGTTTCTCTCCAAGAGAGTCTTGCCTTGTCCTCTAAAGCTAATTTTATACGCCTTTTAGCGTAGCTGAGGCTGATACCACATATGGTTTCAGGTGCAAGAGGTGTCTATGTAACTTCTGGTAATAAATCATAGAGAGGTCGGAAGTCGTAGACAAGTAACTCAAAGGGTACGGCAATAAACCTACGAGAATTAGCCACCTGACTGCCATATAACCTAGGGCAAGGACACTTACCCCTATTAGAATAGACCTTCAGTCCTTTCTAGGAGCCATACAAAACACACCCTTTTACCCCAACGGTCATAAAACTAAAAGGAAGTGACTACCTGTGTATCGTAAAACATACCCCTTTAAATCTAGTCAACCTCTTTGTACTAGAACCTCTTTGTACTAGGACCTCTTTGTAATTGAACTTTGTAGCAGAGTAGAGAGTGTGTGATAAGACTGTAATAAACCATACTAACCTTAATAAGTGTTTTCTTAATTACCCACAAATATGCATGGTGGATCTGAATGTGTTAAGTCAACTTTGTAATTAAAGAGCGGAGTATATTGTGGATTGGGCATTTAACAGATAAGCTTAATTATTGAAAGATATATTTAATGAAAAAAAAAAAACCTATAACATGTGTGATGAAGGCCAAAAATAATATTCAACAATAATATTATATATAGATATATATACAACAATAATATATGCAATAATGATTTTATTGAACGGATTTATAAAGATAAAAACAGGGGAAATTATAATATTTATAGAGCGAAATTGGAATGGAACAGTGGGCAGATGGTATGTCCGGGGTTGGTATTTACTCTGTGGTACCACTTCCTGGTATCTATGGCGAATAATATTATCTATAGTGAATATTCTAGATGAACTTACATAAACAGTTTTTACAGGCCAGCCATTGTTCTCCCTCATCCATGCTCCCCCCTTTGATGAAGCAGAGAGCCTCTCTACCGAATCATCATATAAGTTAGAAGATTGATAAATGATGAAAGGGTGGCAGAAGATACCGCTCATGGGATATATTATTGGTGTAGCTGAACCTGCTCAGACATCCAGCGCACATATAACAACTCTTCTGACATTTGAGTCAGAAATTTGAAGTGCACTCAAACAATTTTTACCTTACTGTTTTATCTTAATGCACCTATTGCAATTTATTTCTCTGTTATTAATATTTTTAGTTAATAATATGCACAATATAGTTAGACATTAAATAAAACCCATTAAATTAATACAAGACAAAAAGTAAAATACAAGCTATATGTGTAAAGAACGTATCTTGTAACGTTTTTCTTAATTTTAAAATCCATCGTGCACCGATGACCTGGGCGGTGGCAGCAGACAACTGAATGTCGTGATGGGAGGTTATAGAGAGATCGGTAAAGTGTAACGTGAAATTTTGTGCTGTGTAAGTTTAACTGAGGAATTAAAGATTTGAAATAAAGGCTTAAAATGTTGTTTCTTTCGTTTAAAGAGAAACGCAATTGAGTCGTTGATGTATACAGACAGATAAAACCCTATAAGTAACAAAATAGAAAAAGTACAACACAGGTCATACTTGTCGCTTCGTCTCAAACTAGTGATAAATAAATGTGTCCTCCGGCCAACTCTGCTGTACGGTCCCCCGCTATATACTCACTTGACTGACAATACAGCTAAGTCTCGAGCAATTTCAGAATAGGATCATGAGAAAAATGGTCAGACATACCTCTCTCGAAGAGGTTAAAGAACGCCGACCTGCACCCGATGCTTGGTGTGCCGTCCATGGGTGGGTTCATCCACCTGAAAAGTTTCCGACCTCAACATGAAGATGATAATAAAATAAATAAAAGCTAAAATAAAAGCTTTGTTAGGTCGGAAACTTTTCAGACCGCCCGTAAGAAACCCAGTGTTTAACACTATGATCTCACCACCATTCCCGCATCGATGGCAACAGACTGTCGGGGGAAATTAGTTTAAGTTTTTATTGTTAGTAAGTTAGTTTTAAGTCTATGATAAATAAGGCGAGCCCCATTATTTTTAAAGATGTTCAATAAATTAAAAATCATGTGCATCATTATAATTTTGTACAAGCGCAAATCGCAATGTAGAATATTCAGGAATTGTATAAAATATAGCCAAGCTACAGGAAATCTATTGACCTTTTGTAAATAGATTCATTTGTAGAATCTATGTTGAAATTTGTAATCATTTTGTGACAAGGGGTAAAAATCAAACAATAGGTACCTCAGGGAATGTGGATATTTCTGGCAGACAAAAGACGGCCTTTTCAGCCGTGGTACTGCCAATTCCCGCACCTTTATTCCCGAATATAAAAAAAAGAGTTTTTCTATCTGGATTTGACAAGAGAGTTAAACCTAATGGGTTATAAACCCAGTGGTTCCCACCCCTAAACAGCATACATGTAAGTGGCAGAGGTTTCGGGATAGGAGTGATCTGCTTCCTCATTCTATCCAGTGGTTCTGGTTGTCGCTTTTCTTATTACTATTATATTAGTATGTTGTAAATCGCTATCTCTTCTCTTATGGGGTTTGGCGAACGATGTAAGCTGGGGGTGGACCACCCTCTAGTATTACATAATAATTATTAATTTTTCATTGTATGTTCTTGTAATGCAATAGCTATTTTTATTTGCGAGAGATGATTTTGTTATCTGGGCATTAATGTTGTTTATGGGGGGCTAGTAATAATTTTTTTTGTTACGAAATCCTAAGTACCATAAGTTATCCTAAGTAATTCCTCTAAAATATCAAGACCCATATTTTGAAGCCACTGAGCCCTACACTAGGACTTGTCTAGATATTGTTCTTCTACATTCTGAATATATAATGTCGCTTATGGTTATTTGAAAAAAGAGAAATTAAGTTCATAATTGATGCAACATTTTTTTTTTTTTTTTTTTTTTTTTTTTTATAAAATGTGGATAAAAATGACAAGACTGATCCAATGAACAAATATTTCATTAGGCGCTGATTTTGTACAACTAAGAGCAGAATGAGGTTAACTGAACCAGGAATGAAAAATGTATAACTAATTGGATTAAAGTGCCCGAATGTAAATTGGTATAAAGTTGATGTAATGGTAAATACAGCACTGATGAGGTGATTGAGTGAGTGAAAGGAAGGTCATGCCTCTTGCACATTACCCAGTCTATTTCCTAATTCCCCTTCTTCTTCTTGCCTTCCCTCTCTGCTCTATTTATATCTACCTGAAATATTCACCTTTGTACACTACTAACTGGCTTGAAAAAAAAACAACCTAAAGTTTATATTCAGGCTTTGTCAACAATCGGAGAGGTTGTTGGGACTTCGTTTCTTCTTGAGACAATTTATTTTGCTTGATTGGAGATGGATATCTTGTTAAGTGCATATCATTGGACGGCATTGCCAATTTATTCCCTTCTGCTCCTGTGCTACTATTTCTTTATTAAGTAGCATAACGGGTCACATCAACAAACACTACCAGTCTTATCATTATTGAGAATACTAATATACGGTCGTAGCTTAAAAGCAGTCGATGATTTCCCTGATCATCCCTGTTTAACGACATATTAAAGGAAATAATAAATGGCATAATAAAGCAGAGGATTGCAATAAATAAAGTTTTGGAAAACAACCACATAAATCGTGTATTTAAAACCCCCAAGCGGATTTAATAGATTTTTTTTTTACATTTATGTTCTACTTATTTACATTTTTGTTGAAAAGTGTATAAATAGATAAAATGAACCCATTGAGCCATAGTTCATTAGCCTAGCAATGTTGTCAAAAGCGTCAAACTGTTTGTCTTCACCCGTGTTGCAACACTGTTTGCTCTGGTATATGCTAGAGACATGACATTTTGCATGGAAGACATATTTAATATAAAGAAGATAATAAAGATATAGTCATATCCATAAAATATCAGGATCAAGTAAATACGTTCGTTTAATTTTTGGGCAAATGTTAATCAACTTTATTCGGCTGATCTAAAATTAGAATAAAACGTTTCGTCCTATCATGCATAATTTTGACCTCGCATAACTGGATGAAGAACTATACTAAATAGGTGGTGGGTAAATGAGCAACTGTTGGGATCAAAAATTGCTTAAAAGCTGCTGCCTATTCTCCCCAAGGATGTGCACCAGTCTCAATTGTCCCTTTAGTCCAGTCATCCCTACTTAGGGAATAGTGTTACCTAAAAAAAGGTCCTAAGTTAGTGATCTTTTAATATGTGGTACGTGGAGAGTCTGTGGTGTAGGATCAAAGTTTTCCAATTAAAGAACCCTGTGGGAACTCCAGGGCCTTGAATTTTTCGTTTATAACTCCTAAACAACGCGTTTTAGCCGAAAATTATTTATTACTGAAGTTAAAAAAACATTGAATTTCCTACAATTTGCACTTCCTGCGTTTTTTGAAACTAAACACGTACCACGATATAGTGCTTCAAACAGTTGAAAGTTTTTTCAAAACATGGAAAAACTGCGAAAAATGCAGGTTTTTCCCTTCCATCTTTCAACATTTCTAAATGGATAATAATAGTATAATAGTAATTGTAGGTGTCTCTATATTGATAAATTTAACAGAAGGGGTCAGAGATCCATTATTCTGAAGACACATGATGATTCGGTGTTCCAGTGACTGCCAGAAATATCCACATTCCCTGAGGTACCTGTTGTTTGATTTTTACCCCTTGTCACAAAATGATTACAAATTTCAATATAGATTCTACAAATGAACCTATTTACAAAAGGTCAATAGATTTCCTGTTACAAAATTATAATGATGCACATTGAGAATAGCGGCCCAACAGCTACGCTATGGCTTCAGTTCTTCCTACGTGTACCCTATTAAAAAATCTCATTTAAGCCGAACACATGGAGGACTAGAACCTGCACCTGGAATGTGTCGGTGATGGTCCAAGACATGCTCAGCTTGGAAGACAAAATGGATCCTGATGAATATCGCTGGAGGTACCCTATTCACTATTCCTCGAACGGATAAATGCTGTTATGGCAAGTGGTCTGATATGACCTTAGAGCTGGTTCTAATGAGAGCAATGAAGGATTATGACACGCAGACTCGTGGAAGCAGCGTTACTGACAATATGCTTTTCGTCACACATCTGAGAACAGATAGCGATGTTCACCGAAGTATGTTCAGGAACATCTGAACAATATGTAGATATGCGGCCTTCCCGTGTAACCAGTAATGATGTTGATATTGAGAAGCTGGGTGGTTGGTTTACTGAACGTCCACTATTCCTGCAAATTGAAGAGCATCAGTCACTCAGCACAGGAGGTATTGCTCATGAAAAGGTGAACTATCACTTGGTGCGAGGAATCAACATTAGCTGCATGAAGAAACTGGTGGGAGCAAAGTTTGAATAAGTGAAGTTAAAACGAAAGAATAATGTGTTGACCCCAGCCTCAGTATCCAGTGGTCAGAAAATTAAAAAAAAAATTTTACAATCAACCCTCTAACATTCATACAACTAGTTTACATTACCAAACAGTATGAAGGTGTAGTGAACTTATGTGTATAGGATCGTGAAACGTAAAAAAAAGAATAAGTTGGGAACGAAATAACACACTTGAAGGCTGGTTAAGAACTAACTTTATTCAAATTATAATCCTCTATATGTATTTACAATGTTTATCAAGGTAGTTTGGAATTAGTGGCTATACTCCCGTAGGTCACATCTTAACTCCCCCCTGCCAGTTTACGAACATCCTCGTAAACTCAAAACACAAACAAAACAAAAACAAAAATAAATTGTACATCGTTGGTTAAAAATAAAATAAACAAAATTACAGCTTCCTCTATATACATAACTAACGTAATCTAGAATTTCACATAATACACTAAGAATAAACTAGGGTAATTTACCCAAAACTCTATATACAAAAATAAAAGATATATTGCTCTATTCTAGAAAAACGTAACATAACATGATGGTACTTAAAATACACTCTTATAGTCTGGCTTCTCCCACTGGAAACTTAAGTTGCTCGATATGTACAGTTCTCCGTTTCCTGGGTTCAGCCAGACTCTGAACGGTGACAAGATTGTGTTCCCTAATCGTAATCACTTTGAACGGACATGGCTTAACATGTGGTTTACATTTTGCTTTAAATAGTACCTCTAATTTTTCCCTACTCACTAACGTACAGGAACTCCCCGTATCCACTAAACATTTCCACCCTTTACAGAATCCTATAATAGGCAACCTGTCCCACTTCTTTACAACACTATTCACAAAAAGGTTGCCCCTCCTTTCACACAATTCTCATTCTTTACTAACCTGCTCTGTTCTCCGCCCTGTGCTCCGTTGGTCGCTTCTCCTTCCCGAGATTCCTCTGCCACCGGATTCACTGCCTTCCGTCTCCGATCCTGATGCCTCCGAAGATCTAGCCGATTCTGACGACATCCTGCTTCTTCGCTACACTCTTTGAGCATTGATCTCCATAGGTTCACCTCGGTCGTACTCCCTGCGCCGTATATATGGGCACTGTCTGGCCATATGTCCCTCATTGTGGCATTCGAAACATCTTGTACGTGGGTACTGGGCTACCAAGTGTCCTGTCTTGCCGCACTCATGGCACCTCCTTTCCTCTTTTCTCCCATTCTTCCTCTCTACAACTTGCCTTCTTTCTCTCGGTATTCTGTCTCTTCTCCCGAACTCTCCCTCTCTTCTTCTTCCCATATCCTGTCTCCCTTTATTCCTTCTTGCTTCATTTCTCCGATACGACACTCTACTCCATCCTGGTTCTATCTCTTCTCTCTCTTCCTCGTCACGGGCACTCGCGTCTACCATTTCCTGTGCACATTCGGTAAATGATTTTTCTCTAGGTGGGCCATCCTTTCTCCCCGTATCCCTAGCTAACTGTACTTTCAGAACCATGGTCATAAATATCATCCACGCTTCCACCGCACTTGTGTCCATTACTTCTCGCAATTTCTCATTTATTTTACTCAGCTTCGCGAGGAGGCCTGTGGCGTACTGGCCATTCGTCTGGTTCGTTTTTTTCAACTCCCGGAACATTTGCAACATATCCTCTTCTGGTGCCCATCGCCCCCCTCCATAGGCCTTTTTAAGTCTTTCTTTGATCACCTGCCACGTAGTATCTTCGTCTGTTTGGATCAAATTCAGCACACTTCTTCTCACCCTTCGAGCCAGGGCCGCCCGCAACCTTTTGGCATCCGACTCCTCTAGCAGGTCCGCTGCAACCTGGGCTTGAATGCTACTTATAATTCCGTCCCCGCCTTTGAGGAAATGGTTTAGTTCTCCTATATCCCCATTAAATTTTTCTAGATCTGATATCTCTCTTCGTATGTCCTGGGCGTTCGCCTTCTTTAATTTCATTTTTTCTAGTTCGTTGGTCTCCTGTGCTATCCTATTCGCTTCCTGAGCTGCCAAGTCCGCCCGCGCCATTGCCAAAGTTGTTGATGGTAATGGTGGGATTCCGTGATTTACCTGTTCTGGTTGTTGAGGCTCCAGAGTCAGCGTTGCTGGCCTAAGGACACTGTGTCCTTGCTCATTCATGATTTACTCGAGTGACTTCCTCGACAGAAGAGAAAACAAAATAACAAAGAATCACGAAGTTAAAAAAAAAATTATTCTCACTTGAAACTGTTAAAAAAGTTCCCGGGTTTCGGCACCACTTATGTGTATAGGATCGTGAAACGTAAAAAAAAGAATAAGTTGGGAACGAAATAACACACTTGAAGGCTGGTTAAGAACTAACTTTATTCAAATTATAATCCTCTATATGTATTTACAATGTTTATCAAGGTAGTTTGGAATTAGTGGCTATACTCCCGTAGGTCACATCTTAACTGTGAAGCCGTTATAAATAACTATAAGTTTGGTTACCTGTTATAAATAACAGTGCGTTACGACACACCTGGCATGTGTTCAAGGGTTTTGTCTTCAATACCTATGTCTCATGTATTGTATAAATAAATTATATTTCGTTATTCAATTAAATATGAAAATGTGTCTCATTATTCGGCCCCTTGTCACAACAGAAGGTGACCTCAAAGACTTAGTTACATTAGAGCTCGCACCCTTCCCCATGTCCGTTCAGCGAGAAAAGTATGAGCAAGGGCATTTCCCCCATTATTCCCCCATTATTGCATTTCCCATCACACATTTCCTTTGGTAGCACATGATTTCCTTCAGCCCGCTGCAGTGTCAATCAGCAAGCACCTTAACCTTCCCCAGCCTCTTCACTTACTCTAAGAAACAGTGTACTTCCCTCCCAATAAATCTATTACCGATTCCCAGTTCATCTCCTTTCTAGACTCTATCGGACATCGTTTTCTCGTGGGGAGGGGGACTTTAATACGAAGCCCCAACACTGGGGGTGAAGATCCACGAATACACGAGGTCGTGCTTTGCTGTCTGCACTCACACGGAAAAATTGCTTCACTATCACTCCTGACGCAGCCACCTATTGGCCATCAGATCCCAACCGAAATCCAGATCTCCTTGACTTCTTCTTCTACAATAGTTAAGGAACACCAAACTATTCACTCACGCGCCTCGATGATCTCTCCTCCGCTTATAGCCTTTTAATATTAACCATTTCCCTAAGAACAATTCACAAACTGCCTCCTCCTTCATTTATAAGGGGCCCAGTTGATTGGAACCACTTCCGCCAGATACTTACAGATTCCGTAGACCTCAAAGTGTCCCTGAAAATATCCCAAGATCTATACGATGCAGTGCATTCTATCACTACTCTGGTCCAGAGGTCGGCTTGGGAGGCATCGTCACCCCACCGTCATCTGAAAATTCACAATCAATATCCTTTACCTCAGTATCTCAAAGACCTAATCCAACCAAAACGCCACTCGAGAACAGTGTGGCAAAGATACCGACATCTTGCTGATCGTCGCTCTTACAATCAGTACTGCAGAATGGTAAAGCGGCAATTGTCATCCTTCCGTTTTGATTCTTTTAATTCCCACCTCTCAGAATCAGACTAAAAAAATTCTAAAATATCTTGTTTCACGCCCAATTCTACATTTATAGTTGCATTATCCGAACGACGCACTTTCCTCTTCTCTGGAATTATTCCATTATTGTCGTATTCGCAAACCCGGTAAACCTTTTTTTTTTTTTTTTTTTTTTTTTTTCCGCCCTTCCTGAGGCTGAGCCTCAAACGGGCTTGCCCCACAAGCCCGTGAAGCGGGATCGTGGGGTTACGTAGCCTGTGGTGCGCGTATTCCGGTGCAATGGGATTGTTGCACCGGTCAGCGCACGTTCGGTTATTCTGTTTTGTTCCATTTATTCTCAAAAACAAAAAGGAAAAAAAAACATGATAACAATATACTAAGAACAATATACAAGAACCACCTCTAATACTATATTTACAAATCCTACACTATCTATATGGTTTTTTTTTTTTTTTTTTTTTTTTTTTTTTTTTCCCCTATAGCTAGTTATCTTAATACTATTTACAATTTTTGGATCCGTGTTCTACCTATAACTATACTTAAAACTATATTTACATGGGGTGTGTATCCTCCATCCCCCTATAACTAAACTTATGTCTATACCATATACTTCTCAGTCCTACCTTATATCTATATATACATATTTACAGTGACTCCTCTGGAACCGGCAATACATCGTTGGCTTCGGGTGAGCCTTCCCGAAGACACGGCTGCTCACCCCGCGCCACCCCCCTGGATATAGTGAAGTGCCCGGAGCCTTGAACCCTTTTCCACTCCCCGACGAATCTGCAGAACGCGGTGTATCTTGCTTCGTCATTCACCAGCGACGGCAGGTCGGACTCGCCCAGGCTGTACTCTCCTATCGTGCGGAGCAGCCGTGCTCTAGCCGGTTCCAGTGCATGACAAGAGAGCACGACGTGCTCCGCAGTATCGCTCTCTCCGCAATGGGGGCAGGACCTGTTTTCTGCTCTCTTGTATTCGTACAGCCGGGCACGGAATCCGCCGTGCCCTGTGAGCACTTGTGACACCCAGTAATCCGGGTAGAGCCAACTTGCCCTCAGTCTGTCCTGGACTGAGGGGAAGTACTTCCTCAGGGTGCTCCCCTTGGTCGTGCCAGTCCACCTGGCGCCCCAGGCCTCTATTGTCCATTCGCCTATGAGGGCCTTCCACCTCCCAGGCTCCTCCTCAATTCTGCTCCGTAGGGGAGGTGGAAGATCTTCAAAGTGCCCTCTCTTCATCTTCAACCTGAGGCGCTGCTCCAGGAGGACCAGGTCTACTGGTGCCGCCGCTGCCAATACCTCCACCGCGTCCTGAGACACTGTCCTATGGGACCTCGTGACCCTTATCAAAGCCGCTCTCTGAATCCTTTTCAGGGCGTGCGTCTGGCCCTTGTTAAGGTGCGCCGACCATGACTGCGAGGCGTACCTGATAATTCCCAAGATGACTGCCTGGTAGAGGGTTCTTGAGACTGGGAACTTGACTCCCCACATCGCCCCCCCTATCCTCGCGAAGGAGTTACTCACTTTAACGATTCTGTCTCCGAGGTATTTGATGTGGGGAGAGATGCTTAATATTTTCCCCAGTCTCACCCCCAGGTACGTTACTTCCGTGCCCACCCTAACTCTTCTTCCTTCTATTTCCAACCACATAGGGTGGGCACGGTCCATCTTGCCCCGTATCAACGTCGCAGTTGTTTTCTCCGCAGCCATGGTCATCTTCATTCTGGCGCACCACTCCTTGACCAAATTGGCACAGGCGCACGCTCTTCTTACTACCTCGGCTCGTGAATTCCCCACGATGGCCGCCGCAAGGTCGTCCACATATGCGACCGCGGGGAACCCACGCTCTTCTAGGGTCACGAGGACCTTGTTAAAAACTAACTTCCAAAGGGCAGGGCCCAGAACTGAGCCTTGGGGACACCCTCGCTCCACCGGTGCTTCGACGTCGTAGGACACTCCTCTGATGACCGCCCTACGTCCGCTAAGGTAGCTGCCCACGAGCTCATACAAATTGCTCGGGGCTTCCAGTTCCTGCAATTCCCTCATGACGTAGGGCCACCACACCCTGTCAAAAGCAGAGGAGATGTCAAATGTGACCAGCAGCGCGTACTTAGAGCGAGTCTTATCCAAGGCATCAGCTGTGCTCCTGCCCTTGCAGGAGCCGTACTGTCTTGGGTGGTCCGCCTTCTCGAAGGTCTGCCGCAACGCCGTGTGCATGAGTCTCTCCAGGACTTTACTCAGGACCCGGTAAACCACTCAATGAAGCCTCCCTCATATTATCGTCCAATTAGCCTACTCCCTATCCCCTCAAAAATATTTGAAAAACTCATATTAAACACCTACTTCCAATTGTTGAATCCAAAAACCTTTTTCTTACTCATCAATTTGGTTTCAATCTATTGCTCGGCAAGGCCTTTGTGTTGTTGAGCACATATCCTTTGCCTTTGGAACCAAACAGGCTGCATTTCTAGACATTGCTCAAGCTTTTAACAGGGTTAGCACGCTTTGGTTTAGAAGCTCAAAAGATATTTACCACAGAACCTTTTCGTAATTCTACAGTCCTACCATAGTAAATGCCCCTTATTACGTCAGCAACAAAACCGTTCATAACGATCTTAATATACCTTACACTCTCGAACGCAATCCTTCCAAGTTCATAAAATTTCATAGTACCCTATCCATCCACCCTAATCCCGTAGCATTGCACTGCACCACTCATTCCTACAATCTTCCTCGAAGTCTAAAATAGCAGTGGCCTGCTATAAATGCGTGACAGTGGGAGTCATGTGAATGGCCAGTTTTTCCAATCATGTCCTGAGGGTATGTGGCTCTCGCGTTCTTCGTCGACATCCACTGACTCTTATCCGGTGACTCGGCTGACGCAGGAGCGTGGCGGACTTCCCAAGACTCCGCTTCCTCTTTCGCATGCGAAGGAGGTAACAACTATGTGGATTCGGGAGGTCTCCAGGCTGTTTGTAAATACTGTATGATTGATAACATTTATGACAATTACTTATTGCCTAATAAGGCAGATTGTAATTTTAGTACAATAAAGAAGCTGTGTTTAAACTTTATCGGGTCGTCAGCAGGAGGTCTAATTGTCCTAGTCCTGGTGACGGAGAGAGAGTTGAATAGTCTGTGAATCAGAAAGAGGCAAAAGTGGACCGTTGGAGGTGATGCTACTAGGTACATTTGTAGAACCCTGGAGATCATCGTCTGCATGAAAGAGGTCCCTTCCTAGAAAGCGCTATTTTAAGCGAGACGAACTGAACTCGGCTGACTGTGAACTCCTTTGCAACTACATCATTTATTGTTTACAATATTTACACTGACATACCTTTGTAATTTGGTAATATTATTTACATTTGTGTATTTCAATAATTTACAATATATACATGGTAAACTCCCTTCAATAGAGTTGAGAGTAATTTATCTTGTAGTTAGCGGTCGTCACATACTTTTTTTGTATTTAAACAAATTCTTAGAACATATTTTGTAATTTGAGTTAGGCCCTTTATTTATTATCTTTTCCCCCTATGTGATGTATTATTTCAATTTTGTTAGTCACAGTTTTAGTTATGTTTTTGTAGCTTGTTGTTGTTCATAGAGACACAGGCCCAGAGTAAAATTTTTAATTCTATTTCTATTAAGAGTTTTAACTTTTTTTTGTTTAAAAACATTAAATATATCATTTCACTAGACGATAAAAACATTTTTTATTAGTATTTACAAAACCGAGTCTTGTGAATTTCTTAATTTGACCAAAGCTTATTTAGTCACCGATGATCTACAAATTTATTTTGATGCTATTTAATGTTAAACTGTTCCTGAAATAACTGAAATAAGCACTATTCGTTTCTAAGAAGGAAGGGCTTTATCTAAATCGAACATGTATTGTATATAGAGGCAACTGATCAGAGATCAGGGTTTTCATCTGTTATCTCCATCCATTATTGACATTCATTAGCTACCAGGGACCTGAACTCAGGACGTCCCCAATATCGAGAAGGGTACTTTGATTACCTAGATGAGCATGATAACTGACGAAAAATGAATCATGGTGACTGGAGAATGAAAGATGCATAGGATATAGTGTATCATTAACAGGGGAATTAACGGGCGACATTAAGAAGCACTCTATCCATTTAGAATACTAACCAATGGGCTTAGCTCAAATGCAGTTTAAATTCTCATATAAAAGGACACGTTCAAACAGTAATGATGCTTGATTAAAAACAGCAATGCACAAACATGAACTTTACAACACGTTGATCTATGAATTGCTTGTCTATAATGTTCTCAAAATCATGACCCTTTTTTTTTTGTCTTTACTCCGTTCCGATCTTGTGTGTTATGGCCGAAGAGACAGGACAAATATAGCATAGTTTAAAATACATATAATATGATTTTAGATCTCTGGATAACCTGTTGATGTTCTTCCTGTGAACCAGACTCAATTGCCTTCCTCAGTAAAATAAAAACCAATAAACAACTCCGTAAACAACATTTAAACCCTTAATTTCAAATATTTTTCTTGCATAACTTCTTTCATTCCTCATTTAACTTTACAGAACACAAAAATTCACTATACACTTCAACCTCAAGTGCTCTGCTGCCGCCACTCACCCAGGTCGTCAAAAACGTTACAAGGCCTTACGTCGTTCGAAGGTCTCTTTTGTTACTATAATTGTACTGTAATCACTTTTGCTTTTTCATGGTTAAAGAATATATATATAAGTCATTGTCTCCCGGCTGTAGACGATCAAAGAAAAAGAGAGAATATGGATGATAATAACGCACACAGGTTCGATTGTTAACTGGCTTTATTCTGTTCTCATCCTCTATCAATACCCAGGCTTTGTTTACATTAGCCCCTGTGGTATTAGGCTTAACAATGTCTTGCCACTAGCCATAACATATATATAATTTAGAGTACGGTATCAAATTAAAGATTTTAAAGTCCTGATTAATCATGTTATGTGTAACAATAATAATTAATAATATGTATATGTATTGGCTGAATACAAAAAGTAAAGGTAGGATGCACAGCTGAGAGATCCAAGAACCCCCCCCCCATCCCCCCACCCACCACTTTCACTCCGTCACACTCGCAACTCTCCGTCTTGGTCCGTTTGGTTACTGGTTCTATTCTAACAATCTCTTTTCGATCTGTTTACGATCCTTCGTGCATTGTAAATACTTAGGTGGATGTCAAATTATGAAGGTTCCAAGGGAAGTTATGTTGTTGAACCGAGCGTAGCCCAGAGCATTGTTAAATATAAAATCTAAACATTAGCACGGCATCTATCGTAGAACACACAGATAGAGGAGCAAGCATACTCGTAATGTGATTGTCTAAAGTTTGAGCTTTCCATAAATTATAAGGAGTTTATAATAATATAATTTAACCAATGTTCAAATAAATGAAATCCATGCCTAACGAGACTAAATATTGCTGTATTTTAAGAAGGATTATCCAATAGCAACTTGATTTTCACTGACCGTACTGCAAGCTTAAGAGAGATTTCTCTCAATAAGTGTTAAACTTTTTGTAATTAAAAAATAATAAATTAATAAAATCTAGAAATGGAGGTACAATGAATAACCCCATTACATTCGTCCGGGTTCAATAATTAATCGTTTTACGACAGATAGCCATCACAAAATAGGAATAGTAGTATCATCCAGATATCAAGTACTTACACTCAATAGGGCACTTTGAATGGCATCGTTAGCTCAGAATCAGTAACGTATGAGCACAAAGGTTTGTAGCTCTTTTCTAGATGGTGTTGTTGGGAAGCTCAGAAAGAAGAAATCCCAGAGGTTACGAAAGTTATGCAGGACACGGCTCAGCTGACGCTTACTGGTTCCCTGAACACCGTCAGTTTCCAACTTGAATGAAGCTCCAACATTACCAAACCACGTCTACTTCTTAACCGCAGAAAATTTCCGTAAAAGTCATGCTCACCCTTTAAAACTAATATGGTTTAGTTTTAAATTTTTTAGCTATAACTAAAGACAGCCATTATGGGATAAGAAACCTTGTGTTTTGTGTAATATTGCCCATTATTTGAAAGATTTCATATTTTATGTTACCAGCTAAATACTTTACATCTATCGGAAATTGAATTGTATTTTCCCAAATATGTATGAACATAATAACAGTGGTGTTGGTGATTGTATAGGTTTATTATGCCATCTTAAATGTGATGCATCATTATTAAAAGCGTTACTAATTATTCATTTTCTTTCCAGTTTCTCTCCTCACTCAGTATCTTAAGTGATACTTCTTTCGCCTGTTAGTACTTTGTCATTTGTAGGCATTTATCATAACCCGACCTAAAATAAGAGAGATATTCCAAAAACCTAAAATTCGATCCTATGTAAAAATAGCTTAAGTATAACCTGTTTTACCCCCTTTTAGAAGCGGAATGGTAAGCAGATTTAATGGCGCTGATGAGGTTGCTAGAGATTCTTACTATGTATATCCATATATTTTTGGACTCATTTTTTTTAATAATTCTTGATTAAAGCTCGTAAACTGTTAACAATATCTGGATAAGTGTCTTATATACCTATTAAATTATTGTGAAAATTTGGTATTTTTGCCCCAAAACACCTCATTTTATCTGTGAAGCCATGTTAACTACTGAAAATATGAAAATAAAAAAAATTTAAATAACTAAAATATTTACAAATAGAAACTAGTGAATTTGGCACAGTTCAAGACATCACATAGCAAGTTGAAAGACACTAAATTGTTGACACATCTTTTTGTAATAACCTTGGAATTTATTTACTACGACCATGGTCAAAAGTACGCAACGTTATATCTTACATAGCCTTTGAGAAGTGACGTATGAAAACTTAAACATACAGAAACACATCATATTTCACATGATTTTTGTCACCAATGCTCAAAAAAAAACATACACCATGGATTTCGTGAGGAATGCTGTTGACTATCTGAATAACTTTACATTTTTAAATATAGTATCTGAATTATAGACAGTTATTTTCAATTCAAATTTATTGTTGTCTCTTTTGATTTATGTTATAAAGTGGGTAACCTTTTGTTGATATATTAGGGAAGGATTTCATCATTATTAAGCAAGTAAACATCTGCAGTAAATAAAGTAAGTGCTCTAATTATTGAGTACCAGATTAATTGTAGAAACGGCCTGTTTCTTCCAAGTCTTCATTTTTTCTCAAGTAATGCAATGGTTTCCGACTTCATCTTGTTTTTCATTTCTTTTGTCACACCCACTTTTCACATCACACCTATCCAAAACTTAATTGTAACATCACATTCTCTATTTTTTTGATTTATACGTCGAAAATCTTATCGATGTAATCATTACTTTTTTCAATGGAAGGTTCTACATGTGGGTCTTCTCTTCCCTTACCCCGTCTCTAAATAATATTCACACAGTGAGTCAGGAAAGTGCACAACCTTTCGAGTCCACTTTGATAACTTCCTCATATTCTTCCTCGACAACGTAAACGTTATCAAAACGTAAACCATAACATATAAGTATCAGAATCCTGGCTCAAAGCTTATACCCTTTTTCAGCTGCCACCAGACCAATAACATTCTGCCACGATCTACAAGACTGTACATGAAGAGGGTTTTGCCTTTATTGGGTAGAGAGAACACTCTTTTTATGAATCCTCTTACTCTTGTTATGAATCCTCTCTTTCCAATCATGTAATTATAAATCCAACCTTCTCTTATCCTCAGTGTACAAAATATTCCTAGTCGGCCTTTGTGACTCTATTGAACTCTAAATCGTCCTATACTCTTTCACTTATCAAACAGAAAGACTTCACTTTCTTGACGTGTATATTATAGATTTATCTAATAATGTACTTCTCTCTTCCTCTCAGTTATGGGATAGTATTTTTATCAACCCAACGTTCTTATAACACCATGTTACAAAATTTGTGCCCTTTCATTCATTCCTACTTTTCACTAATTTCAGCATAAATATAAACGCACAAAACAGTTGTATATATTGTTTACGTTTATTTGAAAAATAATTATACGTGAAAAAACTCTTTCTTTTAATTGGCCACGTCTCTCTGACTTTTTATGTTTTCTTGTAACTTTTTATCTATTTATGACTAAATGCTAAAGTTTTTAGTTTTGATTTAAAATAGATTAATATCAGTTAATCATTCAAAAATGAGAAATGATATTCTGGGAAATTAAGATACAAATCACAGTTTTTGATATCGTTCAAGTGAAATTCGCCAAATATTACAGCCATGTACCCTTTTTTTCGGATAGGCGATGTTAAGTCACCGAAATGGTTTTGAAAATAAAGTTAAATATTGGAGAGTAAAATGTCGAGTGATTATAGTTTTAAAAACACCTGCTAATTGTGTAACCTGAACGATTTATTGGTATTATTGAATTTTACAAATTTACACGAGATCTGTTAGGAAAGCAGGCTAGAAGCGATGATAGACTGCTCAGAACTCGCTATCTGCTTACTTTCTCTTCTGACTGGAACGGAGAAAGCACATTCGCAGCTTAGATTTACCTCCAGGTTCACTTCACTTCTGCAATTTTCTTAGATTATGCCACTCTTCCATTCTGATTACTATCATTACCCATTATATCCCAAGATTTTTTTTGCTATATTATGTAAAATATATGGCTCATGGCGCAATGGAATAGATAAATAGTAGAATTTGAAGTCAAAGTGTCTCAGTATTTTCTGTAAGGCACTGAACATTATTCATGCAAAATTTTATACAAACCTGAAATTATTTACTTGATTCCACAGTTATAATCTTTGTAGAGGAGAGTCTTTTAAAAGAAAAGAAAGAAAAGCTTTATTTTGAAGTACAAGCAAAACACTGGCATATACAAATATTTAGAGTTGCGTTACTACATAGTTTGTCTAGGGACGAGTGGGGTCTGGGGCTAAAGCCGAGACATATATGTATAAGAAAAGGATAAGATTCTCATAAGTAGGGAAGTAAGGAGGGTCGCTTACTTAAAAAAAAACAGGAACCATCAGTGACTTCCATGAAGTCACGAGGCAGGCATACAGTTCTGCCCAAGCCCCGTCTACTTTTAGTATTATATATAATATTAGCATTATAATATTCTTAGCGTTATAAAACTCCACGATCAGTTGGTTCTCCATTTTTTCCCCATTATGAATGGGCTGCTCTGAACGGAGTGAATATTGCAATATAAAATTAAATAATGGAGCAATGAAATAATTAATTAATGTAAAAATACTTACATTTGTGCCTTTCTATCTTAAGCTCCTACCTGTGGGAATAATCTCTAATGATAGTTCGGACATGTTTTCACTAAAAGTTGACTTGAGGGCTTTATATTATTTCGTAGTTCATAGGGCTAGGCAGATCACACTTTTGGGCCAACGGAATCGTGACAACTCCACCAACCTTTGGGTCGGGTGATTTGTTTAAAGTTTTGAAAACTCTTGCATAATAACAAGATTCTTCGAGAGTACCTGCTTCGATTAGCTGTTTATATACCTCGTGATCAAGGCGTTCCTACAAGCAATAAAGTAACACTTCCATACATACCCATAGCCTGCTTCCTTTCATGTTACATACATGCGTTTGTTGTTTTGTTTATACAGCTTTATCGTTCTCAACAGATTTGTCCAACTTATACATACTTAATTTGTTTCTATTTTCTATGATTTATTTATGATAATTAATTAATATGATTCATTAATTGTATATTGCTGGTTGATATATGAATTGTCGCATTAAACTTGTTTATATTTTGATCATGAACATTTCGTTTGCGTACACATTAATAAACGGGTATCTTTTTTTTGTTTGTGAATTAAATAATCATCTCTACCGGAATATTAAATAATCCATGTATGACGAGTCGGTACTCTCGAAGAATCTTGTTAATATGCAAGAGTTTTCAAAACTAAAAACAAATCACCCGACCCAAAGGTTGGTGGAGTTGTCACGATTCCGTTGGCCCAAAAGTGTGATCTGCCTAGCCCTATGAACTACGAAATAAAATAAAGCCCTCAAGTCAACCTTTAGTGAAAACATGTCCGAACTATCATTAGAGATTATTCCCACAGGTAGGAGCTTAAGATAGAAAGGCACAAAGGTAAGTATTTTTACATTAATCAACTACCCTTACAATATATAGGTAGTTTTTTTCTGCTATTATTATGAAATAATGTGCGTGTAAGGTGTCGATTTTTTAAGAGATTGATATGGCTATATTTTCAGTTTCAGTTTCAGTTTCAAGCTCGATTTGCATAGAGATTTCGCCTTATAAGGAAAAAAATAATAGAATGAGAACTCTTCTAAACAGCAGTGGATTAAAACAGTCAATGGGCAAGTGCTACCTGAGAACTGTCTCTGACCTAAAGTCTAATTTCTAGACAAACTAGGAGAGATCATTTTCGAAATGAACAAATAAAAGACGATCTCCAAATAACCACCCTAAAACAAAGCCAGGAAAAAAGGCAGCTAAGATGGTTATGCTGGTAGGATGCATGAAGACAGACAAACTCAAAAGTTATTAGAATATTATTTAAAATTAACTTGGGAGGGGGGCTGTTGTGACAAGGGCTGAATAATGAGACACATTTTTATATGTAATTGAATAACGCGACACAATTTATTTACACAATGAGACATAGATATTACAAACAGAATGTATACACTCAAACAAACTGAAACCTTCTGAACACATGCCAGGTTTCGTAACACACTGTTATTTATATCAGCTAACCAAACTTATAGTTATTTATAACTGCTTCACTATAATCTCCCCCACTTATTTAATGACAGGTCCACAACACAAGTTGGAGACATAGTCCTCGAGATACTTCGGCTTTTTCCGGCTCCTGGTAGGGCTAGGCGATGGAGGGCCAGACGGACCAGGCGGCCTTGGATGGCATGGATTAGGCAAGTCGCACTGTGTACCTGGACTACTTACATGTGGTGAAGGAGGTGTTGGTGGCGATTGGTGGTCTAGTGGCAAGCTTGTAGTTTCAGTTTTGGATGGCACTCCCATTCTGTGCTGTGGAACCAAAGGAGTTAAGGAGACTTCTTTCTTCGGAACCAAGGTGACGACCAGTTGATTAATATGGCGTTTCAGGGTGCGACCTGTGTCCAACTCGACAATATAATGGTACTGGCCGAGTTTTCTCCTGATGGTGCCAAACTGCCAAACGTCTTGGTTTTCTAAGCGAATCTTCACCTGCACTCTCTCCCCCACTTGAAGATTACGAACCCGCAATGCAGTAGGCACGGTTGGAGCCAGAGGTTTGCTGTTTGGTGGTATCAGAGCATCAAGACGAGTACGGATCCTTCTCTTTAGGTACAATTCCGAAGGAGATAGACCTGAGGCTAAGGGTGTTGCCCTGTAGCGGAACATTATGTTCCGCAGCTTAGAACACAGCGGAGCAGGATCATCAGCAGCAGCCTTGAGCCTTCTTTTCAATGTCTGGATGCTGCGTTCTGCTAGACCATTCGTGGCTGGATGATTTGGCGCGCTAAACTTTTGAAATATCCCCCGCTCTTTGCAATACAGCTGGAACTCTTCACTTTTGAAGATGGCGGCGTTGTCTGAAACCATCACCGAGGGGTAACCATGTACCGAAAATATGCCTTCAAGCAGAGTTGTTGTTGAAAACGAGGACGGAGCATCGCGGATCATGCGAACTTCTGCCCACTTCGACTTTGCGTCCACACACATCAAAAAGAAATGGCCATCGCAAGGCCCCGCATAGTCAATGTGCACTCTCTCCCAATTCTCATCAGGCTGATCCCAGTGATGAATTGGCGCTTTCTGCGGACTGTGACGGACTTTGGCACAGGATTCACAGCTCTTTACAAGACGTTCTATGTCCTTGTCCAATCCTTCCCAGTAAACGTATCTCCTGGCGAGTTGCTTCATCTTAGTTATTCCCAAATGCGATGCATGAAGCTCTTGGAGAATTGGCACTTGGAGAGACTTTGGGATTACTGCTCGATCGGAACGGAATAACATGTTCCCAGAGACAGTGTACGAGCTATCCTTGCGGCTGTTCTTGCTTCGAGCTCCTGCAGTAATGCTTGCAACTTTGGGTCTTTTCCGGTTTCCTTGGCTACTGTGTCTGCAGTGATAGCCATACTGGAGATCTGGAGCAGTGTTTCAGCATACAGAACGTTGACTTCCTGATCAATCGACATTGCTTGTGACTCACTAGCTCTAGAGACTGGTGCCCGGGACAGACAATCGACATTCTCGTTCTCTTTCCCTTTCTTGTATCGAACGGTGTAGTCGAGTCCACTGAGAAAAGAGGCATACCTCAGTAAACGCGAAGAGGTCATCTGCGGCAGTGTCCGGTCTGGATGAAAAATCCTCGAAAGCGGCTCATTGTCTGTGACGAGAACGAAACGTTTGCCGAGTAGGTAGTTAAAGAAGTGTGTTGCGGCATATACGATAGCCAGGGCTTCTCTGTCGAGCTGGCTGTAGTTTTTTGACTTCCCAGAGCAGATGACAAGACTAACATCAACTTCTCGAATTGTTCTGAATTCATTGTGACTTGCTTGTTTGAATCAGGTATATAACGGTTAGTAAAAAATAAATAAAATACCTTTTAGCGGTTATAGTATTGTTAGCGGCACTCAATTTTCCCAATGTTTTGTACTTTTATCCTCGTCGCCAACTTGTTGTGACAAGGGCTGAATAATGAGACACATTTTTATATGTAATTGAATAACGCGACACAATTTATTTACACAATGAGACATAGATATTACAAACAGAATGTATACACTCAAACAAACTGAAACCTTCTGAACACATGCCAGGTTTCGTAACACACTGTTATTTATATCAGCTAACCAAACTTATAGTTATTTATAACTGCTTCACTATAGGGGCCAAAATGTAGACCTATTTCAAGGCGATCTCTACTTTATTTGACTTAATTTAGCTAAGATATAGGCTCCTTCACGGATTTTTCTTTGTATAATAATTGTTTGTCGTTATGTAAATAGTTTTAAATATGAACAGTCTCTTGTAATTTTTATTGTGCTGGAAACTGCTCTTTTTAAAATCTTATTCCATTGATTTATTATTTTAGTATTTAGAGGTAATTCTTTGTATTAAATATTTTATTTTTATAATTATTAAATTATAAAGAAGTAACTGTTATTGTAAATTATGTGGGGTAACTCACAGTTCCTTGTTATAAGATTTGTACTTTATAAGTGAAGGACAGTGATTATGTCATTAATATTGTGACCTGTAATTTAGAAATAAAGCCCAGAATTCCTACTATATTATTAACCTCTTTCTTCGTTCGGCGAATAGGGCTTAATTATTTTTGATACTTATATTAATAGTAATATGTATATATAATGTATGAATATACATAAAAAAATGATGAAATGTATATCTATAAAATTTATCTATTTATCAATCAATACATACATCTTTTACCTACCTTACCCTGAGATTCACGCCTCAACGCTCAAGTAGAATAGTTAACAAATTTTATTTACTGGGACGCCATTTGATTATTCTAACTACTAGATTTGATTAAGCAATCAAGTTCTTACCGTTCTCCATTAGCGTGACGTAACAATACAATAAAATTGACTTTATAAGGATTGGTTTTAAACCTGTTCTAATCCAAGATTAAACAATCTTAGTAGTTTATCGAGGTGATCAATGGAAGAAATTTAATCAATCAAATCTCTAGTCAACTATGTTTTATTCATATAACTGAAAAGGGTATTTTTTAGCACCTTCTTCATACCAAGCGAGTATGTGACTAACACATTCTGGATACCACCTTCGCCTTACCTTAGGGCCATCAAGCCCCTTTTGACCTGATTTCCCCTAACTCCCACCAGTTACTAAAGGCTATGTAATCGAACCTTCGATCGTATGTGTGAATTATTAGTTACCTATTAGGTTTTTGATCCTACTATTTTTAATAATTACTTGTGAATTTTACCCATTTTCCAAGTTTAATATTTTTTTTTTGTTCTAGATGCTATGGATTTGCCAGTATGGGTAAATGGTGAACAGATATGGATTAAAGGAGTAGAAAAAACAACAACGTGTGATGATATCATTAAGGTCCTGCTTGGTCAAGAATATGAAGAATATTCGCTATATGAAAATTGGAAGGGAGTGGAAAGAAAGCTCCGAGGAGTTTCAAAAGTCTGGAAAATCTGGAAAGAATGGGGTGACGCTCAAGACGAAGTGAAATTAACTCTGAAGAAAGAACACGATAGACATGAAAGGGAGAGTCCACGACTGAAATCAAGAAACAGACACAGGAAGTCTGACCATGGACATAGGTGGTCTACGTCAAAACCTCGGAGCATTGAATTATTATTAAAACTTATTCTGATTCAAGGAGAAACAATACAAAATCAGCTCAAAAGACTGAAAGAAAAAGAAGAAGAAATTCGTGAAATTGAAGAGGACAAACACAGAGAGAGAGTGAATATACATGGATCAAACTATCTTCTAGATTCTTACTTCGAGAAAGAGTTAGAAAACACTGAAATGGCGACTGAATGTCCAAGTGCAAACACTCAATCGAGAGGAGAAAAGAATGACCCAAATTTGAAGATTAAACTAGAGCTGTGGGAAAAAATAGCTAAGCTGAATAGGAAGATAGAAAAGGAAGAAGAAACATTAGTGAAGTTGTTTGTAGCTCTAAGGGAGTTTGGAGAAAACGAAGTGATAAAAGAGCTGAAACGCCTTAAGGCAGGGTCTGATCGATTCGCACAAGAACTGGAACTTAATAGGGAAAATTTAGCAGTGATGGAAAGTACATTAAGCGATCGTAGGAGGTATCTACAAAGCTTGAACTCGCAAATGGAAGAGAGTGAACAGGAAACTGTGAGGCTTCTAGAAATTATCGAGTCCTTTTCATGCTTACCTCAAAAAGTATCCTGTTGGATCGACAACCAAAACAAGGGAAATTTTATTTTTGATACGATTGTTTAAGTTTAGGGGCAGATAAATATCAAAATTCGGTTTTTATTTTAACCAAATAGTCATCATTGCATCATTTTGTTTGTCAATGTGAAAATACTAGTATGATGTGTACATTATATACTTTGTAATATATAAGTTTACATATATAATACATATTTAGTACACATTATTCACATGGTGCAAAAATTAGCACAGTAATTAGACATGTGTTAGATTAACCCTATTTATTTTATATGAATTATTTTCCATAAATTAATTTATTAAATACGTAATTAGGCTATTGAATTAAACAATTATGTAATTATTTTTATTTTATTGAAATTCATTTTCTCTGGTTAATTATTGTTAATTTACTTTTGTGAATTGTAATTAACAGAGTTTACTTATGTTATGTATTTAGTCACTGTTGAGATGAGAAAAAATTGTTTGGTAATGTTTTTTGTCGAAATTCGCTTTTTTACTAAAATCATTTTATATGATGTAACGTATATTAAAACAGTTGAAATATTTTATATTTATCAACTATAGCTATTTTCTGTTTGATTAAGACTCACGATTCCGGGAAAGTGTGATCTGATGAAGTAAAGTTTCATTTGATGAAAACTATGTTACCAAATTGTTCCTCTATACATTCCTTAATCAATATATATTGTGAATAACTAAAATGAGGAATAAAAACGTTAAAATTTAGGTAGTTTTTATATGTGATGATTTAGTTTATATGATTAGACAAACGAACTGTTAGTATTAACACGTTTTGTGTTAGTGTAAATTTCTACTTGTAACCTATATTGCATACCTGATATCAGTATTTATTTAACTCAATGACCATTGTTTATTAGAAATAGTATTTAATTTGTCATAAGTTCACTGATTAATTTGAGCAATGATAGTGCTCATAATAGCTTTAATACACTTCTGGAGAAAATTAGACTTTAGTTTGCAATAGAAACTCCACATTTCGGAGATACATAAAAACCTTTTTGCTACATCCTTTGAAGATATTTAAGCATTTGTTTTTCATAATGCGTTGAAAGTTGTATGCAACATGTTTGATTTATCGGTTACAGCATCTAAAATTGCAAGGAAAATGCAACATTAACATCAAAACTTCATCTAGTTGTGACTAGCATGTTGTGAGGTGTGGTTGAATTCAGAGCTCCTTACGTTTTTTAAGGAATGATAGTGCTTTTGAACTCATCTTGCTTGCAAATCCCCAGGATCTACTAACATAAACGTTTATGTTAGTAGCTCCTTGAAGGAAAATGTAAGAAAATGGTCACAAGTGTTAGTCTATCTATGTTTGGTTTCACTTGTCCTTTGCACCAGCAAAAACCAATACCAATTAAATGTAATAAATTTTCAAATGTATGCACAAATTTTGTCAAACAGTTATATTTAAAATAGTAAAACTTGGTGCTTCATTTTTCTATTAAAATTTATTCAATGCAGGTCTGTTCAGATTGTGTTATTACTTATTCATCACTACTTAGTGAAGTATGTCTGTAATAGTTTAAGATATAATTTTACTTACTATCGGGAAAGTAAGGTCATGTTAACTCATAATAAAACTGTTTATTATGACTATAAAAAAAACGAAATGAATGCAAAAGCTGTCAATGTTACCAATTCTCTCAAATACATGTTAAATAAATTACAATTAAACTAATAAAATTAATTTGTTTATTTACAAATAAAATTATTTCAAAGTAACATTTCAATTGTGTTATTCAGAGAAGGGGTTTGAATGGTATCTAGCAATGGACACCAATAACTCATATATAAATATAGCTTGAGAATATTTCATACATTTTTGTAATGAAGCCATAAATTTAAAAAATAATCTTTATTGACTTATTACTTCTAGTCCGTTGCATTTCTATACCATTTTATTTTCAAGAAAATAAAAAACCAATTATTAACAGTTCTTTTGTGGAGAAATATTTTCAGTTCACATGTGATGTTTACAAGTGATAGCTATTAAATTAACTTGTCATTCTTTCTTTATTTGTGACCCGTTTTGCACCTTAATATTATGATAGAGTTGCGCATGAGCTAGTTAACAATCAAACACAGTTCATTTCATTCCAATATAAAATAATTAGAAGAACTACCTCCGGTAAACTTTCCCCGAACATTCATCTTGATCCTGTATCGAGATGGCAGCTTACTATTAGTTTTTTTTCAATTGAAATTCCTTGTGGTGTATTTTTAAAGAATAGAATATTTCCCGTTCTGAAAAACTGCATCCCAGGCGCGGTAACGTAACTGCCAAAAATATGGTCTCAATCGATCATACTATCACCACCCACCCCAATATGTGAAGTATGGTGGTCAGTACAAGAGCTTACTTAGTGAGAATTCCCCTCTTTATCTGTCTCCTTCATTTCTTCTTCCATTATCGACTAGAAATGATTAACTCAACCATCCCACGGCTTGAACACCTCTATTCCGTCCATAGTTTATTAATCCTAGTTCTTTAGAACATACGTCCAATACCTATACCACCTCCTCCTTCCGTGAAGTTTTGTCGGAATCCATTGTTCTCAAGTTAGGTGCCCTAGAGACATCACAGGGATTAGGAACGGCTAATGTACAGCAGTTACTACCTTGATACCGCAAAGTGCTTGAATGCTTCAAGACACTTGAAAGCAACTCAAAATATTCTGATGATGAGAATGATCTGGGGCATTCACCCAGCATCACGTGTAGTATCTCATAGTAAACACCGAAATATCTCTTACACAACGTATATAAATGTCCTCCAAAGCAATCAATCACTCAGAGACCAAATGCCTTTCTAGAAACCTAACTCTTCGTGAATCCCATAGGTTTGACTTTCTGAAACCCTTCGAAAGTTCCAGCCCAAAGTCACCATTTCCTGACCTATATATTTAATTTCATTTTTAGAAGTATTTTTGTCCTTAACACAAATCTAGTAAATCACTTAATAATCCTTCGCCGTTTAATCAGCCCAAAACTATTTGAAAGATACCAACTAAATGTTTCTTTTTCATATTTGAATCAAAATACCACTCCCCGTGAATTGACTACCGCCCAAGACGTCCTTAACAGGCTTTATAAGGCCTCCAAGTTGTTCGTCATATTATATTATATCATGTCCTCAACACACAAGCAAAGATTATCGTACGGGTGCTTTTCTGGATATCTAGCTAAGGATTTCTAATTATAGCACACCCTCTTAACGGCAGATCCTTTCCTAATATTCCCATTATTATTTTATTCAAACAGGAGAACTACAGGAACTACAGACTGCTTAGTAGAAACCTTAACCTCACGCTTGAAAAACACCAACAATTACTGAAACAGATTGGAGTATAGACCAGAACACTAGATTGTAGCTGATCCTTCGAACACCAGAAGAATTCAAACCGTTTTACCTTTACACATAGATATAGAGGAGCACAAGGAGGTTATTACCCTGCTTTAATATAACATTGATATAACTATGTAAATGTATGGAGGAAATAATATCTAGTCCATATAAAATAGGAAGGGCTATATATGTTGATATTTCTTTTTGATTTGGTTCTCAATTTCTCTCAAAAACGGGCCGACAATTGCATATTGCGTGGGAAGACTGGGGATGGCTGTTATCATCACTTACAGATACTACACGGTATGATGGCGATGTAGGAACAGCTTAAATTCTTCTGTATAGTTATAACATATGGTCTGGGCTTTCTACGTCATTAGCTTTATATTTTTGCTACTCAATGTCATAACCCAATAAATAAAATAAAATAAAATTTGAAATAAAAAGTAACATGATGTGGAACCTGTAAGTAAAATATTTGTTTTCATTTTACTTGTTATGGGTATGTATTGTTTACGGAGAGATATTATTATCAACATATTATCAGCAAAATTTTGATCGTCGTCGCCGAGAGTGGATATGTGACAAAGTGTGGGCGAATATATTTCAGTTATGCTTTTTCGTGGTGTAATAGAATGTTATGATTAACTTAATATTTCCTATTCCTGAAAGAAGATTTTTAGTCTAAAGATTGTGAGTATGGATTTGAGTACAATAAGTATTAGACGCTAAGTTTAGTAATAGTTGGGAAATAATTTTTAACAAGCAAACATAATAGCCATTAGTTAAGGAATGACGTAGTCCTTCAATTAAGGTATATATTTTTAGCAAACCACCATCAGATATACTCATTTCAAGAGATTTTTAAATTTAAAATAATTTTTAGGTCGTCGCAGAGGGGGTCTTACTGACTAAATGTGTTCCTGGTAGCGGAGAAAGAGATAAACGCGTGGTTCTTTGTCACTTGCTTTCGGCCAAGTCGGCGGCTAGCGTATTTGATCTGACTCTATAAGATATTAAAAGGTGTGCCCTGGCAGTGCACGATGTTCAGGAGAAAAGGTACATGCAGTCTACCGCCGTCTGCGTGGAAGAGGTCCCATCCAAGGAGTGTGCTATACTAAAGGGCAGGAGACGGGAATCTTCACTGAGGAAGTTGTGGAGGCCGTCAGCGCCGAGATTAGATCTATAGGGTAAGGAAATAAAGAGTTGCAGTGGGTAAGTGAGCAAGAAAGCCCCGGTTCGAGTAGCGCAGCAAGCTCCAACGCAGAGAGAGACAATAGTGTTCAAATGAAACAATTAAGTTAGGATAATAATACCACTTTCTTTTTTGTGTCATATCCCCTTACAATAACAAATTTAAATTTAAATATAATAAAGATTCTAACAATATGAAACTATTTACAAGACATTAACTTTGTGCTCTATATACTCTATATGCAGTAGTGTGTCTACATTTTATACATTCTTTAAGTTGATTTACATCGTAATAAGTTACAATGCTAGGTGCATGAAACATTTTCTAATATATTAAAAACTGGCCGGAGGGCACATTTATCATCAGTTTCAGACACAGCGATAAGTTGGGTAAAGTTAACAAGTGCGAAAGGTGCTTAGACTTGTGTCGTACTTTTTCTATTTATTTTTTAAAATGTGTAAAAAATGGATAGGAGGGCAAGGCTTTTTTCCCCTTTTGGAGGGAGAAGATTACGCAGTTGGTCTTTACTGCGTTCACACTGATGTTTAACTTACCTGTCCTGTCACTGATTACATTACAAACTCAATATTTTTTCCCCCTTAACCATATTAATCGAGTTGAAAATGGCCCCTCGTACTGCATGCCAAGCATTTTAAGCAGATTATACAACTAACATAATCAGATCACAGTTAAAAAAATATACAATGTAAAAGGAACTGGGGATCTTACGACAAACTTACTTAACCTAAAGTGTTGCCGTCTCGACTGGCTGCTGCCATCGATGGGGAAACGGAGGTTGGGATATCGTGTTGAACATGGGGTTGGTGAGGTATGGCAGCAAGTCACAGAGTTTGATATGTCTATGGCGAAAGAACTCACCCACCACAGGCAACTCAAAGTCTTCGTGTAGCACTATTCCTCCGCTGCTGGTATGAGTTATGTTGGACCACTTTATAAGTATACCGTTTTGAAATTGTTCGAGTTGCTTTGGTGTCGCTTCTCCCAGATGACTAAAAAGCGCTGCTCAGTAGAGGAGAGCCTGAGAGCCGGTAAGGCTTCGTTCGTACTTGATTTAATTTTCTCGCAACAAAAAAAAAAAAGTCCATTTTTATGTACAAATATACAAGGCTGTTTGCGGGAGAATTCCGCTTCGTTCTTTCAGTGTAGGAACTAAGCTGTGGATTCTTTTCCTTCTGAAAAAAAGGGGATACTACGAAGTTTTTCCTACGTTCACTGTAATGTTGACGTTTCTCAATATATCGCTTAATACAAGCTTATTCGGCCTGTCGAAGAGTTCTCTTGCTGCTACTGTACTCCACGATATCGTCGGCGAAAGCAGCAACGGCAGTATTTTTATGCCTGACTTGATTTTGAACGTATACGCAAAGTACTAGGAAAAGCACGGCTACTTGAGAACCCCGCAGATCAGGGGCACAGCTTCGGCGAGGCTATAACCTCCCTGCACCCGCAGTGATTGGTTTTTCAAGAAGCTATCCCGGTTTTCCGGTCGCAAAGCACCCGTGGACCACTGAATTGAATGCAGATCAGTCCAAAAAAATCATAGCTGTGGTTAAGTTTCTGACTAGCAACGACGGTAGCTTCCCAGTGGGATGATCTGTGCTAAGGCAAGTTGTTTTCCCTTGTCAGGAAAGTATCACAATCTGAAACTAGGGCGGCTCCCTGGTCACAAGGAGATCTATGCTAGAGGTGGCCTGTGGTTTTCCTCTGCGGTGAAAGATCAATGCCTGAGGTAATTTCACCTAGAGTCTTCCACCCTTGTTGCTTTTAGTGTTGTGCTACAGCGTATGTCGTGCATTGGTGTTTCCTACCACCCAGTGCGCACTTGCGTGTAGCATGGCTGAGTACTCTTCGAAAGACGCGTACGGGTTCTATACAAGGTAGTAAGGTAAATGGGTTTCCGAAAATTTACCTTAAACGTCAAGTGATAGAGCTTGGCATTGCTTGTCGTCAATGGCGTAGCCACTTCCTTCCATGAGATGCCATGTCGTACATCCACCGTAGCCGATGACCCTCTCCATGGCAGTAGAGTAGGTGGACAAATTGGGTTGACACCGTGTCTGAGATAGCTACTATGTAGGGCTGGTAGATTGCTTCTAGTACTTCTACCTACCCTATTTTAGACATGAGGTCATCCGCATTAAAATTAAGAACATGACTCACCATTTTAAGTGCGACTGGCTATTAAGGTTACAAATAGTTGGCTACACAGAGCAACGAGGGCGGTGACCCAATTTGACCCCTGCACGAGTTTGGTCCGCTGGTATGCATTAGGTATATCATCCTAGGTTCTGTTCGGGGTGCATTCAAGTAGACGTTCCTCGATCCCTGCACCACTTCGTTTGGACCTACGCACAGGTCGTCTGCCTCCCGCAATAGTTGCGGGTATGTCCGAATTCTGGACACCTGTAGCACTAAGGGATGGATACCCCACTACTCCTTGTGAACAACCACGCGTATGATCACATGCTCGACTGATTTTAGTACCTTGATTGTGTTTATTGTAACGATAGGCTATTTCCCTTTGAATAATTTCTTCTATTTTGAACGAAGGAGTGGTGATACTTACATTCTTTTTGAAGGATGTCCAGTATTTTCGTTCTTTCTTCCTCTACCTCAGGGTAGATAGTTAAGCCTTTTTTCGTTTTCCTGATGGCAAACTTTGATATAGCTGCTCTCTGTAGTAGCTTTCCTATAGCCGTGGTGATTTCTCCAGGTAGTAGTAGTAATGAGACCACTACTGGCGGTGGCTTCTTCATCCCTACAGTTTATATAATTTCTAAAATATTAACATTATTAATAGTTTAGAATACAATGTTCATGGAACATTTTATGATACTAGAAAAAGGAAATAGGGCTAACCTTATAAATCATAAAAACTTCTAAACTAACAGAATATTCACCTAATTTTCCCCGACAGTCAACAGACTGTTCCATTAATGCGGGAAGCGTGGTGTGGACATAGTGTTAAATACTGGGTTTTAAAGTGCTGTGAGTCAAAGTTAATTACGAATAATTAGAAGTTCCTCTCTTCTCGGTCCAGAAAATATCTACTTATGTTTCCATATTTTAATAATAAAGCTTATGACGTTAGTAAGAGAGGGGGAACAGCTAGTGGGGGGAATAGGCGCAGGTGGGGGAACACCCCCCCCCCACCACGGCTGGCCAGCCTATATAAGCAGCGATACTGGTGGTAGTCCGACAGAACGTACAGAACCGGCAATTGGAACTCTGCTCTCTCTCTGCACTGGCGCTTGCTGCTCTACTCAAACCATGGCCTTCTCATTCAACTAACTCTGCATCTCTCTCTCCTAGCCTCACTATGTTTCAGTCCGGCGTTGTCAGACCCCACACCTTCCTAGTGGGAATCTCTGCCTTAGTCTCGCTAAAACAAGCACCTCCTTGGGAGAGACTTCTCCCTCGCGGACGACGGTACCGTGGCCCTACAAACTTTACCTAGTTGCGTCTCCCACGGCAATCCAGTCTGCTTCTCTCCGGTTCACACTCGCCTTTGGGATCCGGATGGTTGTAGCCACCCTAGCCCGCGGCGGGCGTCCTCTCTCCACCTTGGGGACTCTCACATCTGATAACCCCCGACCCACCCACTGACGGCCTACGAAGCAACGTGCGAAGGTCGGTGTACTTTAACCTCGCGAGAGAGTTATGTCTGACTCATGATACGTACATGATTGCTGGAGACATTTAGCTGTATTGTCAGTAAAGTGAATATATAGCGGGGCGCTGCACACGGTGCACGGTACGACCACAGTGCTGGCTATATGATACATTTGTATATCAGCTTGAGACGCAGTGACAAGTTGGGTAAAGTTCGCAAGTGCAAAAGTCGTTAAGTCTTGTAGCGTACTTTTGCTACCTTGTTCCTAAAATGGGTAGAGAAATGGTTATGCCTACCCATTTATATATCCAGATTGTACATTGAGAAAGCCGGCGAGTTCTCTTGCCCTCTTATAGTAAAAGATTTTGGCTATCCTTTTTTCTCCTTTTGGAGAGAAAAGATTACGCAGTCGGTCTTCCCGGTGTTCACGCAGATGATTAACTTACCCAAACCACCTCATTTATCAGTCACCAAGTCTTTACAACATTATTAAACTGGATTTGATAATAACACACAAGTGTTCATATCAATCACCCTCAAGACGTCAGCCTTCAGCCTTAATTTTGACTACTCCTCATTATTCATTATTTATATTCAGTTTACCTAATAATTCATTCAGAAACAATAGGCAAATTTTACTTACTTTAAAGTCTAAATAGATTTAAATTATTTAAAATGTTATAAGTTTTTTCATACCATCAATTGATAATTGCAGATTACAGCTTAGAGGTTGCTAAAAAAAAAAAAGTATGAGCAGTTAGTGAAGTGTGAGTGGGAGCGTTTTCGTGATGCAATTTCCACGAATTGTTTTGACAATTACGGTCGTTTTCGTCGGATCGCTTCACGTAAACGGCGCATTACTTCCAAGTAATATACTTTATTGACCGTACGGCCTTTTGGCAGGAACTCACAATGCACTGCGCCATTGAAAAAAAAACAGTGAGAAGAACCTTCAGTTTTGATCGAACCTGTCGTTTTTCGGTCTTGGCTCTTCAGGCCCCCTTCCATTGCGAAGATTACGCCTTGGTTTCCACCTCATACTCATATACCCATGTTTTTTCACCTGTTATGATGCATTTAACAAACTCTGGACTGTTGGTTAATTCATTCAGCAATTCTTTGGCGATATCCACGCGATGTTTATTTTGGTCGAAATTTAATAATTTTGGAACAACTTTGCTGCCACACGTTTCATGCCTTAAACTTCGAAAAAATCGCTTGGCATGATCCAAATGATATATTAACTTCATCAGCAACCTCTCTAATAGCAATTCTGCGATCTCCAGAATCATTTTCTTAACTTGTTTGATGCTTTCGTTAATTGAAGTGTTAGGGCACCGAGCGCGGTCATCACGGCCCTCTTTGAAACGTCCATACCACTCAACAACTCTTGCTTTACTCATGGTAGATTCACCAAAAGCCACTGTCAACATTTCAAAGACTTTGCTGCACTTTATTTCAGTTTTTTTTCGAAACTAAAAATCACCGAGAACACCAAAACACGTATAACCTTAGCAAGTGCTATTAAAAAAAAAAAAAAAAATTGAAAACAGCTGCAAATTTCAACGTATTTCAGAGACATGTATACCAACGTGATAAAAAAAAAATGTTACCATCGGAATCATAACGCCCGCGAAATTATAAAATTCTCGTTACTTTTTGATCAAACATCGTAGATGTTCAGGTGACATGTAAACGAAGGGTTGGCAGGTTATTAATTTCATTACACTAGATTAATATAATTAAAAAAAGTTTATCCTCGTCGCAACTTGTTTATCCCGGTATCTTAGAAAGAAGTAAACAATGATTATCTGGTTCCATAGGATTATTTGAAAATCACAAGGTAAACGATATGTCCACCGTGCTCAAAATGGCTAGTCTCCAGATGTGTGAAAACATACAATGCCAATCTAATTGTTAAAAGATATAGCAGGGGCAATGCATTATTAGGTTCAAAATTGTTAAGATTAATGCAATCATATGGGTTTTGAAATAATCGTTAATGCAAATTTGTGAAATCTCTCCTCGGAATATTTTAGGGCATTGTCGACATTCAATTTATTAGCACGTTTCTATTTTCTTTTTCAAGGCTGAATACAAATTATTTATTTCACCACAAAGTTTTATTTCAAAGATATAAAGATATTAATAATTGGCACTTACACTCCATTAAAATGTGTTTATGAGAGATACCTTTCGTAATGATATGCCTTGGTACTTTCCAGGCTAATAAACGCAGATGCTTAGCATGGATAATAAACATAGTAGATAAAAGAGCAGGGCAACAACATATTAAATGGCAACATGCCATGTTGTTAGGACACCTCTCATGAGGAAGAAAACAAAAGAAAGTAAAGTTGCGAATAGACATAAGGAAGGGAGTTGAATAAGAAAAGACATAGTGTGCTGTGGTTGGAAATAATTTGAATATGTAATATAGGCTGAAATGAAAGTAAAAACTATAAACTAAAATCATAATATTTTTGGAGACACAGGCAATACGGGTAGCAAAAGGAAAGGAGTAGTCAGTAAGAGAGGGGGATTCAACCTTGGGGTAACGGGTCTCTGAAAGTTAGGCGAAGACGTCAAAGACATCCGCCTTATTTATAATTATTACTGGTGAGGCCGTTGTCCCACAGACATCTGACCCAGCCACCCGTGAACCAGACAAATTTGACCTTCCCGGGCATCTTCAACTGCCGGCGGATCAACTAATAGACGAAATAAATGACGATGGTGGGGCTGTCGTTGCCACTTCACCTGCAATTTTTTTTTTTTTTTTTTCCCCCTTGCTGAGCCTCAAACGGGCTTCTCCTGCACTAAGTACATGTCATCCGGCGGCAGCGTAAGCCCAAGGCTCCACCGATGGACCTAATATCACCACCGGTGTTTTTCTGTTCTTCACCAGAACCCCGCGGTCTCTAAATACCTAGACAACAGGATTTGTTCCGGAAAGTTGAATCTTGCTTCCAGGTTCTTCAGTGCAGGTTGAGGGTCTCTATGAAGCTCTAAGCACATACAACTACATATATATATATATATATATGTGTGTGGGCGTGGCAGCGTGGACCAATATGGAAGAATACGCGACCATCAGCGTCATCTGGAAGGTCGCACGCTCAAACTAAGAGGTCCAGTGGATTCACTTGGTGATGGACACTCATGGTGTACAGACTGGTCTCGAGGGAGCCCGCCTTCTTGCTATCTTATGCTACTGTTTATAGTTCATTAAATAGTTATCTCAATCATTCCAAACAGTGTTTCTACAATGAATCCTCTTATTTAATATAAAAAGTTAAAAAAATACTTAAGGGTAGTACTAAATATTTATGGTACCTTTCCATTTTTGTTCGTGTATGTATTAATAATATGTATATATCCACAGTGAAACTTTCAGTGTTATCCACTTGTGAAAAATGTCTTGGATAGGAGACATAAGTGTGTTTATGATCACAAAGCCATTTCGTGTTCCGAAAGTTTTGCACAACTTTTAAACATTAGGAACTTAATAATTTTTTCTGAAATAAAGTATTTTAATAATTAATAAACAATATCTTACAGGACTTTCATTACAATAAAAATCTTCACTGGGATGATGATCTCCAACTAACCCAAAACGCCTAACCTGAAATCACATCATTATTCAGAGCAATAAAACAATACCTCAGCGTAGATAATCTAGGCAGACCTGTTATGAAATTATTCAACATGAATTGAACATATTGGGGTGAATCAAATGATGCGTGGCAAACTAAATATTCTCTTATTCAATGAAAATCTATCAATAGTTGTAGAAAAAGTTGCTTTTTTGTTTTCTTAATAAATATTTTTTGTTACTTTTTTACAACATTTCATAGATAACTTTTTCACGAAACCTCCAATGAGGGTCAATAATCTGAAATAAATGGTAACTGACCAAAAAAAGAATGCTGTATTTTGTTTATTTTTTTTCCTCAAAACCAGAAACCCTTATTTTTTTACATGAGTATATGTCGTTCTGTGGAGGTCATTGTTAGTTTCCTGTTCAAGTTAGAGACATGGATTTTATATGAGGGGCTATTTGATGTTATGACCAGGAAAATAATTACATTTCCAAAAAACGTGATTAAGCGTATTTACTTAATTGGTGTTACAAACAAAAAAAAACGATCGTCCCATCTTCATTTTGAACATCGGTACTTAACTAAATTGATTTTCGTTTACCTATAAAACAAAATAAACATTAAATTATTGCTTATAAGTCAACTTAGGAACTAATAAAACATGAATTTAGGGGCACTTGAGGATGTGGGGCAGATATTAGATTCCATAGTGATGTGGGGAGTAGTGAGATAAGGTAAGTAGACATTTTATCCTACCTCTTTCTCGGGAAGCGTCCTGTCCGGAGATTACGGTTCGTAAGTTATGTTTAGGAACCATCAATTTCCAGCTTTTTACATCCTTAATCTTGACCTTTCAGGCCAAATATAACCTCAGAAGATATTGGGCCATCAACTACCTCCCTTTTTAAGAAAATAGTAGGCCTTATTACGTTTGTCTGAAAAAGAGTATTTGTCCATCCTAGAATACAAGATAAGGTTAAACTCTTTAATTACATCCAACCCCAGAATAGATGGGACCGACAATCCTGGTAAAATGTTAATATTTAGATTTACAGGTCTTTTCCTTAGGATGGTCTTTGTTTCCACTTACTGTCTCTCTATGTCCAATAGCTAATTCCATATGCAATGGGGTAGTAATCTGGCCAAAGTTAAAAGGAAAAGGTTGCTATGAAACTGGCGGACATGAAGGATAAGTTCATATCGATATCGACAAGAGCTAATGACTATCATTGTTTCTTCAGCGGCTGAAAGCCCTGCGATTATTTAGGTTTAGGGACATCCACAAGCTCTTGAATCTATCCAGATTCCCGGATGGCAACATGCTACTGTTGAGGATTTCTGGTTACCACATAGGAAGCAAAAACTCTTATTTGGCAAGGGGAAATTTTCATAGAAGTGTCCAACTTTTCTACAAATCCAACAACAATAGGAGGTAATGAGACCTGGCTGGTATTGCCACACAGTGTAACGAATTGATAGGAAAACTGGTCATGCGTTTTTCTCATCAATTTGATGATATTGTAGGAACAATGTCAACGTCTGTAGTTGACGACCCTAAAATTTTGTACTATCCCACATCTAAAAACTGAGAAAATATAGATTTTTTTTTGAAAACCTTACATGTCGTTAGGATATAATAGTTACCTGATTTTAGCCTATCGGAAGTAACAACCTATGATTTTACATTTTTCCAATAATTAAAAAACCCAAAATACCGAACGGAGAGAATACATAGATCTCATTTTAAGGCAGATTAAATTTATTCTAATAACAGTTGTTAGTGGTTGAAGAAATGTCTCAAAAATAATTAAAGATTTTATCTGCGAAAAAAAATACCTGCTTGCCTGTACCTTCAAGAGATTTTATTTACTTTAAATACAAAAAAATATGAGCTTTTTGCTGCAGTGAAAATAATGTTTTACCCATTTTTTATAATTAAAAAAGTCACAAAAGTGAAATTAATATTTATAGTTTTAGTTAATCCTTGATATTTTCATTAATAATAATGGAATAAGAGAAAAATAGTTCCAGCCAAAGTTCTTTTTGTTTCCATCTAAACATGTAAACGTGTAGTCCCATAAATTATTATATAAAATAAAATTATTTCACATGAGTTACATATACTCACTGAGAAAGATAGACACTGTATGGACGGGATTAGAAACCAAGAAGTCCAGGGTTCAGTTTTTGGCCATGACTAGGTTTATCCCTTACCCAATATTTTTTTTTATATTTCAAATATATCAATATATATCAAAAGTCAATGATAGTAGCAAAAATATTCAATACTACTAAAATCAGCTGTATCAATAAATAAAAAAAAAAAAAATTAACATGTTTACTTCAAAATATAGTTATATTTTTTTAAAAAATATATTATTAAATAAATACAATTTTCTGTACAAATAATATAATTGGGCCTTCATATGGCATAAAATATTAGTGTAATTGCTTCATGATATGATAGTTCCGAGTGGTTCACAATAAGTGAGCTCTGCATGAGGGCTCATCAAAAATATAACACACTAAGATAATATGTATAAAGTTCTATAATCTAGTTGGCATAGATGGTAAATATATGTGTACATGTAGACCCTGTGTACATGCATGTTCTTGAACATTGAAGTACTTTTCACAAGTACTTATTTACAATTATAGCTACAAATAAAATAATATTTATCACGAAGGGTTCACTTTGCACAAAGGACACTCAAAATCAGATTTAATATGTTTAAGGCAAAAAATATGAAAAACATGGTCACATTTAAATATTCTTATTTTTCTGTGAAGTGCAACTTTGTCAGAAATTAAAGGCAAAGAACAGTAACAACATAGTTCAGTTTTGAAGTCAATTGCCACTGTGTGTGGAGCCCTGCTACCAGTTTTCAAGATTTCAGTTGAATTGATTACTTCAGAATCCTTAAAAAAATATTACATTATTTTGTATAATTATATACATTATATATTACATACATTATTGTATATGATCAACACATGTTACATTACAGCTCAGATTACCCAGATAAACTGATAATCCAGAGATAAGATCCCAGGTAATCATAAACCTAGAAAACGAGGACAAAAACACTTAACGTTGATCACTAAATAAAGTATAATGACTATCAATAGGTGTTTTTATTCAATTCACTAAAAGCCGATTATTTTTTCTAGCAAGTAAATGAGGAGAGGCCTTATTCTAAGCAAAGAGTGTCATATTGTAACAATTAGCTAAGGGATATCTTGGGATAAAAGAGTTCTCAAAAGAAAGACTGGTTACTTGACAAACCACAACAGCAGACCAAGTGGTCACGGTCACCCTTCGTAAATTATGTATAACTGAAAGTTGTGGATGAAGTAGGAGAAGCCGTCAAGAAGCTGAAGAATATTAAAACACCTGGATTTGATGGAATCCAGATAGAACTCCTTAGATGTGGTATAGAAAAGATGGAGGTGGTGCTCTATAATCTTATACTGGAAATCTGAGATCAAGAGTACATTTCAGTGAAGGAATTTCACAAATATTGCTCACTACTTATAATACTAATAGTAATGAAATAAGAATAAAATATGTAGTGAAAACAAATGGACCTATAATTACGATTTCAGGGGCAGACACTAGCTATGTTGGAATGAATGATTTCATTTTCATAACTTTAAGACTCCAAATAGAGACCAATAAGGTAAGAGGAATTCTAGAATAAAAGTAGTAAAAATAAAAGCCTTGGGTCTCTCCAGTACATAAATTTGGATGGTTGATGTTTCATCAAACTCGGGCTTCATCACCAGGATTCCACAAGCAATAAACATTCAGTTGCATAATATTAAAACACTTTGGTCATTCGATGCTTTAATAAAATTAAAATAGAAATAAATTCAAATTTTCTAATAATTAAATATTGTAATGAAAACTTTTTATTTTGGAATTCTCATAGGAACCATTCCTTTTGAGGACACCTGATCAATTTATATCTATGAGACACAAGACTTTTATTTTGAATATTTTTTTAAAGTAAAACATATATATCAAGCAGGAATTTATTACCATTGTCAATATCCTACTGGCTGTAAAAGTTTGCTGATTACAGTATATGTCAACAAGTGCAGAACTATTTTCTATTTCATTCTGAATGACATCACTTAATAAACAAGCCCTGAAAAAGCTAAACAAAAAAATCAAAATTAAAATTGCTAAGATTTTTAAGATAAATAAACATGGACACAAAATTATTTGTTGAAATTTTAATTAGTATACATCACTTCTTTTTTAAAAACCCTACATGAAAAATTAAATAAACAATTTTTTCGAAGGTCAGTATTTGTTATAGATTTTCAACTATTTTTAAATTCATAGTTAATCGAATTCACTCTCATTCCTCTTTTTCACACCCTTGGGACCTGTATATTTCAGTAAACCAGAAATAATTTACACTTTATTTCATATCAGAGACCGCATAAGGCAGAAGTCATTTGATAGTACTACTATAATATTGTAGAGATTCATTTCACATCATAATTCCCCAGATGGTTTATAAATGTTTGGCCCAGTTCATCCTTAATTTTACACTTCATTTGACCTGACAATATTTTTACACCTTGAAATAAATTGATTTGTGTCCAGCTTTAAACTAATCACATCACAAGTTTTCCCCTCATTTTGGTTCGCAAGCTGCAAGCTACTCAGCATTAATTTTTTGCATATGTTAAAAAATTTAGGATCTCTTTCTTTTATTTTCTCTATTTATACCCACCAATTAATATATTCCACTGTGTGTTAATTAGTGATAACACAGACAGATTTTTTTCTTATAAGATCATCATGTCTATGATACTCAATTCTTTACATTTTTTAATCTCAGCATTTAAATCCATGTATATACCTGAGATAATCCATTCTTCCTGATATCCCATAACTAGTGGTCCCAAACTTTTTAGTCATATTATTATACATTGTTTCAGCAGATTAAATTTAGTTTATTTAAATGAATTTCAATTATAATAAACAAAAGTACTAGCCAGCCAGGTAGATAGGTAAGGTTAAGCCCATAATTATTTCATAATTGTACTTGAAAAAATAAAAACCCGCTATAATTATTGAGGAGCAAACTCACTACCGCCCCTAAAAACACACATTTCACTAAAATAACAAAGGACCCTGCCTCTGCTCTCCCTTCAAAGCAGAGCAGCAGTGTGGTACAAAGGTACCATTAAATCTATCTAGCCAAGATTTAAAAACTAATTGTGGTACACTCGAGCCATTAGATAACATATCAGTTTCAAGGGGCACATTGTAGTGTCAGGTGGTTCTTGGAAAGGGCCAGCAACAAAAAGAATATTAGACTTGAGCTAGACTTTATTTAACAAAAATATAATATCCCTAAAATTGAAATAAAATGCATCATGTAAATGGATTGGGATCTACATCATTAATTATAAATTTAACACTGAGGCATGTTACGCATTTTAATTTAAACTGTCTGTACTTGGCAATGTTATGGTTTAAGTTTGTTGTTGGAATGCTGATTAATTCAAGTGTTCTATTAAAAAAAAACATAAGAAAGAAAGTAATAGATTATGTAGATATAAATTAATTAAGTAATCAAGACAAATAATAAACATTTTACAAATAAAGCATGATCATTTTTATAGAGAAGGCTTGAAGATAGGGAAATATTCCAAAATGTTGCGAAAGATTATTCAGAATGTATAACAGATATTTGGTATCATAAAAAAATAAAAGTTATTATGAAACAGTTAAAACAAAACTTTTGGTATTAACTGAATAACTGTATGTGCCCCCTGTTATGAAGACATAATATGCTATTTAATGTAAACAAATGAAAAAGATGGGAGGACTGCCTGAGGGAGAAAAGTGTTGTTTTATTGTTGTTAATCATAGCAGATATTTGCTGAATTGGCTAAAGGTCTTTAAGCACTCCTCTCAGTTAGACATTTCCAAGCTTCAAGAAAGTTTTTGGTTATCATCTCATTTGTTTTTTAGGTTATGTCGAGAGAATAACTCATTGACTGCCATAGTATAGATATTCTTAGGGCAGTAGCAGCTTTTTTGTATGTTTCAATTATACACTGATGCTTGTTATAGATTTGTTAAGAGTTTCAGTTCTTAAAATTCTTTTGCTGACAAGATATAATTTTGAAAAAATAATCATTTGTTATTATCGATCTACAGAGAGACATCTAATGACGTATTGAGCCCAGAATGTGTACGTATTTCATACTAACTGTGAGTACCTGTTATGACATAATTCTCTGCCAATAGAGATAGTTTCAATGTTCATAATTAGGGTTAGATACAAGAGTATTAATGTTTAGGATAGTTTAAGATTAAGTTAGATACAGATATTAGTAGAGTACAAATGTTAAGTTTGTCTAAACCCAACCTGAGAGTTTTAATATAATTATTAAAATAGTAAAGTCATAATTTAATCTTAATCAATGATTAAGAAATCGTTTATTATTAAATATTAAAACCTGATTTTCTTATATATTTGTAACCAAGAGGTTATTTGGTATCCCCACGTGGTCATATATTGACTTTCAACCCAAATATAATAGGCTAGAGTAAGTATTTGGGGTTTTCATTATCAGGTAAAATATATTAAAAATATCCTGACTAGTAAATTCACTTTAATACATTCAAGCAATGATGTATGATCCTGGAACCAAGGACTAAGCAACCTTGGCAAGGTCTGTTGTCGGAAAACAATAAAATATCACTGAAGATATTTTCTAAATATCTTTTCCAAGGGATGCAAAGTCATTGATGCCAGGAGTGGAACTATGCATTATTAAACACAAAAAGGTATATTTTATTTTCTCTAAGTCGAACTATTTTTTATTTTCACTTACCACATATTTTTGTGTAAATGAACAAAAAAATGTACTTTTCAAATGACCTATTTTTTTCAACCAAAAATGTTTTTGAAATGCATGACTTAAATTAAATTGATCACAATCAAAATTTCAAGGTGTGTTAATTTTGTCCATTAGTGTTGTTTAAAAAGATTGTAAGCACAGACAAGAAAGGAATTTTAATGGTAATAGTTAGAAAATTTAAATTAAAGAAGATTAAACATGGAATTTAGTGAGTAGGACATGTAACAGGAAGTTAACAAGAAAGTATTGTAACCTGGTAGAGAGAAATAACCATTCTAACTCAAAAAAGAGATGGATGAGAAATGAATGATTCTCTTGGTATCCTGAAAATAAATCAGAGGAAATAGTTCAATGAGTGTTTTAGTTTTTCATTGGGATTCCGAGAGCGACCACTATAAGCGACACAACAGTAGTCAAAATGGGGAAAGATAAGGAAGGAAACAAGAAGTTTGTAAATTATGAAAGTTAAACTGATTTTAATTGACTCAAATAAGTTTTGTACTGTAAAGTAATATTTTGTTTTGATTTTAAAAGACATTTAAAAAGTAAACATATTAGACACACAAAAAAAACTGTAATTCTTCAATTGAAATAAAATTTTATGTACTGTTTGTGCTACATATTTGGAAAAAATATAACTACCTATCTGTTAAAATTAAATGAATTTCCAAATATTGATATAAATAAATAAAACATTATTATGAGATATATAAATATAACGTTTTGATAAAACTACAGTGCATACTTACTATTCGGAACTAATTAAAATTGAGAAAGTTCTAGCTAATATGGTGCAATGTAAGATAAGTGAAAAAATATTACATTTGTATACATATAGGAGGGAGGGGGAGTTACAGTATTCAGGGTTTGTAAACATCATGGCTGGAAAGACGGTCACCACCACAAATCCCTTTGAACTGATCCTGGCAGATAAGGGAATAATTAGGAAGGGATCAGGGAAAAGGAAATGGCAAGGTTTCTGAATCTGCTGAAAAAAGTGTGGTATAAATCATTAGCAGTGGATTGAAAGAATTTGTAGTAACTTATCACTCTCCTCTCCAATCCAACTTTCCAAACCTTGGGAATGGATCCTTTAAACAGAAATATCAGTTTTCCCAGAAGTTCATCACAATACTGTTAAATTTGGCTTTTGAGCTGGATTCTTTACCAAATCTGCTCTCCTCAAAATCACCCAAGACCTTCAATCTATTAGCAACACACTACAATGCTCATTCTTGAGGACATCCCCGACCTTCAAAATCCTTGATCACTTCATTTTTTCGGTCCAATTTTTACCAATGACCATCCTTATTCAGTAGTGGCATCTACTAGGTCCTATTTTTCATCACAAATCGCTCCCAAGCAGACTTAGGCCCAGATCAACTCCCTTTCAGTCCATTTCTCTTGACCTCAGGGATGATTAAAGGCTCCTATATCTCTGCAATACTTTTGAGCAACTAAATAAACGATCTTCGTTCATCAATCTATCACTACTCTTCTTATCTATATGCCGATGACACGCCCAAATGATGATCCTTCCTCACTCTGCCTCTCTACTAATCCAACATGATCTAACACGATTAAGTGTCTTTTATATAGTTATCAACTTATCCGATTCCTTACATCAGTCAAAAGTATAGGTTTGGTTCTAGACTAAACTCTATCCTGGAAAGATCAAATTTTCTAAATCGCCCTCTGATCCATTTCCACCCACAAATTGCTCAATCATTCTCGACATCTCTTATTACATACATATTTTGTGTTTTTTTGTCAGCTAGACATACATATTTCGTTATTTTTTGGGGACAATGTCCCAGAATAAATTTTTTTTATTATTTTATTTCATTAATCACCTCCCCCTAATTTTTTCTGATTTCGACATGTGTTCTGCGATGCATGGTGCCTTCTCTGGGTATTTTGAGGTCCAGATTATGAATTGCATCCTGAGATTTATCCTTGTAACATATATTTATTTTCTCTCTTTTGATTTGATATTTTGAGGTAGCAAATACTATTAATCTAAAGAAATGTAGTTCAATTTCTATAAATGTAATGTAACATTATGCCTGTTGCTTGTTCATTTTTTTTATTCTTGGAGGAATATGTCCAACAGGAAATATATTTCATTATTACACCCTCTAAATATAAAGTGATACGTTCCCTTTTAAAAATACATAATTAACAAGTTATACAATCAGATTAAACTGAATAAGGGGGGGATGTTGAAGAACAGTTAAAAAAATCTTAAATTGCACAGGTATAAAAAAAGAAGAACTGAAGAGAATGTGATTGATAGCTTAGGTGTGTTTTGAGAGGAGTTGTGGGTTAAGGAAAATCAAGGGCTCATATTTCTAGTCTATTTTTATCATAGATTTAAATTTTAAAAGTTATTGATAATTTTTTTTTCAGTAAAAGGAAGTGCACATTTTACAATCCCATCTATTACTTTTCATACATCATACTAACATATAACAATAGTTTAACAAGGTATCTAAACCAGTAAGTAATTCATGTTTCATAATTTTTTTTTTCCTTCCTCTCAGTCATTCTGATTAGCCAGTGTGCACTGTAATTAAAAATATAGAAGAAGTTACCTTATATCTATTTCATCAGAAGAAATTGAATCAGCATATTTCATCATTAGTTTGATTGTTTCTGGAGCTCCTAAAGACCTGAGTGCCAGTACTGACAACTGATGCCAATCAACTTCAACGAGAATATCAGATTTCTTTTGACAGATACAACAAAATCCATTTGATAGCTTTAGATTAAGATCAAAAGCTTTTTTCCAGAATTCATAAGAACCTTTTCCAATAAAATCGTCCAATAGATAAATTTGACCAAATTGAATAATAAATGGTAAACATAAATCAATGCTTTTTAAAGAATAATTTATTATCTGACTTATGAGATGTGGCATAGTTTGCAATAAAGAAATAATTTTTGAATATACAACTGGTTTTTCTGATTCATCAGATTTACCAAGGACTAAATTACCTATACAAAAATTATTTTTGAAGAAATTGTCAGTAACTTTATTCTTGATTAAATATCTGGGAGGTATCAATTCTTCTTCATAAAATGAACCATTAATAACTTGTTGCTTAAGAGTGTACAGACTATTCTTGTAAGATTCTGACAGTTGATCCATTTGGAAGAAGCACAAAGATTGTTTTAAAAGTAACTCTCCAATTTCTGGGCATTTAATTGAACATTTTGCACTGCCAATTAATGGATAGTCACAATGACACGTATGCACTAAATGGTTATTAATTGAGAAAAAAGCGTTTTCAACATGATATAATGTATCTTTATTACTAATATTAACCAGTGATGCTAACTTACTTTCCTTTAACTTTATTAAGAAATTAAGAAAAAGCTTATTACAACGATCTAAACAATTTTGATACTTAATTCCAGTATATTCTAAATGTATGGATAGTTTGAGAACTAAAAAAGAAATATAATTCAATTTAACATTGCCCTTAACAGTGATATGACAAGCTGATTCAATTTGATCTAGCCGTAACATTAAGAATAACATATTCAACAAATAAGGTAAAGGACATTCATCGAAATTAAAATTAAGATCTTTTTTAGAAGCAAAGAAATTGAATGAAGATTCTTGAAAAATATCTAAAATTATGCTACAAGAAAAGAATGTACACGCTAATTTCAGGTTTTCTAGGCACTGAAAAATTGAATGTGGATCTAAAATTTCTGAAAATATTAAAATTATATTGCTCATTATAACGTCATTAATTAAATCATCAGTCTTGTGAATCTCTTGAAGGATCAAAGGATGATCCTGCCATTCTAAATATTTAACATTAAAAGCCTTGAATTGGTCAATATATTTAACAATCCAACCACCTTGCAAACTTCTACAAAATAAATCTTTAATTATTTCAATGTTCTTAGTTGGTAACATTTGTTTAAATGGAAAAGATTTTTTTATATTTTCACTGGAAGTAAGGCATTTGTTATGATCATTTAACTTCTGTACCAACATATTAAATAAGATAAAAGCTTCTTCCTCATTAAATGAACCATCAACTTTTTCAGATACTTGGCAGATTTCAGTTATTTCCAAGAGAGAATCCTTTAAATTTTTAATGCATGGTTGATGATAGACAACATTATCATCTATCCCAAAAAAATCAATATTTTTTGTACTTATGTCATTACTATAATGAATAAAATCTTCATTAACTTCACAATCAGAGAGTCCTCTATGGAACTTAATTTTTCCTTCAATGGAGTAAAACTTATTTTGTAATGATTTTGTACTATTGAACAATTTTCTCTTCACATTGTGACCTAGTTCTATCATAGTACTCTGAATTATATCCGGTGATGTAAGTGATAGAAATGGTATCTGTTTCATGAAAGAACCAGTAAGAAAGTTATTACAATTAACCATGAAAGTATCACTACTATTTAGATACTTGAAGTCATCATTGAGTGTGAGCTGAATATCTGGCAAAGATGCATAATTTAATCTAGTATTTGAATTTCCAGTTTTTATACACATTTTACTTATATCTGTCATACTATAAGATCGAATTATTTTTTTTTTACTACAAGATCTGTTTCTCTTGACATCTGTTTTCCATTTTTTCCAATGTTTGCTATCAACAAGAAAAATTCCTGAATCAAGATTAGAAGTTAATTTTTTTCCTTTAACACCAGTAATTAAGTTTTTTATGTATCCGTAGACTTTGGGATTGGCACTAATTTCTGGGAAATGTTCCTGCAAACCCACTAAACAACCAACTTTTGTCATAATATCATCATTCATAGCATGATCTAAAAATGCTTCCAACACTTTAATGCATAATTGATATTTCCCTATGAAATATAACTGAACCAAACATTTACTTAATGGTGTCATTACAAAAGAATAAAGTTGGCCTAAAGTGTTCCAAACATAAATAACATCATGAACACTCTTTACCATAATAATATCTTTATAGTGGTCTGACCACAATATTACCTCTGCTGTGGCTGGATCAAAAATATATATTCCATCACTTTTAAAAGTAAGCAAATATCTACCAAGAAAACTTGTTAAAGAACAAAAATTAAAGGATTGAGCCGGCCAATAGTGTAGTGTTTTATGAACTAATTCATTTTCTTCTAGCCTTACTACTGCAGATGATTGGGTAGAAAGTGCCTTTTTAAATTGATGTGTACTCAAAACATTTCCCCAATCATCTACTTCCCATAATCTTGAACCTGGACGTGCACAATAAATTTTAAAGCCATCCATATGTTTAAGAAATGTTGCTCCATAAAACCCCTCACGTAACTGGTTGCCAATCTGTTTATATTGTTCTTTTGCTGTGTCACAGATGTAGCATCTAGTTTTTGTTGATATAAGAAGGTACTCTTCAAAACAACTTATTTGAACAACAGAAGAATCAAGCTTCATAAACATATAGGCCGGAATATGAAAAATATTTTTGTTCTGAAAAAAAAACAAAAAAAAACTTGTTTTAAAGTTCATACTTTTTTAAAAACATGTAAGAATAATATGTGCTAAGTACTCCTCTAACAGATATTTAATTTTGTTCCATATGTTTTATCATTTTTTACTTTTTTTTTTTTATAAAAAATTAAAAGTAATGATGACTGGTGACGCAATCAATTAATTTGTTTGTCTTTTGGGAAGTCATGATAAAAGTAGAGTTGTCTCTTATATAATGATCATATATATATGGTAATAAAATATATAAATATTATGGAACAGTACTGCAAATTTGAAATATGATTTCATTGCCCCTTATCAAAAATTTGTGCATTTAGACTTAAAACCAAGGCATTCTTAATAGTATACACATTGATTGGTTGGTCATCAATGTGTTGCTTGCGTTATGCAATTTAAAACATATTTAAATAAGTAGTTGCCACTCTAAATGGGAGTGAATCATTTTTAGCCTGTCTATAACACAAACAGAGAGCTATACTATAATAAAGACTACAATATATTACATATATATATAATACTATAATAAAGACTATCATATATTACATATATGTATATATATAATACTATAATATAGCGCTAGCAGTCGTAAAAATAATACAATTGATCTGAAATTTTAAAAGTACATATATTTAACCCCAGACACACTGTCTATATTTAATTAATATCAAATAAAAGGAAGTTTATGAGAAAAAAAAATGGCTTGTATCCATTTACTGATCTGCTGCTCTCTGACGTCAAGAATTTGTCAAGTCTCAGCACATTAGCTATTCAAGAATCAAAGTTATATATTTTTTCCCCTATGGTTTAAAACAAATTAAAGATAGTAACACAATTTTGAAGATATTTTAAAACTAAAACATAAACATCATAATCCTGGATATTGCTGAATAAACCTTAAATACTACAATCAATTGGATATTATTACGAACAAAACGAGATTGCCTCATACCTGCTTGTAAGTAGAGCTCTTTCTTAATACTCAATAAATGAAAGTGAACTTTTGTCTGCCTACAGAATGTTCAACATTCATAATGTTGTATGAGAAATTCAGTTTTTAGTAAAATTGCAAGAGATCCCTCCAATCTGACAATTCATAATTTGTCATTATTATTTTTATTAATTTTATTCATTCCTTATTTAAATACATCCCAGAAACATTACACGCTCGTTTTTTCCCTAGTAATAATTCCTAGATTATTTTTCTTATGTTCTAAGTTACAATTCTTGGCAAATATCATTTATACTTACTTTTATACATATTTATAAAATAATCCTATCAGTGTAATTTATGGTAAATATTAATCCTTTTTTGTCAGCTAGAGATACTCATATTTTGTATTAGTTATTCTTAGAGTACAGAGTTTTTCAATTTCATTTCATATGTTATCTACCCATGCCTACTGTAATAAGCAATTAACAGGCAGATGATATGAAGCCAATGGAGGGTGTCAACCAAATTGTAAGAAACAGATAGCCCAAGGTCTACCCACAAACATGAGAAACATGACAAAAAAAGTAGGAGCTTTAGTCAAGTTAAAAATGTTAATAATAACAATGGTGATAAATATAATGTGAAAAATTTGGGTTTAAAAAATTTCTGTATAACCAGCAAAATAAAAAGTATATTATGCACAACAAAGAAAAGAATATTCAAATTTGTTGTTGGTGAGAAAGGAGAAGCAGTAGGAATGTCTCCATTAGAGACCACATTTTCAGTAGTTTTTATGTTATGATCCGGCTAGTCAACAGTGAGTTTTTTTTTTATGAAACCCTCTTGCAGTAATCTTCAATGAAAAGCAATTGGTACCAGAACTAAGATTTCATATTTTATAAGATACAGCATTTTTATGGATTCAGATTGTTATTGCATCTAATTATTTATTCTTTAGTATTTTATGACATTAAAAAAACATGGAACCTAAGAACAACTGTCAATAACTAAATACACCCTTTATAATAAAATATTTAATAGTTGATGGTTCTTAGTAAATGATAAATATAATCTATTTTTAAATCCTATGATTATTTTTTCATGTGGTTGCTCTTATTTTTAGCATCATTGGGTCATCAAATAGAACTACCATACAAAATATTATGGCTCTAAAAAATCAGTGGTTGAGTTAAAGTTGTGAACACAATGTTTATGACGGTTAAAACTGGTGGTTATAGTTTTTAAAAAACAACAACACAAACCACATGTTGTTGAAATCTTTAATTTCCCTAGTAAAATCCAACTCAAAGATATAGAAGGATATTTTTTTAATATAAATGATTAATTAATAAATACACTTAATCATGTTTTGTGGAGCATGTTATATGTTCATGTATACCATGTTTTCCTTATATATGAGACCTACATGCAAAATTTTATATTTCAAGCTTAGAATAGGGGACTCACTAAGATTAGAACAGACAGGCGGCAAACAAGGGTTCACATAATTGTTAACAAAGACACAGGTGAAAAGAAGGGTTCACATAATTGTTGTTAACAAAGACACAGGTGAAAAGAAGGGTTCACATAATTGTTGTTAACAAAGACACAGGTGAAAAGAAGAGTTCACATAATTGCTTTACAAAACTGGAGGTTAATCTCAGCTTATTCTGTAACTTAGGTCTGTAACAGACCTCAACTTAATTAACAAGGACTTAAAGCTTATTAAACAAGGAAGTTTTTCTAAAAGTGGGGAATCTGTGGTCCAGTAGGTGGCTGATAAGAAAATCATGAATAATTGACTTTACGAAAAACAGAACTTAACACAATTTAGCTGCTTAAAAGCTCCCTTCAAATATTTTAACTAAGATAAATTCTATTTGTTTTTTAAGAAAATTTTGTCTAGTTTATGATGCTGTAATTGGGAATTACCTCACTAGAATAGTTTTTTAGTCATCACTTCCTATTCAACAAATAATGTGACCTTAAAAAAACACAAAATTTAAATTTACACCTTCCCTGTTTGGAATTGGACCATAGCCCAAATTAACTTTTGTGTTACATTTGAGGTCTACTATCACTTCCTTTAGTTTTGGCCATCATTTAAGTTACACCCTGTATATTAAAAAATATTTTTAAGGGTTTCTTGTTTTGACAAAAAACAACAAAACCAAAAAACAAATGAAAAATTATTTATTTCAATCACTGTTAATGAATTGCCCGAAAATAGCTTCAGATAGTTAAAAGGCATAAAAATAAGAAAATGCATTCAATTTATTTTCAAATAATGAAAATGAACATCTTATAAACTAAATATTACATACAGAATGTATTTTTTAACCTCAATTATATTTTTCCACTATTCTCTCAATGCCTCTTAATATTTCATTAGAACATAACTTTGATTAGCCCTCTACGACAATACATTAGAGCATGCATGGGGGAGCAGATCTTGAAGTTCTTCTTATTTGTTGATATCTACATCATCTGGATGATGGTCATCAAAAGTCAATAGCATCACATTCTGACTGGCAATGGGTTAAATAATTTATGTTGGCCACTGCAGGTCTGACAACAAAAAAAAGTGGCTTGCACAGAGACCAGCCATAGACCAAATAGGTTTGATCCCTAAATAACCAATGAGAGTCTGAATACAGCCCGAGTCCTTATACAGAGTGTTCATCATGTTAAACAACTTCATATCTGAAACCAAATAAAAATTTTCTCCACTTCAACTCAACTTTTGACCATATTTCCCTAAGCAACGTTAAATTTCCTGTAGGACCAGAGTATATACTTTTATTTTCGAAATAAATAATAATAGATAATAAATAATAACCACGGTATTAGCTAAAACTTAAAGAATATTGAAAAATTCAAATTTAAAAAACTTTCTATGTTAACAGCTCTTTCATAAAACTCTCAAAGTATCCACAAAACTTTTATCCATTTCCATTTCTACAGGAAGTTAGGAAAATATAATCAGGGAATTAGGTGCATTGGCTAGGAGTTGATCGTGCTTGTAAAGTAATAAATTAGCATGTACATTCTGAAAATCCACATCATGAAGAGGCTTATTGAAGGAACCCCTATATAATAAACTCATACAAACGTGTGTACGTATAAGGTGTGCTCATACAAACACCTTTATAGAGGTGGTACGTCTATTTGGATACCTAATCTGACACTCTTGCAGCGAAGCAAAGCAAGCACAAAATCCTTACAGAAAATGAATATCAATGTACTAACATCTACTAGTAAACTAAAGACTAACTAATGATAAATTCAACCCCAATCTTAATATAATTGGAACAGGAAGAAGCATGATAAAAAAATATATTGCAGGATAAAAACAGAGCATAATAATTTCAAAAGTTAACCCTTCGCATTCTCACTTTCATTTTTGCTGGCATCACTTTCATCAGAATCACCATGTTGAGTATGTCATTCAAAAGCTTATAAAAAGAAAGTTTCTCAGAACTTATTATGCCGAATAATGAGACACATTTTTCCATATGTAATTGATTAACGCAACATAATTTATTTAGACAATACTTGAGACATAGATATAGTAAACGGTATGTATAAGCTCAAACTGAACCTTGGAACACATGTCAGGTGTGTAGTAACACACTGTTATTTATAACAGCTAACCAACGTATAGTTATTTATAACGGTTTCCACTACAATCTCCCCCACTTATTTATGGACAGGTCCACTACACACGTTGGACACATAGTCCTCAAGATACTTCGGCTTTTTCCGGCTCCTGGTAGGCCTAGGCGATGGAGGCACAGAAGGACCAGGCTGAACAGGCGGTGGCCTTGGATTGCATGGATCAGACAAGTCGCGCTGTGGACTACTCACATGTGGTGAAGGAGGTGTTGGCGATTGGTGGTCTAGTGGCAAGCTTGTAGTTTCAGTTTTGAATGGCACCCCCATTCTGTGCTGTGGAACCAAAGGAGTTAAGGAGACTTCTTTCTTCGGAACCAAGGTGGCGACCAGTTGATTTATATGCCGTTTCAGGGTGCGACCTGTGTCCAACTCGACAATATAATGGTACTGGCCGAGTTTCCTCCTGATGGTGCCAAACGTCTTGGTTCCCTACGCGAATCTTCGCCTGCACTCTGTCCCCCACTTGAAGACTGCGAACCCGCAATGAAGTAGGCACAGTTGGAGCCAGAGATCTGCTGTTTGGTATCAAAGCATCGAGACGGGTACGGATCCTTCTCTTTAGGTACAGTTCCGAAGGAGATAGACCTTAGGCTAAGGGTGTTGCCCTGTAGCGGAACATTATGTTCCGCAGCTTAGAACACAGTGGAGCAGGATCATCAGCAGCAGCCTTGAGTCTTCGTTTCAATGTCTGGATGCTGCGTTCTGCTAGACCATTCGTGGCTGGATGATTTGACGCGCTAAACTTTTGAAATATCCCACGCTCTTTGCAATACAGCTGGAACTCTTCACTTTTGAAGATGGCGGCGTTGTCTGAAACCATCACCGAGGGGTAACCATGTACCGAAAATATGCCTTCAAGCAAAGTTGTTGTTGAAAACGAGGACGGAGCATCGCGGATCATGCGAACTTCTGCCCACTTCGACTTTGCGTCCACACACATCAAAAAGAAATGGCCATCGCAAGGCCCCGCATAGTCAATGTGCACTCTCTCCCAATTCTCATCAGGCTGATCCCAGTGATGAATTGGCGCTTTCTGCGGACTGTGACGGACTTTGGCCCAGGATTCACAGCTCTTTACAAGACGTTCTATGTCCTTGTCGAATCCTTCCCAGTAAACGTATCTCCTGGCGAGTTGTTTCATCTTAGTTATTCCCAAATGCGATGCATGAAGCTCTTGGAGAATTGGCACTTGGAGAGACGTTGGGATTACTGCTCGATCGGAACGGAATAACATGTTCCCGGAGACAGTGTACGAGCTATCCTTGCGGCTGGTCTTGAGCTCCTGCAGTAATGCTTGCAACTTTGGGTCTTTCTCAGTTTCCTTGGCTACTGTGTCTGCCGTGATAGCCATACTGGAGATCTGGAGCAGTGTTTCAGCATACAGAACGTTGACTTCCTGATCAATCGACATTGCTTGTGACTCACTAGCTGTAGAGACTGGTGCCCAGGACAGACAATCGACATTCTCGTTCTCTTTCCCTTTCTTGTATCGAACGGTGTAGTCGAGTCCACTGAGAAAAGAGGCATACCTCAGTAAACGCGAAGAGGTCATCTGCGGCAGTGCCCGGTCTGGATGAAAAATCCTCGAAAGTGGCTCATAGTCTGTGACGAGAACGAAACGTTTGCCGAGTAGGTAGTTAAAGAAGTGTGTTGCGGCATATACGATAGCCAGGGCTTCTCTGTCGAGCTGGCTGTAGTTTGACTCAGCCTGCGTCAGAGCTCGTGAGGCGTAGGCGATTGGACGCTCGTGGCCATCAATTTCATGATTAAGTACTGCTGCTATCCTGGTTGGCGAGGCATCAGTTGTGAGAATAACCTGTTTTGAAGGGTCAAACGGGATGAGCACCTTGTCTGAGCACAACTCTGTCTTGAGATTCCGAAAGGAGGCCTCAGCAGCTGCAGACCAAAAAAATCGTTCACCCTTCCTGAGTAAGCAGCGTAGCGGGTAGGACTTCGAAGAAAATCTGGGATAAATTTGGAATAATACGTGATTAAGCCAAGGAATCTCCTCAATTCATCCACATTCTTTGGTTGCGGCATCCGCAAAACTGCTTGAACCTTAGCTGGGCACTTCTGAATTTGATTGTGTGACACTACATGACCGAGGTAATTTCTGCTTTCCTTAAAGAATGAGCATTTAGCACGATTGAGATGGAGATCATGTTCTTTGAGTCTTTCCAAACATGCAATGAGAGTTCTGGAGCACTCTTTGAGATCTGAGCCATGACAGATGATGTCATCGAAGTATGCCTCGACCTTTGGTATGCCGTTCAGCAATTGACTTAGGATCCGGTTGAATTCTGCTGGAGCGGTCTTAATTCCGAAACTGAGGCGATTCATTTTGAACGTACCTTATGCGTTGAAATCGTTTGTATCTTGCTGCCTTCTTCATCGACCCGCAAATGCAAATATGCCTTGTGTAAGTCCAATTTACAAAAATACTTAGAATCTCTGAGACTATGTAGAACCTCATCTATTCCGCGGATAGGGTGATTTGAGGCAAAGAGTCTGGAGTTCACCACACACTTATAATCCACACATAGCCTTACACCACCATCAGGTTTAGCTATCACAACGAGTGGCGATCCCCAATCGCTTGATGCAACGGGACTAATGACTCCTTGAGACTCTAGCGTGGCTAACTCTCTCAACTCGCTCTCGCATTGCAAACGGGACATCCCGTTCACGGACGAAAACTGGTTTCACTCCTTCTCTAAGTTGAAGCTTAACTGCAACGTTCGGAACACACCCGATCCTTTCTTCGAAAATGTCTTCATATTTCCTGAAGATGTCTTCGATCGGAGTGACTGCGTTGACATCAACTGGACGGAGAGCTGTGTTTTTGTGGCTATCAATCTCATTGAGGCTGATCCCGAGACTACGAATCCACATGCGTCCAAGTAAAGCGTCATGTCCTGCTGGGACTATGAATAAATCGGCTTCCATTGAATTCCCTTTGTATGCGACTGAGACAGTAACTTTACCTTTAGGCATGATGAGGTGATCTGAGTAAGAGCGGAAAGAGACTGGAGTCGGTTGCAGCGGTATGTTGAGTTCAAGTTTCTTGAAAGCAGTTTCTGAGATCAAGGAGAAACGTGCACCTGAATCCACTTCAAACGATTGCGGTTTATTGTTGAGAGTGACTGTGACGATGTATTTATCGGTGTCTGGTCCAACTTCATACAGATCTTCGACGGTTTCAATCCAAACGATACCATATTCGTTGTTAGGGTGATGATCCATACCATATTCGTTGTTGGGGTGATGATCCTCTTCCTCTTGAAGGTATTCAGTTGACAGCTTCTTGGTCTTCGATTTCCGGAGCAGGGTGGTGATACAGACTTTCCTGAAATGACCGATTTTTCCACAAGAGTGGCACTTCATGGATTTACGCTCTGTTCTGCAATCACGCGATTTATGGTTTGAGCGACCACAGTTGAGACAAAGGCCATCGAGACCTAATGATCGATAATCCACACGGCTTCTGGTGCTGCGGGACTGAGAACGAGGATGCGGACGAAAGCTGGACTGACGACGATTGTCTTGAGACCCAGAACGCTGGCGGCTGCGACAATTTCTTTCTTGACGACGATCAATCTTGTTTGCGTCTGTAACTTGATCCTGTGGCTTCTCAGGTAGCTTATTCAATTGACCCGATTCGAATCGAGATGCTTCCAGTGCTGTGGCCTTCGTTACAAATCCATCGAAATCCTTGAGGGTTGTGTTTTGAAGGATCTGTTCACGTATCCATCCAATTGTCCTTCAGACCTCTGATGAACTGAGCACGGAGGAATATTGTGACTTGATATGCTTGTTTAAAGCAGGCATATAACAATTAGTAAAAAAAATAAAATACCTTTTAGCGGTTATAGTATTGTTAGCGGCACTCAATTTTCCCAATGTTTTGTACTTTTATCCTCGTCGCCAACTTGTTGTGACAATGGGCCGAATAATGAGACACATTTTTCCATATGTAATTGATTAACGCAACATAATTTATTTAGACAATACTTGAGACATAGATATAGCAAACGGTATGTATAAGCTCAAACTGAAACTTGGAACACATGTCAGGTGTGTAGTAACACACTGTTATTTATAACAGCTAACCAACGTATAGTTATTTATAACGGTTTCCACTACATTATTACTTTCTTATTTATAATTGTGTGCATTGACATTTATAGCAGGTGATGTGTGTCTGTTAATAATTAGAGCCTGGTATATCTGGTTATAAGTCATCCTTCATCTTACTTTAAAGTTTTTTTAACCTGAAGCATGATTTTTTAATAATGTGGGGTTGTAAATTGTCATAACATCCCATTCTCACTTGTTTTATTATGGAAAAAGTATTAATCCACAACATCTCTCATATAATCCTCTTTTCCTATCTTCACATTAAAGTCAACTAAAACCAATGTCAGTTCTTTGCACTTTTCAACTACAGTTAAGTCGGTGATTCATAATAATTGGTTTTGCTATTATGTTCTCTTTATTCTGTTGGGACATATATGCTGATATAATGTTGACGTTTTGAAATTCCTCTTTCGACCAGATTGTGCATAGACAGCTACTAGTTAGAAATGATGAAAACCCTCCCATTACCTTTTGTTAATAAAGAACCTAGTTCTGACTTATCAGGTTAATTGATTCTCAGGTCCACTGTACCATAAAATATAGCCTTCATGTTGTTTTTTTTCAAAACCAGATTAATTGAACTAACTTCATGGCCCCACCTAGTCATGATATAACCTGTTATTGTTTAAACATTCCATGCGACTGTTTTCAAATCCTGTTATTTTATCCTGACAGTATTACCTGACAGGAGATACTGGATGCCCTTACTTCTCCAAATACTGCCCCTGCTCAAAGATCCAAATGGAGAATTTTTTTACCTCTGGAATATCAGGATAATTGAGTATCAGGATCCATTAGGTCCAGTGTAGTAGAAAAGAAAATCTTTTCTTTCAATTATTCCTTGCTCTTGCCAGCCTATTTCTTGTAGCAATGCTATGTCTAACAGAATTTATTTATTTTTCCAGCAAACTTCATAATTTTCCCAGGTTTTATCATTGTTTAAACATTCACTGCACCTATTTTCAAATCCTGTTTTGTTATTTTTAAGTTAATTTCATGAGATACTAGATGCCTTAACTTACCCTAATAATGTCCAAGGTCGGAGATTCAAATGGGAGACTTCTTCAGCAATGGACTATGATTGAGTATCAGGCATCCATTATAGCATGTGAGATGGTCTGCTTTAATTTACTTCACCTTCTCGACTCTGTATTTTTCCAGTGAGAATTTGTAACATCCTAACGAAACCCCCAACCCAGAGAACCATAAGAATTGATTTTGATGCCCTTAATCAATAGGCAGTCACATAAACCTCAGGTAAGAAGTATTTTCTACCACTTTACAGTGATCTACCCAACTAAGGCTAGGGATATGTCATTAAATAATTAATTACTTGGTAATTTAACACAACACAAATTAACTTATTCTATTTAGAACTGTCTCTTAGGTAAAAAAAACCAATTCCCTGCCAATGGAACCCCTATCACTTTCTTATAAACTCAGTGGTTTTCTAGGCAAAATTTACTTTCCTAAATATATTGAATCGCTTACTTTCACTCTCAAAATTACAATTGGCCTGTCTCTTCATTCACTTAAAGTTGTGATTTTATACAATTAATGTGAAAGAATGGTTGGAGAACAATCCCAAAAGTGCCAGTGAGAACAAGAGACCTCGTATTTCAAGAATTTTGTGGAAGTATACTGGTGAAAAATACTTGGCCAAAACACTCTACAGAAAAAACTATATACAAAGTATATAAATGTTGAAAATATATGATGTTATACAATTTTGACCATTGTACTTACAGTATATATATTATTCAAATATTTATTATTTATATATATTTTAATTATATATTTTTTCATATAATTTATAACTTTATATTTAACTTTTACATTATCTCAAGGTTCTGTTAATAAAATTATAGGAAACTTCTGGCAAAAGGAATAATGGTTTATTTACACACATTGATTTTACAATTGACATGCAAATAAATTACGTACGTAATAAAAGAATATTGTTAAAACTAAATTTACGTATTTATACTGGCCAGTGTTTCTTTGTGGATAATCTTCGGTTCATCTGGAGCATCGCGTGGTCCGGATCCTCTTCTTTGTCTTGAGTCTCCTTTGTTCTATGCGTACGGGGTGAAAGTGAAGAGGTCTGACCTTGTGCACTACGAGGCCGTAGCGTGTGTCCCGTCTCTTCGGTCCCAGATGAAAGAGTGTCTGTTCTGCTCTCATGCCGGGTCAGACACCAGTGACCTTTCGTTGCCATCTTGATCTATTGGCCTCTTTGGTTGTTCGGATATTTATACTTTGCTTAATTTACGTAGCTTATAAAATAAAATATTTATATTAAATTATTGACATTATTTATGTTAATATAACGACAATAAAAACGTTCATCCTTTCATAGGCATGAACCACGGATCGTTCGTACTTTCTTCAACGCTTGCTTTTTCCGAGTTTATTTAAAAAACACCATTAAAAATCATAACATTAAAATATCACAACAATATATATATATAAGTTAATCGTCGGCGGTTAAGCTTAAAGAAAGAATAGGAAAGAGGAAAAGGAACTACACTCTCGAACTTCTGAAAAAGAGACTGCTTTATTGTCTTTAGTAATCCGACCTACATAGGATCATGGGTTGTTTACCTCCCATGATCGTATTAGTTTACAACATAAACTTGCCTCTGGCTTTAACTTATATGTATATACTGTAAGTACAAAGGTCAAAATTGTATAATAACATCATATATATATATATATAAATATTCATTTTTTTTATTTTATATAAATTTTAGCTCTAGTTATTACAGTAGCCCTCTGAAAGGTATCTTTGGCTCTTTTTATCCATACCTAATTGTATGGATCTACTGTTTCTTCCACGAGCCAGCTACAAAAGCAAGTAGTATTAAGATTATGCTTCCAGTTAATGTCAATTGTTATGACCGAAATGGGGAGGGGGGCCCAACAGTTATATCTGTTATCTTTCTTAACACAGAAGGCTCATCTTACAAAAAGAAAATCTTAACTTTGATTATTTTCAATTATATTTGTTAGTTATTAACAACCAAAGAAAAAATTTATTAGCAGGATCTAGACTTGACCTGTGAACTCCACAATATCTAGCCGGGGGGGGGGGCTCTACTAACTGTTGTGAATAAAAGACTACTTAATCTTTAACACACCGATTAAAGTTTAATTTAGGTATTTTACTTAGAGTTTATGTTTGGTCTAGAAGAATGTTATTCAGTTTGATTTAGTACAGTGCTGATTTTTTTTTTTTCATTAATAGATTATTAGGTTTAATAGGCATTTATAAATTTTCAAAGTTGTACAGCTAGTTCTAATTTTATTAGAGTTAAAGCTTAAAACTTAATTTTCAAAGTAATTTTATGTATTCAAGGACTGCATCATGACCAGAGGCAGAGGGGAAGAGAAGTTAAAAAAAAAAAAAAAAAAAAAAAAAAGTAAGCGGTGCATGGACAAAGTGGATAAAGTAAGTACATATTGAAATTTATTATAATAGAGATTGAAAATTTTCTTAATGGTAAAATTTGGTGTCCAACAAGGAAATTTAGTCACAAAGAAAGGGACCCTGCTTTTAACAAAACTCTTTGTAATTGTTTTGATTTAGGTAAACAACCTGCCTGTGACTAGTCTAGCTAAATTCATTTAATTGTTTATTTCTAAAATCTGGTTTTACAATTGGTGTTTTGCTAACTATCAAAATCGTGCAAAATAAGGTATTTATTGGTTTATTCTATGCTATCATTATTAACAGTGGACGGCCCATGAGATTTTCCTCGGGTGAGTTGTTTTATTTGTGTGACATCAGTAAACAGGCCAGCCAGATTACTTCTACAGTGAAACAGAGATAGAGGAACAGGCTAGAAACCTAGTCAAAGCATATCTACAGATTTGAAAAAAGAAGAGCTTATGAATGAAATCACACTTTTTTATAAAATGCGGAGAGAGACAAAACTTAGTGTAAGTGGCCACTTGTCATCTGCACTAGATCTTTTGAGTTAATTTAATGGCAAAAAAATTGTTACCGTGTTCAGAATTTATTATTAGAATAATTATAACTTTAACTAGAGTCACTTGCTGTTGAAATATTGAGGACAGGGCATGTTTTTAGTCAAGGGCAAGAGGAAAGAAAAGATACAAAATGGATTAACGGTTTTTTGATTTTTTTAATAGAAAAGTGTAATTTTGAAAAAGGGCAGGGCCCCAACTCCCCAGGATTGCCTTTTGTCTCAGGCCAGTCCTACTGAGGCCCCCAGGAAAGTATTTTATTTAACATTGTATGTTAATTAATACATTTGTGATTGATTAATACAGACAGACAGACTTAGTCCCATGAATAAATAATATATGGGGAAAAAAATACATAAATATGAGTAAAAAAATAAGATAAACAGTGTAAATAAATGTATTTATCTATCTAGATACTTTAAATACCACGGTTAAATTATTTGTAATCTCGTTATAAAAACAGTTTATTTTTATAAAATGTTCTGTCACATAATATTTTTCAATTTCAGATTGTGTTTCATCAACACACATTTATGTTTATCATGAGGTTTAAAATTAATTTTTGGAGTCAGCTTTACTCTCAGATAAAGATAATTGTCCATTTTTTCTATATCCACATTTTTGAATTTTCATGTTTCTTTTAAAAAACAATAACTTTAAATTTATTTCAATTCATTATTACAGTACTAATCCGACCTCAACGGGACCAGGGAGTAGGTCAGAACGGCTAAAAGGTTGGATTAACCAGAGAAAAAACAAATACGTGTTTTACAATTTTTTTTTATTGAAAGTCTTTATTAAATCGTTCTTGCTTTAAATGACAATATGAAATTGAATTAAACAAAATAATATATTGTAATGTTATGTTTAATATCAAGAAATATTAAAGATAGACATATAAAATAGATTACATTTGCTATTAAGGGTTAGATCCCGCACAGGGGAAGATGAGAGATAGCGGTGATAAAACCACAGACCAGTAGGAACAAACAACGACTAGAACTTGGTGGAAGGGAGAAATGATGAAGTAAGGTGTCTGCAAGATGAATACAGCTATTCTGGTAAGTACGGCTGAAGAAGGAGGCCTAGATGCTTAGGAGAAGACGTATGCTGCCACAAATAATTGAGAGTTGGGGGCATTAAGGGGAATGATCCCTTCAGATTCCACTCTTGTAGTATGTCTGAATAAATGAGACACATAGAAGAATAACACATCGACACGGATGAAAGACTTCTCTTATCAACGTGTTAACCCAGGCACCTGAATGTATTTCAAGGGTGGACATACCAATGATAAATCAGTTACAGTTCCTACGTTAGAGAGAGTTTAGGACCCCTACCCATAGTTTTCAAAAGTTTAGTGTTCATTATTAATATTAAATATGAGGACATTGATGTTTAGGATAGTTTAAGGTTAAGTAGATTTAAGTACGAATGTTACCTTGTCTGAACCTAATCTGAGACTTTATAGTTATTAAGATGATGAATATGTATATGCGTTAATAGTAGGCTATTAAATTCGCTTCAATATAACTTAAACAACTACTTAGTCTTGAGACTGTCGGTGGAGTCGGCTAAACATTTTCTTTTATTTATTTGTTATTTGTAATTATTATTTATTTGTTGTTTGAATTACCATTTTCTCACCATGAACATGTCAGTTAAATCGATTCTAAGAATATTTAATGAATAGGCAGTGAGGGTCCAAACATGGACGGATTACATGGAGAGATGGAATAGGGGAAGTCGAATTAGCAAGGTTCTACTGTATGATGCATATTAAGCAATATTTTATCAGCCTATTTATCATTTCTTCTTGAATCTAAATACTCAACAGTATTTGATTAATGTTGGATGGATCCAGAAAAGAATGAACCATGAACCCTATATATAAACAATGTAAAAAAAGTCTAGTTTAGTTAATTAAGATTATACTAGTCACCTATAATAAAGTGCATTTATCCTGATTTTTCTGAATCAATGAAATTGATTAAAGGGGCTTTAAAAGAAGCGAACAGAAAGAGTTAAGGTAAAGTTTGGTCGAGACCCATACTCAGTACCAAACCACTCAGAAAAACAACCTCGGCCTTTAACTGCTGCTTCATTGTTGGCAAAGAACTCTCTTCATAGGTTTATTATATATGTTGGCGACATATCCAGCTTAATTCATTAAAAAAAAAACAGCATTTATTCAGCTCAATGTACACTTTAGATTAATATTAGCAAATAAGTTAGACATTTATTTCCCTTTGTTTACATGGATGTGTGTGAACTTATAACTGTTTACTGATTATCTACAGTGGAATTAATACAAAATATAATTATGCACATATAAATAAACCTGATTAGTCGTTTGTATTAATTTTATTTTTCATTTTGGATAATCAGAGTTTTGATGTATATAATGCACTAAAAAAGATTTTAAGTACTGGAATACATAACATTTCAAATAATGTATGAATAAATATTCAAAATATACATACCAAGAATAGTGAAACGTTTATAACAGATATCCGGCCAAGGTTATCACCCAAATATAATTTATTTGTATCCTTAGACCAAATTAGTGCTGTGATTACACTACCGTAATGTTCAACAGATCTGTTTATAATTCTAGATTCACCATTTTGAATTTCTAAGACGCAAGTAACTCCTTTAGATGATGAAAATGCTATTAAATTTTCATCAAAAGACAAGGAAATGTTGTTTACTGGACCCTCCTAAAATAAATTGTGATAAAAAAAAAAAGTAATTACAGAGAAAACAGCTAACAAAAATTTATAAAAATAAAAGTATTTAATAAGTATATTCTATCTTAAATATTTATTTTTATAATATAAGGCTCAATGATCAGTTACCAAATAATATTATTAGCAATACATATTTTTTAAAACTCTCATTCACCTTTCTAATATTAATAACCTTTCTCAAATTCATGTGATAATTAATATCATCACAGTTAAAATTATATAATATTATATAACTAATATTATAATTTATTATACAATAAAGATAGTTTAAGTAAAATTAGGTTAAATAGTATAAATGTTTAGCGTGTCAGAATCCAACCTGAGATTTTCGTAAGAATAAATTATTTAAATGCAATTTATAATTAAAGTTAAATGCTTTATAAGTTTGTTATATTTATCTTAGTAAAACCTGATTTTAGTTATTGTGGGTAACTAGGATGTTACAAATCATTGCTCACATAGGGTAACATTTTATTAACTTTATAAATTTCTACAACACGTGGGGCCACGTGTCAAAGAATCAAAATAAATTAAATTTAGATTGAATAATTGTACACCATGTTAAAACTTTATATTAGCCATAAAACGAGATCTTTATAATATATCTGGTTCACATTCTGGCCATCATATAGTGTACAACGTGTTTATAGTGTTTTCAAACCAATCCTGAATTCTACTAAGTTTATTCCTTAATGAACTTAACTTTGTCCTTCCTGTGGGTCTTCTGGGACCTGTGTCGCAGCTCCTGCAAATACCACCAACCCATTTTCCAGAAAAATGAGTTATATGAAAATTTTATTTTGAATATGCTTAGTGCCTCGACCTGACAGGGATTAACAAGACTTGCCCTCACTACCATCTTTGAGCCAGTCAGCTATATCATTCATAGACTTTCCAGCCAAAAATGTTGCACCTACAGTCGACATCAAAGCAGCACCAACCAGATTCCCCAGCCATGTTTGTCGCTAAATCAGTAAAACAATGGAGGGACTTCAACTCCCCTTATTCTCTCACCTGACCTTAAAAAGTAAGTACTTATTAGCAATTCTAGCTCTAGATTTCGCATTCGGACTCACCAAGACCTCTTATTATCTATCATAAATTTTCCAAACTTGATTTAAAGCCTTTTCAAATGTGAAAAAGGAAGAAGATACTAAAAAACATCTGAAAGCCTCAACCAAGTCACATAAAAGGTACGGACTTTAACATATTTTGTAGGAAAATCTCTTCCATCATTAACAAGCAGTTTTATTAATATAAAACAACTAGAGACACCACAATCATCATTACTATATTCGAATCAACTAAACAATTTCCCCACTTCAAACAAACAAACCTTGCAACATATTCAGTAGTTACTGAAAAATAAAAGATGAACAAGAGAGTCTTGCCAACTTTCATGCTACCCATTGCATAATACACAACTTAACCAACTTAGAGCTATAAAACACTTAAAAAAAACTTTCTCAGACTCTAATAACAAACTGACTCGCAAAGAAGTAACTAGTCCCTGCCTGTAAAGGTCCTGACTTTGCCCGTATCACTCCAAATATCCTTAATATTTTTCACATAAATTCGTTTAATGACCTGACCTTCAACTATAACTCGGTCCTTGGAAGCACCCATTTTATTCTCCGTCGGAAAATTATGCAATTAAAATGATCAACAAAAAACTCTCCTATCTACTTTCCTGCATCTTACAGGCCTATTTCTCCCCTAACCATCTTTAAAAAAATCCAAAAATCCTTAAAAAACCTCTTAAACAGATAACAACTTTCCTCAACCCTCAATATAGAGGCCTAGAAACCTTCAATCCACCAGTGTAACTATTTTTTTATTCTTTACCAATCATTACTTCGAAAATGTACATTTTCAGGTGATTAAATGGTCAACATTTAATAGGTGGAAATGATATTGAAGATCATTAAAATCAAACTAGCATTCTTCAGTACTCAATTTGTTAATCATACAATTTTGAAAAATGGTATTCACTCTCTTTTGTTAGTTTAAGTAACACAAAATATCAGGAAGGATTCTAGTAAGAATCAACAAGTAATTGAAATATCTGGGAGTTACAATACTTTTTAAAAGGAATGTATTAAGACATTAAAATTTTATTCTCTTTTTAGCCTAATGGCATACATACCTTACTAGGAATGAGTTGTAAAAATACACAGGGGTCTCTTCTAAACACATAAAGTCCTCCGCTAGTAGCACCCAGGATGAGTAAATTATAAGAAACTTCAAAGCATGTGTACTGTAAATATAAAATATTTATTAAAAAAGAGTACAAACACTAAATTGTTTACCATTATTAGACAAAGAAAAAAAATGGTGTGGAATGTGAATAATAAGAAATAAAACACCTTCTGTTTCTGCACAGCTTCACTGATTTATAACCAAATGTTTTCTGGCATGAAACCTATAGCACTTGCTGGGTTGGCTATTAAACGAAGTCAGGCATGGTGCTCAAACCCTAGCCCATTGATAACACGTTTAACCATAAACCAATAAAGCTGTGGAGAGGATATTCATGTCTTAAAGAAAAAAAAATGGCAGGGCTCGGATTGGAACCCAGGACCTCTATACAAAGGGGGCATCTTTGCCTAGTTAATTTATAATATCTTTAGCCTATCTTATAAAGCTCTGAAAAATTTGACATTAGAGCAAAAGTTTTTCAAATGAGAGAGGGTGTAGTCAATTTTAAAGATGTTAAAATTACTGGAAATTGTTTGACTTTTACTGAATTATAATCAGTATATTTGCCAAATAATCAAAAAACTAATATGATTACATAACTACAACTAATAATTACTATATTAAATTGTTTACCTTTACACGATTCGACTTTAGGGGTTGTTCAATGCATTGTAATTTTTGTTTTTCAACAATTAAGTAGTTGAGATTGGCCTTAGATGACGACATTTACAAGCTATTAAAATGGAATGCATATATGGGAAATAATGCAGCCACTAAAATGGTACGATTTCATTCAAAACCTTTAGTAGAACTGCATAGTTCGTGAACGAACTAGTTCAAATGAACTATTGCGGTTGACCAACTGAACTAACCGGTCTTTGTTTTAGTTAACTAAGTTCTTTATATAATCCCTTCTCTCGTCACGTTCCCTCATTCCTTAGGCATCCCACTCATGGGATACCAGATAGGGGCGAGGATCCAAAACCATTCCCAGTTCATAGTTCAGCCAGTCCCAGTTCATAGTTCAGCCAGTTCCAGTTCATAGTTCAGCCAGTTCCAGTTCATAGTTCAGTCAGTTCCACTCTATAACTAACCCAGTTCATAGTTTAGTCAGTTCCACTTCATAGTTAACTCAGTTCAGCCAGTTCTTTCCATTTTTTTCGACCTCAATATTTTTATCCATCCCTGCTCTTTCCACCTATATGCAGACGACACTCTAAGTTACCTGTGCTCTCTTAGTCAGCTCAAATCTACCTTCCTATTGATTCAGTAAGACCTGGACCGTGTTAAAGCTTCGGCCTCTCTCCACAACCTCCAGTTGGATGTGAAGAAATCCAAGGCAATCGTTGGCTCACGACCGCTGTTCGAAACCCTACATGATATTCCCACGTAAAAACATCAATGCTCAAACTATCTAATTCTTTACATCAGTCAAAAACCTAGGTTTGGTCCTTAACCAAACTCTATCCTGGAAAGACCACATTTTCCAAATCAACCTCCGATATATTCGCACCTTCAAACTGCTCAACCGGTCCCGTTATCTCGTCATTGAACAGTCTCCAACTCCTGGTTTCCCCTCCTTTCTACCCCACTTTTACTACAGTTGGGTGATATATGGTGGACTCTCTGAGGATCTCGAGGATCGGTTAAAGCGGCTGATAAATTGTTTCCATAGATTTATAATCGGGATTCCCAGAGACTGCTTCATTTCGAAGTAGTACTCCGAGTTCGGGAGGCAGTACTCTTCTTCCCGTTGCCAATACTTCCTTGGTTCCCCCCTCTTCATCATCTCTAAATCACGACTAAAATGCCTATTTACCTTTACAACCTCCTCCAATTCAAATCAGTGATCCTATCCCGCAATACTAGATCCCACCCTTTTCCCCTGTATTTCCTTTAACCGTTCCTTTCTTATTATAACCTTCATAATGAAATTACTCTTGATAATGGACATCTGTACTACAATGATCGGTCATTGGTTCCTTTCAGTCAAACAAATTACATTTTGAAGCTTCTTCATGAAACACCTAGGATTTGAAAATGTTAAAAATAAAATAACAAACTTTTTTTATTGGCCGGGCATTTTTTCTGATGTAAGGAATATGATTCGGTCGTGTGAACCATGCCAAAGGTTTCAAAGGGGCAAAATTGAAGAGCCCCTGTATTCGGATGAAATCACTACTATTCCATTTTAAAAAATAGCAATGGATATTGCAGAATATAGCAAAGATTATTTTCTTGTCATTGTTGTAGAAAACTACTCGAGATAGGTCGAGGTTTTAAAAATTGAAGATAAATCAAGTCTATCTGTAATAAAAATGATTAGGCCAATATTTGCTAGATGTGGTATACCCAAAATCGTTGTTGCTGATAATAACACGTTTCTGTCTAGCAATTTGGATACATTTGCAAAACAGTGGTGTTTTGAAATAATTACAACCAGCCCAAATTATCTTCAAAGCAATGGGCTTGTAGAAAAAAAAAGGTTCGTGTGGTTCCATGCTCATGAAATGTCTATAATAATCAGGAGTTTGATCTTTACCTCCTGAATTAGAGAAGTTTTAGTGCCACAGGCCTGGGTTACTCTCCTTTACAGTTACTTATGCGTAGAAATCTTAGGACAACGTTACCTATCAGGATCAATGATCTTAAACCTAAAGTTGTGAATGATCCTATTATAGTTGATAAAACGAAACAAGAGTTTTATTATAATAAATCTGTTATATTGGGAAGAGAGGCGGTAAAGATAGTAAATGAAATGCATTCAACATTATTGTCACACTGTAATTAACACTACGGGTACACTATGGATATTTACAGATACACATATTACACATGGGAGAGGCATGGGATGAACACCTATGGACATAGCAAAGATTACACGTGGACACAACAGTCCCGCATCTCACTAGGCCAAGTAGTCCCACAGAGCAAGGTCCATTGCCCCCACCCCTGGAGATCCACTACCTTTACAATTGTTTTTTTATATACACAACACTCCTTCCCCCTTACATTTTCGATATTTTTACATAATTACTTGCAACTTATTACTAAGGCTTTGTTTAATATTTTGAATTTAATTTGTACAACTTTAATCATAGTCAATATGACTAAAACGTCTGGGCAGGCCTACTACCCTTCTTTCCCTGGGTTGTCTCATGCCAACCTCACAAGCTCTATGTTCACTGACCCTCACGTCTTGCCTTTCCCTCTCAGTAATGCGCGGAACCAAATCAACATCCTCCTGAAACGAGGCTTCCGGTGGATGAAATTTGTCATCTAAATGACTAGTGTGAATCTGGTTAGTATAAACATTATAGACTCTATCTGACGACTTTTGCCAAATATAAATATTGACTTAATTTCAAACAAGCTCCAGTTGGTGTCCAAGTCTTATTTCCACTTTGACTCCTCAGGGCTATCATGACTAAATCATTCACATTAAAACAGTTACCAATCCAGTTTTGGATTTAAAATAAATAAGGGAATTCCTGAATTTAAAATTGGGAAAAAATCCACATGAACTCGTTCCCACGGCCCCATTGATGAAGGCCAGGACATTCTTCATTTTTTTGAGTATCGTTAAGATTCTTTTGACAATTGTAACACGATTGGACTTTCTTCTCTATATCGAAATCCATACCTTTCCGCCATACTAACGACCTAGCAAACATTTTTGACCCGACTATTCCTAGATGACCCTGAAGTATTAAGTTTACAACGTTATTTTTTAATTTTCCCGGTATTACAATTTTGTCCCCATATAAAGTAAAAAGTAGGTAACGATTTTCCGACATGATATTTTTACTTTTTTTTAACGCTAACTCACATTCAGCTGACCAATTAAAATGTTTATCTTTCCTCAGCAACTTATACAGTGATTCTAACATATCAGGACACATTTTAATACAATTTCTATAAAACGAAAAAATATGATGAATATCATGCATGATGATAGTCACATGATAAATATGACTTGACTTGAGTGACATTTGTTAGTACTGGACAATTAGGAATTTTTTCTATTTTATCTTTTGACGGTTGTTTGCCAGCCGCATGTATATGAAGACCCAATAACTCTAGTAAACCATTTGAAAAATTATACCTTACTCAAATATTTAATTCACTTAGTGTTGGTTCCAAATGAATCCAAGCCCAAAGTAATTTACCTTAATAAATTAACGTGGTTGTCAAAATGGAAGGAATTCAATGGTTAAATAGAATTTTATAGACAAAATGTTTTATTAACCAAAAACAACACTAGGTTAAGGTTTAAACGAGGGATGACTGATTTTATAATGAATCTAAATCATGAACAGATTACATCTAACTTACTAGCTACAAATAAAATATCAATCTTACAAGTGTAGACCAATGTCTTCAATCTGATGTAGAAGCAGCCTCAAAGCCACGGTCAAACGCAAAGGCAAGCGTCTCCAACACGTCCGCAGTCAATGACACCGGAGAAACGTGAAATGCTCTCTCGAAGAGCTGCCAAGCAAGAGATTCCTCCTCACTTCAGAGCAACTAACCCAGTCAAGACCTACTACGGACACTCACCCAAAGACCAAGCATAGCCATCAGCTACCAGCAAGTCCTCTCCACTGCCTCGTCCCGACGTATATATGTTCACTTCATGGACCATACCTATCTCTCTTCGACAGAAGGCTTTTTTCTTTATGGCCCTTTGTGATCGTGTATGTCTTTTCACACCATCTTGCGAATGTGTTATTAAGGTCTAAGGGTCACCCTAGCTGCTCCAAGTCCAAGTCAAATATCCCTTCTGGCACTTACTTTCGTGACAGTAAACAAAAGAGGAAGATTTGTAATCCAACAATCTGCAACAGATGGGGTATGTACCCTTTCCTTTATTCGGCCTATACCTAAAAGAGTTTGTGGTATGCCGACAGTTGGCCTTAGACCCCCTGGCCTCAGTTCCTTAACGTTATTTAATAAGTGTACACTACATTCTCCATGTCGGGGGGTTGAACATATAACAACACAGTCGTTACTGACCATTTGTATTTGGTACTACGGCCAGAGGACTAGCCCACTAACTAAAATTGACTTTACAAATAGTATCCTTGGACTCAAATCTACAATTATAATCAGAGGTGACTATGGGACTAGCGCTCATCATCCAGTTTGTGGACTCAGCACCAGTCTTGCACTCTTCATGGACTAACCTGATTTCGTGGTAAGATTAGGCTACCCCGCAAAAAAACAATAGTACCCAACACAATGATTTAGCCATTAAACACCTTTTCACAAAAAAATTATCATATTAAAGTTGTAACTTATTTTCACACAATGATCGTACACTTACATCCTCTTTGGGCAAAGAAGACTTCTTGACTTTCGTTATTGAACAATTCTTATTTGTTAAGGGCTTTTTTTAGTTATTTTCAAACAAGCATAGTTTTGTTCAACTTTTTAAATGGAATAAGATTTTACCTCTCCTGTATTTATGAAATATTTACATCATGAATAGTAAAGGTGTTCATGAGCTATCACTTATGTATACAGAATTTCCATTGGTTTTGCATAATGAAGACTACACTGTATGGGAAGGACACTTGGCAGTCTCTGTGAGTCTTTATGTTTAACTTGTGGGCCTGTTTATTTGAAAACACCAACCACAAGTGATGCATCACACAATCAACAGTTTTCTTAAAGCTGGGGAAGCGATTTTATTGAGAGTTTTAATCACTTTCAGTATAAATAGTCCATTGAAGCCCCAACATAAAATAAAAATTATTTATTGTAACTTGGAAATTTAATTTGAGACCTTATTTATTGTGGTAGATAGTGGTTATATTTTAATTACAAGTGATTGAATAATCATTTTACCTAAGTGTCATCGCTTTACACGAAACTGGAGTTAGGAAAAAAAAAATCCAGTACATTTTTGATGACAGTTTTAGTCATTGCCCTCTTAAACCTCAACAAATGCATACTATTAATCAGGATATTGTGATGTTCAATATGATAGATAAATATCAATTATTTTATTACTAATTAATTCATTAAGCCATTAAATACCAAATTAATTTTTTGCTAAACTTTTTTATTTTGTTTAAAATTCTTATTGGGATAACCCAAGAGAATGTAGATATTTGATTTTTAAAATTTTTATAAATTGGATAAATTTACTGTTCTATAAATAGATCAGTGGTGCAGATGCAGGGGCAGGTATTCTTTAAGATATTCTAGATAACAAAAAATTGCCGTGTTTTTACTTTAAGAAGTAAACAACATAACAATTTTTAAACATACATTATGTATGATTCTCTAATATTTCGATGAATACATTCACTGAAAACTAAAGAAATGAAGATCTGAAAACTGTATTCATTCATGAAAAAAGTATATAGGGACATGTAGTATAAGAGCATTAAAATGGTATGGAACTTTAAATAAATTTCATGACTGAGAGGGTCTTCTAGAACTGGTAGTAGTTCCTCAACAGTCCTTGTCCAAAGGAAGACTTCTGAGGGATCATCACCCTCCCTCCTTCTTGCTGCAATATAGGTTAAATTAATATCAGTAGCCACTGGTACCTCATGGAGCCCACAGCTCGTAACCTAAACAAACTGGGTTTCCTCTTATATATTGCTTCAGAGAATTATTTCCATAATATTTTACTATCATTTTATCTGCAGCACATTTTTCTTAAAAAATTCCAAATTTTAAAAATGATTCATTTGCCACAGTTAAAAGTTGGTGAACTTTGAACCCTTTATCCTTCTTTGATTCAACATTTAAATTCTCTTTCATCTCTCTCTCTCTCCCCCTCCCCCTCCCAATCCCTCCCTTTCAATAAATAATTACAATTATCTTATTACGAAATGTCATTAGCTTCTTGTTTGCATCTTTAATGTTCATCATTTAAAGAGGTGATATTTTGCAAGATAGTTAAATTTGATGCTTTAATGATGCAAAAAATAAAAGCAACACTATAAGAAATAATAATGTCATTGATTGATTTGTTATTAAAAAGTAACTTACTTAAAGTATCAGCTTAAAGATCTCGAAGTCCTGATTAATAATCTGTGCCAAGTGTTGAGATTTCAATAGACTATAATTACAAAAAGTTATAAATGTTATGAAAACTGTTTTCACTGTCTTAGCAAAACACTTAAATGTGTTATATATCATACTTGACATGAATTTTATGTTCATGGAGTGTGTTTATTTTTCAGGATAACCAGTTTAAAATCAAGATCCTAGTGCCATTCTATCCTTCCATGAATGATGCAAGTTTTCAGTGTAGTCCATCTATAAAATCATTTCTTCAGTCACAGATTGCTAATGTAAGAATGTTATGTTCTTTTAATTTTCAAATATAAAGCTGATGATATATTTGTATGCGCACACATATCCTCCCTCGTCTCTCTATCTGAATGTGGCGGAGTTGCCATGTATGTGCAAAATAATTAATCAATGTTAACTTTTTTGTAAATTGGGAGAATAATATAAAATATTAGTAAGTGCAGTATATAGATCATGATAAGCATGAGTATTATTGTATTTTTTTTAGAATTACCTAAGCATGTTGTAAATTATGTACAATGAATAATTCTAGGAGATATTAATATTAACATAAATACGTCAAGTAATGAATTTTACAAGACTCAGTCTCTCTCCTTCTCCCCCTCCCCTCTCCATCATAAAACGTTTTATTCAGCAATCTGAATAAAAGGGAAGCTATAGGCTTCCCTTGCAAACTAAGTATATGTTTTGTTATTAAACTATGAAATAATATTTTGACTGGTCCCGGGACCTCCCCAATCGATGGCAGAGACCCCCTACATCTGTTCTATCCCTGCAAGACCAACGATTGTCAAATCTTTTTGACTCTCAAAATATTTTATGTTTCACTGATAATTATTGAGCATAGTGGGTTCAGTACCACAACTAAAAATTAATAATCTATTATTTTTACCTTCCTCCTTCCTAGTTTTCAAGTCCTGTCTTTCTAAATTTCTTCTTTCCTTTCCATCTGCCTCCACCTAACTATAATAATGGGGTAATTATCAACAAGTTTCAGCCTACAATATTTAATTTGTTATTTATGGTAAATTAATTTACTTTGTTTTCTTTTTATTTAATCTATTGTCTATTTCCCAAGAATGTAGAAGGTGGAATATCTTGTGAAAGCTTGTTAATTTTTGATCAGTTATTTATTTAAAGCATAATCATCTGGAATTCTAAATTTATCAGATGCCTTAGCCAGACCGTGGCTTTATATTACTTACCAATTTTATTATTCTAAAGACTTAGTCCCAGAATAATTTTTTTTTTTTTTTTAATTTCAAATAATAAATTTACTTAAGCATTTTTTTTTACTTGTAAGGAATCAATTAGTTCACTAATAATTAGGAAATTTCTCTTAGAGAGGAAGCAAATTTAAAATTGGACCATATTGATAATAGATTTAAAAAAATTGAGGAAGGAATTTAAAGTTAAGTAATGATTTTGATAAGCTGGCTGAATGAGTCTACTGAATCTGAAACTTGATTTAATCATAACATTTTTTGATTATTTTCTTTTTATTGTTTTAGTTAAGAAAATGTAAAACATTGCTGAGTTTAATATACTGTATCAGTCATATAATAAAAACTAAATTATCAAAAGTAACACCGTGTGATGAGGTGTGGAACAGAAATATGGTACAATATAGTCATATAATTTTATCAGAGCTAGAGAAAGCTTTACCCAAAGAAAACATCGTGGAAATAAAAGGAAATTTTAAGGTGATAAAATTGAAATATAAAGACGGAGATGGAGAAGAACATTTTTTGCAATTTAATGTTGCCCCTGATTATCCTAAAGGAAATATTAAAATTTTGGAAGTAGATTTACCAACAGAAGTATTAGGATTATTAAACAAAGTAAGTTTATATTGTCTATTTTCTGTTTTTGTCTGATCAAATTAACTGAAGTTCATGGAATTAAATCTCTTGAAAAGAAAAACTAATAATCTTTCACATGAGAATTGAGTAACTTGGTATTATGCTATGGGCAACCTGCTAAAAACAATGATGGTTATATTAGATTTATACAACTCGAGTTCCTTTAAGCTTGGTAGTTAAATTTGCATGGGTGTTATGTAAATAACATAGTTGAAAATAATGTTTTCCTTTAATTAATTTCTCAGTATATGTAGATTAAACTTGTACAGTGTATACTGAAAAGAAATTGTCTTCATTCTGTTGTTGGTTAAGGAAATTACAAACATAGCAAAAATTGCTCTTATTTAATAAATTACTGTGCATTAATATATTATATGCTTTTAGGTAAACACTATGGCCAATTTATATGAGGTATTTAAGCAATGTGTTGATTCACTTCTTCCTTTTTGGAATTTGTGCAGAAGGTTAGATGAAAAATCATGGGTTGTGGACCCTCAAAAACCCCAAAAAAGAGATGTTTATCGAAGAATCTTAATAAGTAAAATATGCTAAATTAATTTAACAAGTAATAAAAAGTAGATATTTAATATAACTTTGTAAGGTTGCAACAGTTTAGTCTGTATAATTTTACTTAATGTTTATTCATGAAAATTATTTCCCTTGGTTACTGTTAGTTAAATTAGATATTTTGTATCGGTCGATTGCTTAGCTACTATTATACACAATTTACTACGACTATGCAATTTTTATTGGTCTGCCTGTTGCAATATTGTAATATAGAGAACCAGGAACAATGATGGACGATGAAACATGAAGCAAGTAATGGCATTCAATTAAGTAAGTGGCGAGAAAAAAACATTTTGAGACTCCTCTTCTGAAATCTTCTACACTCATGGGCCCCGAGTCTTCGCTCCTATCATCCCACCATCACACATATATATATACAGTCTATTCATACCTTTATACCCATTAAGTTTGATTCTCTAATTCCTTCACCATCATTTTACCATTTAGGCTAGAGATCAGACACGTGTGTTTTTTTTTTTACTATTATCTTCGTTGGTTGATGAGGTATATCAAATAAAATGAAGTGTTTTTGGTTAAACATTCTAAGTAGTTTTCTCAAAAATATGAATTTAACTATACATAAAACTACTAGCTTAATAGGATGGAATTGGTGGTCAAGACCAGTGAAAAATGATGGACAAACTTTAGATTGCGTATAACCACTTACGATGGATGTCCATTGTCATAGTTAGATAATTATTACTATATATATATTAGTGTTTATATATTACTATATATATTAGTATTTATTTCGCAAAAGCAGTTAAGTAGATTTTGTGCAAAATTGGTTTATCTAAACTCGCTGTGCTTTTGAAGATTGATGATACGTTGAGGCATAGTTTGTAAACTTTTGGGTAGAATCTATTACATAAAGAATTAATCTATTAGTTTTGTAATTTTTTTTTCATTTTCCTTAAATTTAATACAGTTTATAGTACAAAACACTTAATTGACTGCAATTGTATTATGTGTTATATATTACAGGTGAGCATCTCTCAGTAGTTTTAACTTTCAATCCAATCGATTTGTCATCTTACCCTGATGTGAAGTTCCTTGGTTCTATTAAAGCAGTTGCAGAAGCTAGACAAATTTATTTGCAAAATCTCAAGGTATTAACTTTTTGAAGTTATATAAAATTGTTATACTAACCACCATTGTTAAGTGTTTAGGGTAACCACTTCATTATATGAAGATCTGGGTTCAAATTTCTAGAGAGGGAGTGACTTTTTTCTTAAATTTGACTCCTTGAATTAGGAGTATATGGTTCTTGGCATGTTAAAAAGCCTACCTGCTATAAATGGGAGTGGTGTACATAAGGGTGTAAAACTACAAAAAAAAAAAACTACTACCAAGTTGTAAGTTCATGATGGGTTTTTTCGACTAATGGTGTTACATCCAATCTATTCTAAGAACAATGATAACAAAGGTTGTTATTCAATTATTCTTTCAAATAATCTAATTGTATCAGAATAAGTGAGGTTTTGAAAATTACATTTGAAAAAATCATGGATAAAAAATAATTTTTATAACATAGTTAACATACTTGACTATTTATTTGTACGATTAAAACAAAGTAATTAGATTATTTACATACACATGTTAAGGGTTTATTTGTCAGGTTATAAAATGAAAAAACTTTATTCTGAAACATTGCCCTAAAAATAACAAGAAGAAACAAAATAGGAATGTCTAGCTGACGAAAAAAATACATAACATTACACAGATTTAATAATAATAATACCATGTACATATGTATATAGCTATGGCTATGGGTTAAGTACCGTTGAACTTTTTTCTGTTTGGGGATGTTAATATCAACAATTTTCACTCAATTCTCCACGTAGTTTATAAGGAGGATATCATTTAATTTTTTATTTATTTATTTAAGGTGTTTGGTTGGGCAGATGAATTAGATGTTGCAGAAAATATTTCTCACTTATTTGGAATTGAAAACCTACCAGTCAGAACTTCAGTAAACAAAACTCTAAATAATGAAAAGGAGTGCTTTATCTGTTATACAACTTCAATTGGAAATGAAGAACCTCCATCAAAGTGGTGCAATAATGTTAATTGCTCATCATGGTATCATCATTCTTGTTTGCTTCAGGTAATTATTAATAATATTCTTGCAAAAATATTTTGGCCTTAAAATTTTACTTCTTCACCTTACGATTCATTTATCTTTCACTGCAGTTATTGTAAGCTTTTGGAAAATTGTTGTTGCCTAATAAGGTCCTAGAGGTCTCTTTTCCTTTAAAACCAGAATCATAATATTTACCCTCCTATTATGGAATCATTGTTCTTTGCTTCATTACGATGTTCCATAAGTACATGATTTGATAGTCTCCTAAAAGTTATCTTACTATCTGGAATTTCATATCTGATATTATGCTTTATTCATCTTGGTTTTTAGATTCACTAGCAGAAAAAGTAAGATGAAAATATAACATGGGAAAAGTCAACTTTATTCAGATGCAGCTCAACTTGTATTTAAGATTTAAAGTGTTAATTTTTCGGAACCAAGTATTTAGATCCTAACAAAAAGGCAATACAATTATATTAAAAAACAATTAAGTTAATTATGATGCAGTAAGGTTTTAGTTACGGTAGCAAAAACAATTTCAATGGCTGTAATAATATTGTACTAAAGCCTCAACTTATAGATAATATTAATCTGGATATAAAGAAATGTAATTGTATGCTCTATTTAATTAATATGAAAAGAGTTTATTAAAGTAAAGGAAAATATTTATTTTTTAATTAAAAGTAATTCATTAATAATTATTAATTATAATTAACGTTTCGTTATTATTCATATAGCTGTTTTTATTTTAGCATATTGGGGGATCAAATAAGACTTTCAAGCAAAGTATATTCCTTGATATGAAAATGGGATTTTGTAAAAATTGTGAATGCACCTTTGATGACAGTTTTAATGACTTTATGTAATTATAGTTATCTTTAGTCTCAATATTACATATTGTTAATCAGGACATCAAGATCTTGACTACTGATCTTGTTAATCAAGAAATAAAAATACTTTATTTTGATCTACTCAAGTACTGCGCCTGCGCTAACTATATAAGTCGTTTTTCACATCGCTCTGCAACAAACTGTTCTTGTTACCGTTCGTAGGAAGTGCCTAGTTCGCAAAACTGTTCCAACCGACCCTTGGGCGAACCGTTCGCGGTGGACTGTCTACAGGTCAGTGGAAAGAGGAACATTATTATTGCTAACGTAAGTTTTTCATCTCACAATTCATACAGAGGGCGGCCATATTGCAAGATATCAGTCAGCCGTGCTGAGAGTGGGGATAGGAGTGGGGATAGGAGTGGGGAGTCCAGCTGGCCCACTCTGTTCAGGCATCTCATTACGCCACAAGCTATTAACACAAATATCTGTGTTCGAGGCTACACAGTTTTTTTTTTTTTTTGTTTTTTTTTTATTCAATTAAAAACTATTTACAAGAATATGAAACATGCGTTTCTATCAACAAGTTATATCAGAAAATAAAAAAAAACGCTCAAGATCATTGGGACCTACGCCCACTATGTCACCAGTCAAACGCAAGCCACGGCGATCTAATCGGAATATCCCAATAAATTCCTCAGCACCTAGCAGCTCTATGGAAGAGATACCACCACAACCCACCACATCAAAACAAACAACAGTAACTGATGAGTCTCCCTTTTTCACACCCAATAGTTACGAGGTGTTGAAAAATATTGAGGTAGAGGACATGGACTCTACAACAACACCCACACAGCCCAAGCCACCAGCGATATTCGTTCGCAACATTAGTAATTTCAAATTACTATGCACTCAATTGAGCAAAGTTGTAGGTACAGGCAAATATACTTGCCTCAATCGATCTCGGGACACAAAAGTTTCTCCGGACACTCCTGAAACATACCGAGGAATTATAAAATACCTAGAAGAAACCAAGGCTGATTTTCATACCTACCAACTAAAGCAAGAAAGATCGCTGCGGGTGGTGATTAGAAACCTGCATCCCACAACACCAGCGGACGAGATAGAAAATGAGCTGATAAGTTTAGGGTACAAGGTTCGCCAAATCACGAATGTCCTCCGTGAGGAAAGACAAGAAAATGATACAAGTATCAAGAAACCAATGCCCTTATTCTTTGTCGATCTAGAGCGAACAGCTGGAGTGGAGAAAATCTACGAGCTTAACCACTTATACTACACAAGAGTACAGGTCGAAAAGCCTTACCCGAAACGAGACATCGTCCAATGCCATAATTGCCAGGCATATGGGCACACAAAATCATACTGCTACCACCCTCCCAGGTGTGTAAAGTGCAGTGGGCAGCACAAAAGTGAATTGTGCAAGAAGCCCCTAAAATCACCTGCTGTATGTGTGTTCTGTCAGCAAGGCCACCCGGCAAACTATAAAGGCTGTGAGGCTTATAGAATTCTAAAGTCCAGAAGCGAACAACGTCGTCGTCCTGAAGAAGAAACATCAGCCACAGGTAGCCCAAGAAGCGCCCCCACCAGAAGTTTGAGGCCTTCAGTCTCTTTTGCTGACGCAGTTCGGAACAGAGAGCAGTCACAGGCATTGCCCACACCTCCTCCGCAAGTTCTTCTTTCCCAGCACTCCGCTCATCCCAGCAATCGGCAAACTCAATCCCATCCTCAACCACACATCTCGCATATCCCGCCACCTTCAAGCTCTTCAGATCTCACCAGCCTTTTAACCTCATTCCTTACAGAGTTCAGAACCCTAATTACACCTCTCATTTCCCTTCTTACAAATCTTGTCTCCTACCTTATCCCCGTTAAACAAAATCCATAAGTGGATCCTTCCGATTCCGTATCCATTCTCCTTTGGAATGCGAATGGTGTTCGCACCCACACTAACGAACTGACAGCACTACTCCATGACAAAAACATCGATGTAGCTCTTATTACTGAAACAAGACTTACAAGTAAACGACCATTTACCGTTCGACAGTACCAGACTTATCGAACTGATCACCCAGATGGAAGAGCTCATGCAGGTACCGCTGTCATTGTCCATAACTCCATATCCCATCACATAGTTCCTTTGGTAGCACATGATTTCCTTCAATCCACTGCAGTGTCAATCACCACCCTCACTTTTCCCCTTACTCTAGCATCAGTGTACTGCCCTCCCAATAAATCCATTCCCGATTCCCAATTCATCTCCTTTCTAGACTCCATCGGGCATCGTTTCCTTGTGGGTGGGGACTTTAACGCAAAGCACCAACACTGGGGCTCAAGATCCACAAATACACGAGGACGTGCTTTGCTGTCTGCACTCGCACGGAGACATTGCTCCACTATCTCTCCTGACACAGCCACCTATTGGCCATCAGATCCCAACCGAAATCCAGATCTCCTTGACTTTTTCTTCTACAATAGTTTAGGAACACTAAACTATTCACTCAAGCGCCTCGATGACCTCTCCTCTGATCATAGTCCTTTATTATTAACCATTTCCCTTAGACCAATTCACAAACTGCCTCCTCCTTCATTTATTAGGGGCCCAGTTGACTGGGACCACTTCCGTCAGCTTCTTACAGAGTCCGTAAACCTCAAATTATCCCTGAAAACATCCCAAGACCTAGACGATGCAGTGCATTCTTTCACTACTCTGGTCCAGAGGTCGGCTTGGGAGGCATCGTCACCCCATCGTCACCCAAGAATCCACAATCATAATCGTTTACCTCAGCATCTCAAAGATCTAATCAAATCCAAACGCCGCTCTAGAACAGTGTGGCAAAGATCCCGGCATCCTGCTGATCGCCGCTCGTACAATCAGTACTGCCGATTGGTAAAGCGGCGATTGGCATCCTTCCGTTCTGATTCTTTCAATTCCTACCTCTCCTCTCTGTCTACCAGGGATAACTCCTTGTGGAATGTAACCAAAAAAATCCTAAAGTATCAACCTGTTTCACATCCACTCCGTCGTGATGATGGGTCCTGGGCGGCCTCGGATGGGGATAGGTCGGAGGAATTTGCTCTGCATCTTACCCATACTTTCACACCTCACCTTTCTCATCAAAGCCATACTCACAGCAAAACTGTGGAAGATTTCCTCACTTCACCTATTCCTCTCTCTCTTCCACCAAAAGCCGTTAATCCCTCTGAGGTCAAATACCTTCTGAAAAACTTACCTTACAGAAAATCCCCTGGATATGATCTCCTAACTCCTCAAATTCTCAAACAACTTCCTCCTAAAGCCATAATCTTCCTAGCCTATATATATAATTGCATTATCCGAACGACGCACTTTCCTCTCCTCTGGAAACATTCCATTATTGTCCTATTCGCCAAACCCGGTAAACCACCCAATGACACCTCATCTTACCGTCCAATTAGCCTACTCCCTATCCTCTCAAAAATATTTGAGAAACTCCTACTAAAACGTCTACTTCCAATTGTTGAATCCAAAAACCTTTTTCCCACACACCAGTTTGGTTTCCGCCAACGACATTCCACTGCTCAACAAGGCCTTCGCGTTGTTGATCACGTCTCCTCAGCCCTTGAAACCAAAAAGTATTGCACTGCTGCCTTTCTCGATATAGCTCAAGCTTTTGACAGGGTTTGGCACGCAGGTTTGCTCTACAAGCTCAAAAGACATTTACCACAGACCCTTTTCCTAATCCTACAGTCCTACCTTTCAAACCGCTTCTTCCAAGTCCGCTGTGGCTTAGAATACTCTAACTACTATCCCATAAATGCAGGAGTTCCACAGGGCAGTGTCCTAGGCCCCATCCTCTATAACCTATACACCGCTGATGTCCCCTCTACTTCCAACACCTTCTTGGCCACATTTGCAGATGACACTGCAGTCTTGTCATCCCACCCAGACCCCGACATAGCATCCCATAACCTTCAAAAACACCTTAACGAGATCGAGTATTGGTGCAATCAATGGCGGATCAAAGTTAATGAAGCAAAATGCTCCCACATTACCTTCACCCTTTGTCGCAAGACTTGTCCATTAGTTTATTTTAATTCTATTCCTCTCCCAGTAACCGAGACAGTACGGTACTTAGGCTTCCATCTCGACAAACGACTGACCTGGAACCCACATACGAGACTAAAAAGACAAGAACTAAACAGACGCTTTGGACAACTGTACAGACTACTTCAAAGGACATCCCATCTCTCAATAGAAAATAAACTACTAATCTACAAAGTTATACTTAAACCAATCTGGACATACGGAATAGAGCTATGGGGGACAGCAAAAAAGTCGAACATCAAGCGTATCCAATCCTTTCAATCCAAAGTCCTGAGAACAATAGTAAATGCCCCTTATTATGTCAGCAACAAAACCCTTCATAACGACCTTAATATACCCTACATTCTAGAACTCATCCCTTCCAAGTTTATGAAATTCCACAGTAGCCTTTCCAACCACCCTAATCCTGTAGCACAGTCTTTGCACTGCGCCACTCATCCCTATAATCCTCCTCGGAGACTGAAACGGCAGTGGCCTCGTGACCTGCTATAATCGCGTGACAGTGGGAGTCCTGGCAATGGCCAGTTTCTCCAATCATGTCCTATTGTATGAATGAGTGAGTGAATGATGACTGTAAATATGGTATGAATGAGATCATTTATCTGTATTATTATTGCCTTATAAAAGGCAGATTGTAATTATTGCACAATAAAGTATTATTAAATTATTAAATTTTGATCTACTCAAAATTGTAGAAAATTTTATTGATTATTAAGAGGCAAAGAAAAAAATTTCTGGCAAGATCAGGAATGTTAATTATTAAATTATCTTTAGCTTCTAATTATTAATAATTGATAATAGTGGAATCTATACCACAGCAAAAATTGCCAATACAAAAAAAAAAATGATGCCAACTAATTAATTTATGAGACTTACTCGTTAAATAAAGAAAAGGTTGCCTATTGATTTAAATAAATTCTAAAATTAAATAATACCTAATACAGAAGAAATGGTGTGCAGCAATGCAAATTATGAAGGAAATTATGACTTGGGGTGATTCCCATAAAATTCTGGTGATCTTGTTCCAGGTTCAATAAATTTTGTAAGGTTACCTTATTGGGTGATATGTGATAGTTGGCAAACCCATCACCTCTCCCCTCTTCCTTTGCTCGGGTGATGTAGTGTTTAACTTAATCATGGTGGTCATGAGGAACACCAAGTAGAAACCAAAGGACTCTGTTAAGCTGAAACCAAGTACTCTCTGTAACTGTCTAAAGGGTAAGTCCAGGGCTTACGACTTGATGTTTCAGAAGAGTTGTTAGTGCCTGGCAATACTTAACAACAACAAAAAATAGCAGCACTAGTACCTGTCAAAGTGTAAATTGCTGGAAAATTCAAGGGTTGTGCTGCTGAGAGGATCTGATGAAGTGAAGAGCTGGTAAAATGAATGTTCATCTTGAGAGGGTATGTTGAATGAATGTTCTTCCCGAAACACTCATGTTTTATAGGGATTGCTATTTTTGTCATGTACTCCTAATATCAATTGGGGATTCCATCTAAAATTTCATTTCTCTAGCTGAAACAGGGGTCTTACATAGACCAATACAAATAAACAGACACATAGGTGAAAACATAACGGTTTCTGACTTTGAAAACTTGCCCTAGAAAGTCACTCAAAACCACTTTTGCAACTGGCGAAATGAACTTAAATAAATAGCTGAGGTGAAGAGATCAGAAAATGTATAACAAAATATTATTATGTTTATGAAAAAATTACATACAATAATAATCAAATAAAAAGAAATTGGGTTTAAGGTTTAATTCTCGTTTTTTTGCTATTTCAGTGGTTGCAGATAGTTGTGACTAGTGCGGAAATCAGTGATCATATTTCTGGTTCATGTCCCTATTGTGGCGAGGTGTGTAATTTTTTTTATTACTAGTTAGTTTGTGTAGTTTTTAATAGTTTTAGTTTTTCAATTTTGAGGAGCAACATAATATAATTGGAAATTAAGATCAGTAAATATTACTGTCCCCATAATTTCTTATTAAAGTTAGACGTTATAACAATGTTTTGGTATTTTTTTCTTGTTTTTGTTTCCCTGCTCATGTTATAGGTATGATATTTTCTTCTGGTGTAAATATTTTATATTTCTATAATATCTTTTAATAAGGCAAGAAGTTTCATCCACTTAAAAAAGAAATTATCTACAACCAGCATTATTTCAGTAAATAAGTTAATTTCAGTTACAATTACAAAAAATTACAAGAGCTTACTGAAAATTTCCCTTAAACCCCATATTCAATCTGTTTAGAGGCATATTGCCAAACAGGATGTTGGACCAAGTTAGCTGTAATGAAGCAATGTTAGAAAGCCAACCAAGATTTAGGCAATGATACTCCAAAGTAGATATTAATCTTACTCTGTTGGGAATAATTAATCATAAAAAACATAAGCCTTATTTATTTTTCAGCGTTTTCAAAGGTAAAATGAAAAAAAAACAACCTATATACCCTTCATTTTTCCAATTACCTCTCCTCATCTGTTTTTCCCCTCACCACCATTCAGAGCTCACTTGGGCGTGATCTAAATTGCTTTATAATTATTTTGGATTTTTTCTCATTTCCAGTTTAATTTTATTTTATTTTATATTTAATTAAAATCTTATGTAGGTACGTATTTTAAACCTTACTGTACAGGCATGTATGTAGCGGGAGGAGATGTTGAGATCTTATTGAGCTGTTGAAAGGTTGATGAATTTTTTCATCCAGTCATCTGGATCAGCCAGTGATTTGGGAAACGTCCTTCCAGGAAATAGTTTGATCAATGACATGACCCAACCTAGGTTTTTGCACAATGTCAAGGATTGGATAGGTCAAGGATCAATGGTGAAGAATGGAATTTCATTTAGGGTTTTGAAGAGGACGTGAACCAATTATAATTGCCTTTTATTTCTCCCCATTCAATTGAAGATTACGGAGAGGCCTGACTGGGAGGGAAGGATAGGTAAATTTGGGTATCGTTGGGATATTGGTGGAATGAGCAGTGATGGATAGATGTAGACACAAAAAAGTATTGGTGAAATTGATGAATATGAAGAATTGTAGGGAGATAGATCTTTAGCAATTTCATGTGAATGCCATCTAGACCTACTATGTTCGTTCTTGATCTAATGATTGAGGAAATGGGGTCGGAAGGAGAATTGTGAGAGAATATAAACTTGTCTGGGTAGAAATTACTAATGGTGTTAATGTGGCTGGAGGGGAGGTGTTGCGATAAAGCCGTCAGGATGGACAAAAAATGAGAATTGAGGTCATTTGGAGAAATACGGCAAACAGGAGAGGTATTTGGTTTATATGGGGGAAAATTTATAGAGGAGGTACCTTCTGGTGCCTGAGTCCATTATAGAAAATAACTCGTGATCAACTTTTGATTGGGGAAAATGAATTTTAGACTGAGTTTTTTTTTTTTTTCTGTTAAGGATTTTTAAGTGGGATTGATCTTCCAGGAATGGTACGGAATCTTTCTCCTTGATGTATTAAATCTTTAATTTTGTGAGTCAACCCAAGGATCTGGCATATGGAGGGTTCAGAGATTCTTAAAAGGCGCACGCTTGCTAAGGATGATAAAGAGATTAGTGGTAAGGAAATCGACGATATGATCAATAGAGGTGAAGGAGTATAAGAGGTCTCATTGCGTTGTCTCCAAGTCAGGTTGGATAGTTTCGAATGTCAGGGAATTATGGTAGGTGATAATCCTTGTGCATTTGACACAACACACTAAATAAAAGAGTCTGATTCTTAAACCCTCATTTTCTGCACACTTCAGTCTTGCTGTGTGGTGCTCGCTGGTGATAATTGTTCATGACATTGGTTGTTATGATGTTTGGATGTTCTCTCTGTTATATGGTGGTCTGTTCTTCAAAGATTAAACACTGTAGGCTCCAAAGCTGGTGTATGACTCATTTGGAGTGCTTATAGATTCAAGACTGAGTGCATGTTACCTTGAATCCGCCAGCTTAATGGGTTATAGGATTGGCCTTGTTAGTTTCTGGATTAAACTCTTGGTACATAGTGAATATTGCTTATAAAGCGTCTTCCAATAGGGACTTCCGAACTTTGACAGTTGATACTGGCCATATTGTTGAAGCTGCATCTGTCGAATTTGCTGTAATTTATTAAGTCTGTTTTACCAAATCACCATGGACGGATATAGCGTTCAACAACACGTGCAAATGATAAAATTGTTTTATCAATATGGGTGTTCTGTTCGGAAAATGTTCCGCGCATTTCGCCCATTTTATGGTCACCATAACCGTCCTACCGAGAGGACTATTCGCAGTGTGGTGGATAAATTTGAGTCCACTGGTTCAGTAAACAATCAACCAACAACCATACATCGACGAAATGCAAGATCTGCCGAAAACATTGCTGCTGTCCGTGAGAGTGTGCAGGAGAATCCGAGGCAGTTGATTTCGCGTCGCTCACAAGAACTCGGTCTTTCGCAGACCACAACTGGCGAATACAAAATTCAACTGACCCAGGAGCTGAAGGTAAACGACTATAGACAACGACGTGTGTTCACTGAATGGACCCTGGAGCAGTTGTAAACTGACCCTAATTTTCATCGAAAAATCATCTTCAGCGATGAGGCCCAAAAAACAAAATTGTCGAATTTGGGATGATAACAATCCACATGAGATCCAAGAGCCTCCAAAGCATCCCGAAAAAGTCACTGTTTGGTGTGGATTTTGGGCTGGTGGCGTCATCGGTCCATATTTCTTTGAGAATGATGTTGGCCAGGCCATCACCGTCAACCGCTATAGGTTGATGATTACCAACTTCTTTTGGGCTGAATTGGATGATATGGACACCAACGACATGTGATTTCAACAGGACGGCTCTATATGCCACACAGCTCATGTCACATTGGAGATTCTGCACAAGCGATTTGAGGGCATGGTCATCTCACGTGGAGGTGATGTGAACTGGCCACCGAGATCGTGCGATTTGACCCCGCTAGACTTTTTATTGTGGGGTTTTCTTAAGTCGCAGGTCTATGCAAATAAGCCACAAATCACAGCGGTCCTCAAAGCCAAAATAATCCATGCCATCGGTCAAATTCAGCCTGATTTATGCGCCAGAGTCATGGAAAATTGGACATTTCGAATGCGCGCCACCCAGCGAAGCCGCGGTGGACATTTGCACGATGTTATATTCCATACATAATGGCATCATTAGGCCTTTAAAAACGATTAAAAATTTTTGATGATATCTCACACACACTTTGTTTTATTTAAATTAAAAGATAATGAATATATATATATATATAATGAAAGGCCCTGTATATGTACTATAATAGTGCCTTCTAAGCCATCCCTCTTGAGGTGTATTGAAGGAAACACATCAGATTGTGATCACACAGATTTTTCATTTCGAACCTTAATTTGTTGAATAAATAAAATTTGTTGGGTACTTTGATCGCAACAAAATTAATATGAGAGAGTGGTCGGCTTTGGGACAACTTAACATGATCAGCATTGAAGTTAATATTCGTTCTTTATTCTAAAAAAATTGTTTAATCTTCCATATATTATTGAATACCATTACAAAAAAGTGAACATCACAAGCAAAGATTCTAATTAGAATTAAGTACCTTCAAAAATATCTAGGTGCAGGAATACCATACCAGAGTAGAAATATATATTCACATTTTAAACAGTGTAACAACTTTTTTGTGCTTGTGAGTTTGTCGGTCCGGTGCTGCACTCTTTGGGTCCATTTGCCTCAATGGTCATGTAGAGGCAGTCAAGCAAGCACTCTCGTTTGAGATGAACGGTTGATGAATGTATATTTGGTTTCATGGATTTTCTTTAAATGTTTTGATTGGGGAAGGAGTAGCCAAGGGTAACTTGCTTTATTTTCTTTTGGACTCAGCGGTAAGCATCCTACGTTTCTTAGTTAATATTGTTACAATATTAATTGTTTCTTAATTATTTTTAGTTGGTGTTACGTTGATGTTAATAAGCTGTATGTCTCTGTAAACAAAAATATATCTGTATGTTCACTTATACGAAGGAAATATACTTATTAGCTCTGGATCTTATGGATTTTTTGTGTTCTTGGAACCTTAAGGACCTCTGGACCTAAACCTAATCAACCTTGTCAAAACATATATACTGATAATAATAAAGAGCCAAAGATAAAATATACTGACAGGACCAGGACTTGAATCTGGGATCTCCCGAATACAATATCTAGTCAGGCGATGCACCAACTAAAATAGCCCTGTTTGAGTGGATTGGCTTCATAAAATGAATCTCATATTGACTAAGTACTCGTAATGGCTAAGCTCTCGTAATGACTGGTAGAGTCCTCAAATAAATATTGGGGAGTTCTTGGGTTCAAGTCCCAATCCTGCCAGTATATTTTTTGTTTGCGTGTTGATTATTTAATTTTAAGGAATATTTAATGTTAAAATACAGTCGAACCTCTGACAGTGTACCTGTATATCGGTACCATGTATTGTGATATTTAATGTTATGATTTTTGATTGTGTTTTTAATATAAACTCAAAATTAGCGGGCATAAATGAACGATGGATCACGATTCACGAATGTTAAACACTTAGTTGCGTTGAATCTACCATTAATATGTATAATACAAATAATGTCAATGATTTAATAGCAATATTTTATTTTATAAACGTCAAAACAAGCAAAGTATAAATATCCGAAACAACTGAATGGCCAATGCCATTAAAAAAAGTATCCAGAAGGCAGGGGAAAGTAATAAAAGGCTGGGTTCGAGCCAGACTCGCTCTCATTCTTCCGATCCGGCACAGAGACGCAATAAGGTCATTCTGGCACACACAACCCGACGGAGATGCATACCATGAGGCTGCTCCCATGCACTTTCACCGGTACGCATAGCACAGGGGCGCTGAAGAGGACAATCTGAACCACCCGAAGAATGTTACATCGAAATACTGGCCAGTATGACGTTAATAGTAATTAATGTAAATTTGAATTCAGTATAACGTTATGTGGTAATTGGGGTAATTTTAAATTATTTGTATTATTGATTAATTGTTGGATTGTTAATTATTAATTATGGGTAATTATTTGTATATTAATTTTTGGATAAATGTGTGTGAATAAACAATTATTCCTATTGCCAGAATTGTCCTATTTTATTAACAGAACCCTGGGATGGAGTAAAAGTTGAATATAAAAAATAAAGATAAAATATAGATTATAAAAAATTTAATATAAAAAAAATATAAAAAATTTAATATAAAAAAAATATATATAATTTAAATATATAAAAAATAAATTGTTGTAACATTTGGCGCCCGCAAAACAGGCACATGTTAATAAGGAAATCTGGTTAAAGGATTGATTGGATAAAAGTGTGTCACGAAAAATTGTGTTTAATTTGATATAAAGGTTTGGGTCTAGAGTTCAGGATTTGTATTTGTGGTTAGGATTTGTATTGTTGAGTTTAGTCATGGAAAACGATAAGCGTAGTGTCAATATTAATCTGAATGAGCAAAGCATAATTGATAGATATGTCGATAATAAAGAGAATGAGGTTAACAAAGGGCAACCACTTGCTAGTACGAACGGATCAAAAAATGAACAAAATTTTATTTTAGATGAATCAAGTCACGAGGAAAGTAAGATAGAAAAAATGCTTAGGTTAATGATGGAAAATATAAACGAAAAATTTGCCGAGAATAATCGTAGAATGGACGAAAAATTTCAGTATAACGTTATGTGGTAATTGGGGTAATTTTAAATTCTTTGTATTATTGATTAATTGTTGGATTGTTAATTATTAATATGGGTAATTATTTGTATATTAATTTTTGGATAAATGTGTGTGAATAAACAATTATTCCTATTGCCAGAATTGTCCTATTTTATTAACAGAACCCTGGGATGGAGTGAAAGTTGAATATAAAAAATAAAGATAAAATATAGATTATAAAAAATTTAATATAAAAAAAAATATATATATATAATTTAAATATATAATAAATAAATTGTTGTAACAGTATATCGAGAGGTTCAACTTATTACGTGGGCTACTTTTAGATCAGCTGTTTGCCATATAAAATAACTAATACCATAAAAAGGTTTGGCATTTAGCGACTTGAAAAAATAAAAAAATTAAATAAACATTAATTCTTTATTAATTCAATATTTTCAATACTTTTTCGAGTTGGAGGAAAAAAAACCTCTGAAATTTCAGCCTTCATATAGCATTTATGAAGCACTTTCTGAAGGAACTTAGTGCATTATTTATAATCTTTTATTTTATTGTATTTATATACATTGAGACTCTTTGTCTGTACAGATTGCTTACATTACTGGAGGTGCCTGCATGTTTGATAAATCAATATAACTGATTTTTGGACAATTATTATTTTTATTGCTTTTTCAGAAACTATGGTGTCGTTTGAAGAAGGATGAAAACAGTGTTTCACATGTGTAGATTAAAATTGTAAATCGCAATAATTTTTCAAAGAGAAATTGAAACAAGCCTTCTGGTGTAGTCAAATTATATATTGTGCACATCTTGTTAAGACCAGGATTAATATCAAAACAAAAATGATCTATTTTTGTATTTTTTAAAATTATTATATATTTTTTGGATCTTGTATTTACTGTTATTATTTATTGTTAGCAATTATTTGTATAACTTTAGTATCCACGTTTATTGTATCTTTGATAGTCTCAAGGATAAGCCTATATTAGAAAATGTTGATTTATGTAAAACATGACTTCACTTTATTGTTTGCAGAACATTATTATATTGAACAATAATAAAACAGTGTATTGAAGTGTTATTTACTAATAGGATAATAACAATCAAAACATCCTTATTAATATAGATTTATTTATGAGTTTACTATTCTTTTAGTAATAATTAAAAAAATCTCAGCTTGGGTTCTGACAAACAAACTTATACTTTTAATTTAATTTAATCTTAAACTATTGTAGACATTAATATATTTATATCTAACAAGAATTATGAACACTTAAAAACGCCTCTAACAGCAGAGAATCGTAAATCATATTGGGTACCTACAATTAGTATGAAATACATACTGATACACGTTCTGGGGTTAATCCATCGATAGGAAATTTTTTTTATCCGTGTTGATGTGCTCTTCTATGTTTCTTCTTCTATCACATGGATCCGACACACTTCAACAGTGGAAAATGAAGAGATCTCTCACCCCTTAATGCTTCCAACTCTTAGCTATGGCTGCCCACATACGTCTTCTCAAATGATAAATAAGGGATTTTGAACTGTCTTGTACCAGAAATAATGGTTGATCATAGGTTCTCTTCATACGGTTTTATGGCATCCAAGCAAATTCTACTGGTCCTTTTTATGTGTTTCTCAGCTGGAGATTCACTGTCTACGAGAGGAGTGGCTCAATAATTCATCATGATCTTCTGCAGATTTTGATGGAATGGAAGCGGTTCATCTTTCATGGCCTTCAGCCTAGAGGGTTTGAAAATTTCTTTCGGCCAATCTGTTGTAGCATTATCGGAGACAAGTATCCATGGGTTGAAAACATTGCCAGATGTAGCTCAATGGTTTTGGATGTCGGTGGGGCTTCATCAATACAGCGGACTTCAGGCCAGTGTGAGTTAGCATCAACAATGATTAGAAAATGTGTTCATTGCATGGGCCAGGGTAGTCCTGCAGGTGATCTCAATTTTCAGCTAGTTCCTCCCATCAAAAGATCGTATGAGGCGTTCAATGTCATGATCGATTCCAGTCCACAAACAATATCTCCGAGCAAGCTGTTTCATTTTTGAGACTCCTATGAGTGTTTCATGGAGTTATTGGAAGATTAAAGGCCGGAGCGTATTTTGGATGACAACCCATTCGAAGTTCGATTTTTAACTTGATAATGACTTGAATTTTCCCATGTTGGGGAGTTATTTGTGTAGATCGAAAAGCTTAATCTGATCTTCCATGTGGAGTTGGAGGGCATCGAACTTTGATTGTGGCAGCAATGTGAATCCTGTTTCGGAATCAACCTCAAATTCTTGTCATTGATTTTCAACCTTGCCAGATTGTTGTATCTACTCTTTATCGAGTTCATAACCTGATTGTAAACCAATTTATTCCAGATACATGCGATGGGGACATGAGAATATACAGTTAATAACAAAAAGTTCACTCACCTAGCAGTGTTCCCAACCAAGTAGTCAACATTAACACTAGCACACACAACTCCCACTGTCACGTATTTATAGCAGGTCATGAGGCCACTGCCACTTTAGTCTCCGAGGAGGATTATAGGGATGAGTGGAACTGTGTAATTACTGTGGATTAGGGTGGTTGGATAGGTTACTATGGAATTTCATGTACTTGGAAGGGATGAGTTCAAGAATGTAGGGTATATTAAGATCATTATGAAGGGTTTCTGTTGATGACATAATAAAGGGTATTAACTATTGTTCTCAGGACTTTTGATTGAAAGGATTGGATATGCTTGATGTTCGACTTTTTTGCTGTCCCCCATAGCTCTATTCTGTATGCCCAGATTGGCTTAGGCATAACTTTGTAGATTGTTTAACTTTGTAGAGAAATGGAATAAAAAAAAAACTAGTGGACAGGACTTACAGTAGAGGTTAAAGGTAATGTGGGAACATTACATTTGCTTCATTAACTAGGACTGTTGGATTAGGAAAAGGGTCTGTGATAAATATCATTTGAGCTTCTAAAGCAACCTACGTGCCAAACCCTATCAAAAGCTTGAGGTATGTCCAGAAAGGCAGCCAGTGCAATACTGTTTGGTCTCAAGGGCTGAGGATATGTGATCAACAACATGATGGCCTTGTTGAGCAGTAGATGGAACCAAACTGTTGATTAAGAAAACGGTTTTTGGATTCAACAATTGGAAGTAGGTGTTTAATATGGGTTTTTCAAATATTTTTGAGGGGATAGCGAGTAGGGTAACTGGACGGTAAGATGAGGCGTCATTTGGTGGTTTACCGGGTTTAGAGAATAAGACAATAATATAATGCTTCCAGAGGAGAGGAAAAAGCGTAGTTAGGATAATCCAATTGTAAATGTAGGTTAAGAAGATTACGGTTTGAGGAGGATGTTGGAGAATTTGAGGAGTAAGGAGATCATATCCAGGAGATTTTCAGTAAGGTACGTTTTTCAGATGGTATTTGACCTCAGAGAGGTTTGCAGCTTTTTGTGAAAGTGAGAGAGGAATAGGCGAAGTGAGGAAATCTACAACAGTATGGTTTGGATGACTAAGGTGAGGTGCAAAAATATGGGAAATACAGAGCGAATTCTCCCAACATTTCCCCATCTAAAGCTGCCCAGGACCCATCACTACAATGGAGTGGGTGTGAAAGAGGATAATATTTTATGATCTTTTTAGTTACATTCCACGGGAAATTAGCCACTATAGACAGAGAGGAGAGGTAGGAGTTAAAGGAATCGGATTGGAAGGATGCTAAATTCCTTAGGGTCTTAGGGAAATGGTTAGAATCAAAGGGATATGATCGGAGGAGAGGTCATCAAGGTGCTTAAGTGAATAATTTAGTGTTACTTATTAAAGGATTACAATACAAAATTATTGTAAAAGAAAAATTCAAGGAGATCAGGGTTTCGGTTATGATCAGATGGACAATATGTGACCGAGTCAGGAGAGATAGTGGAGCTAATTTCTGCGTGAGTGCAGACAGCAAAGTACGTCCTCATTTGTGGACCTTGAGCCTCAATGAGGTGCTTCCCACTAAGTTCTCACCCACAAACCATATACAATGGAGAGTAGAAAGGAAATGAATTGTGGATCCGAAATGGATTTATTAGGAGGGTAGTACACTGATGCTAGGGTGAGGGAGAAAGTGAAGGTGCTGATTGACACTGATTGCAGTGGACTGAAGGAAATCACGTGCTACTAAAGGAACTATGTGTTGGGAAATGGAGTTATGGACAATGACAGCTGTACCTGCATGTGCTCTTCCATCTGGGTGATCTGTTCGATAAGTCTGGTACTGTTGAACTGTAAATGGTCGTTTACTCGTAAGTCTTGTTTCAGTAATAACAACTACATCGATGTTCTTGTGGTGGAGTAGTGCTGTCAGTTTGTTAGTGTGGGTGAGACACCATTCGCATTCCAAAGGAGAATGGGTTAGGAGTCGGAAGGATCCACTTATGGATTTTGTTTAACAGGGATAAGGTAGGAGACAAGATTTGTAAGAAGGGAAATGAGAGGGGTAATTAGGGTTCTGAACTTTCTAAGGAATTATGTTAATAAGCTAGTGAGATCTGAAGAGTTTGAAGGAGGAAGAATATGCGAGATGTGTGGTCGAGGATGGGATTGGGTTGTCTGGTTGCCGGGATGAACGAAATGCTAGGGAAGAGGAACTTGCGTATGAGGAGTGGGCAGTGCCAGTGACTGCTCTCTGCTCCAAACTGCATCAGCAAAACAGACTGAAGGCCTCAAATTTCTGGCGGGGGGTGCTTCTTGCTTGTTTCTCCTCTTATGGCCAACGACATTGTTCGCTCCTGGACTTCAGGATCCTATAAGCCTCGCAGCCCTTATAATTGGCCAGGTGGCCTTGATGGCAGAGAACGCATACTGCCGGTGATTTCTGGTGCTTCTGGCACAATTCACTTTTGTGCTGCCCTTGACTGCACTTGACGTAAGTGATGGCCAAAGAGACCTTGACCGTTTTTTTTTACTTTTAGACATATGTTGTTGATAGAAACCCATTTAATCAACAGCAATATTTGTTAGTATTTTAAATAATTTTTTTACTTCAAAAAATATGTGTTGGTCGGGAGTCATATACGCACAATATTTTCTCCAGAGACTGTTCACGCATTCACATGGCCAAGGTCGCTCATTTACGCACGCTAATTTCGAGTTTATATCAAAGGCAACATCACAAACTCACAACATTATGTATGTCCTGATTTTTAGCTGTGTTTGCCAGGATTTAGGGAGGCCTAGATCGGATCAGTGCCTGGGCACAACTGAATAAACTGAGGGAATTGGGATAGGCTCCAATTCCCTCCTCAAATCTTTTGTCTATATTTCCGCTTTAACCCTTAATAACCATCCCATCATTTTTTGCTACACCATTAAAAATCTAGTGATAACTGTTTACCACACCCTTTCTTTGAACCAACGTGTATCCTGAATTCCCCGTTGGTCAATAGGTACCCAGCCTACAAGTGAACTTCTCTTGTGCTTCTTCATTTTTCCTCACTTTGACTATGACTGTGTGGTGTGCGGGGGTATCTTGGTGGGTCTCGAGGATAAGTTGAAGTAAATCTTTATTTGCTTTGATAGATTTAACTTTTGGGCTACGCGGCACTCCCATGTCTCTCCTCTTTAAGTCTCCTTCTATGCGCAATATTTCCTAATTTCATTCATTTTTCAAACCATTAATTCTCATTACCCCTCCCTTATGTATACGATATTCTATAGTTAAAATCCTCAATATACTCCTGAATCTCGGCTCTCTGACCTTTATACCCCTGCTAGAAAACTGCATTACACGATCGGTCCTTCCTTGTTCGCCATAATACCCCCTGGAATTCTCTACCTTCTAATACCCACCATGATTCATCCTTAAGATCCCTCAAAGCTATCCTATTCCTATACCTGCTCACCACCTAGAGAGACACCTGTTAGGGTGGGAACGATTTATTCATTACATTATATTTTCAGACGTTTATTCTGGATATTGTAATTTGTTTTTGTTTTGGTTCTTATAGGTCGATCCATCTATGACTTCAGTTACTAAATGCAGTTAAACAATCTTTTATTTTATTTCATAATTATTATTATTATCTTTCCTATAGAAGTTTACACTTTATTTTACATTGTCATAATTTTTTATTATTATGATGTAATAGTTGTTATTCATAGGGATATTTGTCCAGGAATAAATTTTTTTTTTATTCTATTATATATCAATATAAAAAAATTGCTACTGTCGACAGTTGGTAAGACTAGCTAAAATGGAATGAGCTGTTGAACGGAAACCTGAAAATCGAGGTTTGAAATGTTGGCCTGTAGCATTATTTTTTCATTCCCCAATAATTAATAAAACATTTTCGTAATGTTTAATCAATCCTTAAATACATGTCTTTAGTAACTTCTTGAATTACTCACTTTAAATAGTTAGACAAAATAAAAAGCAAACTTTTACTAAGTTAGCTTACCTAAATGATTTATATTACCATTTAAACCAAGCTGCCTCTCCTAGATGCGCAAGCTTTTTGCGGTCCTGTAAGATTTTGAGTCTGTGTATGATTAGTGCTACCGGTTGTGGACAGTGTTCAAGATCATGAATTAGAAATCCTTGCTTTTTACCAAAATAGGTGTAACATAATTCTTTCCGGATCTCAGCTGCACTAGGTAAACTATCAAGCACTTTGCCATTAAGCTTCATCATGTCTACCCTTTCAGCATAGCAACACCTGAAATTTATTTTTAATTATAGTGCTCATTTAATAATTTTTTTTTTTTATAAATTTCCTATATTATAAAAGATTGCATGTTGGTTATTCAGCAATATCGATTATGATTTGAGATATCATTTAGACTAATCTCTCTTATATATGATAGATATGTATAACATGGGAAGGATATCGGAAGATGCAATTACAATAGTAACATTACAATTACAATAGTAAACTTGAATTGTTAATAAAGTTTTCTTATTCTTCACTGCCGGGTAAGATCAGATAAAGACTAAAAATAGTAGAACCGAAAACTAAAACAAACAAACAAAAAGAAAAATACATCTTGGTCACAATACCTGCGCTGTGATTGATTTATGATCTGGAGTGAGGAGTGTATGGGGGTGAGACTCTCGCTGGGAGGATGTCCCCGCTGGTATCTTAAGCTGCTCTACATGCACGTTCCTGCGCTTCCGTGGTTCGCGAACACTGTATGGTTGTTTGTGAATCGCGATCACCCTAAAGGGGCCCTCGTAACGGGTCAGCTCTTTACCCCGGTTCGATGGGACCTTGCAGTATACGGTGGTCCCTATTGTGACGCGACCTTCCATGGGTTTGACGCCCACGGTCGGTCAGGGATGTCTGTGACGTGGGGGTCTCTTCTTGCGGTACCGTCGGTGGGTGCCGATTGTACTTAGCACGATGACAGATCTCGCACGCTCCTGTCGTCTCCTGGATGGTTTTACGCTTTCCTTCAAAGCCCGTTTGAGGCACAGCCTCAGAGGAAGGAAAAAAAAAAGGTTTTACGCTTTACTCACCAGAAATACCTGCGCTTCAATGCCTGCGCTGTTTCCTGCTTCCCCGATGATTAGTTTTGCTTTGGTGGTATGCATGCGTAATTTCAAAGGTCCGGCCAATCCCGATCCGCTCCGCCCGCCATAACCTCTTAACTTTTCTCCCAAATGGTCCCATTCCCTACATAGGTATGATGCGTCTTCCCTGGCTTGGAAGCGTCGTTGAGTAGGCGGCAGATCTGGTCCCGGCTGCGAACAGATGGTATGGATCTGTTGTACCCGTCGTAAGCAATCTTCGTCGGTTCTGATGTTCGCGTCTTCCAGATTATCAGGCGATGTTTATCGTTGACTATTTCCTGGAGCTCTTTCATCTCCGCGGATCTGTCACCTCCCGAGCTCCCTCCTCCGCGGAACCAGATTCTCTTTGGTTACCCGCCCCCTCTGGCTTCCATTCCTGGATAAACTGCCGGACATCCCTGGATGATTCCTCTTGTTCTGGTTCTATGGCGTTGACTGTCATCACCCGTGACAGCCAGTCCGCCACGTTTTCCTTGCCGGGCCTATTTACAATCTCCATGTTGTACTGGCTAAGGAATTCCTTCCACCTGGTGACCCTCGTCGATGACTCCTTCAGTTTCCCTACCCATTGTAACGGTCGGTGATCCGTGTGGACTCGGAATCTTCTCCCGAACACATAGGGCCGAAAATGATCAATCGCCCAGACGATCCCTAGCAACTCCCGTTCTAGCGCGCTGCATCGACTTTCTGCCTTCGTTAGGCGTCTACTGGCGTACGCTACTGGCTGGTCTCCTTTGTCTCCCGCCTACGATAGGACCGCTCCCAACGCGTGCTCGCCAGCGTCCGTCGTAATTGCGAACTGCTTATTGAAATAAGGAAATGCCAAGACCGGGCGTTCCTGCAAACGGCTCATGTATTTTCGGATGCTCGCCTCCATGTCGGGGGTGATGATCACCTTCCGTCCCTTTTCCAGGAGGTCGTTGAGATGTCATAAATACGCCACCATTTCTGGGATGAATCTTCCATAGTAATTTAGCTTAAAAACGCACCTATCACGTTCCAGAGACATATGGACGAGTTGCTCAGGTGTGTATGTAATTAGTAGTAGGTGGTGGATTCCTTTAACATCGTACGGGACTGCCATCTGTTGGATGGCTGCTATCTTCCCGGCATCTGGTCGCATTCCCTTCTTGGAGATAGTGTGTCTCAGAAAGGTAATAACTTCCTGGCCTAGCCTTCGACGAGAATTTTAACCCGAATTGCCTCACTCCGTTGAACGCACTTTTCAGGTGATCTTTGTGTTCGGCCTCATCAGTGCTAAATACTAGGAGGTCGTCCATATAAATTTGGCACGTGGACTCATCGGTGCTCCTGAGCAACTCGTCCATATGTCTCTGGAACGTGATAGGTGCGTTTTTAAGACCAAATGGCATCCGTGTGAATTCATAATGCCCTCGTTTGAAAGTGAAGGCTTCTTTTTGGCGACTCTTCGGATTCATCTGTAATATGTGGTACCCCGCTTTGAGGTCTATCGTGCTAAAGATCTGCACCCCACTCAGCCGGTCTAAGATGTCATCGAATCTGTGGATTGGGTATTTCTCGTCCACTGTGTTGTCGCTGAGTCGCCTATAGTCTACGACAACTGTGTATGTTTTGGCCCCCCCCCCGTCTTCCGCACTCTTCTTCTTGACTGCCCACAAAGGCTATTGTACGGTGACGTGCTGTCCTCGATGATGCCTTGCCTTTTCAAGGCATTTCAGCTCTTCTTTGATATGGTGTCTCAAAGCTTGCAGGTATCAGTGTTCCTTCACATAACTTACTACCTCCCGTTTGAGGGGGATTTCATGCACTGTTCTACCCGTGACCCCCCAATCTCTCGCCTTCTCTAAAGAATATATCTGCATATTCCCTTCGGAGCTCATCTCTCCAGTCCTGCGTTCGCCTAATTGCCCCTATCGACGCTCCACCGTCTTTCCCTACGTCCCTCCCTCGTTTCGAGCAACTATATCTCTTCCCTCCTATACGAATGTCCCATCGTTCCTTTTCGTTCCTCAATTTGCTCCTATTTTCGCCAGCTGGTCACATCCGATGATCCCCCCGTATTCTTTGGGCATCTTTCCCACTATATGAACTCTCATGGAGTTCCTCCCCGCTTTGACCCCATCTGTCTAGACCTATCACCGTTTCCCCTTCCATTTTACAGCCCCCCCCCAGGGTGACCAAGCTACGTGAACATTTGGACGTATTTGAGGTATTCTCACTCCCACACACATCCTCTCCAGGGTCTCCCGACATTATCGTATTGGTACTCCCGGTATACACCAGGCACTGCTCTCCGCACGCTACTCAAATAATTGACGGACCACTGTATGTACCACTGTATGTATCGCTCACGCTAGTACTTATTAGTGCGTGGTCGCCTCTCCTCTGCCACTCTTCTTAAATTTCGCGTTCGTTCTATCTTTTCAGCCGCCTAAAAGGAAGAAGAGATCGTTTCTTTGGCCTTCTGAAATATACTCTCTTCCAGCCCACCTCTTCTTTATAGCCTGTAACCTCCTCTTCGCTGGTGGTAGTGCCCACCATCTCCTGGACACATTCTAGGAACATGCGCTCCATAGGATGCCCCTATTTTATTCCTGTTTCCTTCGCCAACTGCACTTTTAAAATCTTTGACAAGAACGCCATCATGTCTTCCACCTCGGCCGTGCTCACGGTCTCCCTCATTTTCTCGGTGATACTATTGTATCATTGAAGAGTGTTCCCGCATACTGGCCGTTAGTCTCGTGGGGCCTCATCATTTCCCAGAACACCTTGAAGGTATCCTCTTCGGTGTCCATCTCCCCCCTCCAAACGCTTTCTTTAATTGTTCTTTTACGGTTCTTCACGGGGTCTCTTCGTCGGCCTGAATCATATTCAGAATGCTTTGCTTCACCCTACACACGGGCGCTGCTCTCAGCGACTCGGCGTCTCCTTTGGTTATAAGGTCTTCTGCTCGTTTTCCTTATATTCGGGTCATCAGCCTGTCGCCTCCCTTCAGAAAGTGGTTCAGTTCCCCGATCTCTCCTGCAAATCTCTCCAGTTCAGAAATCGATTTTCTCACGTCTAGGGCCTTAATTGCTTGAATTTTCATCCACGCCATAGTATTAGCGTGAGCGGCTGCCATAGTTGTCTGGGGCAGCTGTGGTATATCCGCTGCTGCGTTGAGCACCCCTGGTGCTCCATCCAGCATATTCCCGCAATAGAAGAGAAATCAAAGAAAGAAAAATTGTATACGAGAGACGAAATAAAAGAGAGAAAAAAACGATCGCTTTCGACACCAGTTATTCACGGCTGTGTAAGATCTGAAAAATAAAAGGAAAAGAGGAACAAAAGACTAACTCAAGTTCTCGAAATAGACTGTTTTATTTCTATCCGTAATCCGACATATACAGGATCATGGGATGTTTACGTCCCATGATCGTATTAGTTTCCAATACAGAGCTGTCTCTGACTTTAACTCCCCCCTGGCAGTTCCCTCCATCCGTCAGGAACTTAACAGGGGGCTATCTACAATTGATAGAGTATCGTGCCCCGATACTCTTTGCGGACAATACAATATTGCCTTACATCATAAAACAAAAAAAAACAACAGAAACCTTATCACTTCATACACAGACTAAAAATAGTACAACCGAAAACTAAAACAAACAAAAAAAAAATTAACAAAACGAGGTTTGGTGCCACACTCTACCAAAGAGCTGCGTAACATCAAGAAATACACAAGATCCATGAAATAAATTGATAAAGTTCGTAAGAACATGATTCTGACCAGAGATCGACTATGTCAGGGTGTTTGTTCATCCAACATGTTTGTTGTATGTCAAGGGGGTGTAGGCCAGTAGGTAGGTTTAAAAGGAGAGAGGCATTTTTAGTGAAGATAGGCAAAGACAGACTTGAAGAACTTCACTGCGAGTTCGATGATCTACATCCAAATGCCGGATGTTTGGCAGCGAAATCTTCTACCATGATACGGGGACCTAGGGATAATATATAACATTGGAGATTATTATTAGTAGAGCAATACCAATGTTTTAGCTTTGTAGTAATATTGTAAGTTAGCCTCTGTTTTAAAGAAGTCCGTTTGAGCTCCATTGTAGAATGGATAGAAATTTGTAGGGCGGGGAATCATGATCGGGAGGTGGGGCCTGACAGCCTTTATTTTTTGTAATATTTCAGTAAGTTGGATAATTAATGGTTGTAATTTGGGTCAAGCTGTTGGTTATTGCTATTATATTGTAGTATGATTCAAGTGGTTGAGGAATATGAGAATAATTAAGTTGCTGTTGGAGTCTAGTAGCAGAAGCGTAAGACCTGTGCGCATAGCTGCTGGTAGGTGAATGGAGAGGGCGAGGTTGTACAAGTTTCTTAATCCACTAGTGGGCCTGTTAAATTACTGTTGCTAGACAATGGATCGGTCCAAATCACTCCAGCTCAATTTCCAGTAGACCAATGGGAACATCAGAGTAACGTTATAGAAAATAAAAATGAAATCAACAACACTCTCGTTGTCGGGACCAGTTTTGTCGGGAGGACCTGGCGACCTGTTATATCGGGTGGAGAGGGGATAAACTAGTGGTATCCTCCCTCTACCTCCCCAATGACCTGGACCCGTTGGAGCTGCTTGGGACGCTGGAGGAATGTGCCAGGCAAAGAGGACGCAGGGAGTTCCTCATTGGTGGAGACTTCAACGCCTGGCACACAGCGTGGGGTTCCACACATACTACAAGGAGGGCGGTCGTGGTGGCGAACTTTGCAGCTGCTAACCAGATGATAATTATGAACAAAGAGCAAGGACCGCCGACGTTTACGGGGGCGCAAGGTAGCAGCTGGATAGACATCACCATGTCCTCGACCCCCCTCGCAGACGTATTGAAAATTGGAGAGTATCCGCCGAGACCAGCAGTGACCACAACTCCATCTCCTTCGATGTGGTCACCGGGGCGCCAGCACAGGAAACAGGCGCCCAAGGATATGTCACGCGGGGAGTCAGGTGGTCCGCCTTTCAGATCCAGCTGGAGGGAAGACTAGTGGACGACGACTGGGCTATCCTAGGGGATGATCCCCTGCATTTGGATAGCCCTGACAGTAAGGTAGCGTCCCTCACTGCGGCCATGAGGGATGTTGCGGAAGCGACCCTCCAGCGAAGGAAGCCCAGGAAAAGGTGTAACCCATGGTGGACGCCCGCCCTTACATCGGCCAAGAGAGAGCTCTACAGGGCGAGGCGAGCGTTCCAGAAGTGTAGGAACCAGCTGGTCCGGGAGGCCCTACAGGCCCGACACAGGTCCCTCCGGAGGGAAACCTGGGACGAGTTCGTCCAACGCGAGTCGGAGAAGAACCCCTGGGGTATTCCGTACCGAGTGGCGATGGCCAGAGGTGGCCAGTCCAAAACACTCGCCGCGTTTGACATCTCCTCTGCTTTTGACAGGGTGTGGTGGCCCTACATCATGAGGGAATTGCAGGAACTGGAAGCCCCGAGCAATTTGTACGAGCTCGTGGGCAGCTACCTTAGCGGACGTAGGGCGGTCATCAGAGGTGTGTCCTACGACGTCGAAGCACCAGTGGAGCGAGGGTGTCCCCAAGTTCTGCAAGCTCAGTTCTGGCCCCTGCCCTTTGGAAGTTAGTTTTTAACAAGGTCCTCGTGACCCTAAAAGACCTCGTGACCCTCGTGGGTTCCCCGCGGTCGCATATGTGGACGACCTTGCGGCGACCATCGTGGGGAAATCACGAGCCGAGGTAGTAAGAAGAGCGTGTGCCTGTGCCAATTTGGTCAAGGAGTGGTGCGCCAGAATGAAGATGACCATGGCTGCGGAGAAAATAACAGCGACGTTGATACGGGGCAAGTTGGACCGTGCCCACCCTATGTGGTTGGAAATAGAAGGAAGAAGAGTTAGGGTGGGCACGGAAGTAACGTACCTGGGGGTGAGACTGGGGAAAAGATTAAGCATCTCTCCCCACATCAAATATCTCGGAGACAGAATCGTTAAAGTGAGTATAGGGGGGGCGATGTGGGGAGTCAAGTTCCCAGTCTCAAGAACCCTCTACCAGGCAGTCATCTTGGGAATTATCAGGTACGCCTCGCAGTCATGGTCGGCGCACCTTAACAAGGGCCAGATGCACGCCCTGAAAAGGATTCAGAGAGCGGCTTTGATAAGGGTCACGAGGTCCTATAGGACGGTGTCTCAGGACGCGGTGGAGGTATTGGCAGCGGCGGCACCAGTAGACCTGGTCCTCCTGGAGCAGCGCCTCAGGTTGAAGATGAAGAGAGGGCACATTGAAGATCTTCCACCTCCTCTACGGAGAAGAATTGAGGAGGAGCCTGGGAGGTGGAAGGCCCTCATAGGCGAATGGACAATAGAGGCCTGGGGCGCCAGGTGGACTGGCACGACCAAGGGGAGCACCCTGAGGAAGTGAGTGGCCACATGATGCATGAGCTTAGCAAGCAGATGGGCGCCGCATAGCTCCAAGCGGGGAAGGGTAACCGCCTTGCACGGTGCTATTTTGGATTCGGCAGCTAAGAGATGAACAGGAAGATGACCAGATGAAGACGATGTGTGGAGATAGACGACAGCGGCATAGCCGGATTCAGAAGCGTCACAAAATCCGACTAGGCGATGAACAGACGATGGAGACGCTTCAGGAATAAAACGCGGTATACGTACCTCCGAAAGAGAAGGTAGTTGCTCCTGAAAGTTCAGCCAGGGAACGGCCCACTCTTGGGGCAATCCTCGGTCCCAATCCAGGTGAAGCAGGCACAGACGACGGAAGAGGATCTTGGCTGAGAAGGTGACTGGTGAAAGCCAGCCAAGGGGATCGAAGATTCGAGCCATTTGGCTCAGTACGGTGCGTTTAGTGAGTGCGGATTCAGTCAGTCGCACGGAGTAGAGGAAGTGGTCAGACATGGGATTCCAGCCGAGTCCTAAGATTTTTAGGACAGGATCGCGATCAAGCAACAGAGGATCAGCAGAGGAAAGCTCACGGCAGTGATCAAATGGAATTCCCTGCAACAGAGGGCGATGATTTGTAGCCCATTTTCGCAGCTCAAACCCGCCCGCCATGAGCTGATCTTGCACCTGATGGCGCAGATTGGCGGCCTCAACTTCTGATGAGCTTCCGGTCAGGAGGTCGTCAACGTACACTTCCTCCAACAGCACGAGCTGAGCCTCAGGATATCTGGCTCCTTCGTCATAAACTAGCTGCCGAAGTGTACGAAGGGCCAAATAAGGAGCAGACGAAACCCCATAAGTGACTGTCTGCGAACGATTCGCTGATAATCCCGGTGTTCCGGATTTACAAGAATCTGTCGATACATCTGCCTGATGTCGGCTGTAAAGACAAATTGATGTAGCCGGAATCGTAACAGAAGAATGGCGATATCAGCTTGAAGCTTTGGTCCGGTTAACAGAAGATCATTGAGGGACTTGCCGTTAGAGGAAGCGCACGAGGCGTTGAAGACCACACGAATTTTGGTAGGAGGATCATCTGGTCGATGAACCGGATGATGAGGGATGTAATAAGGTTCATATGGAGAAGGGTTGGCGGATTCCGCTACTACCTCCATATGGCCGCTGTCCAAGTAATCTCGCATGAAGTCGTGATAGGCGGCACGGAGTTCCGGCTGCTTACCGAGGCGATGTTCTAAACGGCTGAATTGCCGCTTGGCCACGTTAACTGACGTTCAAAGATCACGAGAAGCGAGGGGAAGATCCACGATGTAACGCCCAGTAGGAGAGCGATGGACGCCTGAAAGTTTTCGGAACCTTGTCAAGCTCCCAAAACATACGGACAATGTCAGTGAGACTCTCATCCGGAAAATGGGCCTTAGCTGGAAGATAGATGATAGAATCTTGGACAGGGCTTTCAGAGACGGCATCAGAGGATTGCAAGACTAGAGAAGATTCTGGCGTCGTAGGCGCATGATCAGTGGGATGGCAATCAGATGAGCGGGGAGAGTCTGAACAAAAGCCAGATGAAACAGAAGGGTCAGATGGATTTGAGGCGAGCAGATGACCAGATGTTTCCGCAGGATGGGAAAGCGATTTCGAACCAGATGACTGAGGAGAGGATGATCGAGGCCAAAAATTAGGCGAGTTAGAAGAGCTGATGCCTGCCTTGATACGCTTATTGCGTGATTGGCGACGAGTGCTGCCATCAACTGTGCCAAGAGCGAAGGGGACATGACAGAGATGGCTTTCGATGGCGAGCATAGGGACCAAGAAACACCCATCCTAGGGTGGTTCGAATGGCACCAGGGAGCTCAGCGGTAGGCGATAATGTTTCTGGGAGAATCAGGAATGGAAGCACATCTGAGCCCAGGAGGATGTCAATCGTTCGAGGACGATAAAACAAATGATCGGCAAAATTGAGCCGGGTTAACTCCGGCCAATGGCATCGAAACTCCCTAGATGGCAGCGGGTCAATGAGTGTATCGATGACATAGGCCTTGACCTTGAAATATGGGGGTCACCCTGATGGAATAAGGTGACGTAAGCATATCCTCGGACACGAATCGGATTCGCATTGCTGAGGGTGCGCAGATGCATTGGATCGGACCGTGGACGAAGATGCCTTGAATAGCCTTGAATGTGGGGCATTGGCGAATGGAATGGGCCTTAACGTCACAATAGGCACAAGTAGCCGGGATCGAAGCACATGAGTGAGATGGAGGCGCCGAGGTGTAGACAGAACGACGAGCAGACGAATTGTTTTGTGTAGAGCGCACGGGTGACTTGGAACGCTGAGTGTGCTGTTTGAAGGCAGGCGATGACGGGTGAAACCGACTAGGCGACTTGAGTTTGGATGACGGAGGGCAAGGAGTGCTTTCCAGCACTCGTAGTTGCTGATTAGCGAACTTCAACAGGGTGTCTATAGACGGAAATTCATTCGTTGTCAACTGCTGTTCGAAACGCTGACGAGAATCCTCGTCAAGCCTTTGGACGCTCATTGAGAACAACAAAAAATCGGCTAAATCGTCAATGGGCAAGGATTTGAGCGCATGAATAGCATTTTGATGGGTGGCGATAAAGCCTTTTAGATGCTCAATAGAGGTGGTAGAAGATGCGGGATAGTGCGAAATTTTCATCAAATACATTTGAGCCAAACGACGATTATTTTTAAATCGTTGTCGCAGGGCTCGATAGGCAAGCGGATAATGAGCAGCGCTGTGCTCGAAAATGGAGATGACAGCTGCCGCTTCATCGGAGACAGAATATCGTAGAAAAAGGAATTTCTGAGCGTCCGGCAAGGACGCGTTGTCGTGAACTAGTGAGTCATATAAGGCGATAAATTCAGGCCAGCGTTCAATTTGACCTTTGAACGTTGGCAGCTGAATACGTGGAAGAGGATGATCAACAGAGGGAGTGCTAGTCGTATGATTCGGTGCGTGGTCCCTAGACAACTGTTTACATCTCATACGAATGGCCAAGATCAATTCGAAATAGGCGGGATGTTCAGACGGATTGGCGGGTCGTTGACCGCCGGTAGCTGACTAACTGTCTGGACGTACCGGCTGTCCGCCTCAAGAAATTCAGACTTGAGCTCTTTCAATTCATCGAGACAGGCCTCCGCCTAGGGGTAATCCATCGACTGAAGTTCCTTAACTGTGTCATGGATTTTCCTGACTGCGGCGAGTAGTAGGTCACGCTCTGTTTTGAGGGCAATTGAGTTAGCCTGCAATTTCTCGGTGGCTGTTTGGCCCATGATGAAATATTAAATGACTGTCAGAACATAAAAGGACACGAGGGAAAAGAAACAAAAAAAATAGAGAGTAGAAAAAATAAATGAAGGTAACCAATTAAATTAAATTCAAGGAAAATTGAAATTAAATTAGAATTAAAATTAAAATTAAAGAAGGCGAAGAAAGAAATTAACATGAAAATTGAAATTTCAAAACAAAATAAAATGAAATCGAATTGACGTTAAAATTCGGATTCGACATTAAAATTAAAATTTAAATTGCAGTTCAAATTGAATTTAAGATTATAATCAGAGGGGATAAGGCGATAGGATAAACTGCTAGTGTCGATAAGGAGATAATAGAAGGTATCCAAAAGTCTAAAGTTCAGTTCCCGGGTTTCGGCACCAAAAATGTAAATCCGACTCTCGAAAGTTACGGTAGATGAACTTTCCGAGAGCTCGTGATTTACACCCACAGGGAAATAAAAGGTGAAAAGAATCATGGGGCGAAATAGGTGAATAAATGAAAGAAAACTTACCAAGTCCGGAGTCGTCCCTGCCACTAGGTGACCATCCGAAGCTGGGTCGCAAGCGATGTTTTTCTCGACGAAGAGATGTGAGGAGGTTGGGAATAATGAGAGGATATGTCGAACCAACACCGCTGGCCGATGACTCCAGATGGAAACAGAAGATTACACAGATGATCGACCACTGACTTGGTCATAGTCTAACGGAGAAGTGAGAGAGAGGGGAGGGGCCACCAAGATAGGACTTTCGATCGATCGGATGGGCGAAAACTATCGATTATTTTCCCCCAGGGCCACCGTAACAGCCGACGTCGATCTCGACACAACCCCCGCCGCCACGAAAATTCACGGCAGCCACACACGCCCGAACTGTGTGGTTGGGATCTGAGGAGGATGTGGATGTAGACGGTGGCGTCGCTTGCTGTTCTGCACATAATTGACTGCTCACCAACAGCAAATATAATTATATAAAATTGTATGCAACTAGGTGGGGGCTTGAAAAGAACGTTTTCTTGCTCCCTGTCAAATCATCAAATACAGTTTCGCAAAACAATTGTAATCCTATGGTATATGGTTCAATTTTTAAGATATGGTATTGTTTACAGTTGTTAATCTGTACTAACCTTTTGGTTAATTTGTTATTTATTAAGAATTAGTTGAAATAAAAATGTGGAATATTGAACATTTACTTACGAAGGGCAGTACGTTATGTATTGTATATCATAAACACTGAACTCTTGTAGCATTCCTTTAGTTGCGTATTTAGTCACTACAAGCTTTAGTAATTTTTTGTTTCGCATGGCCTTCTCACGGTTCTTTCTTGTCATGAGGCTTTTACAATATTCTTTATCTGACATACGTGCGTGTCTAATTGCAAGAAATAAACGAAAATATTTGAAAGGAGTCTTTATACAATGGTCTATATTACTACAATTAAATTTTTTATCGATTCCTGTAATAAAATTGAATGAGAATATATAGTTTAGTTTGGGACCTGTCCGTTAAGAATAACAAAAATGTAAACTAATATAGAGTGGCAGTCTGGTGGGGTAGTTGGTAAAGTAATGAATCCATATAATTATGTTTTAAACGAATTACTTACAACTGAAAAAATAACTAATAAAATATGAAATAATAAGCTTTTGCGAAAAACATATTTTAATGTCTTCATTTTAGTGACAATAATATTTTAAGATTAGACCAATCTAAAACCATAAGAGATAATGAATGAATGAACAAACAAAAATTAAACATTGTAAGCAGAATTTAGTTGGTACTGGGAAAGTACAGAAAGTAGCTAGTTGGAGGTATTGAATTCCATAAGTTGTATGCATGGACGAGAAAGGATTCATGATTTCTTATTTATGAGATGTTTATTAAAATTTTCTTTTACAGCATTAATAATTGGGATATATGAATTCATTTATACTTATGTACAGTTTTCGTTCATACACATTATTCCCAGGAGCCCCTTCGGCAAGCTGATGGAAGGGCCAGGAGCAGCAGGCTCCCCCCACCTTTACCTACCGTTTCACCATGAACCGAAGACTAGGGTGAGAGGAAGAGAGCCACAAATGCTCAAGGCATGAGTGGGGATGATGACCAGTGCGAGGATTGCTTTTTTATCAACAAAAGTTGCCAGGGACGTGCTGGGAAAAACAGGGATGTAAATGGTGTAAGAGTAAATAGGAATGGATAGAGGGTGGTGCCTGGAGGAACTCGTGCTTGAATTGTATTATAGTTGGAATATTTTGATCCACAATGTACTAAAAAAACCGGGGTTTGCAGATAGGATTAAAAAAAGGGTTGCGGTAAAGAGATTTTTAGCTTTTTTAGTAAACCTGCGTGGCAGTCGAAAGCCTGAGCTACTTTTAGATAAGCACCCGTAAATTCGTGTTTCCTTTCAAGTTCAAAGAATATATGATCAACAACATGGAGGATTAGAGCAGTGGATTGTCCGGAAGGGAAATTGATGGCTGGGAAGGTTTTAAATTCGATTATCAGGGTCTCATGGGGTCCGCATCAGGGATGGGGTCTCATTAGACGACTTTACATGTTTCCTAAAGAGGGCAATAACGGAATATTTTAAAAGAAGTTGCTGGGTACGCTAAGAATACAACTCAATGTATTAGGATAGTAAAACTATTGCTGTTGGTGGGAGTTGTTAAGGTCACATTTCTCAGGAGAGAGCACTACAGAGCTCTGATTAAATATAAGAAGCAAACAAGATAAGGAGAGACACAGTCTATAGACGGCGTTGCAAGAGGCAACTTGATATGTTGTACATCTCTTGTATTTGACCGATGATCTTGCTGACATAAGGCACAAACAGCAGGGGATCGGCAAGGCTTCTTACACAGTAGCACGTGACCTTCACACTAGGTAGATGGTGATAGTATGATCTACTCTGGCAAAATTCCTGCCAGTTATAGCAATGCACCGTCAAACCTGCCATGCATATTTTTTTTTCCCTGACCCTTGTATAACAGAGGTAATTAACCTTATAGAATTTTCCAACACCTAGGGTTTGTTCCTAGTCGACAGTTATAGAAGCACACTCATCCTAAGATGAATAAAATGATGTCACTTCCCTTCCCTTCCTCTACAACTTTTCTCCCCAAAAGAAATTGTAAATCTTATTCAAAACATTATTGATCTAAATATCCTGGATATGACTATTTATGCAGAAGATTATAGGTGATTGTGACCAAGCGGCCCAATTCAATCGATAAATTAGAATTAAACTTAAGGTTTAGGTTAACATTGTGAACTGTATATAGGGTGTGTTCATAAATTGAATAGACGACACTGTCATAAACACAGAATGAAATATATTTACACATGAAATAAATAATAATACAAGAAAAAGTTGCCACCCATTGTGAACAATTAATATTAATACTAATAAAAATAACATATTAAGAACTAACTAAAATACTAACTATCAATTGAAATGAATGTTTCAAACTTAATGTCTATTAATTGGCTAATTTAAATGAATGAAATATATTAGATAACACATCTGTCCCAAAGATTTCGTTGTGAGCTGCGTGTTCAAGATCGTACCCCTCCGGAGATACTTCCCAGCTGGAGATAGAAATATGCCCATTTGAATGTTGAAGTCCCGAAATATGTTGATTTGGTCCACAGACGAAGGGGAGAAATAATATTGAATCACACCGTATGAGGCTAGAGAGAGGGAATTTAGGAGAGGGGGAAGTAAATGAGAAAGGGGTTCTCTCCGAGCGCGAGAACACACACACGACATTCAATTCGCGCACATATATAAATAAAACAGACATACTAAATAATAATAATTTTTTTTTTTTTTTTGGATAAAAATATTGAAAAAAAAAATTTTATTGAAAAAATTACAATTTGCCTTTTCCAGCATTAATAATTGTGCTGAGAGATCATTCATACCTTATATACAATTCCATTCATACCTATATACAGTCCATTCATACCTATATACATACAGATTCAGCCCAGGAGCCCCCCCGCCCCCGAAGCCAATCCCCCAGCAAGCTGGCGGAAAGGCCGGAAGCAGCGAAGCTCCCCCCGCCCCCTCTCCGGCCGTGGCGCCATCCGGCGCAGGCCACAGAGAGGGCAAGAGAGCCACACACGCTCAGGACATGAGTGGGGATGATGGCCAGTGCCAGGACCCCATGACATAGAATGTATATTTATAATAGGTCGCGAGGCCACCGCCGTTTTAGGCGTCGAGGAGGATTGTAAGGATGAATGTTACTGGATATGGAGTCGACCAAAGGATTCGGATGTGCGGAAAGGTTTTGGTGAAATTTGGAAAATCTTGAGGGTATAAGGTCGAGGACAGTTGGTACATGGAGATCTCTGTGAAGGGATGAGTTTTTAATATAAAAGGGTGCGTTGACTATGGTTCTGAGGACTTTGGATTGGAATGTTTGGATACGTTTGATGTTCGATGGTTTGGCTGTCCCCCATAACTCTATTCCGTAAGTCCAAATTGGTTTTAATAACTGTTTGTATACGTGGAGTTTGTTTTCTAGTGTGAGGTTAGAGTTTCTGTTCAGTAGTCTGTCCAACTCTAAGAGGAGTATAACTGTCCAAACCGTCTGTTCGATTCTTGTCTTTTAAGTCTTGTGTGAGGGTTCCAAGTCAGTCTTTTGTCTAGATGAAAACCTAGATATCTAACTGTATTGGACATGGGAAGCGGAATTGAATTGAAGGTTACGGACGGGCAGGATCCTCGACGGAGAGTAAATGTGGTGTGAACGCATTTGCCTTCATTGACCTTGATGTGCCAGATGTTGCACCACTTCTCTATCTTAGTGAGGTGATTTTGGAGGTTGTAGGATGCCGTTGACGGATTGGGATGTGACGAGAGAATTGCTGTGTCGTCAGCAAAAGTTGCAAGGAAGGTGCTAGGACTTAACGGAATGTCAGCAGTGAAAAGGGTATACAGGATAGGGCCAAGGACGCTGCCTTGAGGAACTCCTGCTTCTATGGGGTAATAATCGGAGTATTCTGAACCACAACGGACCCGAAAGAACCTGTTAGACAGATAGGATTGAAGGATTAGATAAAGGGTCTGCGGTAAGGAGATTTTTAGTTTGTAAAGCAAACCTGGGTGCCATACCCGGTCAAAAGCCTGAGCTACGTCCAAGAAAGCACCCGTGTAGTAGTGTTAGCTTTCAAGTGCGGAGGATATATGGTCAACAACGCGAAGGCCTTGTTGAGCAGTGGAGTGTCTGAAGCGAAAGCCAAATTGATGGTTAGGAAGAAGGTTTTTGGATTCAACTATAGGCAAAAGGCGTTTGAGTAGGATTCTTTCAAAAACTTTTGAAAGGATTGGAAGTAGACTGATTGGGCGGTAAGATGAGGGATCATTTGGGGACTTTCCAGGTTTCTGAAAGAGGACGATAATGGAATATTTCCAGAGAAGTGGGTAGTGGGTGGTTCTAAGGATACAATTAAATATATAGGTGAGGAAAATTATTGCTTTGGGTGGGAGTTGTCGAAGGATCTGAGCAGTGAGAAGATCGTATCCAGGAGATTTACGGAGTGGTAGGTTTTTTAAGTGGTATTGGACCTCGGAGGGATTGACTGCCTTTGGAGGAAGTGAAAGAGGAATCGGAGAAATAAGGAAATCTTCGACCTTCGTATCGTGGGATGGATTATGCTGGTTGGGATGAGGTGTGAAAGTATGTGAGAGGTGCTGTGCGAATGCTTCAGATCTCTCTCCATCTGACGCAGTCCAGGACCCATCGCCACGACGAAGTGGATGTGATACATAATGGTATTTTAGGATATTTTGGGTAGCTCTCCAGAGAGAGTTGTCCTGAGTGGATAAAGAGGATAGGTAAGAATTAAATGTTTGGGATCGGAAGGTTGCCAACTCTCGCTTTAACAATTTACAGTTTTGATTGTAACAGCGGCGATCGGCAGGGTGTCGGGTTCTTTGCCATAAGGCTTTGGAGCGGCGTTTGATGTGGATAAGGTCGAGTAGGTTTTGAGGTAAAGAAGTTTTGTTCTGGGCATACGGGGAAGGTCGAGGCTTTGAAGCATTCCATGCACATTGTTGGATTAAGGTAGTAAGGGAATGTACGGCATGGTCTAGATCATGAGGTGTTTTTAGGGTAACTTTGAGGTCAATGGAATTAGTTAGAAGTTCACGGAAGTGGTCCCAGTCGACTGGACCTCTGATGAATGAGGGAGGAGGTAGTTTGGGGATGGGGTGTAACGAAAGAGTGAGGAGTAGAGGGCTATGGTCGGACGACAGGTCATCGAGCCGTGTAGTGGACGAATTTATCGATCCTATTCCATGGTGGATGAAGAAATCAAGGATGTCAGGATTTCGATAGGGATCTGCAGGCCAATAGGTAGGAGTCTGAGGAGGGAGAGGGGTGGAGTTTGTGGATAAGAGTGCAGATAACAAAGCTCGCCCTCGGGAGTTGGTGGTTCTAGAGCCCCACTGTTGGTGCTTTGCGTTGAAATCTCCACCCACAAGGTAGTGATGTCCAATTGAGTTAAGAAAGGAGGTAAATTGTGAGTTGGAAATAGACTTGTTAGGTGGACAATACGCTGCAGCTATGGTGAGGGGGAAGGAAAATGTGCGGATTGACACAGCTGTGGCTTGTAGGAAATCATGGGCAATCAATGGGACGATGTGGTGGGAAAGGGAATGGTGGATAAGGACAGCAGTACCAGCATGTGATGTTCCATCAGGGTGGTCTGTTCTGTAAACCTGGTACTGTGGGATTTTGAGGGATCTGTTAGCAGTCAGTCGCGTTTCAGTAATGAGTGCAACGTCAATGTTTTTTTCATTTAGTAATGTTGTCAGTTCGTTTGTGTGATTTCGAACACCATTGGCATTCCAAAGAAGGATAGTTAAGGGTTTTTTATTCATTTGGGAGAGCTTGGAATGAGGTGGGAAACAAGGTTGGTGAGCAGTGAAATAAGAGGAGTGATAAGAGTTCTGAAGTCGGTGAGAAAGGATGTAAGAAGGCTAGTGAGATCTGTGGAGTTGGGAGGGGGAGGAATTTGGTGTATGTGAGGCTGAGGTAAATGCTGTGGTTGAGGGAGGGGAGGAGGCGGTGCCTCGGATAATGTCTTGCGTCCACCTGACACTATGTTGGCGAATGAAGTGGAGTCATTCACTTCTCTGGCTGGAACGCTTCGCGGTTTCACTGCTTGTTCTACCACGAGTGGGCGGCGTTGTTGTTGGAGGCGGTTCTTCAGCACTTTATATGCCTCGCAGCCTTTGTAGTTGGCAGGGTGGTCTTGCTGACACAAGGCACATACAGCGGGGGATTGGCGAGGCTTCTTGCAAAGCTCGCTCTTGTGCTTGTCTCCGCACTTCACACACCTAGGTATGTGGTGACAGTACGAACGACTGTGGCCATATTCCTGGCAGTTGTGGCACTGAACTATGTCACGCCTGGGATGTGGTTTTTCCACCTTTACTCTAGTGTAGTAGAGGTAGTTCACATTGTAAATTTTTTCAACTCCTGGCGTTTTTTCGAGGTCAACGAAAAATAGTGGGAGTGGCGTTTTCACCGGAGTGTCCATGTCCTTGTCCTCCCTGAAGACATTGACTACCTGTCTTGCATTGAACCCTTGGGCACTCAGTTCTTCTATAATTATATCAACTGGGGTCGTCGGGTGAAGGTTCCTAATAACAACCCTCAAGGATCTATCTTCCTTTAGCTGATATGTGTGAAACTCAGCTTTTGTATTTTCCAGATACTTAACAATCGCTCTATAAGTATCTGAATTGTCTGGCGTGATCCTAGTATCTCTGCTTCTATTGAGGCAGGTAAACTTACCAACCCCAACAATTTTTTTTAATTGATCGCATAGTATTTTAAAAGCCCTAATATTTTTTATGAATATTGGAGGTGGCTTAGGGGTTTTAGGGGTGGTAGTTGTCTCCATGTCATTATTTGTTGCATCTTGCAACAGTGGCTGGAACGGATTCGGGGTGAAGAACGGAGATTCTGCTGGTGACGGAGCAGTAGACGGTCCTGGTTGAGGTGAAGGCAACTCTTCCATGGATCTATTGGTGGGTGTGACAGATGGTGGCGGCGGCGGCAGGTCTCTCTTACTCGGTCTTCCTCTACGAGCCTTTTGTTTTGGTGATGTTGTTGGTGTGGTGGTATCAACGGACCGAGATCTTTTTTTATTATTATTCATCGCCATATGATGAAAACGCATAATGAAATATTCTGCCTAGCAGAAATAATTTAATTATTTAAAAAAAAAACCAAAAAAAAACCGATGACTACTCCCAGTATCGAACGCACGACGTGCGGTACGAGAGCCGCCGACGGTAGCTCTGAGCTATGAACGATCTATGAGCTATCACTCGGCCGGTTAGCCAAGTGGGGATTTGTCCCAATATGGCTGCCGTGACTATCCAATTGTCTATGCACTAGCACTTATGAGTATGGTTCAATGAAATACATTTACTACTCACCTTCAACCTTCTCCCTCGAGATGAGTTCCCGTAAATAGTCTGTTGGGACTGTTTTTCGCACCGTTACACTTCCTACGAAAGGTAATAATGATAGTTCAGTTGCAGAGCGATGTAGACACGTTAAACTAATGGCAGCGCAGGCGCAGAACTAATAATAAATTCTAAACATAAAGAAATGATGAGAGTCGTCAACAGATGACAATATACAACCGCTATTAGTAAAAAACTCAAGCAGAAAAACAATTCTACACATAAGCAAAATGTTTATCTACTTATTGACATTAAATCACTTCCAGATTAGAAAACTCTAACTGGCACGATTAACCAGCGCTCATACCGATTTTACAAAGAATCTGAAACAAGTCTTATTTATTATTGTTATTTTATTTACTATCGATATTTTATATGGTATTATTATTTTATTTAGTATTATTCTTATTTTATTTTTGTTTTATTATGTATGTTTTCGTTACGTTTTTTCCTACTGATAGATATTTATCATGTGTTACATTAAAAAAAAAAAATGCATGCTCTGTACACATGTATACGGTCTCAGTGACCAAAGCATGTAATAATTTTAATTTGTGCAAAATTGTAAGATATTTAAATAATAAACTTGAAAAAAAACAAGAAATAAAGATAGTGACAAGACCTGTGTTTGAACCAGATCTCCGGCTGGGTGCTTTTCCACTGATCTATCCCTGTCTAATCACTAGTCCAGTCAATTTCAAATCTGTTTAGGAGTGCTATATTAATATTTGTGATATTTAAACAAAATAACTTGTTTTGGTATTGACTGGGATGTTGTTAAAACTGTGAAAAAGCACCCTGCCGGAGATCGTTAGTTCCCGTGTTCCAACCACGAATAATTTTTTCTTTGATTATTAATTAGTTAACATTAATGGGTTTAATACCACAACTAATAGTTAATAACGTTTGTTAATATTTCCTTGAGAGACAGTACCTAATTTCCCTTTACGATATCCTTTTTTTCTTATAGCTAGTCTGAAAAAAAAAGTCTTAATTTTTTCATCGTACCTAGCAATCTCCTCAAGGTCTATGAGACGTAGCAACTCGGCCAGAAAGCCTAATTTTGCAATAATATAATAATACCCAAACAAAATGTAATCATAAGTAGTTGCAATGCAACGCTTCAAAGTCAAACAATAACAGCTATACGATATTTGTTTAAAATGTTTGGTTTTTCTTTTCCAAAAAGCACCCTATAAAAAAATAATAATAATAAATTGTGTTTACTCTATTGAAATTAACCTTATAACATTAAATGGCTATCTATTACTACCATCTTTTAGTAATATGATATAAAAATTAGAATAACTTGTGCTGTAAGAAAAGGCTAAAGTCTACTGAATATGCAATATATCAAGTAAAAAGGGTTTGTATGAAGCTTCCAGAATAGCTTCTATCAGTGAAGGTACTCTCACCAAATTTTCCATGGAAAATACTAAAAAGGAATGAAGATGTTTACAACAGATGCTATTCATTAATTTTAGAGACCATTATTTTAAATTATCATAATTAAACTAGTGAAAATGCTTACTAGAAAATTAAATTTTGATTGTGCGGCATTATTAATTGTAATGTTAGAGCTCATTTATTCTTATATACAATTTTCTCACGAAATACAATATGCTCTAAGTAGTTATTGGTTACCTACTGTTTGAGTCTGAGCTCGCTAGTGTTTGCAAAGGAAGGACTTAAGTCTGTGTATAAGATGCTATAGGAAGAAAAAACAGCTGTAGTGACTCCTGGAGGATCCTCTCTTGATGCCTTCACCCCAGAACGTAAATTTCCTTCATGATAAAAGTCCACCATAGTTAAGATAGTTAGAAACGATACGACCGAAAACGCATTTCTGGCATGTGAGGAAGCACTTCGCAATGCGACCTACCTTGGACACCCAGCAACGGGGGCGTGAATCTCTGGTGTTCAACGCCTCTAAAACCTGAGGTGCTATGGGAAGTCGACGTATTCGTCCCCTCTAGGTTTCTACTAGAGAAACGACACGACATAGGATCGTAAAGTTCTGGCTATTATGAAATCAGTAAAAAAACTTCAGGCCAGAAGTTAAGGGGTGGGCCAACTATATATTTACTGACCACAAACCACTGACCTATGTATTTCGGCAAAGTCAGCGCCTATGCGTATTCGGTGGCTATACTATATCTCCCGATTCTCAGGAGGCAGCTATAACTCAGTGGTGGGTGCTCTTTCACGAGTTGATGAGCTATTATTACACGACGAGGGTTGGTACTAGTCACTGGACAGGAAAACAATCCAGACTTGCAGAAACTGATGTCCCAAGGAAATGTGTCTTTTTAAAAATGTATGCTTTGAAAAGGAGCAGTGCGTGTTTATTAGGCATAATTACCTGGAGTAATATAAACTATTCACAGTTATAACAGAGCCGTTCAGAGGTTTTCTCTCTAGTGCATTTTTTTTTTTTTTTTTTTTTAACTTTATATATAACTTTTTTACTGTGCTAAAATTACAATCTGCCTTATTAGGCAATAAGTTATTTAGATAAATGTTCTCATTAATGCCATATTTACAATTCATCATTCACTCGCTTATTCATACAATATTTACAAAAAACCCACATGTTTGTCACCTCCCTCACATGCGAATGAAAAAGCGGAGTCTTGGGAAGTCCCCCACGCTCCTCCGTCAGCCGCGTCACCGGATACGAGCTAGTGGAGGCTGAGAAAGAGCGCGAGAGCCGCAGACGCTAAGGACATGATGGAGAAACTGGCCATTGTCAGGACTCCCACTGTCACGCATTTATAGCAGGTCACGAGGCCGCTGCCGTTTCAGTCTTCGAGGAGGATTATAGGGATGAGCGGTGCAGTGCAATGACTGTGCTACGGGATTAGGGTGGTTGGATAGGTTACTATGGAATTTCATGAACTTGGAAGGGATGAGTTCAAGAATGTAGGGTATATTAAGATCGTTATGAAGGGCTTTGTTGCTAACGTAATAAAGGGCATTTACTATTGCTCTCAGGACTTTTATTTGAAAGGATTGGATACGCTTGATGTTTGACTTGTTTGCTGTCCCCCCATTGCTCTATTCCGTATGTCCTGATTGGCTTAAGTATAAATTTGTAGATTAGTAATTTATTTTCTATTGAGGGATGGCATGTCCTTCGAAGTAGTCTGAACAGTTGTCCAAAGCGTCTGTTTAGTTCTTGTCTTTTTAGCCATGTGTGTGGGTTCCATGTCAGCATTTTGTTGAGATGGAAGCCTAAATACAGTACTGTCTCGGATACAGGAAGAGGAATGGAATTAAAAAAAAAACTAGTGGACAGGACTTGCGGCTGAGGATAAAGGTAATGTGGATACATTTTGCTTTATTAACTTTGATTCGAGTTCTGCGCATGTGCTATTATCAACATTCGCCTCTCTTTTTCGTTCTCCCTTTAAACACCTTATACTACTGTTTATAGGCCGTACTTCTCAGCAGGCAACTTACGTGAGCTGGCCACGAGGGAGCCCTCAAGAAGTGAATGAATCATTTGTTATATGTGTGTGGGAGTGTAATAAGTGATATCAAACCGAGAAGTCGGCCATATTGGACGACCGAACGATTTGCCTCTGCCGGATCAGAGATAACCTAAAGCAATAGATATTGTGACCCAGACGTCTCTGTTAGCCGAGAGCCAAGACCGGCGACTCACCCCTGGAATTCGTGAGTTCAAACCCAGGGGCGTAACCTATTTTTTATTAATAATAAAATTAATTTAAATATTAATAAATATCGTTATATGATAAAATGTGATTTTATCAGGAGTTGATGTCACAAAAAAAAAAGATCAAGGTCTCTAGGGCCAACTTCGACACCATCGCGAAAGGGTTAAGCGAAAACCAAGACGTTTAAATAGGAACGTCTAAATATCCTCTGCAGCTCGTTCCATGGAAGAGATACCGCCACAGGCCAGGACATCCAAAGACGAAACCGCCGTAGAGTCCCCTAATAGCTTTGGGGCGTTGAAACATATTCACGCAGCTGAAATGGAAGTTAACAAAACACCTACACAGCCCAAGCCGCCGGCTATATTTGTTCGTAATATAAGGAACTTTAAGTTACTATGCTCACAAATGAGTGAAATAGTAGATACGGTACAATATACGTGCCTCAATAGGTCGCGGGACCCTCCCGATACTTATCGGGCCATTATCAAATATTTGGAATAAACTAATGCCGACTTCCATACTTATACTGAAACAAGAACGATCGCTCCGAGTAGTGATCAGAAATCTGTAACCAAACACACCAGCTGATGAAATCGCAGACGAACTCTCAGCTCTCGGATTCAAAGTTCGCCAAATAAGAACGTATTACGTTAGGATAGGCAACTAGATGAATCAATCAAAACGGCGTTACCATTGTTCTTTGTCGATCTCGAGTGAACACTAGGAGTAGAGAAGATATATGACCTAACACACCTGTATTACACAAGAGTACAGGTTGAAAAACCGTATCCCAAACGCGACATCGTCCAGTGCCATAACTGTCAGGCATATGGGCACACAATGTCGTACTGCCTCCACCCTCACAGGTGTATATATTATAGTGGTCAGCACAAAAGTGAATTGTGCAAACAGCCCCCGAAATCGCCTGCTGTATGCGTGCTCTACCAGCAAGGCCATCCGGCCAGCTACAAGGGCTGTGAGGCTTACAGAACGCTGAAGTCCAGGACCGAACAACGTCGTTGGCGAGGAAAGGAAAAACTAGCAACAATAAGCGGTCCAGCCAGACATTTGAGGCCTTCAGTCTCTTTTGCCGATGCCGTATTGCAATTCCTTCTTACAAATCTTGTCTCCTACCTTATCCCCGTTAAAAAAAAAATCCATAAGTGGATCCTTCTGACTCCTTATCCATTCTCCTTTGGAAATCGAATGGTGTTCGCACCCACACTAACGAACTGATAGCACTACTCCACGACAAAAACATTGACTGAAACAAGACTTACGAGTAAACGACCATTTACCGTTCGACAGTACCAGACTTATCGAACTTACCACCCAGATGGAAGATCTCATGCATGTACCGCTGTCATTGTCCATAACTCCATTTCTCATCAAATAGTTCCTTTGGTAGCACATGATTCCCTTCAATCCACTGCAGTGTCAATCACCACCCTCACCTTTCCCCTTACTCTAGCATCAGTGTACTGCCCTCCCAATAAATCCATTCCCGATTCCCAATTCATTTCCTTTCTAGACTCCATTGGACATCGTTTCCTTGTGGGTGGGGACTTTAATGTGAAGCACCAACACTGGGGGTCAAGATCCACGAATAAACGAGGACGTGCTTTGCTGTCTGCACTCACACGGAAACATTGCTCCACGATGTCTCCTGACACAGCCACCTATTGGCCATCAGATCCCAACCAAAATCCAGATCTCCTTGACTTCTTCTTCTACAACAGTTTAGGAAAACTAAACTATTCACTCACGCGCCTCGCTGACCTCTCCTGCGATCATAGCCCTTTATTATTAACCATTTCCCAAAGAACTATTCACAAACTGCCTCCTCCTTCATTTATTAGGGGCCCAGTCTATTGGGACCACTTCCACCAACTTCTTACAGGTTCCGTGGACCTCAAAATGTCCCTGAAAACATCTCAAGACCTAGAAGATGCAGTGCTTTCTTTCACTACTCTGGTCCAGAGGTCGGCTTGGGAGGCATCATCGCCCCACCGTTATCCAAAAATTCACAATCAAAAGCGTTTACCTCAGCACCTCAAAGACCTAATCCAATCCAAACTCCGCTCCAGAACAGTGTGGCAAAGATCCCGACATCCTCCCTGATCCTGCCGCTCGTACAATCAGTACTTCAGATTGGTAAAGCGGCAATTGGCATTCTTCCGTTCCGATTATTTCAATTTCCACCTCTTCTCTCTGTCTACTAGGGATAACTCCCTGTCGAATGTAACTAAAAAAATTCTAAAGTATCATCCTGTTTCATACCCACTCCGTCGTGATGATGGGTCCTGGGCGGCTTGGGCTGGGGATAGGTATGAAAAATTCGCTCTCTATCTTTCCCATACTTTCACACCTCACCTTTCTCATCAGTAGTTGTATTTAACGGGTTGAGGAAATGAGCAGAATCGAAAGTAGGTCAAAGTCGTTTAGCAGGGTGAGGGGGGGTGTGTGACCTTGACCGACTGGAGTAGGTAAAACGCAAGATTTGCCAACGTTGCCACCAATTGGCAACGTCGCAGGGGTGATTGACCATGGGTGATTGAACTACAACGGCTCGTCAGCCATTCTTGACCTAGGCCAAGTTTTATTTTCGCTAAGTAGCTCGTTTCATTCATTGGAGTGGTTTGACCTTGGCTGACTTCTGCTCGACTGGCCTATATTTGTTTACTTCAGCGGCCGCGTCATTCTCGTTTGCTAATGTGTTCTTGACCTAGATCAAGTTATATTTTCGCTAACTAGGTCGTTTCATTCATTGGATTGGTTTGACCCTGTGCCCAAATTGACAACGTTGCAGGGGGGATTGACCTTGGATGACGTTCGACGACTTGTTTGTTTATGTGTTCTTGACCTAGATCAAGTTATATTTTCGCTAACTAGGTCGTTTTATTCATTGGAGTGGTTTGACCTTGGATGACGTTGACTGGTCTTACGGCCTATATTTGTTTATGTGTTCTTGACCTAGATCAAGTTTTTTATTTTCGACTTTACGTGAGTTACGTCACGCCTCGCATGTCCCAGGAGCCTGGAGCATTAGCGACTCGAGATGCGAAATGTAAAAAGTTAGTTACCAATTACAGGCAAGATATAACGGAGTTAACTTATTTCATAAAGGTATTTAACATAAAAAATCTAAATTCTCTTCCAATACAATTCCCCCTCCTCGTATAACTGTGTGGATATAAAGAGCTTGGACTTTTGCAATTTTCAAGCATTCAGTATCTGGAGTGTCGAGCAATTTTTCCTAAACGTAAGTCTTTATACTATTTGATCTATGGGGAAGCGAACAGGTTGGAGCCTGAGGTATGAGGATGATCGTCTGTCTACGTTTGTTGGATGGTTTTCACCGGCGAGTGCCGTTAAGTTTGCATCAGCAGGATTTTATTATTTGAAAAAATCAGACCGAACAAGGTGTCCTTTTTGTGGAGTAATATTATATGAATGGTTGGTATATGATGACCCTTTTGTAGATCACAAGAAATGGTCTAAATATTGTCCGTTTATCGATTACTTGGAACAACTAGAGAAGCTACCATTATTAATAATAGATGAAGTTGATAATAAAAAAGAACAGGAAAACACCTGTGGGTGCTGCCAATATGCGTAAGAGGTTTACACGTTTTATTCAACAACTTTCTCATTTAAAAAACCAAATAGTTTTATATGAAATTAAAAAAAACGAGATAAATCAACTAGTAAAAAAAATAGAAAAACTTCATCTTTCCCCACCTCTCTGTTAAATCTTTTAGTCTCAACGTTGAAGCCTAGCAAGATGGAGGGACCACGACGATTGGAACTAGTGACTGATTACCCCATCACTTGTAGCAAACTAGTCAGAGTCGGTCTTTGTGATTTTGTGCCACTGTCGCTGTCAGCTATTCATATGACAAGAAAACTACAGTGTATATGGATACAGAAGAATGGAAATTCATCGTCGACCAAGTTCCAAGGATGTTGTCTCTTTTGCAAAGCAGACCCCAGAAAGTGGAGGTCGAAGACCGAGTAGGATGTAAAAATGTAAATTGCATATTTTCCAAGAGAGGGAGGAACAGGATCGTGAAAATTGAACAGGTAATTCTTTGTTTCGCAATGTTTAACCAGAGTCCATCAACCCTTCAGCTGAATACACCTTCGGCATGTTTTAACAAAAATGATGTGACAAAGCTTTGTAGAGACGTTAAGAAAATCAACGACTCATTGGACTTGATAACCAAGATGGCTGAAGTCTTTAAGAAAAATGAAGAATGTCAACTCATCGAACCTGTGGATTGTGTTCCGATTGATTTCGGCATCAATACCAATACCCTTTTTAATAATTTAAATGAACTCGAGAAAATGTGTAATAATACCCACATAAATTGTAATTTGAACTATATTCAATAAATAATTGTTATGTCTATACATTTATTTTTTTATTATTATTGAACCTTTCCCTAAGTAAAAATGAGAATAAAGGTAAATAAAAAAAAAAAATTTTAAATTTATATGGTTTATTTGAAAATAAAACATGAATAAATTATAGATATAATATTACAATTAATAATTAATATATTCATTGAGGTATGAGAGTCTTCGTTTCTGGATAAATTCCTCGTCCTCTCGCCATTCCTCAGGTAAGTAGTCCCAGATGTAGTCTAATGTGTAGTCGAAAAGGTACAAAAGTAATGATCGAGGTAAAACTCTCAATTCTTCAGTAGTTAAAGTTTCGATACCTTCCTCTCCCAAACGACGTATCGCCGACTCCATTCTATCCGTCATACTGATGCAGGTTTTTTTTTTACTAGGAGGTATTTATAAATTCTCCTCCTCCTCAAACCACAAACACTAAGGACTATTTTTTTTATGGTACCTGAGAGGGTTGACTAATGATTTGCTGTCAAATACCAGTTCACAGTATACACACTTAACTCTATCCTTGACTCCTCGAATAAATCCAGCATATGAAAGCAGATGTTGAGGTGAGCCAATGTTTTTAAATGTTTGCCTTCTTATCTCTTCTTTTTTCAAATTTACAGCTTCAGAATTTTTTCCGATCCATGCAGCCAGACGATGAGCTTGATTTAATGAACAAACAAAGGAAGTGTTTAAATGAAAATGACAAGTCATCTGGTCATTATCTAATTGTTTCAAGTTTGGACAGCCGAAATCATGAAGATCATAGACTGGTTTATCAATGAGTTCTTCTATGAAATGACACTTTTCCCCATAATGTGTCAAAGTCTTCCGTGATGGATAGTAAGAAATATTTCATAGCCTCATATGGTACATTACCATAGTTCCATTCCAGTCCGTGAATATGTTTCTTTACCCAAAGATTTGTTTTCGACTCACCCACTTCTCCTACATCTCGAGATGGTTTGAAAAACGAATGCCACGATGAATCATGGCTGATGGAGATTACAGATAGTTCTTTAACGATCAATGAGTTAGAAGCCGAGCGATAACCTGAAAATCAATGACCGCCGAACGCATTATATGCTTGAGTCAATGTCTTACGGTGAAGTGATATTTTTGCAGTCGACGTAATCTCTATATATAGATGTATGTGCTGTTTCAGTACATTTTACGAACAAGACCTGTGCCCACCTCATATTCTACAATTTTATCGTGGAGAATAAGGCAGTATGCCTTAGTATTTGGCGGAATGTTCTCACTCGCCTGTAGTAATACACGAATATCAATAGTCGTACTCTTTATCGCATCAGATTGTTTAGAACAATCTATAACGACTATAGGTGCTATGATCTCAAAATCACATCGTGACAGCAGAGGTTGAGAATGTCTATTGCCATAATAACTCGTTTGAAATTCTTTATACATTTCGTAGAGGAGAGCCACTTTTTCAAGCTCGAAATCTATATTCAAATCATCATAAGGATATTGCTCGCTATTCAGATAGAGTTTCAAAATTTTCAATTTGCAACTATCAAACTGACTGTTAACTTTGCTAGCGTTTCTCATTCGATTTTTCTGGAATGCGATAATAACATACCGTGGCTTTTCTAAATTTGTCGATGTTTTTACAGTCCAGTTTTCTTGCTGTGATGCAGTTAAATTAGGATATGCGTAAAGATCCCACGATCTGAATGGAATAGAGATGACCTTGTTTTTATCTACCATTTTTAACAACCTCAGCCGTTCTTGATCAGAAACACGAACATGAGGCATTCTCCAAATCACTTTATCTAATTTTATTACAACATCATCGTCACCCTTTACGCAGTTCAAGTCAGTACTCGATCTGATCAAAACGAGTTCTTGCTTAAGATTAATTAAAATTTTTCGATAGTCCTCACATATCCCTAAGAGAATATCCAGTGGCAGACACAGACTAAAAAAACCGTTTTTATCTATTGAAAGAGTTTTGTCTGAACCTGGGATTACCCATCCTGCATTTTCTAGACCTTTGACTTGATTAGGTGAAAATGACGCATGGCCTTTAAGCGTTGTAGTTGTTCCTGGGTTTCTCACTCTATCAACTTCAATGCCATTCAATTCATATCTGATCTCATCAAACAAAAACGCAAAAGCGTTATTAGTCAATTTTGAAGTAGCTCCAGGAGTACCATCTTTTTTTTAAATTCGTCCTTCAAGATAAACATAACTTAATGAAGGAAACGTGTAGACATCTTGTTGATGTATAGGTTTTCTGATTTCGTCAGAGCTGTTAAAGGTGTTCCCCGCATACGGCTGATGTGAATGATACTGGAATTTCGTAAGGGAATCATCAAATTTTATATCTGATGTAACGCTTAGTATGTTATTCATTTTTTCTTATTTTGTAACCGAGAACCACACTGTTTCAAAAAGTTAGCGTTTGCAGTTGTTAACTGTCTCGTCAATTTAGGATTACTAATTCTTAAAATGGTTTGCTCTCTCCTTTTATAACGAGCTACACTATTATTCTGCACACCATCCATGGTAAAATCAATCCCCATTTTTCTTCAAATGTATTCGCAATGTAACAGTTTCCCCCCTAAAGTCAATAAGTTCTCCGTCTTGATCCACTAACCGAACGGTAATATTGTCAACAGTCCTCACGTTAGTAGGAAAGTAAATGACAGGATTCGGGGTTTCTATTATTTTATATCCTGGTTCTACAGCCGGGAGGAATTGATGTATGCTATGATCCGGATCTCCATTGACGTAAGACCCTGATGCGATGTTACAATGAATCGAAATAGTGTTTACAGAAAGAATTTTCACAATGCCATCCGATTCGCTGTACCGATGCACTGGGTTAATGACTTGATTGGGACGATGAAAACCTAACAGTGGACCAATAGAATGGGGCTTGTCGGGGAAGTTGAAGTAGACCGGCTTCGTTGTTCTAAGTTCAGCCTTTAAAGTATTCTGATTTCCTCGCAGCATAAACCCCTCACCAGGTTCCTGGTGATCAATTTCTTCGTGAAGAAAAGAATTTAATGCATCGATATCATACGATCCTTCAGGTATCTGGATCGTCAAATTTCCAAAATAAAACTTATCGTTAACATCCTTTCTTATATTAGGAATAGTATTATATGTGTCAAAAGATAATAACCCAACTGTATAACTTGAGCGTAATTCCAGCGGAGGTGAAAAGTTTGCATGAAGAACACTAGAATTTCCTGTAAACGTAACTGTATAGCTCATGATTATGAATGATCAAAATTTATGAAAAACGTCAGCTAAATACTTTAAGCAGAGATGTCCACAAATCAGAGTATTCCACTTCTGATAACGACGTCTGTTGTAAGTTATTTTTGAACCCTTGAAATAGTCAAGTAGCTGTGGTGGTGATTTCAAATTTCCAAACGAATCAAAAGCGATAAAGCATTCAAAGTACAAAAAACGTTATACGGATAGATAACTATTGGTGAATTGATTAGTCATTAAAAGAAAATTATAGCAATACCTCTGAATCTAATGCGCCTCCCTTGCGGTTCTCACGGTTTTCGCACGGATGGCTGTCTGTGATGTTAATGTGCACTCAGCTTAAAATGTATCCCTCCTCATCGACTTTTGCAATGTTCAATCATTCAGTATCTGGAGTGTCGAGCAACTTTTCCTAAACGTAAGTCTTTATACTATTTGAACTAATCCTAGCATAATGATAACTAAATATTGTGATTTGTTAAATATTGCAGATGTCTTTAATCAATAAATTAAACAGGCTGACAGTCTATAAAACAATTGGGGAGTTGAAGGAGGGAACAACATACAGAATATTGGAGTTGTCGATAAAGTCGACGGAATACGGAGAAGCATTACAAGCTATCTTAGAAGGAGAAAGCGGTGAAAGATTTCGTACCTTTTTACCAAAAAGGTATCGCGAATGCTTTTCAGACAGAGACATAGAACAATATGATGGTGAGTTTTCATATTTATTTATTTTTTGAAATAATAGCATTAATTAAAATTGTTTGTAATAGACAACTAACATAAGCTTTAATTTAGGATCATTAAAGATGTTGTAGCAACCGCTAACTATATATGTAAATTACCCTACACTCTGGTTCATAATGTATTATAATATAATGTAAATCTTGTAAGCTTCTTTGGAATAAATCAGGGTCGCGGCACGTAGTAGGAACAGGCAGACATACGGACACCGACAGACGGTAATAAATCATAGAGAGGTCGGAAGTCGTAGACAAGTAACTCAAAGGGTGCGGCAATAAACCTACGCGAATTAGCCACCTGACTGCCATAAAACCCGAAAGCAAGGACACTTACCCCTATCATAATAGACCTTGAGTCACTTCCCTTGGTCATAAAAGCATGCTAGGAACCCTTTTGGGACCCATGGGATAATAACCTTGCTATAGGTGGTCAAATAACCCTAGGGGGTGAGCCCTAGCATGGCCCTATGGCCCTAGCAGCCATATAAAACACACCCTTGTACCCCAACGGTCATAAAACTAAAAGGAAGTGACTACCTGTGTATCGTAAAACTTACTCCGGGCAGACAGACCCGGCCTTCCACGAGGGAGGGGGTTATCATATTTATATCAGTAAATTTCACTCTTCATCCCACTTTGTCGCTTAGCTTCATAGCTGCATGACTTATCACTTACCCCAGGGCCACCTGGCCCTGGTGGGCTCACTCTGTTTACTAGTCTCCACAGCCGATTACCTCGCGATATGCCAGGGCCTCGGGGCCCTGGGAGTAAGCCCCCCTCAGCCTTCCGCTAATCGACTCTCACTATGCTACACCTATACGACGGCACTTCGCCTCACAGCCTATAGCAGAACCCTGACGAATTGTACTTATTACGCTGCCGATCTCTCGCCCGAACTCTGAAAACTGGTCTTATTCTTTATGAACCTCTGAACCTCATCCTGAACACAGTGTCTTGTCGGGACACATCCCTATCAATAAATGGAGTCAGATATTAACGCCTACATGGAACATGGTCCATGTTATTAACTACAGCAATCCGACAATTGTTGACCTCCGACAATTGTTCACCTTTTCCGACAATTGTTCACCTCCGACAATTGTTCAACCAATAACCCGACAATGTCATACGAGGGGAAGGAGAAAAAATCGTACCAAATTAAGTTTATGTAATTTGTACAATTGAATAATGGCAGAGGGAAAAGGTATGAATGTTTTATTATGTTCGAAATGTGGACTATTATTATTAAAATCGAGTGCACATAGATGTAAATGGCAGTTTTATGTATGTACACTCTGTAGTCGTGAATTCAAATCCAAATTTAATTATGAACGTCATAAAATCACATGCGAAAAAAAACGTTTCAGTTCCCCTCAGGCATTCGTCGATATTGGTAGTCAGTTATCAATGAAAAACTTTCAAACCCCAGCTGGTCCATCTTTGAATCAATCACATTTGCCGTTTAAAAAACGAACGTACTCGGGCATTCCGTATTTATCGGAACCTAATATTGCAAATATAGGAATCAGCCCTCCAAAGAAACATCGATTCTATAATGAGGAACAACTAGAAATTTTAACAACGAACGAACAAGGTATTAAAAAGACAGCATTTGGTAATACACTCATAGACTTATATATTGAAAATCACGATTTCAACGTTGCAATTCGCTTAAAGCAGTTAGAGCAGAGTTCCCACGCGATGACAAAATTAAATTAAAAAAGTTCCAGAGTACATAAAGAATTAAAATTGTAGCTTACGCTGATTTTGAATGTTACTTAGAAACAATCGAAGGTCCTTGTCAAAATCCTTCAATTTCATGGTCGAAATCCGTGCACAACCATAAAATCTTTTGTGCATCATTAATGGTTAAAGCCGATATTCCTCTATTTGATCTTCAACCTTCTGTTTATACTGGTGCTAACTGCATGGTGTTCTTTATGGAAGCTCTTCATAAATTGGCAAAAAAGGCTGATGAAATATATTGAAAAGTCCAACCTATGGCTCAAATGACTGAGCAAGAAATGTCGTATTATGAAAAAACAGATAAGGGCGTTATTTGTCTTAAGACATTATATAACGAAGAAAAAGTACGACATCATGATCATGTAACATCCAAATTTATTGGTGCTGCTCATTCCTATTGCAACTTGCAAGCAAAAACGCCAGATTTCATACCAGTGTTTATGCATAACTTACAGGGTTATGACTCGCACTTCATCGTTCCTTTTCTAGCCAATCAAGAGGGAGAAGTAACAGTTGTTCCGAGCAATTCGGAAAAATACATCAGTTTCACCAAATCCTTTCACGATTGTAAAACTAAAATAAGATTCGTTGATAGCTATACATTTTGAGCTGCCAGCCTTGATACGCTTGTTCAAAACATGAAAGCAGTTTCTGATGATCTCTCAACCATTTTTCCTCACTTGTACCAGTTAATACCAGAAAAAAATAAAGTTGAATTGCTTACAAAAAAAGGAATTTACCCATATTCTTATATAAATTCGTTAGAGCGATTAGATGAAACAACTTAACTTCAGAAAATATTTCAGAGACAGACTATCAACATGCTCAAGCCATTTGGAAAAATTTTAATTTAAAAAATTTAAAGGAATATACCGAAATGTACATTAAAACGGATGTTATTCTTTTATGCGAAATATTTGAAAAATTTCGTAATCTGTGCATGGAGATATATTGCTTAGATCCCGCCTATTTTATGTCTTTTCCAGGGTTAAGCTACGAGGCAATGTTAAAAACAACAAATATCGAGCTGGAAATCATTAAAGACGTTGATATGATATTATTTATTGAAAAAGGAATTCGAGGAGGCATAACACAAGTAGTCAAGCGCTATGCCAAAGCAAATAATATTTACACAGATGATTACAACCCAAATAAGCTCGTTAGCCACCTTATTTACGCGGATGTAAATAATTTATATGGATATGCCATGAATAGCTTCCTCCCATATTGTGACTTTAAATGGTTAAATGAAGAATTAGACGTGTTAAACGTCCCGGATGAGTCGGAAATCGGGTATATACTTGATGTTGATATAGATTACCCAGATGAATTTACATGATTTTAATTCTCAATTACCCTTATTACCTGAAAAATCAAAGCCCCCCAGCAATAAAACTACCGAAAAATTGCTGACAACTCTCACAGCGAAAACCCGTTATATCGTTCATTATGTAAATCTGAAACAAGCACTAAATCTGGGTATTAAATTAAGAAAAAATCATAGAATTCTAAAATTCAAGCAAAAAAATTGGCTGCTTCCATACATAAATTTAAATACTAAACATAGAGCTATGTCGACCAACCCTTTTGAATCTGATTTTTTCAAGCTGATGAACAACTCTTCTTTCGGTAAATTCATGGAAAATGTTAGGAAACGTATAGACCTAAAATTGTAACAAATAAAAGATCGCTAAACAAACTAGTTAAAAAACCTAATTTCAAAGAGAGAATAATTTTCACAGAAAATGTAGCGTCTGTCCAGTTAGAAAAGGAAAGAATTGTATTTGATAAGCCCCTTTATGTTGGCTTTAGCATATTGGAACTATCAAAGGTGTTAATGTATAAATTACATTATAACGTAGTTTCTGCGCATGCGCTACTATTAACAACCACGTACAACTATTGCTCTCCAAATCAATACCGATAACTACCGTTTATAGACCCTTTTTCGGCTTTGGGATTGTGTCAACTGGCAACTTAAGTGAGGTGGCCACGAGGGAGCCCTCAATAAGTGAGTAGATCGCTAGTTCATTGGTGTGAAGTGCAAATAATAGTGACATCGGACAGAGTAGTCAGCCATCTTGACTGAGGCATCAGCCGTCGTTCACGATACATAGCCGTTCTGAGCCAGACCTGATAGGTGGCTCAGAGCCAAGACCGGTGACTCGCCACTGGAATCCCACCGGCGCTACGTATTTTATTTATTTTATTTTATTTTATTTTTTTTTTAACTAACAAAAATCTTAGCTAATGACAAAATGAGATTTTATCAGCAGCTAATATCACAAAATAAAAAGAAAAGATCTAGGTCCTTAGGTCCAACTCCGCCAACGTCGCCAGTAAAGCGAAAACCCAGACGCTCAAATAGGAACATCCCTATAAACTCATCTGCTGCCAGCTCTATGGAAGATCTACCACCACTTGCCAGCACTTCAAAAGAAGAAACTGTAGCAGAATCTCCATTCTTCACACCGAATAGCTTCAAGGTACTGAGAAATAGCCAACCTGACGACATGGAAGTTATTCAAACACCAACACAGCCCAAGCCGCCTGCTATATTCGTAAGGAATATTAGCAATTTCAAACTATTATGCTCACAAATGAGCAAAGTTGTAGGTACCGGAAAATATACGTGCCTCAATCGCTCTCGGGATACAAAAATTTCCCCAGACACTCCGGATACTTATCGAGCGATCATTAAGTATTTGGAAGAAACCAATGCAGACTTCCATGCATATCAGTTGAAACAAGAACGATCGCTTCGAGTAGTGATAAGAAATCTGCACCCGACCACACCAGCTGATGAAATTGAAGACGAACTATCAGCTCTGGGATTTAAAGTTCGGCAAATAACCAACGTTTTACGTGAGGACAGACAACAAAACGAATCCACCAGTGGAGAAAATTTATGACTTAACAACCCTGTATTACACAAGAATACAGGTCGAAAAACCTTACCCCAATAGAGACATCGTCCAATGCCATAATTGCCAGGCATATGGGCACACAAAATCGTATTGCCACCACCCTCCTAGGTGTGTAAAGTGTAGTGGGCAGCACAAAAGCGAATTGTGCAAAAAGCCCCTAAAATCGCCTGCTGTATGCGTGCTCTGCCAGCAAGACCATCCGGCCAACTACAAGGGCTGTGAGGCCTATAGAATCCTCAAGTCCAGGAGCGAGCAACGTCGCCGGCCAGAAGAAGAGAAGCCAGTAACAGGTAGCTCAAGAAGCGTCCCCACCAGAAATTTGAGGCCTTCAGTCTCTTTTGCTGATGCCGTTCGGAGCAGAGAGCAGTCACAGGCACTGCCCACTTCTCGTCCGCAAAAAGACGGCAAGTGGAAAAACTAGCAACAATAAGCGGTCCAGCCAGACATTTGAGGCCTTCAGTCTCTTTTGCCGATGCCGTATTGCAATTCCTTCTCACAAATCTTGTCTCCTACCTTATCCCCGTTAAAAAAAAAATCCATAAGTGGATCCTTCTGACTCCTTATCCATTCTCCTTTGGAAATCGAATGGTGTTCGCACCCACACTAACGAACTGATAGCACTACTCCACGACAAAAACATTGACTGAAACAAGACTTACGAGTAAACGACCATTTACCGTTCGACAGTACCAGACTTATCGTACTGATCACCCAGATGGAACAGCTCATGCAGGTACCGCTGTCATTGTCCATAACTCCATATCCCACCACATAGTTCCTTTGGTATCACATGATTTCCTTCAATCCACTGCAGTGTCAATCACCACCTTCACTTTTCCTCTTACACTTGCATCAACGTACTGCCCTCCCAATAAATCCATTTCCGACTCCCAATTCATCTCTTTTCTAGACTCCATCGGACATCGTTTCCTTGTGGGTGGGGACTTTAATGCGAAGCACCAACACTGGGGGTCAAGATCCACAAATACACGAGGACGTGCTTTGCTGTCTGCACTCACACGGAAACATTGCTCCACTATCACTCCTGACACAGCCACCTATTGGCCATCAGATCCCAACCGAAATCCTGATCTCCTTGACTTCTTTTTTTACAATAGTTTAGGAACACTAAACTATTCACTCAAGCGCCTCGATGACCTTTCCTCCGATCATAGCCCTTTATTATTAACCATTTCATTAAGACCAATTCACAAACTGCCTCCTCCTTCATTTATTAGGGGCCCAGTTGACTGGGACCATTTCCGTCAGCTTCTTACAGAGTCCGTAAACCTCAAATTATCCCTGAAAACATCCCAAGACCTAGATGATGCAGTGCATTCCTTCACTACTCTGATCCAGGGGTCGGCTTGGGAGGCATCGTCACCCCATCGTCACCCAGAAATCCATAATCATAATCGTTTACCTCAGCATCTCAAAGACCTAATCCAATCCAAACGCCGCTCCAGAACAGTGTGGCAAAGATCCCGACATCCTGCTGATTGCCGCTCGTACAATCAGTACTGCCGATTGGTAAAGCGGCGATTGGCATCCTTCCGTTCCGATTCTTTCAATTCCTACCTCTCCTCTCTGTCTACCAGGGATAACTCGTTGTGGAATGTAACCAAAAAAATCCTAAAGTATCAACCTGTTTCACATCCACTCCGTCGTGATGATGGGTCCTGGGCGGCTTCGGATGGGGATAGGTTGGAGGAATTTGCTCTGCATCTTACCCATACTTTCACACCTCACCTTTCTCATCAAAGCCATACTCACAGCACAACTGTGAAGATTTCCTCACTTCACCTATTCCTCTCTCTCTTCCACCAAAAACCGTTAATCCCTCTGTAGTCAAATACCTTCTGAAAAACTTACCTTACCGAAAATCCCCTGGATATGATCTCCTTACTCCTCAAATTCTCAAACAGCTTCCTCCTAAAGCCATAATCTTTTTAACCTATATATACAATTGCATTATCCGAACGACGCACTTTCCTCTCCTCTGGAAACATTCCATTATTGTCCTATTCGCCAAACCCGGTAAACCACCCAATGAAGCCTCATCTTACCGTCCAATTAGCCTACTCCCTATCCTCTCAAAAATATTTGAGAAACTCCTACTAAAACGTCTACTTCCAATTGTTGAATCCAAAAACCTTTTTCCCACACACCAGTTTGGTTTCCGCCAACGACATTCCACTGCTCAACAAGGCCTTCGCGTTGTTGATCACATCTCCTCAGCCCTTGAAACCAAACAGTATTGCACTGCTGCCTTTCTCGATATAGCTCAAGCTTTTGACAGGGTTTGGCACGCAGGTTTGCTTTACAAGCTCAAAAGACATTTACCACAGACCCTTTTCCTAATCTTACAGTCCTACCTTTCAAATCGCTTCTTCCAAGTCCGCTGTGGTTTAGAATATTCTAACTACTATCCCATAAATGCAGGAGTTCCACAGGGCAGTGTCCTAGGCCCCATCCTCTATAACCTATACACTGCTGATGTCCCCTCTACTCCCAATACCTTCTTGGCCACATTTGCAGATGACACTGCAGTCTTGTCATCCCACCCAGACCCCGACATAGCATCCCATAACCTTCAAAAACACCTTGACGAGATCGAGTATTGGTGCAACCAATGGTGGATCATGTTAATGATGCAAAATGGTCTCACATTACCTTCACCCTCCGTCGCAAGTATTGTCCAATAGTTTATTTTAATGCCATCCCTCTCCCTGTATCCGAGACAGTACGGTGCTTAGCTTTCCATCTCAATAAACGACTGATCTGGAACCCACATACGAGGCTAAAAAGACAAGAACTAAACAGAGGCTTTGGACAACTGTACAGACTACTTCAAAGGACATCACACGTCTCAAAAGAAAATAAATTACTAATCTACAAATTTATACTTAAGCCAATCTGGACATTCGGAATAGAGCTATGGGGGACAGAAAAAAAATCGAACATCAAGCGTATCCAATCCTTTCAATTAAGTCCTGAGAACAATAGTAAATGCTCTTTATTACGTCAGCAACAAAGCCCTCCATAACGATCTTAATATACTCTTCATTATTGAACTCATCCCCTCCAAGTTCATGAAATCCCATAGTAACCTATCCAACTACCCTAATCCCATAGAACAGTCATTGCACCGTTTCACTCATCCCTATAATCCTACTCGGAGACTGAAACGGCAGTGGCCTCGTGATCTGCTATAAATGCGTGACAGTGGGAGTCCTGGCAATATACAATATAGATACAAGAAAGGAAAAGAGAACGAGAACGTCGATTGTCTGACCCAGGCACCAGTCTCTACAGCTGGCGAGTAACCAGAAATGTCAATTGATCAGGAGGTCGACGTGCTGTATGCCGAAACACCGCTCGAGATTTCCAGTTGGTCTGGACACAGTCTATCACTGCAGACACAGTCGCCTAGGAAACTGCGATAGACCCAAAGTTGCAAGCATTACTACAGGAGCTGAAGACCAGCCGCAAGGATAGCTCGTATACTGTCTCTGGCTACATGCTATTCCGTTCCAATCGAGCAGTAATTCCAAAGTCTCTCCAAGGGCCAATTCTCATGCATTGCCTTTGGGAATAATTAAGATGAAGCGACTTGCCAGGAGATACGTTTAATGGGAAGGATTAGACAAAGACATAGAACGTCTTGTGAAGAGTTGTGAACCCTGTGCCAAAGTCCATCACAGCCCGCAGAACGAGCCAATTCATCACTGGGATCAGCCTGATGAGAATTGGGAGAGAGTGCACATCGACTATGCGGGGTCTTTCGATGGCCATTTCTTTCTTATGTGTGTGGACGCAAAGTCGAAGTGGGCAGAAGTTCGCATGATCCGTGATGCTCCGTCCTCTTTTTCAACAATCACTCTGCTTGAAGGCATCTTTTCGGTGCATGGTTACCCCTCGGTGATGGTTTCAGACAACGCTGCTATCTTGAAAAGTGAAGAGTTCCAGAATTATTGCAAAGAGTGTGGGATATTCCAAAAGTTCAGCGCGCCAAATCATCTAGCCACCAATAATCTGCATAACGCAGCATCCAGACGTTGAAAAGAAGACTCAAGGCTGCTGCTGATGATCCTGTTCCGCTGTTTTCTAAGCTGCGGAACATAATTTTCCGCAACAGGGCAACACCCTTAGCCTCAGGTCTATCTCCTTCGGAATTGTACCTAAAGAGAAGGATCCGTACTCGTCTTGATGCTCTGCTACCCAACAGCAAACCTCCAATGCAACAGCAATGCTACAACTGCGCCTACTGCATTACGGGTTTGTAGTCTTCAAGTGGGGGAGAGAGTGCAGGCGAAGATTCACTTAGGGAACCAAGACGTTTTGCAGTTAGGCACCATCAGGAGGAAACTCGGCCAATACCATTATATTGTGGACACAGGTCGTACCCTGAAACGCAATATTAATCAGCTGGTGGCCACCTTGGTTCCGAAGAAAAAAGTCTCCTTCACTCCTTTGGTTCCACAGCACAGAATGAGTGTGCCATTCAAAACAGAATCTGCAAGCTTGCCACTAGACCACCAACACCTCCTTCGTCACATGTGAGTGGTCCAGGTACACAGTACGACTTCCCTGGTCCATGTCATCCAAGGACACCACCTGTTCAGCCTGGTCTGTCTTTGCCTCCATTGCCTAGGCCTACCGGGAGGCAGAAAAAGCCTGTGTATCTCAAGGATTATGTCTCCAATATGTGCTCAGCTCCTTAAATAAGTGGGAGAGAATATAGTGAAGAATCAGTTATAAATAACAGTGTATTTAGACACACCTCTCCTGTGTTCGGACGGTTTCAGTTAGTTAGTATGTGTTACAGATATCTATACCTGTGTCTCATGTCTCTCATGTTTTAACGTGTTTTGTTTAAATAAAGTATGTGTTATTCAGTTAATCATAAAATGTGTCTCATTATTCGGTCCCTTGTCACAACAGGGGTGTTTATTAATTCCTGTATTTGACTCATCAAAGGCTCTTCGGACTTTTTTCTTAGCGTTTCACTAGTTTTTAATATGTCGTGAGTTACTTTAGAATACATTTTTCCTAATGACCGATATGATTTGCACGCAGGTCTTTAATAAGTGTACAATCAACGTGTCAAGACATTTTCTAAAGCGTCCATCGTTGACGCCTCTAGTCTTATCGATAACAAGATAATCGTATTGTTTCTCCCAGCACAATGAACATAAATTTTTAAACTGTTTAAAACTGAAATTGGAATTACTCACATGTTCATCATAAATATTTTTAAATATAATTCATCTTGTTTAAAAACTATAAAAAAATTTACATTACATCTGATAAGGTGCCTCGGTATGCAGACATAACTCTGCGTCAAATATGATAGAAGCAGTCGAGGCCATTTATGTCGTCCATAACTATAGTAGCCCTTAATGTCTCCTTGATCATCCATTGTCACATCGTCAAAAACGCAGACAGTGTTTGGTTTTACATTCTGCTCAAAGTCTTACTACCTGAGAATGTGTAAAAACCTATTTCAGGGACTCTATTTAGAACAGTATTCAAATATTGATATTTAGTTTGATGTAATGTTTTTCCAAAAATGTAGACGTTTTCAAATTTTAAACCGTTGGAGTGTAATAAAAGAGCGAGCATAACATTAGTCTTTACAAATCCGCTAGGACTGCATATAACAGCTCGTAAGCTGTTTGGAAATAATTCACCATGTTTTCGGTGGACGGGATTCGTATCTTCCGGCACTGTCAAGACATTTACAGCTGGAAAACGTTCCGTATGTTCTACCCAGTTTTTGCGCATGCGCTACCTCCTAGAACATCTCTCTACTTCGCTCGTCATTCAAATACTATATACTACCGTCTATAGGCGATTGTTCAGTTACAAATTGTTCCAGCAGGCAACTTGAGGGAGCTGGCCACGAGGGAGCCTTCAAGAGTGAGTAAATTGCTTATTATATTTAGGTGAAGTGTAATAAGTGATATCGGACTGAGTAGTCGGCCATATTGGAACGCCTTGCTAGACGTTCTGGAACTGTGGAAGATTTCCTCACTTCATCTATTCCTCTCTCTCTTCCACCAAAAGCCGTTAATCCCTCTGAGGTCAAATACCTTCTGAAAAACTTACCTTACAGAAAATCCCCTGGATATGATCTCCTAACTCCTCAAATTCTCAAACAACTCCTAAAGCCATAATCTTCCTAACCTACATATATAATTGGATTATCCGAACGACGCACTTTCCTCTCCTCTGGAAACATTCCATTATTGTCCTATTCGCCAAACCCGGTAAACCACCCAATGACGCTTCATCTTAACGTCCAATTAGCCTACTCCCTATCCTCTCAAAAATATTTGAGAAACTCCTACTAAAACGTCTACTTCCAATTGTTGAATCCAAAAACCTTTTTCCCACACACCAGTTTGGTTTCCGCCAACGACATTCCACTGCTCAACAAGGCCTTCGCGTTGTTGATCACATCTCCTCAGCCCTTGAAACCAAACAGTATTGCACTGCTGCCTTTCTCGATATAGCTCAAGCTTTTGACAGGGTTTGGCACGCAGGTTTGCTTTACAAGCTCAAAAGACATTTACCACAGACCCTTTTCCTAATCTTACAGTCCTACCTTTCAAATCGCTTCTTCCAAGTCCGCTGTGGTTTAGAATATTCTAACTACTATCCCATAAATGCAGGAGTTCCACAGGGCAGTGTCCTAGGCCCCATCCTCTATAACCTATACACTGCTGATGTCCCCTCTACTCCCAATACCTTCTTGGCCACATTTGCAGATGACACTGCAGTCTTGTCATCCCACCCAGACCCCGACATAGCATCCTATAACCTTCAAAAACACCTTGACGAGATCGAGTATTGGTGCAATCAATGCGGGATCAAAGTTAATGAAGCAAATTGCTCCCACATTACCTTCACCCTTTGTCGCAAGACTTGTCCACTAGTTTATTTTAATTCTATTCCTCTCCCTGTAACCGAGACAGTACGGTACTTAGGCTTCCATCTCGACAAACGGCTGACCTGGAACCCACATATGAGACTAAAAAGACAAGAACTAAACAGACGCTTTGGACAACTGTACAGACTACTTCAAAGGACATCCCATCTCTCAATGGAAAATAAACTACTAATCTACAAAGTTATACTTAAACCAATCTGGACATACGGAATAGAGCTATGGGGGACAGCAAAAGTCGAACATCAAGCGTATGCAATCCTTTCAATCCAAAGTCCTGAGAACAATAGTAAATGCCCCTTATTATGTCCGCAACAAAACCCTTCATAACGACCTTAATATACCCTACATTCTAGAACTCATCCCTTCCAAGTTTATGAAATTCCACAGTAGCCTTTCCAACCACCCTAAACCTGTAGCACAGTCTTTGCACTGTGCCACTCATCCCTATAATCCTCTTCATAGACTGAAACGGCAGTGGCCTCGTGACCTGCTATAATCGCGTGACAGTGGGAGTCCTGGCAATGGCCAGTTTCTCCAATCATGTCCTATTGTATGAATGAGCGAGTGAATGATGACTGTAAATATGGCATGAATGAGATCATTTATTTGTATTATTATTGCCTTATAAAAGGCAGATTGTAATTATTGCACAATAAAGATTATTATGTACTACCAGTCACATTTTGACTAGATACGTGCTGTGTACCGTACATATAAAGCCCCGTGGATTTATTTAAGCATAATAGTATGCCACGAAACGTGCACAAAGGAGACAAAGGAGGAAAGAGGTCTCCTATGCTTCCACGCATCCTCCCAGAACCTAAGTCAGGGGGGGTTCTTGTCATTTATCATGCCCATATTGGCCGGTTTATCGGCAATAGGATCTCTAGCAGGAGGTGCTGCAAAATCGGCCAATGAACCACAAGACGCTAAAAATAAATTGGATGAATTAAAATGCCATAATCTGGCAATGGAAGCTCAGAAGATTGGAAAAGGTCTGTATCTCAAACCATACAGGAAAGGTTATGGACTGTTTATAACACCACCTTCTACTGCTACTGTAACTACTTTTAAAAAGAGAAAAGGGTCGTTTACAAACTACTCCGTAGAGCGCTAACGGTCCTCGAGTTGAATTATTACGCTAAAAATGTTTTGAAAATACCATATTTTAGCGGCGTTTTCATGATTGACTCCCTTCCGGATCGCCAGCCATATATGTATGAATATGCAATCGTCAAATTGGAACCGAGTTCAAAGAAGGGTTCCCATTGGGTATGTTATGAAAAAAAGAATGATGTTGTAAATTATTTTGATTCCTTTGGGAACCTGAAGCCTCCTCATCAGCTATTAAGATATATGAGAGGTAATAACATATTCTACAACCGAGAGCGTCATCAAAAAGGGCATACACTTTACTGCGGTCATCTTTGTCTACAGTACTTCATGCACAGTTCTAGTTAAAGGTCCTTCATTTAAATAATGAGTTTCACAGTAAATCTATCTGGCGCTGAAAGCGTCCTTCAAGCAAATTTATTACCTTCCATCGAACTGAACGGGGAATATGCCATAGGTCTTTTAACATTCGACACTTACAATACTATTCCCAATATTGTTAAAGATGTGAACGACAAGTTTCATTTTGGCGGTGTTACCATCACAATACCAGAGGGGTCCTACGATATCGACGGTGTTGTGGCCACCTCTTTATTATGAATAATTACTCTTTTCGATCGGATCATATCTATGACTGTTTCCATATGTTTAATAAAGATTATGACGTCAGTCGGAGTGGTGGAGAAGCTGGAGGGGGGAACAGCCACTGGTGGGGATGGCTCCCCACTACGGCTAGCCTGCCTATATAAGAAATATGATGATATGGAAATCAGAAAGAAACAAACCGGCACCTTGAAAACTTCTCTCTCTCTCTCTCTCTCTCTGCACTGGCGCTTGCTGCTCTACTCAAAACCATGGTCTTCTCATTCAACTACATATTCATCTCTCTCTCCTAACCTCGTTATGTTTTAGTCCGGCGTTGTCAGACCCCACACCTTCCTAGTGGGTGGGAATCTCTGCCTTCATTTCGCTAAAACTAACACCTCCTTGGGAGAGACCTCTCCCTTGCGGACGATGGTTGCCGTGGCCCTAAAAACTTACCTCGTAACGTCTCCCATGGCAATCCAGTCTGCATCTCACCGGTTCACACTCGCCTTTGGGATCCGACGATTTTCGCCTACCCTTAGATACCAAGTGTGAATTCGTGGTCATTCCAAGACCAAATAAACTACCTATAAACCTACCCTGTTATTCTTCTCCTGAACATAGTGCTTTGTCGGGGCACACACCTTCTAAATATCTTATGGAGTCAGATCAAAGTGAACTATGCTGCCCACCGACTAGGCCGGCAGTCAGGGTGAAAGACCACAGGTCCGCCCGCCTTATCTCTTTCTGGGCGCTCACCGGACGTTGGCTAAGAGGTTGTAGCGACCCTAGCCCACGGTGGGCGTCTCCTCCCCACTTTGGGGATACTCAGTTATCTGAGCCCGACAGACGGTATTAATTTATTTTTGCGAGAAGTGATTGCCCACCATATACCAATAGCCACTTTATCTCTGAGAGGAAATACGAGCACGCTCAAGTTTGAATTGAAAACCAGCGAGAAGGTTTACTTTAATTCCTCCAAGGACCAACCACATTCTTTAGGACCGGTTTTGGGATTTACAAAAGAAAACACTGTCATAGTGCCTGGAATACGCTTCACGGTATCAGATGATATCGTTAAAATTATTAAGTTGAACATTGTATTGATACAATGTAATGTAGTGTCTGGCTCATATGTCAACGGGCAGCCGGACCATAATATTCACCAATTCTTTCCCTCTGTCGAACCTGGGTATAAAATAATAGAAACACCGAATCCTTTCATTTACCTTCCGACCAACGTTAGAACTATAGAGAACAAAACAGTGAATAGTAGATCAAAACGGTCAACTAGTTAACTTCAGAGGTAAAACAGTTACAGTTAGACTTCACTTTAGGAAGACAAAAACAACAACAGCAACGATGGGAATTGATTTTATAACACTACCTTACAAGACGAAGATTAACAGTAGCAGTAGTAGAAGACGACAGTAGGACACGATGTTGCATATAAAAGGGCTCTTCTCTCATCTCGTAGAATTAGGAAGGTCAAAACGTTTAACCAATTGACAGCAGATAACAAGAAGTTTTTAAAACAGTGTATATAAACCACCGGCTATATAAACCACGCGCCCTCAGACAGAGGGCATAACGAACCGGACCGTTACTTGGAACACTACTCTCTCCTCTCTCACTGCACTGGCGCCTGCTGCTCTACTCAAAACCATGGACTTCTCATTCAAATACCTCTGATCTCTATCTCCTAACATCGCTATGTTTTAGTCCGGCGTTGTCAGACCCCACACCTTCCTAGTGGGAATCTCTGCCTTCGTTTCGCTAAAACTAACACCTCTTTGGGAGAGACCTCTCCCTTGCGGACGATGGTTGCCGTGGCCCTAAAAACTTACCTCGTAAAGTCTCCCATGGCAATTCAGTCTGCACCTCACCGGTTCACACTCGCCTTTGGGATCCGACGATTTTCGCCTACCCTTAGATACCGAGTGTGAATTCGTGGTCATTCCAAGACCACATAAACTACCTACAAACCTACCCTGTACCTCTTCTCCTGAACATAGTGCTTTGTCGGGGCACACACCTTCTAAAGATCTTATGGAGTGAGATCAAAGCGAATTAAAGCTGCCCGCCGACTAGGTCGGCAGCTAGGGTGAAAGACCACAGGTCCTTATTCCCCCACATTATCTCTTTCTTGGGCGCTCACCGGACGGCGGCTACGAAGTTGTAGTGACCCTAGCCCGCGGCGTGCGTCTCATCCCCACCTTGGGGATCCTCAAATGTGATAACTACCGACAAACCTATTTTAGGGACTTTATTTAGTATCAATATCAAATATTGATATTTAGTTTGATGTTTTTCCAAAGATGTAGACGTTTTAAAATTTTAAACCGTTGGAGTGTAATAAAAGAGCAAGCATAACATTAGACTTTCCACATCCGCTAGGACTGCATATAACAGCTCGTAAGGAAATAATTTACCATGTTTTTGGTGGACGGGTTTCGTATCATCCGGCACTGCTAAGACATTTACAACTGGAAAGCGTTCCGTTACTATTGTTCTCAGGATTGAAAGGATTGGATACGCTTGATGTTCGACTTTTTTGCTGTCCCCCATAGCTCTATTCCGTTTGTCCAGATTGGTTTAAGTATAACTTTGTAGATTAGTAGTTTTAGTAGAGCGTCGTTCAGATAATGCAATTATAGATGTAGGTTACGAAGATCATGACTTTAGGAGGAAGTTGTTTCAGAATTTGAGGAGTAAGGAGATCATATCCAGGGAATTATCATATCGGTAAGGTAAGTTTTTCAGAAGGTATTTGACCTAACAGGGGTAAACAGCTTTTGGTGGAAGTTTGAGAGATATGGGTGAAGTAAGGAAATCTTCAACAGTTGTGCTATGAGTATGGTTTTGATGAGAAAGGTGAGGTCTGAAAGTATGGGAAAGATGGAGAGTGAATTTTTCATACCTATCCCCATCCGAAGCCGCCCAGGACCCATCATCACGACGGAGTGGGTATGAAACAGGATGATACTTTATAATTTTTTTAGTTACATTCAACAAGGAGTTATCCCTAGTAGACAAAGAGAAGAGGTGGAAATTGAAAGAATCGGAGCGGAAGAATGCCAATCGCCGCTTTACCAATTTGAAGTACTGATTGTACGAGCGGCGATCAGCAGGATGCCGGGATCTTTGCCACACTGTTCTAGAGCGGCGTTTGGATTTGATTAGATCTTTGAGATGCTGAGGTAAACGATTATGATTATGGATTTCTGGGTGACGATGGGGTGACGATGCCTCCCAAGCCGACCCCTGGATCAGAGTAGTGAAGAAATGCACTGCATCATCTAGGTCTTGGGATGTTTTCAGAGGTACTTTGAGGTCTACAGAGTCTGTAAAAATCTGGCGGAAGTGGTCCCAGTCAACTGGGCCCCTAATAAATGAAGGAGGAGGCAGGTTGTGAATTGGATTTAGGGAAATGGTTAATAATAAGGGGCTATGGTCGGAGGAGAAGTCATCGAGGCGCTTGAGTGAATAGTTTAGTGTTCCTAAACTATTGTAGAAGAAAGTTAGAAAAGTCAAGAAAATCTGGATTTCGGTTGGGATCTGATGGCCAATAGGAGGCTGTGTCAGGAGAGATAGTGGAGCAATGTCTCCGTGTGAGTGCAGACAGCAAAGCACGTCCTCGTTTATTTGTGGATCTTGAGCCCCAGTGTTGGTGCTTTGCGTTAAAGTCCCCACCCACAAGGAAACGATGCCCGATGGAGTTTAGAAAGGAGATGAATTGGGAATTGGGAATGGATTTATTGGGAGGGCAGTACACTGATGCTAGAGTAAGGGGAAAAGTGAGGGTGGTGATAGACACTGCAATGGATTGAAGGAAATCATGTGCTACCAAAGGAACTATGTGATGGGATATGGAGTTGTGGACAATGACAGTGGTACCTGTATGAGCTCTTCCATCTGGTTGATCAGTTCGATAAGTCTGGTACTGTCGAACATTAAATGGTCGTTTACTTGTAAGTCTTGTTTCAGTAATAAGAGCTACATCGATGTTTTTGTCATGGAGTAGTGCTGTCAGTTCGTTAGTGTGGGTACGAACACCATTCGCATTCCAAATTCCAAAGGAGAATGGATAAGGAGTCGGAAGGATCCACTTATGGATTTTGTTTAACGGGGATAAGGTAGGAGACAAGATTTGTAAGAAGGGAAATGAGAGGGGTAATTAGGATTCTGAACTCTGTAAGGAATGAGGTTAAAAGGCTGGTGAGATCTGAAGAGCTTGAAGGTGGCGGGATATGCGAGATGTGTGGTTGAATATGGGATTGAGTTTGCCGGTGGCTGGGATGAGCGGAGTGCTGAGAAAGAAGAACTTGCGGAGGAGGAGTGGGCAATGCCTGTGACTGCTCTCTGTTCTGAACTGCGTCAGCAAAAGAGACTGAAGGCCTCAAACTTCTGGCGGGGGTGCTTCTTGGGCTACCTGTGGCTGGCGTTTCTTCTTCTGGACGACGACGTGGTTCACTTCTGGACTTCAGAATTCTATAAGCCTCACAGCGTTTACAGTTTGCCGGGTGGCCTTGCTGACAGAGCAAGCATACAGCAGGTGATTTTAGGGGCTTCTTCCACAATTCACTTTTGTGCTGCCCACTGCACTTTACACACGGAGGGTGGTAGCAGTATGATTTTGTGTGCCCATATGCCTGGCAATTATGGCATTGGACGATGTCTCGTTTCGGGCTAGGCTTTTCGACCTGTACTCTTGTGTAGTATAAGTGGGTAAGCTCGTAGATTTTCTCTACTCCAGCTGTTGGCTCTAGATCCACAACGAATAAGGGCAGTGGTGTCTTGATACTTGCATCATTTTCTTGTCTTTCCTCACGGAGGACATTCGTAATTTGGCGAACCTTGTATCCTAAACTTATCAGCTTCTTTTCTATCTCGTCCGCTGGTGTTGTAGGATGCAGGTTTCTAATCACAACCCGCAGCGATCTTTCTTGCTTTAGTTGGTAGGTATGAAAATCAGCCTTGGTTTCTTCTAGGTATTTTATAATTCCTCGGTATGAGTCAGGAGTGTCCGGAGAAACTTTTGTATCCCGAGATTGATTGAGGCAAGTATATTTGCCTGTACCTACAATTTTGCTTAATTGAGTACATAGTAATTTGAAATTACTAATGTTGCGAACGAATATCGCTGGTGGCGTGGGCTTTGTGGGTGTTGTTGTAGAGTCCATGTCCTCTACCTCAATATTTTTCAACACCTCGTAACTATTGGGTGTGAACAAGGGAGACTCATGAGTTATTGTAGTTTGTTTAGATGTGCTGGGTTGTGATGGTATCTCTTCCATAGAGCTGCTGGGTGCTGAAGAATTTACTGGGATATTTCGATTAGATCGCCGCGGCTTACGTTTGACTGGTGACATAGTGGGCGTAGGTCCCAATGATCTTGAGCGTTTTTTCTTATTTTCTGATATAACCTGTTGATAGAAACGCATGTTTCATATTCAGCGGCACTTTTCAGAATAGTAAATAATTTTCAATTGAATAAAATAATTCAAGATAGTGTAGCCTCGAACGCAGGTATTTGTGCTAAGAGCTTGCGACATTGCAAGGGGCCTGAATAGAGTGTACTGAGGGCCATCTGGACTTCCCACTCCTATCCCCACTCTCACCATAGCTACTACCGTCGCAATATGGCCGCCCTCTGTATGAATTGTGAGATGAAAAAGTTACGTTGGCAGTAATGCCCACTGTTCCTCTTTCCACTCACCTGTACACCTGACAGTCCACCGCGAACGGTTCACCCAAGGGTCGGTTGGAACAGTTTTACGAACTAGGCACTTCCTACGAATGGTAACAAAAAACAGTTTGTCGCAGAGCGATATGAAAACGACTTCTATAGTTAGCGCAGGCGCAGTACTCGTTGAAATTATTAAGGGTATATCGTTACAATGTAATGTAGCGTCTGGCTCATATTTCAACGGGCAGCGGGACCACATTATTTACCAATTCTTTTTTTTTTTTTTTTTCACCAAGACGACGATTAACAGGAGCAATAGTAGAAGACGATAGTAGGACACGATGCTGCTTATAAAAAGGCTCGTCTCAGGCCTCGTAAAATTAGTAAGGTCAAGACGTTTAACCGGTTGACAGCAGATAACAAGAAGTTTTTAAAACAGTGTGGATTTATGTTAAAATATGGGAAATACACGTAGTGGTATGTTCCCCGTTCAGTTCGATGGGCGTAGTTTTCACTGTATGTTTACCCTTGGACATTTTGCTCGGATTCAGCGATAATTATAGAAAGATTTTAATTGATCTTAAGCAGGAACTTGTTCTAATAAAATCTAGTAGTGATCTAAATTCCATTTACCCGATGAGTGCTACAGTCGATGCCCAGATCAAATTAGAGAACGTAGTTTGGAGAGTACCTCGCGTAAGAGTTGGTGATGAGCAGAGACTACGCCTGCTGAAAATGTTGCACAAAAACGTCACAGCAGCGGTTCCGTTCAGGTCGTGGGATCTCTACGAGTACCCTTCCTTACCCTCAGCGAGTGCTTGACAAATTTAGAAAAACCACCATTTGTTATAGCCGATTTTCTCCGCTTCAGTTTGAACTTCCGTAAACTTCCAACACTAATGCATACTGCCTCACTCTTCACGGCAGGACAGTAGAATATGAAATGGCTACCGGACTGGTACGAAAATTGATCTAACTTCTCCTGTGTTCACCATAATATAATATAAGACCACAAGATATGAAGAAATATTTTGTTATATTATAACCTGCACCTTGTTTATTTATTTTTTTAAATAAATGATACTACAACATGACTTTTTTTATTTACCTTAATAAGGAGGAGGAAAAAAATAAAAACAACTTTTTTCTTTAATTTCATTTATTGTTTATACATGATTAATTACATTATTTGTATTCAAACTAAAACAATCTAATGCTACATTTTCTACATTAAGTAAAAAAACAATCTGAGGGATTCACATGTTGATTATAAATATGCTAACCCGAGTCCCTCCAAAGCACTTTATTCAACAAACTCAGAGAAATATTAATTTTCTCAATTAAAGACACAAATTTAACACTTTCCATCTTGCTGAAACAGATAAAAGGAGATGAAATTATTATATGGGGTGGTGATGGATCATTGACGAGGTTAACGAACCAAGGATATGCGGTTTCGAGTCTAATTACTTTTTTTCTACCGCGTGCGGAAAATAGGCAAACAATGGTTTTAGATTTTACTATATCATCCGACTGCTGCTCACCCTTCTTTTTTCAGTTCTGTAGTTGAGAATCCTGTCACTGGCACCCGTAAGAACCTGCCATTCTTCACTGCCTATGTTAAGGTAATTCTTCTTTTTCTTATTTTCCGCGAGACTCGCAGCAGGTCAGTGATGAAATGAAACAAATCCCCAGAAGGCGATAACCTTGGAGGGGTGTTGTAGAGGACAATTACAGCTACGACGTTATGATGGGCTTGGGAGGTTCACCTGCTCCTGTAGGTCAGGAATAAACACGTAATCCCAAGTTCCACTAAACACCTGCAGGAGACCTCAGATAAAAAAACAATCACACCCTCAAGTAGAGCTACAGAGGCAGGTCGACATCCTCGAACGAGGCAGGGGATACTCACCGCTCACCAAAGGTCAATGACCCACATGACGTCAACTACCCAAATGTAAACAAACATTAATCACGAGGTCGACGACCAAAACAAACAGTGTTGCCATGCCGTGCACCATGTTGCCACATCGTGCACTTAGCCACATCCAACACCTCAAGGTCACCCCCCCTGTCCTTCCCCTCGCCTGCGAACTACTCTGCACACTTGACCTACGGCACAATCCGGGATTTATAACTACTCAGGATGTAGGATTTTTTAGTGTGTATTTGCGTTTGGATTGGATTAGCTATTTGAGATAGAGGATTTTGATTGTGAATTTTTGGATGACGGTGGGATGACGATCCCTAGCTGACCCCTAGAACAGAGTAGTGAAAGAATGCACTGCATCATCTGGGTATTGGGATGTTTTCAGGGACATTGAGGTATACAGAGTCTGTAAGAATCCGGCGGAAGTGTTTCCAGTTAATTGGGTACCTAATAAATGAAGGAGGAGGCAGTTTGTGAATTGGTTTTAGGGAAATGGTTAATAATAAAGGTCTATGATTGGAGGAGAGGTCATCGAGGCGCGTGAGTTTACACATAGTTTACACATCTGGAAGGGCGGTGACAGTACGATTTTGTGTGCTCATATGCCAGGCAATTGTGGCATTGGACGGTGTCACATTTGGGGTAAGGTTTTTCGACCTGTACTCTTGTGTAATATAGGTCAGTTCGTAGATTTTTTCTACTCCAGGTGTTCGCTCTAGATCGACCAAGAACAAGGGTATTGGCGTTTTAATTGCCTCGCCTTCTTGCCTATCCTCACGGAACACGTTGGATATTTGGCGAACCTTGTATCCTAAACTTGAGAGCTCATTTTCTATCTCGTCAGCTGGTGTGGTTGGATGCAGGTTTCTAATCACCACCCATAGTGATCTTTCCTACTGTCGGGTCGTCACTAGGGAGGTGCCTGATCACCCTAGCCCTGGTGACAATTGCGGATTGTTCGAGTTTATAACCTGGACAATCGTTCCATGACGGCGTTACTAACTGACTCCATTTTTGATAGGTATGTGCCCCGACAATGCACTATGTTCAAGAGACGAGGTACAGAGGTTTTTCATAAAGAATTAGTCAAGTTTTCAGAAGTCGAGCGGAAACCAAGCGTCACCGAGTGAAGGTCGCGAAAGACTAATTAACAGGGCCAGGAGCCCGACTTAAGTACACTCTCCCCTTGCCTGCTGGGAGGGCTGCAAGGTTGCCTAGGCCAGAGGTTGGTTTTCACACATGTGGTGAGGAACCGCGACCGACGCCTAATTACCTGGCAGCCCTGTACCCTGGAGGTAGAGAGGCCCCAAAAGGGTTGTTTATGTTTATGACCTGTGGTACACTCGCCCATCTGGCTCTTTGGCCCCTGCGGGTACCTGACTGACAGCTGTTGACCTTTCTCGTGTGACTTTGGCTTCCGCCTTTTATTGCTTAACACATTTACAATGATTTATATTTGTTCATGTTATTTACATTTGTCTATAATACATTTAGTTCATGTTATTTTACTTTTGCTTGCAATATATATGGAATAGAGTATAGGGTGATTTATCTTATGTAGTTAGCGGTCGCTACACCTGCTTTAACTGATAAGTTTGGAAGTCTTCCTTCATGTTTTCTAGAAATTTAATAATGGCTCTGTATGTATCTGGAGATATTTTGTTTCTCGAGACCGATTGAGATATGAGAATTTTTCAGTGCCTAGGATTTTCGTTTATTGAGAGCATAGTAATTTAAATTTACTTATGTTTCGGACGAATATTGCTGGTTTAGGCTGTGTAGGTGCTTGAGTAGAGCCCATGTCGTCTACTTTAATATTTTCCAACACCTCGAAACTGGTGGGCGTGAAGAATGGAGACTCATCGATTGTTGTTTGTTGTAGATGTGCTAGCTTGTGTTGGTAATTCTTCCATAGAGCTGCTGGCTGCTGACTAATTAACAGGCACATCTATTAGATCTTCGTGGCTTTCGCTTAATTAGTGAAGGTGGTGTAAGTCCCAGAGAGCTTGACCGTTTTTTTTTTGTTTTCCTACATTAGTTGTTGATAGAAACGCATGTTTCATTATCAACAATATTTTTCGGATATTTTTTTATAAATAAGAAATATGATGTTTGAGGTATGCATCAGACGCACGAATTCAGCACCAGAGATTACAACGCTACAGTTCACTCAATAGTCTGTTGAAACAGTTCTACGACCGAAACACTTTCTGTGCAGAGCAACACGAATGCGATTTGTTATAGTTTAGCGCAGGCGCAGTACTACTTGTAGAGCATTAGGATATTTTCTTCGTTCATGAACATGCGATTTCCATTGGCATAATCATGCTACTTCAATAAATTTTTTTCTTAACACACAGTTAGTGTTTATTGGTAATTTGTACATAAAGGCCGTATTTAAAAAGATAATATTTATAATTAATATTGGGTGGTAATTAGAAGCTATATAAACAAAATCAGGACCGGATGAGGGTGCTCACTTCCGGTTTGCATTCTGAAACCAACGAACTAACCCCGCTTCGGCCACCTGTTGCAATCGATGGGGAAAGATTGACGGTTTCATTTTGAACTCAGGAAGGGTTAGGGAATTATCCCTATTATTATAGGGTTCGTAAGCATGAATTTCACATACTTACAATGTCTTGGTGTAGTTTCTGGATTGATGTGTGTTGAACCATTTCCATAAGTATTTCTATGAAGTTGTTAGAGCCGTTGACCGTAATTCGGCGACTAAAATGCTGGGCTCCGTACAGCAAAGCCGACAGAAGGACATTATTGCATACCATCGGGTTGAGACTCGGTGATGAATTGGGTGAATTCAGCAAGTGTAGGAACATGTGAGACTACGTGCAGACTTTGCGTTTTTTCGTGAAGTGTTGTGAAACCGGTACAGGAAATAATCCAGACAATGAAGCCAAAGTTCCCACTTGTTGTGATAAATTCTACATCACTTAATCATAGAGATATTATTGCAAACCTTAAATCAAAACTGAACGAGGTTAACATCAAATATGCTGGAAATAAAACCAAATTTTATTTGGAATAGTGACTATTTCGCTGTGTAAAAAATATATAAAAAGAAAAAAAAATTAAACTTCCACACCGACATACCAAATCACGAGTTGAAACCGGAAGTGGTTTGAAGGGCATGCTACCAAACTTTCCTCCCGAAGAAATCATAACGGATCATAAAGCTTGGCGGTAAGCAGTACATACCAAATAATAAAAAAATCGGATGGAATCTAGAAGAAAAGCCTATATCCATAGTAATAGTAAAATAAATTACAACTTGTACAAATTTGAGCATATAAAATATTGTTGTCTGGCCGTCACTGAGGGGGTCGTACTTACCTAACTCTGATGGCGGAGAACGCCTCTATAATCTGCTGATTGAATATTATTATTTTATGTTAGTACAAGTTATTATTATCAGCGTTAAATAAAATTATTTTAAATGAATTATGCAAATTAAAACTGCTAAATTAGAATGTTCATCACTAGCCAAAGAGATGAATCCAAATTGTTTTTGAAACTAAAATGGTACGGGTGCCAGATCTCACCGATGGGAACAATGGAAAGAACTGAGAGTTTTAATCCACACAAATGTGTAGCAAAAATTTTCGCCGCCCTTTAAATCATCCTGATCCAACTATCAACAATGAAACCGTACCTTGGAATGATTAAAATAAAGCTGTAAGGTAACTGGGTGTCCATCTTGGGGATCGCCGTTTGACATGGAAGAGTAACATAAATAACAAACTTAGCGAGGAATATTGCAGGCTTGGTGTACAATACCCCACCATAAATAGGGAATTGCACCTGAAGCCTGATGTTGCCATTTTGATCCTTTGTACTCCTTATGTACAGTTGTGAAGTATGGGTCTCGGCTACCAGCTCTCAAAAGCTCTATTATCTCAAAATAATGGAAGATTTCATCGAAATGAAATTCATGAAGTACCACCACCAATTGCAATACGTTGATGGAGTAATCAAATATAACATTGGAACCATGTTTTTTAATATAAAATTGAAACCAATACTCTTGCTGTAAAAAAATAAAATTTTCTGACAAAATTTCAGTTTTTTTAAAGTTTTGTATGGGTTATATAAATAGAAAGTAATCATTAATTTAGTTATTATGTATTATGTAAATTATTTTATATTGTTATTCTTATCAATTTACATCCAAACATACATATTATGTATTAATCAACTCCTTTTTCAACATTAATTCTTTTGTTACAAAATTATATTTCGTTAGGGGTGTTTCTGAATGGGAACATAATCCATTCTGTGCAGTGTTATTTTATCTCTTGTATTCATGTATGGCTATAAAGCCTGGCGGGAAATAATGATATCTAAAAAAAAAGAAAAGACCATTTATAAAACCAGATTCTTAGAATATAAACAAGCCAGAACTCAACGAATTCCCTTCAGTGCCGAAATGGATTAAAAAATATATTACAGAAGAAAACGTGTGAGCGGGCCATCCAAAACATTTAAAGAAATTAATAGTAGGCATGTTTAGTTTCTTTATTTTTAATAATATTGTTTTGAAATTTAACAATATATTGAATCAAACAACTGATGATAGTATGCCAAAAATATTTATTTTAATTGAAGGAGTGATTTCATTCCTTGACGAAGGGACAATATATTTATTTGCTATAAATTATTTTCTTATTATTATTTAATCTGGCATATGATAGTGATTGTACTCAAATCCATACTCACAACCTTCAAACTACAAAATCTTCATTCATTATATTTTAACACTCTTACACAGCACAATAGAAATGTATTCACCAACATTTTGTCACATATTAACTTATACAGATCCACTCTCGTTGCCGACCAAGACAATACTGGTGATAATCTGTTTACAATAATATCTTTCCGTAAACAATAACAAGTTCAATAAAAACAATCGTTTTCTAATATTATTTTGAAGATTTTCTTAGATTTCTATGAGTGTTTTCAAACGGTTCGACAATGGAATATGTACATTCACGTGTGAAGTACTGAAGTAAGTGAATAATAAACAGTTCAATTTTTACATCAGAAACCAACTGGAAAAATGAAAACTAGTAGCGCACTCTAATCTGAGCACTAAATGAATTTCGCCCAGGAGAAAAAATCTTTATAAAATACATATATAAAAGTTTTACTAACATCAAATCGCGTATCAGCAGTAACTTGAACAAGGCAGTAATATATATAATCTTATCATTACCAAATGGTATGTTTGTCAGTAACATCCTGTGTACTAGATGACATCCAGTGAGATGCAGATGTAGTTGAATATGAATGTTATGGTTCGAGTAGAACAGCAAGCGCCATTGCAGAGAGTGCTGTGTGTTCACTTCAGGTGCCGGGTTCCGAGAGTCTGGGAAATTTTTTTTTTTTTTGTTCTAAACCCCTTGAATTTATACAATGAAAAATATTTATAAGATACTTTGCAAATTACTCCTCATTCTGCTATGCGCAGATGCATTTGAAGGAGTTCGGGTTACACAACAATACAGGTTGTGGTTAAAATACAATAACGTGAAAACAAATCTAGGTAATGGGGCTCACCTTCAGTTTAAAAAACCATCTCTGTCTGGGGAAAAAACCCACTGGGCCTTATATAGGCAGGTCAGAGGCGGGGGGGGGGGGTAGCCCCACCGCGGCCCCTCTTAACTGACGCCTTTTGAAGGTTTTTATTAATAAAACATGGAAACATAGGTGGATATTTTCTGGACTGAGAAGAAAGGAACTTTTATTTATTCGTGGTGAAGAAGTTGGCGCAACAACCATCATGCTAATAGATATAAAATTACCTGCAATTTAGCATTTTGTACACACCCAGACGTAAAATTTCTTTTTTCTAGCTTCCATATCCGAACGAAAACTCATTAATAAGAGAAGTAGGCATTTACAGTAAGCATTTCCTTAAAAGACAAGTGCACAAAACATATATTGTCGCAATAACATTAAATTAAATATATATCTACTTAATTGATTTTGTTAGCTTAGTTTCATTTTAATATTATTATCTTATTTAGTATTATCATTATTTTATTATATTTTTATTTTTTTTATTATGTAGGTTGCTATAACGTTTTTTCTACTGTTGTAAGCTATTTAAATAATGAACTTTATATGTATTGAAAAAAAAAAGGCTAAGTAGACAATACTGCTCGACAAGGTATTTTGTTGATTCCCTATTGTATAGAATTCAGACATTGGTTTCTTCCCTTTCTGAAATGAAATGATAACAAAGACAGTCTATATATGCCTTTCAGACCGGAAATTGAAAACCAGATTGATCTTCACTTTCTATTCATGTATTATTTTGTTTTTTATTTCCTGATAATTTTAATTTTCCTCATTGTTTATCATTTAACTTATTATTGTTTCAACTTCACTCCTCTTTCAGCAAATGCATTAATAAACCCACAGCTACAACCATGCAAAGGAGTAACCACTAATCTTTATTTATATGTTTTTAATTTAGTCTTATATTAAACTGTTTCTTTTATTAAAACATTTTCTTCGATGATATTTTTTAATTTAATGTATGCCACTTATTTCCTCCACCTCTCTCCCAATGTTTCATTGTTAGTTAAAGTTTATTGAGTGTGGTATACGTAGTATTTAAACTACGTTGTTATTTATAGGGGACATATATTGAATATATATATGTAATTTTCGAATTCAGAAACTTAAAGGAGGTGGAGGTTCTCAGGTTATAAATCGAACACTTGCAGATGTAGTCTAGAACTGTAATAATAAACATATGTACACATTAGCTAGCGCTACAAATATTACAATAAACAAATAAAACTTATAACTAAGCTGAATCAATACAATTGTCGATAATAAGCTTTGACCATTGTCTTAACAAGAGTACTTTGGATGGTCACCAAATTGTGTTCACGAATCACCCGGAAGGGACCCTCATAACGGGACACCTCCTTACTCCTATTGGAACCTATCTTACGGTACACTGTAGTGCCTATCGCGTCGCACCCTTCTAGTGGTTTGACACCCGCGTTCTCTCTCAACACCCTCCTGGATTTTTCCGTGGTAGTTTTTGCATACACCTTCCCCCATAATTTCCCCAGTTCCACGTGGTTGGTGGTGAGTTATGCGGACGTCTCGTCTCCCACCACCGTTCTACTCATGTCCCGGCGACTTCCACGAAGTCCGTAAAGGATTTCAAGGGGTGAAAACCCGGTCGTCGTGTGAACAGAATGGTTATACGCAATGACCGCCCTAGGCATTGCCTCTGCCGGCTACAACCCTTTGTCGGCATTGTAGACGCGGAGATGATCGCCCAAGGTACTGTGGAGACGCTCAATTCCTCCTCGGCTCTTTGGATGCCCTGGGGTATTGACGTGCCACATCACGTCCAGAGCCTTCATCTCTTCCCGCACGTCGGCGTTATCGAACTCCTTTCCACCGTCCGACGCTATCTGATCTGGGACGCCGTAAAATTGGAACCACCGCCTCAGCGCGCCTAGTACTGCTTCCGATGACTTTTCCCGAATGGGGTATGCCACAGTCGTTTTGCTACAGAGGTCAACCACGGTGACCTACTTGTGTCACCGCCAAGTGAAGGTATCAACTTGAAGGCTAGTGAGTGGTGTTTGCGCCGTGGGAGTCTCGACTTGTTGCCCGGTCGGTAGGTGCATGTCATAATTGGTACGGTGACAAACTTCGCACGCAGCTAGTGTTTCCTGGATCGTCTTTCGCATCCCCTGCCAGAAATACTTCCGCCTCAACGTCTGAGCCGTCTCTTGTTCTCACCTGTGATTTGTTTTGTCCTGATGGTACGCTAGCGTGATCTCCTTCTGCGTTGGCTCATCCGGGATGGTCTCTACCATCATGGTACACCGTAAAAATCTTCGGTCAACCCCAATCTGCTCCGCCCTCCAAAGACGCTTAATTTTTTCCCATATGGTTGCGTTCTCGACGTCAAGAAAATGGGTCTTCCCTGGTGTGGAAGCATCATTAAGGGCACAACTAATTTGGTCATTGTTCACCCCTAGAGCCGACCATATTGTCGTGTTGGTCGATCGTGGAGAGCTATGATGTGCTATTTTCATGGGGACGAAGGTCTGCAGGCGGTGCTTATCATTGATAATTTCTTCCCGCACTTCCATGTCCGCAGGCCTGTCGTCCGTTGAGCTCCCTCCTCACGCCGACGTTACCAACTCCGTAGATCCTGGTTCCTGTTGGTCTTCTTCTCTCTCCGGCGTCCATTCTCGCAAGAACTGCCTTCCGTCCCGGGAGGATTTCCCCTGATCTTGGTCGAGTGCGTTGACCACCATCGCCCGGGACAGTCAGTCCGCCACGACGTTTTCCTCACCGGGCTTATATATTACCTCCAAGTTGTATTGGCTGAGGAACTCCTTCCAACGCATGACCCTCGCCGACGACTCTTTTAATTTACCGACCCACTGTAACGGTCTGTAGTCAGTGTGCACCCGGAACCTTCTCCCGAACACGTAGGGCCGAAAATGGTTTATCTCCCAGACTATCCCTACTAATTCCCGCTCTAGCGCACTATACCTACTTTCCGCCTCGGTGAGGTGCCTACTGGCGTACGCTACGGGACGGTCCCCTGTGCCCCCCGCCTGTGACAGAACCGCTCCCAAGGCGTATTAACTGGCATCCGTCGTGATTGTGAACTGCTGCGTGAAGTCGGGAAATGCCAGAACCGGGTGTTCCTGGAGACGATCCATGCACTTCCGAAAATTCGCCTCGATATCTGGGGTGATGACCACCTTCTGACCTTTTTTAGAAGATTGTTTAGGGGTACCAAACAAGCCGCCATTTCGGGGACAAATCTCCTGTAATAGTTAAGCGTACCCAGCAGGCGCCAGATCCCTTTAACGTCCGACGGAACCACCATCTTCTGAATCGCTGCCACCTTCCCGGCATTGGGTCTCACTCCCTCCTTAGAGATCGTATGCCCCAAAAAATTGATAACCTCTTGGCGAAGATGGGATTTTTCGTCTGAAAATTTCAAGCCAAATTGCTTCACGCGATCGAAGACCATCCGCAGGTGATCTGCATGTTGTGCCTCGGTCCCACTGAATATCAAGAGGTCATCCATATATATTTGGCACGGACTCGTCTATCCCTCGTAGAAACTCATCTATGAGCCGCTGGAACGTAATGGGTGCATTCTTCAGGCCAAATGGCATCCTCGTAATCTCATAGTGGCCTCTCTCAAACGTGAATGCCGTCTTGTGTCGGTCACTAGGGTGCATTTGAATATGGTGATACCCCGCTTTAAGATCAAGAGTGCTAAGTATCTTCGCCCCGATTAGCCTGTCCAAAATGTCGTCGAACTTGGGGATTGGATATTTTTCATCAACCGTATTCTCATTAAGTTTTCTGTAGTCCACTACGACTCTATATTTGTCTGGGCCCCCACCTTCCTCAGTCTTTTTCTTAACCACCCACAGGGGGCTGTTATGTGGCGATGTACTGTCCACTATAATCCCGTGCTTCTTTAGGTTGTCTAGCTTCTCCCGAATGTGGTGCCTCAGAGCCTGCGGATACCTGAGCTTCTTCACATAGCACACCCTGTCTTGCTTGAGCGGAATCTCGTGTACAGTTCTACCTGTGAGCCCCAATCGCTCGCCTTACTTGAAGAAAATATCTATGTATTTTCTCTTAAGCTCCCCTTTCCAATCTTCTGCTTGCCTTAGCGCTCCTACTTGCGCCCCCCCCCCATCTCGCCCTACTTCTCTTCCTAGTCCTAGGCACCTATACCTTACCTTACCTATTCGAATGTCCCATCGCCCCTTTTTGTTCCTAACCTTTGCTCTATCACTGCCTCTCCTTCGACCTTACAGGGGTCCCCCAGGTTGATTAAGTTACAAGAGCATACCTGTATTTGGGGCATCCTCTCTCCTTCACATATCCTCTCTAGTGTCTCCCGACACATTATAGTGTTGGTACTCCCAGTATCCACGTGACACTTCACTCCCCTCACGACTCTGATAATAGGCAGACCGCTATCCACGACTTTCACACTATTGTTTACTATCGTGCGGTCGCCTCTCCGCCACCACTCTGCTCAGATATCACGTTCTCCCGTCTCCTCTGATGTTTGTCGTCGAGTGGTACTCCAAGCACTGCCGCTTCTCCAGCCCATTCGGTTTCCTGGTTCTTCCCTCTCTTCTTCTGTCTTGGAAGTTTCCGAGGTCTCTGACGCTTCTGGTTACGGCCTCTCCTTCCTCCGCATCTTCTGAGCGTCTATCTCCATCGGTTCAGGTCTGTTTCCGTCTCTGCGTAGGCTCATATAAGGGCACTGCCGGGCTACATACCCTTCTGTACCACATTCAAAGCACCTAGTGCGTGGGCACTGTGCTACCAAATGTCCTGCTTTCCCACACTCATAGCACTTCCAGTTTCCTTCGCTAGCTGTACTTCCAGGATAGTTGATAAGAACGCCATCCTGGCTTCTACTTCCGCAGCACTTACTGTCTCCCGCATCTCCTGCGTGATATTGTTGTATCTTGCCAGCATCGTTCCGGCGTACTGCCCATTCGTCTGCTGGTGTCTCTTCGTTTCCCTGAAGAGTTTAAAAATGTCCTCTTCCGGGGTCCATCTTCCCCCACCGAACGCTTTCTTCAGCTGCTCCTTCACTACGTTCCACGAGGTCTCCTTGTTGGCCTGGATCATGTTCAGGACACTCCGCTTCACTCTGCACACCTAAGCTGCCCTCAGCGATTCTGCGTCCCCTTCCGTTATCAGGTTCTCTGACCGTTTCCCCTCTATCCGCGTAATCAGCCGGTCGCCCCCTATAAGGAAATGATTTAGTTTCGCGGTCTCGCCTGCGAATCTTTCCAGATCCGAAATCGACTTCCTCATGTCCTGAGCCGTAATCGCCTGGATCTTCATCCACGCCAATGTATTCGTGTGAGCCGCTGCCATGGTCGTTTGAGGTAACTGTGGTATATCTGCTGCTGCACTAAGCACCGGGGATCGTAACACTCCCTCTGGCATTTTATTGAGAGAGAAAAAAACCGTGAAGCGAAAGAACGAAAAAAAAATAAAGAAAAGAAAATTATTACTTTAATATTATAATATATCTATATAAGTTAGCCGCCGGTGGTTAAGATAGAAAAAAGATAATAACGAAAGAGGGAAATGCACGGACACACTCTGACTCTAGTAAAAGACTGCTTCATAGTGGAAGATAATCAGACATACAGAGGATCATGGGTTGTTTACATTTTATGATCGTATTAGTATTCGACTACTCCACGAAGCAACTCATCCATGAGCCTTTGGAATATGATGGGTGAATTTTTCAATCCAAATAGCATCCTGGTGACCTCTCTCAATAGTGAAGGCTGTCTTATGTCGGTCCCTAGGATGCATCCGTATCTGGTGATACCCCGCTTTAAGATCTAGGGTGCTGAAGATCCTGGCCCCACTCAGCCTGTCCAGAATGTTATCGAACCTAAGAATTGGGTACTTCTCGTCCACCGTATTCTCACTAAGTCTCCTGTAATCTACTACCACCCTCTACTTATCTGGGACCCCACCTTAAGTAATAATAAGCGAATGTCCCATTGCCCCTCCCTGTTATTAATCTTCGCTCCCACTTTCCTAACAGATCACATCCTATGATCCCTCCATATTCCCGGGACATCTTTTTCACCACATGGACCCGCAATTTCTCCTCACTACGATCCCATCTCTCTAACCCAATTATGGCTTCCCCTTCGACCCTGCAGGGGCCTCCAGGGTGACCAAGCTACAAGAACATACCTGCATTTGAGGCATCCTCCCTCCTCCACACATGCTCTCCAATATCTCCCGACGCATTATTGTGTTGGTACTCCCCGTATCCACTAACCACTGCACTCCACTCGCGACTCTAATTATAGGCAGACCACCATGTGTGCCTTTTAAAATATTATTTATTAACGTGCGGTCGCCTCTCCACTCCTACTCTTCTCAGATCTCACGTTCTCCCCTCTCTTTCATCGCCTGTCGTCGACCGCTCCTCCGGGCTCTGCCACTTCCTGGTTCTTCCCTTTCGTTGTGCGTTTTGGAGGTTTCCGAAGTCTCTGAAGCCTCCGACTGCTGTCTCTCCCTCGTCCACACTCTCTGAGCATTTATTTCTATTGGTTCGGGCCGGTTCACGTTTCTGCGTCGGCTCATATATGGGCACTGTCTTCCTACATGACCCTCCGCGCCACACTCGAAGCACCAGGTGCGTGGGCACTTTGCTACCAGGTGTCCTGTCTTTCCACACTCATAACACTTCCTGTCTTCCCTTCTCAGGGGAGTCCGCGTTTCCTCGGCTCTTTTCTCCCATTGCTGCTCTCTCTCTTCCACCGAACTCCACCTCCATTTTCCCTCTATCCGCATCATCAGCCGGTCACCCCCCTTAAGGAAATGATTCAGTTCCCCGGTCTCACCCGCGAATCTCTCAAGATCGGAAATGGACTTCCTCATATCCTGAGCCGTGATTGCCTGAATCTTCATCCACGCTGTCAGTTTCTCTGTAAACAAAGTAAGCAATTTTATTCATTATATTTTATATTATAACAATTATTCATATTATTTACCTAATTTTACCTGTGAACAAAGAAACGACAACTGCAGTTTATAACTATCACTTCTCTATTCACAAGTTTTGTTACTTAATATAACCTTCTCTATATCATCTCACATTTTATTGCTGATGGCTTCATCTAGTGGGGGCCAGTAGAAGTAACGCGGCAAATTCAAATATTAAAATTAAAGAGAGAATACTTTATTTACATCTCCCCTCTCTGAGGTATATTTATATATATATATATATATATATATATATAATATATAACTATATAACTATATATATATATATATATATATATATATATATATATATAACTTAACTCCCGGCTAACGATCGCGCTTAAAAGGGGTTGGTAGGTGTAATCAGAAGGCAGACTAGAACTTAACTAACTCTTTATTTCGATCTCTCTCCTATATATACATTATGAGTTAGGATTAGCCCCACTCTCTATTATTGTTTACAATAATCCGACAGTAATCCTGTCTTACAGGATAACTTATATATATATAACTTATGCTCCGGGCAGCATCAGTATCCATCCTTAATCCTCAACGTCGGGATGTAAACATCCCGAATGTAAATGTACTGTATTGTATATAAATTATATTGTATATAAAGATTTATTCTATAACAGGAGTTTGGAGGGTATTTTGATTGTAATTTAATAACGTTTTATCATATTTTTGCATTTTCGTTTAAATTAAGCCTATACATTGTTTTTAGTTTTTTTATTAATTTTGTAAGTGTTGTGACCCTGCTTTGTAACCACTAGGGAACCTACCTCCTGTTGTTGTGTGTTATGTATTAGTTAGCGTTGAAGGTGAAGCAATGTCATGATGTTAAATAAAAGTGTAATCAGTAACTGTGTTAATTACTTTATCGAAAAGCCAACAGTAAGGAACAATTTTTTTTAATAATTAGAGTATTATATATTTTAATGCAGATTTTGATATGTGATAGTACTTGTAATTGCTTATCTTGTGATGTTTTGTAGCCTGAAGATGAAATGATAACGTAGATTTGTTGAAAGTGCATCAGCACATAAGTACCTGAATAGGGGAATATACTTTTGTTAGTGGGGGAGGGGGATATTATTGATTTCAAATTAGGACTTGTCAAAGTTTTTCACTGAAAAAATGATTTTTAATTGATTGTTTGGACTACTTACCTTAGATATCTTACTTTATTACTTACTAAATATACCTTAGATACCTTACTAAATACCTTAAATTAAAATGTAACAAATGATGATAGAGAGTATTTGATCAATGTTATGTTTATGTTTGGAACTATCAATTAAGGGGGGCGATAATAGTTCGATCAACAATACCCTTAATTGGTAACTCTTGCCTAAAGTTTTGTCGATATACTAATACAAGTAATTTCACCAACACTATATTTTTTTTTTTTATATATATATATAAGTTAATGTTTATTGAATTACAATCTAAGAAAGGTTGGTAATAAGAACACGTAGAACGTTGTTACAAGACTGCTTTATTTATTCCCAGATACCTCTATCTATCGGTATTACATGTAAGCATATATACAGATAACATATGTTGGGGATTAAGGCTGGGCACTAGCGGCGCCTGGACTTAACTTATATATGTATATATATAACTTATGTGTATCGGACCGTGAAACGTAAAAAAAAAGAATAAGTTGGGAACGAAATAACACTCTTGAAGGCTGGTTAAGAACTAACTTTATTTCAATTATAATCCTCTATATATGTATTTACAATGTTTATCAACGTAGTTTGGAATTAGTGGCTATACTCCCGTAGGTCACATCTTAACTCTCTCCTGCCAGTTTACGAACATCCTCGTAAACTCAAAACACAAACAAAACAAAAACAAAAATAAATTGTACATCGTTGGTTAAAAATAAAATAAACGAAATTACAGCTTCTTCTATATACATAACTAACTTAATCTAGAATTTCACATAATACACAAAGATTAAACTAGGGTAATTTACCCAAAACTCTATATACCAAAAATAAAAGTTATATTGCTCTATTCTAGAAAAACGTAACATAACATGATAGTACTAAAATACACTCTTACGATCTGGCTTCTCCCACCGGAAACTAAAGTTGCTCGATATGTACAGTTCTCCGTTTCCTGGGTTCAGCTAGACTCTGAACGGTGACAAGATTGTTTTCCCTGATCGTAATCACTTTGAACGGACCCTCATACCTCGGACTTCCTTTGCACGATTCGACAGGATCTTCCTTTAAACAATAGTGCCTATCCTAACGGTACCCATAATGTCTCTTACTCCCACGTTCTCCCTCGCTACTCTCTCGCTTTTCTCCGCGACCATTCGCCCATACGATTTCCCCTGCAGTTTCTCGAGCTCTACTCTATTTGAGGTTAGCTGTTCCGCCATGCTCTCGTCTACAATCGTCCCTCCCTCGTTTCTCCTTCGTGTGCGTAAACCAAAAAGAGCTTCGAACGGGGAAAACCCCGTGGCCATATGAATAGAATGATTATACGCTGCTATGGCTCAGGGCATCGCCTCATCCGCTTCCAACCCTTTATCGGCATGGAAAACTCTGAGATATTCTCCTAACGTATTGTGGAGCCGTTCGATCCCTTCCCTACTTTTGGGGTGATCGGGTGTATTCCAATGCCATGTAACCCCTAACCGTTTCATCTCTTGTCTCAACTGAGCATTATCGAATTCTCTGCCTCCATCCGAGGAGATCGTATCTCTGGGACTCCGTAGAATTGAAACCAAGTTTGGAGGGCGCCACTCACCGCCGCTGCCGATTTCTCCTTCACCGGGTGGGCCATGGCTGTTTTACTAAATATATCCACCACCGTCACCCACTTAAAGCCTCTCCACGTAAAAGTGTCTATCTGCAGGTCTGTTAACGGTGCTGTAGGAGTACCCGTCTCCGTTTGTAACCCTACCTGAGGATGGCGGTCATACTTTGTAGTATGGCAAATGACGCATTCTCTCACGATCTCTTCCACCATTTTTCGCATCCCTACCCAATAGTATTTCCTTTTTAGTGCCGCCAACGTCTCATTGATCCCCCGGTGGTTCGTCTTCCCTTGATGGTATGCGCTCGTTACGTCCTTTTGCTGCTCCTGATCACGAATGGTCTCTACCATATAGCGGCATCGTATGAATGTTCTGTCGATCCCTATCTTTTCATACCTCCACAAGTTACGTAACTTGTCCCACACCGTCACGTTTCCCACATACAGATGATGGGTTACTCCTGGTATAGAGGCGTCTTTTAGTGCTTGACAGAGTTGTTCTTCTTGAACTCCAGGTTGTGACCAAATGGTGATGATGGAATGTTTTTCATATTTGGAGAACTCCATTTTTACGAGCCCCGTCGTCCTTGTCTTCCAGATGACCTGTCGAGATTTGTTGTTGATTATCTCATCTATCTCCTCCATCTCTGCTGTTCTCTCGTTCTCCGACTCATCATACGAGGGATCCTCATTGTTTTGGAGTTCAGGTTTGCGCTCTCCTTCCCCGTCTGGCGTCCATTCACGCACAAAACTTTGTAGGTCCCCTGACGCTCCTCCCACCTCCATCTCGATCATGTTCACTTGTAGAGCACGAGATAGCCAGTCAGCGACAACGTTATCTTTTCCTAGTTTGTACACCACTTCCAGGTTGTACTGACTTAGAATCTCCTTCCATTGCGTGACTCGAGCCGAGGACTCCTTCAAATTACCCACCCACAACAAAGGACGATGATCAGTATGTACTTTAAACCGCCGTCCAAATACATATGGCCTAAAGTGTTGCACTGCCCACAAGATTGCTAACAGTTCGCGTTCGAGTGCGCTGTAACGAGATTCCGCATCCGTAAGTCTCCTGCTCGCGTATGCCACGGGTCTTTCCCCCTTCTCGCTTTCCTGTGATAAGACCGCCCCCAGTGCATATTCGCTGGCATCCGTGGTGATCGAAAATATCTTCGCGAAATCTGGGAATGCGAGGACTGGTTCCGTTTGCAGCCTCATCATACATTTCTGTATATTCGTTTCGATCTCTGGCGTAATACTAACTGTGCGTCTCTTTCTCAATAGTTCGTTGAGAGGAACCATACTTTCGGCCATCTCCGGTACGAATCTGCGGTAATAATTTAAGGTTCCTAACAACCTCCGGATCCCCTTCACATCGCTCGGCATTACCATTTTCCCGAACGCTTCGATTTTCTTTCCATCTGGTCTTACCCCTTCTGCCGAAATCACGTGTCCCAGAAAACTAATCTGTCTTTGTCCCAGTATCGACTTTTCTTGTGATAATTTCAACCCGAACTGGCGGTTCTTGTTGAAGACTTGACGCAAGTCCTCTAGATGACTCGACTCTGACTTGCTAAATACCAGGAGATCGTCCATATAGATTTGACACATGTTTTCGTCATGGCCGCGCAGGAATTCGTCCATCAATCTTTGAAATGTTATAGGCGCATTTTTTAACCCAAATGGCATACGGGTAAACTCGTAATGCCCCCTTTCAAAAGTTAACGCCGTTTTGGCCTCGTCTCTGGGATGCATACGGATCTGGTGATATCCGGACTTTAGGTCGAGCGTAATAAATATGGATGCTCCTCCCAGCCGATCCAAAATATCTTCCAATCTCGGAATGGGGTATTTTTCATCCCGTGTGTTTTCGTTTAATTGTCGAAAATCAACCACCACCCTATATCGTTCCTTTTTGTCCCCTTCGACCGGCTTCTTCTTCACAGGCCATAATGGACTATTAAAGACCGATACGATATTCACAATAACCCCTTGCCGCTTCAACTCCTCGATCTCCTCGCGAATGTGTTCTCTTAACGCTTGGGGGTACCTCCGCTCCTTTACATAGGTGACCTTATCCGACTTCAACTGGATCTCGTGAAGAGTTTCCCCCGTCGCGCTCAACGGATCCCCTTCGCGGAAAAAAATGTCTCCAAATTCATCCCTTACCCTTTTTCTCCAGTCTACCCCCTTAGTGATTACTCCCACGCGCCTAACACTTTCCATCACATCTTGCGTCGTCAGGTACCTCTCTTTTCCTAATCCGAACTACCCACTGACCCCCTGAGCTACGAATTTGTATCCCTAGTTTGGTAAATAGATCGCATCCCAAAATCCTCCCGTACTCTTGCGGCATGTTTTCCACAACGTGCAGTGTCATCACCTCCCCCTGCTTTCCCTACTTATCTAGGGCTAACTCGATTTCCCCGTCTATAGTACAGGGCCCGCTCAAAGTGATCACTTCACATTGACATGGCTTAACATGTGGTTTACATTTCGCTTTAAATAGTACCTCTAATTTATCCCTACTCACTAACGTACAGGAACTCCCCGTATCCACTAAACATTTCCACCCTTTACAGAATTCTATAATAGGCTACCTGTCCCACTTCTTTACAACACTATTCACAAAAAGGTTGCCCCTCCTTTCACACAATTCTCATTCTTTACTAACATGCTCTGTTCTCCACTCTGTGCTCCGTTGTTCGCTTCTCCTTCCCGAGATTCCTCTGCCACTGGATTCACTGCCCTCCGTCTCCGATCCTGATGCCTCCGAAGATCTGATATCTCTCTTCGTATGTCCTGGGCGTTCGCCTTCTTTAATTTAATTTTTTCTAGTTCGTTGGTCTCCTGTGCTATCCTATTCGCTTCCTGAGCTGCCAAGTCCGCCCGCGCCATTGCCAAAGTTGTTGATGGTAATAGTGGGATTCCGTGATTTACCTGTTCTGGTTGTTGAGTCAGCGTTGCTGGCCTAAGGACACTTTGTATTTGCTCATTCATGATTTACTCGAGTGACTTCCTCGACAGAAGAGAAAACAAAATAACAAAGAATCACGAAGTTAAAAAAAAAATTATTCTCACTTGAAACTGTTAAAAAAGTTCCCGGGTTTTGGCACCACTGTATCGGACCGTGAAACGTAAAAAAAAAAGAATAAGTTGGGAACGAATTAAAACTCTTGAAGGCTGGTTAAGAACTAACTTTATCCCAATTATAATCCTCTATATATGTATCTACAATGTTTATCAACGTAGTTTGGAATTAGTGGCTATACTCCCGTAGGTCACATCTTAACTTATATATATATATTGAAACCTACCTCATTTTTTACTATTTATTTTTTTACTCTATTTGATCAATTTACCTTAACTAATCTGGCAGGTCAAAATCAGTGGTAAATCTTCTGGATCCGAGGGATGCAGAGTCACTAAGAGTGGCCCTGATATGTTGGGTCAAGAGAAGTATTCTCAACCAGATCCAAGCGGATGAGGAAACGTCGTGGGAAACGGTGAAGATGCTAAAGAAAGCATATGGAGGGAGGCGATGGACCCCAGAAGAAGATATTTTTCAGATGTTCCGGGAGACAAAATCATCAAGTCAGAGTAGCGGCCAATATGCCGCAGGTCCTGTAACCCGTTGTAATAAAATAACGGAGAAAATACGAGAGACAATGAGTATCGAAGAGGTAGAGGGTAGGATGGGATTTCTGTCTACTATACTGAAGGTACAGTTGACGAAGGAAACAGGGAGAAAAGAGGTATTCCCTAACGAGCGTTCATTCCTTGAATGTGCCCAAGTCATGATTGACACCAGCGCCACGGAGGAAGAATCGAGGGTACTGGAAGATGAGGGAGAATGGAGCCGGATAGTGTACAGGAGAATCAGAGTCCCTAAATCAAATGGGAAAAAAATCGAAACACCAACGACCGGTAGGGACAGGGGAGCGGCAGGCGAAAAGAGGTTCAGGGTGCCGAGGCCCAGGTACGGACCCCGTAGAGAAGAGAGAAAATGCCACGGGTGCGGGAAGACGGGTCATTTAGTGGCACAGTGCCCCCGCACTAAATGTTTCGAGTGCAGTGAGGAGGGGCATATCGCGAGGCATTGCCCTTACGTGTATCGGAGGAGAGATCTTCATAGGTCAGAACCCATGGAAGTGAATTCGCAAACGATGCGGGAAAGAAAGAATATATCACCCAGGGGGAATGGATCATCAGCTGAGGAAGCTTGCGTGGCGTCAAGAACGTCGGAGTCAGAAGGAGAAGAGCCGGGTCGCGACAGGATCCGAGAGCACGAGCGACAGAAGACTACTTCGAGAAGGTGGGAGTGGCGTATGGCAGCCTGAGGAGGGTGGCAGCAGAGTGGCGACCACACTCTAATGCGTAATACAGTCAGAGAGATACTGTGCGAGTTGCCAATAATCAGCCCTAGTGCGAGCGAATTGCCCCCCCCCCCCCCCCAGTCGCTGACTAGCGGCGTACGCGAGTCGAAGACTGACCGCCACGGAGGCGCGTTGCACTGCCCTCTTGAACTTCTTAGCATCATAAGGGATATTGATCATTTTCGTCAATACGTCTTCGGGTGGAGATTCGGAGTACATACGGACCACAGACCTCTTCAATGGGTGGGGAAGCTTAAGGAATCATCTGCCAGGGTGACACGCTGGAAGGAGTTTTTGTCACAATACAACCTGGAAATTGTATACAACCCAGGGAAGGACAATGTAGTGGCGGACTGGCTACCTCGAGCGATTACCGTAAATGCAGTCGAGGAGGTGGAAACGTCCAGGGATCACAGACAATTTATCCAGGAATCGGCACCCGGGGAAGATGGAAGTTGCAGTACGCGGAACGATAGCGATGGGAGTGAACACCAAGAAGCGGAAGAATCTGCCGGAGTGCGTCCGGTGGAAATGGAGACGATCGAGTGTATCATTAACGATAAACGGCGGCAAATTATTTGGAAGACGCATACGTCCGGCCCGATGCGGGCTACGCATGAAAACTATGGCGAGAATAGTATTACGACAATCTGGTCCCAACCGGGTGTCAAGGGTGACCAAATTTGCCGGGCATTGAAAGATGCATCCAGACCAGGGAAGACCTACCATCTATTTGTTGGCAACGCGACAGTGTGGGATCAGATCAAGAAATTATGGAGAACAGAACAACTGGGAATTGATCGATCGTTTGTTCGTTGTCTGTCTATGGTCCAGACACTGCGTAATGAAGAACGGCGGCGGGAAGTAACACTTGCCTACCATCAAGGGAAGACGAACCACCACGGTGCGCATGAGACTTTGCAAGCATTACAGCGCCGGTACTTCTGGTGGGATATGAAGAAGACGATCCAAGAGATTATAGGAACGTGAGATATATGTCTTAAGACTAAATATGACCGACACCCACCACAGGGACAGCAGGAGGAAACACCCACAGCAGAGACGCCACTGAGTGAACTACAGATTGACACATTCACTTGGAAGGGATATAAGTGGGTTACGACAATAGATACCTTCAGTAAGGTAGCTATGGCGTATGCCGTACAAGACAAGTCATCCAACGCCGTCTTACAGGCATTACGAACGTGGTTCCAGTTTTATGGGGTACGATTATATATAGCTAGTTTAGGATTTGTAAATATAGTATAAGAGGTTTTTTTTTTTTTTTTTTTGAGAATAAATGGAACAAAACAGAATAACCGAAGGTGCGCTGTCCGGTGCAACAATCCCATTGCACTGGAATACGCGCACCACAGGCTACGTAACCCCACGGTCCCGCTTCTCGGGCTTGTGGGGCAAGCCCGTTTGAGGCTCACCCTCAGGTAGAGCGAAAAAAAAAAAAAAAAGTTTTTTGGGGTACCGGACCGAATCTCTTTGGATGGGGGTAGGGAGTTCGATAATGCGAACGTGCGGTCGGAGATGAAGAATCTTGATATCGTGTGGCATCTCAACTGAGCAAATGTTAAGTGTTCACTTAAAACTCGGCAAACCTTGGGGGCAAAGTTCGTGACAGGATCGTGAGGGAGAAGGTCAAGAGAGTTGCTCGGGTAAACCTCAAAGTCCGGGATCGAGTGGGGGACCTAAAAATTGGGACCATTGTATATCGTAAAATTGGCTCTAATCGGAACAAAGAGCCGGTCAGATATGAGGGTCCATTCAAGGTGGTGGTGATCAGGGAGCATAACATTGTCACCACCGAGAGTACAAGACCTCCGACGAAACGGAGGACCGTCCACGCCAAACAGTTAAAACTCCCACCAGGGGGGGGGATGTGCAGGCCATGAGTGAGTTGGAGTGTCCTCGCTTCTGCACGGAGCCAAATTTGGTATGGTATACATACGTACACTTTGTACCATTTTTAGAAGTATTTTATTTTGTTGTTTTTTAGAATGTACACAAGCTGCGTAGAATTATTGATTTAGCGTAGCGTGTAAGATGCCATTGTTTTCTGTGAGTAATAAGCCTTGTAATTTATTTTTGTTTTTTTTTGGATTTTGTCACTAGTGGCTGCAGTGTTGGAGGCAGCGTTCATTTTGGACTATAAGTGTCTTAGGAATACGACCGAATGTAGGGGATTACAGGTTGTGTACTGTTAGGGCTGGCCTTCGCTCCCTAGTACGATTAGGAGAGTGATCGTAATATCGCCTAAGTCGTCCTCAATTTAGACTTCATAGTTTACGAGGAGGTGTGCGTAAACTGGCAGGGGGGAGTTAAGCTCCAGGCAGCATCAGTACTCAACCTTAACCCCCGAACGTCGTGATGTAAATATCCCGAGTGTAAATATACAGGGTTATAGACTTGAAATAAACAGTCTCGTTCTAACTTTCATGCGTGTTGTTTCTCTGTACCTTTTTTTCCTTTGTTTTGAACTCGAAAGCCGATAAACCTTAACTTATATATATATATGTAAGTTTGAACGTAACCGCCAAACTTCGGCACATATGCGAGATGTCCCGACAGAGAGCGCTACTATCAAAGGACGCTTAGTTGTAACCTCCTGATCCTGATATGGGTACACTTGTTAAGACAATGGTCAACTCTAAGTATCGACAATTGTATTGATTTGTAAGTTTCGAATTCAGAAACTTAAAAGGAGAAGGAGGTTCTCAGGGTATAAATCGAACACTTGCAGATGCAGTTTAGAACTGTAATATTAAACATATGTACACATTAGCTAGCGCTACAAATATAACAATAAACCAATAAAACTTATAACTAACCTGAATCAATACAATTGTCGATACTTAGAGTTGACCATTGTCTTAACAAGTGTACCCATATCAGGATCAGGAGGTTACAACTAAGCGTCCTTTGATAGCAGCAGTCTTGCAGAAGAATCAAGCAGTCCCTATGCAGCTACTGTCACGATGGTATTTAAGAATGAAGAAGGAAAAAGATCACGCTTTTGTATTGACTTTAAGGAACTAAATAAAATAATTGTGCCAGAAAGTCAACCGTTTCCTAGGATTGATGATCTGACAGTACGCGCCAGAAACTGTAAATTTTTTTCAAAATTGGATGTAAATTCGGCGTTTTGGTCGATACCAGTGCGTGAAAAGGATAAATATAAATTGGCTTTCGTAACCCATCATGGTCATTGGCAATGGAATTGCTTGCCATATGGTTTGAAGTCTGCTCCGACTATATTTCAAAGAGTCTTGTCAAGTGTGATAAGAAGAAATAACCTAGATAAGTTTGCTGTAAACTACATAGATGATGTATTGATTCATTCGAAGAATTATGAGGACCATGAAAAACATGTAGAATTAGTGTTAAAAGCACTACAGAAACAAGGATTTAAATTAAATGAATCAAAGTGTCAGTTTGCACAAAACAAGATAACTTATCTGGGCCATGAAATAGGAAATAATTATATAAAACCAATGAATGACAATCTCACAGCAATTAAAAAGTTTCCTGTACCTCAAACAAAGAAACAGGTTAGACAATTTTTAGGAAAAATAAACTTCTATTTGGAGTATATACCAAAACATACTATTTTGCTAGATCCCTTAAGAAATTTATTAAGAAAAAATGTAGATTTTCACTGGTCAAAACAATGTAAAGATTGTTTCGAGACAACAAAAAAATACTTATGCTCAGCGCCTGCGCTAGCAATATTTGATCCAGAAACTCCAACATACATATTCACTGATGCAAGTATTGAAGGAGTTGGAGCAATTCTAAAACAACCACAAGAAGACAAATCTCTAAAGTCAGTATTTTTCTTTTCAAAAAAATTGACAAACGCTCAGAAAACAAAAAAAGCTATATTTATAGAATGTTTAGCTATTAAAGAAGCTATACTTTACTGGCAATATTATCTGATAGGAAAAAAATTTGTGGTATTTACAGACCACAGACCATTAGAAAATTTTAATGTGAAGAAAAGTAATGATCCAGAACTACTACAAATTTTAAACTATATCTCACAATTTGACTTTGAGATTGTATATAATCCAGGTAAAGAAAATTTGGAGGCAGATTGTCTATCCAGAAATCCAGTTTTAGAATCAAATGAAGAAACAGATGATAACTCTGCGATTAAAACATCAAATTTATTAAAACTGGAAGATTTAAAAGAAAATCAAAAGCTAATAAAATTGGATGACAAATGCATAATTAAAGATAATATAATTTACAAAATACTGAATAAGAGTGAGAAAATATGGATAACAGAAGAATTTGGTATTTCACTTATTGAAAGTGTACATAAAGATCAAGGTCATATAGGAATGAAACAATTAATTTTAACAATAGGAAAAAAATTTTATTTTAAAAATATGTATAAAAATATAAGATTGATTTGCAGATCTTGTGAAACATGTATCAAAAATAAGTCAAGAATAGGTTGCTTTAAGGCTCCCTTGTCTCAACTTGGTCCAGCAAAAGAACCACTAGATATAATATCTTTAGATACAATAGGAGGATTTAAAGGGAATAAAAGTACAATAAAATATCTACACTTGGTAGTAGATCATTTCACAAGGTACGCATATATCAGCACCTCGAAAACACAAATAGCAAAAGATTTTATTAATCTAATCAAGAAAGTAGAAAAAGCTGGAAATATAAAAACATTACTAACAGATCAATATCCTGGTATAAATTCAGCACAATTTAAACAATATGTAAATAAACAAAAGATAACATTAATTTTTACAGCAGTAGATTGTGCATTTTCTAATGGATTAAATGAAAGGACAAATCAAACACTAGTTAACAGAATAAGGTGCAAAATTCATGAAAATAGAGATAAATCGTGGCCAATAGTAGCAGAAAAGTGTATCGAGGAATACAATAACACGATACATAGTTCTACTGGGTTTACCCCCAATTACTTATTAACTGGAATAGATGCATCATTTGTACCTGATGAACTAAATGAAAATAAAATTACAAATTTAGAAAATAATAGGGAAATAGCTTATAAAAACTCAGAAAAGACACATAACCAAAATAAAAAGTATTATGATAAAAATGTTAAAAAGTTTAAATACGAAGTTGGAGACCTTGTATATGTACAAAACAGTAACAAATTGAATAGAGATAAATTAGATGCGATCAGAGTAGGACCTTTCAAAATAAAACAGAAAATCTCAGAGGTAATATTTTTAATAGATAGTAGATTTCGTAAAAAGGAGTCAAACTTATTTCATGCTAGTAAGCTCGTGCCTTATTCCAAAGGGCTTTATTACCCTCTGTCTCAAAAAGGGGGGATGTAAGTTTGAACGTAACCGCCAAACTTCGGCACATATGCGAGATGTCCCGACAGAGAGCGCTACTATCAAAGGACGCTTAGTTGTAACCTCCTGATCCTGATATGGGTACACTTGTTAAGACAATGGTCAACTCTAAGTATCGACAATTGTATTGATTCAGGTTAGTTATAAGTTTTATTGGTTTATTGTTATATTTGTAGCGCTAGCTAATGTGTACATATGTTTAATATTACAGTTCTAAACTGCATCTGCAAGTGTTCGATTTATACCCTGAGAACCTCCTTCTCCTTTTAAGTTTCTGAATTCGAAACTTACATATATATATATTAGTTAATGTTAACTTAAAACCTATTAGGCTCTATACATATATAGTTTTATATATATATATGTATATATATATATATATATATATATATATATATATATATATATATATATATATATATATATATATATATATATAGAGCCTATTAATGTATGAATTATGAAAAGATAAATAAATAAAAAAAATACCTGCTGTTGGATTAGCATATAAAATTGTAGCATGTTACGACGAACCAAAACACCGGCATCGGCCAAATCATTCCAAGAAATATCAGTTGTGAAACTGTCCCAAATATCAATATTTTTTTCACCTGAATAATTAAGGAGCTTTCGTTTCCTCAAATCTGTACCAAAGATAAATCTATCTAAAAATTCATTTCTGTCAAAGGTATTATATATAAGTATATCGATAGTCCCATGAAGGGATGAATCAGTTTCAACTTTTAATATTAAATTACGAATTTCCGACTTATGAAAAAATTTGACAGAAGCGTTAGGGTACTTATAGGTTGTGTGCCTTATGTATTCCGATTCCACTTTCGCTTTTAACATATGTTGGCGATGTTCCAGTTTCAATCTTTTGTCTACTAGTTCACCTACGTTTTCTTGGGCGTTTTTGATCTCCTCGATTTCGTGAAACCTCTTGAACCTAAAAAATAGAATTATAAAAAACTATAAACATCCATTTATACATAATGGTCATGTAATTTATCTAAAGTATAGATTAAAACTAATGTATGAAGAGCCTTTACCTTCAACACGTATTGTGAAATAGGTTTTTGTAAGCCTGACAGGATATTCTATGATAGTGGTTGCACGAATATCTCAATCGATCTGAATAAGAACTCTCAAGATGACACTGTATTTTGTTTTATTTAAGCTAAAATAAGGGAAGTATCCAAAACAAAATGTAAAGTTAACTAAATAAAACTTAATTGCATCATGGTGGTACACAGTATAGTTCGTTATATTAATTGATTGTATTTTCCTCTCACTGTCTTTGATTAGTGACCAAAATGGGATGAGACCAAATAGCTAGTCTCTCCAGCGCGAATGTTTCACCACTGAGCCAGTCATCGCAACTTCACTTTGCTGAAGATTAAATTGTTATTCTTTCTGTTCTGTAGCCCTTATCCTCCACAAGTTAATGAGGTTCAAGTGCGGGTGATTTGGAAGTGGCCGGGCCCCTGAAGCTCCTTCTTTTTGGGGACAAAAATTGGAAAATTCTTCTAGTATGCTCGTGGTCCTATATCGTCGGTAGGTCGGTATCCTGCATGCTATTCACTCCGATGCCTGATCGCCTAGCCCTGGTGACAAGTGCGGATTGTTCGAGTTAATAACCTGGACAATCGTTCCAGGACGGCGTTAATATCTTACTCCATTTATGATAGGTATGTGCCATGACAATGCACTATGTTCAAGAGAAGAGGTACAGAGTTTTCATAAAGAATAAGGCAAGTTTTTCAGAGGTCGAGCGGGAGATCATTTATCAGAATTACGAAGGCCATGTTTTGTATTAATCACATCTAATCATTATATTTTCCATAACTAAATATTGATTCGGACCTATTTCTATCATTTTTTATATTCTCATATAAACTAAAAACTAATGTTAATAGTCAAGCATACCTTCATTGAAAACTGTAGCTAATTTTTTTTTTTTTTTTTTTTTTTCCTTAGCTCTCAAACTTATAAAATAGGATGTGGGAAAAATAAAGGAAAATTATTTTGGGCTAATGAGTGCCTTTCACTAAGGGGAGTCCCCCATTTGAAGGGTGTATGAGAAGGATATAGGGTGTGGAATGCCTGAAGGAGGCGGGTGGATTCGGGAAGGTAGTGAGAGTCTACCGAGGGTGGAGCCTAGGGGTACCTAGGCAATGGTTTGTAGTCGGCCAGGTCAAGCCTGGCCCGCCCCGGCAGGGGGCTGAAATAAGTCGGCCACTCGGCCGGAAGGTCTACCCTGCTTAAACAGGTAGATGGGGTCTTGTAGCTTCGGTTGAGTCGGCCGGGAGATCGGCCTCGATATCTCGGCTGGGTGTAGTTCGTTCAGTCATCGGGTTCAATGACGTCGATCATCCTCCAGGCTTCGGTGGTCCAGCAGTGCTTCCATCTGACGGGCATTGGTGGTGGTTGAAGGTCGGAGAATAGTGGGTTGTGGCTATGTCTGAGTGAGTCAAAAAATTTGATGTGCCTTCTCTTGATAAAATCTTGAATGGTGAGCACTTCAAATTTTTTATGCATCTCGTCTGCCTTCATTTGGTCGAACGGGGTATGTTTGAGGGAGGTGCGGAGAACTCTGTTCTGAAATTGCTGGAGCGTTTGGAGAGTGTTAGGAGTCAGATACTTGAAGAGAGGGGTCCCATACATCAAAGCAGGTCTTAGGACGCTCTGGTATATCAGCAGCTTGAGGCGTACCGATAAAGCCGGGCTGTGAATTTAGGTGTCCGAGGCTGAAGAATTTCTTCCTAACACTCTTTAATTTCTTGCCGAGATGCGTTGTGAAAGACAAGTGCCTACCGAGGGTAATCCCGAGGTAGCACAGCTTGTTGCTTACAGGGCACTCTTTGCCACCTAAGACGAAGGATTTCGGGAGCTTCTTTTTTCCGAATTTGTAACTGAATATAATTCCTTGCGTCTTGGCCGGGTTGACTTGAATGTGGACGGCATCGAGTTTCTCGGAGATCCGTTGACTAGCGCTCTCAGCGAATTTCAGGGCTCTGGAGGGATTGATGCTTGTGCTGTAAACACCTATATCGTCTGCATACGCGGATACCTCGCAGTTGGGGTACGAGGCTCCTACGATGTGGGCGGTGTAAATGTTGAACAGCAGGGGGCCTAGCACCGATCCTTGGGGGACACCGGCAGTGTAGTTTCTTCGGGTCGTAGACGTAGTGCCTATACGAACCGAAAAAGTTCTGCCTGTAAGGTAGGATCTTATCAGGTTCTGCAGCTGATCCGAGAATTCGTATTCCCTCAGACGTTGGAGTAGGATGTAGTGGTCCACAGAGTCGAAAGCTTTCGAACAGTTCAGAGAAATCATAGCGGTAGCTCTGTTGCTCCGGACGTTCGATGCGACGTGGTGTTGCAATCTCACCAGGTTGTTGTTCGCGCTTAAGCCTGTGCTGAAACCTGTCTGCTCTGGTGGGATGACTTCTTGTGACTCGCAGTGCCCGGAGAGATGTACGTGGATGATTCTCTCGAACAGCTTCGAGAGTTGAGTCAGCAGACTGATGGGGCGGTAATGAGATGGCTCATAACCGCTTTTTGCTGGTTTCAGAAGGGGGACCACTACAGCGTGCTTCCAGTTCTGGGGGAAATAGTGCAGCCTGAAGCAGGAGTTCAACACGTTCGTTATGAATGAGATTCCTTTCCTCGGCAGCTGCTTGAGTAGGATGTTCTGGATGGAATCCTGACCTGGGGCCTTCTTGCCGGTCGTTCTTCGAATGAATGCAGCGCATTGCCGGTGTGAGGTGTAGATTTTGGTAGTGGTAGGGAGGGTGGGGGAGGGGTGGTCGAGGGCTCCTATTGGCTGTCCCTGGCCACGACTGACTTCCTCATAATGGGCCGCCAAGATGTCCGCTTGTTCGGTGGTGGGAATGAACTGCCCGTTCACGGCCAGCCTTACACCGTTCTTTTTGGACCTGCAGGTCTTCACAAGCTTCCACAATTGCTTGTGGTCACCGTGGAGACTGGTGAGGCGATCTTCCCAAATCGAATTTTTCCACTGGGCCATCAGGGACTTAACTTGGTTTGTGAGAGCATTTAAAACCGGTTTTAAGTCCCTGTTTTTGGTCCTAAACCACCTGTTCTTGATGTTATTACGCTGTCTAATCAGTTGGAGGATGTGATCCGGAGGTTTTCTCAGAGAAGGGGGCTTCGGAGAAAATTTCGGGATCGATGCATCGGCAGCTCGATCGATGACGTCGTGTAGCTGATAGATAGCGTAATCTATGTCCCAAGTGTGTCTCAGGGGCGTGATTGTGGGCAACTCGGTCTTGATGAGATGCTTGTAGAGGTCCCATTTGGCCTCATCGTACCTGTACCTAGAAGCAGGCGGCTCTGGCATGTCGCCTTCTAGTTCATAGAGAACAGGCCGATGGTCGGAGGTGGTGAAATCTAAGGCCGAGCATCCGGTGACCCGGTGTGGCTGTTGTGTCAGGAGCAGGTCAGGCGTGGAGGTTCTGTCTGGGTTAGCGAAATGACGGAAGGTCGGCAATCCTGGGTGGATGACCGTAAATGGAGTTTTAGTGATGTAACGGCCTAGGGCGTTTGCCGTAGTACTGCTCCACCAGCTGTGGTTCGCATTTAGGTCACCCACGATCACATACCTTCGGTCATGAGCTATCGTAGTGAGCAGGAGCTTATACGGGTCGCAGACGGCTTTCGGTCTTCTGTAGACTCCTGACACGATGATGTTGTTCGTGAGCCGTAGCTGGAGCGTAACTATGTATTGGTCGGGGCCTAGGCTGACGAGTGGGGGCAGTCTCCTACAGGGTATTCCGTTTTTAACTAACACAGCTACTCCTCCAGAGATAGTTTCGGTGTCTTGGCGGTAAGCAGTATAACCCGGGAAGCGGCAGAAGTGTATTTTCTTCAACCGGGTATCGGTGAGAACGACAACGTCTGGCGAATGGCACCGTAGAATTACTTCTACGACGGCTTGTTTGGGGCGAAGGTCTATTCTAATAGGGGTAAGTGTCCTTGCCCTAGGTTATCTGGCAGTCAGGTGGCTAATTCTCGTAGGTTTATTGCCGTACCCTCGATCCTCTGTTACTTGTTTTTATCTCTGCCGATCCCTCTATGATTTATTACCAGAAGTTACAGAGATTTGCATTTCTATTATAATACATTATGAACCAGAGTGTAGGGTAATTTACATATATAGTTAGCGGTCGCTACATAAGTATTCAATGTGTATTTAATTCAATTAGTAGTTAATGATTTAGTGATACAAGCAGTAAGGCTAAAATAGTTGCTCTGGAATTTTTCGCTTTTAAATTAATATGTCATGGCTCCTTTAACCTCATTAGATAACAGCTTCACTAACAGGAAGCCATCAACCTAACCAAACCTCCTCCAATATTCATAGGCAAATTGTTATTATGCGACGCAAAGACAAACGAACGAAAGTTGTTTGCCCTGTACTAATGCAAAGCTTGTTCTCTCAGGTTTATTAAATTTAATAGGAAATTGAAAACTATTTCATTCACTTAAAAAGTTGATAAATTACATGTCAGTTAATAGTTCATGGCCGTCTTTCAAGAAAATTAGCACCATATCCTTCCCGGAATATAATTTATCTAATATTAATGATATTTCAGCTAAAAAAAAATATCTAGTTCGGATATATGAAAGCATTTCATCGGATGCTGACTGCAAATCCTTGTAACTCTTTTGACCAACTGCTGCTGCCTGGGGAGGGGGAATATAAATTAGTGCATACATATAACTTAAATGTTATTAGTGTGGTTAGAACTACTTACAAGCATACAACATAATACTTTTTTAAATAAAATAAAATATTTCTGTCAGAGTCTAGAATCCTCGGAGATATAGGATGGCTGTGGAAGTCATTGAAGCAAACAGGCAAGAACCTGGAACGAGGTCAAACAGGAAAAAGAACGAGAAGATTGGCTAAATTCGTTACTTCCCCCTCCAAGGAGATAATGGGAACTAATAAAAAAGTATGTAAAAACTTGACAGCTTCTCATCATGCTGCTTGATGATCAATGTCAAAGTTGAAAACTTGCGTATAAATATATAAAATATTAAAGATGGAAGGTTGGGTCATACGTGTTTCCAATTTATTATTATTATTTTTTTGTACTTTTTATAAATTACTTGTATAAATTGACTTGTACTTGGATAAATTATTTATGGCATTCAAAAATTTGTTTTGTTTCATTACTATTGTGATCTCCAGCCTTAGCGGTAAAATGATGGTGAATGAGTTAGGGATCGAACTTAATGGGTATAAAGTTATAAGTATGTATGTGAAAATATGGTTATATAGTAACATACGCAGAGAATCAAAGGTAAGTATAAAATAAACTTACACTTAAAGCAGAGTTAACACATGTCAGAGAGATTGAGGCATAAGCAGGGTACATGTTTTGTCGATGAAATTAAAAGGCTCTCATGCAGAAAGATAATTAAATGGCCATGATGTCTCGTGCCTTGGTGATGGTAGCGACGAATTGTTGGGTACCATAAATGTGGATGATTGCTGATGATAAAGTTGATTAGATAGGAAGGGAGTTAAACTAAAATAAAGAAACGAACTGTACAGTTTTAATCTTCAATTATTTGTTTGTTTTTCTGTTTGAATACTACCTTTTTTTTTATCATTAAAACCAGTAGTTGATTTCTTAAAATCCCCCTCCCTTAAAATACTGCATCTTTTCTCCGCTGGTAAAAAAAAAACATTGGCATTTCATTATTTTATCCTAAAATATTGACATTTTCGGCACAAACTTTAATGAAATCCGGGTTGACATTGATATATTTCTATAATATGGCTAGTGTCTTGAAAATAAAATTTATACTGGTTTTTCTATTCCAAAATAGATGTTTTTAAAACGTTAATGATAATAAGTAAATGTATTGTTATATTATGGCTAAAATATCGATAGTGGCAATGAACAGAATGAAAATTATGTTGAAATTGTTTTAAAAGAAAAATAAGCAATTAATAGATTATGTTAATAGTTTATGTTTTTTATTGAAATGTTGAATGTATTGACACTATATTTGTTAATGTTAAAAGTATATGTTCTTTCCTTTAAATTTCTTCAAAAAATGGCATAATCTTTGGCATAAACTATTAAGTTTTTCTTCCCCCCCCCTTTCTGCGCTATAAAATACCTTAATATCTTTTCTCATTTTATTTTATGTATCTTTAAATTTTGTTTTACTTTTCATACAACTGTAAAAATTGTTTACATTGAACCACTTTTATTTTTACTGTAGTTTTTTATTACATATATGATTTTATTTTGTACCTACTATGTACTAAATTTGTATGCCTTTATGTAGCAATATACGGAAAAAAGCTAATGGTTTTATTTCATCTGAGTATGGAGTAATATTTAGTTGCAGTTAGAAATGTTTTTTCTTTTCTTTGATTTGTCAAAACGACACAGTTGTTAATTGATAAATATAATGTATGTATTAGATAGTATGGGTATATTGGATTGTGAGGGACTATTGGCAATCTGCCTACTGTTAACTACGTAAGTTCGTAACATTTATGGTGTGGCTTATCTACCACTTGATTTAATTTGAGTGAATATTTAGATGCAAAATGTACATAATGTAAATTACCTGTAAGTAGCGTTCCTTCGCTGTCTTTTTAGACACGAGTGATTTCGCTTGAAAACTATTTTTCTCTACAACATTAAAGAATTTATGTGCAGTTGAGTTCTCATCATTTTTTGTTTTTTTATGGTAACTCACTAGACTCACTACCAAATTTACATATTTCTTTTTCTTTTCAGTAACTTTACGCTTAAGTGCCTCTTTATATTCAATGTTTCCTTGAATCTGAAAAATAAATTAATTTAAATGTGCAATTTGTATTGGTACCGCTATTATTTATATTTAACATCCAAAGAAAAAATAGGGGAGGACCCGGGTTCGAGTCTCAATCTTCTCAGTAATATTTTCTTTGGAAGTTAATTATTAATAATTCGAAATTTATTGTATTTCTTAACTCTAATGATAATAGAAGAGGCAGTATTTTTTGTGGTAATCCATAAAGGTAGTGTTTACTATTTTATTGAGTATACTTTTCTGAATATCGGGATAACATATGGAGTTCGTGTCCTATAGTGTCATTTTGCATAAGTTGGTGTATATAACAAAACAACTCGTACTGTTTTGGGCTCGTTCATCCATAAATTTCTTAAAAGTGATTTTCATATAATTTCAATGTGAATAATCTCTTTTGGATGCTAGGTACCTCCCACTCTTCGGTCTCCCTTCTTATGTCCCCTTTCTAACAGAAGGTGATTATGTTATTTAATAATATATTATTACTTAAGGAATGTAAGTCACTGATTTTTTATGTTCGATCAAATATTAGGGAAGTAAATGATATAGACGATATATTAAGTTACATAGACGAGTCAGAAATATTAGGCAAATAACAAAAAAGAATTGCATAGTAAGGATTATGGGTCGCTATACTGTCCAAGGAAAGAGGAAATCGTCTGTTAAGACTTTAATAATATTGAAAAAATATGTTGTTATATTTTATACCTTTAACATACATTGGATATGATGAATACAATAAAATTTTATTGGGCTACATAAAATCTGTATATATCTGTACCTCGGAGGGATACAACATGAGCTCCTTTGGATTCGTCCCACATAATACAATGGACTGACGAATCAGAAGAATCAAAAAGGGTGTAATTCAACGTCCAAAGTTTTCTCTTGTAAAAGCTTATGCAATTTGTTATAAGGGGTGACGGCAAACATGTTTGAAGATCACCCGTTAATACCTTAAGTGTTGTATCCCTCCGAGGTACAGATATATATATAATGCTTATCGGCTTTAGAATTCAAAAACAAAGGAAAAAAGGTACTGAGAAACAACACGCATAAAAATTAGAACTAGACTGTTTATTTCAAGTCTATAACCCTGTATATTTACATTCGGGATGTTTACATCCCGACGTTCGGGGATTAAGGTTGAGTACTAATGCTGCCCGGAGCTTAACTTATATATATATATAAAAGTTAAGGTTCGGACGTCGTAGGCAGCCAGCCTAATCCTTAAGTCATCGGGATGTAAACATCCCGAATGTATTTAGAGAGGCTTTAAAAGCTCAAATAAAAACAGTCTTGTGACAACTCTCGTTCAGTGACTACATTCAACCTCTTTCCTTTTTCTTCTCGTTTTTCGTTGACGATCGTTAACTGGTGCCGAAACCCGGGAGCGGAGTGGGTTCGAGTCATTAACGTGCGAGTTGGTTTTTTTTTTTTTTTTCCTTCTTATTCACTTTCGTGTGATTTAATTAAAGTAGGTAATGGTGGAATTGCGGCCGGCAGCGTTTGAAGTTCCACAGTTACCTAAAGAAACCATGGCTGAAGCCCATGCGAACACACTGGCGTGGATGAAGGTGCGGGCAGTGACGTCACAGGACATGAGGAAAATGATCTCAGACCTCGAAAAATTTTCTGGGGAAATAGGTGAGTTAAATCATTTTCTCAAAGGTGGAGATAGGATTATGGAGAGGATACAAGCCAAGATGGACGAAGGGTTACTCGACCCAGGTGACGCTAAGTCAATAAAGGCAGACCTGGTGTGCAGGGTGAAAAGGAAGGTGCTGAACCTGATACAGGCGGACGAGGAAACCCCGTGGGAGATAGTAAAGACGAGACTGAAAAAAGCATATGGGGGGGGGGACGATGGACCCCAGAGGAGGATATATTCCAAATGTTTCGAGAAATGAAATCTCCGAGACAGAATAGTGGACAGTATGCTGCAGTCCTGGTTGTCCGCTACAATAAAATAAATGAGAAAATGAGGGAGACAACTAGCGCCGATGAAGTGGAGGGCAGGATGGGATTCCTGTCAACAATCTTAAAGGTACAATTAGCGAAGGAGACGGGAAGGAAGGAAGGGTTCCCTAATGAGCGATCGTTCCTCGAATGCGCCCAGGCGATGATAGATGTTAGCGCAAGGGAAGAAGAAGTAAAAATGAACGAAGATGACAACGATTGGAGCCAGATCCCATATAGGAGAAACAGGACCCCAAAAGCAGTGTGGAAGAGACAGGAAACGCCGTTTGCCGGTAGAGACAGGGGAGCGACAAGAGAGAGAAGATTGGGAGTGACGAGGCCTAGGTACGCACCTCGGGAAGAAGAAAGGAAATGTCATGGTTGTGGAAAGACGGGCCATCTGGTAGCTCAGTGCCCTCGCACTAAGTGCTTTGAGTGTGGGGAAGAAGGACACATAGCAAGACAATGTCCATACTTGTTTCGTAGAAGGGAATTTCACAAAGCAGAACCAATGGAGGTGAACAACCAGGAAATCCGGGAGAGGCGGAGCGCGACACCAACAGAAATTGGATCATCGGGCGACGAGTCATCAGGGACGTCGGAGACAGACGGAGAGGAGTCGAAGCGCAGCGGGAGCAGACGACGAGAGTGGCAGAAGAATCCCTCGCGCAGATGGGAGCGGCGTACGGAGGCCTGAGGAGAGTGGCAGCAGAGAGGCGACCGCATCCTAAGGTGCAATACAGTGCGGGAAAGGATGTGTGGTTTGCCAATTATCGAGTTCGGGAAGGGGGAGAGGTGCCTCATTGATACTGGCAGCACCAATACAATAATATCTCGTGGTGCGTTAGAGAGGTTGCGTAGAGGAGAGAGGGCACACCAGATCAAGGTATGTAAGTGTAAATTACTTACTCTTGGGGGACCCTGCGAAGTAATGGGAGAAGCGGTCGTGGGGCTGGAAGAATGGGCGAAAGTAATGGGTGACATAAAAGTACAACGTCGTGGCAGATTGGCTGTCGCGCGCTATTATGGTGAACGCCATAGAAGAAGGGGAAATATCGAGCGGTATGAGGCAGTTCATTGAGGAATGGACGCCTGGAGAAGCGGGCAGGAGCAGCACGCGGAAAGATAGTGACAGGAGTGCGGACACACCATCAGACGAGTCTATAGGAGAGAGACCGCGTGATATGGAGACGACGGACGAAATTATCAATGATAAGCGGAGGCAGATCATTTGGAAAACTCAAACATCGGGTGCTCTGAAAATACTCCATAGTACGTACGGTAGGAGTCAGATCGCGACGATTTGGTCACCACCGGGAGTTCGAGGAGATCAAATTTGTCAGGCTCTCAAGGACGTGTCCAAACCCGGCAAAACACACCATTTATTCGTGGGCAACGAGACTGTGTGGGACAAAATTAAAAAGCTGTGGCAGAAAGAGCTGTTGGGGGTGGATCGCTCGTTCATTCGGTGTCTTTCCGTGGTCCAAACCCTGCGGGACGAGGAGCAGCAACGCGAGGTAACACTGGCGTATCACCAAGGAAAAACCAACCACCGCGGTGGGCAGGAGACGGCACAAGCACTACGAAGGCGCTATTTTTGGTGGGGGATGCAGCGGACTATTCAGGAGGTCATCGGAGCATGCGAAGTTTGTCAGAAGACGAAATATGATAGAAATCCCCCGCAGGGACTCCAGGAGGAATCACCCACGGCAGAAGCACCACTGACGGAGATTCAAGTGGACACCTTCACGTGGCGGGGTTTTAAGTGGGTCACTATCATCGACCCATTTAGCAAAGTGGCTATGGCCTACGCGGTGGGAGACAAGTCATCAGATTCCATATTACAAGCCCTCAACACATGGTTTCAGTTCTACGGCATACCAGAGAGGATCTCGTCGGACGGGGGACGGGAGTTTGACAATGCAACCGTGAGAGCCGAAATGCAAAAACGGGATGTGGTATGGCATTTTAATACCCCCGGGCATCCCAAGAGCAGGGGAACCATCGAAAGGTTACACAGCACCCTCAGCGACCACTTACGCGTGTACCAGGTGGATAAAGGCCTGTCGGCGAACGTAGCGATGCCAATGGCGGTGGCGGCATACAACCACTCGATACATGCCACGACGGGGTTAGCACCCTTCGAAATTTTGTTTGGATTACGAGTGAGACCGAGGAACTGGCCAGAGACGGTGGCGGATGAGGGAATGGTGGCACAGCTCCATAACACCCACATACAGCTCGGAAAGATGTGGTACAAAGTACGCGATAAGATTATGCGCGAAAAATCCAAGCGCGTGGCACGGGCAAATTTGAAGGTGCGGGATCGCATAGGAGCAATATCGATTGGGACCGTTGTGTACAGAAAAGTCGTGTCAAATCGTAGTAAGGAACTTATTCGGTATGAGGGGCCCTTTAAGGTCATCATAATTCGGGAACATAATCTCGTGACCATCGAGAGTATGACCACCCCAAAGAAGAGGCGAACCGTTCACATTGAACAGTTGAAACTCCCAACATAGGGGGGAGGGTGTTGAATGTGCGTAAGATGGTGTGCCCTCGATCCGATACGGAGCAACTGATCCGGAATCATATGTTTCACATGTTCACATTCACATGTGCTGCTCAGAGAGAGTTTTTGTTTTCATTATTTATATTGTGGATGTTCCATTTTTTTTTTTACCTGGCAGCCACCGGGTCCAGGGCGAATGTATTATTTTTTGTTATTATTATTTTTGTTTTATTTCTGTATTATCTCTTTTCTTTGCTTTTTTGTGAGGACTATGAATATATTAGACCGTAAACGTGATGTAAGGGATTACAGGCTGTGTGCTGAGTGCGGCGGACCTTGGAGTTTTCGAAGAGATATGCGTAAACTGGCAGGGGGGAGTTAAGGTTCGGACGTCGTAGGCAGCCAGCCTAATCCTTAAGTCATCGGGATGTAAACATCCCGAATGTATTTAGAGAGGCTTTAAAAGCTCAAATAAAAACAGTCTTGTGACAACTCTCGTTCAGTGACTACATTCAACCTTCCTTTTTCTTCTCGTTTTTCGTTGACGATCGTTAACTTATATATATATATATATATATATATATATATATATATATAAGTTAATCGTCGGCGGTTAAGTGTGATAAAAGTATAATAATGACAGAGGAAAAAACACCGACACACTGTGACTCCAGTAAAAGACTACTTTATTCTCCTTAGTAATCCGACCTACATAGGATCATGGGTTGTTTACCTCCCATGATCGTATTAGTTTACAACATAACTTGCCTCTGGCTTTAACTCCCCCCTGCCAGTTCCTGACCATCCGTCAGGAACTGAAACTTAACACTTATGCTAATTATATACAGTTCTGACATAATAATTTCCTGCTCGCCTAGAGCAGCACAACACTGTCTTATAATCATAAAAACAGAACATAACTTTATCCAATGTGGTACAAGGTTAAAACAGTAAAATAAAAAAACATGTATCTGGCAAATGCCACAAAAAACCAAAAGAGATGTGTGCAGGAGTGAGAAAATTAGAGTAAATTTCCTATTTGGATGGCTTCCCCGCTGGAAGCTTTAACTGCTCGAGATGGACAGTTCTCCTCTTCGCGGGTTCATGAACACTCTGGATGGTCACCAAATTGTGTTCACGAATCGTGATCACCCGGAAGGGACCCTCATAACGGGACACCTCCTTACTCCTATTGGAACCGATCTTACGATATACCGTCGTGCCTATCGCAACGCACCCTTCTAGTGGTTTGACGCCCGCGTTCTCCCTCAACACCCTCCTGGATTTTTCCCCGGTAATTCTCGCGTACACCTTCCCCCATACTTTCCCCAGTTCCACGCGGTTGGTGGTGAGTTGTGCGGACGTCTCGTCTCCCACCACCGTTCTACTCGTGTCTCGGCGACGCCCACGAAGTCCGAAAAGGATTTCAAAGGGTGAAAACCCGGTGGTCGTGTGGACAGAATGGTTATACGCAATGACCGCCCTAGGCATTGCCTCTGCCGGCTCCAACCCTTTGTCGGCATTGTAGACGCGGAGATGATCGCCCAAGGTACTGTGGAGACGCTCAATTCCTCCTCGGCTCTTTGGATGCCCTGGGGTATTGACGTGCCACATCACGTCCAGAGCCTTCATCTCTTTCCGCACGTCGGCGTTATCGAACTCCTTTCCACCGTCCGACGCTATCCGATCTGGGACGCCGTAGAATTGGAACCAACGCCTCAGCGCGCCTAGCACTGCTTCCGATGACTTTTCCCGAATAGGGTATGCCATAGCCATTTTACTAAAAAGGTCAACCATGGTGACCCACTTGTGTTCCCGCCAAGTGAAAGTATCAACTTGAAGGTCAGTGAGCGGTGTTTGCGCCGTGGGAGTCTCGACTTGTTGCCCGGTAGGTGGGTGCCTGTCATATTTGGTACGATGACAAACTTCGCACGCAGCTAGTGTTTCCTGGATTGTCTTTCGCATCCCCCACCAGAAATACTTCCGCCTCAACGCCTGAGCCGTCTCTTGTTCTCCCCTGTGGTTGGTTTTGCCCTGATGGTACGCTAGCGTGATCTCCTTCTGCGTTGGCTCATCCGGGATGGTCTCTACCATCATGGTACACCGTACAAATGTCGCGATCCTGCGAGAGTACCGCCCCCAACGCGTATTCACTCGCATCTGTGGTAATCATGAAGGGGAGTGCAAAATCTGGAAACGCTAGTATAGGCTCTTCCTGTAGCCGCTCCATGCAACGTCTTATATTGTTCTCCATTACCGGGGTAATGACGACTTTTTGTCCTTTTTTAAGGAGATTGTTAATAGGGACGAGGTACTCCGCCATTTCTGGAACGAATCTGTGGTAGTAGTTCAGGGATCCGAGTAAGCGCCGGATTCCTTTGACGTCTTTTGGGATAGTCATCCGCTGGATGGCCTCCACCTTCCCACGATCGGGTTGCACTCCCTCTCTGGAAATTATGTGGCCTAAAAATTTCACCTGCTCTTGTCCCAAAAGCGACTTCTCCGCAGACAATTTCAGCCCGAATTGCTTAATTCTGTCAAAAACCTGTCGCAGATGGTCCTGGTGTTCTACCTCATCTCGACTGAAAACCAGGAGGTCGTCCATATCTGGCAAAACGACTCCCCAATCCCTCTTAAAAACTCGTCCATCAGCCTCTGGAACGTTATTGGCGCGTTTTTCAGCCCAAACGGAATTCTGGTGAATTCGTAATGTCCCCGCTCGAACGTGAATGCCGTTTTGTGTTGGTCTCCACGACGCATCCGAATTTGATGGTAACCCGCCTTCAGGTCCAGTGTACTGAATACCTTTGCTCCACTTAGGCAGTCCAGGATGTCTTCAAAGCAAGGAATGGGGTATTTTTCGTCTATAGTATTGTCGTTTAATTGCCTGTAGTCTATTACTACGCGGTATTTTTCGTCACCGGACGACCCTTTCTTTTTCACTGCCCACAGGGGACTGTTGTATGGAGACGTACTATCTACTATGATGCCCTGTCGTTTCAATTCTTCGATTTCGTCGCTTATATGCTGTCGCAGTGCCTGCGGGTATCGTCTCTCTTTGATATATATCACTCTCTCCTGCTTCAGTGGGATCTCATGGACCGTTTCCCCCGTCACTCCCAGTTTGTCCCCTTCGTTGAAAAATATATCGGCATACTCTCGCCGAATAGCGCGTTCCCAGTTGTCCTCCCGATCGATCGCTCCGATTCGCTCCTTCCCGTCCCCCACGGTTCCTGTACACCGGTATAACATTCTTCCCAGTCTAATATCCCATATTCCGTTACGGCACTTCACTCTTGCTCCTATCCTTCCCAAGAGATCGCACCCTATGATACCATCGTACTCGCGCGGCATCTTCCTAACCACGTGTATTTTCAAATATTCCCCCTTTTTCGCCCACCTATCCAATCCCATTGTCAATTCGCCTTCGATTTTACACGGCCCTCCTAGGGGGTTAAGCTTGCACTTGCATGCCTGAATCCGCGACGACCCCTCGCCCACACACAATCTGTCCGCCGCTTTCCTGCTGAGAATAGTACAGGAACTCCCAGTGTCTATCAAGCATCTCACTCCTCTCGCCACTCCAATAATGGGTATACCGCCGTAATTCCCTCTGACGCTATAGTTTATTAACGTGCGGCCACCCCTCTGCCAGCCCGCTCCTCAGGCCACCGCTTGCCGTTTCCTTCCTCCTTCCGTGCCATATCGTCTGCTTCTTACGTAGTCCCTGTCGTCCTCTCCAGTCTCTTATCTTCTGCTCCTGGGTTCATCTTCTTCTTCTTCTGTCTCCGACGCTCCCGTAGTTTTTGACGATTCGGAGGGGGTTCTGGTTCTTCTCCATACCCTCTGTGCGTTTACCTCCATCGGTTCCGGCCTATACCTCTCTGTTCGCTGGAAAATGTATGGACACTGCCTCGCGATGTGTCCCTCAATTCCGCATTCAAAACATTTTGTTCGCGGGCACTGCGCCACTAAATGTCCAATTCTTCCACATCCGTGACATTTTCTGTCCTCCTTCCTCCTACTGGGTCTCGGTCTCCTTTGGCTAAGTCTCCTTCCTTCAACCGCCGCCCCTTTTTTCTCCGCATACCGTTGATCCTTTCTCTTTCATGCCTGTTGCGGCATTCTCGGCCTCCTGTACATTACTTAGGACCACCCTGCCTCGTCTGCCTCTAATTTTTCTTCTTCCTCACGGGCACTAGTGTCCATTAAATCTTGGGCGCACTCAATGAACGATCGGTCTCCCGGTAGACTATCTTTCTTGCCGGTATCCATGGCCAACTGTACCTTCAGAATGGTCGATAGGAATGCCATCCGGCCTTCCACTTCCGCTAGGTTCACCGTTTCTCTCATTTTTTCCGTTATTTTGTTAAACTTTGCCAAGAGTTCTCCGGCGTACTGCCCTTTCGTTTGATTGGGCCGTCTGGTCTCCCTGGACATCTGGAAGATGTCCTCTTCTGGTGTCCATCTGCCTCCCCCGTATGCCTTCTTTAGTCTTTCTTTTACCACGGTCCATGGGGTGTCTTCGTCGGCCTGTATTAGGTTTAGTACGCTCCGTTTTATTCTACACCCTAGATCCGCTTTGATTGATTTTGCGTCACCACAGAGTCGAGTAAACCCTCACTTGCCTTCGCCTCTACTCTTTCCATAATCCTATCCCCACCTTTGATGAAATGGTTCAATTCGCCTAACTCTCCTGAGAATTTCTCTAGGTCCGATATTGTTCTCCTCAGGTCCTGTGACGTCGCCGCTCGCACCTTCATCCAAGCCAGGGAGTTTGCATGAGCTTCGGCCATCGTTTCCCTAGGTAATTCGGGCACTTCGAAAGCCGCAGGCCGTAATTCTACCATGTAACTAGGTCACTTTCCCAATAAAACAACAGGAAAAAAAAACTAAAATTTTACTCACAGTTGTTTACCAGAATACTCGTAGTTCCCGGGTTTTGGCACCAGTAATCGTCTCCCAGCTGTAGACGATCGAGAAAAAGGAATGAATAAGGAGGTAGATGATATAATAAGAAGGTTTGTTTTATAACTGGCTTTATTTTCCTCCTGATCCTCTATACACACGTTACGGGTTTGTTTACCCTAGGCTACAAGGTATTAGGCTTAACATTGCCGTACCGCTAGACGTAACTTATATATATATATATATATATATATATATATATATATATATGTAAGTTTCGAATTCAGAAAGTTAAAGGAGGTGGAGGTTCACAGGTTATAAATCGAACACTTGCAGATGCAGTTTAGAACTGTAATATTAAACATATGTACACATTAGCTAGCGCTACAAATATAACAATAAACCAACAAAACTTATAACTAACCTGAATCAATACAATTGTCGATAATAAGTGTTGACCATTGTCTTAAAAAGCGTACCCATATTCAGGAGGTTACAACTCAGAGCGTCCTTTGATAGTAGCGCTCTCTGTCGGGGCATCTCGCATGTGCCGAAGTTTGGTGGTTACGTTCAAACTTACATCCCCCCTTTTTGAGACAGAGGGTAAAGCCCTTTGGAATAAGGCACGAGCTTACTAGCATGAAATAAGTTTGACTCCTTTTTACGAAATCTACTATCTATTAAAAATATTACCTCTGAGATTTTCTGTTTTATTTTGAAAGGTCCTACTCTGATCGCATCTAATTTATTTCTATTCAATTTGTTGCTGTTTTTTATATATACAAGGTCTCCAACTTCGTATTCAAACTTTTTAACATTTTTATCATAATACTTTTTATTTTGGCTATGTGTCTTTTCTGAGATTTTATAAGCTATTTCCCTATTATTTTCTAAATTTGTAATTTTATTTTCATTTAGTTCATCAGGTAAAAATTATGCATCTATTCCAGTTAATAAGTAATTGGGGGTAAACCCAGTAGAACTATGTATCGTGTTATTGTATTCCTTGATACACTTTTCTGCTACTATTGGCCACGATTTATCTCTATTTTCATGAATTTTGCACCTTATTCTGTTAACTAGTGTTTGATTTTTCTTTTCATTTAATCCATTAGAAAATGCACAATCTACTGCTGTAAAAATTAATGTTATCTTTTGTTTATTTACATATTGTTTGAATTGTGCTGAATTTATACCAGGATATTGATCTGTTAATAATGTTTTTATATTTCCAGCTTTTTCTACTTTCTTGATTAGATTAATAAAATCTTTTGCTATTTGTGTTTTCGAGGTGCTGATATATGCGTATATTTTGAAATGATCTACTACCAAGTGTAGATATTTTATTGTACTTTTATTTGCTTTAAATCCTCCTATTGTATCTAAAGATATTATATCTAGTGGTTCTATTTCTGGACGAAGTTGAGACAAGGGAGCCTTAAAGCAACCTATTCTTGACTTATTTTTAATACATGTTTCACAAGATCTGCAAATCAATCTTATATTTTTATAAATATTTTTAAAATAAAATTTTTTTCCTATTGTTAAAATTAATTGTTTCATTCCTATATGACCTTGATCTTTATGTACACTTTCAATAAGTGAAATACCAAATTCTTCTGTTATCCATATTTTCTCACTCTTATTCAGTATTTTGTAAATTATATTATCTTTAATTATGCATTTGTCATCCAATTGTATTAGCTTTTGATTTTATTTTAAATCTTCCAGTTTTAATAAATTTGATGTTTTAATTGCAGAGTTATCATCTGTTTCTTTATTTGATTCTAAAACTGGATTTCTGGATAGACAATCTGCCTCCAGATTTTCTTTACCTGGATTATATACAATCTCAAAGTCAAATTGTGAGATATAGTTTAAAATTTGTAGTAGTTCTGGATCATTACTTTTCTTCACTTTAAAATTTTCTAATGGTCTGTGGTCTGTAAATACCACAATTTTTTTTCCTATCAGATAATATTGCCAGTAAAGTATAGCTTCTATAATAGCTAAACATTCTATAAATATTGCTTTTTTTGTTTTCTGAGCGTTTGTCAATTTTTTAGAAAAGAAAAATACTGACTTTAGAGATTTGTCTTCTTGTGGTTGTTTCAGAATTGCTCCAACTCCTTTAATACTTGCATCAGTGAATATGTATGTTGGAGCTTCTGGATCAAAATATTGCTAGCGCAGGAGCTGAGCATAAGTATTTTTTTGTTGTCTCGAAACAATCTTTACATTGTTTTGACCAGTGAAAATCTACATTTTTTCTTAATTAATTTCTTAAGGGATCTAGCAAAACAGTATGTTTTGGTATATACTCCAAATAGAAGTTTATTTTACCTAAAAATTGTCTAACCTGTTTCTTTGTTTGAGTTACAGAAAACTTTTTTTTTGCTGTGAGATTGTCATTCATTGGTTTTATATAATTATTTCCTATTTCATGACCCAGATAAGTTATCTTGTTTTGTGCAAACTGACACTTTGATTCATTTAATTTAAATCTTTGTTCCTGTAGTGCTTTTAACACTAATTCTACATGTTTTACATGGTCCTCATAATTGTTTGAATGAATCAATACATCATCTTTGTAGTTTACAGCAAACTTATGTAGGTTATTTCTTCTAATCACACTTGACAAGACTCTTTGAAATATAGCCGGAGCAGACTTCAAACCATATGGCAAGCAATTCCATTGCCAATGACCATGATGGGTTACGAAAGCCAATTTATATTTATCCGTTTCACGTATCGACCAAAACGCCGAATTTACATCCAATTTTGAAAAAAAAAAACAGTTCCTGGCGCGTACTGTCAGATCATCAATCCTAGGAAACGGTTGAATTTCTGGCACAATTATTTTATTTAGTTCCTTAACGTCAATAAAAAATCGTGATCTTTTTCCTTCTTCATTCTTAAATACCATAGTGACAGGAGCTGCATAAGGGCTGCTTGATTCTTCAATTTAACCAGCTTTTGATAATTCATCCACTTGCGTTTCAATTTCAATTTTGTCTTGAAATGAGCATCTGTATGGTTTCTTCGAAATATATTTATTTTGTATTAATTTTACTGTTGCTTCATAACCTTTTATTTTTCCTATGTCGCATTTACATTTAGCAAAAATTTCCTTATTTTTTTGTATAGTATTTTCTATCTTGTTTATAACTGATATTTCAGTCTTATTAATTTGCCGATCTTTTTGTTTTGTTATCTCTTTTTGTGTTATTATTAAGTTTTCATCTTGACATAAATTAAATTTTTTTATTAAATCTAATCCTAATAGAAAATCATCTTTAAAATTAATACTTTTCACAATAAAAAACTGAAAATTTTCTTCCATATTACCGATTTTAATTCTTAATACAACCGTACCCTCTGTTTTTGCTACTCCTGTTACCCCTTTTATATTATCTCTCCCACTTATTATTTTTTTAATTTCTTTATTATTATTTAAAAATTCATAATTTATCAAAGAAATATTAGATCCAGAGTCATAAAGACCAATAGCTGGATTTCGATTAGCGAGAAATTTTATTTTAATAAGTGGGAGGACTACTCGTTTTTTGCCCATTCAGAGCTTGCTATCATATCTTGAACTTCTCCATTACTTGTAATCTTAATATTCTCATTTTTTTATTTTTTGCAATTTTTTATCTTTTAAACGACACAAACTCTTTAAATGAAATCTATTTTGAAAACCTAATTTTTTACATATTGTACATGGTTTTTTCTAGCTTGAACATTTTTGTGTTTCTTTTTCTTTCATTTAACTTACCAAATTGTTTTAATGTTGCCATTAAATTTTCCATGCTTACAATAGACTTTCTTTCTAATTTATTTTGTAAAATTTTGTAAGTTAATTACAATCAGATTAATTTGAGTATTTAGTGAGATACTTTCATCTATTTCTAACAATAAACTTCTTTTCTTTAACGCATATTCTAACAGGGAACCATTTACATATTTAAAATTATATGGATATGCTATATCAGTCCAGGACTGTGCTGAGAAGGTTTCAATAAAGGAATTATTCCTAATTAAACATTGAGTTCTGTTTCCAGAATATATTGTACCAATCTAATGCAGACTTTTCTAAGAATAATCTTATAGCTTCTGCATATTTGTCTTGAGTAATCTCCACTCTAGCACACTCCTGAACGGATAAATTTAGCCATACATTAGCCTTTAAATTTTCACCATTAAATTTGTCAATAACCATATCTTTAACCCGAGAACACATATGTTTTTCTACGGTACCTGTTATAGCATTATTTGTCTTAGGTATAACCTCTTCTAAATATTCATCATAAAATGTCACATTACCTTCTACATCCAAATAAATCTTGCTGAGCTCTTCAGTCATTGTCAACACTATTTTTTGAGATTTGTTTTGAATTCTCAAACTCTTCACCACATTCTTCACTACTGTAGTATCGAAGAGTTGTTTATGCTGAGCGCTAGACTGTTCATCTTTTGGAAATAAATAACTTTCCGTTTGGCCAACCAGCTGAATCGTCGTAACTACCACTACAGTGCTTCTGGAATCTTCACCAGCTTCTGAGATGAAATGAAATTTCGCCTTTGTCTCCATTGTATTGATTTGTAAGTTTCGAATTCAGAAACTTAAAGGAGGAGGAGTTTCTCAGGTTATAAATCGAACACTTGCAGATGCAGTTTAGAACTGTAATATTAAACATATGTACACATTAGCTAGCGCTACAAATATAACAATAAACCAATAAAACTTATAACTAACCTGAATCAATACAATTGTCGATAATAAGTGTTGACCATTGTCTTAACAAGAGTACCCATATTCAGGAGGTTACAACTCAGAGCATCTTCGATCTTAGCGCGCTCAGTAGGGACCTAACATATGTGCCGAAGTTTGACGGTAGCGTTCAAACTTACATATATATATAAGTTAAAGCTAGAGGCAAGTTTATGTTGTAAACTAATACGATTATGGGAGGTAAACAACCCATGATCCTATGTAGGTCGGATTACTAAAGATAATAAAGGCAGTCTCTTTACATAAGTTCGAGAGTGTAGTTCGTTTCCCTCTTCCTATTCTTTCTTAAAGCTTAACCTCCGACAATTAACTGGTGCTGAAACCCGGGAACCTAGTACGGCGGAGCGAAAAGTAATAATTTTCTTTTCTTTGTTTTTTTTTTCGTTCTTTCGCTTCACGTTTTTTTTCTCTCTCAATAAAATGCCAGAGAGAGTGTTACGACCCCCGGTGCTTAGTGCAGCAACAGATATACCGCAGTTACCTCAAACAACCATGGCAGCGGCTCAAGCGAATACATTGGCGAGGATGAAGATCCAGGCGATTACGGCTCAGGATATGAGGAAGTCGATTTTGGATCTGGAAAGATTCGCAGGCGAGACCGGGGAACTAAATCATTTCCTTAAGGGGGCGACCGGCTGATTACACGGATAGAGGGGAAACGGTCGGAGGACCTGATAACGGAAGGGGACGTAGAATCGCTGAGGGCAGCTCTGGTGTGCAGAGTGAAGCGGAGTGTCGTGAACATGATCCAGGCCGACGAGGAAACCTCGTGGAACGTGGTGAAGGAGCGACTGAAGAGAGCGTTCGGTGGGGGAAGATGGACCCCGGAAGAGGACATTTTTAAACTCCTCAGGGAAACGAAGAGACACCAGCAGACGAACGGGCAGTACACCGGAGCGATGCTGGCAAGATACAACAATATCATGGAGAAGATGTGGGAAAAAGTAAGTGTGGCGGAAGTAGAAGCCAGGTTGGCGTTCTTATCAACTATCCTGAAAGTACAGCTAGCGAAGGAAACTGGAAGAAAGGAGGGGTTACCGAGAGAACGCACATTTCTGGAATCTGTCCAAGAAGTGGTGGACACCAGTGCCAGAGTGGAAGACACCACAGTTGGTGAGGAAGAAACGGGCTGGAGAAGAGTGCCGTATAGAAGGCCCAAAACCACGCCATCGTATGGAAGAGGAAGGAGGCGGAGTACGGTGGAAGAGAAAGAGTAATGGCGAGGGATAGGAGCCGAGGAATTGTGGGGCGCTCCAGAAGGTGAGACGACAGGAAGTGCTATGAGTGTGGGAAAGCAGGACATTTGGTAGCACAGTGCCCACGCACTAGTTGCTTTGAATGTTGTACGGAAGGGCATGTAGCCAGGCAGTGCCCGTATATGAGCCGACGCAGAGACGGGAACAGACCTGAACCGATGGAGATAAACGCTCGGAGAATACGGAGGAAGGAGAGGTCGCAGGCAGAAACGTCAGAGACCTCGGAAACATCTGAGACAGAAGAAGAGAGGGAAGAACCAGGAAACCGAATGGGTTGGAGAAGCGGCAGTACTCGGAGGACCACTCGACGACAAACATTATAGGAGAGAGGAGAACGTGATATCTGAGCAGAGTGGTGGCGGAGAGGCAACCACACGATAGTAAATAATAGTGTGAAAGTCATGGATAGCGGTCTGCCTATAATCAAAGTCGTGAGGGGAGTGAAGTGTCTAGTGGATACTGGGAGTACCAACACTATAATGTGTCGGGAGACACTAGAGAGGATGTGTGAAGGAGAGAGGATGCCCCAAATACAGGTATGCTCTTGTAACTTGATCAACCTGGGGGGCCCCTGTAGGGGTGGCGATTTAGGGGCAGAAGGGGCAGTGGATGTACTGGCCTCGGACTGGGCTGCCGAGTTTAGGGGGGGGGGTGAAGGAGTTAGAGGTTTTAACCTCTGGGGCCTGGGGGAGAGTACGCTTGCGGCATACTCTTTTTGGATGTTGAAATTCATTAACTGGGGGGTCCCTATGGCTTGCTATACCCTACAAAGGTCCGTGCGACATACGTCCAGTTAAGGGGGAGAGCCTCACTTATAATAATTAAAAGCACTCACCTGTCTTCACGGGAACAAAGCGCCACTGACTAAAATATCAAACTTTACCAAATTTTAGTTCTTGCCACAATGGAAGATGGATAGCGTCTCTTGTTCAGAAACTATGCATTCAGTTTTGACAGAACGAGAGCTAGGTTAATTTCGAGATAAGATTTTTGAATGTTTCAAGTTTAGTTGCAACAATCGATTTCCGTAAGGTCAAAAGGGAGGCAGTAATGGGGCTAAATAGATGGGAACGCGATGAGGAGAGTTTAAGAGTTCACGCGGTAGAAAAGATGCCCCGGGAATATGAAGGGATCATAGGGTCGATTTGCTAGGTAAAGTAGGAGTAAAGGTTAGGAACGAAAAGGGGCGATAGGACATTCGATTACCTATTCGAATTCGAAGGTATAGGTGCCTGGGACTAGGGAGAGAAGTAGGGTGAGATGAGGGGGGGGGGGCGAGTAGGAGCGCTAAGGAAAGCAGAAGATTGGAAAGGGGAGCTTAAGAGAAAATACATAGATATTTTTTGCAGGGAAGGCGAGCGATTGGGGCTCACAGGTAGAACTGTACACGAGATTCCGCTCAAGCAAGACAGGGTGAGTTATGTAAAGGAGGTATCCGCAAGCTCTGAGGCACCACATTCGGGAGAAGCTAGACAACCTAAAGAAGCACGGGATTATAGTGGACAGTACATCGCCACATAACAGCCCCATGTGGGTGGTTAAGAAAAAGACTGAGGAAGGTGGGGGCCCAGACAAATATAGAGTCGTAGTGGACTACAGAAAACTTAATGAGAATACGGTTGATGAAAAATATCCAATCCCCAAGTTCGACGACATTTTGGACAGGCTAATCGGGGCGAAGATACTTAGCACTCTTGATCTTAAAGCGGGGTATCACCATATTCAAATGCACCCTAGTGACCGACACAAGACGGCATTCACGTTTGAGAGAGGCCACTATGAGATTACGAGGATGCCATTTGGCCTGAAGAATGCACCCATTACCGAGGCGGAAAGTAGGTATAGTGCGCTAGAGCGGGAATTAGTAGGGATAGTCTGGGAGATAGACCATTTCCGGCCCTACATGTTCGGGAGAAGGTTCCGGGTGCACACTGACCACAGACCGTTACAGTGGGTCGGTAAATTATAACCCCTCGAGTCGTCGGCGAGGGTCATGCGTTGGAAGGAGTTCCTCAGCCTATACAACTTGGAGGTAATATATAAGCCCGGTAAGGAAAACGTCGTGGTGGACTGGCTGTCCCGGGCGATGGTGGTCAACGCACTTGACCAAGATCAGGAGGAATCCTCCCGGGACGGAATGCAGTTCTTGCGAGAATGGACGCCGGAGAGAAAAGAACACTGCTCACTGCTAGAATGTGTGGATAAATATAATGAAACAGAACATACAGTAACTTGTTTTCCACCCAAGTATTTATTAGATGGCACAGATACAAGCATTTTACCTGAAGAATTAAAAAAAGGAAACAATAAAGAAAACTGGATGAATGACAGTAAATTAGCCTTAGAAAGAACAAAAAAGTCTCATGAATATAACAAGAAAGTATTTGATAAAACAAGAAAACATTGGGAATTTAACACATGAGATACAGTATATATAGGGAATGGCAACAAATTAAACAGGACAAAACTAGATGAATTAAAAATTGGTCCCTTTGTTTCAGTTTCAGTTTATTCACCCCGACTTCAATAATTGTCTTACATATATATATATATATAATTCATAAAACAAAGGATTGAATTTTAATATCCATTAATACAAATTTAAAAGTTGCGGTGATTAAACTGTATACTCCTATAGTATCTATCTCTGTATTATTTATGTAGCACGAAGTATTGATTTTTCAGTAATGATTTGTTCAATCTGGTGGACCAGTTTTCTAAGCCATGGACTTAGGATAGCTCGCAGAGCACCGTACTTTTGGCTTAGTGGGGAGAGGGGGACGATCTATGTCAATACTCTGGGTGATTCAAGTTATAGTGATATTAGCTAGTGCAGACTGTGCGAAGGAACCTGGACGCAAACCATATTGGAAAGTGTCGAGTTTGGACTGTTCATTGGATATTTTTGTTCGGACTGGTCTTTCGAGAGGTTTGAAGATGAAAGTATGGAGAGATGGGGAGTAGTTGTTTGGTGATATTGTTTTTAAGGATCGCAATAAGGCTTTTGTTTTCTCAGAAGTTAATAAGACTGAATTTTGAAGGGGAAAATTGTATATATGGAGAAGAACGTACAGGATACCTTTAAGGGATAGTTTTATTAACGTAACAATAATACCGTGAGGACCAGTAGCATTACGTAGGTTATAAGGTCCGTGGAAGAGAACGCTTACGGAGCTGATGCGATCCACAGGTCATTAAAACCGGGGGAATCCAATCTGGCTGTGATAGTGGGAAAATAGGAGCAATTACTGCAATAAGAAAGTCATTAATACCGTTACTAAATTCTTGCATGAAACCTTGAAACTTTACTTGGGGGCATGATCTGTTCCAAGGTAGTTATTTTGATACTATTAAGAGGGGTCATTATTAATTACTTGGTAAATAGTTTTCTATGTTATTAATGAAATGAAAAATATGAATTGGGTTTTCAGGGGTCAATAGTTCAATACAAACATCACTAACATCGTTTTTGCAGCCGTAATGGAACCTTTGCTTATATAATAACTCGAATTGCTTGCATAAGATTACTTGAGCATGGTTTGTGAACCAATGAAATTTGTTTGTTCATTATCCTACGGTGGCTAGTATAAAGCAGTAAACAATGTAAACCATTGCAAAATATTATATAATTCTACGCTGACTATAGAGATTACCTTCTCATTTATTAAGACCTTAGTCAGATCAATTTCTTCTTTTATACGATAAAGTGAAGCCATACTAGTAAGCGCTTTTAATTGTCTACTTAAAAACGAGAATTCTGCATTTAGATCGTTCAATAATTTTCTAAAAAATATATACGGGTTATAATGACATTTCATCAATAAAATTATAATGTTATTTGTTATTAAGGGTTCTAAGCAATTAAGGTTTTTTAAAAATCTTACTATGATGTTATAGGTCAAAATTAAATGATCCTTCTAACAAACAATAGAAACAAGAAATCATTTATTAGGCAGGACCATAAAAATAATTGACATTAATCTTAAAAAACAGAAAAATATTATTTGCTAACTGAGTGGATGGATTTGTTGGGATTTTAGCTTAGGTTAATAAAAGATAGTTGTGCTAGATCTCTATTGAATGTAATAATGTACAACCTTTTGCCATATTAGAGAGAGAGAGAGAGAGAGAGATAAGAAAATTTAGTAACAAATGTCAAACTTCTTTTGTATTGATCTATTAAAAGTGGAGACATTTAAAACATCTCTTAAAATTCAGGGTGTTATTCTGAAATCAGATACTGTGGTATCTCCGGCGGAAGTGGTGTGTTTATATTGATTTCTATAATATTGTTTAATTGTCTTGAATTTTGAATTACTATCTACTATAAATTTATTAACTGACAAAGGTGAAAGATTTTGAAATTACTCGTTGCCCTCACTACATTGCAACCTGGAATATTATCTTATATAATTTTTAAATGAATTGACATTTAGTAGAGCTGAACATTAGCCTATCCACCCCAGATTAAATACAGTTAAAGGCAATAAGTAAACTTATTTTGTCAATTTAAGCCAAACAATGAAAAGAAAAATAAGCACTCCAGTTTATATATTCTGTTGTATGTATTTAGGCATATAATACAAAATTATTTAGGCTAATATTGATAATCAATATGGGACTTATAATACTGTATGATTGTTAGCAGATCTTTGCATTTGTAAAATAATGTGATTTTCTCTTATTATCTAATGAACTTATTATGCTCAGTTTCTTTTTTACAACTATTTTGTTCAGTTAATTAAAATACATTTCACGTTTTTCTACGCATTTAATTTTATTCCACTGCCTATTCAATGCGGATTTATGTTTCTTGTATATACTAACCACTGAATTTTATTAGATTTGCGAACGTTTATTGAGACTTTACCATTTCCATTAATATTTAATGGAGTTACTACTGTCGTAAGTACAAGTGAATATTTATAGAAATATAGCTATTAGGTCAATTTATCTCTTTAGGTCCATTTTTTTAACTAAACAATGCGAATTATTATCTTAATTAGAACTAGAAAATTAAATATAGTAATTGATATAACCATACTTACTTTCGAACGGCTGTTTTTCTTGCGTAGGCTTCAAACACGCCTATTATACCACACCTAAGATATTTTTGTTTTAATCGAAATTTCGGAGCCATATGTTTGAGACTTCTGTAGAGTCCTCCCATGAAATCTTTTGTTTGTTTTTCACTTACTTGCTTCTCGTTTAACCTTTTGGGCTTAATGTAGCGTGCCCACATCTTGTGTATTTCTTTCATTCGTCTAATATACCGTCTTTTCATTTTACGTTGTGTAAAATGTGGGACAAAGCCTCTAAGACGGGGGAAGCAGCATTGTCGGCTCCGGCGATGCTTTCTGGCCCGATTCAAAAGTACCATCCCAAACGATTGCCATTTCTGTAAATGCCCCCCTTTACCAAGTTTGATCATTTTAGCTAACGGTGCGATTTACTTTACACACCTCAATCCTCTACAAGTAGTATTCCTAAGGATAATAAAGTAAAGGTTAAAAATATTTTTAACTAACCGGGGTAATAAATTATATCTATGGAAACAAAATTACACTATTTATTATAGTAACTACATACGTTTGGCTAAGAAAGTGAATGTGTAATAATGTTTAACATAACACTATATTTCAGAACATAATACCTTAAAATCAGCCTCCGCCGGTTCGTATCCGGTGACGCGGCTGACGGGAGCGTGGGGAACCAAGACTCCGCTTCCTCTTTCGCATGCGAGGGAGGTGACAACCATATGGATTAGGGAGGTCTCTGGGCTGTTTGTAAATACTGTATGAATGAGCAAGTGAATGAAAATTGTAAATATGGTATGAATGAAAACATTTATCACAATTACTTATTGCCCAATGAGGCAGATTGTAATTTTATCATTGTAAAGCTGATTATATATAAAATATAATACTTTAAAATAATAACATGTCAGTTGAGGTCTTATTTATACATGTGTTTATATTAATAGACTGATAGACCACGTATAAGCGTAATAATTTAATTCAACAATTCAAAAATATTTTTGGTTAAAATCATATCGTATGAGAAGTCAATTTTCAATTCATTTATACATATGAATTAAAAATTAAAACATCATAAACCCTTATATGTTCACCTTTAAGTCGGTCTTTAAAGATCTATGCGAGCCCAAGTTCAAACTAGTGAAATGAAATTTCACATAAACGTTCAATTTTATATTACGAATACATGAAAAATACCAGTTTTTAAGATATCGATGTCTTAATAAACGATTTTTTTTTTAAGGTTAAATAAAACGTACCATGGTTACTTCTGATGCCAGTTTCAATCACCATTATTGTGTCTGGGAGATTGTGTTTCAGTACCAGGGCCCTTTAGGAAATTTTGCTATGATTAATAATCATATTCTAATTATTCATAGTATATATAATGATATGTTGTGTTTTTCGAGTCAAACAATAAAATGAAAGATTAGATAGAAACGGAAACAGGTACGTATAATCAAAACTAGTATAACAAAAGGTCGAGTCATAAGTAACTTCCGTTTTTTTATCAGACATTTATTTTGCTCTCATTAAATAACAAAATTATATTAATTTTGACGAGTTCAGGACGCTTTTCATGGAGTTTCTCTTGCACTCTTTGCAACTGCTGAACGTACCTATCCGCAGTAATCGTTAAATTTGACTTCAACAACTCGTGGTGAATTATTCCTTGACAATCCCACCATACACACAATAAAATCTTTTTGCCATGGATGTTTGCTTGCGGATCTGGTAGGGGTGGTTGATCCTTATCAAGCCACTGTCTTTTGCGGTCTATATTGTCATAGGTGACCCATTTTTCATCAACTGTTACAATTATGTTTAAAAAAGGCTCAATTTTTACCCTTGAGAGCAGACTTGTGGCGATTGACATGCGATCTCCTTTATTCCGTTCACTGAGATTGTGAGGTACCCACACTTTACTTGCTGGCTTTCCCTAATTTCTCCAGGTGGTGGTTAACAGTTGATTGTGATGTATTCAACCTTTCTGCTACACCTCTTGTTGAATGACGTGGATTTTGCTCCAATATAGCCTTTAAAAGGTTGTTGTCAAAGTCGGAAGGACGTCCCGCCCTCGGTTCGTCTTTTAAGGTCGTAACTCCAGAACGGAATTTTACAAACCAATTTCTATCTGCTAGTTATTAGTCTTCCACCATACACACTGCATATTTTTTCAGCTGTCGCCCTAGCACTATTGCCTTGTTTAAATTTCCAAAGCATTACATGACGAATATGTACTTTTTGACTCTCCATTTCAGAGGTAAAAAAAAGCAACAGTTTAACGTAACGTGTATCACACAAAACAGTTGACAAAAGACTAACTGAAGCCTCGTTTATATAGTGAAAACAAAATCTTGTTGTCATGGTAACTCATAGCGGGTAGAGGCGAACAATAGATTATACTTAGCTGCATCGGAAGTTACTTATGACTCGACCTGTTACATAAAAAACAATTAGTAAAAAATAATTTTATAAATCTTAAATAAAAATTTTACTGTGCATCACTTTTCATTGGGCAATGCACATCATAAATTTAAATTTAACCAATACCCTAATTGTCCTTAAATCTTTAAAAATTGAGATTCTTAAAAATAAATATAGATTCTTTAAATATTTTTCACATATAGTGTTTTTGACACAAATTAATATTTTTAAAGTTATCATTTGACGCTTTCTAAAGGTTTTTTCGTTGAAGGGAATAAATAATTTTTGTCATTGAATATTCAACCATCTAACTATGTTTCATAAAATATCCTTATTTATAAAAAGATTTTAACTATTGGTCTAAAGTTACTTTACAATATTTGTTCCCTCATCTGAATACCTTGAAATATCAGCAACACTCGCTTTGATATAAAAAATATGTTAACGCTCATTCAATTATTCATAGTATATATAATGATGTAACTAATAAATATTATACTTTTACATAAAATAATGTTTCAAACGTCATACTTGTTTTGTGTGGCTATTATTGAATAAACAAAACTGTTACATTTGTATTCCCATTTATTAATCATAATTACATCATAGCAGCTCATGGCAACTACGACTCTAAACACAGCTCCTTGATAACAACATATAACCATACAAAAAGGTAACGACAGTGTTGTTACCATATTCTAAAATATACAACATACAATATCCAAACATCTTCCCCTTCAAGTCTCTCAATTTATACTTAAAAAAACAAAACATTTCAATCACTAAGCACCATAGCTGTATGAAACATTATCAAGAAAATAATATAAGCTACACCTATAGGTAAAATACAAAACATTTACATATAAAACAATTACAATCTTAGGATGATACTAATTAGGCCTTATCTTTACTCTTGAAATCTTTTCGGTCGCCTTACCACTCTTGCTGCTCTAGTTTGGTAACCTTCAGGGTTGTTAACAAAATTATTACCACTATCATTATACAAACATATTATCTTCAAGAGTTTCATTTAGTTTTTCATCACAATTTTTATTACATTCTAAATCATCATCATTATAATTTGTTTCAGCTAAAGGGGGTTTACAATCTTTATCTGCCTCAAACATTAGTGGTTTCTTAAATCTCCTAATAAACCTAGAATTTCTCCTGTATCTTTTGCCAATAATATCAACTATATAAGATCGAAAATCTAATTTTTTCACAATGTACCCTTGAGCCCATAACTTAGTAAATTTATTTTGAACCAGCACAGGTTCCTGTGCAACAAAATTATCAGGAGTTTTAGAACCTTTATTATAAACATGTTTCTACTTATCTTTTTGCGCACCACTAAAATTATTATTTACATATGTCGGGAAAGGTTGAACAATTGTCGGAGGTGAACAATTGTCGGAAAAGGTGTACAATTGTCGGAGGTCAACAATTGTCGGATTGTTGTAGTTAATAACATGGACCATGTTCCATGTAGGCGTTAATATCTGACTCCATTTTTTGATAGGAATGTGTCCCGACAAGACACTGTGTTCAGGATGAGGTTCAGAGGTTTATAAAGAATAAGACCAGTTTTCAGAGTTCGGGCGAGAGATCGGCAGCGTAATAAGTACAAGTCGTCAGAGGTCTGCTAGAGGCTGTGTGGCAAAGTGCCGTCGTAGAGGTGTGGCATAGCGAGAGTAGATTAGCTATGGAGACTAAGAGACAGAGTGTGTCAGGGCGAAAACCCCTTGATATAAATACCCGTGCCCCTTTCCCTGCCGGGAGGCGGAGCCTGTGTGCAGGTGGTCTGTTTTATTTTCCCATGGGTCCAAAAGGGTTCCTAAGCTGTTCCTAGCATGATTTTATGACCACGGAAACGTGACTGAAGGTCTATTTTATTAGGGGCAGGTGTGCTTGCCCTAGGTTTTATGGCGGGGCCCTCTGAGTTACTTGTTTATGACTTCCGACCTCTCTATGATTTATTACAAGAAGTTTACACAGATTTGCATTTCTATTATAATACATTATGCACCCGAGTGTGGGGTAATTTACATATGTTTGGCTCTTCGCTATATATCGCCACTACATAAGCTGTTAGAAGAAGGTCATCATTGCGAATTGGTAATTTGGTTCTTAGATTCCTACTCATTAATAATTGAGAAGGAGAACTATTCAAACCTGCTACTGGTGAGCTTCTGTAATTTAATAGGTACAAATAAAAATCTTGGCCACTAATCTGGCATTTTTTCAACATAGATTTGACAATACTAACATATTTTTCACCATTACTCTGAGGATAATGAGGGCTTACTGTTTTAATTTCTGTCGCCCATTATTGAGTAAAATTTCGAAATTCTGCAGAACCAAATGGGTTGTTGTCTGCAATGATGATCCTAGGAATTCCAAATCTCGCAAAAATTGGCTTAATTGACATTAAGATGGTTGAACTGGATTTATCTTTTATAGGAATTACTTCCACCCATCTGGAGTAGTAATCAACAAGGATTAAAAAATTCTTTCTATCGAATTCAGCTATGTCAAGCCCAACCTTATAAAAAGGGATATTCGGAATATCATGAGGGAGCAGCTCTTATTTTATCTTACTCCTTTGAAATGTTTGACACACTATACAACCCGACACCAAACCTACGATATCAGACATTATCCCTGGCCAATAAAAAAAATTCTTAACTGTGTTCTTTTAAACCTAAAGGGGTCTCATGCAAGAGACCCAGGCTAAACCGCCTCAATGCATCCGGAACAATCAACCTATTCTCTAAATATAATAAACTATTTTCTTCACATATGTCATTACGAAATTTATAAAAATGAACCACTTCGGGAGCTATAGTGGATTCTAATTTTGACGGCCAACCATTACGATAGAATTCAGTTATTTGTGAAAGAGACAGATCCTGCTGGGTTTCAGCAACAAACTTAGAGTATTTTTCATCCGTAAAATTGATTTTGGCTCCCAAACAATGCACTCTCTCCAGCATAGATGGGTCATCATCAAGGTCAGATTTGACAAAATTACGAGATAAAAAATCTTCGATATACATGAATTTTCCGGGCAGATACTTTAATTCAAACTGATAAGGAAACAATTTCAATCTCATTAGTTTTATTCGATTGTTAACTATCTTACTTATATCCTTTGTAAAAATAGATGTCAGTGGTCAATGATCAGAAAAAATTGTGACACTGGAATGACCATATACATATTTGTGGAACTTGGTGAACGCAAAAACAACAGCAAGCATTTCCTTTTCAATCTGAGCATAATTGCATTCACAATCTGTCAATGACCTACTAGCAAAGAGGATAGGTCTACCTTCTTGAAAAAGTGCACAACCCAGGGCATCCTTACTAGCATCAGCTTGGATATCTACTTTTTTAGTAAGGTCAAAAGAACTCAACAATGTTGCTTTGCCAAGAAGTTCCTTCAATTCAAGAAACTTCTTATCATAAAGTGAGGTCCATAACCATTCTGACCCCTTTTTTAGGAACAGGTGGAAGGGAGACAAAACCTGAGACAAATTTGGTAAGTGGCTACGTAGAAAATTTACCATTCCTAATTTTTTGTAGTTCCTTAACGTTACGTGGTGCTTTTAGCTCATTAATAACACGGATCCGGTCTGCTTATGCCCATGTTCACTAAATAAGAACCCTAGGAATTTAACGTCATTAACAAAATATTGAACTTTTTCTGGGTTGAATCTAATATTATTTTTTCGAGCCACACCCACAACATCATTCACTATTCCCTGCAATTCCTCCTTCGATTCTGCAGCACACAGAATATCATCAAAGTAAACTGTGACACCTTGCAAATGGCCAAAATACTTTTGTGTCAATTTTTGAAAGCATTCAGGTAACACTGGTAACCCGAATGGTGCTCTGAGATATTTATAAAGTCCAAAAGGTGTACTGAATGAGCACAAATCACTAGAAGCCTCATCCAAAACCAATTGATGAAAACCCTGTTTTAAATCAAAGAGACAGAAAATTTTTTTATTGGCTAGCTTGACAGATATATACTCGATTGTTGGGATTTCATAGTAATCTCTAATGAGATATTTATTTAATTCTTGAGGGTCTATACAAATTCGCAATGATGAGTCTTGCTTTTCCACTATGACAATATTATTGACCCATTCTCCTGGGCTCTCAACCTTTGCAATAACCTTATTTTTTTCTAAGTTTATCAGGGTCTCTCTTAATCTACCTTTAATTTTAAATGGAACCCTGAGAGCAGGGCTTGATTTTGGAATAGCACCTTCTTTCAATTTTAATGTACACAAGTCTGGAAAGCAACCTAAACCTTTAAAAACATCATTATTTTGCTCCAGAAATTTTGAGAAATTTGTAGTTTTGATATCTTCTACTTTTTTAATTAAATTTAAATCCAAACATGTTCTGAGTCCCAAAATTGGAAAACCTACATTTTCCTCAAGAACTACAAATTCTGTTGTACGACATTTATTCTGATAACTAATTTTCAACCTAATTGCACCAATAGGTTTTATTTTGAACCCCCCAAATGCCTCCAACACAGTGCTAGTATTGGAAACATCAGAGTTGCTCATTCCTAACTCATTTTTTAGCAAACAAAATTAATATGTCTAGGTTGGATGAATCCATCCACCGTAGGCAGCTCAAATATCTCATGAAGCTCACTGTTCTGCTCGAATGAAATACCTCGGACCACTGATGAAAATCAGTATACCGTTTTGGAATTGTTGGAGTTTCTTAGCTGTCGTATACGTCAGATAACCAAATAGCGGTGCACCATACAGCAGAGTAGGCCTTAGGATGCTCTTGTATATCAATAGCTTGAGACGCAGTGATAGATTGGGGGAAGTCAATAAATGCGTAAGCCGGTAAGACTTCGTGCGAATATCCTTCAACTTCTTTGCAAAATGGTTACTAAAATGGAGGGTCTGTCCATTTGAATTCCCAGATATACTAGGTTTTTGGCTGGTGAATTTTCCTCCGTTCCTACTATGTAACTAGTAGTGAGCGGGCTTTTTCTCTTTTGGAAAGTGAAAATTACACAGCAGTCTTACCTGCATTTACATGCTGTCCAAGCACGCATTTTGCGATGTTAAGTGTTAGCCCTTGAGCAGCCAGACGACCGAAGACCGTTTCCAGGTGACGCTGGTGTTCCTCTTCGTTGGCTGAAGCGATCAGTATGTCATCGAGGTATACGCACACAAATTGTAGGTCTCTAAAAATGTTGTCCATATACCTCTGGAAAGTCTGGGTGGCGTTGCGAATTCCGAACATCATACGGAAAAATCCAAATAGATTAAAGGGGGCGATAATAGCCGTTTTGGGGATGCCCTGAGGGTTTACCGGAATGTGATGGTAAGCTCTTTTGATGGTTGCCAAACAACTGGTCGTTAAAGTCTGAAATGTTGGGCATACCATAACGGTCTGGGATGGTTTTGTTGTTCAGTTGTCGGTAGTTTCCACAGTGGCGTATTGTTCCGTCCATCTTCGTGACAATGTGAAGAGGACTTGCCATGGGCTGTTGGAGGGCTGAGAAATTCCTTCGTCCAACATAAGTCGGAACTCTTCCTTGGCGGCTTGATATTCTGCTGGTGCTAATTGACGACCCTTGCTGCACACGGGCGGTCCACGAGTGTCTATGTAGTGCTCTACCTTTGTCGGCGGAATTGAGCTCATAGGTTGTTGTGGTCCGGTGAGCTCAAGGTAGCGCCGTAAGAGGCCGGCGTATTTGTTGTCGCGTGGTATGCTTGATTTCACGGAGAGCGTAGTGACGTGTGTTCTTCCCGTGGTACGACGACCAGTAATGCCATCAATCAGTTGGTGGTGCCGAAGATCTACCAGTAGGTGATAATGAGCCAGGGAGTTGGCACTTAGGATTGGCTGCTGAACTTTTGCCATTATGAAGTTCCATTTAAAGATCCGCTGCATGCCTAGGTGGAAGTTCCTGTTGACTTCTCCATACGTTGGAATGGAATTTTGGACGAGGGAGGTACGGAGATAGCTGCTCCTGTATCTATCAAGTAGTGTTGCGGTGTGCGGACGTCTGTAACGAATAGGCGGCGAAAGGTTAGGCCTGCCATGGGTACCGCTTTGACCATGGTGACATTTAGTTTCCCGCTGGTGGGGTAGCGTCGTCGACCCATCTACAGGGCCTGCAACATCGATATGCATCCTTTCTGAATCTGTCGTGGTAGAAGCATAAGTTATTATTGTTAGATTCGGTAGTTGGTCTTGGCCGGTATCGCTGAGTGGACTTATTTTCTTCTCGTCTGCTCATTGAATTGGCCAGCACGGTCACTTGTTGGGTGAGTTGTGCGTTGGCTGTCTGGAAGTCACAGCTGGAGTGTGGCAGGCTGGCTTTGGGAATCGACGTGAACTGGCCTGCGTGGATTACTGTAGCTGAACTCCACTCCATGATTTTGTCCACTATTGTTGTCAGTTTTGACAATTTCTCCTCGTAGTGTGATGCCAGTATGCTGCTGACCCTGTCTGGCAAGGCGCGTAGCCAGAGTGTACGGAATACGTCCTCCGATGTTGTGGGTCCTGCCAGTGCCTGCATCTGACGCAGAGGATGTGATGGCTTCTGGTCTCCGAGGTGTGTCTCTTCCAATAACCGCATCAGGCGTATGTCATGGCGTTTCGATAAGAAGAGCCTTTAAATCTTCGTAGGGACTATCACTTGAAGAATATGCTAGGTCTGCGACCTGTGTGAGCACCCTGGACGGAAGCTGAGCATAATTATGCTCCGATTTGGCTTTAGACAAAGAGATTCGGTTTGTTGAAAAAATATTTTCAGCCTGCAGGAACCATAGTCTTGGGTCTTCTTCGTGAAACTCTGGCAGTTTGCACGTCTGAGAAATGGCGTGTACGATTGCACAGCATGCTTCGTTGGACGGGGCTGGTGGGTCGGCCATAATAACAAATGGTTTATTCTATCTTTTCGATCACGTTGGGGTCACCAAATGTCAAGTGGTTACGAAGGGTGCCTAGTTACTCTAGCCCTGGTGACAAAGTGAGGGTTGTTTGAGTTTATAACCTGGAGAATTGGTTCATGACGGCTTTACTATCTGACTCCATTTTTTGATAGGTATGTGTCCCGACAATGCACTATGTTCAGGAGAAAAGGTATAGGGCAGGTAGGTAGGTAGCTAGTGTGTCTTGGAATGACCAAGAATTCACACTCGGTATTTGAGGGTAGGCGAAACCCCTCCTGATTCCGAAGGCGAGTGTGAACCGGAGAGAGGCAGACTGAATCACCGTGGGAAAAACTGCTTGGTAAGTTTGCAGGGCCACGACAACCGTTGTCGACAATGGAGAGGTCTCTCCCAAGGAGGCGCAAGATTTAGCGAGACGAACGCAGAGATTCCCACTAGGAAGGTGTGGGGTCTGACAACGCCGGACTAAAACGTAGCGAGGTGAGGAGAGAAAGAGATGCAGAGGTTTTTCATAAAGAAGCAGCAAGTTTCTGAGTTTCAAGCTGGGCAGCCACAAGCCAGTATTGCCAGGGGAATGATGTACAGGACCCAAACCACCGGCCTTAAATACCAAGCTTGCCTTGTCAGTAGCTAATTATGAAACTCTGGAAAACAGCGGAGTGGCATGAGAGCTTCGTAGCACTCACGGAGACCACAGAAAGTTTTGGAAACTGTTGAAGACTACAAAAGGCAAGACAGCCACTGTCAGTCTTCATGAAGGCGACAATATTCTGACTGCTGAGTAATAGGCAACAAAACTGGCCGACCATTACGCAAGGGACATTACGGCTAGGACGGGATACTACCACATGCCTCCTCCGGTAGATGCTGAACAGTACCACATGTTTGAATCAGCGAAGCAGCTCAAGGTGATTCTTCGCCGGTGTAAGGGAACCCAAGCACCAGGGCACGACGGGATACAAACAGTGCTGCTCAAACAAATGCCGAGGAGAGGGATAGTACAACTAGCAAACTTATATAACTCTTGTATAAGATTGTGGTACTTTCCTGACACATGGAAACAAGCCATCTTGTTCCCATTACTAAAGCCAGCCAAGAGCGGAGATCACCCAGCCCACTACCGCCCGATCAGTTTGCTACCACAGATGGGGAAAATGTTTGAGAAAAATCTTTTGAAATATCTCAAAGATTACTGCTTGGAAAACGAGATCATTCCGCCAGAACAGACTGGATTTCAATCCAGTATGAGCGCAGAGCTACCCGCTTCTGAAGGTACAGTCAGCAGTTAGCCATAACATGAATAGAATCATAGCCACGGCTATGATGGAAATCCATTGACTGCACCCAAGCATTCGACTCGGTGTCTCACGCGACATTGTGTCAAATGCTCTGAGACCAGGAATGCCCGGAACAACTCTATTCAATTCTGACTAGCTTTCTGAAAAACAGAACGGTGCGGGTGCGGGTGGGTGATAGCTTCTCCGAAGCTGTGCCACTGACCTGTGGGGTACCCCAAGGAGCCGTCTTATCCCCTGTACTATTTAACGTATACACGTCTGAGATTGTTGGAGCCCGGTACAAAAATACCACAGTTACTGCTTTTGCAGATGACATAGTGGTGTACAGTAGCAGCATGAGCGCCAAGGTAGTTCTAAGACAGGCTGAAGTAGCCTGTAACCAGATCAGTGAGAGATTGGGGAGACTCAGTATCTCTGTAAACGCGGGTAAGACTGACTATGTAATTTTCTCTTTTCAAAAGGGAAAAAGCCTGCAACCTACCAGTTACATATTAGGAACGGAGGAAAATTCACCAGCCAACACCTTAGTATATCTGGGAATAAAAATGGACAGACACCTCCATTTTAGTAACCATTTTACGAAGAAGTTGAAGCACACTCGCACGATGTCTTACCAGCTTACGCATTTATTGACTTCCCCCAATCTATCACTGCGTCTCAAGCTATTGATCTACAAGAGCATACTCAGCTGTATGGTGCACCGCTTTTTCGTTATCTGACGTATACGACAGCTCGGTGACTCCAACAATTCCAAAACGGTATACTGATGAAAGTGGTCAGATGTACTTCATACGAGCAGCGGAGCAACATTGAGCTTCACGAGATATTTGAGATGCCTACGGTGGATGAATTTATCCAACGTATACATATCAAATTTCTCCACTCTTTGCAATACCTGACAAACCCGGTGTTTAACACTATAACCCCCGCTCCATTCCCTCATCGATGGCAGGACGCTGTCGCGGCTGGAACGCTTTAGTTTTAGGTTCTAGGTTTAGGTTTTAGTTTGTAAGGTTTTCTCCCACAATTTAAACTGAAGGTCAGCCCCATCACCTAGATTTGTAATCATGTTATTTTCCTAATAACTTCAATCTGATTTATGTAAACCAACCTCCTTCAAATGCATCTGCGCATAGGAGAAAGAAGAGAAAATTTTTCAATTTTTTTGTTCATATTTTTACATTGTATTAAATTCAAGGGGTTTAGAAAAAAAAAAGCTGGCTTTATTCTCGCGAGAGTCTCCTTTCGTGGTGGGATGCGCCTCGCATCCCGTTTGAGCACTATAGCGGGCTAGTTTCATTTCGGGGGCACAGCGCCACCTCGTGGGGTCCTGCACATCTTACACACTAATTTTTTCTGCCGCAGTGATTACGTGTGTGGCCGAACTCCTGGCGAGGATTTATATCTGTCTTTCGTCCATTAGGGTTGTACTTTCTGAGTCACCTAATGTCTATTACATCAGGCTCTGCTGCTGTAATATATTGTTTAATTTCGTCCATGTCCTCCTGGACATCTATCCCAAGTATAAGGAACTTTTTATTGTTAGTTCAACCTCTCGGGGCGAAAGAGTGGTATTCTCTTCCTATCTGATTTAGCTTCTCCACAATTAGGATACTTTCTTTCTCCACTTCTGGGTATTGTGACCCGTTCTTTTGTGTTCCACAGGGTGAAACGATTGATGTTTCCAGATTTGAGCATCTGAGCTAGTGCTATAGTTGTCTCTCCTGAGTTGAGATCTCCCACCACCCAGTGGTTAGACCTCTGCGCACATGCGTGTAGCAAGGCTGAGTACTGCTGTAGAGACGCGTACGGTCTTCTGTATAAGGCGGTAAGGTAAATGGGTTTCCCCAAATTTACCTTTACTGTCAAGTGGTGAAGCTTGGGATCAGTTGTAGTCAGTGGTGATGCCACTTTCTTACAATTGATACCAAGGCGTATTGGAATAATAACTCCACCGTAACCGGTGACCTTTTCAATGGCAGTTGAATAACCTTTAGTGTGGATCGATTGTTTACACACCCTACTGTCAATCAAAACTGGTCGGTAGAGCGCTAACAACTTTTCTACCTCGTCTATTTTAGTCAGGAGACCATTGACGTTAAAATTTAGTATATGGTGATCTACCATTTTTGTTGATTTCCAGATATCATAGCCATGAACATTTGGCTACAGAAATCGACTAGGCCCGTTACACATTTCGGTCCACATACAAGGTCTTGTCTTGTCGCTGGTCATTTGTCAAAAACTTTAGCCTAGGATCTAGGTACTTACGTCTACTTTCTGTTTGATCTTCCGATGTGGTAGGAGCCGATCTTGACGAGGTGGGGGCCACTCTCGACCTGGAGGGGGCATCTCGGTCTTCATTATGGTCCTGGAACAGCTTGTAGAGTGTGTTCTGCCAAGCGTTAGTAGATGGCGGTGGAGTCGGCCGCATCATTGGTTTGCCATGTTTTCTTCTCTTCTGCTGTGGGTGTTGTTTATTCGTCGGTCTTGTTCTGGCGAGAAGCTCCTTCCTTCTCGCGCAGCCTCTGTTAGACGTCGGATGAGCCTCGCCGCAGTTGGAGCACTTGAGCGGGGCTGAATCATTCCTTGGACATTGCGCCACTTCTTGGGGGCCCGCACATCTGACACATTTAACCTTTCGGCCGCAGTGGTTCCTGGTGTGGCCATATTCCTGACAGCGATGACATTGCGGAAGCCCCCGGAAGAAGAAGGTCACGACACGGATGATTACGTGGTTTATTGCACGTAGCTTCTTTATAACGTTTAGGGTGACGCTTGATGGGGCTGTTACCCCATGTAATAGGCTGGGACCCCCTGGTAGCGTCACAGGCTCTTATTAAAAATACGTGCGTTCGTGGTTGCCTTGTACTAAATTTTTTTTATTTATTAAAAATTCTTAATAATTCAGAAAAGTGCTGCCTAGTATGAAACATCTGTTTCTATCAGCAGGTTATGTCAGAAAAAAAACAAAAAACTCTCAAGGTCTCTGGGACCTACACCCACTCCGTCGCCGGTCAAACGTAAGCCGCGGTGATCTAATAGAAATATTGTCCCTGTAAATTCTTCAGCCCCAGCAGCTCTATGGAAGAAATACCATCAAAACAAGCAACAACTCACGAGTCTACATTTTTCATGCCCAATAGTTACGAGGTGTTGAAAAATATTGAAGTAGAGGACATAGACAAACACCCACACAGCCCAAGCCACCAGCGACATTTCTACGCAATATCAGATATTTTAAATTACTATGTACTCAATTGAGCAAAATTGTAGGTACCGGTACAGGTACCGAGCAATTATAAAATACTTGGATGAAACTAAGGCCGACTTCCATACCTACCAACTAAAGCAAGAAAGATCGCTGCAGGTAGTGATTAGAAACCTGCATCCCACAACACCAGCGGACGAGATAGAAGAGGAGCTCTTAAGTTTTGGATACAGGTTCACCAAATTACGAATGTGCTTCGTGAGGAAAGGGAAGAAAATGATGCAAGTATCAAGACACCACTTCCCTTGTTCTTTGTGGATGTAGAGCGAACAGCTGGAGCGGAAAAAAAATCTACGAGCTTACCCACTTGTATTACACAAGAATACAGGCCGAAAAGCCCTACCCCAAACGAGACATCGTCCAATGCCATAATTGCCAGGCATATTTGCCCACAAAATCGTACTGCCACCACCCTCCCAGGTGTGTAAAGTGCAGTGGGCAGCACAAAAGCGAATTGTGCAAAAAGCCCCTGAAATCGCCTGCTGTATGCGTGCTCTGCCAGCAAGGCCATCCGGCCAACTACAAGGGCTGCGAAGCTTATAGGATTCTCAAGTCCAGGAGCGACCTAGCTGATGCAGTGCATTCCTTTACTACTCTGATCTAACTCTGAACTAAATCTGATATAAGAGTTTGGCAAAGATCCCGACATCCTGTTGATCATAAGTAACGTGGATTGGATTATACGGAGATCATCGATTGGGTGATATTGATATTGTTTTTTTTATTATTATGGATCCATTAAAAGAGATTGAGCTCAATTTTCATGTTTTTTTTTGTAATTAGTAGTAACTATCTTTGTTGCATATAGTGCATACATAATATAGATAGCCCCTTTAAATTTCCAGATAATTATATATAATTATAGATCCTCAGGTGAATCTATTTACAAATTATTTTGTATTTCCTGTAGCATCACTACATTATATACAGGTTTTGTTATTTTATAGAAATTATATAATGAATAAACAAGTATAATGATATACATTATACGTGACTGGACTAAACTGACTAATAAAGGTGATGGGGCTCACCTTTTTGATCAACCTTAAAACTAACTTACATACTAATTCTTATCCTAATTTTTCCCCGACAGTCTGTTGCGATTGATGCAGGAGGGGTGGTGGGGTCATAGTGTTAAACACTGGGTTTGTCAGGTGCTGCAATGATTCAAAAAACTTAATGTGTCTCCGGCGGATGAACTCACCCACCGATGGCACAACAAGCAACGGGTGCAGGTCAGCGCTCTTCAACCTCTCGAAAGAGGTATGTCGGACCACTTTTCGCATGATTCCATTCTGGAAGTGTTGGAGACATTTGGCATAGGAGACGTACAGCAGAGCTGGCCGGAGGACACATTTATATATCATCAATTTGAGACGAAGCGACAGGTTAGGTGAAGTTAGCAAGTGCGATAGCCGGTAAGAGCTTTACTTTTTCTATTTTATTACTAAAATGAGTAGAGAAATGGAGATGCCTATCCCTTTTTATACCCAAATAGTGCATTAAGAAAGCTGGTGAGTTCTCTTGCCCTCCTATGCTATACGATTTTGGCAAGGATTGTTTCCCCTTTTGGAGGGAGAAGATTACGCAGTCGGTCTTCCCGGCGTTTACGCTGATGTTTAACATGCCCAGTCTGTCTGTCACTGATAACGTTACAAACTGACTCGGCGTCTGTAAGAGCTCTTTGTGCACTTATGCTGCTGCTGTAAGCCGCAATGTCGCCGGCGAAAGCGATTACAGTAGGTTTCTGATATTTTGTCCCAACAATTTCAGATGTGTACTTACTGAAAAGAACTGGAGACAGAACCGCACCTTAAGGAACTCCACAAGTCAGAGGGAATGGGTTAGAGAGGAAATCACCCACCCTTACCGATCTGTTCTTCAAAAACGAAACCAACATGGTATATAGCTGCTCTGGCCATTCCCAGTCACAAAGCTGTCGACACAGCATCCCGTGGGACACAGCTGGGGACGGATCCTTTCAACGAAAGAACATACAGCTAAAAATGATTTCGACTGATAGATAATCCTCAGCTGAACAAACAACTCCGGTAACTCACCCAAAAGCCTTTGCTTTATAAATGAAAATTGAAATTGCAGAATCTGGCGTTTCATTTAACGAAAAACATGCAGCTTTATAAGATATTTTGTATGTATTCCTGAAAGAGGAGTCACATTAACTGATCGATGAGTAACGATAACGTATTTAATGAAAAAACGTACGATTGAAACTAGGCTTTTGTAGTAAGCCATCCTGACAGAATTCGAGTTAACTAATGATGTAGGTGGTTGCAATTTGAAAAATGTTAAAATTTCTTTATCTCTGTTTTACATTTAACTAAAAAACTGCATTGATTTCAAAACTCCGTTGCTCGCAAGAATACGTTTATAGGGACCGCTAACTATATATGTAAATTACCCTACACTCTGGTTCATAATGTATTATAATAGAAAATGTGAATCTGTGTAAACTTCTGGTAATAAATCAGAGAGAGGTCGGAAGTCGTAAACAAGTAACAGGGCACCGACAGACAGCAATAAACCAAGAGAATTAGCCACCTGACTGCAATATACCTAGGACAAGGACACTTACCCCTATTGGAATATACCTACAGTCCCTTCTAGCAGCCATATAAAACACACCCTTTGACCCCAACGGTCATAAAACTAAAAGGAAATGACTACCTGTGTATCGTAAAACATACCCGTGGCCGACAGGCTCCGCCTCCCGGCAGGGAAAGGGCACGGGTATTTATATCAAGGGGTTTTCGCCCTGAGACACTCTGTTTTCCTAGTCCCCTGAGCCACACTACTGGTAACTTGACACCAGGGGCACTTGGCCCCTGGTAGGCCCCACTCTTCATTCTTTTCTAGTTTCTACATACCGATAGCCGCTATGCCCGTCGCGATATGCCTACTCAGCCTTCCGCTACTCTACGTCGGCACTTTGCCACACAGCCTATAGCAGACCTCTGACGACTTGTACTTATTACGCTGCCGATCACTCGCCCGAACTCTGAAAACTGGTATTATTCTTTATGAACCTCTGAACCTTATCCTGAACACTGTTTCTTGTCGGGACACATTCCTATCGATAAATGGAGTCAGATATTAACGCCTACATGGAACACGGTCCATGTTATTAACTACAGCAATCCGACAATTGTTGACCTCCGACAATTGTTCACCTTTTCCGACAATTGTTCACCTCCGACAATTGTTCAACCAATACCCAACAACGTTAGAATGCAAGAAGCAAAGCGATCCAATTATGGTGGCCCCACGTGGCTTACAAGTCGTTCTCCTGCCACAGTGGACCTCAAGAAGATGCAAATAGAGAACTTCTCCACACTCACCGTGGTCACGGCACGGTAACACATGGATGAAAGTGGCTCCATTACTGACAACATTTAATGCCGGGTTCCACCACAGTGATGATAAACCTGAAGATACCTATTTATCTCACCACCTTGTATAAGAGACCGAGGGGGTCTCTCCAAGAGAACTTAAAGAATGAGCTGAAAAAAACAACCAATAGGTTGTCGAATGAAGTCTCCCACGGCATCCACTGTGTAAAAATGTCACTGTCGACCTAGCTCGAAAAAAATTAGCAAACGCAACCTTTACTGTCTTCCACTCCCAGAACATCACTTTCTGCCATAGAAATAAAACCTCCACCCTATACTTCCTTCTCACAAAACAGCCGCACAGGATAAATAATAGTGAGGCCCTGGACCTAGTGACGAATATTCACCTACCGGTCCTGTATTCAATTGCCAGTAGAGTTGTGATCCGTGTCCCACAAAGTGCGACAATAGTCGGGCCGAATGGGAAATGTATAGGTCTTAAAAATGCCATCAATTGCATACCGTCCACTGTTGTCTACAATACAGACGAAGTAGTTTGACAGGTACCTTTTCTAACCGAGGATATCGTCGATGCAGGTGACACTGTCATCCCGAAGTATAGCCGAAAACCAACAACGCTGCAAAAACCGCCAGACCATATTCCTTGACTTCTTGGACTGCACAATAATTGGAATAATAACTGGTACTAAACAAGGAATCGTCAAGCCAACAAAGTAGTTGACTCTCTAACAACACAAGTTTGAGGCATGATGAGGAATTAGAAGACGGCTAAGTGGAACAAGCGATCATAAACAAAACATAAGTTTTGGATGATCCTTAAAACCATTACTAAGGAAGATTCAGGTGTCCCCCTTTATAACGATGACACCCTTAACACTTCGGAGGAACAGGCGAAAATACTGGCTGATCACCACACCAAAGACAACCCCGGACAGGTAAGTACATCGAACCTCAGGAGCTGAAAACATGACAAAACTACATGTTCGTCTCCCTGAAGCAGCTTAAGGCGATTCTCCCGAGCACCAGAAAACCGCTTCCAAGGAGAGGGATTGACAAACTCGTAAACCTGTACAATTCATCAGCTTGTGATACTTCCCGACAGCATGGAAACGAGCTAACTTGTTGCTGCTGCGAAGGCCACAAAGAGATGTGACCACCCAGCCCACTACCACCCATATCCTTCCTTCCATAGGGAGAATTCTGGAATAAATATACAGAATTACCTGAAAGAGTTATACCTATTGAAGTTCAAAACTGAAGAAGCTATGTTACATGTCGTATCAGCAGTACATTGCTATAATATTTCACACATTATCGTGCCTAACCTTGACTAATAGTCTGGGTCGGTGAATGCTCCTGGAGTATTCCGAGGAAGCGCGAAATTCCTAATTACAATACGAATAATAAATAAGTCAAACCAGATAATGTAGACATTTCTAAATTTGCAATTGCTGTTCACAAATTCTTTATACAGTAACTTCATTATTTAAACAAACCAATCAGCATTCATTTGGGGAATATAAGGAAATTGTTTGCATTTGGAATTTTCATTCTCAGATTAGCTAAAACACTGACTGGTAAATTAATCTGCAAATCTTGATTCACTATTTAGTTAAAATAATTCATCATTATATAGGAAAGATAAACTATGGGTAATTATTGCATGAGTAAAATTAAATATTTTAGTTTATTGTACGCTGTCACTTCACAATTACATATATATTGAACTTAAAAACCGAAGAAGCCTGGTTGCATGATTCATGTCGAATTTTATTGTGTATGAATTTATTTTTCAATGTAATTTCAGCTTCACCTATTAATTCCAAGAGTTATAATCCGTCTTGTACTGGTAGGGCATAGTAAGATTTATAATTGTGTAGTTTAGTACTCGGAGTTTAAGTGCCCTTTTAGAATAAACTTTTTTTTTCCCCTGTGCTTCATTGATTTGAGTAAGAACATTGCTGCTCATCACAAGGAATACAGAAGCTTGGAGTGAGTAAACTATTTGTTTTTATTCTTTGGTCTGTATTTACACTATATCTTTGGATTTTTTTGGTAAAACGTGCACAGATTCCTGGATTAATTTTAAACCTTAAGTGTATATAAAAACAAATAAGGGACTTCCTTTGGCTTAAACAATTGTTTCTTGAACAATTATATGAAGGCGTAAAATGAAACTATTAAGTATAGCCACATCAGCAGTCCATTGCTTTAAAATTTTACATATTATCATGCTAATGCGACGATCCGAAAAAGCAATAGGGAAAAATTAAAAATAGTTACTTTGTTGGTATTGAAATCATTTTTTTATAAAATACGATTTTAAATAAATATTAATAATTTTTTTTTTCAGGTGACATTTATCACTTAAGGCTAGAGGTAAGATGCATGTTTTTTTATATTTAAATTTCAGGTCATCAAATTTCCTGCTTCCGCATATTACAGACACAATGTGACAAAGCCTTTATTCATAAAAACATTTGGTTCAGTATTAGGAAATTATGCTTTAAAAAAAATGTATTCTTTACTTATTTATTTAACTATATAAACAAACCAATCAGCTTTCACTTGACAAATATAAGAATTATGTTTGCAATTATAGATTTTATTCTAAAATTAAGCTACTTATAGCGAAATTAATTTATAAATCGTGATTCATGTTTTAGTTAGAATTAGTCTTCATCAATTTTGAAATAAATCATAGGTTATTATCGCAGAAGTGAAGTTTGATAAATTAGTTAAATTGTTTGCATTTGTAGTTTTTACACTCAGATTATCTTTACATAAGATTTTTGTATATGCTGCTAGGCTAATCTAATTATTTGTAATTTTATAATATTGGAAAAAGCACAGATTTTGAGTTTGATTCAAGGCTGTATTGCTGATCCAGTTGGTGATGTAAATTTGACATCAATTTATTATATTTACTTGACTTTAGCAGTTTATATTGCTATTTACTATTACATATACTTGTTGCTAGGATTGTTTATTTGCTGCTAGTCTAATCTAATGATTTGTAAATTGTTAACTTCCTTCATAATTCCGTCAGCAAGGCTAATTGCTGATTGCTAATGGCAGTAAGGCTAACGAACGCAATTCAATTTATTTGTATAACTATAGTTTATTTCATTATTTTGTAGACAGCAAGTTCATTTCTTTTATACTGACAATTCGATTTTCAATATGTTGTGTATAATAAATTTTATATTGAATTAACTTTGATTATATTAACCATTCCCAATTTCTTTTGGTATTTAATATAGGGTTGTTTTAAACAATTACTGGATTGTTGTATTAACTAGTCAATTATAAAATTATTGTAATAAAATTACTTTATATTACTAGCGATAACATTAACGTATAATTTGAAATATTTATTTTTCATTACTTCTTAATTTGTATAAACAGTCTATGACATTGTTATTTAAATTTGTTTCATTTTTTCCTGCATGACAGGGATATCTATTGACGGTCGATAAATAGAAGCCTTTTCTTTTTCTGTTGATGGCGTTCCAATGTTGATGATTTCAGAAATAATTGAAGCGGTGTTGGTATTGTTCAGAACCGTTTGATGATTTCCCTCCACATGATAAACAGAAACTGGTTGTTGGCAATACTGCAAATAAATGAATAATATCATAGATTAATGAAATATTTTCAGTTTATGATAGATTTTATGTTAGAAGATTGAATGTAACATTAACTTACTAGTTGTTATAAACATTATCACAATAGAAAATACTGAAATTAAATTGATCAAAAATATAGTATACATTATAGTAATCCATTGAAATATGAAAGCACATCTTTAGTAATAAGTGTTTCTCTTTTATTTTATTTAATATCAATATATTAATATGAAAAAATAAATTATTTTCAGTGACTTGAGAACCAAAATTTATTTTATTTTTAAAAAGTTATGGAAATTATAGTTCATTAGAAGTATGAATCTTCGTGGCTAAAAATCTGAGAAAATTAACTTGACCTGACTATCAAATTTCATCACAAGTTAGTATGGAGAACCAGAAAAAGTTACTGTAACAATTTAGCTAACTTTGAGTGACAAAGAATCAAATAGTAAATTAAACACAGAATACAATAATTAACAATCAAAGAGAAAATGTACAGGGACTTGAAGAAGAGACATCCCAGTTATCCAATCTGGGCCTTCACCAACCGAGCTACTCTGCACGAACGGACAACTTTCTATTGAGCAAGTCCCGTGGTCGCATCCTGGTCCTGCCAGTATATTGCTTCTTTGGCTGGCGATTAGTAATGATAGTGGTGTTTTTATAACTCAATAAATCATACGTTATTGTGTAGATAACATTTTATTATTGCAGCTGCAGTCAGAAATCAAACCGTGTTTCACATAAACAGAACATTTTTTATTTGTGGTACCTTCAGAGTACTTACTGCGGTCAGATAAGCTAAAATTTATTGGTGGTCAATTGGAAAAGTTATCTTTCAATCATCAAGGTTGACGAAACAGTAAAGAAGTTTAAATTGGCTAGAACTTATATGCATATATTTATCTTTATTCTGTATATGGTACATGAATTTGATTTATATAGTTACCAGATACTAGAGGGCTTCTAAACTAAATCTATGACTAAAATTAACACGTAAAACTGAAATGTATGAGACTGTTATGTATAATTAAAACTAATGACTATTTAATATAATGGCCTGGATGCCTTGTTACCAACCAAACCACACTCTTCTCAGCCAACGTGAGTTACCAGAAGATTTTTTCATGTGGGGGAGAGAGTGCAAATCCGTGTCTTCAAAAATAACAAGCCTAAGTGGGAGTTTGGTGAGGTGACGCAAAGGTTGGGTCAACAACATTACCTTGTCCGCCTGGACGAATCAAGGAGAATTTTCAAGCGTCACATAAATCAACTGAGAAACACACTTGTACAAGCAAAAAAGACTGTTTCTTTTGGCCCTTCTCAGTCTTATGAAATTCCTCGAGCTCTAAGTCCACCTCAGGAACCTCACACACAATCGGCACCTCATGATCTTCCAGATTCATCTTCAACTGAGCCAGCTTCAGCTGTGCCTCCTCATGATCTTCAGAGAAGACTCCCAGAAAGGTTTCGAGATCCTAACATATCACTTCAGTATTGATGTCCCCTCACAAGATACAAACTTTTTGATTCATGGTACTATTTTAATGTTAATAATTCTTGAATAGTGGGGGAGACTGTTATGTATAATTAAAATTAATGACTATTTAATATAATTAAAACCCTTATATCATGAAACCATTATTGTAACCTTGTTGTAACCTTTATATAAATATACAACATGTTCTCGCTCCAAGCCACGTGTACGTTATCAATTATTTTATTACCCGTTTCTCCCCATGATTTATCTAAACATATCAGAGACTTACTTATTTTCAAGTAGGAAAAACATAAACGAAAAATCCTTTGTTGTTTTTTTTTTAATAAAAAATTAAATACTTGGTGGAAGAGGTAGGGTCATTTTTAAATTTTGGTTCTTAAAAAATTTCAATAAAATAAATAAAATATTGAGAATGTTAAAACTGCATTATTAGATAAACAGAAAAAATTTTTTTTCGAGATTTTAACAGACTAGTAAAATCGGTATTCCGAGTATTTTTCCGATTCAAAATGATTTCACTCCCACAAATGTAGCCACAAAAAGTAGGAATACGGAAATAAACGAAAAACTTCAGTAAGTCGAGGAAAGTGGGGATTTATTTAAATGAAAATGGCATTGCTTTTGTATCAACTCCTCAGCGGTTTTTATTGTTGTCGCAATCATAAAAATATGAGGGATTTGAACTAAAACTGTACGATAATATCAACTCTCAAACCAGATGGGTAAATCGCCTGAAAGTAACGATTTAATGAGAGCGTGGCATCAAAACCTTAACTCGCCTGTCCTTCCTTTTGAAAGTGGTTTAGAAAACAATGTTCCAAGTTCACTACTTTTCGAAACTAGCATATGCTAAAACGAGTTTATCAACTTGTCATACTGATTGGGAAAAATCGTGACGCAACTGACCGTCGGATAAATCGGTATATTGTAGAAGATCCAGACACTGCATACTATTCATACATTTTCCAAAAAAAAAGGATGCTTTGTTGTTTTTATAACTATTTAATAACATTTTAGATCTAATACCAGAATTTTAATTGGTCTTTTTTGGATTTATGTAGTTTGAATTGCTGATCTGATAGTTGAGATTATGAGTCATGTTGCTCGCTAATAATTGCTGAATTGTTTAGGATCCATTTTAATATTAGAAAAAACTACTTCATTCAAGGAAAGTTATAATCTGCTCTCAAGTGTAATTGTGGTAAGTGATCTCACATACATACTGTATTTCCATAATCTTCCTGTCTATGGAGGAGAAGGTAATGATCCCCTACACTATATCCACATGACAACTCTGAAGGGGGAGTTGAGGCAGGGAGTGCGAGAGCCGCAGACGATCAGGCCATGAAGGGAGTGTACTGATCACGTGAAAGTGATCTTTCACGAAGGAATTTAGGTTTTTTTATGGAATTTTAGAAAAGGCGAAGAAATAGCTATATTATACTCCTAAGTACTTTAAAGTGTGCTATTCGGTGTTGGGCTGACATTTACGTCAGTTGTCTATTTTTATCTACGATAATACTAATTACCACAGTTATTAGAAAAATATGATTAATAATATCAAAAAGGAAATATCCTCACTAATAAATGTAATCGTTGATAGTAGGAATTCTAAAGTTGTTACGAACTGTTCTAGTGCTTAACTACGTAAAAAACTCAACTTCTGATAATCTTAAAAGGACATAGGGAAGTATTGGATGTGCTTGATGTTAGAGGGTTTCGCTGCACTAAAGTCCTGATTGGTATTAGTATGGCTTTGTATACGATCATTTTGCTTCCTAATGTGATTTAAAATTAGACTAAAATGTTTCTTGATTGTAAATGATAATTACTTATTTCCATCCTCATCAGAAAATTTGGTGATTTTAAGGACGGCTTATATTTAAATATTATCTTAGAATAAGGGCAACGCTTCATACAAATAACTTTATAAAAAAAAAAAAGCTTCAGTAAGTAATTAATTACAAAAAAACGACTTGGTGTTTCTGATAAAATAACCTTCGAAAAATAGAATTACCTAATCAAGCTGAAAACATGATTCATATAATAAAACAAATTAAAAGGGGACGTAAGTGTTCTTTAAACTTATTTTTTTCGAGTTTAAATGTCATCTTTTGCTGCTTTGGTTGTTTAGAACAGTTGGGAAAGTAATAACTAGATAACCACATAGGTCAGAGTTGAAAAAGCTTGTAAATTAAGAGACTAGTTGACTTTTTTGTGTTTAATTTTGTTTACATCCCGTTATTTTTGCTTAACCAAAGTTTAGTTACCAAGATTCGAATAGCAGTTAATACGTAGAACTAGTGAGTTTATAAGTTATAATTACCTTTGAAAGTCCGTAATCTTCATCTCCAAGTAAAGTTATTTGGGTTGGCTTAATTAATGACACTTTTGATGAAATACATTTGTCTGGAAATTTTTCGAGGAAATACATTGACAATGCTCTGTTATATGCAGCATTAAACAAATCCTTTATGAATTGCTCACTGAAATTTAAATTGGCCTCTTTTACAAGCTTGTAAATGAAGTCTATCTTCATTTCCCATTCAGGGAGTTTTCTCAGTTCTTCTTCCATCTAAAAAATAATAAATAGCTATATTATACTCCTAAGTACTTGAAAGTGTGCTATTTGGTGTTGGGCTGACATTTACGTCAGTTGTCTATTTTTATCTACGATAATACTAATTATCACAGTTATTAGAAAAATATGATTAATAATATCAAAAAGGAAATATCCTCACTAATAAATGTTATAGACCCAAAGAAGGTTTAAATATAGTTCTAAGCATAAACAACCACAATCAATGTCCCCAATATTTTTAAACACCTCACTACGCGATAAACAAACCTATTCCTTCTCTTTGAAAATAATTCTATTGATATTAATACTCACTAGTCCTGTCTCTATTTGCCACATAACATAAAAACAAAATTTAATTGCATATTTTGATTTTACATAAAGTTGTACTCGTGTCTTCTAACATGATGTTTTAGATGATATTATTTAAGATACATCATATTAATCACTCCATTTTTTTAAACTAATCATTAATTTGTATAATCTATTATTATGGGGTTGAATAAAGTTACTCAGTAAATAATTAAAAAATTAAAATTAAATAGAATAATTAAATTTAAAAATTAAAGCTACATTTAATTTAAAATTTATGAAGATCAGTTTAATTATTAAGAAGTGGTTCTAGAAATTGTAGTAAAAATAAATTAATTATGGCCAAAAGCAACAAAGAAAACTCACAATTCAGAACAAGAAACAACATTTTTGCAATTTTACTAAAAGTCTAAGCAAAATAAATCACCCTGCAGCAAATCGAAAGTTATTTTTGATTTCAGGAAAGTGAATTATGTTCACTCCTAAGCCTTGTATTTGTGCACTGTTATGTTTTTGTTTGTTTATTTACAACCAGAGTTGTCATATTAAATGGTCACGGGTTAGATTACTTTCCCAGTCACATTTTTCTCTTTGGCAAATTATCACATACCTATTCTTTTGTTTTACTCTTTTATAATAACTAATGTGTAAGTCTCTGCCTTGTTCCTATTATAATTTTATTAAAGGGATGTTTAATAATGCAGTATAAATGGATCAAATGCTCGGTTACTTGGAAAACATGAATATGTTTTTCTTATATGTTACAAGAAGAATAAATGTTTTTAAGAAAATATTAGAAAAAATTGTTGACCTCGTGGAAGGGTTTGAAGCACAAAATGGATTTAGAAAAAGAAGAAATTAAGATGTAATGTTGACACCCAGTTGTTATGTGAATTCAGCTGGAACATCATTGCAACGATTGCTAAACTATACAAACACACTAAGGTATATGCCACTCAAAACCAATGATTTCATTAATATAAGGAACATTTATCAACGACTTGAGAGAATATAATAAGTTCCTTTATATTATAAGCCAAGGAGGGAAAAGAGGAATGGGTATTGACGGACAACACGGCACATTAAGTTCTCTTGTATGATAACGATGCTTCTCCGCCATCAAGGTGTCGAAGAAACCATAGAAACCTTTAGCCTTAACAAGCATGCAGTGAGAAACATCAGCTAAAGGTAACGCCCATAAATCTCAGATTCAAGTCTATAGAAAAGGTGGAACATTATTTTGTTAACATAGTGACAATATTCTCTTAACTCTAGAAGAATTGGAGAATAAATACTTTATTAATCAAATATAACCATTGTTAATTTATAAATTCCTTGTTGGAGGAATACACGAATAGATATTTGAGATAACTCATTAGCTAAAAGATTAAGCTTGTATCAAATTGTTTGATTAAAAATATGTTAAAAAATATAAAAATAATTGAGTTTTTACCTTTATTTTGATTTTGCCAAAGCCAAGATATTGCATTTGTCTTAAAATTAGGTTAACCTGCGCACTGTCATCTACCTGTTCCGAAAATTCTGTTTTAACTATTTCAATCATTAATTCAGGCGAACTGTCAATAAGTATTAAGTTGCCTCGGTATCCAAGCTTTTCTAGTCGTACAACGAGGTCCATGCTAATCAAACCACCATATGAATAGCCTACTATACTGAATGTTTTTTCTGTCAAATATGGCACTAAACACTGAAAAAAATATCAAATTAAGTTTATTAAACATGATTTTAACATTATTAGTAGTTATTTAAAATAATAAATATTATGGATCATCCTATAGCTATTAGATTTAGTGTGGTGTGTACAATACTCGGTTGTGTTAATGACAAGCAGCAGGTAGTGAACTGAAGGCGGAAGTATAATTATTTTTCGTCTAGGCTGGAGGCTTCCTGAGGTGGCACTCTTTGTGTCAGATGTAGAATGGAGCGGACCATCTTAAGTTGGAGAATAGGACGCCTTGGACTGCGGGGAATTTAGAGGAAACTGTGATTAACGAAAGATACTTCAAGTAATAACCATTCCTTAAGAGGTGGTTTCACATCTTGAAGTTAGCTTCATTTTATTGGCTTGGTTAATGTGAAGTCATTTTCAAGAAGGCCTGTTATGTGGCCGACCTGTCTCTGTATGGCGGAAATGGGTGATAGCTAGTACCCGGTAGAGACAAGTCATTATCTCAAACACCACTTGATAAACGTTGGATTATTTTTACTTTTTCAGTCATAGAAAATGAACGGCGCTTTTTATTCTACTTTTTTTAACGTGAACAGCATGTCAAAACGGCAGGAAACCAAAGCAGTGACTGAAAATGGAAAATATACTAAAATGTAACAGTGCATATAAGCCCGGTAGGGGATTCAATGAGCTCAACATGAAGCATGCTTACTTAGTCATTACATTTACTTCGAAAATTGAAAAAAAGGAAATCTCAGATAATCTTTATAGGCGAATGAAATGACCATTTGTTTCGGAATGAGATCGCTATATCAGGATTACCATAACCGGAATTTTTGGACCCCAATACAAAATCTGCACTTTTCTTTTCAGATATATAACCTTAAATCTCTGGTGGTTTGCTTAAACATTGATATTTATGATATTCTGTAATATTGATGGTTTAATATTGAATTATTGAGGATTTTCCCTTCAAATATTGATGTTTTATTTTGTTACGTGTTTATTATTTTTAGATAATAAAAAATTCCATTCATATTATTCTCCTAAAATATCGATATTTTGAGGTTGAAATATTAAAATATGGCCATTAAGTCTCGTTGGTATTGTTTTTTCCTTTGCTTAAAGCTCTGACTGTTTTCTTCAAACTTTGACGTTTTTTGGTTGACACCACAGTTAATGCTTTAGCCGATGGCATCGCGGTGTCCAATAGCACCGTGAGCGCCAGAGCAATTAGACCGGCAGAAGCAGCTTGTAACCAGCTCAGTGATAAATCGGGAAACTGCAAACACGGATGGGACTGACTAAGTAATTTTCTCATTCCAAAAGGGAAAAAATCCACTGCCTACTACTTAGGACACAGCAAAACTCTCCAGCAAATAGCCTCGTACATCAAGGCATTATAATGGACTATCACCTCCGTTTTAGTGGCCATTTTGCAAGGAAGTTGGTACACACAAGCAAGAAGTCTTACCGGCTTACGCACTTATTGACTTCCCCCAATCTATCACTGTGCCTTGATCTAGCTCATGCATTATCTATAAGAGTGTACTCAGCCCTGCTCTGCTGTACGGTGCGCCGCGTTTCCGTCATCTAACGGAAACGACATAGCGGCGACACCAACAATTTCAAAACGGCATACTTATGAAAGTGGCCTGACATACTAAATTCAAGCAGTGGAGAACAGTGAGCTTCACGAGGTTTTTGAGCAGCCTACAGTGGATGAATTCATTCAACGTAGACATATCAAATTCTTGGAGTCGTTGCAACACATTACAAACCCCGTATTTAGCACGATTACCCCCGATCCGTTCCCCTGTTGCTGACAGAAAGCTGTTGAGGAAGGAACGCTTTAGTTTTTAAGTTAGTTTGTAAGTTTTATTTTTATTCCCTGTTTGTAAAAGGTGAGTACCATCACCTAGTCCCATTTTTTGTTTATAAAATTTTAATCTTAAAAATATATTAGTTGTAATTTATACCCTCCTTACGGTGCGTATGTTATGCAGTAAAAGGAGCCACCCACAACCGATTTGTAATATTGTTTATAATTTGTTTTCTAAATTTATAAAAAAAGGGGTTAAGAAAAAAAACAAAAACAAAAAAAACCAACCAAAAAAAAAAAAGCTAATAGCTATGCAACGAGTAATGGCAAAATGATTTGGTATTACGTATTTCTATAGATTATCAACAAATCCTCGAAGTTTCAAGTAATTCTTGCCTGCTGTTTCGGTAGTAGGGCGTTGTGAACATATTCCCATTCGCTAAGCTCTGTACTTGCGGCAGTTGAAGGTGATGGATAGAAGTAGAATTTTCCGGTTGCTAATAACTGTGCAACCAGTAATGGCAAATTGATGTCGTTTCCTTTATTTCGTACTTCAATATATTATCAACAATCCCTCGAAGTTTCATGTAATTGTTTCCAGCGGTTTCGGTAGTAGGGCGTTGTAAACTAATTCCCGATCACTAAACTCGGCCCTTGTGGCAGTTGAAATTGCTGGGTATATGTAAAATTCTCCGATCACTAATAGCTCTGCCACCAGCAATGGCAAATTAATGTGGTTTCGTTTATTACATTCTTCTATATATTATTAACAAACCCTCGAAGTTTCAAGTAGCTGTTGCCAGCGGTTACTATGGTAGGGCAACTTAAGGCGACTGACTCTTCGCCGACGGGATACAAAAGGTTCTGCTCAAACAAATGCCGAAGAGATGGATAGTACAACTCGCAAACTTGTCCAATTCTTGTATAAAATTGCGGTATTTTCCAGAAAAATGGAAACAAGCCATGTTGCTTGCATTACTCAAGCCAGCTAGGAGCGGAGATCACCCAGCCCACTACCACCCAATCAGCTTATTACCCCAAATGGGGTAAATTCTGGAGGAAATTCTGTTGAATTATTACATAGATTACTGTGCCTAAAATTACATCATTCCGCCAGAACAGACTAGATTGAAATCCAGTCTGAGGACAGAACATCCCCTTATGAAGCTACGGTCAGAAGCTAGCCAAAATTTGAACAGAAACATAGTCACGGCTATGAATTGGCTAGACTGCACACAGACCTTCAACTCGCTGTCACACGGGACTCAAATGCTCTCACTCAAATGACACTCGGGTGTCAAATGCTCTGCGACTGGGAATGCCCGGAGCATCTGTGTTAAATCTAGCTAGCTTCCTGAAAAAACAGATCAATGGGGATGTGGGTGGGTGATAGCTTCTCCGAAGACCTGGGGAGTATCCCAAGGAGCCGTGTTATCCCCAGTACTTTTCAACGTGTATACGTCTGAAATAGTCGGAGCCCAGTACAAAAACACAACAGTTGCTGCTTTCGCTGATGACATCGCGGTGTACAGTAGCAGCACGAGCAACAAGTTAGCTCTTAGACGGGCAGCCTGTGAACAGATCAGTAAGAGATTGGGGAAACTCGATATCTCTGTAAATGTGGTTAAGACCGACTGAGTAATTTTCTCATCCCAAAAGGGCCTAGACTGCCTACTACATACACTGTAGGAACGCAGTGAAACTCTCCAGGAAACAGCCTCGTACATTTGGGCATTAAAGTGGACCGTCACCTCCGTTTTAGTGGCCATTTTGCGAGGAAGATGAAAGAAATACGCACAAAGTCTTACCGGCTTATACACTTACTAACTTTCCGCAATTTACGACCGCCCCTCCAGCTCATAATATATGATAGTGTACTCAGAGCTGCTCTGCTGTAAGGTGCATCGCTTTTTAGTCATTTGACTGAAGTGACAGCAAAGCGACGCAGTTTCAAAACGGGATGCTCATGAAAGTGGTCCGACATACTACATTTCAGCTGCGGAGAAACAGTGACCTTCACGAAGATTTTGAGCTGCCTACAGTGGTTGAATTCATTTGCCGTAGAGATATCATATTCAAAGTGTTTAACACGATTTCCCATCGATGCCAGAACGCAGTCAAGGCAGGAACGCTCTAGTTCGTCTAATATAAGATTCTGAGTGTGAACTCGTGGCACACAAGACACTAGACCACGTGAAATCCCGGAATTCTAATCTATACCTACCTCTTCTCCTGGACGCAGTACAATGTTGGGGCACACCCCAAAAGAAAATGATGCCAGATAGATCGAATATATTACCTGTCACCAAGCCCTTGTCAAGGTCATAGACCATCTTAACTCTTCACCACCACCAGGTACTTTTACCTTCCCCGTGAAACATCGACAACAGTGACGGCCCGACAACAAATATACAGATTTTTAATATAATAAAATATCTCTAATGAAATTCCTTAACATATAGCAGTATATTTTTGTTTTTCATAAACTAAAAAAAAATATAATTTTAGGATACATACAGGCAAGAAGGCCTCAGATGCAGCCGATATCTGTGTATGGTGTGTTGTGTAATCCAATGGCAGACAGTAAACTTCACAGCTCATCATACTTGCCAAACTTTCAAATATAATTGGAAAACCTAATTAAAAAGGTTAGGTAATATTTTGATTTAAAGGCCAAGGAGACCATGAATGCAGTGCTTTTTAAGTACAAATAGATTACGATTGCAATTTGATATTACCTTCAACACCAGGAACAAGGAATATTCTTGACTTGGAGTCAATAACATCACTATTATTTAGTGAGTTTAGTTTTACAATTGGTTCATATTTTTCGGGTTCTAACAATATCATTTGATTAATATATTTTTTTGTTTCCCGAGGAAGTGAAATTTCACTCACATGGTCACATTCCTCTTCTGAAAAATAAATACAGTTTCATTTTGAACAGAATAATATTACTCTAAACGTTAATAAACATTGAATGTTTTAATTAATGATAATTATAGTGTGTTGTTGTATTGTATCGAAATATGTGATATATAGTAAAAATAAACTATTGAGTTTATACCAGTGCGTATTTCTATACGATTAATTTCACTATTTGATTATTATACATCAAATGAACTAAGTCAACAAACATTTATTTTTCTGAATGTGGTAAATTTGAGGTTACTATAAAGAAATAATAAATAGTAGAGCTTAGGATCAGTAGCCTACCCATATTTTTTTCTCTTTTCAAATTCCCCTTTATTTTAAAGTAAATTTGCCATCTCAAATTCAATGACAACCGTAGACCGTCTAACTGTGACAGCCATCGAAAAGAAGTAGCACTTCTCAGCTTAGAACAGGAGATTGTGAAATCATCCATTATCACACGAGAAGCACACATTAGTAAAATGTACAAATGTATCAAAAAACGTCTGTCAGGATCGTAAGCAATTATTTTCCTCGTCCTCCGATCGGACCACGTGTTCTATAAATCACAATCTGTAACCACCGCCTGGGATTCATCTACCAGGGACAAATTTTTTTTTAAACATTGCAGCATCTTACCAACCCAGTGTTTAACACCATGATTCCGCCACCCTACCCGCATTGATGGCAACAGTCTGTCCCGGAAATTTAGGTGAAGCTCAATCTAGTTCCTATAATCATCCTGAATGTGAGCCCCACCAGCCGGTACTGGCTTCAAAGACAGAGATGCAGGGAAGGCGAAGTTCGCCTGGCCCGCTGACGGTAGTGTAATGTGCAGGCGGGATAACGGCCTACTGGTTGTTGTCATTGGAGAGCCGGGGGGCTGTCTTAGCGTAACGTTCCCTCACAGCCTGTCACAGATTTGTCACAGCCTGTGTACATTCTAAAAAAACAACAAAAGGAACTACAAAAAAAACAAACAAAAAAAAATTCTACAAATGGTACAAAGTGTACGTATGTATACCATACCAAATTTGGCACCGTGCAGAAGCGGGAACACTCCAACTCACTCATGGCCTGCACCCTCCCCCCCCCTGGTGGGAGTTTTAACTGTTTGGCGTGGACGGTCCTCCGTTTCGTCGGAGGTCTTGTCCTCTCGATGGTGACGATGTTATACCACCTTGGATGGACCCTCGTATCTGACCGGCTCTTTGTTCCGATTAGAGCCAATTTTACGGCAGATTCTTCCGCTTCTTGGTGTTCACTCCCATCGCTATCGCCCCGCGTACCGCGACTTCCATCTTCCACGGGCGCACATTCCTGGATAAATTGTGTGATCCCTGGACGTTTCCCCCTCCTCTACTACATTTACGGTAATCGCTCGGGATAGCCAGTCCGCCACTACATTGTCCTTCCCTGGTTTGTATACCGTTTCCAGGTTGTATTGTGACAAAAACTCCTTCCAGCGTGTCACTCTGGTGGATAATTTCTTCAGCTTCCCCACCCATTGAACAGGTCTGTGGTCCGTATATACTCTGAATCTCCGCCCGAAGACGTATGGACCAAAACGATCAATAGCCTATATGATGCCAAGAAGTTCGCGCTCGAGGGCACTGTACCACGCCTCCATGTCAGTCAGTCTTCGACTCACGTTCGCCACTGGTTGCTCCCCACCATCTCTCTCCTGCGACAGCACCGCTCCTAACTCACTTGCGTCGGTGGTGATAGTGAATAACTTCTCAAAATCGGGAAATGCCAGGATTGGTTCCTCTTGCAGCCGAGCCATGCATTTTTGAAGGTTTTGCTCCATAATAGGTGTAATCACTACCCACGCCCCCTTCCGCAGCAGGTTACTGATGGGTACGAGATACTCTGCCATGTCTGGAATCGGATACTTCTCATCCGTTGTGTTCTCATTTAATTTTCTAAAATCGACGACGATTCTATAACTCTCCTCCTCCTCTCCCGATTTACTCTTCTTTCGTACTGCCCACAGAGGACTATTATACGGTGATGTGCTATCCACGATTACACCCTGTCGTCTTAAGCTGTCGATTTATTTCCGGATATGTTGGCGGAGTGCCTGCGGATATCGTCTCTCCTTCACGTACGCTATTCGGTCCAATTTAAATAGAATTTCATGTACTGTCTTCCCCGTTGCCCCAAGCATATCACTCTCCACGTAAAAATATCTCCGAACTCCCTCCGTAAGCTTTCCCTCCAGTCCACCACTTTCTTGACTGCCCCTCTCCGCGCGCTCCCACCTCTTACGGTCCCCTGACATTGATAAGTTACCCCCCCCCCCTTAACCTGATCCGCCACTCCTTTCCCTTGTTCTCTTCAAGCGCACCTACCCGTCCCAATAAGTCACACCCCACGATTATTTGATACTCACACGGCATGTATTCCATATGTGTACGATATATGTACACGTATATCCCCTTTTTTTTCGCCCATTTTTCTAAATTCAGGACCGCCTCTCCCGCCACTTCACGGGGCCCGCCCAGGGTAATTAACTTGCACTAACATACCTTGACCTGGAGTGCCCTCTCTCTGCCATACAGCCGCTCCGACGCACCGCATGACATTACGGTATTGGTGCTACGTGTATCCACCAAGCACCTCTCTCCCCTCTCCACTCTGATTATTGGCAACTCGCACAGTATCCCTCTCACTGTATTACACTTTAGGGTGTGGTCGCCACTCTGCTGCTGCCCTTCACAGGCTGCCAAACCCCGCTCCCACCTTCTCGAAGTAGTCTTCTGTCGCACGTCCTCTCGGCTCCCGTTGCGAGCCGGCTCTTCTCGTTCCGTTTCCGACGTTCCGGACGCCCCTGAAGATGCCTCAGCTGATTATACATTCCCCCTGGGTGATATCATCCTTTATTCCCGCATTGTTTGTGTAATCACTTCCATGGGTTCTGCCCTATGATCTCTAAGATCTCTCCTCCGATACACGTAAGTGCAATGCCTAGCGATATGTTCCTTCACACTGCAAATGACCCGTCTTCCCGCACCCATGGCATTTTCTCTCTTCTCCGTACCTGGGTATCGCTGCCTTGAACCTCCTTTCGTCTGCCGCTCCCTTGTCCCTACCGGTCGTTGGTGTTTCAATTTTTTTCCAATTTGATTTAGGGACCCTGGTTCTCCTTTACACTATCCGGCTCCATTCTCCCTCATCCTCCTGTATCCTCGATTCCTCCTCCCTGGCGCTGGTGTCAATAATGACTTGGGCACATTCGAGGAATGAGCGCTAATTAGGGAATACCTCTTTTCTCCCTGTTTCCTTCGCCAACTGTACCTTCAGTATAGTAGACGGAAATCCCATTCTGCCCTCTACCTCTTTGATGCTCATTGTCTCTCTCATTTTCTCCGTTATTTGATTATAACGGGTTAGAAGACCTGCGGCATATTGGCCGCTACTCTGCTTTGATGATTTTGTCTCCCGGAACATCTGAAAAATATCTTTTTCTGGGGTCCATCCCCCTCCTCCATACGCTTTCTTTAGCCGCATCTTCACCGTTTTCCACGACGTTTCCTCAGTGTCAGCCCTTAACTCTTCCCTAGGGAAAATTGGACATTACTCCTGGAATGGGATAGCTAGGAGTAGAGATTTCGTAGGGATTAGTCATAGGTAATAATGGTATAAAAGGGGGTGTTGTAGGAGTAGGTTCATGGGATTTCTTATTTTTACATTTATAAATAATTCCTACAGTACAAATTATTATGGCCTAACTAACCATAATTCCTCCATGCATAAAAAGGAAGATCAGAAGTGTCTTCGATTTCAATAAATTGAGGTATAGTTTGATTAATAGTTTCAATATTTTTTAATTTGGTTACATCTATATCTTTTTTCGTAGTATGTTAGGTAGAAATATAGTTTCATTATCACAATTTGTGAGTTTAGTCTGATTGAAAATTATATAAACTTTTAAATAATCATTAAATCTAATGTTAGTTGAAATATATTTATAGGTACATTCTTTTATAATTGAATTCATAATAATGTTATTAATAGAAGTGTCGTTAATAATTTCTGAGTTTTTACAATAATAATAATGATCAAGGATACAATTTCCTATATACAATTGGTTACCTTTCTTAATAATTAACTTGTTAATAATATTTATTTCCTTATAAGTTTGATTAATAATAATAGGTGTGGGTACAATAAGATATCCTGTATAGGATTGTTCGTGGATAGGTAATTTTATAATTACATGGAACAAAGTGTTTTGATATGAACAATAAATTTTAGTATTTTCCCAAATAATAGTGTTATCATTAGAAATTAGTGTTACATTGTTTGATATTCCTTTAAGGATATCATTTAATAATTTAGAGTGTATAATTCCTATTTTACAAAATTCCATGGTTAAAATGAGTTCAGAAATCTTTTTCTCTAATAGCTGCATATGAGTAAGAAATGAATAGGCTTTTTCTTCTACGTTTACTGTTCTCATGTTGGATTGAGTTTATTTAAAATTTTTATTAATTCGTCCTATGTCATAATTAAATTTGTCAATAATTTGTTTGTTTGTATTAAAAATATTTAGTTCGTTAATATTAGCTTGTCTGTTTGCTAATGCTATCTTTTCGATTACCGAGTCGTAATGTTCCTTGACTTTGGCATCCATGTTTCCCGTGATCCATGAAATTACTTGACCTAAACCGTTTATTATTCCGCGTTTTTGTCTTTAGGAATGAAATTTTATTAAATTTTCTTGGTTAAGTAGTAGATTGTTATATTCTTTAATTACTTCATAAATACTGGACTTAATATATTTATAGATTACTTCGTTAATTTTATTAATTTTTTCAATGTATTCTATTTTTTGTTTTACTTCTGTATGTAAATCTTTTGATTGTTGAAAATAATTATTAACATGTGTATCTTGAATGTCGTCAGTTTCATAAGTATCTTTCATCTTTCCGAACGTGATTTCATTTGGAGTTAGTTTTTAATTTTGATTGAGAGTATTATTATAAGCTATCGTACTTGTTTGTACAATTCTTTCAAATTATTGTATTTATTTTGATTAATATTCATTCTCATTAAAAGTGGCATGACATTTGTTAGTGTGCCTAAGGATTTTGAATAATTTTTACTAGTGTAATGTATTTCGATATTAGTTGCTTTACAAAATTGTTGTATTAATATGTTATTAAATTCTTTTCCATGATCAGATATAATTCTTTCTGGAATTGGATATAAACTTATGTATTCTTCAAAAACTTGGCAAATAGTTAAGGCATTTTTGTTATTTAATATTTGTGTATATAGTCTTTTTTTAGAAAATGGATGTAAATATAATTTTTTGTCATAAAATATTAAGTCAGTCATGATTTCTTGAAATGGTTTGTCCGGTGTAGGAGTTGTTACAAATTTGCTTTTTATTAGTTTCCTGTCATATTTAGTTACTTTACAGGTTTCGCATTTATTTATTAATTCACTTATTTTATCTTTCATGTTAGGAAAGTAAATTTTTCTTTTTAGTTTATCGTAAGTTTCTGAAATTCCACGATGGGATGTCTTACCCTAGTGATAGTCTAAAATTGCCTGTTGTTGGTCACTTAATTCAGTAATGTCTTCACATAGTAAAAAGTATCTTTTGAGTTTTATAGTCTTTTTCAATTAGTTTCTGTATTTGTTTGTAATAGTCCTCATAAATTTCATTTAAAGTTTCAAAATTCGTTTGACAGTATATTCCATAGATTTTGTTTGGTTGTAATATTTCTAATAGTAGTTCATTTATTTTTTCAATATTGTTAATATGTAAAGTGTAACGATTTTTCTCAAATAGTTTTTCATAGGTAACTTTATTGGTTCCTCTTTTTATTGAAATTTGATTTTTCAATGTTCAAACATTTGTCTTTATCTACTAGTGTTGGGTTATTAGACTTTCTAAGTCTTCGTTAGTTAGTATTGGTAAATATTTTGTTGCTTCTAAAGTTTCTTCATTGTCATCTGTTATGTCTAATAGTTGATCTATAAGAGCCTCATATTCTGGTGTATTTTCTTCTGGTATGTGTAAATTTACTTCTATTTCTTCTAAAGTATTTATCTCATTTCGTAATCTGCTACAAGATTTGTTTTTCCCGAAATACGTCTGATTTCAAATTCGAATTCGTGCAATTTCCATATCCATTTTATAATTCTGCTATTTTCATTTTTCATTGTAAAGACCCATGTTAGTGGTTTGTGATCCGTTAATAATAAAAACTTTGTTCCGTAAAAGTAAGGTTTAAAGTGTTGTGTAAAGTAAACAATTGATAGTAATTCTTTCTCGATGGTACTATAATTTTCTTCAGTTTTAGATAATGCCATTGATGCAAATGCGATAGGATGTTCTACATTACTTATTACCTGACTGAGTACTGCACCGGTTGCTTGCGTCAGTTGTTAGTATAAATTGCTTATTCCAATCGGGGTGAGCTAAAATTGGTGTATTGGTCATTTGTTTAATTAATTGTTGGAAACTATCTTCAAATTCTTTTAAGTTATAATTTTTTGAATTAATGGCTGCACTGAGAGGTGTTGTTATTTTAGCATAATTTTTTATAAATTTGCGATAGTAACCTGTCATGCCCAAAAATCTTCTTAATGACTTTTCATCATTTGGTGATATCCAAGATTGTTTTAATTTTATTCGGATCGGTTTTTAGCCCGTTTTGGGTTACAATGTATCCTAGACATTTTCACTCTGTTTTGAAGAATTCAGTTTTATCTAACTGTATGCTAAGATTGTTCATTTTTAATGTTTCTAATACTTTTTCTATATCGTTTAGGTGTTCTTCATTTTTTGAGTAAATTATGATGCCATGAATATACGCCATAGTTCTGGGTAGGTTTTCTATAGCCATATCATTCATGCGTTGGAAGGTTGGTGGTGCATTGCATAAACCAAACGGCATTCTTACGAACTCATAATGTCCGTCGTCTCTGCTAAAGGCTGTTTTTGGGATTGGTTCTTCTTCCATAAATATTTGATGAAAACCCGAAGTTAGATCGATAGTTGTAAATTATTTAGCTCCTTTTAATTTATTAAGTACATCTTCTATATTTGGTAAGGGGAATTTATCATTAGTGGTTTCTAAATTAAGTTTGCGGTAGTCTATGACCATTCTCGCTTTCTTAATTCCACTTGCATCCATCTTTTGCACTTTTTTGGTGAATAGTAACTTTTGGCACTTTCCATAGTGGTGAATTATAAGGTGAATTGTTTTTCTGATTATTCCATCCCTTAACAATTTCTGTACTTTTCTTTTATTTGATTTTTAAATTGCTCGGGGTACCGATAATTCCTTGTATAGATTGGGCCATTGTTCTTAGTACTTATCCGATGCTTTATTAAATTAGTCGCTTGGAGTTTTCCATTTTCTTTTTTTATTATTTCTCCGTTATTAGAAATTTTTATTAGTTTATTTGATATTTCTTTCGGTATGTGTTCCGTTCTTAATACATTTCTTATTTCATTTTCATTATCCATTATGTTTATTTCATCTTTTGAATCTTTAAATTTGAATTTATTGTTTCCGATCACTATGTGATTTTCTGTACAATTAACATTCATTTTTAAATCTTTCATTGTGTCGAAGCCTAAAAAAATGTCAAATCTAGTAGAAAATGGGTAAACTAAAAATTCAATTAGTTGATCTAAGCCCAATATATTTCTAAGGTTTAGTTTAACACTTAAATTACCACCGTCGTAACCTGTAGGCGTTTTATTGGAAAATTCTTTTTTATTTGTTATAAATTTATGTTTATTCACTAAGTCGGGGTGAATATAATTTTTAGTTGCTCCCGTATCGATGAGCCATTTATTATTTATAAAGTAAATAATATAAGGTAAGTCATTCGTGTGATGCAGTTCTTCGCATTGTTTAGTCACCGTATTTTGTTTAGTATTATTATCATTTAAAATTTTATTATTAGTATATAAACTTTATTATTATTTAAAATTTTATTGTTATTGTTTAAAATTGGTCCTGCTCCTCTAAGGGAGGTGGATCGGTCTGTATCTGTCCTGAGTCTATAAAATGATTTTCAACGCGGTCTAGTCTCTCTTGGAGTTCTCTAGTTATTTTGTCTTTGTCGTCCTCTATATGATGTGCTCTGTCACTAACAGTACGCATTGAAACAGTTTGCGGGTAAGCTTGAGTTTGCTGGTTATTTATTGGTTGATTCTGTACTTGATTATTTTACTGGGGTTAGTTAAAGTAATTATGTTGTGCCTGCGGATTCCATTGTTGTTGGTAGTTATAACGTTGTAGTTGGGGTTGTTGTGTGTAGTTATTATAATTATTATTATAGCGCGGTTGATATTGTTGCGGCGCGTATTGTTGTCTTTGAAAATTAGGATTAAAGGTATTTCCTTTATAGTTTACCTGGTAATTATTAGGTGCTCTTTGTTGATATTGTTGTTGCGGTCTTCTAAATTGTTTATTATTATTAAATTGTTGTCTAGTTTTTTCCTCAATGGCGTCTTTATTAAATACTCGGTTGCCGTATACTCGTTCTACTACGAATGAAACTTCTTTTCTTAAGATGTTATAAACGTCGTTTAATGTTTAGTATCGAATATGTTGTAAAAACTATTGCTACGGTCGGATGTAGGTTTTTAACAGATTCTTGGCTAATGTCATTGTCGTAACGAGCGATTTCTTGTTCTTTGTCTCGGATTTCGTTGTCAGTATAGATTCTGGAATAAGTCACACCGTTTTATTTGTAGTCGTTCAATGTATTCGATGGGGTTTTCGTTGTGTCTAGGTTTTGTATTGGAAATTTCTCTGACTAGTTGGCAAATGGACCGATTGTCTTGATAATGTTGTCTAAGGAATTCAAGTAAGTCAATAACTGAGGCAAATGTTTTGTCAAAAGTCGCGATTTTAGCATTTCCTTCTAATTTTGTTTTGGCACACATAAGAATAAGTTCTTTATTTCTTACTCTATTTGGATTGTCAGCTTGACAGAATCTGGCTATTAAGTATGACACGTTATTAATGTAAAGGATAAGATTTTCCATTCTCCTATTATAAACTGGAATAAATGTACACTATTTTTAATTTTTTCGTGTTCCATTTCTGTTTCGTTTGAGTTAATATTTCTGATTGAATTAAGTCTATCTACTAAAGACATAAGATAAAAAATAAAAATTAAATTAATACAAAGTTGTTTTCATACCCTGATGTAGAGTTCTTCTTAAGGCTTCTAACGGCTCTGGGTAGTTATAATGTTCTTCTGACTTGAGCGTTGATTGTTTGAAAACAATGGCAATTCCTCCTCTGAAGTATGTTTGTTGAGACTTGCTCCACAGTGACAATCTTCTCGAAAGAGTAAAGAGAGTAGAGTTTTATCGGATTGTTGATAATCGTAATAAAATCTTCTTTCGTCTCGAAAAGCCCTCAAGTATTTGTTCGGGCGCCAATTAAATCAACTCAGATGCTGTTTTTTAAAGAGCACTTTATTGAATAAAAAAAACACAATATAGAAAGCAAATTATACCTGACTAGATTACTGTGACAGAATGACTAGATGAATGGGATATGAATGAGCTCTTATCTCTAAGTGAGGAGCGTATATACGAGTATAAGGTAGGAAAATGATGGTAGTCAGCATTATGATAGTGAGCTGTGTCAGCCCTTAACTGTATATATATATTGTATGTATTTATATATACAAAATACGTATTGATTGATTCACCGATCGCTTTTCTTTGACCATCATTCTTATCTGCCTTATTAATTTTAAGGTATGAAAGGCATCTGTTTAATGCCCACTGAAAAATGATAAAGGCCCTCCTCAGTCACGTGGACACGTAACAATAGACCATGCAACGTTTTTTTTCATGATGGTTTTCCTCCTAATATCCTTCCCAGAACACGTACGTATTCTTCGTATTATAAAATACGGATATTTTGGAACGTGACAGATTCAGAAGATTCATAGTTCGATTAAAATTAACAACTCTAGCACAGACCAAAGATAACGTAACCAAAAACTAAATGTGACAAGGAGTATTTAAACAAATTTAAATAAGTAATTGCTTATTTTGAATCAAACTTGCCCTGAGTTTCTTCACTCTCTTTCGCTGAGACGATCTCTTGTAGTTTTGCTAATGTCATTCCTCGGATGTCTTGTGGTGACAAAAACACTTCAAACTCTCTCTCAAGTGTTTGTTTAATTTCCACTGCCATCATAGAGTCCATTCCAAGTTCTGCCAGGTTAGAGTGAAAGCTGACTGTTTTTAAATCTTTGATTCCTAATTAGAAAAATCATTGTGTTTAACAGGATATAGTTTGTATTAAAAAAACACATTAAGATTAACAATAATAATAATAATAATAAAGTGATAAAAATGTGTTAATTAATACACTTTTCTACTTTGAAATATTCGGATTTATCGACGCTATTGGTGGATTTTGGTTGTTTTTTACGATAATTCACTAGGAGCTAGTAAATTGAAGGTGTATTCACGTAGCGCCTTTGTCAATATATAGACTGATATTTCTGAGGATTGTATGTTCATATTGTAGCTTAATAATTCTTTTATTGTGAAAATCCTTTACTGTGCTAAAATTACAATCTGCCTTACTAGGCAATAAATAATTAAGATAAATTCTCTCATTCATACCATATTTACAATTTATCATTCACTCGCTCATTCATACAATATTAACAGACAGCCCAGAGGCCTCCCAAGTCCACATGCGAAGAGAAAACGGAGTCTTGGGAAGTCCCCCACGCTCCTCCGTCAGCTGCGTCACCGGATACTAGCCAGCGGAGACTGACCAAGAGCGCGAGAGCCAAAGATGCTCAGGACATGATTGGAGAAACTGGCCATTGTCAGGACTTCCACTTACACGCGATTATAGCAGGTCACGAGGCCACTGCCGTTTCAGTCTCCGAGGCGGATTATAGGGATGAGTGGCGCAGTGCAATGACTGTGCTACAGGATTAGGGTGGTTGGAAAGGCTACTGTGAAATTTTATAAACTTGGAAGGGATAAGCTCTAGAATGTAGGGTATATTAAGGTCATTATGAAGGGTTTTGTTTCTGACATAATAAGGGGCATTTACTATTGTTCTCAGGACTTTTGATTGAAAGGATTGGATACGCTTGATGTTCGACTTTTTTGCTGTCCCCCATAGCTCTATTCCGTATGTCCAGATTGGTCTAAGTATAACTTTGTAGATTAGTAGTTTATTTTCTATTGAGAGATGGGATGTCCTTTGAAGTAGTCTGTAAAGTTGTCCAAAGCGTCTGTTTAGTTCTTGTCTTTTTAGTCTCGTATGTGGGTTCCAGGTCAGTCGTTTGTCGTCATGGATCGAAAATAACGATAGAAAACAAGAGACTGATTTACACAACTATAGTCCAACCTACCTGTCAACAACCGTAAACTTCACGCTGATCTCAACATCCCATTACTCCAAGACCACCCTTCTTAACAACAACCGCCCGTTATCAGAATTTCCAACCCCTTCTCCCTGGCCTTCCTAATTCTAAACCTCTCCTTTTCCATCCCATTCCCGGCAATCCAGAGTGACGCCAAAGGCGGACTAGTATTTTGATGTTACGAGCTCTGCCTCAAGTGAAGTGGTTTTGGGTAAAGAATCAAATAACTAATAAACTAAACCTATAAATACTATTAGTAATTGTAATAATAATGTGGAATTGAATGCTGAAAAAACATTTTTTAAAAAATTTTAATAAAAGGTATTGCAAAATGTTCTAGAAACATTTTTACAATTATTACCGAGTATATTGACAACCGTATCTAAAATGTTGTCTGAAGAAGAACTTCTTGATTTCTTTTCTGCAACCACCATACTTGATACAACTCCTTTATCTCTCATCAGGAATTCATCTAAAACTGCTAAGCAGGAGACTATTCTTTGCAGTAAAGTGCCTCCTGGAAAATAGATATTTTAAGTTACAAATTGCTAATTCTTTTTTTGATTATTATATCGATACATGAAATTTGTGAGCCAGTTTGAATTTTAATAGAGTAATTTTTCTACAAGTTTGATAAAAGCAACATAGAAGACCCTTAACTAACGGACTGGGCCCATTAGCGATACTACATCTCTATAGAGGTGAAATGTTAAGGGCAGAAGGGACTGTTCACTGCTCACAATGAGTAGGATTTTGTCTCTTCATCTAAAGTATACCCCACACCTTAAACCCTGGTGAGTAATGGTACACAATGCACGTTAATATAATCTGGAATATAATATAAGAGGTGTATAATACCTCTACACGAACACAAAAGTTTACATCCTGACAAATCGTTGCCTGATGTGCCGCTGGGTTCTGACCCGTCTTCTGGGGGTCCCCAAGGTTCGGCTAAGCACCCATCCATTCGTTTGATTTACGTACACCAAGACCACATGGTGTTGATAAACACTTGTTTTTAGATCTGTAAAAGACTACATCCATCCGCCCAATACACATTCCAGGGTGACATTCCGTAGGAGGCTCCCCTATTCCAGAGTGACCTACTCACTCTTTCTCATTTTGCAATATTTCAAAAACTTGTTATATACCCATGTGTCTGCTCGTCTCTACTCGTATTTGTGAATCTCCTTCTCAAGCTAGATACATGAACTTCTGCATGGAGGTCCGATTTGAAATTAGGAAAAAAATACTTATAACTTAACTAGTGTTATTTTTAGAGACATGATAATTTGCATGTCTATTCCATTTGATCTACAGATTATGCCTAAATGATATCAACTCCGTGAAAGGTTGTTAATAAACTAATTACAAATTTGAAAATATCATACTGAGTAAGGCTTTAAATTAAAGATCTTGGCGTCCTGGTTTATAATATGTACCGTAGGCTGGTCTATTGCATACATTAAAAGATTATATTTACAAAACATCAATTCTTTCCAGCCAAGTTTTAATTTTCGTTGAGGTCCAAGATATTCTAAAACTAAAATCAACCCTATCAAAAGTAATCAAGAAACGTTGATCAATCAATTATTTTTAATTAAGAAATGCAAATTAAATTTAATAGTGTTAAATTTTAAGTTCTTTACTTCCTAATTATTAATATGTGTAGTGATTGATATGAAAATCATTTTCGGAGTTTAATTGGGAAGTGCATTGCACTTGATTTAAATTTTAAATAGTTATTCATCTTTTTAATTATAATTCATTAAATATTGTATACATTTATGTGTGTATTGATATTACATATCCTGATATGATAATATTATATTGACATAGAATACTAATGATACTATACCTATTACTACTTCAACGTTATGCTCATCCATCATTTCGGCTACTAGACCAACGTCACCAACTGCACCCCATTGAATGGCCAGAGCAGGCAACCCATCAGCTACCCTCTGTTCACAAATCCTTTCCATAATGGAGTTGGCCATGCCATAATTTGTCTGGCCTGCATTTCCCCTTCCACAGCTCACACTTGAAAAAATAACAAACACTTCCAACTCTGGACAAAGTAGTCTTGTTAACCGATCCAAGTGCCTTGTAGCCACCGCTTTTGGGCCCAGAGAAGTTTTGAAATCATTTTCTGTTTGATTTTCAAAAATAGCATCTTTAAGGATCTAAAAGATATATATTATCTTAGCATCTTGAAGATCTAATATATTATTTCATTTAATAATTTTAAATGTGAAAAATGTAATTTCATGTTTTAGTGAACATAAATATGTATACATACTACTGCCAAATTGAATATGCCGGCTACTGGTGCCATCTTAGATGCTGTATTAATAATAGATTTAACTCCTTCTTCAGTTGTGATGTCATCTGTTAAAACCTGCACATCTACTCCATAAGATCTCCATAAATTGATTCTATACTCCTGATACCCATTGCTAATGCCTTTCCTCGATGTCAAAACTATTTTCTTTGCTTCCCTAAGAGTTAACCAATCAACCAACTCCAAACCAAATCCACCAAGCCCTCCTAAAACATAATGGAATTGAAAATATTTTTCTGAAATAAAAGTTACTGGTAATTTCTTTCTATGTAATATATTTAATATTTTATTACCAATGATTATGTAGGTTTTATCACATTTGCAGTAGAAACGAGGTGATGCTTCGATCATCACAGGTTCGTTGTTTGGTACCAAATCCTTTTGATCACTTCTCACATCGATTAATACTTTACCTATATGTTTACCAGTTGCCATATACCTGCATCAATAATAATATTTCTTCAGTTAAATAATTATTAATTATTGAATGGATAGGATTCAATAATAATAACTATTGATAATATAAATATTATACATTATAAATAATTATTGATAATTATTATAAATAAATATTGATATTATAAATAATTATTGAGAAATATTATCACAACATAATAATTATCAATAATTAATATATTATTAATCACTGAGAGTTATTATCACAATATAATAATTATCAATAATTAATATATTATTAATTATAAAATTGTATTAGGACATAATTGATATGATAAGACTAATTATCTGGTTTTTTAGGATTTCGCTGGCCTTTTCAAAACCATAAATCCTGGTTTTCCCTAGCGTGTGTACCCTGTCCACTTAGGTATTTGCAAGTCCACTGTCAAAGCTAGTGACATCAACTTTTATACAGGATTCCCATTTGAAATCAGGAAGACATGATCAATAGAAATTCCCATCACACATAATTAAGGATCACGAACTGATTAATTGCTTGGTATTTCAAAATAATACCTCTGAAGGAGGTTATTCATCCAAGTATTAACAAGTGCTTCTTTTCTCAACTGGCATATCTACAAGCACACCCCTTTTAGCCCACCGGTGCGTCTCGTGCCCAATTGTTGGACTTAATGACTCAGATGTCAGCGCGTCAATTACTAAACCTTCTCTATTATACTAATATTGTTTTTTTTAATACACTATACATTAAATTATCACATAAATAGATAATTTAAAATTTTAGAAACATAAGTCTGCTGTTGTTTTACCTAAATGCCGTTTCAATCTCAGGATGTTTAAACAAAGTATATGGAATAGGTTTGACACTGCCATTCGCAATGTATTCCACCATAATTTTATTAAGGAGCAGATTTTCCGGAGAACGGCGGGCCATGAACGCATCCAAAACGATTCCGTGGAAACTAGCCCCTTTAGAAAACAGTTCCATGCCTTAAAAAAGAAAACAAAGTTTGAAATTCTCAGAATACATATATAGACTATTCATTAATGAAATGTAAACATAGAAATGTGGTAATGTACTTGCACTATGTAACAGTGGCAAGGGATATTCAGAAATTCAGTACAAACCAGATTATGAGTTATATAAGTACATTTAGCTCATGAATAAAACAAAACGGACTTTATACTCATTGAATAGAAAATAATTATTTATATTTAATTCAAATTATTAAGTAACGGATTTTTTCCCATCACCTTATTAGTCAGTTTAGTCTAGTCACGTATAATGTATATCATTATGCTTGTTTATTCGATTATATAATTTCTATAAAATAACAAAACCTGTATATAATGTAGTGATGCTACAGGAAATACAAAATAATTTGTAAATAGATTCACCTGAGGATCTATAATTGTATATAATTGTCTGTAAGTTAAAAAGGGGCCATGAAGAAAAAAAACCAAAAAAAAAAACCGGATTTTTTCACCTTGAAAAATAGATTATTAGCTCGTACAACTTTGATCGATTTCCTACAATTTTGACATTTTTCTGTTGTTGTAGATACAAGTGATTTATTTAATTTATTTATAGACCAGCAGTATATACAAGTGTTTTTTTCAGAATCATTTTATTGATATTTGAGATCGGATGGTTATCCGGTCAGGCTTTTGTTCAAACCCAACCACTTTCTGTAGTATTTAATTGTTGACTAGTTTTTGTTTACTCATATTAATATATACATTTAAAAAACATCATATATAACAAACGTAAAGAAAATTGCAAAAGAAAAGTTATTGGATTTGCTGGCAAGTAATTTTATCAAGTATATTACATCATACCTAATGGGCTGTTGTTTGTTAAATCGTATTTTCCTATTTCCAAAAATCTGCCTCCCCTCGCTAGACATCTGACGGAGGCCAACAGCTTCTCCTCTGCCAATGAGTTGAGCACCAAGTCAACTCCCCGGCCGTTTGTTTCACGCATAACCAGCTGCTCAAAGGATGTGTCTCTTGAGTTCCCAATGTTTCTATCTGCTATCTGTATAAAATCAAAATAATATAATAAACTAATAGATCGTATGGATATGTTTAAATTTTAAATAACATTATAAAATAAATCTATGATATCATGAAGAGTGTTGCCATCATAGTTGGTAGATTGGCGCTAGGCTTTTTACTGATCCATCTTTATTTTGGTTTCCAAAACTGGATTCACTATATCATTTCATTTCGCTAAAAGTAATTACTCATTTTCACACAGTCTCGCGAGAGTGTGCACCGACCATCGGCCTCATATGCATCCTTTAGGGGGAACTATTAAACAGAAATCTTTAGTTAGTAGACAGGGAATCCATCTACCAGACCATAGAGCTAACAAATTGCATCGTATAATGATTAATTGTTGCAATTACTAACTTGATAATTTAATGCTAATATATACATATGAACTTCTTTATTGTGATCAAATTACAATCTGCCTTATTGGGCAATAAGTAATTAAGATAAATGTTCTCATTCTCACCATAATTTAATACTAAACATGTTAGCTATTTTTTCTTGTGTATTTATTATTTTACCTCCGGAAACTGCTCTCTGATGTAATCACGCTTTTCCTGCGTGCCGACTGTTGTGAAAATCGTGCATCCTTTGGACAAGGCGATATTTATAGCAGCCTGGCCTACCCCTCCTGTCCCAGAATGGATCAAAATTGAATCTCCTTTTCTTATCCTCCCTCTTAATATTAGAGCATACAACACCTAGAAATTTTTGATTAAAATATGAAATATTGATTAAAAAAAATGAACATTAATATTGCCAAGGTCACAGGAATAGGATCTCATTTTTTTTTTTTTGCAGCTTACTAGGAAATTCCACAACGGTCGGGAAAATGGCTCAAAAGTCTGAAAATGTTTAAGGTGTATTATACATTACCGAAAATGTGTTGATTATGTGTTGGCTCAATAAAACAACAGGATGTATGCAAACAAAAAATTGACGTGAAATATCCAGTTCCACTAAAATTTGAGGAAAAACTAATTGAGTCCCACAAAATGAGAAACAATGAACATTTTTTTTAAAATTAATGGAATAAAAAATTACTGATCTTTGGATCAACTAGCTATTATAGTTATGGTAGCAGGTGCACCCAAGTTCAAGTTTCTTTTTCAATATTTATACATATATTTATATTCAATTTATATTCCATATTCCCAATTCCACTTGAAACTGTCATATAAAATGTATAATTGCCGAATCCAAAGGGAGATTATTTATTATTTATGATATGGAGAAATTCCTTTTCATCTGTTTTTTTGCTGTTGTCTGTACGCAAAAAATCGTACAGTCAACAAGAAATTTTATTCTGCGACTCCTTGATTTCATGATCATATTCCAGTTCTCTTGCACTCTGAGGAATGTTGAATATAGAACGTGGAATATACGTATCTGTCTTTTGCTAACTCCTGCCTCCTATGATAATCAATACCTCTGTTCTGCAATTACTCAACTTATAACCTAAACGAATTTGTCCCAGGTCCTATATTCAGCATTCCTAATAGAGAATGATAACAGGAATATGATCATGGAATATCTGAAAAGCTGTTTCAGAATAAACTTTGTCAATGTCAATGTACTTAATATAATTTCATGATATTGTACTGGGAGCAATAATCATATTTTGAAAACAGGTAATGAATTCCTAGGTTACCTCCTAAGAGGGAGGCCACGTTTATGGTTTAGCTCTACTTGGTGAAATGAATGAAATAAAAATAAACTTTACTCTAGGACTAAGTCCTATGTACTCGGTAAAAATAAAAATATTTTAAACAACAAATGATAGATTTGACTAATGTAGTTTTATGAGCCATAGATCGATTGGCTTAAACGTGTTATAAGCTCACAGTTGCATATACTACAGGCACACTAGCTCCTTGTTCTAAACTCCATCCATCTGGAATCTTCCAAGAAAATAATGGATCTGGTTGGATAATAGTTGAAAGTCCACCATTAGGTAGCATTGCCATTACACGATTTCCATGAATGTCAAAACCGCTGCATTCCAAACCAATCACACAATCCTGGGAAAAAAAAAAAAAAAATAATTATTTAGTTTATTGTTTAGCTGCAGTAAATTTAAAAGTGTATAATGCTTTGCAGTTTTACGAAACAATTCCTTATTGAACTATTTAACGTTATTAAACTACTAAAAATTGTCAAATCTAAAGTATAAATAGTAATTACTAGTTGAGGTCTGTAACCATAGTGTGAGTATTAATAATTATTAATGAACGAAAATAAATCGTGACACAGCAGGGATTCAAACACGGGACCTGCTGGTTTTCTGTCAGGATCGCTGACAACTGTAATAGACATACAATCAAGATCTTATAAACCTTATGCAAATCTATCCGTTCATTAAAATACTATGGTTAACTCCTAATCTAGTAAGACTCATTCATGTCGTCTAAAGGGGTGGTGGGCTCACATTCTATTGTAAATTGCTAAGTATGTCTTAGTATCTGGGAAATGGCCATCTTTACCACTTATCTCCTGGGCATCTAAGGCTCTCTTCCGCTCCCTGGTCAGGAAAACACATAGTGAAACGATAGTTGTTGTAGCGACCGCTAAATACATAAGATAAATCACCCTCTACTCTATTGTATATATGTATTGTAAATTTAAACAAATGTAAAAGATATTACGAAACCACAAAGTCATATAATTATAAATATGGTTGTAGCGACCGCTAACTACATAGGATAAAGCACCCTGTATTCTATTGTATATATGTATTGTAAATTAATTTAAATAAATGTAAATAACATTACCAAACCATAAATGATTGTAAATGTTGTAAACAATAAAGACGCACCTGCGAGCCAATTAGTTATATGAGCTGGGGCACCCGCTCTCGTAGCAGGTACTAAGCGACCCAAACCACCAGGCCTGCCGAGAGGGCTGGGGACCCTTACCAGGGTCAGGTATCAGAGACTTTAAGGCCACCAACTGGCAGAGAACAAAGGCCATTACATACTTAACTGGCATTGGGTACAATAAAACCGAAGCTGATTGGCTACTGACGAAGCCAGCTGGGTATTTAAGACTGGCGGTTTGGTCCTGTAATTTATTCTCCTGACGAATGGATGACTGATGGCTTGTGGCTGCGCTGATGCTCAAAACTTGACCTTCTCATTTATGAAAACCTGTGCATCTCTCTCTCCTCACCTCGCTATGTTTTAGTCCGGCGTTGTCAAACCCACAACCTTTCTAGTGGGAGTCTCTGCCTTCGTTTCGTTAAATCTAGCACCTCCTTGGGAGAGACCTCTCCCTAGTGGACAACGGTTGTCGTAGCCCTACACACTTACCAAGCAGTGTTCCCCACGGCGATCCAGTCTTCCTCACTCCGGTTCACACTCGCATTTAGGATCCGCACGGATTTCGCCTACCCTCAGATACCGAGTGTGAATTTGTGGCCATTCCAAGACCACACTAACTACCTACCCTATACCTCTTCTCCTGAACATAATGCATTGCCGGGGCACATACCTATCAAATATGGAATCAGATAGAAAGGCCGCCATGAAACGATTGTCCAGGTCATAAACGTAATCAACCCTCACTTCGTCACCAGGGCTGGGGTAACTAGGCAACCCCCTCGTGACGACCCGACAACTGGTGACCCCGACGTGATCGAGAAGTAGAAGAAATCATTTCTTATGATGGCCGACCCACTACCCCTGTCCAACAATGGTAAACAATAAACTACGTAGTTGCAGACGAGTTCAGAGGCAGTAAGGGGTTTCTAGTATCTAGCCCTATACCTGGGGGGGGGGGCTGGGTCCTGTTCGGGGACCTTCAAGCCTTATCCAGGCATGCAGTGCGATTGGCTGCTTTGGGCTATATATACCCCCTAGTTTTAGCTGATAATTTAGATGCATTCAATGCAGTAAAAGGAGAAAGCCTCATTTGTAAAATTGTAATCAATTTAAAAAATAATTACCTAAGGGGTTTAGAAAAAATAAATAAACCGATTATTAATTCAAGCTATGTCTCGGCTCGCCTCTGGAATGGTACTTGCAGCTCCACTGATGTTTCAAGATTTGGCCTTCTCATTTATGAAAACCTCTACACTTTTATCCTAGCCTTGCTATGTTTTAGCCCGGCTTGTCAGACCCTACACCTTCCTAGTGGGATTCTCTGCCATTGTTGTATTTATGGTTTATAAATTAAGTCTCCTGTCATTAATATAACTTTATTATATAGTCAAGTTTGCGAGCGTTCAAAATTTCCATTTTCTTTAGATTACCAACAGTAAGATCATTTATTCTTTTAATTAAGTTTAATTTAACACAACCATCCAACCACAGTAAGGGTTTTTTTTATTATTGTTTGCATCATCCACTACAACAAAACTATGTTGGCAATTCCTCACTTATTGGCACTACATTTCAATTTAATAACTCCTAAAGATTTTAACTGATTGCCTCCAAATTCCTCCAACATTATTTGTCTATTATTACACATATTGTCAGTACTTACTCCAAATTTGAACAGACAGCTTATTGGCATCACATTAATCTCAGCTCCTGTATCAAGCTTGAACTCCAATTCCTTGTTATTAATATTTAAATTTTGTGACCACTGTAAAATATCAATTTTACTCAACTTGATTGGTGATGAAGGTTTGGCTATTTTAAAAACGTTTTGACTATCTACTGAAACGTTGACATATGACGCTGTAATTACTAAATATGAAAACTACTGAAAAGAAGAATGTGTTGTAGCGGAATAATGTTTAGCGGTTAGTCGTAACGTATTATCACTATAGCACTTATTCACGTATTTACTTTATTAAATAACTAGGATTTCACCTGACACCATGTTGTATTTATGGTTTATAAATTAAGTCTCCAGTCATTAATATAACTTTATTATACTTGTATAATCAAGTTTGCAAGCGTAACAACACTGTTCCATATTTTTTATTCATGGAGGTTCAACTGCTGTTACAAACAGTGTTACTACAGCATTTGTCTCGCTAAAACTAGCACATCCTTGGATGAGATCTCTCCCAAGCGGACGACGGTATCTGGGGCCTTACAAACTTTACCTAGTAGCTTCTCCCCCAGCGATCCAGTCTGCCTCTCTCTAGTTCACACTCGCCTGAAAATAGTACACTGTCGGGGCACATACCTATCAGATATGGAGTCAGATAGCTCATTAGTAAGAACCGTCATCAAGCTATCATCCAGGACATAGACTATTCAATTCTCACGCCGTCAACAGAGGTGGGGCAAATGGGCCACTCTTGTGACGACCCCGATAGTGGTAAGAAAAAATTCTTCGACAAGCCCACTTGAGATTATTATTACTCTTCAACTTATAATACGAAAATTGTCTCATTTTTGGAGTTTGTGCTCCTGTCAAGAATTTGAATTAATTACCTGGTTTTTCCTCTCTTTTACGACTACTTCAGCAGCTAATTTTCCAGTTGCTAACATAATATCCCTGAAGTTTAGAGCAGCATAATGGACGAATATCAGACCTGGTGTTCTAGAAATGGTAATGTTTTTATAATAAAAATACATTTAAGTTAGCTAGAAGCTATTTGTAAATAAAAGTAATTACTTAAGATCTGTAATATGTCCTTGGATCCAGGTCAAGCTTGAAAGATCTCCTCGAACAAGGACATTGGCATATGCATGACTGCAGAGATTCTTGGGCTTTTCGTCGACTTTTAGATGCCTATAAGTACCCCATTGTCCGTTTTTATAGACGTTTACAGCTAAATCAAGATTAAGCTGTTCTTTATAAAAATTGTCTTCAAGCTCGAATTGAGGAGCCTTTCTGTCCATCAGCAACACACATCTGAAACATTAAATAAAACTGATATCATTATTTTCATTTAAGTTTATTCAAGTCACTTCTTATCATTTAGGAGCATTATTAAAATTCGTCTAAAATGAAGATTAAATATGTAGAGCCAAAAACAGAAAATAATTTCTGAGTCCAAAAAGAGAGGTTCTCCTTTCAATCGTTTATTGTCTGTTATTTATCTACCTATGTGTGTTCTAGGAAAGTGATTTAGAAAATGTTTCAATACAAGTTCAAAAGGGTTTGGTAGAAATAAAATGACCGGTACTTAAGTAAAAAGTTGAGTATGTTTAACAAGCCTATAAGATTCCTAGAGCTCAGATGGTACATTAGATTTAATGTTCTGTTTATTCCCTTGTAGTTTAAGAAACATTAAAGAGGTAATAAAAATTGAATTTCAAAAAAATTCAAATCACAAAGTTTTGAGAACCCAACAACAAAATTGGTGTATTGATTGTTGTTAGTTGTAATAATTTAGAACTTTTGTAGGATTGAACCTACAAACATAAACGAAAAAGATAAGAGGTATTCTTGAAATAAACATTCAAAATAAAAGCCTGTATAGTTTATTCAAGCAATAATACCTAAGTAATTTTACTGTCATTATTTTAATTTTATTTATCGAATTGAATTTTTACTATCTACTAAATTTAATTTTTAAATATATATTTATAAACTAAAGAAAGTAGGCAAGAAATGGAAAAAGTATATCATGAAACGGAACTTGGCCTGAGTTTCTCAAACACATAATAAATTATTGTGAAAAAGCAATCCAATAAGCTTAAAAAGCAATTTTGAACAAAATGCTTCATTTCATTTGTCAGGCAATCAACATTTGGTTTAAAAAAAATATAAACTTTCATCTAAAACACTATATAGAAAACGTTTTACTAAAATACTATTAAAAATCGAAGCGATGTTAAAAAGTGCCGATTATTAAAGGCCTTACGTTCCATGAAGAAAAACCAATCTGCTTAGAGGCACATGCACTCGCGAAGTGGCATAGAATCGATTCTAAGTTGTTCTTTTTACCCAGATTGTTTGTCATTTTTATTTTAAATCATGTCATTCTATTCATCAACGAGCTTTATTTTAATGGAAAGATAATTGTTTGATTTCGAAAGGAATAATTTGATTGAAGAACTGAAAACATTTTTTGTTCCTCGTTAATTATTGGAGGGACATAGCCAATATTCCCCGATAAAGTTAATTCGATTACAATATGTCAGTCATAATCTCTACACAATTCAGGTCAAAGAAAGTAAGCTGCTGTAGATGTGTGTATAGTCAAATTGCTTGGAACAGTTTACATTGATTGGTGATATATAGTTACAGTAGAAGAGGGCATATATCCGTGGGAACCAACCTGGCTTTAGCTCCATCCCCTTCTCTCCTCAGGCAGTTAACGAACCCAAGAACTCCACTGTTTTCTCCATCCTGCGCGTAACAAATGACTCTTGAACACTCTTTGGTTTTGATCGCATTTTGAGCTGGAGTCATCCAGCTGTACTCAGTATCAGAAACATGACATACTTGGGTCATACCATTTTCAGCTTTCTTTGTCTGTAAAATAATTATACACATTATATATACAACAATGACTATGTTTTCGATTGAAGAATATAATTAGTCTTAATACAATTAAATAAGCTATTATAACAAGTATAAAAAGTTTCTTCATACTAGAGGAAGCTTGTATTCTCAAATGGTTTCTATATGTTGTACTAGTTAGTTACCTTTCTCAATAGCATCAACCTGCCAGATTCGAGAGCATGCGATGACAAAACAGTTACTTTATCGCTTTCCACTTTGCCGTCTCCTTCCTCTCTTGCCATTATGTAGCCCTCGGGTTTAATGGCATTTAAGCAATCTTCTATGCTCTGGAAAGAAGACAAACCACTATTTGTAGCAGCCATTTATCAATTGTCAATAACAAGTATTTTACATGTAAATATTTATTATACATACTATATCTTGTGAGCCTTCAAATAAATTATTTACAATTAAAATCAGGGCTGATTGGTCAGTGTTTAGTTTTTTATCTTCTATTATCACTCCTGGAGGTAAAGCCTCTTCATAGACGTTAGGGTTTGCCAGCACTGTAATGTCGGTCTGCAAGAAGAATATTGTATTTTTACTAATAATAACCTGCTACACTAAAAATATATAATTATTGTGGTTTTGAGCGGCACAGTACCTGTATTAGAGGTAGATCAGAAAGCAAGTCGGCCACAGTCGGTGCTAAGATTCCATTTTCCTTGGTTTTCCTAAATAGTTCCACGGCTTTTACATTAATAGTGTTTTGTTCATTTTCTATGATTATTTGTAGAAACATTCTAAGGATTTGACTTAGATCATACACCTATAGGTAAAAGATATATTTTCAGTTACATAAGCATTCCAGTAATATAAAGGCAGACGTCTTTTGAGATTACTGATTAAATTTAGAATATTAATTGTTGCCAACATGGCGACGGTAGAGACAGCTATTTTATTATAAGCCTTGAAGATGATAATAGACTAGAGGTGAAATAACTATCCTGAACAATAGGCACATTGAAGCATTTGAGAAGTAGGAAATGTAAAGCTAAAAAAACAAAAAAACAAGGAACTGAAGAAACTTATCTAAATAACAAACTTACGTATACTCAAGTTTTTGTGCATGCGCTGTTGTTGATAACACCCATATATTACAGCTTTTCATATTTACACCAATTACTACAGTTCATAGAGTTTCTTTACGCTTTAAAACTGTCGCACAGGCAACTCATGTGAGCTGGTCACGAGGGAGCGCTCAATAAGTGAGTAATTACTTAATATACTCCCTCAGTGTGTGTTTTAGAATATAACACACATAGAAGTCGGGCATATTGCACAGTCCCTGACTGGATTCTAGATAAGTAGACGCAGTAGACAATATCGATAGTGGGGTGGTATTAGCCGACTGGTATCGTCTACGGCTCCAGTGTTACTACTGTGAGTTCGAATCTCACCATACGTACGTATTTTTTTATTGAAATAAAAATTAAATTACAAAATAATATATATTTAAAATTATTATGCATTGAGATTTTATCAACAGCTAATGTCTGAGAATAAAAAAAAAAGAGCAAGGTCTTTATTAGAGCCAACTCTGACAACATCGCCTGTAAAGCGAAAACCTAGAAGATCAAATAAGAACGTTTCAATAAATTCATCTGCCGCCAGCTCGATGGAAGACCTTCCACCACTTGCCAGTACTTCAAAAGAAGAAACAGTAGCCGAATCTCCATTCTTCACGCCTAATAGCTTCGAGGTACTAAGAAATAGCCAACCTGACGACATGGAAGTTATCAAAACACCCACACAGCCCAAGCCGCATGCTATATTCGTAAGGAATATTAGCAATTTTAAATTATTATGCTCACAAATGAGCAAAATTGTAGGTACCAGATAATATACGTGCCTCAATTGCTCTCGGGATACGAAAATTTCCACAGACACTCCCGATACTTATCGAGCGATCATCAAGTATTAGGAAGAAACTAAATCCGCCTTCCATACCAGTTGAAGCAGGAAAGATCGTTCCGAGTAGTGATCATAAATCTGCACCCGACCACACCAGCAGATGAAATTGAAGACGAACTATCAGCTCTGGGATTCAAAGTTTGCCAAATAACCAACGTTTTACGTGAGGACAGGCAACAAGACCAATCTACCAAAACGGCGTTACCGTTATTCTTTGTAGATCTCAAGCGGACAACTAGCGTTGAGAAAATATACGACTTAACATACCTGTATTACGCAAGAATACAGGTCGAAAAACCTTACCCTAAACGAGACATCGTCCAATGCCATAATTGCCAGGCAGTGTAGTGGGCAGCACAAAAGAGAATTGTGCAAAAATCCCCTGAAATCGCCAGCTGTATGCGTGCTCTGCCAGCAAGACCATCCGGCATAACTACAAGGGCTGCGATGCTTATACCATTCTGAAGTCCAGGAGCGCCGTCGTCGGCAAGAAGAAGATAAGCCAGTCACAGGTAGCTCAAGAAGCGCCCCAGCCAGAAATTTTAGGCCTTCAGTCTCTTTTGCTGATGCCGTTCGGAACAAAGAGCAGTCACAGGCACTGATCACTACTCGTCCGCAAGTTTCTCTACCACAGCATTCCGCTCATCCCGTCAACCAGCGAACCCTATCCCATCCTCAACCACACATCTCGCCTATTCCTCCACCTTCAAGCTCTTCAGATCTCACTGGCCTATTAACATCATTCCTTACAGAGTTCAGAACCCTAATAACCCCTCTCATTTCCCTCCTAACAAATCTTGTCTCCTACCTTATCCCCGTTAAACAAAACCCATAAGTGGATCCTTCTGACTCCTTATCTATTCTCCTTTGGAAAGCAAACGGTGTTCGCACCCACACTAACAAACTGACAGCACTACTCCACGACAAAAACATCGACGTAGCTCTCATTACTGAAACAAGACTAACGAGTAAACGACCTGGACGACGGAATGTGAATGGTGCTCACACCCACACAAACGAATTGGCAGCACTACTCCACAACATTGACATAGCTCTCAATGCTGAAACCACAGTAAATAAAATTTATAACTTGACAGTACCAGACTTATCGAACTGATTAACCAGATAAAATAGCAAATACAGGTACCACTGTCATTGCCCATAATACTACACTCCATCGGGCATCGTTTCCTTTTGGTTGGGGACTTTTATGCGAAGCCCCATTGGGGATCAAGATCCACGAATACACGAGGACGTGCTCCGCTTTCTGCACTCACACGGAAACATTGCTCCATTATCACTCACACAGCCACCTATTGGCCATCTGATCCCAACCAAAATCCTTATCTCCTTGACTTCTTTTTCTACACTAACTTAGGAACACTAAACTATTCACTTACGCGCCTCGATGACCTCTCCTCTGATCATAGTCCTTTACTATTAAACATTTCCCAAAGACCACTTTACAAACTGCCTCCTCCTTCATATATTAGGGGCCCAGTTGACTGGGACCACTTCCGCCAGCTTCTTACAGAGCCCGTAGACCGCAAATTGTCCCTGAAAACATCCCAAGACCTAGACGATGCAGTGCATTCTTTCACTACTCTGGTCCAGAGGTGGGCTTGGGAGGCATCGTCACCCAAAATAAATCCTTGTGGAATGTAACCAAAAAAATCCTAAAGTATCATCCTGTTTCACACCCACTCCGTCATGATGATGTGTCCTGGGCGGCTTCAGAAGGGGATAGGTCGGAGGTATTCGCTCTGCATCTTACCCATACTTTCACACCTCACCTTTCTCATCAAACCCATACTTACAGCACAACTGTGGAAGATTTCCTCACTTCACCTATTACTCTCTCCCTTCCGCCAAAAGCCGTTAATCCCTCTGAGGTTAAATACCTTCTGAAAAACTTACCTCACCGAAAATCCCCTGGATATGATCTTCTTACTCCTCAAATTCTCAAACAACTTCCTCCTAAAGCCATAATCTTTCTAACTTACATCTATGATTGCATTATCCGAACGACGCACTTTCCTCTCCTCTGGAAACATTCCATTATTGTCCTATTCGCCAAACCCGGTAAACCACCCAATGACCCCTCATCTTACCGTCCAATAAGCCTACTCCCTATCCTCTCAAAAATATTTGAGAAACTTCTACTAAAACGTCTACTTCCAATTATTGAATCCAAAAACCTTTTTCCCACACACCAGTTTGGTTTCCGCCAACGGCATTCTACTGCTCAACAGGGCCTTCGCGTTGTTGATCACATATCCTCAGCCCTTGAAACCAAACAGTATTGCACTGCTGCCTTTCTCGATATAGCTCAAGCTTTTGACAGGGTTTGGCACGCAGGTTTTCTCTACAAGCTCAAAAGATAATAACCACAGACCCTTTTCCTAATCCTACAGTCCTACCGTTCAAACCGCTTCTTTCAAGTCCGCTGTGGTTTAGAATATTCAAACTACTATCCTATAAATGCAGGAGTTCCACAGGGCAGTGTCCTGGGCCCCATCCTCTACAACCTATACACCGCTGATGTCCCCTCTACTTCCAATACCTTCTTGGCCACATTTGCAGATGACACTGCAGTCTTGTCATCTAACCCAGACCCCGACATAGCATCCCATAACCTTCAAAAACACCTTAACGAGATCGAGTATTGGTGCAACCAATGGCGGATCAAAGTTAATGAAGCAAAATGTTCCCACATTACCTTCACACTTTGTCGCAAGTCTTGTCGACTAGTTTATTTTAATTCTTTTCCTCTTCCTGTATCTGAGACATTACGGTACTTATGCTTCCATCTCGACAAACGACTGACCTGGAACCCACATACGAGACTAAAAAGACAAGAACTAAACAGACGCTTTGGACAACTGTGCATACTACTTCAAAGGACATCCCATATCTCAATAGAAAATAAATTACTAAGCTACAAAGTTATACCTCAGCCAATCTGGACATACGGAATAAAGCGTATCCAATACTTCCAATCAAAAGTCCTGAGAACAATAGTAAATGCACCTTATTGTCAGCAACAAAACCCTTCAATGTTAATATACCCTTTATTCCTGAACTCATCCCTTCCAATTTCATGGAATTCCACAGTAAACTATCCAACCACACTAATACCCTAAGCACAGTCATTACACTGCACCACTCATCTCTCTAATCTTGTTTGGAGACTAAAGCGGCCTGGTATAATATAAGACAGTGCGAGTCCTGGGAATGGCCAGTTTCTCCAATCATGTTCCGAGCGTCTGTGGCTCTGGCGCTATTGGCTATTATCCTCCGGCTCGTATACTGTGACGCGGCTGATGGAGGAGGGACTTCCTAAGACTCCGTTTCCTCTTTCGCATGCGACGGAGGTGACAACTAAGTGGATTTGGGAGCTCTCTGGGCTTTTGTAAATACTGTATGAATGTATGAACGAGTTAATGAAAATTGTAAATATGGCATGAATGAGAACATTTATCACAATTACTTATTGCCCAATAAGGCAGATTGTAATTTTATCACAATGAAGAATTTTCTTTCTTAATTGCATTCTATGTTGTCTGGGCTACTAATGCAGAAAAGGTAGCAGTGCATTCCTAACCATAAATGGGTGTTGACATCTTTAATTTTATGCCGTACTTACCATGAAAGAAAACTAATTATATTTGTATGACTTCATTATAAGTAATTAATGATTGTCATTTGATAATGGTCTATGAGGTTAGCAGTATTTGTCCATTGTTCTAAGGAATCATGTGGAACATTAAGATAAAATTTCATATCTCTAGGTCAATGAGGGGACTTTACCTCACCAGTATACACTTGTACAGGGGTTCCGATCATCTGATCAAAGCATTGAGGTTTCTGGTCAGTTTGGGAAGAAAAAAGAAACGAAGTTTTTTATCACCTGAGTTAGCGTTTTATTTGGCACAAACTGATATTTTTCCAAAACAGCTTCAGCTAGATTTTTTTTCCTTGCGATTGCATTTGATTTTAATCCCCTAATTTCTATTCCTCCACATTTTATTAGATTTGCTTCTTGGAAGTAGTGAACAGCAACATCTAAATACAGAAAATGTACAATTGTATAAATTTGGTTAAATCAGATAGCAATAATGAGATAAAGAAGATATAGGCTGGTATTCTGAACATGACAAACACGTCAGTTACAAACTTTAACTTAGCTAATACTATTTAGGTAAGGCTAAACATTCTTAAGATAAGTTTATCAATCAAAACTGTTTAGTCAGAAACCTCACCTTTCTCCTCACCAGAAATGGATGATATCGCTTGCAAATGTTTCTTTCCATCAATGATTACTTGATCAAGGTATGTGGGCACAAAAAGACCACGTGTATCTTGGAAAGCAATAAGGATTTGGAGCATGTTATCCATAAAAGCAACCCAATTATTGTGCCACCTCACGGCAGCAACTTTGTCTGAAACAGTAGTTTTAGTTTATCATCCAGTGTAACTTATTCCCCAAAAAGCAAAACTCAATAATCTGTCTTGAAGGGAGTCCATTTCACAAAAAAATATTTATTTTGATTGGTAATGAATTTCTTACGAGCAATTGTAAATGTTCTTACGGAGATTTTTATTTGGAAATTCTATGGAGCAAAGTACTACCCTGGAAGCTTAGTGAAGAATGGTCGGAGTCATAAACCGTTACAAAAAAAAAAAAAAAGATTAAGCAGAGTTTCTTATAGAGGCATGACATTTCGCTAAAAATTTGTATTTGACACAGAGATATACTAGAAATGAAAGCGATCGCATAAAAATTATGCAAGGCCAATTATAAATCAATTACCTACAATTAAAAAATGATTAAAAATATTTTCCAATTATTTAATGTATGGAATAATAAACAGTGATAAATACCTTGACATTATGTGTAATAATATGTATTATGTGTTGTGTGTGACTTTGGTGGGCTATAATCAGAAAACGGGACCAAGAGTGTTGATTAAATCATTTTCTCGACTAGTATCTGGTCAACTATGAAATCTCCATTAATTAGTCTGGCCCGTACGAGTAAGCTGCCACAATTCACAGCATTGAACAGATCATTTGAAGTAGTTTTGGCCAAGTATGCCAAGTATTTTTCTCTCAATCCTTCAATAAGAAAGAGGTTTTTTGTAAAGGTCAGGTACCACTGTACTGTTGCTGACCATCTGTTTATTGTCGATTCCCCCTCTGAGGTAGGCATTATCCTTCCCTCTCCAATTTCCCAAACATCTTTTTAGGACCTCTTCTTTAAGTTGGGTCATAAACGTCACAAAAGTCAGTGAAAACGTTTTAGAGCCGATTAACAGTGTATATTTTCTCACTTAGTTTCTTTAGTAGGACATTATTCCAGTAAGCTGTAGTGCCAAACCCCCCCTTCCACCATCGATGTATGGCCCCCCTAATAAATCAATTTCAATTCTCAATTCATCTCATTTCTAGACTCCTTTGGACATCGTTTGCTGTGGGTTGAGAGTTTAACGCAGAGCGCCAACAATAGTGCTCAAGAACTTTGCTGTCTTCACTCACAAAAAAAATTTAATTCACTATCTCTCCTGACACAGACACCTATTGTCCATCTGTTCCCAGCCAAATTCCTGATCTCCTTGACTTCTTATTTTACAATACTTTAGGATAGTAACATAAAACTGTTAACATACTCGCCTCGATGACCCCTTCTCTGATCATAGCCCTATGATTCTAAACATTTCCCTTAGACTAATTCACAAACTGCTTTTTCCTTCATTTATTAGGGACTCAGTTGATTTGGACCACTTCCGCCAGTTTCTTACAGATTCTGTAGACCTCAAAGTGTCCCCGAAAACTTACCTAGACCATGCAATGCATTCTTTCACTACTCTGATCCTGAGATGGTCAGCTCGGGAGGCATTGTCAAACAACCTTCCACAGGATAGTGTCCTAGGTTCCATCCTCTGTGACGCGTGCCAGTGGGAGTCATTTCATTGGTCAGTTTCTCCAATCACATGTCCTGAACGTCTGCGGATCTTGCGCTCTTGGCCAGGCTCCACTTTCCTGTTTCAAGCTGCTTCCCACCCTCCGCTCATCCCCTACTGGTGGGGTCTTTTTGTATGTTGTTTAGAACACTCCATTGAACAATTGTACAAAAATTCAGAACTATATGATTTATTTTATTATATTTTTCAATTGTTCTTATAGGACTAGTAGCTCGTCGGTTGCATTCTGCACTCGATTATAAAAACTGATGGAATCGGCACAAGGATCATGTCTAGATTTATTCACTTTAAAAAAATAATGTTTACTTCATGATTGTCTTAAAAATAGTTTACTAAAAAATGTTAAATAAAACAAATGGGAAGGCTAATGATCGTTGGATTAGCTATTATCCGGGTCTGTGATGAGATGTTTTATTTTTCCAAATAAATACCTGGTAAATATGTCTGTATGTTTTATGACAGCTTTCGTAAAATGATTCAATCCATCATTGGAAAATGATCAAGTGCATTTCAAAGGTACATTCTGCGGTATCATAGTGTTTAACACTTTACATTACTTTATATGTATTTAATAGATACACTTCAGCTCTTAACTGGTGTAATTCAAGAATTGAAAATGAATACGTAAATCGTTTAAATAATAAAAACAGAATATTAAGGCTACTGATGGCTTGCTCAACTTATTACCTTTAACATTTAGCCCCATTACAGATCGGAACAAGCCTGAGTAATTGTAGCCCCTGAGCCGGAGTTCCTTGTAGATATCTTTGGAAGAGAGGGTGAAGGGTTTGTCATAGTGTGCGGGGGCATGGAAGGGGGACATCTCGTAAGCGACGTCCTCCGGAACGTAGACCCTGCCAGAGACAACGGCAGCACCTCGTTCGACGATCTCGAAGTTGCCACTCACTTTCTGAATGATGACTGTGAAATCCACTTGACCTAAGAAGTTTTAAATACGCCCATTAGATCCTTTTCAATTAGCACTCAGTGGAATAAGTATAAGTATCTTACCGTCTTTCGTCATGTTGGTCGCTCTGAGGAAGCGGACGTTTTCAAAAACGACTGGTACTTCTACGTGATGGTCACCTTTCATCAGGGCTAGCGTCTCCCACACTAATGCCTGGCGATAAAAATAGTTGGTTACTGACTTTGTTCTTTGTACTTTGTATCGATTAGTCATTAAATTTGAATTATTTTATTCTAACCAGATATGCTGTAGCTGGATATAAATTTCTGCCATCAACCATATGACCGGAAATATACTGCGATTCGTCGTCCGTTAGAGATACGGAGAATGCCATTTCTCCAGATCCAATTTTCTTCTGCTTTTCGTATGATACTACATACCAGGTCTTTTCGTGGTTCCAGCGAACCAATGGAGCGATCATAGCTGTAGCTCGTGATACTGGGTAACTCACTTTAGGGTACAGTTTAGACAGGTCCGTATCCATCCCGGCTATATACAACCTGCAAATATTCATCTCTTATGCACATATTTTAATGTACAAAATGAACTTCATCGTGAAATGACAAAGCAATAGACGTGTCGTTTACTCTTTTCGAGGTGTGATATAAAATTACTAATGACTAAGGAAAACAACTACAAACACAACCATCAATAGCTTTAAACATATTTCATCAGTTTTTTAAATTAAAAACTCACTAATATATTGAAAGAACTGTGGTTGCTCAATTGATTTGTAAATACATTAAAGATTAATTTTCATTATTTTGCTATTTTTTATCGATGTAAAGTTTGGTTAACAAACTGTTGGTATTGTTGGACACCCTGGGAATTACATGACATGATATTAGGAAATCGGGTTGCACATGTGTTAAAGGTTGTAGGTAGTTGCATTATATTTCTTTTATATTTAGAATATTTTTACCTATCAAACCTTTTCCTTCCATTGACAATTTTATTTATCTTTATTTTATATTATGATTAAGTCTTAGTTTTAGTATTAGGTTGTATATTTACAGTCTAACGTATCTTTAAGTATTTTCGTTTCTAATTGCTGTATGTGAATTGAACATATTTTCCTGTTGCTTGAAGGAACAGCTATCGCCATGAGGTTATTATGGAGCTAATATTTTATAGCTAAGGGGTTTCCTTTCATTTACTTATTTCACCATTAATATTCAAAATTAAGGCTAAATATAGCCAAGCGTTCAACAACTAAACTTGAAGAATATTTTCTGCCAATACCTTAGGTTATAGTTTCTTCTACCAATTATGATCTAAATTTAAAAATTTTAAATATAGAAAAATGTAAACGTGCCAATGAGCGTGCAACGTGAAGGAAAAGTAATAAGGACTGTATTGAAGCAATGGACGCTTGATCACAGATTAAAATTGAGCAAAGTTTCCTTAATATTGACTATAAACAATATTATTAATGTTTTAAGCACGTTAATTATTAAAAACTTCACTTGCCTTCCTATAGTGATTAAGAAAGATGAACAGCTGTCACATCCACTGTTGTCCATTATTTCCAGCATGCAGTAATCTAAATTGTCGTCAATTCCTTTTTGCCCCATATTCACAATGAGAAAATCCTCAGCTAGAATATTTTCGTCAATATCTATGTTAGCATTCGAGATCAATGTTTCATACATGTATGCAGCATTACATCGATCAATTTCATCGGACGCGTTTAGCCACTTATGACTCATACATTTCCCATGGGTGATTATCTGAAAATAAAAAAGAACGGTTATTACGATGAACAAAAAATTTGGTTTCTTTTGAATACAGATGGCACGGGTTTTAAAACAATGATAGATAGATAGGACAAATTACAATAAGTCTGTTGCCCTAAAGATGGCTCTCATGGTCCACTTGCACCAGGAACCTCCACCTCCAGCGATTCCCACAAGTGCCAACCACCTAATTTGACCTTCTAATTTTTCCTGAGATTATGTCAAGTTCATCCCCAATCCTTTTAATCCACATGGAGTCTCACCTTTCCTCAGATCATGAGAAAATCTTCACTGTAAAATTGACTGTAGAGAAATACTTCCAGTGTTTTGTTCCAAGTAGCAGTCAATCAATAAGTCAACCAAGTAGCAGTACCGATACGATCAATTTTCTGAAGCAAGGTAGTTTGGTGTTCCTAAACATGCCCATTCTCACTACGGTTGTAGATGACTCAAGTAGAAGTTTTTCTACTTGTATAAAACATCACAGCTAATACGTCTGTCCCATTTGGACTCCTAAAAATCCACGGGTTCCTAAATATTAACAGGAATCGACGCATTGTATCACTGCTCTATTATAGACAATGTCCTCTTGAATATCCATTTAATCCAGCCTACACTACTTTGATATTTTCCAGTCCAAAATTGGAATTAGGTTTTTGTAAACAATACTCCCGGTGTGCTTTTCTTGTACGTGAATATGGTAGACAGTAGAGAAATTAGTTGGACAGCCTTCTGGAAATAAAAAGAGTTGGGTTTTCAATAACGTACTTAACACAGATACTGAGTACAATTTTATTCAACATCACATTGATTAACCTTGATTACTACATATATCAGGAGTAGGTTACATCAGTGGTTACATATCAGATTTACAGCAGTTTCTCCATCACAAAAAAAAAAATACGAATCAAGTTACAAACATAATAAAAAGTTAAATAGAATATATATATTGTAACATTCATGATATTTGAGAATATCATGGCCTGCAACCCTTCCAGCTGGTAAGCACCGTCCCTTTGTGCTCTTAGGAGTGGGGATGAGATGAAGGGCGAGTCTTAGGCAGTCTTAGCTAAGAGCCAGAGAGCAAAGCAAGAGCAAGACCCCGACTTGGCGGTATCCAACAGAAGAAGAAGAAGAAGAAGAAGAGATCAACAGTAACGTTGATTGGATTAAACGGAGATCATCGATTGGGTGATATAGATATTGTTCTTTTATTATTATGGATCCATTAAAAAGAGATTGAGCTCAATTTTCATTTTTTTTATATAACTAATTAGTAGTAACTATCCTTGTTCAAAAGGAATTGAATATTTTTTTTATATAATTAATGTCAGCACTATTTATAATTATAATTATTTGTTATAACCATTTTATTTGTATATATTTCACAATTCCCAGTTTCTCAATTTATTAATAACTATAACATTAGCCTTGAGATCGGGCGATTCAATCGGGATAATTTCCTATGTCGAAGACATAAAAACAAGTTGAATTAAAGATCTCATGACGGACCTACCAAATTAGTTAAGGTCAATTGATCTAATAAATTAGAAAAATAAAATGGTAAAAAATGAGGTAGGTTTCAATGGGGGCCGTTCCGGGATTAACTTCAAAAATTCTAAAGAAACCAAAGGAATTGTGAGGTATTGCATGTTAGAATAATAACTAGAACTAACCAATAACAAATTATATTTTCCTATAATTTTACATTTGTTACACAAACACAGACACAAATGACGAACACAAACATGTCCGGGTCAGACTCAGGTACAGGGGTTGGGTCAAACCCAGCCTCTAAACGAGACCCCTCAGCCCCCGACCCCGAACCCACGATAAATCATTCCAAGATGTTACAACTAATCCTTGCCCAGTTAAACAGTCAATTTAACGCAATTAAAGAAAATAATAAAGAACAAAAAGAGTTGAGCGGGAAGTTTGATCAATTAAGGGAAGAAATAAAATCGGGAAGATCGGCTAAATTCGAACAAGGTTACACGGATGTAAACTATAAATTAGATAGACAATTACGAATTTGTGAGGAGAGAACACTCCAAGTAAATAATAATGTAAATTCAAAATTAAAAGAAGAAATCATTCTATTGAAAAATACGACAGATCATGAAAAAATAAATTTAACAAAGTCACAACTAGTTGATGCTGATTGTCAGACAGATCTTAGCTTATATTCAATTAAGGATAATGAAGAGAAAATGACTTCATTGGAGGATGAACAGAAGATTGCAGATAACAATGATGAGTGTACCTCACGTCAACATGATCTAATAAAGCTTGACTATGAGAATAATATGAGTTTGTTGGAAAATAAATTTTCAGAGTTAGAAGATACAGCGAATATTAAGAAAGGAGAAGTGATTTCATTGAAAGATCAAATTACAGAGCATCAGCAGACAACCAGCGATAACGTGAAAAATTTAAAAATAATTCAAAATAAAGTTTTGGATATGAAGAAATTGGAATCTCAAATTCCAACTCATCTTGATGAAATTCCTTTTTGCGTGTTTGATTTGAACAACATTAAAATTAATGAATGGAAGGCATTTAAAAATAATTACAGGGATGTTTTTTGTTCGATACAATATGACTTCAAAAAAAAGAAAAAAAAATTTATAGTTTTCTTTTATTATTTTCATTACTAAATGAAAATAATACTGATCGGATGACACATAAACTTTAGAAGTTTATACAAACAAAAACAAACTATTATTAGAAGTATTGACCCTAGTAAAGTCTATGGAATTATCAGCAAGTGAAGCTTTTGCTTTCATTATCACTTAATCTATAAAACAGATCATAAATATTCTTTGAATGCTTAAGTCCATTATAATTAATTTTATAGCAAGGAAATAAAATGAGCTCATACAATTTTATACACGACAACGACCTCCCTATCTTTTCGTAACATTTATAATTTTTTTATAAAAACTATCTTTTCACTCAGGTAAAATATTCAAATCATACACACACACACTCAACAATTTTTCTCTATTGTTACTAATTACCAGTAGAATTGTCTAGTATTTTAATTAAAAACCAATATGTATTACTAATCACACTCAACCGTCTTTTCAACAAATGTTTTCCAAATCGCGTTATGATCCATAAAACAATGTACCTTCGAACTAATCCATACTAATTAGCATAATAATTTAGTTAAGTAAAAAATTAAAACAACTTGTACGCTTTTCAAGCAATTTAAAACCTTGCAAAATTTGAACTATTATTACTATAAACTTTGTAAAATTTCAACACCCGTTATAAACAACCAATTCAACAAATCGAACGCAGCAACATAATATCGTGGATCCACTTAAAAAAAAAAAAAAAAAATTTCATAAATTTTTTTTATTTATAAGGGAAGGCAATTGTAACATTCATGATATTTGAGAATATCATGGCCTGCAACCCTTCCAGCTGGTAAGCATCATCCCTTTGTGCTCTTAGGAGTGGGGATGAGATGAAGGGCGAGTCTTAGGCAGTCTTAGCTAAGAGCCAGAGAGCAAAGCAAGAGCAAGACCCCGACTTGGCGGTATCCAACAGAAGAAGAAGAAGAAGAAGAAGAGATCAACAGTAACGTTGATTGGATTAAACGGAGATCATCGATTGGGTGATATAGATATTGTTCTTTTATTATTATGGATCCATTAAAAAGAGATTGAGCTCAATTTTCATTTTTTTTATATAACTAATTAGTAGTAACTATCCTTGTTCAAAAGGAATTGAATATTTTTTTTATATAATTAATGTCAGCACTATTTATAATTATAATTATTTGTTATAACCATTTTATTTGTATATATTTCACAATTCCCAGTTTCTCAATTTATTAATAACTATAACATTAGCCTTGAGATCGGGCGATTCAATCGGGATAATTTCCTATGTCGAAGACATAAAAACAAGTTGAATTAAAGATCTCATGACGGACCTACCAAATTAGTTAAGGTCAATTGATCTAATAAATTAGAAAAATAAAACGGTAAAAAATGAGGTAGGTTTCAATATATATATATATAAGTAAATGTCAGAGGCATGACTATTTCGAATACTGATACGATCATGAAAGGTAAAGAACCTATGATCCTATGTATGTCGGATTGTCATCAATAATAAAGCAGTCTTTTACTGGAGTCAGAGTGTGTCGGTGCATTTCCCGCTTACCTTATTCTTATTTTGTCTATCTTAACCGCCGGCAATAACTGGTGGTGAAACCCGGAAAATTAGGGGAACCTCGTATGGCGGCGTAGGAAGTAATTGTTTTGTTTTTTTCTCTTTCTCTCTAATTTTTTTTTCTTTATCGTCTCCTCTCTGTATACGTTTTTTTTTTATAAGAACATGCCAGAAGGAGTGTTACGATCCCCGGTGCTGAGTGGAGCGGCAGATATACCACAGTTACCTCAAACGACCATAGTAGTGGCTCACGCGAATACATTGGCGTGGATGAAGATCAAGGCGATTACGGCTCAGGGCATGATGAAGTCGATTTCGAATCTGGAAAGATTCGCAGGTGAGACCGGGGAACTAAATTATTTCCTTAAAGGAGGCGACCGGCTGATTACGCGAATAGAGGGGAAACGGTCGGAGGACCTGATAATGGAAGGGGACACAGAATCGCTGAGGGCAGCTCTGGTGTTCAGAGTGAAGCGGAGTGTCCTGAACATGTTCCAGGCCGACGAGGAGACCTCGTGGAACGTAGTGAAGGAACGGCTGAAGAAAGCGTTTGGTGAGGGAAGATGGACCCCGGAAGAGGACATTTTAAAACTCTTCAGGGAAACGAAGAGACACCAGCAGACGAACGGGCAGTACGCCGGAACGATGCTAGCAAGATACAACAATATCACGAAGAAGATGTGGGAGACAGTAAGTGCGGCGGAAGTAGAAGCCAGAATGGCGTTCTTATCGACTATCCTGAAAGTACAGCTAGCAAAGGAAACTGGAAGAAAGGAGGGGTTACCGAGAGAACGCACATTTCTGGAATGTGTCCAAAAAATGGTGGAAACAAGTGCTAGAGAGGAAGATACCACAGTCGGGGAGGAAGAAACGGGCTGGAGAAGAGTGCCATATAGAAGGCCCAATACCACGCCCATCGCATGGAAGAAGAAGGAGACGGAGTATGGTGGAAGAGAAAGAGTAACGGTGGGGGAAAGGAGCCGAGGAAATGTGGGGCGCTCCAGAAGGCGAGACGACAGGAAGTGCTATGAGTGCGGAAAGGCACTCATTTGGTTCACAGTAAAAGGACATTTGGTAGCACCATCCCCACGCACTAGGTGCTTTAAATGTGGTACGGAAGGGCATGTAGCCCGTATATGAGCCGACGCAGAGACGGGAACAGACCTGAACCGATGGAAATAAACGCTCAGAGGATGCGGATGAAGGAGAGGCCGCAACCGGATGCGTCAGAGACCGAATGGGCTGGAGAAGTGGCAGTGATCGGAAGACCACTCGACGAAAAACATCAGAGGAGAGGGGAGAACGTGATATCTGAGCAGAGTGGTGGCGGAGTGGCGACCGCACGATAGTAAATAATGGTGTGAAAGTCGTGGATAGCGGTCTGCCTATAATCAGAGTCGTTAGGGGAGTGAAGTGTCTTGTGGATACTGGGAGTACCAACACTATAATGTGTCGGGAGACACTAGAAAGGATGTGTGAAGGAGAGAGGACGCCCCAAATACGGGTATGCTCTTGTAACTTGATCACCCTGGGGGACCCCTGTAAGGTCAAAGGGGAGGCAGTAATAGGGCTAAACAGATGGGAACGCGATGAGGAGAGTTTAACGTGGTAGAAAAGATGCCCCGGAAATATGCAGCGATCATAGGGTGCGATTTGCTAGGCAAAGTAGGGGCAAAGGTTAGGAACGAAAAGGGGAGATGGGACATTCGAATAGGTAAGGTAAGGTATAGGAGCCTGGTACTAGGGAGAGAAGTAGGGCGAGAGGGGGGGGGGCGGGCGCGAGTAGAAGCGCTAAGGCAAGCAGAAGATTGGAAAGGCGAGCTTAAGAGAAACATAGATATTTTCTACAAGGAAGGCAAGCGATTGGTGCTCACAGGTAGAACTGGACACGAGATTCCGCTCAAGCAAGACAGGGTGAGTTATGTAAAGGAGCGCAGGTATCCGCAGGCTCTGAGGCACCACATTCATGAGGAGCTAGACAACCTGAAGAAGGACGGGATTATAGTGGACAGTAGAGCGCCATATAACAGCCCCCTGTGGGTGGTCAAGAAAAAGGATGAAGAAGGTGGGGGCCCAGACAAATATAGAGTCGTAGTGGACTACAGAAAACTTAACGAGAATACGGTGGATGAAAAATATCCAATCCCCAGATTACGCGGGGCGAAGATATTTAGCACTCTGGATCTTAAAGCGGGGTATCACCAGATTCAAATGCACCCTAGAGTTTTGATAATTTATCTTTAGATCAAGTAGCGAAAAAAGATAAGATAGTTGAATCCACACAAAATAAAGAGAATGAGCTAAATTTAAAACATATAGCAGAGAAGTTCAGGGTTGAGAAGTTTACTTGTAAACACTCAAATGCTAAACAGTGGCTAGAGATGTTTGAGAAAGTATGTAGAAGATGTGGGATCAATGAAGACAGTAATAAGATTGAGATATTAAGGCTGCTTATGGAAAAATCATGCTTAGACTGGCACTCGGCAACCCTAACAATATTAACAATGGACTCTGTATGGTCTGAATGGAAAGAAACATTTTTGGAAACTTTTGCAGACCAAGGATGGAGTACAGGAATGCATGCTATATCATATAGGTATAAAGAAGGTCTACTGATGGAATACGCCATGAAAAAAGAGAAATTATTGTTAGATATGGATGACAATATTAGTTCAAAGACTTTAGTGGTGCTTATAGCTGCAGGTTTACCTGAGTTCATTAGAAATAAGTGAGATAAGGAAAAATGTGAGAATTCAACCAAATTATTTCATGAAATTAGAAAATGTGATGGTCTAGGGAACAAAAATAATTTTATAAAAAAGAAAGAGGAAAAACGTTTTAGTAAAAACAAATTTCTAGAGAAAAAGCCGTGAATAATTGTGAACAATTAAACAAAGGTATCAGGTATCATCCAGAAGCTTCATGCTGGTTTAAAAAGAGAAACAAAAATGAAACTAGAATAATAGGAAGCAACTCAGTATTAGAAGTATATCTAAATACAGAACAAAAAAACGAATAATCACACCATTGATTAAAGAAAAAATAATATTAAAAGAGAAGTTACAGGTACACGAGACATATGATCAAGGATCCCAAGTCATTCTAATAAATTCACAATTAATATTACCTCCACCTGCTTATTGACCACTTCACAAGTTATGCATTTATTTCAACATCAAAAGCGTGAGTGCCACTGATTTCGTCAAGTTAGTAAATAATATACTAGAAACAGACAAAATAGGAATAATAGTTACAGATCAATACCCAGGAATCAACTCAAGAGAACTCAAAGCTTTCCTAAGGGAAAAGGAGGTTCGATTGATATTTACAGCAGTTTATGCACCCTTTTCTAATGGTTTAAATGAGCGACTAAATCAAACTCTAGTCAATAAAATCAGATGTAAAATGAACAAAAAAGGGAAGAAAAGAGCCTGGACAACAGTTGCTAAAGAATGTGTGGATAAATATAATGAAACAAAACATACAGTAATTGGTTTTCCACCCAAGTATTTATTAGATGGCACAGATACAAGCATTTTACCCGAAGAATCACAAAAAGGAAACAATAAAGAAAACTGGATGAATGACAGTAAATTAGCCTTAGAAAGAACAAAAAAGTCTCATGAATATAACAAGAAAATATTTGATAAAACAAGAAAACATTGGGAATTTAACACAGAAGATACAGTATATATAGAGAATTCCAACAAATTAAACAGGAAAAAATCTGGAAGAATTAAAAATTGGTCCCTTTGAAATAACAGAGAAGATATCAAATTCAATATATAAAATAAAAACCGGAAGAGGAAAGCAAGAAACTGGATTCTTTCACATAACAAAATTACATCCAATATTACCAGAAATTTCCAAAGAATTTTCACCTTAGAGAGGGGAGATGTAATGAAAGTATTCTCTCTTCAATTTGAATTTGCCGTGCTGCTTCCACTGGCTGCCACCAGATGGAGCAGCTATCGAATAGAGAAGGTTATGTTAGGTAACAGAACATGTAAATAGAGTGTGAATAGAGAGGTGATAGTTATAAACTGTAATTGTTGTTTCTTTGTTTACAGGTAAGATTGTGAAAATCAATATAATTAATTGTTATAATATAATATACAGTGAATAAAATTGCTAACTTTCTTTACAGAGAAACAGATTTCAGTTTATTCACCCCACCTTCAATAATTGTCTTACATATATATATAAAAAAAGTTGAACATTGGAAAGAGAAAAAAAAATTTTTAGAGATAACTTATGTTAAATAATCCTGTAGGTAATCTTGCCGTCTTTTTATTCTATCGGAATTTTCTGAGCTGTGCTTCATGGTCTGGTTCTGGTATAAAGTCGGGAGCGGTTATAGATTCTGGTTCTGGTGTTGCTTCTGGTATGGATTCTGGTTCTGGTATAGATTGTGGTACTGTTATTGCTCTTGGCTGATGAGACTAATATTCGTGTCTCTGATATGATATTCTGGTAAGGGTTCTTTGAATGCGACCTTTTTAGCTCCCAATATTTTCAGTTGGTCAATGTATCGTTTTATTTATCTCTCTCCATCAAGCTGTACCTTGTAATGAAGGCCTCCCAGCTTTTTGGTGATTGTTCCTGGCCTCCATTCCACCTTGTTGTTGACAAAACATCTGGTATTCACCTAATCCCTGATATGTAACCACTGATGTAACCTACTCCTGATATATATATTGTAATCAAGGTTAATCTATGTGATGTTGAATAAAAGTGTACTCAGTAACTGTGTTAAGTACTTTATTGAAAACCCAAGAATTGAATAAAGTATTTCAGATCAAGGAAGCCAAAGTAAACAATTTTCCTTCACTCCAGAATTCTGTTATAGCGTTTATAAACATATTTAAAACAAAAAAATAATTTTTTGATTCATGATTAGTACCCTTGAGAATGTTAATGTAATACGAGCTATAAGTCACCCACAGTCAAAATTGATAGTGTTGCATCGTCCACCATCGGAGGTTAGGCAAATTTGGAAATCCCTTTATGAACATTGTTATTAATTCATTTTTCATAGCTAATTGAAGGATACATTTGATCTGATTTTTACAAAACACCCCACAGTATCTTCTTTTCCAAACATTCTTTTATTAAATCAATTTCAAATTTTATTCATAAATTTGAACGACTCAATGAAAACTAACAATTTCTTCTGGGGTTATAGTCTAAATTACAAACAACTGAAGTTATTGTGGACTGTTTAGCAGGGTTAATTAATCTCACCTTATTGAGGGAATCCATAATTTTCGATTTTGACGACAATAAAGATTTCGATAAAAGCAATAAATTTGATTTGATCGGATTATGGTGTCCTTTTCCTGAAGACTGGCCTGTAAAATATATTAAGCTATAATTAAAATTAGGATCATTTTAATATTTTTTATGGTTAAAATTTCACTTGATTTTTGTGTAAATGTTCAGTTTAAGAGAACAAGAAATAACAAATCTTTGAGTAAAGTGTAACGCATTATCTTAAGTAATTATGGTTCACTGTAGTGCCGACATATATACATGTAATGCAACTAAGACAGAAATCATCATTGTAGGGTCGTCACAGGGGGGGGGGGGGGAGGGCCTAGTTACTCTAGCCCTGGTGATGAAGTGAGGGTTGATTAAGTTTATGACCTGGACAATTGTTTCATGACGGTCTTACTATCTGACTCCATATTTGATAGGTATGTGCCCCGACAATACACTAGGTTCAGGAGAAGAGGCATATGGCAGGTAGTTTGTGTGGTCTTGAAATGACCGCGAATTCACACTTGGTATCTGAGGATAGGCGAAATCCGTACGGACCCCAAAGGCGAGTTTGAACCGGCGAGAGGCACACGCTACTAGGTAAAGTTTGTAGGGCCCCAGAGACCATCATCTTCCAAGGATGTGCTAGTTTTAGCGAGACGAAGGCAGAGAATCGCACTAGAAAGGTTTGGGGCCTGACAACGCCGGACTAAAACGTAGCGAGGTGAGGAGAGAGAGATGCAGAGGTTTTCATAAATGAAGAAGCTAAGTTTTAAACAACAGAGCAGCCACAAGCCATCAGTCAGCCAGTCGTCAGGAGAATGAATTACAGGCCCGGTCTTAAATACCCAACTGGTTTCGTCAGTAGCCAATCAGCTTTGGTTTTATTGCACCCAATGCCAGCGGAGTATAGTCTTTGTTCTCTGACAGTTGGTGACCTTTGCGTCACCGATACCTGACCCGGGTTAGGGTCCCGGCCCTCTCAGCAGTCCCGGCGGTTTGGGTCTTTTAGCACCGGCTATGGGTAGTGGGAGCCCCAGCTCATTTAACTAATTGGCTTGCGGTTGCGTCTTTATTGTTCACAACATTTACAATGATTTATGGTTTGGTAATGTTATTTACATTTGTTTAAATTAATTTCCAATATATATACAATTGAGTATAGGGTGATTTATCTTATGTAGTTAGCGGTCGCTACAACCATATTAAGTAAAGTATCAAATTGAAGATCACGACGTACTGATTAATAATATGTGTTGGAAATTTAGTGTTCTATAGTTTTAATTACTATAATTAGGCCATAAAATGTAGGAAAAGAATATTCTTAAATAGGGTAATAGTCTCTCATTTAATATCTTTCAGTCATATAATCACATTTAGCAAGTCAAGGGGCAGGCTTCTTTTGAACACTTATTTAATAAATCGTAGAATATAAATATTTAAAAATGAGAATTTTTTACAATAAACTGATAATACTTGAATGATAGACTCATTGAATGAACTAAATTGTTTATATCTGACATATTTATCACTGCATTTGTAACTTCCTGCATTCAATAACAAAGTCAGTTGACAGGAAGTGAAATTTAAAAACTGTGATTAATTATTATTTAGTAATACCATAAACTACACAGGAATTAAATAAACAATCAAAAATCCATCGACTTGGAAAACGCATATGTCCCTATTACTTTATTAAAAACGTCTTTCAACTTTTGGTAACTATAACGAAACGTGTACTCATAGAACGTGACTTATTTTTTTTATGTTTGCAATTGAAATATAAATCATGCTTCCGCCAACGACTTTTAAATTATTGCTTTTATTTAGACTAAGGCTTGGCAGAGTTCACCCACTGTACAAAGTGCAATCATATAAGGTATGGTAATTTATTCTTCACAATTATCTACCTATCTAATAAATCTGAATATACAGTTAACTTAAAGGAAAGCCTCTTACCTAAACTGACAGCAATGTTGTAAGTTGCCAGAATCGCTTGCTCTGAAGTCAAACAGCCATCAGCATAGGCGCACGCCAAGATTCCTAGCGACGTCCCGAAGTATCCGTCAACTTTCATACCAATTGAAGTCAAAAGATCATAGAAAGCAATCTAAGAATATCATCGTTAAAATTCGTTAATTTTTGTCCATCCAGTTTCTGTCTCAAATAATTGTATATAGCTACAATATTTAAGGAAAACACACACTAAACCCATTTCAAACGTATTAAATAAGTAGTTTTTTATTGTTTGCTCTTGGAACTATAATTTTGCAGAACATATTTGCAATTATTATTATTTATTCTATAATTAGGTTTAAACATGAGTTAGTTTTTAGCCGTGAGTATATGAATGAGCCCTAGCCGATCTCCCAACAAACAATTGAACTTATTTATTATTATTTTAATTTGTTTACCGGAATTAATTTTCCGGTTTGCACAGATTCGTAAGATTTTATTTAACGAATCATTGGATAATGATTCGACAAATAAATTTGATCCCATTTACAAGATGACCATCAAACCACTGAACCATCCCATTCCATCATCCCATTCCATCATCCCAAAAAGTGGAAAGGGGAATCACATAGCCATTGGGGATGAAGAGGAGACTTGATCCGATCGTCTCCGCAGCCAACACCAGGACGTCATCAATGAATAAATCCAGATGAGGTTTTCGTCTTAATATTTGTATATAACTATTTAAAAATAGATTAAACTAAGCATTAGTAACAATATAAAACTACTTGTTCCATGGAGCAGCCTCCACATTTTTTTTTACATCTATGATGAAATGAATGGTATTTTTTAAAAATATCTATAGCCACGTGGAGAGGCAGCTACATGATATTATCAAAGTTTTGCAACTGTTCTTTAATGGTTATGAAACAAACTGCGTACTTTCACTTATGATAGTAAATAATTCCTTTAACTTTACGTTATAGTTAGGGTAAGGAGAAATTCCCGGGTCATAGTCACCCAAAATGTGCTAGAAGGGGAAATTAATTGTTCTGCAATTGTTAACATAAGTTTCATATTACGTTACCCAGGTTATACACTTCGATCTTCAGTAAGTAAAATAAAACAATAAAAATGTTTTAAAAAATGAATATTTACCCTACTAATTATGCGATGACCTACACTTATGTGTAAAGATTGGGGGGGGGGATCCTTCCGCTCGTCACCAATACTTTCTTGGAACCCTCCTTTTCAGTACTATCATGAATAAACCCCTCCTTACTTTCACAACTTCCTCCAATTCAAATCAGCGATCAAATTTGGTAATACTAGATCCAACTCTTCCGACCCGATTTTTCCTTCTCACAAATCTCAAGTACTTCCTTTGACCGTTCTTTGCTTATCCGTCTAACAAACCTTTGTAACTCTATCCTCATCGATATTTGTTGTTCATCAACTCTCCCAATCTTTAATCTTTAGATTCCTACTAATAACTATTCAAATAATATTAAAAGTAGGTCAGTTTTGCAATGTGATACATTACCTGCGTTGCAATGACCGCCACAAAGTAGTGGGCGGGATTTTTCATGGAATAACTGGAATCTGTTATCATGTGTGGTATATCAATGTTTACTGCCTGGCTCATTTTCAATAGTGATTGATGAAAAATGGGGAACTGCAAAATGCTTTTATCCAATGATGTCCAATTAGTAGAAAGGGCGGAAAAATTAATGTATATATTTTTTCTCAACCCAAAATACTGCAAAATGATCGAATTATACAAATACAACGTACATAGCACATGCACAACATAAAGTCTAAATCAGGTATGATAGTTAAATAAAAAGATTTTAAGAAACAATAGAACAGACCTCTATTTGCCGCTGCGAAAAAGATTTATCCTTAGTTAATATTGTATAGCCCCTATGTAAGTGGCTGGGAATCTCGTCTTTGTGAATATCCTGCAATAACTTTATAAATTCTACATCCACACTATTTTCTTCTAGCTGAAAAACAATAGTACAAATTAATATCTGTTGCTGCATGTAAATATGCCATAGCTTATATTGTTGACAGATATAGCTGATGCACTCAATTCTAAAATAGCTGTTGCTGCGTGCGTGCCACAGTTTATATTATAAAAATGTAAGGCAGATGCACAATCGTCCACTGTCGGGCACTCACTAGGGGGCTCAGTTTATACCTGATTTTCCCCAAAGTGGTGAGGAGACGCCCGCCACGGGCTAGGGTTGTTAAAACCTCTTAGCCCCCGTCCGGCGAGCTAAGAGGTGGACCTATAGAGGTGGATAGTGTGGCGAGGTGGACCTATGGTCTTTCACCCTGGCCGCCGGCCTGATCGACAGGGCATCCTAATTTGCTATGATCTGACTCCATAAGATCTTTTAGAAGGTGTGTGTGCCCCGACAAAGCACTGTGTTCAGGAGAAGAGGTACAGGGTAGGTTTTATAGGTAGTTTATGTGGTCTTAGAATGACCACGAATTCACACTCGGTAGCTAAGGGTAGGGGAATACCTTCCGGATCCCAAATGCGAGTGTGAACCGGAAAGAGGCAGACTGGATTGCTATGGGGGTCCCTGCTGGTCTTATTTGCAGGGGCCAAGGCAACCGTCGTCCGTGAGGGAGAGGTCTCTCCCAAGGAGGTGCTAGTTTTAGCGAGACAAAGGCAGAGAATCTCACTAGGAAGGTGTGAGGTCTGCCAAACGCCGGACTACAACATAGCAGGTTAGGAAAGAGAAATTCAGAGGTAGTTGAAATGAGAGGTCCATGGTTTGAGTAGAACAGTAGGCGCCAGTGCAGAGAGAGAGAGGTGTTCAAGGTACCGGTTGCTGTCGTCTGTTTTTTTTTTGTTCTTTCAAAACCTCTTTATTGATAACATATATACAATGACAAAAATAAATTTGGAAATACAGCTGTCTCCTCGTGCTGCATTCGCAGATGCATATGTCGTCAGACTGAGAATACGCGGTTTATATAGCCGGCTAGTCGTGGTGGGGGGTCACCCCCACCAGCGGCTGTTCTCCCCTCCAACTTCTTCCCCCACTCTCCGACTAGCGTCGTAAGTTTTATTTATTAAACATATGGAAAAAATAATAGATATGATATGATCTGATCAAGAGAGTAACTTATAATTATTTATAATCAAGAGGTGGCCACAACATCCACAATAACTGTTGCAGCATATGTGAAATAGTTTTTGTTTTGCAAAGATAAGGCTAACGCGCAATTGTCCATAATAACTATTGTGGCAGGTTTGCCACAATTTATATTTTGCAATAATAAGGCTAATGCATAATTGTCTTTAATATCTGTTGATCCAAGTGTAAATTTTTTTCTATTTTGCAACGATAAGTCCGATGCAAAATTATCTATAGTAACTGTTGCAGCATGTGCTCCATAGTCTCTACTGTACAGACAGAATGTGCAAATATCTCAAGTAACTATGGCTTGTGTTTTATATTCTACAAACTTGTAAATATGTTGCAAATAACCAACTAGCAGTATATTCGTAAAGATTACTGGTCTTGGTTAAGGGCTTACCGACTTTTTGATCTATATCTCTATTATTTTAATCAAAGCAAGATGTAAAACTGTTCGTAAGCTAATGCTTCGTCGAACTGTATGGTATTTATTTCGAGAAATACTTACAAATTTCAAAATTGTGTCAACAGCTTCTACGGTACGACCTGATACATTGACCAATCTGGGAATATCATCTTGTGGGAACCCTCCATTCTGTTTAGTTTTAGGATTCCATTCCAAGAGAGCGTGGCAGTTCGCACCGCCAAACCCAAAGGAGTTAACGGCAACTTTCCCTCCTTCCCAGGGCGTTGGCTCCGTTACTACCTAAAAAATTATTTTAATTATTGTGCTTATTTAACGTTAATCTTACAATTGCAGAATTAACTTTCTTTAAAATCACTGAATATGTCATCATAATTGTATAGCAAAGTATAGGTAGTAAGAGTTAATATTAATTAGGTAGATGTACAACTACAGCCATAGATTGTTGATTTCCTACCTCAATTTCCCCAGTGTGAAAATACTCAATATCTGATCTTGGATTTTTGAAATTTATGTTGGGTGGAATCACTCCCGTTTCCATAGCCAGTATTATTTTGGCGATCGAACACACTCCAGAACTGGGTTCTGTATGACCAAGGTTTGATTTGATTGAACCAATTTTTAGTGGCGTTGTCCTGTTTTTGCAAAACACGTTATACAAGGCACGTACTTCCTCTGGGTCACCAACCTACAGCGTAAAAAAAAAGTTAGACCAACATAATAAATATTTTGAAACTATTTCTGACAAAAGAGCCAAACATTCTCATATGATCAGCTTTAAAACACAGATTAGCTTCATAATTCCTTAATATAAATATTAATTCAAATTTAATGGTCCAGAATAGCGGAAATATACTGCTAAGAGATCTTGTTTCCTAAGAGAAAACTCAGAGTTTCCTTTCCATTAACAAACTTATGACATTCTACATCTTGATATTGTTCGGTTTATTCATACGAGATTCCCTGAGTTACTTACTGGTATCCCACTGGTTTTTACTTCAAAACAGGACTGATGGAAAGGTTAATCGTCATTCTGCATTAACGTGGCTTGAAAATGAGTTATTTGAAATTCTCCAACTACCTGGACTAGATCTACAGCGTAGATACAATTTACAACTAAAATATTTTATATTTTTTTTTTTAAAAATGGCGAGACGATCTTTGAGCATGCCAACCAACTTAGTTATTGGCCCACTGAGCTGTTTTTTCTGTTTCCCATAAATCCTAAAAAAATGCAGAAACTAATTTTAAACGTCCAAAATAAAAATGTTAAAGATTAAGCAGAGACAATTGTATTAGGACTGTTTTCATTAAAATTTGAAAATTTTGCATAGGCAATTGGGCACAGATTATGATTGTTTTGGGTTTTCATCGCACCCGGACCGGACCCTCTCTGAAAAAACACAAGATTATTTAACTTATTCTTTGCGTATATTTTTTTTAAATTGTGCCTAAGGATCAAATTGTGTATAACCCACCTAGAAGCAATTTCTTACTAGTTCCATTATAATACTTGTCTTTAGAACGTTTCACAATACACCCCTCTAGTGAGAAAAGTTTCATTTAGCGCATTAGCTACATAGCCACTTTGCATTATAAACTCATTCATATCAGGGATCATTGCGTTCTCCGATCCGAGTGTTTCGATGAATAATAATTAGCATTACCTGTGTTCCTGTGCCATGGGCTTCAACCCAAGCAAGTGATGCTGGATCAACTGAACATTCCTCATAAAATTCCCGTAGAAGTTTTTCTTGTGTTTCCCCCGAAGGATATGTGATTCCTTGTTCCTTGTATCCATCGCAGTTGGTTTTAACATGGTCAAGGGTAGCATACATACGGCGTGCATTTTTTTTTTTCTGTATAAACACTGTGGCAATGGCTTCAGATCTGCTGTATCCATCAGCTGCGAATATAACAGATCTTGTTTATAATAATTATTGCAGTAATAAAAGAGAAAGGCTATGAATAATATTAATTACCTTCTTCATCAAAGACCTTACACCGTCCGTCGGGGGAAAGGACACCCAGCCTGGCGAACTGGAGGGATACATAAGGATGGAGGCAGAGGTTGCACCCTGCGATTAGAGCACTGTCACAGTAACCCTCCCTTATAGCACTGTAGGCCTGCTCGAGCGCGTACATGCTAGAGGAACACGCAGTGTCCACCACGTAGCTCGGACCTCAAACACACCAGTCTCAATGAGCATGTACATATTATAAAATGTGTATTATACATTACAAAATTGAGGTAAGTCAATAGTGATTTTAATTTTTAGTTTTGTTGCATTAGTTATGGCCAAGGAAGGTTTTTCTTTAAAACAGTATTGGATCATTCATTTTTGTTTGACTGTAAGCATTAATAATAATTAATAGTGATTGAAAAAATTATTGGCACGATCGGGACTCAAGTAGCCCAGATGGAACCCTCGACAAGATATTAGGGATAGCTCATGTTCAAGCCTATTAATTATTAATTATTTTAATAAGTTGACATAGTGATTGGTTAAATGCTATGCACATTAAAAATTGTCTATATATATATATATATAATTATAAAAAAGTGATGGGACTCACTTTATGAATCATAAAAAATTAAAACTAACTTACATCTAACAACAAAATCGTAACCAAATTTTCTCCAACAGTCGAAGCGGGAAGGGTGGTGGAGTCATGTAGCACTGGTGTCAGTAAAGTCTGGGTTTGTAAAATGCTGCAACGAGACAAAAACAACGTGTCTCGGGTGGTTTAACTCACCCACCGACGGCACACCAAGGAACGGGTGCAGGTCGGTGTTCCTTAACCTCTTGAGAGTGATATGTTTGACCACATGATCCCATTATAAAATTGATGGAGACGTTTAGCTGTATTGTCAGTCAAGTGAGTATATTGTGGGCCACCATACGGAAGAGCTGGCAGGACAGATCTATATATCATCAGTTTGAGACGCAGTGACAAGTTGGCAGGGACGAAAAAACTTTTTTTTTTTTTTTCATATCTCTTAAACTTATAAAAATAGGATGTGGGAAAAATAAAAGGAAAATTATTTTGGACTGGTGAGTGCCTTTCACTAAGGGTAGTCCCATTTGAAGGATGTATGAGAAGGATATAGGGTGTGGAATGCCTAAAGGAGGCGGGGGGATTCAGGAAGGTAGTGAGAGTCTACCGATGGTGGAGCCTAGGGGTACCTCTAGGCATTGGTTTGTAGTCGGCCAGGTCAAACCTGGCCCGCCCCTGAAATAAGTCGGCCTCTCGGCCGGAAGATCGACCCAGCATAAGCAGGTAGAAGGGGTCATATGGCTTCGGTTGAGTCGGCCGGGAGATCAGCCTCGATCTCTCGGCTGGATGTGGATCGTTCAGTCCCCATCAGGGGGCTCGTGTTCGATCACGTCCATCTGTCTCCAGGCTTTGGCTGTCCAGCAGTGCTTCCATCTCACGGGCATTGGTGGTGGTTGAAGGTCGGAGAATAGTGGGTTGTGGCGGTGTCGGAGTGAATCGAAAAATTTGATGTGCCTTCTCTTGATAAAATCTTGAATGGTGAGCACTTCAAATTTTTCGTGGATCTTGTCTGCCTTCATTCGGTCGAACGGGGTATGTTTAAGGGAGGTGTGGAGAACTCTGTTCTGAAATTGCTGGAGCGTGTTTAGAGTGTTAGAAGTTAGATAGTGAGGTCCCATGAGACTTGAAGAGTGGGGTCCCATTCATCAAAACATGTCTCAGGACGCTCTGGTATATCAGCAGTTTGAGGCGTACCGATAAAGCCGGGCTGTGAAGTTGGTGTCCAAGGCTGTAGAATTTCTTCCTAACACTCTTTAACTTCTTACCGAGATGTGTTGTGAACGACAAGTGTCTATCGAGGGTAATCCCAAGGTAGCATAGCTTGTTGCTCACAGGGCACTCTTTGCCGTCTAAGACGAAGGATTTGGGTAGTTTCTTTTATCCGGATTTATAACTAAATATAATTCCTTGCGTCTTGGCCGGGTTGACTTTAATGTTGATGGCATCGAGTTTCTCGGCAATGTGTTGGCTGGCGCTCTCAGCAAATTTCAGGGCTCTGGTGAGATTGATGCTATGTCGTCTGCATACGCCGATACCTCGCAGTTGGGGTACGGGGCTCCTACGATGTGGGCGGTGTAGATGTTGAACAGAAAGTTGAGTCAGCAGACTGATGGGACGGTAATGAGATGGCTCATAACCGCTTTTCACTGGTTTCAGAAGGGGGACAACTACAGCGTGCTTCCAGTTCTAAGGGAAATAGTGCAGCCTGAAGCAGGAGTTCAACACGTTGGTTATGTATGAGATTCCTTTCCTCGGCAGCTGCTTGAGTAAGATGTTCTTCGAATGAAGGCTGCGGCTTGCCTGAAGGAGGTGTAGATTTCGGTAGTGGTGGGGAGGGAGTGAGAGGGGGGTCGAGGGCTCCTTTTGGCTGGCCCCGGCTACGGCTCACTTCTTCAAAATGACCCACCAGGATGTCCGCTTGTTCGGTGGTGGGGATGAACTGCCCGTTCACGTCCAACCTTATACCGTTCTTTTTGGACCTGAAAGTCTTCACGAGTTTCCACAATTGCTTGTGGTTACCGTGGAGACGTGTGAGGTGGTTTTCCCAAACCGAGTTTTTCTACTGGGCCATCAGGGACTTAACTTGGTTTGTAAGAGCATTCAAAACCGGTTTTAAGTCCCTGTTTTTGGTCCTAAACCACCTGAACTGGGTCGGTCCAGAATCAGGCCTATATATACCCAGGCGGCAGCCAATCAGTTTGTTTTGACCTGGCAACAAGTCGCACTTCGTTCTTTATTTACATGAACCATTATCAACAGAGTTTATTTTACAGTTTACATTACTTAAATCAAACAGAGCATTAGTATTTGCATTTGATATAAAGCAGAGTATAATTATATATGATTATAATGTTTGAATTTGATATATGAGAGTATAGGAAAACTTAATCTTGTCTGTGATAAGGTTGGACAACAATGTATTCTTATTATTTTCGTGTTCTTTCACATCGTTGTTTAGAAACCTCTACTTAACAATTTTTTTGGTAGTTTTTGAATATATTTTATTTTTAATTACCAAAATATATTAGGCATAAGGTTTCCGGTTTGATCTGAATGTGGATTATTAAAATGTTAGAATTTTTTATTTAATTTTATTAATCTACAAATAATTTTATATCTAAAAACATTCGATTTTTAATGGATTTTATAAATTTGGTGAAATGAGGACTGAGCAGCTACGGGTGGTCTGAAAAGTTTTCGACCTAACAAAGCTTTTATTTTAGCTTTTATTTCACTACCTTCTATTTATTTTATTATCATTTTCATGTTGAGGTCGGAGACTTTTCAGACCACCTGTGTATATACTATCAGTGTTCCCTATGCGGTAGAAGTTGTGCACAGATGCATGTTGTATCTCATTAGTGTTTACTCCACATTTTAACATCTTTCTCCCCACATGCATATGGGAATAGGACCGTCCAAAGGTATGCACAGACATCTTATCGTTACATATATTGACGCATTGACTTTCAGTTCAAATCAAACTAAGATTTAACTACAAAATTAAGTATGTAAATAAATGTTAATACTTATATTACATTATAACAGTCATTATATACAATTAATAAATTGATAAATACAATGACCTCTTCTGTTTATTTGCAAATTATCTCTAGTAACTGAGTTTTATGTCTGGAGAACATGGAATAGGAAATAACTCTTACTATATCCACTTAAAACATTCAATATGTTAAAATCTCACAATTAACTAACCTATAGGTTTATTCACTATTTGGTTATAATTGATCAATTGAGGTTACCATCGAATCCAAATGCATAGGACACCCTGTTAGCCATCATTGTACGTATGCAACCGGTTACACCAAATCCGTCTACTTGAAGTTTTTCAAAGAACCATGTTTTCTCTGATTCACTAAAGCATGCTCCAATAAATACACCAGTCTTCGACCCTTTTAGAGTATAAGGGTTGTATCCTACAACATTCAATGTTAAACTAAGACTTTTATAGTGTAATTAAATAATTCAATCCATCAGCAATATTACCAAGACTCTTATTTGATAGCGGTCAAAGTTACAGTTAGAAAAATAGCATTTAAAGACTTTATATCTTCAACATTAATATGAAAAATTAAAAAAAAAAACCGTTTCAAGAATAATATTTCCGTCTCACCTGAATCGATGATAGCTTCATAGCTTTTCTCTAAGAGGATCCTGATCATAGGGTCCATACATTCAGCTTGATTACGGTGAAGGCCAAAACTAGAGGCGTCAAACTTATCCACAACCTTCAGCGTTCCAGTTCTTTTTGGAATCTCAGGATGGTCTGAAACAAAAAAATAAAATGAGGATTTGGTCTTGGGTAACTGCCGGGAGCGGGTCTGTTGCTAGCTGTGCTAAGGAATGGTCTCGGGACGTCTGAGACATTGAGGTTTGGTCTTGGGTAACTGCCGGGAGCGGGTCTGTTGCTTGCTGTGCTAAGGAATGGTCTCGGGACGTCTGAGACATTGAGGTTTGGACTTGGACTCACATCATGATCTGAAGCCATGGATATATTGTAACATTCATGATATTTGAGAATATCATGACCAGCCACCCTCCCACTTTGTCCAGCATCAGCCCTTATGCTCTTAGGAGTGGGGATGAGATAAAGTCAGTCTTAGCCTAACAGCCAGAGGGCGAACAAGAGCAAGACCCCGACTTGGCGGTATCCAACAGAAGAAGAGGAGAAGAAGAAGAAGAAGAAGAAGAAGAAGAGATCAACAGTAACGTTGATTGGATTAAACGGAGATCATCGATTGGGTGATATAGATATTGTTTTTTTATTATTATGGATCCATTAAAAAGAGATTGAGCTCAATTTTCATTTTTTTAAATAATTAATTAGTAGTAACTATCCTTGTTCAAAAGGAAATGAATATTTTTTATATAATTTTTGTCAGCACTATTTATAATTATAAGTATTTGTTATAACCATTTTACTTGTATATATTTCACAATTCCCAGTTTCTCAATTATTAATAACTATAACATTAGCCTTGAGATCGGGCGATTCAATCGGGATAATTTCCTATGTCGAAGACATAAAAACAAGTTGAATTAAAGATCTCATGACGGACCTACCAAATTAGTTAAGGTCAATTGATCTAATAAATTAGAAAAATAAAATGGTAAAATATGAGGTAGGTTTCAATGGGGGCCGCTCCGGGATTAACTTCAAAAATTCTAAAGAAACCAAAGGAATTGTGAGGTATTGCATGTTAGAATAATAACTAGAACTAACCAATAACAAATTATATTTTCCTATAATTTTACATTTGTTACACAAACACAGACACAAATGACGAACACAAACATGTCCGGGTCAGACTCAGGTACAGGGGTTGGGTCAAACCCAGCCTCTAAAGGAGACCCCCCAGCCCCCGACCCCGAACCCACGATAAATCATGCCAAGATGTTACAACTAATCCTTGCCCAATTAAACGAACTTAATGAAAGTAATAAAGAAATAAACGAAAAATTAAACAGTCAAAATAACGCACTTAAAGAAAATAATAAAGAACAGAAAGAGTTGAGCGGGAAGTTTGATCAATTAAGGGAAGAACTAAAATCGGAAATATCGGCTAAATTCGAACAATGTTACACGGATGTAAACGATAAATTAGATAGACAATTACAAATTTGTGAGGAGAGAATACTCCAAGGAAATGATAATTTAAATTCAAAGTTAAATGAAGAAATCAATAAAAGGGACCAGGAAATTCTTGAAGTCCAAACATCAAATTCGAACCTCAACGATAAATTAGACCGAGAAGTCGAGAGGATCAATAGCCAATATAATTATTTTCGTACCGATTTCGATAACAAAATAATGTCAATGCAACAGGAAATTTCATTGATTCCCAGGAAAATCGAAGATGGCATAAAAACAGTTGGGAAGCAAATTCAACCGAGAGGACCGGATAAGCATGCCCCACCCCGTTTCGAAGGAACTCATCAAAGAAATCCGCCCATGTCGGAATACGTGGAACCCTCTCAAGATCAGATAGGTACCCAAGATATAAAAAGGGACGTTTTTTCTGCTATACCATATGACTACAGAAAAAGAAAAAAAAATTATAGTTTTCTTTTATTATTTTCATTATTAAATGAAAATAGTATTGATCGGATGATACATAAACTTTAGAAAGTTTATACAAACAAAAACAAAACTATTATTAGAAATGCTGACCCTAGTAAATTCTATGGAATTATCGGCAAGAGAAACTTCTGACTTCATTATCACTTAATCAATAGAACAGATCGTAAATATTCCTTGAATGCTTTAGTCCATTTAATTGATTTATTTAATATTATTTTACACGTGACAACGATGTCCCTATCTTTTCACTCAGGTAAAATATTCAAATCACACACACACACTCAACAATTTTTCTCTATTGTTACTAATTACCAGTAGAATTGTCTAGTATTTTAATTAAAAACCAATATGTATTACTAATTACACTCAACCGTCTTTTCAACAAATGTTTTCCAAATCGCGTTATGATCCATAAAACAATGTACCGTCGAACTAATCCATACTAATTAGCATAATAATTTACTTAAGTAAAAAAAAAAAAAATTAAAACAACTTGTACGCTTTTCAAGCAATTTAAAACCTTGCAAAATTTGAACTATTATTACTATAAACCTTGTAAAATTTCAACACCCGTTATAAACAACCAATTCAACAAACCGAACACAGCAACATAATATTGTGGATCCACTTAAAAAAAAAAAATTTTTCATAAATTTTTTTTTTATTTATAAGGGAAGGCAATTGTAACATTCATGATATTTGAGAATATCATGACCAGCCACCCTCCCACTTTGTCCAGCATCAGCCCTTATGCTCTTAGGAGTGGGGATGAGATAAAGTCAGTCTTAGCCTAACAGCCAGAGGGCGAACAAGAGCAAGACCCCGACTTGGCGGTATCCAACAGAAGAAGAGGAGAAGAAGAAGAAGAAGAAGAAGAAGAGATCAACAGTAACGTTGATTGGATTAAACGGAGATCATCGATTGGGTGATATAGATATTGTTTTTTTATTATTATGGATCCATTAAAAAGAGATTGAGCTCAATTTTCATTTTTTAAAATAATTAATTAGTAGTAACTATCCTTGTTCAAAAGGAAATGAATATTTTTTATATAATTTTTGTCAGCACTATTTATAATTATAAGTATTTGTTATAACCATTTTACTTGTATATATTTCACAATTCCCAGTTTCTCAATTATTAATAACTATAACATTAGCCTTGAGATCGGGCGATTCAATCGGGATAATTTCCTATGTCGAAGACATAAAAACAAGTTGAATTAAAGATCTCTTGACGGACCTACCAAATTAGTTAAGGTCAATTGATCTAATAAATTAGAAAAATAAAATGGTAAAATATGAGGTAGGTTTCAATATTTCAGTAAGAGATAAGTTTTATAGTTAAGCTAGTAAGATCTCTGTAATCTCCCAATAATTTTTTTCCTACTAAAGTTAATCATTATTTCTTTAAAACCTTTTTAGCATTCTTAATAAAATAAATTGAAATATAAAATTAAATTTTATATAATTGGAATTTCCTTTCATTGACAGACATTTTGTAAAAAATAATATTGATGTGGCATTGGCCTCTACTTTGTACTTACATCAAGATCATTATATACATATGTAACATATGGCCTCATTGTAACTAAAACAACTATGGTGGAATACACGAGTTAACCTAGCGTATGTGTTTTATCTATGTAATCCTAATATATTTCTACAGGTTATGGGCCCAGTCATGTTCAAAAAGTACTTTGTGTGAGTAAAGGGAATTTTACCGGTTGTTTGTTTTTGGATAGTGACGTGTTTTGTGTTGGAAAAGAAAAATTAACGTGAGAGACAGTCATGGCTACGGGACACACGTTAACATACCCTCGGTTGACGGACAATAATTTTCACAACTGGAAATTCAGAGTGTTAATGTTATTAGATGAAAAAGGTGTAAAATCAGTACTGGATAAAGATGTGGAAATCACTAGCAGCAACAAGGAATTGGACAAGAAAGCCAAAAACATTATTATCAACTGTATTACCGATCGCCATATTGATTACGTGAGAAGTTGTGGAACGGCAAACGACATGATGTCTGCTTTAAGCAACATTTTTGAAAGAAAAAGTGCTATATCAAAACTACTGGTACGTAAAAAACTTTTAACTTTAAAGTGTACGACTTCTCTACAAGAACATTTTAATAAATTTGACAATCTCGTGAGGGACCTCGAGTCAATGGGCTCTAAACTCGAACAAGACGATCTCGTTTGTCACCTACTATTGACAATCCCAAACGAATACGAAAAAGTAGTTACTGTTTTGGAAGCAATGGATACCGAATTAACTCTCGATTTTGTTAAATCTCGATTACTAGATGCTGAACTAAAAATTAATCACATACAAAATGGTAGTGATGAAACTGATACATCATTCAAAGCATTTAGTCAAATTAAGAAATGCTATGAGTGTGGTGATAGTAGACATTTGTCATATAATTGTCCTAAAAAGTCAAATAATAATTTCAGGAAGAATGATAAGAATTTTCCACCACAGAGACATTTTTCAAAACAATCGAGAAATTTCAATGAAAATCGTTGGAATGAAAACAGAAGAAGTCAGATGACCAGCAATGTTTGTCAACAAGATGAGGATATATCCGTTATTGCCTCAAGTGATCTAGAAACATCTGGGAGTCTTCGAGACGTATCGTTTGTGGCATTTTCGGCAGATGTTGGACCACCAAGAGATGGCTACATGAATTTCGTCCTCGACTCTGGAGCTACGAGTCATATGGTTACCACGGAAACAGCTGATTTTGTCACGAATATTGTGAGTATTCCGCCTTTAAACATTAAAGTTGCTAACGGTGAAACATTATTGGCAAATAAACGTGGCATTTTAAGGGTTCGACCCGATAACTGTGATGAAATTGTTTTCAGTATTCATGTAATTATAGTAAAACATTTAACATGTAATCTACTTTCAGTCAAAAAATTGCTTGATTCGAATTTCAAAATTATTTTTAAAGAAAAAAAGGCTTTTGTCGTAAGAAATGATTCTATCCTATTTATCTGTGAGTTAATAAGAAACCTATTTATAGTAAAATTTAGATATGTCAATAATGAAATAAATACATTTAATGTAAGCAGTGAAACTTCCAATATTTGGCACTTAAGATTAGGCCACTTGAACAGAGGAGGTTTACGCTTAATGGGTTTGCCTTATAGTCAAGATCCGTGTGATTCGTGTCAAAAAGGAAAGGCTACTAGAGCACCTTTTAAAGATGTTATTAAACCCAGGTCAAGTCGCGTAGGTAATTTGTTACATTGTGATGTATGGGGTCCTACAAATCACACTAGCATTAACGGGGAACGATACTACCTTGCAGTAGTAGATGATTTTTCACATTTTACGATGTTGTATTTGCTTAAACAAAAATCCGAAGCTACTCAACGGGTTATAGATCATATTAAACAGTTAAGAGCGTCTGATATTTATGTTTCACGGCTGCGTGTCGATAATGGTACCGAATTTACTTGTAATAATTTGAGAAATTTTTGTAGTAATAACGGTATAAGGATGGAGTTTAATACTACATATTCACCCCAAAGTTGTGGAGTGTCTGAGAGACTCAATAGGACTTTATTAAATAAAGCACGAGCTATGTTTGCTGATAGTAATCTGCCCAAATATCTATGGGGGGAGGCAGTGAGATGCGCTGCATATCAACTTAGTCGTTCCCCAACTAGAGCGCTTGATGGTAAAATTCCAGCAGATATATATCTTGGTAAGACAAATTTAGGGAAACTAAGAGTTTTTGGTTGTAAGGCTTGGTATTATAAGTTACCTAAAGGGAATAAATTAGATCAACGAGCTAATGAAGCTAGAATGGTAGGCTATGCTTCAAATGGGTATCGTTTATGGGACCCTCAATTAAATAAAATCATTATTTCACGTGACGTTAAATTTGACGAAAATAATTATTACTTTGACAGTAAAAATTTTACTCAAGAAACAAATGACAATGTATCTTTTAAACATGGTTTCCCAATTGATGACGATATAAATGTTGGACCAACTGTACCTGAACTAAATTGTAATAACGAAAGGAGATCAACTCGGGAGACAAAGCTTCCTTCTCACTTAAAGGAATATGAACTCTGTTCAGCTTATTGTCTTATGTCTTACGATGGTAATCCTAAAACTTTTCAAGAAGCCGTTAAAGCTGGACCGGAGTGGAGGAAAGCTATCGATGATGAATTGACAGCACATAAAAAATTCGAAACATGGTCTCCGACAACAATACCTGAAGGTGAAAAGGCCATAGACACAAAATAGGTATTTACCACAAAGCAAAATGGTGCAAAGAAAGCGAGACTAGTGGCTAGAGGCTTTCAGGAAAAGTGCACGTATGATGTATACTCACCTGTCGCTAAGATGAGTAGTATCAGGACTTTATTTTCATTTGCACTTAATCATGACTACGAGATTAAACAATTAGATGTACCGACAGCATTTTTAAATGGGTTTTTAGAAAATGATATTTATATAAGGACACCTGAAGGTGTCAATAGTGATTCTAATATTCAAAAGTTAAATCGCTCACTGTACGGTTTAAAAGTGGCTTCCAAAAGGTGGAATGAACGTTTCAATGATTTTTTAATTGAATTGGGGTTTAAAAGATCCGAAAGAGATGTGTGTTTGTACTATAAAAATATTATTTGGCTTTTAATTTTTGTGGACGACATTCTTTTAGTTGGATTACAGAAGGAAATAAATGAAATGGTAAATCTATTAAAAAAGGAATTTGATATTAAAGATCTAGGAGTTGCGAATCATTTTCTCGGAATGGATATTAAAAGGGATTCTCAAACAATAAAGATGTCGCAGCAGGGTTTCATAGACATAATTTTGAAAAAGTTTGACATGGAGAATTGTAAAAAGGCAATAACTCCAATGGCTCATGATGCTGATCCTAATACCTCTGAATTTACAATCAATGTCCCATACAGACAACTTATAGGTAGTCTGATGTATTTATGCCTGGTGAGCAGACCTGACATTACGTATGCTGTTGCATATCTTAGTCGCTACTTGAATAAACCCACTAAAAGTTTATGGAATGCAGGCAAGCGGATTCTAAAATATTTGAACGGGACTAAAAATTTTGGGTTGGTCTATAGAAAGGGTAAAAACGATTTGGTGGCTTATACGGATGCTGACTGGGCAGGAGATAAAAAGGACAGAAAAAGTACAAGTGGATCTGCCATATTTTATGGAGATAATTTAATTTCATGGGCATCAGTTAAGCAGCAGTCAGTAGCATTATCAACAGCCGAAGCAGAGTACTATGCTGCATCTCAGACTTCGTCTGAACTTATTGGTTTATACGATTTAGTTAAAGATCTATATGTAAATGACTCCATCCCTATATTATATTGCGATAATCAGAGCGCCATTCATATGATTAACAATTATGAGAACTCAAAGCGTTGTAGGCATATAGACATAAAGGCGAATTTTATAAAAGATTTAGTTTCTAAAAATTTGATAAAGCTAGAATATATCGAATCGGATCTGAATGAGGCAGACATCTTTACTAAACCTTTGTCCACTCAAAAATTTCAAATTGGTTGTGAAATGTTAGCTGTTTTATCTATTGATGAGAATTAATGAAGTTTCACTGCATTGACTCAATATTTTTGTTTTATTTACTTAATTAATCTATGTTGTTTGATTTACTGGAATATGATCAAAATAATTTTAATATTCTGTTTGATTTACTGGAATATGATCAAAATAATTTTAATATTCTGTTTGATTTACTGGAATATGATCAAAATAATTTTAATATTCTGTTTGATTTACTTAATTAATCTTTTTTTTTACTGGGACATGATTGTAAGCAATTTAAAGTACTTTTGCAAAGATACTTTAAATTGAGGGGGGGTGTAAAAAATAATATTGATGTGGCATTGGCCTCTACTTTGTACTTACATCAAGATCATTATATACATATGTAACATATGGCCTCATTGTAACTAAAACAACTATGGTGGAATACACGAGTTAACCTAGCGTATGTGTTTTATCTATGTAATCCTAATATATTTCTACACATTTTAACTAAAATCTCTCATTAACCGAACGTAGCATTTTGGCATATCCCTCAGGGGAAACATATTCAACGTTTTTTTTCTGATTCGTGTGAAAATGACTCCAAAACTGGAGGGGTTTAAGAATGAAGATAGAACGGGAGTAGTTCCCCACCCTAAATTAGATAGATCAGTTGCATATTATAACACTGCTGATTGAAATGAAAAATAATAAACTATTAAGATTCAAAGAAATAAAAGAAGACTACGATTCAAAGAAATTAAAGGAAGAAGCTAGAAGGCAAGAGGAAGTAACAAACCAGAAGTGGGAAGAATTCAAAGAAGAAAAGAAGAAAACCAATAAAAATATTATCCAATGGAGAAACAGAATTAATGGGAGGAGTGAAACTTGTGAAATTGGCAAAACTGCATAAATTGATGAAAATCAGATAATGCTAGTGTAGTGCAGAAACAAATTGTGAAGACAAAGTAAGTGGTAAACCATGAAACAGTGAAAATTTTGTCTATTTCCAAATAAGAAAAGCTAATTCTGTAGAAATCAGTAAAGAATTCAAAGGAGATAGTAATATTAGAATCTTCGCAAAGTAAAGATGAAGAAACAAAATTAGAAGAAGAGGCTAATTGGAAAGAAGATAATTCAATGATAAATAATTACAAAAATTATTAAATTAGTAGAGTAACTATTAAGATTAAGATTAAGGTGAATTGTAAAATTCGCAGAGTGGTTTTACCTTAACAAAAAAAATATTATACTACCACTTGTACTATAAAAAATAATAGATCTGTTTAAAAAATATTTGGGTGAAATCATAGGTGGAAATTCAATACATTCCTAGATACATAATTTGGTCGAAGCATATTACTCCAGTCACTTGCCAAGGACATAGGCTAGGATTGGATGTTTATAAGGCCTGTGAAAGTCTTGGGTCTCAAATGAGTGTCTTATATGTCATACATGAAAGGAACATGATAAATACGAACCAATATGCTTAAACAATTACTAAAATTAATAACGGAACACAATTAGAAATCCTTTTAACAATATCAACATCTATGTGCACTACTGAAGTATATATCTGTACCTCGGAGGGATACAACACTTAAGGTATTAACGGGTGATCTTTAAAAATGTTTGCCGTCACCCCTTATAACAAATTGCATAAGCTTTTACAAGAGAAAACTTTGGACGTTGAATTACACCCTTTTTGATTCTTCTGATTCGTCAGTCCATTGTATTATGTGGGACGAATCCAAAGGAGCTCGTGTTGTACCCCTCCGAGGTACAGTATACATATATATATAAGTTAAGGTTCGGACGTCGTAGGCAGCCAGCCTAATCCTTAAGTCATCGGGATGTAAACATCCCGAATGTATTTAGAGAGGCTTTAAAAGCTCAAATAAAAGCAGTCTTGTGACAACTCTCGTTCAGTAACTACATTCAACCTCTTTCCTTTTTCTTCTCGTTTTTCGTTGACGATCGTTAACTGGTGCCGAAACCCGGGAGCGGAGTGGGTTCGAGTCATTAACGTGCGAGTTGGTTTTTGTTTTTTTTTTCCTTCTTATTCACTTTCGTGTGATTTAATTAAAGTAGGTAATGGTGGAATTGCGGCCGGCAGCGTTTGAAGTTCCACAGTTACCTAAAGAAACCATGGCTGAAGCCCATGCGAACACACTGGCGTGGATGAAGGTGCGGGCAGTGACGTCACAGGACATGAGGAAAATGATCTCAGACCTCGAAAAATTTTCTGGGGAAATAGGTGAGTTAAATCATTTTCTCAAAGGTGGAGATAGGATTATGGAGAGGATACAAGCCAAGATGGACGAAGGGTTACTCGACCCAGGTGACGCTAAGTCAATAAAGGCAGACCTGGTGTGCAGGGTGAAAAGGAAGGTGCTGAACCTGATACAGGCGGACGAGGAAACCCCGTGGGAGATAGTAAAGACGAGACTGAAAAAAGCATATGGGGGGGGGGACGATGGACCCCAGAGGAGGATATATTCCAAATGTTTCGAGAAATGAAATCTCCGAGACAGAATAGTGGACAGTATGCTGCAGTCCTGGTTGTCCGCTACAATAAAATAAATGAGAAAATGAGGGAGACAACTAGCGCCGATGAAGTGGAGGGCAGGATGGGATTCCTGTCAACAATCTTAAAGGTACAATTAGCGAAGGAGACGGGAAGGAAGGAAGGGTTCCCTAATGAGCGATCGTTCCTCGAATGCGCCCAGGCGATGATAGATGCTAGCGCAAGGGAAGAAGAAGTAAAAATGAACGAAGATGACAACGATTGGAGCCAGATCCCATATAGGAGAAACAGGACCCCAAAAGCAGTGTGGAGGAGACAGGAAACGCCGTTTGCCGGTAGAGACAGGGGAGCGACAAGAGAGAGAAGATTGGGAGTGACGAGGCCTAGGTACGCACCTCGGAAAGAAGAAAGGAAATGTCATGGTTGTGGAAAGACGGGCCATCTGGTAGCTCAGTGCCCTCGCACTAAGTGCTTTGAGTGTGGGGAAGAAGGACACATAGCAAGACAATGTCCATACTTGTTTCGTAGAAGGGAATTTCACAAAGCAGAACCAATGGAGGTGAACAACCAGGAAATCCGGGAGAGGCGGAGCGCGACACCAAGAGAAATTGGATCATCGGGCGACGAGTCATCAGGGACGTCGGAGACAGACGGAGAGGAGTCGAAGCGCAGCGGGAGCAGACGACGAGAGTGGCAGAAGAATCCCTCGCGCAGATGGGAGCGGCGTACGGAGGCCTGAGGAGAGTGGCAGCAGAGAGGCGACCGCATCCTAAGGTGCAATACAGTGCAGGAAAGGATGTGTGGTTTGCCAATTATCGAGTTCGGGAAGGGGGAGAGGTGCCTCATTGATACTGGCAGCACCAATACAATAATATCTCGTAGTGCGTTAGAGAGGTTGCGTAGAGGAGAGAGGGCACACCAGATCAAGGTATGTAAGTGTAAATTACTTACTCTTGGGGGACCCTGCGAAGTAATGGGAGAAGCGGTCGTGGGGCTGGAAGAATGGGCGAAAGTAATGGGTGACATAAAAGTACACGTCGTGGAAGACATGCCACGGGAATACCAGATAATAGTGGGGTGTGATTTAATGGGAAAAGTAGGCGCGCGCATCGAAAACGAGGGGGAGAACTGGAGGATCAAAATAGGGAAGCGAACCTATCGAAGCCGGGGGGGCGTAAGGGGCGAAACGGAGCAAATAGGAGCGGTTAAGAGAGTGGAGGATTGGAGGGAGAGTCTGAGGAGCGAGTTTAGGGATATTTTTTTCGCTGAAGGGGACAAGCTAGGAGCAACGGGGAAAACGCTACATGAGATCCCGTTAAAAGTAGAGCGGGTGACGTATGTGAAGGAGAGGCGGTATCCGCAAGCGCTCAGACAACACATTAGAAAGGAGATCGAGGATCTCAAGCGCCAAGGTATTATCAGAGATAGCACGTCTCCGTATAATAGCCCTTTGTGGGCAGTGAAAAAGAAAAGTCGACCGGGAGAATGTGAGGAAAAATACCGAGTCGTGGTGGATTTTCGGAAACTTAACGATAATACCCTGGACGAAAAATATCCGATCCCGCGGTTCGAAGACATCCTAGACAGACTAAACGGTGCAAAAATTTTTAGCACATTGGACCTAAAAGCAGGGTACCATCAGATCAAACTAGCTGCGCATGACCAACATAAAACGGCGTTTTCGTTTGAAAGAGGGCATTTTGAGTTCACGAGAATGCCGTTCGGTCTCAAAAATGCTCCAATAACCTTTCAGCGTCTCATGGACGAACTTCTGAGAGGAATGGATGAAAATATGTGCCAAATTTACATGGATGACCTGCTGATCTTCAGCCGAACGGAATCGGAACATATTCAACACCTCCGGAACGTATTTGAGAGATTAAGGGATTTCGGGTTGAAACTGTCAATAGACAAATCGTCACTGGGGCAGGAGCAGATTAGTTTTTTAGGGCACACAATCTCACAGGAAGGGGTTCAACCAGAGAGGATCTCGTCGGACGGGGGACGGGAGTTTGACAATGCAACCGTGAGAGCCGAAATGCAAAAACGGGATGTGGTATGGCATTTTAATACCCCCGGGCATCCCAAGAGCAGGGGAACCATCGAAAGGTTACACAGCACCCTCAGCGACCACTTACGCGTGTACCAGGTGGATAAAGGCCTGTCGGCGAACGTAGCGATGCCAATGGCGGTGGCGGCATACAACCACTCGATACATGCCACGACGGGGTTAGCACCCTTCGAAATTTTGTTTGGATTACGAGTGAGACCGAGGAACTGGCCAGAGACGGTGGCGGATGAGGGAATGGTGGCACAGCTCCATAACACCCACATACAGCTCGGAAAGATGTGGTACAAAGTACGCGATAAGATTATGCGCGAAAAATCCAAGCGCGTGGCACGGGCAAATTTGAAGGTGCGGGATCGCATAGGAGCAATATCGATTGGGACCGTTGTGTACAGAAAAGTCGTGTCAAATCGTAGTAAGGAACTTGTTCGGTATGAGGGGCCCTTTAAGGTCATCATAATTCGGGAACATAATCTCGTGACCATCGAGAGTATGACCACCCCAAAGAAGAGGCGAACCGTTCACATTGAACAGTTGAAACTCCCAACACAGGGGGGAGGGTGTTGAATGATGGTGTGCCCTCGATCCGATACGGAGCAACTGATCCGGAATCATATGTTTCACATGTTCACATTCACATGTGCTGCTCAGAGAGAGTTTTTGTTTTCATTATTTATATTGTGGATGTTCCATTTTTTTTTTACCTGGCAGCCACCGGGACCAGGGCGAATGTATTATTTTTTGTTATTATTATTTTTGTTTTATTTCTGTATTATCTCTTTTCTTTATTTTTTTGTGAGGACTATGAATATATTAGACCGTAAACGTGATGTAAGGGATTACAGGCTGTGTGCTGAGTGCGGCGGACCTTGGAGTTTACGAAGAGATATGCGTAAACTGGCAGGGGGGAGTTAAGGTTCGGACGTCGTAGGCAGCCAGCCTAATCCTTAAGTCATCGGGATGTAAACATCCCGAAAGTATTTAGAGAGGCTTTAAAAGCTCAAATAAAAGCAGTCTTGTGACAACTCTCGTTCAGTAACTACATTCAACCTCTTTCCTTTTTCTTCTCGTTTTTCGTTGACGATCGTTAACTTATATATATATATAATGGTTCTTAGGGACGACAGAAAAACAAGGTTGTGTTGCTCTGTAAAACAAAGTTTATTTTCCTTTAATTGTTAATTACTTTACGGGTTTACAAATAAAATATAAAGTCATACCTGTAAAACAAAGAAACGACATTCAATGTTTATTCTCCTGTCGATTCGGTTTGTTTTATAATAACAAATAATAAAGTCAAATATTAAGTTTAGCTTGCTTTCACTGCTTGCCTAACACTCACGTAACCTCCCTGCTGATAACGCTAGTATCATTCTCTTCAACGCCTGCATTATCTACGTTGGTGCGGCGTGCTAATTCAAATTAAAGAAATACATTTTCTTTACATCTCCCCCCCCCCAGAAGCGAAAATATTCACAAAGGAAGAAAACTTTTTCGCTGATAGGACATCCTTTACTCGGGATTGTCCTGAAAACTAGGGATAAGTTTTGAAACGTGGAATAGATTTGATTCGGTTTTTCTATGTCCTGTGTTGATCCTGTATATCGAGTTTGATATTTTCTCTATTATTTTATATGGTCCAATTCTGAGTTCGTCAAGTTTCTTCCTGTTTAGTTTGTTTCCATTCTCTATGTATACCATATCGTTTTCGTTAAACTCGTGATCCTTTCGGTGCTTGTCGAATAGTTGTTTGTTGTATGTGTGTGATTTTATTGTATTGTGAAGCGCTTTTTCTTTATCCTTAATCCAATCTCTGTTTGCTATGTCTCGTTTCAATTCATTTGGAACTATTTTAAAGTCTGTACCATCAAGCAAGTAGCTGGGCATGAAACCGGTAACGGAATGTTCTGTGTTGTTGTATTTATCTATGCACACTCGAGCTATTGTTGTCCATGCCGTTTTTTGTGTTCGTTCGTTTATTTTACACCTTATTTTGTTCACTATGGTTTGGTTTAGCCGTTCATTCAGACCATTCGAAAATGGTGAGTTTACTGCTGTAAAAATTATAGGGATTTTTTTTTTCTTTAAAAAATTTTTAAATTCTTTGGAGTTTATACCTGGATATTGGTCACTAAGGATTGTACCGATTTCACTTGTTTCTATCACTTCATTTACTAGTCTTATAAAGTCCGTTGCATTTTGCGTTTTTGAAGTATGTATGAAAGCATACCTTGTGTAGTGGTCAACCAACAGGTGTAAGTATTTCTTCGTCGATCTCGAGCCTCCAAAGCCTCCTATCGTATCTATCGACATTATTTCGAAGGGCTTTGTTGCTGGACCTAAATGGGACATGAGGCCGAATTTTGTTTGTCCTCTAGATTTGTTTTTAATACATACCTCACAATTGCTGCAGATATTTTTGATATTTTTTGTTAGGTTTTTTGCTGTATACAAGGGGCCTATTTTGTTTTGCATTTGTTTTATGCCAATGTGACACATGTCTTTATGTACATTTTGTATGAATTTTATACTAAATTCCTCAGATAGTAAAATTTTTTCTTTGTCTTTTATTTTCTTGTAGTAGACGTCGTTTTTTTTTGTTAAACCTGTTTTATTTAGTAGTTCTTGATTTCCTGACTGGTCTTGAATGATATCTGATAATTTTATTAGATTAACAATTTTTAATTGTTCTTTTTTGTTATCTTCTGGTGCCAGTACTGGGTTCCTGCTCAAACAGTCTGCTTCTAGATTGTATTTACCTGGAGCATATTTTATATTAAAATCATATTGCGACAAATAATAAGTTAGGTCTCCTAGCTCTTCGTCTGGTCTGGCTTTTATATTCATATTTTCCAATGGTTTATGGTCTGAGTATACCGTGAATGACTTCCCAATCAACCAATATTGCCAGTATCTAATGGCTTCTTTAATAGCTAAGCATTCCAGATATATCGCTTTTTTTTTCTTTTGTGCTTCGTTTAGTTTTTTTGAGAAGTATGCTACTGGTTTTTGTTTTCCGTTTTCTTGTATTTGTTTTAATACTGCACCTAATCCTTCTATTGATGCATCGGTGTATATTACTATTGGTAGATTTTTGTCGTAGATTTCTAGTATAGGTTGTGAGCATAGTAGTTTTTTTATTTTTTCGAACGATTCTTGACATTTTATTGACCATGAAAATTGTACATTTTTCCTGAGTAAATTGTGTAAAGGATCTAAAATTATTGCACAGTTTGGAATATATTCGTGATAGAAATTTATCTTTCCAAGGAATTGTCGTACGTTTTTTTGAGTCTTAGGTATTGGAAAATTCTTTACTGATATTAAATTATCTTTTATTGGTCTGATCGTATTATTTTCTATTATGTGGCCCAGGTACTGTGCAGACTCTGCTGCAAATTTGCATTTTGTAAATTTTAGCCTGAATCCTTCTTTTTTTATTGCGTCTAATAGTAATTCTATATGTTTCACATGTTCCTCAAATGATTTCGAAAATATTAGTAAATCGTCTATAAAATTTACTACAAATTGAGTTAATTTATTTTTACTTAATATATTGCTCAAGATTCTTTGAAAGATTGCTGGGGCTGTTTTCAGCCCAAAAGGTAAACATGTCCACTGATAATGACCTTCTTGTGTAACAAAACCTGTTTTGTGTCTGTCTTCAATACGCAAAGGGATAGACCAGAATGCAGAGTTTATGTCTAATGTAGTAAAAAATTTACAGTTTCTTGTTTTTATCATTAAGTCGTCTATCAATGGAAATGGTTGTGCTTGAGGTATTACTATTTTATTTATGTCCCTGAAGTCTATGCATAGTCTGCTTCTTTTATTTTCACCTTTTTTAAACGCTAGTGTTACAGGCGCTGCGAAAGGGCTGTATGATTCTTCAATGAGTTTTTTATCTAATAGTTTTGTTACTTGTTCCCCTATTTCTGTTCTGTCTTCTAGGCTGCATTTGTAAGGCCTCTTGCTACAATATTTATCTACCAATAGATCTATATGTGCTTCATATTTATTTACTGTACCTACGTCATATTTATCTTTTGCAAACACTGATTTGTAAGTATCTATTGTTTTGTTTATTTCATATTTTTGATTATCTGATAAGTGATCCATATTTGCTATAAAATTCTCTTCTTTTATGTGCTTAATCTATTAAAGGTCCTTCTCTGTATTTGAAATGTAGTGCATAGGTAACTGGGTTCCAGCCTTTTGCAGCGAATGTTTCAGAAAAGTTCTTTTTCCATTCATCCCATGTCCCATGCACTGTTAATTTTGTAAACATTGAGCTGAACCAATCTTTGCAGGACCCTTCCATGAAGAATCGGAGTACTTCAACTTTTTGGGAGTCTTCATTTATATTAAATCGATTGCATTCTTGTTCAAAAATTTCCATCCATCGGCTTGGGTTTGGATTTTGACTTGTGAATCTGTCGATAATGAATTTCTCTGTTATGTGTTTTAAATTGTTAGCTCGTGGATTTTCAATTAATGTTTTAAGTAGTGTATTTAAAGTACTTACGTCTGCATGTCCAGCAGTTATATTTTCTGTTTTGATATTTTCTAGGTATACGTCATCAAATTGTAAATTTTCTTCTTCATCTACATAAGTTTCTTTGATTTCCTTTGTCAATTTTATCCAGATATTACGCTCGTGGTGCCTTTTTTTCAACGAATTTTTTACCTTCTTAAAAGCGTTAGTGGCGATTAATTGTTCATGAAGGTTTGCATTTTGCAATTCTTCTGGGATTTTGAAAATTCTATCATCCTCGGTAGTTATCGAGGTTATACCAATTACATTACTTTTTCCGTCTGTTGTTGGGATTACTTTGAAACAGAATTGTAGCTTTTCCATTTTATAATTTTCTTATAACCCTTGTAATTTAAACGGGAATGTCGTTTTATAATGGTTCTTAGGGACGACAGAAAAACAAGGTTGTGTTGCTCTGTAAAACAAAGTTTATTTTCCTTTAATTGTTAATTACTTTACGGGTTTACAAATAAAATATAAAGTCATACCTGTAAAACAAAGAAACGACATTCAATGTTTATTCTCCTGTCGATTCGGTTTGTTTTATAATAACAAATAATAAAGTCAAATATTAAGTTTAGCTTGCTTTCACTGCTTGCCTAACACTCACGTAACCTCCCTGCTGATAACGCTAGTATCATTCTCTTCAACGCCTGCATTATCTACGTTGGTGCGGCGTGCTAATTCAAATTAAAGAAATACATTTTCTTTACATATATATATATATATATATATATATATATATATATATATATATATATATCACAATGTTTTTTTTTGACCAACACACTATGAACCCGATGCCAATTCCAATATCCACCAGTACTTTCGCCAACGTCCAATCTTCTATTCACAAATAGGGCGAATACCCGTTGGGCCAACTGCTTATAACGTATCTGAAGTGCGAGTAGGTGTAGCTGTCAATAAATGCAAAACCAACGCTGTTTCACTGCTTATTAGAGATGTCATCAGTAAGATGAAGAGTTTTAGGAAAGTACAGGAAATAATATGTTTGCTGATATGCACATCACGAGTGAGAAGTATCAGAAAATGTTGTAGCTGAAATGCATTTGGTCGTCGGTTAAGTGGATGCAAAAGTTACTGTCCTTAAATAAAATCTCCATATTTTCATAGCATAGTTTTATCAGTAGGAAAAGTTTATGGTCAGCAATAATTCAGGGTCAGAAAATGTTATGAGTTAAATTACGTAGCATCGTTTTTAGTTTTTAAGATTATTTCATACAGTAATCAGATCATGTTAACACAGTAAATTATTATTATATAATAAAATCTTGGTTTGCAAGTTTTTTCTAGGACTGTAATCATGATATAATATTCAAGAAAAATCATATATAATTTGATCGAAACTTCTTTTTTGTGATAAAATTACAATCTGCCTTATTGGGCAATAAGTAATTGTGATAAATGGTCTCATTCACACCATATTTACAATTTTCATTCATTCGCTCATTCATACAGTATTTACAAACAGCCCAGAGACCTACTAAATCCACATCATTGTTACCTCCCTCGCATGTGAAAGAGTAAGCGGACGGAGTCCTGGGTTGTCCTCCAGGCACCTACGACCGCCGCGTCACCGGATCGAGCCAGTGGAGGCTGATTAAGAGCGCGAGAGCCACAGAAGCTTAGGACATGATTGGAGAAACTGGCCATTGCCAGGACTCCCACTGTTACGCATTTATAGCAGCTCACGAGGCCACTGCCGTTTTAGTCGTCGAGGAGGGTTATAGGGATGAGTGGTGCTGTGTGATGACTATGCTATGGGATTAGCATGGTTAGATAGGCTACTATGGAATTTCTTGGACTTGAAAAGGATGTGTTTAATAATGTACTACGGTATATTAGGATCGTTATGAAGGGTTTTGATGCTGACATAATAAGGGGCATTTACTATTTTTTCTCAGGACTTTTGAAAGGATTGGATGCACTTGATGTTTGACATTTTCGATGTCACCCATAGCTCTATTCCGTATGTCCAGATTGTTCTAATTATAACTTTGTAGATTAGTAATTTATTTTCTACTGAGAGATGAGATGTCCTTTGAAGTAGTCTGTACAGTTCTCCAAAGTGTTGGTATAGTTTTTGTCTTTTTAGCCTCGTATGTGGGTTCCATGTCCGCCGTTTGTCAGGATGGAAGCCTAAGTACTGTACTATCTCAGATACAAGAAGAGGACTGGAATTAAAAAAAAATTGAGGACAAGACTCGCGGCAGAGGTTGAAGGTAATCCATATATAGATAACTCCATTTCCCATCACACATTTCCTTTGGTAACACACGATTTCCTTCAGTCCACTGCAGTGTCAATCAGCACTTTCACTTTTCCCCTAACTCAGTCAGTCCCTAACATCAGTGTAATACCCTCCCAATAAATCCATTTCTGATTCACAATTCATCTCTTTTCTAGACTCCATTGGGCATCGTTTCCTTGTGGGTGGGGAATTTAACGCAAAGCACCAACATTGGGGCTCAAGATCCACAAATACACAAGGACGTGCTTTGCTGTCTGTACTCACAGGGAAAGATTGCACCATTATCTCTCCTGACACAGCCACATATTGGACATCAGATCCCAACCGAAATCCAGATCTCCTTGACTTTTTCTTCTACAATAGTTTAGGAACACTAAACTATTCACTCACGCGCCTCGATGACCTCTCCTCCGATCATAGCCCTGTGATCCTTACCATTTCCCTAAGACCTATCCACAAACTGCCTCCTCCTTCATTTATCAGGGGCCCAGTTGATTGGGACCACTTCCGCCAGATTCTTACAGACTCTGTAGACCTCCAGGTACCTCTGAAAACATCCCAAGACCTAGATGGTGCAGTGTATTCCTTTACTACTCTGATCCAGAGGTCGGTCTGGGAGGCATCGTCACCCCACCGTCATCTGGAAATTCACAATCAAAATCCTTTACCTCAGTATCTCTAAGACCTAATCCAATCCAAACGCCACTCGAGAACAGTGTGGCAAAGATCCCACCATCCTGCTGATCGTCAGTTAAATAATCTTGTTCGAGGATAGTATTTTAAAAAACTTTATTATGAATAACAATCAAAACACTGGTATATATACAAATATTAATGAATTACAGCACTAGAACATTTTTTGGCTAAGGCAAAAGGACAAGTGTGTGGTTCTGGATGTGGGTTGCTGGAGGCAGGTAGTCTAGGGCTAGGAAGGGTTGTGAAAGACAAAGAAAGGGTAGACCATATGTCTCAATTGAAGTACACATTTCAGCTAAAAACGAATATTATATAACTGTCGCTCATACAATCAGTACCGCAGATTGGAAAAGCGGCAATTGGCATCCTTCCGTTCCGGTTTTTTCTAATTCCTATCTCTCCTTCCTGTATACTAGGGATAACTCCATGTGGAATCTTTTTTTTTTTTTTTTTAATTCAATAACAACTTTATTATGATGAAATTACAATCTGCCTACTTAAAAGGCAATAAATAATTGAGATAAGTGTTTTCATTCATACCATATTTACAATTCATCATTCGTTCCCACATTCATACAATATTTACAAACAGCCCAGGGGCCCCCCAAGTCCACACGCTGTATGTGGAATCTAACTAAGAAAATTTTAAAATAACATCCTGTTTCACACCCACTCCGTCGTGATGATGGGTCCTGGGTGGCTTCGGATGACAAGAGGTCGGAAGAATTCGTTCAGCATCTTGCCCTTACTTTCACTCCTCTCCTTACTCCTCAAACTAAAACTCATCACCCAACTGTTGAATATTTCCTCACTTCACCTATCCCTTTCTCACTTCCACCAAAAGCTGTTAACCCCTCTGAGGCCAAATATCTTTTGAAAAAAATTAAATTACCGAAAATCTCCAGGATATGATCTCCTTACTCCTCGAATCCTCCAAAAACTTCTTCCTAAAGCTATATTCTTCCTAACCTACATTTATAATTGCATTATCCGAACCACGCACTTTCCTCTCCTCTGGAAACACTCTATTATAGTCCTATTCGCCAAACCCGGAAAACCACTTAATGACGCCTCATCTTACCGTCCAATTAGCCTACTCCTATCCTCTCCTTCAAAAATATTTGAAAAACTCCTATTAAAACGCCTACTTCCAATTGTTGAATCTAAAAATCTTAATCCTACTCACCTGTTTTGTTTCCGTCAACGTCATTCCACTGCTCAACAAGACCTTCGCGTTGTTGATCACATATCCTAGGCCCTTGAAACTAAACGATAGTGCACTGCTACCTTTCGGGGGATAGCTCACGCTTTTGACAGCGTCTGGCACGCAGGTTTGCTTTACAAGCTCAAAGGATATTTACCACAGACCCTATTCCTAATCCTACAGTCCTACATTTCAAACCGCTTATTCCAAGTCCAGTGTGGTTTAGAATATTCTAAGTTCTGTCCCATAAAAGCAGAAGTTCCCCAGGGAAGCGTCCTGGGTCCCATTCTCGATAATCTATACACCGCTGATGTCCCCTCTACCACCAATACCTTCTTGGCAACATTTGCAGATGACACTGCAGTCCTGTCAACCCATTCAGACCCTGATATAGCATGCCAAAACTTTTAAAAACACCTTGATGAAATCGAGTATTGGTGCAACGAATGGCGAATCAAAGTCAATAAAGAAAAATGTACCCACATAACCTTTACCCTCTGCCGCAAGTCCTGTCCACTAGTCTTTTTAAATTCGATTCCTCTCCCTGTGTCTGAGGTAGTATGGTATTTAGGCTTCCATCTCAACAAAAGAATGACATGGAACCTACACACGAGGCTAAAGGACTAAAGAACTAAACTGACGCTTTGGACAGCGGTACAGTTACTTCAAAGGACATCCGCCTCTCAATAGAAAATAAACTACTAATTTACAAAGTTATACATAAGCTAATCTGAATATACGGAATAGGGTTACGTGGGACAGCAAAAAAGTCGAACATCAAGCGCTTTCAATCAAAATTCCTGAGAACAATAGTAAATGCCACTTAGTGCGTCACCAACAAAACCCTTCATAATGATCTGAATATACTCTAGATTCTTGAACTTATCCCTTCCAAGTTCATAAAATTCCATAGTAACCTATCCAAACACCCTAACTCCTTAGCACAGTCATTGCACTGCACCACTGGGTGTGAGTCACCAGTGAGTGACTGTGGGAGTCCTGGCAATGGCCATTTTCTGTAATCATCTTCTGAGCGTCTGTGGCTCTTGCGCTCTTGGTGAGTCTCCGCTGGCTCTTATTCAGTGACCCGGCTGACGTAGGAGCCTGGGGGACATCCCACGACTCCGCTTCCTCCTTCGCACGCGAGGGAGGTGACAAACATGTGGACTGGGGGGGGGGCTCTGAGCTGTTTGTATATATAGTATGAATGAGCGAGTGAATGAAAATTGTAAATTGGTTTGACTGAGACCAATTATCACAATTACTTATAGCTTAATGAGGCAGATTGTAATTTTATTAAAATAAAGTTGTTGTAAAAACAAACTTTGATCGGCCATCGATTGCACCAACACTCGATCTCATCAAGGTGTTTTTGAAGGTTATGGTATGCTATATTTTGATCTGGATGGAATGACAGGGCTGCACTATCATATGCTAATGTTGCCAAGAAGGTATTGGGGCGAAGGAGACATCAGCGGGCTATATATTACAGAGGATGGGACCAAGGACGCTGCCCTGTGGAACAGCTGCATTGATGGGAAAGTAGTTAGAATATTCTAAGCCACATTGGACTTGAAAGAAGCGGCTCAAAGGTTATAAAGAAAACCTGCGTGCCAGACCTTGTCAAAATCTTGAGCTAGGTCCAGAAAGGCAGCAGTGCAATGTTGTTTTGTTTCAATGGCTGAGGATATTTGATCAATCGCACGAATGCCTTGTTGAGCACAGGAATGTAGTAGATGGAAACCAAACTGGTGAGTAGGAAAAAGGTTTTTGGATTCAACAATTGGAAGTAGACGTTTTAATAGAAGTTTTTCAAATATTTTTTGAGAGGATAGGGAGTCGGCTGATTGGGTGGAAAGATGAGGCGTCATTAGGTGGTTTAATGATTAATGTTTAATGTTTCCAGAGGAGAGGAAAGTGCGTCGTTCGGATAATGCAATTATAAATGTAGGTTAGGAAGATTATGGCTTTAGAAGGGAGTTGTTTGAGAATTTGAGGAGTAAGGAGATCATATCCAGGGGATTTTTGGTGAGGTAAGTTTTTTATTTGACCTCAGAAGGGTTAACGGCTTTTGGTGGAAATGAGAGAGGCATAGGTGAAGTAAGGAAATCTTCAATAATTTTAATGCTATGAGTAGGGTTTTGATGAGAAAGGTGAGGCGTGAAAGTACGGGAAACATGCAGAGCGGTTTCTTGCAACCTATCCACATCCGAAGCCACCCAGGAACCATCATTACGACGGAGTGGGTGTGAAACAGGATGATATTTCAGTGTTTTTTTAATAAGATTACACAGGAAGTTACCCCTGGTAGACAGAGACTCGAGGTGGAAATTAAAAGAATCGGACCGGAAGGATGCTAATTGTTGCTTTACCAATCTGCAGTAATGATTGTACGAGCGACGATCAGCAGGATGTTGGGATCTTTGCCACACTGTTCTATAGTGGCATTTGGATTGGATTACGTCGTTAAGATGCTGAGGAAAAGGATTTTAATTGTGAATTTTTAGATGTCAGTGGGGTGACGATGCTTCTCAAACCAACCACTAGATCAGAGTAGTCGTCTATGTTTTGGGATGTTTTCAGGACACTTAATTGTGACTCGATATGTAACGGGAGTGTCAGGAGTAATTTTTGTGTTCCGACACCGATTGAGGGACGTATATTTGCCTGTACCTACAATTTTACTCATTTGAGTACATAAAAATTTAAAATTGCTAATATTGCGGACAAATATTGACGGTGGCTTGGGCTGAGTGGGATGCTGTTAGGAATGAAGAATGGTGATTTGTTGACGGTTTCTTCTTCAGATATTCTGGCTTGCGGCGGTATCTCTTCCATCGAGCTGGCTGCAGACGAATTTATTGGCACGTTTCTTTTAGATAGTCTCGACTTTCACTTAATTGGTGATGGAGTAGGTGTTGGCCCTAGAGACCTTGATCTTTTTTTTTTATTTAAGACATTAGTTTTCACAACGGATTTTTCATGGTTTTATAATATTTATTAGTATATAAATTAATTTTATTATTAATAAAAAAATATGTTGCTGGTGGAGAGATTCGAACTCTCGAATTCTATGGCAGACGCGGCGGTCTTAGTTAGCAATCGGCTAGTGGAGCCGTGATGACGGAGTTGTCTACTGCGTGTTCTTATCTGTAATCCAGCAGAGGCACGATCAAAGACTGACCAATATGGCCGAGTTCTCTGTGTGATATAATCTATAACACACTCTGAAGGAGTATAGTAAGTAATTTACTACTAATTGAGGACTCCCTCGTTAACAGCTCACGTAAGTTGCCTGTGAGACAGTTTTAAAGTGTAAAGAAAGTCTGTGAACTGTAGTAATCGGTGTTAACATGAAGACCTATAGTGGAACGTTGTTATGAAACAATTGCGCATGTGCAGTGTTGAGAACGTGGAGTTAGCTATTTGACCCTGAAATCCTCGATTCTCCAAAGTTTTCGCCGGCTTCAATGGTTTTGCAAGTTTGAAGACATCCAGCAGCAGCCCCGACAAAATGCGAATTGTGGAAATAAAAGACATAAAAGGAACAAGGACAATAATGGATGCAAACGAAAGTAATGAATAAGGAAGAAATCGCCGAAGACGAGCTGAAATAAAAAAGAGAAACCGATCATTCATAGAAACTGCGAACTCACCATCACAGTTGAAAATAACCATCAAAATATTGGCCAGACTTCCAATTGATATTACAGCCTATATGACAGAAAGAAATTGTTACACTAAATCAATTTTAAATATAAATGAAGAAACTGAATAAAAACAAATATTAAAGCAAAACAAATAAATCTTTATTCAGTAAACTTAATACTAAAATTAATAATACTTCATTAATAAGAAAATAAACAAATGATTATCGATTGTTAATTCACAAATGAGAGAGAGAGAGAGAGTCGTTGATCGGTACCTTACGCGTCGGGTTGATCTTCATTTATGGCACAGCTTGAGCGCAACGAGCATTGGGCGCTAAGTGAGAAAAATAGAAGAAAGTTCATCTCGAGTGTCAACAGACATGAGCGGGACACAAGTCGAGAATCGGGAGACCTCCAACTCCGATGTGGACAGCACGATGTTTCACAGTCGACTCCTGATTCCCGGGGATCAAAACACTTATAAATACGCACCATTGAACCCTGTTTCAAAACATTGCTATCAGTGTCTCTCTCTCTCTCCCCCCTCTCCCTCTCTCCTGTCTGCATTTAACGAAATATATTGTTAAATACATCCTATTTCTACTTATTAATATACAATATATTATCAAGCATTCCTCGCATTAATAACATTATCCCCTAGGAAATACATAATGAACATAATTAAATAAATCGAATCTCAATGAATGATCGGCTAAATGATAAGTTAAACGATAAGATAAAATAAAATAATAAAAGGAGACGGATTTTAATTAAAATAAAGGAATTTATTCGGTTGGAGTAAAAGAAAATGGATAAGTTCAACATGCAGAACTCCATATATAATTAAAACTCACCTATTTTCCATCGGCGGCTGTCATCGGAAATCATGTCAATTTTGTTGTATAAATTATACGATAATTCGGCCATGCCGTCAGCATCGGGAAAATTCCCGGCTATTCCAGTTATAACAATGTCATCTTTGAATTTCTGGATCAACTTTCGTCCGGGTTTAACCGCCTCCCTGTTTAACCCCTCGTTGTTTTCAGCAATCTGTACATTCATGGAAAAACATTTAGATGCATTCATTACTAAACGATTTGATTATTTATGTAATAAAAAAAAAGATTATTAAACATATTTTTCTAGAGTAAAATATTATTTCACGAAATTTTATATAAAATATATATGTGATGTCAACTCAAATTCATTGAGTTAAATTGGTGCCATTTCAAAATATATTATGGCACCATTTCGCAACGTTTATCACAAAACATTCTTGAAAGTGAGGTGTGAAACTAATATAGATTATCATTCAGCGTCGATGTCACTCGATTCGTTGTTCCTTGTGAAGTCTTAATAACTTACCTTTTTACTGTATTTTCATTGCGCAAAAATACATGCGGAGTAATAATAGCGCACGGAATTCCTTTAATTAGTGCCTGCGCCATAATCATAGCTTCATTACACGTTTAATGCTTCATTATATTTACTGGAGACTGCTGCGCAATCACAGTGAACCAACGCAAAATAGTAAAAGGATATTGTATTGAAAATATACTTCTAATAAATAATGAAAAAAATAGCTTTTCCATGCAAATAAAATGTCCAAAAAAAATTTTATTTCTTAAATTTTATATGTGCAGTTTGAGGGATATTTTAAAGTAAGGAAATTTTGATGTCACATATATTGATTCTCCGGTCCCTTTTTTATTACAATCATTCTGATCTGAATAGGTTTAAACTTTAATTTACAAAACGCACTCACGCCGACAACTGAAACCCGCTTTCCGGTGAAAACATGCGTGAGACTCCTAACGAGAAATTAGTGATATTTCTCCCGATTCTCTCATAAAAAGTTACGTCCACGTTAATTATTATCGTATTAATTACAATATACATGTATTGCAAGAAACATACAGGAATTAAGGGACTGTGAGAAAGAAATAAGATTTTAAAACAAGTCTAGGCTAGTATGATGTTCACACAATTAGGGCTTCACATCACGACTACGAAAACTTTTAATTTTAGAATTTATTTGAAAGATTTTAATTATAGTTTCATTGGAGATTTGTATTTCTGGTCCATCAAAGTTCCAATAAATATTAAATGTTAAATCTGTAAGTCAATTTGATCAATTTGATACTCTACTTACTATGATGGGTAAATATTTATTTTTTTAATTACAAAGTAAGGGATTACCTTATTTTCTTTTCACGGTAAGTTCAAGTGAGTAGGCTTGTTAGATTTGATAAGCTTGAAGGTAGAGGAATATGCGAGATGTGTGGTTGAAGATGGGATTGGGTTTGCTGGTTGCCGGGATGAATAGGATGTTGGGGAAGGGAAACTGCTTCGGCAAAACAAGCCGCAAATTTCTGGCTGAGCACAATGACAATTATGGCATTAGACAATTTTGCGTCTGTAGTTCGGTTTTTTGACCTGCATTCTTGTATAATACAGCGATTAACTCGTATGTATTCTCTACTCCAAGTGTTCGCACAAGATCTAGAAAGAAAATTGCTAACACCGCGTTAATAGCTTCGTCTCGTTGCTTATCCTCACGCAGCACGTTGGTTATTTGACCAACTTTGTACTAAGCTCATTCTTAGTTTGGTCAGCTGGTGTAATGGGATGCAGGTTTCTGATTACCACCTGCAGTGATCTCTCTTGTTTCAGCACACACGTGTGGAAATGAGCCTTTACATTTTTCAAATAGTTGATGGAAACTCTATATGTATCGGGAATGTCTAGAGAAATTTTTCTGTCTCGTGATCGATTGAGACGTGTATTGGCCCCTACCCGTAAATTTGGTCAATTGTGAGCAATTTAAAATTGCTCATATTTCGGAAAAATATTGATTTTCTCTAACCCATTCCCTCTGACTTGTGGAGTTCCTCAAGGTGCGGTTCTGTCTCCGGTTCTTTTCAGCATGTACACATCTGAAATTGTTGGGACAAACTATCAGAAAGCTACTGTAATCGCTTTCGTCGACGACATTGCGGTTTATAGCAGCAGCATGAGTGCACAAAGAGCTCTTACACAGGCCGACTCAGTTTGTAACGTTATCAGTGACAGACTGGGCATGTTAAACATCAGCGTAAACGCCGGGAAGACCGACTGCGTAATTTTCTCCCTCCAAAAAGGGAAAAAATCCTTGCCAAAATTGTATAGTATAGGAGGGCAAGAGAACTCACCAGCTTTCTCAATGCACTATTTTGATATAAAAATGGATAGGCATCTCCATTTCTCTACTCATTTTAGTAATAAAATAGAAAAAGTACGACAAAGGTCTTACCGGCTATCACACTTGCTAACTTCGCATAACCTGTCACTTCGTCTCAAATTGATGATATATAAATGTGTCCTCCAGCCAGCTCTGCTGTACGGTGCCCGGCTATTTACCCACTTGACTGACAATACAGCCAAATGTCTCAAACACTTCCAGAATGGAATCATACGAAAAGTGGTCGGACATACCTCTTTCGAGAGGTTGAAGAACGCTGACCTACACCCGTTGCTTGGTGTGCCGTCGGTGGGTGAGTTTGTAGTGGGGTTTTACACATTTATAAAACTCACAATACATTACATAACTTTTATTTTAGGACAGAACACAAGGTACAAAATTTACATATATTTCTTTTTTTTACACACACATGTGTTGTAGGTTATTTATTTGCGGTCTCTTTGGGTACCAACAATGCCAGCCGCCACATCACTATCCCCCCAGTAACTGTGTTACGTTCGAAATCACGTGGGAAAATGCACTACTCTTCCCGAACGCGTCTTCTTCAAAGTTGCTTCAGGCTTCCCAGGATCCTCCGGTTCATCTGCAGGTGGCCCAATAGATTGCTCCCGTGCCGAATCACTGTCATCACACAACAGATGCGCTGGCTTTAACCGGTCAAGCGATACATTTACTTCTTTACCCTTGATATTTAATGAGTAGTACTTCTCAGCTCGTCGAATGACAAGATATGGGCCTTCATAAGGCTTTTCCAAACTTGCCCTTACCCGATCCACTCTAACAAAGACGTGTGTCGCCTTTGATAAGTCTTTATGGATAAAGGTAGTAGTCCTGTTTTTGTGTTCCACCGGTCTTGGGCGCAGGCAGTCAATTTGCTGACGCAGCATGCTGATGAATGTTGGTATATCCGAAGTGGGCCTGGGAGTCCCAAAGAAGTCACCTGGAAGTCTCAACGGTACTCCGTATACCATCTCTGCTATGGTCGCTGACGCATCTTCATTTAGACAAGTTCGTACGCCTAAAAGAATAGTTTAAATCACTTGTGTCCACTGTTGTTTTCCGTGAGCTTTGATGGCTGACTTCAGCACTCGGTGAAAACGCTCGATCTTTCCATTTGACTGCGGGTGGTACGCAGATGTATGGTTTAGTTTTATTCCACAGGTTGATGTCAATGATTTAAATAATTCACATTTAAATTGTTTGCCTTGATCAGCAATTATAGTAGCAGGTGTTCCAAACCGACAGATTCAATGTTGGTAGAAATTCCGTGCAACGTTTTCAGCTGATGTCTCTTTCAAGGGAATAACTTCAGTCCATCCAGTAAATCGGTCGATACATGTTAAGCAATGGGTTTATTCTTCAGATGGTGGCAGGGGTCCAATTAGATCTATGTGAACAGTGGAAAATCTTTCGTCTGCAATCGGGTATTTCTGAAGTGGTGTCTTCACATGTCTGGATACTTTGCTTTTTTGGTATGCGATACAGGCATTTGCTCATGAGCGCAAATTATTTTTCATGTTCACCCAAACTGTCTTAGAACATATCAGCTTAACCGTAGATCTGATTCCAGGGTGTGACATATTATGATAATGTTTGAATATATTATAACGGAAATCTTTTGGAATATATGGTCTAATTTCCTTTGTTGAAACATCACACCATAATTGGCTTCCGTTTTCAAGAGGGTAGGATTTGAAAATCAATCCAATATTTGCAGAAGTACGCAGTTGTTGTAGTTCTTCATCATGTGTTTGCGCTTCTGCTATTTGGGTGAAATCAATTGCAGAGCATTCTTCTAGTCGAGACATGTAATCTGCAATCATATTGTTTTTTCCTGAAACATGAACCAAGGTTGTTGTGAACTGGGAAATATATTGCAATTGTCGAAGTTGGCGAGGGGATGCTTTGTCGTTCTTTTGTTTGAATGCATAAATCAAAGGCTTATGATCTGTATATATTACAAATGACCTTCCCTCCAACAAATATTTAAAGTACTTGATTGACATATGAATAGCTGTAAGTTCTCGGTCATATGTAGAGTATTTGCACTGTGTTTCAGAAAACTTTTTGGGAAAAATCCAATAGGTTTCCATGAACTATTTTCCCATTGTTGCAGAGCAGCTCCAGCTGCCAATTCAGATGCATCTACAAACAGTGAGAGTTCACTATCAGGATTTGGGTATGTTAACAGAGCTGCATTACTTAAGGCTTGTTTGCTTTGTTGAAAATCTTCAATAGTTTCTGGTGTCCATACAATCTTAGTTTTATCATTTTTCTTAGGACCTTTAAGAAAATTAGTGAGATTTGCTAAATTGCCTGCAGCATGATGTAGATGCCTGCGATAGAAGTTCAGCATTCCTAAGTAAGACCTTAGGTGTTTTATAGTTCTTGGTAAATCATGGCTGACAATGGCACTCACTCTGTCAGGATCAGGTTTTGTACCATTTGACGAAATAAGGTAACCAAGAAAAATTATATTTTCCAAACCAAACTCAGATTTACTGATGTTAATCCGGAGACCGTAATGGCTGAGTCGTTGAAATACTTGTGATAAGTGATGATTATGTTCTTCAGCAGTTGCAGAGGCAATGAGTATATCATCCAAATATGGAAAACAAAAATCCAGTCCTCTCAAAACTTCATTAATAAAACGTTGGAACGTACTAGGTGCATTGCGCAGTCCAAATGGCATAACATTAAATTCATACAATCCAAAGGACGTAATCAGGGCTGTTTTTTGTTTATCTTCTTCATCAAGAGGTATTTGATAGCAAAGGTCTAATTTTGAGAAAATTGATTTATTTAGAAGAATTTGACTTACATCATCTATCCTCGGAGTGGGGTACCTATCGTGTAGTTTCCTGTCATTTAATCTTCTATAGTCTCCACATACTCGCCATTGGCCATTTTTCTTCATCACTATGTGTAGAGGGTTTGCCCATTGTGAACTGGAAGCCCGGATAATTCTATTGTTGAGCATGCTCTGAAATTCTTGTTTAGCAACTTGCAGCTTCTCTGGATCTAATCTTCTTGGCTTGCTAAAAACAGGCGGTCCATCACTAGTGACAATGTGGTGCCTTACATCATGCTTGGAATTTACCTTCAATGAAAATGGTTTGGTTAAATCTGGAAAATTGGTTAACAGATGTGAGAATTGACAGGTGGCTTTGAAAGAACTCAATGATTCCATTTCCTCGATTGTAACTACTTCACCTGTAACAGTGAGCTTTGTACTGTTATCAATAAGTTTTTTGTTTTTAGATCAATTAGTAAACCAAAATTGTGTAGAAAATCAGCTCCTAAAATACCTTTATTGGTTTTAACTAAAAAGAAAGTCCACTCCATTTGTCGTCTTAGTCCCAGATCAATTTGAAGAACTTGGGTTCCAAATGTAGGAATCTCTGTGTTGTTAGCAGCAAATAACTTAATTCCTGTATCTTGATTTGCTTTTATTAATTTATTCACTGGTATAATGGAAACATCTGCGCCACTATCAACCAGAAAGCGAACACCTGTATTCTTGTCTCGTAAGAACAAACGATGTTGTTGACCTGGAATATTTACAGCAGCACAGTTGGTCAGTTCTGTGTCTGCCGTGAGGAGTTTCCCTTCTCCACAACCCATTTACATTCAGGTGTGCACTTAGACGGTATACATTTCTTTCCGTAACGATAATGGCCAAAACAATACTTTCCTTTTGGATCAAAACGTTTATTTCGGCTGTTACTACGAGAACGAACAGAGTTATCTCTACTTGAACCTCTGGATATTCTAGACTCAAGTGCGGATAGTCTTTTATCCAGTTCTTCCAGCGTCGAATCGAATGTGGGCCCTTTAGAATGAACAACATTTATATCAAGGGCGGGTTTGATATCCCATATTTTATCACCGATTTCGGCTAATTTAGTCAGATTGCCATCTGAAATAGCCAAAATACTTTTTATTTCCGTTGGAAGTTTATCAAGCCACAATGATTTCAACAGTTTATCAGAAAAATCGTCACCTGCTAATCCTTTCATTTTTTTAAGTAACTGACTTGGTTTTTGATCTCCTATTTCTAATTCACTAACGACTTTTTTTAATTTTTCTGTCCTCACTTTCTCGGAATATACTTAAAAGTCTATCCTTGGCGGTGGTATATTTGTTGTCCTCAGTAGATGAGACAATGTCGTATATGTTTTCTACTATCTTAAGGTCTAATTGAGCAATTAGGTAATTAAATTTCGTACCTTCCCTAGTGATTCCTCCAAGATAGAACTGGGCTTCCGCCTGGCAAAACCAAATTTCTGGTTTGTCTTTCCAAAACGGTGGAAGCTTGATACTAACCTTATCAATGTTCTTCGTCAAAGATTCACTATTTTCTTTTTTCATATTTTCGTCCGGCATGATTAATTTCATAAATCACTCACGATCACGTCGGACGTCGGGGTCACCAATTGTAGTGGGGTTTTACACATTTATAAAACTCACAATACATTACATAACTTTTATTTTAGGACAGAACACAAGGTACAAAATTTACATATATTTGTTTTTTTTACACACACATGTGTTGTAGGTTATTTATTTGGCGGTCTCTATGGGTACCAATCAATGCCAGCCGCCACAAGTTCATCCACCGGAAATACATTAAGTTTTTGACTCGTTGCAGCACCTGAGGAAGCCAGTATTTAACACTATGAACCCACCACCCCTCCCGCATCGATGGCAACAAACTGTTGGGGAAAAGTTAGGATAAGAATTAGTATATAAGTTAGTTTTAAGGTTGATCCAAAAGGTGAGCCCCATCACCTTTATTAGTCAGTTTAGTCCAGTCACGTATAATGTATATCATTATACTTGTTTATTCATTATATAATTTCTATAAAATAACAAAACCTGTATATAATGTAGTGATGCTACAGGAAATACAAAATAATTTGTAAATAGATTCACCTGAGGATCTATAATTATATATAATTATCTGGAAATTTAAAGGGGCTACGGAAAAAAATAAAAAATATATATTGATTTGTTCGCTTCAATAAATTTAGTCCAGTCACGTATAATGTATATCATTATACTTGTTTATTCATTATATAATTTCTATAAAATAACAAAACCTGTATATAATGTAGTGATGCTATAGGAAATACAAAATAATTTGTAAATAGATTCGCTTGAGGAGCTATAATTATATATAATTATCTGGAAATTTAAAGGGGCTATGAAAGAAAAAAACAAAAACAAATATTGATCATTTCCACCTCCACTGAGGCTTCCCACACTCATTAATTCCCTCTCTCTACCTTCAAACAGGTACTCCTAGTAAAAAGATCCGCCAATCCAAATAAATTCCTTTAAATAAACGGGTTCTTCTGTCTCTTAATAAGTGGTTGCCTTCGGTGGTAAGTCCTCCATTGAGCTAGCTACAAAAACGTTTATTTCCACATTCCTGTTTTGAACGGCGTGGCTTTTACTTAATTGGCGATGGAGTTCCCTTGGCCCAAGAAACCATGGCCGTCTTTTATTTTCAGACATTAGCGTTTTGATAGAAACGCATGGTTCATTATCAACAATATTTATCACTATGGAAATTTTTACTATTAAAAAAAATTGTGAGTTGAGAGCCTCGCAGGAATGAGGTAATGAGTTCGCGGTGCTGCCCACTTGCCCCCGTGGCCAATCCGAGGCCTGCGGAGGTTAGCCTATTGCCCGTTGTATTGCCCTGTGCCTATTGCCCTAAGTGCCCCGACGAGTTACTCAGTAGTAAAATCGATTGATTTGATGATGATGACCCACTCAAGGGCAGTATTGGAGAGGCAACTGATCATGGGATCGACAAATAGGGTTTTTACACACTCTACATTTGGCTGAGACGTTAGGAGGTTATATTTTAAACAAGTAAGAGGTAGGAGTTTTTCATCTTTCTGTCTGTCTGTCTTTTAGAACTGCGGGCGTAAAAATGATTCAATCTATCTGAAATATTAACAGTATGTTTCACACCTTAAAATATGTCTGCTGCGACTACATGAAAAATAATGTTATCTCCTCAAAACATTTTTAAGTTGAAATATGTATTTAATTGATTACAAAAAAAAAATGTATAATTTTGAAAAGAATGTCTAATTAAAGATCTTGATTTCCTGATTGATAATTTGTAACTTGGTTTCCTATTACTAAGAACAAACCACAGAACGGAAAATAAATTTCAAAGATGTTCATAAAATAAATTTTTAGGGCCAACAAAATAAGTTTATTGGGAAATATTTTAACTTCCCATTCTCTCCGGCCCGAACTTTGTCTCTGTGTATTCTACCTTTGCTTGCGACCTTCGTAAATTCAGTAGTATATATTTCCAAAAGTTTATAACTAATGCAAAGAAACTATGGATGCAATAATACAAAATCTTCAGTCTAATACAGGAAAAATTATGAGGTCCTATAATTAGCACGTACTTGAGAAACTCATGTGACTTAACATTGTCTTGTTCACTTTCTAACTAATTTATAACCTATATATACCATTTGATCCTATGATAAACGCCCCTATCATTTCATTTTTTTTTTCAATACATATTTTTTGAACGACTAAAATTGATTAAGAACGAAATTGTGTTTTCATAAATATTGTAAACAAAAGAACGTATAGAGGGAATATTGAGAGGAGGCGTAGCTGATGACTGACTACTAAAAATTTATTAAATAATTGTATGATAAAAAATCTCTTTTTAATCGCAAATAGTTTATTTTATGCGTTAAACTATCTTGGTTACTGAAAGTCACCAATTGAAAAAAAACAACTAATAGTTAATATATTACCTATATAATTATTATATATTGAATAGAAAACCTATGGAATAGGCTCGAACAACAATAAATAATCGATTTCTATTGTTGACAAAAAACTATACTAAACTTATTGTACGTATATTGAGACAAACACGTCCTGGATTTTGGGTTTTCCAAAATCTAAGTAAATAAATACTAACTAAGATTACTTTCAGTGGTCTGAGCTAATCATATTTTATTCATATAACAAGTTTAAATGTGTCAGAAGGATACCGTTTCCCACTAATTGCCCGAACATTCTCAGAAGAAACTGGAAGATCAGGACGGACTCCCTGGCTATTATACTACTATAGTATACCCACGCCACGCAACGGATGACAACGCCCGGCCATTCAAATTCAGGAGAGGACATGTGATCAGGTGTAGGCAGTCCACTTCTATCCCCGAACGAAGGAGGCTGGAAGTTCATTTCTTTTACATTAACAATTAGGTTTTCCATGAGTTATATATAATAAATTGTATAGTGAATTGACTTTGATTATATTAACCATTGCTTTTCTGCCATTTCTTATGGTATTTAATTGGTTTTGAACAACAATTATAAATCAATAAACTATTAACTAGTCACTTATAAAAGTAAAAGAAAATTATTTCCACTATAAATACAGTTGTTCAGTTATTATTATTATTACTATAAAAAGTAACCTGGTAGCTGGCTGGACTATTGTACATATTGACGCCCTGCGTACTCATCAGGAAACAAGGTGCGTTTATTACGTTATAATTTATGTTCAAAATCCTTTTTAACTTGTCATATCTAATGTGTTGGCACCCCTCTAACTCTGAACCTTGCTAATGAATTAACGTACAAGCTATCCATGTTGGTACGTCACGAGGGAATTCTTGATGTCCCCTAAAGTTCGCGAGAAAGGAAGGGCTCATTTTAGCGAGACGAAGCCAGAGAATTCCACTAGGAAGGTGTGGAGTCTGACAACGCCGGACTAAAGCTGGCCAGGAAAGAAGGGCTAGTTTTTGCGATAGATGGAAGTTGTGGAAGTTTACACTCCAGGAGTGAAACATCAAATTTACGAAGAGGTATAGACGTTAAATAAGAAGACAATATATCGATACCTTATTACAACTCCGAGTAAAAGTCCTAAGGCTTGACTGTAACTTAATGCCGGTCATTGTTTTTTTCATATCCCCTTGTTATTAAAATATAGAATAATTCAATATAGATTCTACATAATCTAATTTATTTACAATTGGGCATTATATGTCATGTAGCTTGGCTACATTCCATACAATTTTTAATAATTTTACATTGCGATTTGTGATTGTAACATAAATATAATATACATTCATTTTCTAAACATGTTTAAAAATGATAGGGCTAACCTTATGAATCATAAACTTAAAACTAACTTACATATAAAACAAAATCTTAGCCTAACTTTCTCTGACAGTCTATTACTATTGTACCACCGTTGTGGGGTCATCTAAAACTGGGTTAGTTAGGTGCTGCAACGAGCCAAAAAAGCTTTATGCGCCTCTGGTGGATGAACTCGCCCACCGATAGGTATGTCTGACCACTTTTCTCATGTTCCCGTTCGTAAATTGATGAATACTTTTAGGCGTGTTTTTTTTTTTTTCAAAATCCCTTTTTATTCAACATTTTTTACAGACAGATGATCAAATGCAATGAACAATATTTACAAAATTTCTCCTCTTGCTGCATACATAGATCTTTTTACAGTGAAAATATCAAATACAATAAACAGGACTAGGTTATGGGGCTCACCTTTGGATTACAAAAAGGGGAACTTACAAACTATAACCTAAAGACTAATGCGTTCCTCCCTCATCAGCGTCCTGCCATCGATAGGGGAACGGAGCGGGGTTCATAGCGCTAAACACTGGGTTAGTTATATAATTTCCTCTACAATTTTCCCCATTTGCGGTAGCAAGCTGGTTGAGTAGTAGTGAGCTGGGTGATCTCCGCTCTCTGCTGGCTTGAGTAATGGAAACAAGATAGCTTGTTTCCATTTGTCAGGAAAATACCGCAATTTTATACAAGAGTTGTGTAAGTTTGCGAGTTGTACAATCCCTTTCTTCGGCATTTATTTGAGCAGAACTGTTTGCATCCTGATATGCCCTGGTGCTCGGTTTCCTTTAGCTGTGTTGTCAGTCAAGTGAGTATTTAGTGGGGCACCGTACAGCAGAGCTGGTCGGAGGACATATTTATATATCATTAGTTTGAGACGCAGTGACAAGTTGGCAGGGACGAGAAAACCGATCAGTCCAGAATCAGGCCTATATATTCCCAGGTGGCAGTCAATCAGTTTGTTTTGACCTGGCAACTATTCGCACTTCATTCTTTATTTACATGAACCATTATTAACAGAGTTTATTTTATAGTGTACATTACTTAAATCAGACAGAGCATTAGTATTTGCATTTGATATAAAACAGAGTATAATTATATTTCATTATAATGGTTGAATTTTATCTATGAGAGTATAGGAAAACTTAATCTTTGGTGAAGTTAGTGAGTGCTTTAGGTTAGACTTGTTTCGTACTTTTTCTGTTTTTTTACTAAAACGGGTAGAGAAATAGAGATGCCTATTTATTTTCATACCCAGATATTACATTGAGAAAGCCGTTGAGTTTTCTTGCCTTTCTATAGTATACGATTTTGGCGATGCTTTTTTCCTCTTTTGGAGGGGGAAGATTACGCTGTCGGTCTTCCCGGCGTTCACACTGATATTTAACCTACACAGTCTGTAACGTTTACAAACTGACTTGGCCTGTGCAAGAGCTTTTTGTGCACTCGTGCTGCTGCTGTAAGCCACAATGTTGTCGATGAAAGTGATTACAGCTTTCTTGTAGTTTGTCCCAATAATGTCAGATATGAAAATGTTAAAAAGCACCGGAGAGAAAACCTCTTTACGAGTTGGAGGGAATGGGTTCGAGATGCAATCGCCCGCATATAGCCTCACCGTTCTGTCTTTAAGGAAGGAAATCAGCATGGAATATAACTGTCTTGGCATTCCCAGTAGCAATGCTGTCGGCACAGCATCCCATGGGACACTGAGTTGAATGTATGCAGTCCAACAAGATTATAGCAGTTGCTGTGTTCCTGTTGATACCGAGGGTGGCTTTTGTCTGTACCTTCACAAGCGTAAGTTTTGTACTCAGATGAGCCTCAAAGCCTAGTTTTTGTACGGAGTTTCCAGAACATAATTCTTTCAGGTAGTTCAGTATTATCTTTTCGAGAATTTCCCTCATGTAAAGGAGGAAACTGACTGGGTGATAGTTGGCTGGGTGGTCACATCTCTAGGTGGGCTTCCACACTGGGAACAAGACAGCTTGTTCTCACCCTGTCAGGAAGTATCGCAACCTGATACATGAATTGTACAGATTAACGAGTTGGGTAATCTTTTTCCTCAACAGTAGCTTAGGCAAAATAGTTTTAACCCCGTCGCGCCCTGGTGCTTGTTTTCCGTGACACAGGCGAAGAGTTGCCTTGAGCTGCTTCGGGGAGATAAACATATAGTTCTGACCCGTCCCTAACTCCTAAGGTTTGTGGTAGAGTTACCTGTCCTAGCGGCGTTGTCTGCGGTGTAGCGGTCGCCCTGTATTTTTGCATGTTCATCCTCTGTTTCACCGTTACGAAGAAAGACGCCTGAGTCCTTATTGGTAGTGGTCTTAAGGAGTGTTAATGTGCCCCCATGTTAGCTATGAACCCGTTCGTGCCACGTCGCCGTCTTCCAATTCGTTATCAATCCATGAATTGGTGTTATGAGAGTGTTTGCTAATCTCTTGTTCTATACTAGTTATTATTCAAATTATTGGGTAATGGAATAAGTAGAAGAATATGCGGTATATTGTAGCATAGGCGGCTTCGGGCTAAACTTATGGATTATAGTGTCACCTGTATTGACGATAACCTTGGTTAGGAAAACTGCCTGTTGAACCACTTGTTCTTTAGTGCGGAGAACAGGAACCGTATGCAATTGGTGGTATAGTTGTCATCGATATAGCTCCCGGTCGGCTCGACTATAGTCTTACTTCGTGGGACGCGGAATCACAACTCTATCGTCAATGGAATATAGGGCTGGCATGTGGTCAGTCGTCATTAAGTCCTGGGTTTCACCATTCTTTGTCCTTTGTGGCTGTTTTGTGAGTAACATATCAAGGTCAGTCAATGTCTTGATATCAATGGGTCTCCCCAGGTTTAACTTCACCGTGGAGCGGTGGAGACACTTTCATCCATATGATGCCGTGTCCTATACCCAGCAGAACACCACCGTGGCCATCAGGCCGTTCGATGCCAAAGAGTAGCCTTGTAGCCTTACGCTCTGTTCAAAATTCTCCTTTCAGAGACAATGATCTGGTGTGGAGATCGCTATTAGCACCTCCACTTCCTCTAATATAGTCATCAGACCATCAACATTGAAGTTAAGTATTTTGTACTTATTTATGGCGTGCCAATTGTGCAAGTTGGGTCTGCATTCTGCAAATAAATTCCCTGATTATGGTCTCAAGATTTGAGAAGGGTGGAAGGCTCGGGTTGTCGCATCTTGACGACATTTAGTGATGATTTCTGCGTATGTCGCTCCTCCTGTGAAGTTCGGTGTGCGATGAACAACAGACTTTTAAGGCCACAGCAGTTCTTTGTGTGGGCAAACTCTTGACATCAATGGAATTGTTGCACGCCTTGTTTCTTTTGATAGGTTACGGCCTAAAAATAACATATGCACTTATTGAGGTCCTCTATTTTCGTCGTTAGCGCCAACTTTACTGGGATAGGGGACATCTCGGTTTTACCGCCATTTACGTATGTCTTTCTTTGGCGCCAGATATCTAAGACCTCTAGCGCTTGTGTTTGTATAATAACGTTAATGTATTCGTTCACATCAAGCCCCGTTATCAAAAATGTCTTCACTTGCTGGCCTCCTCTTGGGGCGTAGGTGCGGTGGGGGGGGGGGGCTTCTTCCTGCTTTATCGCCACCAATAACCTTTGGCGATTATCCTCTGTGCCTCTTACGACCACCCTGACCCTCTTTTGAAAGGGCTGAAAACTGAACGACGAAATCCTGAGTTTTCTGAACCTTGCTCTGATTGCTCCGGGAGGCTCGGGATTAGTTAATAATACTGGCGGTGGTTTTTTCCCCTGATTAATAACCTGCTCCTGATTGCTAGGAGCAGCTGGATGCGCATTTGGAATTAGGTCGTATCTATTCCTAAGCTCTACTCCCGCGGTAGTTTTTGGCCAAACCACTTTAGCTTTCTTCTTCAAAACGGGCCCACTTCGCTAAGTGACTCGACTGGCGTTGGGGATCTCTCAAGGCTACGCTTGAGATACGTAGTATCTACCTCCATATTTATGGAAGTATCATACCAGTGTAGCAGATTATAATTGTCGCTAAAACTACCTGGGCTCTCTTGTTCGCAAAATTGTCTGTATTGGGGCACCGTCCAAATTAACGGTGGCACTGTTTTACTGTAACATTTAATTAATTGGTTAAAGTTTTCATCTTAGAAAAGCAGCGAAAGGCCTGTAACGTGTCAAGATGGGGGATTGACTACACAGACGATGTACACTGCTGGATAGCGACTGAATGCTGGTCACCCCAGAATCAGGGCTGTATATAGCCAAGCGGTAGACAATCAGAACGCTGTTTTTGTCGTTCAATCAAAACTGGTTTCACTTCTGCCTGGGCAGTCTGACCAGGCGCTCCTGGTGGTGGCCAGGGAACTAGCCACAGTTCATCTTTATTTACATGAACAGTTATTTACAGAGTTTGTTTTACATTATCAAAATCAGACAGAGCATTAATATTTACATATGATATAAAACCAAGAATAATTATATTAAATTATAATCTTTGCCTTTGATATATCAGAGTATAGGAAAACTTAATCTTGTCTCTGTAAGGTTAGCACAATATTGTGTTTTTACTTGTATGATTAAATATTAATAATTGCGATTGGTTCCTATTTGGTAGATAAAGCCACCACAAATATCTGATTCCAAAACTGTTAGTATGGTCTTCCTCGCTCCTCCTAGTTCTCTTTGCCTCTTCTATACCCTTGGTCCTTTAATAACGAAGTCGTGAAGATGGTTACACTATACCAACTTAGCCTGTAGGCCAATAGCCCCTGATCGTCTTAATTTTTATCTGAGATCTTATAGCACATGGGATCTCTTACCCAGGCGACAGAAGGGAGAAGTTTCAGCGCAATATACCTTGAATGTGTCCTCATCCACACCTTTTCAGATAAGTTAAGAAAGATTTCTAGCGTTTCCCCGTACATAAGAAGGCATTAAAAACGACAACGATAAATATAAATTTTAACTTTGTAAAAATATAAATTCAGCCAAAAATAAAAATCGCATGTTTTGCGGATTAATGCAATTTTTATTTTAGCTGAATATCATAGATATTTAAGATTAAATTTTTTGTTGAAAAGTATTTTCAGTGGCTAAGCCGGTTTATTGACTATTTACTTTTAACTAGATGGTGGCTTTTGGAAAGTATCGTTTGGATTTGGTATTGCTAAACAATACCTTCCAGCCTCCTGTTTTATTAATGCTGCAGTACAGATTTTTTACATTTATTCAGGTATTAAACTTTTAAATAACTGATAACATGTGAATATATTACTATATAGATTTAGAATTATAACTATTAATTTAAACACACATTGCATTGGAAATTCAAAAACCTAAGAAATTGTAATAAAATCGAGCAATTTTGTACATTTCATTGGACGGGCTCATGATTATTAAAAATATGCGGATGACTATTATGAAATGTTTAATTTATGTTTGTTCCTGAGAAATATGTCTAACTCAAGTCAATTTTACATAAACTAATGGTGATTAGGAACTATGATCTTATGTGTTAATTGAGCAGACGGTTACTAACCATCATTGAAGAATATATTCTGATATCGATGACAAGAAGACAACTGAGACTGAAAACTCACACCGGGGCCTTAAATACCCTACCGGAACAACACTTTATTAATATTACATTATTATAAATCAACAGCGGATGTGTCAAACTGCTCCTATTGTGTAGAGATCACATGTCATCCAAGCCCTCTATTACCAATTCAAATTAAGTCGTTTAAAACTATTTGAAATCTTTATCTATTCCAGTGAAGGACACTCTTCTTTAATAAATGAAGTTCTCGAACTAACTAGACACTGGCTTGATCATTTTTAAAGTTTAGTAATTCTTGCTAACACTTATAATTTCTCCGCGGGTCTATCGGGTCCGGTGACAACAGTGCTTTAGTTATACTTAGAACGTTATCATATTAAAGGGCATGATGGGTTACAAAGTTTGGGGTACTGTTCCAATATAATTACTACAGGCCATTCCATTACAAAGGCCATTACTTTTGCAACTTTAGCAGATATCAATGAAGCTATTGATTTTTTCATTTATAGATGGGGGTTTGGAGATTTCGAGTTTGCCTTTGTTATAACAGAGTATTGAAGGTTTCGAGCTGTTCTGCATGGTCTATATCTGCTAGGGCTTCGAACGTATTCGGATAAATATAAACTTTAGACGATTAAAAAACGAATGAAAAGTAAGGTAAATAACAACCTACAATAATTTTGCTTTTAACTGTCTTTATTTTACTTCTGATCCTCTATATATACTTACAGGCTTTGTTTACATTGGGCTACTTAGTATTAGGCCTAAAATTGTCTTACCACGAGCCATAACTTACATAAGGGTTGGTAGCCTATTGTATATACAATATTTATAGATTGTAACTTTATAGCAACACGTACGCATATATAATATTTATATATGCATCTATATATCAAACGTATGTATTGTATATAAATGTAACATATATACGTATGCATACACACTATTTATAGGTGTAACTATATACCATCCTTATTTACATACACTATTTATAGACTTAACTATATACCTTACAAATGTAAATAAACTATTTATATATGGGATTATATGTTATGGCTAGTAGCAAGACATTGTTAAGCATAATACCACAGGGCTTAATGTAAACAAAGCCTGTGTATAGATAAAGGACGAGAACAGAATAAAGCTGTCGGGCTAAAAAATGGGCCGATAACTTTCCAAAGATTAATGGACGAACTCTTGAGAGGCATCGAGGAATCTTACTGCCAGATATATATCGACGATCTCCTAGTTTTCAGCCGAAGCAAGGCAGAACATCAAAAGCACTTGAGACAGGTGTTCCAAAGGATCAGGAAATTCGGGCTGAAATTATCGGCGGAAAAATCGCTTGTTGGCCAAGCACAGGTGAGATTTTAAGCCTTCTCAAGAGAAGGAGTGCAACCCGATCGGGGCAAGGTCAAGGCGATCCAGAGGATTACCATTCCGAAGGACGTTAAAGGAATCCGACGCATTCTCGGATCGCTGAACTATTACAGAAGGTTCGGAATTGGCGGGATGCCTCGTCCCGATCAATAATCTGCTCAGGAAGGAAAATAAGGTCAATATCACCCCAGAGATGGAGAACAACATTCGGTGGTGCATGGAACGGTTACAGGGGGAGCCTATCCTAGCCTTCCATAATTTACCTTTCACCATTACCACGGACGCCAGTGAATATGCCTTGGGGGCAGTACTCTCACAAGATCGGGACGGAGGAGAGAGACCGATCGCATATGCTAACAGGTGCCTTACCGACCCCGAGAGCAGGTATAGCGCGCTTGAACGGGAACTTCTGTGAAGCCCAGAAGGATGTGTCCACGCCAGGAAAGACGCACCACCTTTACGTGGGTAATGCGACCATTTGGGACCGCATCAAACGACTATGGCGTACAAAGAGGATTAGGGTCGACTGCACGTTCATTCGGTGTACCCTGCAGGTGGAAACCATTAGGGAACAAGAGCATCAACGGGAGGTTACCCTTTCCTTTCACCAGGGTAAAACGAACCACCGTGGGATCGAAGCAACCCTGCAGGCCCTCAAGCGCAGATATTTTTGGTGGGGCATGAAGAACACAATCGCAAGCGTTATTGGCGCCTGTGGCACATGCCTCGCCAAAAAATATGACCAACACCCGCCTAGAGCAATGCAAGACGTGACCCCGACATCAGACAGACCACAGCAAGATCTACAAGTGGATACATTTACCTGTAGGAGGTACAAGTGGGTTACCGTCATAGACAGGTTTAGCCAAATGGCAATGGCTAAAGTTATAGCAGACCGATCGGCGAAAACGGTTGTGCAGGCATCACGAACATGGTGCCAATTCTATGGCGTTCCAGAAACTATCGCTTTCGACGGAGGACGGAAGTTCAATAATGCAGAGATGAAGGTGGTGGCTTTGGAGATACGTTGGCATCTCAACGCCCCAGGACATTGACAGGAGCCGGGGGGACATTGAAAGACTACATAGTACGCTCAGTTACCAACTTCGTATCTACCACGGAAAAAGGGATAGAACCGGAAGTGGTGATGGAGTCATCGCATACAACCACTCGGTACATTCCGCCACAGGGTTCTCCCCGGTCGAGACGCTGTTCGGACTCACAGTAGTGGATGGCGACATGGCAGCGTGCGTCGTCAACAATCGTATCACACTAGGGAAGCAGTGGGCGACCGTACGGAGCAGATTTAAAGAGAAGAACCGCCGGCGGGTGGTGCGAAACAACCTCCAGGTCCGCGATATCACGGGGAAACTCAAAATCGGCGCAGTCGTATATCGCCGAAAGGGCTCCAACAGAGGGAAAGAATTAGCACGATAAGAAGGGCCTTTCCGGGTGATCGCCCTCCGCGAATATATTGTGGTCGAGAGCATCACACCCCCGATAAAACGAAGGACGGTGCATTTGGAGCAGCTGAAATTTCTAGGGGCGGATTCAGAGTGTCATGGCGGTGCAACCTAATTCCGGTTGGAGCTTGGGAGTGAAGGGTCTAAAAACACCTAATCGGCGTATCACGCACTCGAGTCGAGTGGTGTCTTTATATGTTAATTTTGACAGTAGTGTCGTTTTTGTTTTTGTTTTTTTTCTTTGTGTTCGTATTATGATTCACCTGTGTACAGTGGAAGAACGTTTTTGTTTTGCGTCTTTTTTATCTTATCAGTGCCCAAATTTTATTTCTTTTGTGAACAAAAAGTTTTTTTGTTTTTTTTATATGTATAAGTTTACGGGGAATGTCCGTAAACTGGTAGGGGGGTGTTATGGATAGTGGCAAGACATATACTAGGCTAAATTTAGCCTAATACCACAGGGTCTAATGTAAACAAAGCCTGTGTGTAGATAGAGGACGAGAACAGAATAAAGCCAGTTAACAATCGAACCTGTGTGCATTATTATCATCTATATTCTCTCTTTTTCTTTGATCTTCTACAGCCAGGAGACGATTACTTATATACCGTATTATATTGTATATATGTATATATATATATATATATATATATATATATATATATATATATATATATATATATATATATATGTAAGTTTCGAATTCAGAAACTTAAAGGAGGTGGAGGTTCTCAGGTTATAAATCGAACACTTGCATGCAGGTGTAGTTTAGAATTGTAATATTAAACATATGCACACATTAGCTAGCGCTACAAATATTACTACAAATAAAAATTATAACTAACCTGAAGCAATACAATTGTCGATAATAAGTGTTGACCATTGTCTTAACAAGAGTACCCATAATCAGGAGGTTACAACTCGGAGCGTCATTCGATCCTCGCGCACTCTGTAGGGACATTTAGCATATGTGCCGAAGTTAGGCGGTAACGTTCGAACTTACATCCCCCTTTTTGAGAAAGAGGGTAAAGCCATTCGGAATAAGGCACGAGCTGACTAGCATTAAATAAGTTTGACTCCTTTTTATGAAATCTACTATCTATTAAAAATATTGATAACAACTTTATTATGATGAAATTACAATCTGCCTTTACTTAATAAGCAATAAATAATTGAGATAAGTTTTTTCATTCATACCATATTTACAATTCATCATTCGCTCCCACATTCATACAATATTTACAAACATTTAAAAACAGCCCAGGGGCCCCCCAAGTCCACACGGTTGTTGCCTCCCTCGCAAGCGAAAGAGGAAGTGGAGTCTTGGGAAGTCCCCACGCTCCCCCACCAGCCACGTCACCGGATACGAGCCAGTGGAGGGTGACGATGAGCGCGAGCCACATACGATCAGGACATGATTGGAGAAACTGGCCATTGCCAGGGCTCCCACTGTTGCGTATTTATAGTAGGTCACGAGGCCACTGCCGTTTCAGTCTCTGAGGAGGATTATAGGGATGTGCAATGACTGTGCTATGGGATTAGGGTGGTTGGATAGGTTACTATGGAATTTCATGAATTTGGAAGGGATGAGTTCAAGAATGTAGGGTATATTAAGATCATTATGAAGGGTTTTGTTGGTGACGTAATAGGGGGCATTTACTATTGTTCTCAGGACATTTGATTGAAAGGATTGGATGCGCTTGATGTTCGACTTTTTTGCTGTCCACCATAGCTCTATTCCGTATGTCCAGATTGGCTTAAGTATAACTTTGTAAATAAGTAGTTTATTTTCTATTGAGAGATGGGATGTCCTTCGAAGTAGTCTGTACAGTAGTCCAAAGCGTCTGTTTAGTTCTTGTCTTTTTAGCCTCGTGTGTGGGTTCCATGTCAGTCTTTTGTCGAGATGGAAGCCTAAATACCTTACTGTTTCAGACACGGGGAGAGGAATCGAATTGAAAAAGACTAGCGGACAGGACTTGCGGCAGAGGGTAAAGGTTATGTGGGAACATTTTGCTTCATTGACCTTGATTCGCCATTGGTTGCACCAATACTCGATCTCATCAAGGTGTTTTTGAAAGTTTTGTGATGCTATATCAGGGTCTGAGTGAGATGACAAGACTGCAGTGTCATCTGCAAATGTTGCCAAGAAGGTATTGGGGGTAGAGGGGACATCAGCGGTATATAGGTTATAGAGGATGGGACCCAGGACGCTGCCCTGTGGAACTCCTGCTTTTATGGGTAGTAGTTAGAATATTCTAAAGCACAGTGAGCTTGGAAGAAGCGGTTTGAAAGGTACGACTTTAGGATCTGTCTGTAAAAGGGTCTGTGGTAAATATGTTTTGAGCTTGTAAAGCAAACCCTGTCAAAAGTTTGAGCTATGTCCAGAAATGCAGCAGTGCAATACTGTTTGGATTCAAGGGCTGAGGAAAAGTGATCAACAACGCGAAGGCCTTGTTGAGTAGTGAAATGTTGACGGAAGCCAAACTGATGTATAGGAAAAAGGTTTTTGGATTCGACGATTGGAAGTAGACGTTTTATGAGGAGTTTCTCAAACATTTTTGAGAGGATAGGGAGTAGGCTAATTGGACGGTAAGATGAGGAGTCGTTAGGTGGTTTTCTGGGTTTGGCGAATAGGACAATAATGGAGTGTTTCCAGAGGAGAGGAAAGTGTGTCGTTCGGATAATGCAATCATAGATGTAGGTTAGGAAGATTATGGCTTTATGAGGAAGCTATTTGAGAATTTGAGGAGTAAGAAGATCATATCAAGGGGATTTTCGGTAAGGTAGGTTTTTCAGAAGGTATTGGACCTCAGAGGGGTTAACGGCTTTTGGTGGAAGTGAGAGAGGTATAGGTGAAGTAAGTTAATCTTCTACAGTTGTGCTATGAGTATGGTTTTGATGAGAAAGGTGAGGTGTGAAACTATGGGTAAGATGCAGAGCAAATTCATCCGACCTATCCCCATCCGAAGCCGCCCAGGATCAATCATCACGACGGAGTGGGTGTGAAACAGGATGATACTTTAGGATTTTTTTAGTTACATTTGTGGCGGCCGGCATTGGTTGGTATCCATAGAGACCGCCAAATAAATAACAGACAACACATGTGTGTGTAAAAAGAAATATATGAAAATTTTGTACCTTGTGTTCTGTCCTAAAATATAAAAGTTATGTAATGTATTGTGAGTTTTATAAATGTGTAAAAACCCCACTACAATTGGTGACCCCGACGTCCGAGGTGATCGTGAGTGATTTATGAAATTAATCATGCCGGACGAAAATATGAAAAAAGAAAATAGTGAATCTTTGACGAAGAACATTGATAAGGTTAGTATCAAGCTTCCACCGTTTTGGAAAGACAAACCAGAAATTTGGTTTTGCCAGGCGGAAGCCCAGTTCTATCTTGGAGGAATCACTAGGGAAGGTACGAAATTTAATTACCTAATTGCTCAATTAGACCTTAAGATAGTAGAAAACATATACGACATTGTCTCATCTACTGAGGACAACAAATATACCACCGCCAAGGATAGACTTTTAAGTATATTCCGAGAAAGTGAGGACAGAAAAATTAAAAAAGTCGTTAGCGAATTAGAAATAGGAGATCAAAAACCAACTTCGAAAAATGAAAGGATTAGCAGGTGACGATTTTTCTGATAAACTGTTGAAATCATTGTGGCTTGATAAACTTCCAACGGAAATAAAAAGTATTTTGGCTATTTCAGATGGCAATCTGACTAAATTAGCCGAAATCGGTGATAAAATATGGGATATCAAACCCGCGCGTGATATAAATGTTGTTCATTCTAAAGGGCCCACATTCGATTCGACGCTGGAGGAACTGAATAAAAGACTATCCGCACTTGAGTCTAGAATATCCAGAGGTTCAAGTAGAGATAACTCTGTTCGTTCTCGTAGTAAAAGCCGAAATAAACGTTTTGATCCAAAAGGAAAGTATTGTTTTGGCCATTATCGTTACGGAAAGAAATGTATACCGTCTAAGTGCACACCTGAATGTAAATGGGTTGTGGAGAAGGGAAACTCCTCACGGCAGACACAGAACTGACCAACTGTGCTGCTGTAAATATTCCAGGTCAACAACATCGTTTGTTCTTATGAGACAAGAATACAGGTGTTCGCTTTCTGGTTGATAGTGGCGCAGATGTTTCCATTATACCAGTGAATAAATTAATAAAAGCAAATCAAGATACAGGAATTAAGTTATTTGCTGCTAACAACACAGAGATTCCTACATTTGGAACCCAAGTTCTTCAAATTGACCTGGGACTAAGACGACAAATGGAGTAGACTTTCTTTTTAGTTAAAACCAATAAAGGTATTTTAGGAGCTGATTTTCTACACAATTTTGGTTTACTAATTGATCTAAAAAACAAAAAACTTATTGATAACAGTACAAAGCTCACTGTTACAGGTGAAGTAGTTACAATCGAGGAAATGGAATCATTGAGTTCTTTCAAAGCCACCTGTCAATTCTCACATCTGTTAACCAATTTTCCAGATTTAACCAAACCATTTTCATTGAAGGTAAATTCCAAGCATGATGTAAGGCACCACATTGTCACTAGTGATGGACCGCCTGTTTTTAGCAAGCCAAGAAGATTAGATCCAGAGAAGCTGCAAGTTGCTAAACAAGAATTTCAGAGCATGCTCAACAATGGAATTATCCGAGCTTCCAGTTCACAATGGGCAAACCCTCTACACATAGTGACGAAGAAAAATGGCCAATGGCGAGTATGTGGAGACTATAGAAGATTAAATGACAGGAAACTACCCGATAGGTACCCCATTCCGAGGATAGATGATGTAAGTCAAATTCTTCTAAATAAATCAATTTTCTCAAAATTAGACCTTTGCTATCAAATACCTCTTAATGAAGAAGATAAACAAAAAACAGCCCTGATTACGCCCTTTGGATTGTATGAATTTAATGTTATGCCATTTGGACTGCGCAATGCGCCTAGTACGTTCCAACGTTTTATTAATGAAGTTTTGAGAGGACTGGATTTTTGTTTTCCATATTTGGATGATTTACTCATTGCCTCTGCAAATGCTGAAGAACATAATCATCACTTATCACAAGTATTTCAACGACTCAGCCATTACGGTCTCCGGATTAACATCAGTAAATCTGAGTTTGGTTTGGAAAATATAATTTTTCTTGGTTACCTTATTTCGTCAAATGGTACAAAACCTGATCCTGACAGAGTGAGTGCCATTGTCAGCCATGATTTACCAAGAACTATAAAACACCTAAGGTCTTACTTAGGAATGCTGAACTTCTATCGCAGGCATCTACATCATGCTGCAGGCAATTTAGCAAATCTCACTAATTTTCTTAAAGGTCCTAAGAAAAATGATAAAACTAAGATTGTATGGACACCAGAAACTATTGAAGATTTTCAACAGAGCAAACAAGCCTTAAGTAATGCAGCTCTGTTAACATACCCAAATCCTGATTGTGAACTCTCACTATTTGTAGATGCATCTGACTGGGCAGCTGGAGCTGCTCTGCAACAATGGGAAAATAGTTCATGGAAACCTATTGGATTTTTCCCAAAAAGTTTTATGAAACACAGTGCAAATACTCTACATACGACCGAGAACTTACAGCTATTCATATGTCAATCAAGTACTTTAAATATTTGTTGGAGGGAAGGTCATTTGTAATATATACAGATCATAAGCCTTTGATTTATGCATTCAAACAACAGAGCGACAAAGCATCCCCTCGCCAACTTCGACAATTGCAATATATTTCCCAGTTCACAACAACCTTGGTTCATGTTTCAGGAAAAAACAATATGATTGCAGATTACATGTCTCGACTAGAAGAATGCTCTGCAATTGATTTCACCCAAATAGCAGAAGCGCAAACACATGATGAAGAACTACAACAACTGCGTACTTCTGCAAATATTGGATTGATTTTCAAATCCTACCCTCTTGAAAACGGAAGCCAATTATGGTGTGATGTTTCAACAAAGGAAATTAGACCATATATTCCAAAAGATTTCCGTTATAATATATTCAAACATTATCATAATATGTCACACCCTGGAATCAGATCTACGGTTAAGCTGATATGTTCTAAGACAGTTTGGGTGAACATGAAAAATAATTTGCGCTCATGGGCAAATGCCTGTATCGCATACCAAAAAAGCAAAGTATCCAGACATGTGAAGACACCACTTCAGAAATACCCGATTGCAGACGAAAGATTTTCCACTGTTCATATAGATCTAATTGGACCCCTGCCACCATCTGAAGAATACACCCATTGTTTAACATGTATTGACCGATTTACTGGATGGACTGAAGTTATTCCCTTGAAAGAGACATCAGCTGAAAACGTTGCACGGAATTTCTACCAACATTGGATCTGTCGGTTTGGAACACCTGCTAATATAATTGCTGATCAAGGCAAACAATTTAAATGTGAATTATTTAAATCATTGACATCAATCTGTGGAATAAAACTAAACCATACAACTGCGTATCACCCGCAGTCAAATGGAAAGATCGAGCGTTTTCACCGAGTGCTGAAGTCAGCCATCAAAGCTCACGGAAAACAACAGTGGACACAAGTGATTTAAACTATTCTTTTAGGCGTACGAACTTGTCTAAATGAAGATGCGTCAGCGACCATAGCAGAGATGGTATACGGAGTACCGTTGAGACTTCCAGGTGACTTCTTTGGGACTCCCAGGCCCACTTCGGATATACCAACATTCATCAGCATGCTGCGTCAGCAAATTGACTGCCTGCGCCCAAGACCGGTGGAACACAAAAACAGGACTACTACCTTTATCCATAAAGACTTATCAAAGGCGACACACGTCTTTGTTAGAGTGGATCGGGTAAGGGCAAGTTTGGAAAAGCCTTATGAAGGCCCATATCTTGTCATTCGACGAGCTGAGAAGTACTACTCATTAAATATCAAGGGTAAAGAAGTAAATGTATCGCTTGACCGGTTAAAGCCAGCGCATCTGTTGTGTGATGACTGTGATTCGGCACGGGAGCAATCTATTGGGCCACCTGCAGATGAACCGGAGGATCCTGGGCAGCCTGAAGCAACTTTGAAGAAGACGCGTTCGGGAAGAGTAGTGCATTTTCCCTCGCGATTTCGAACGTAACACAGTTACTGGGGGGAGAGTGATGTGGCGGCCGGCATTGATTGGTATCCATTGAGACCGCCAAATAAATAACCGACAACACATGTGTGTGTAAAAGAAATATATGAAAATTTTGTACCTTGTGTTCTGTCCTAAAATATAAAAGTTATGTAATGTATTGTGAGTTTTATAAATGTGTAAAAACCCCACTACACATTCCACAGAGAGTTATCCCTGGTAGAAAGAGAGGAGAGGTGGGAATTGAAGGAATCGGAACGGAAGGACGCCAATTGCCACTTTACCAATCTGCAGTGCTGATTGTATGAGCAGCGATCAGCAGGATCTTTGCCACACTGTTCTGGAACGGCGTTTGGATTGGATTAGGTCTTTGAGATGCTGAGGTAAACGATTATGATTGTAGATTTCTGGGTGACGATGCCTCCCAAGCCGACCCCTGGACCAGAGTAGTGAAAGAATGCACTGCATCATCTAGGTCTTGGGATGTTTTCAGGGACACTTTGAGGTCAATGGAGCTTGTAAGAAGCTGGTGGAAGTGGTCCCAATCGACCGTGCCCCTAATAAATGAAGGAGGAGGTAGTTTGTGAATTGGTCTTAGGGAAATGGTTAATAATAAAGGGCTATGATCGGAGGAGAGTTCATCGAGGCGCTTGAGTGAATAGTTTAGTGTTCCTAAACTATTGTAGAAGAAGAAGTCTAGGAGATCTGGATTTCGGTTGGGATCTGATGGCCAATAGGTGGCTGTGTCAGGAGAGATCGTGATTAAAAATATTACCTCTGAGATTTTCTGTTTTATTTTGTAAGGTCCTACTCTCATCGCATCTAATTTATCTCTATTCAATTTGTTACTGTTCAAGGTCTTCAACTTCGTATTCAAACTTTTTAACATTTTTATCATAATATTTTTTATTTTGGTTATGTGTCTTTTCTGAGTTTTTAAAAGTTATTTCGCTATTTTTTTCTAAATTTGTAATTTTATTTTCATTTAGTTCAAAGATATCTACCAAAATGCCGAATTTACATCCAATTTTGAAATATTTTTACAGTTTCTAGCACATACTGTCGATCTGACATTGATGATCTATCAATCCTAGGAAACGGTTGACTTTCTTTTTTTTTTAGATTTCAGAACTTTATTGTGAAATAATTACAATCTGCCTTTTATAAGGCAATAATAATACAGATAAATGATCTCATTCATACCATATTTACAGTCATCATTCACTCGCTCATTCATACAATAGGACATGATTGGAGAAACTGGCCATTGCCAGGACTCCCACTGTCACGCGATTATAGCAGGTCACGAGGCCACTGCCGTTTCAGTCTCCGAGGAGGATTATAGGGATGAGTGGCGCAGTGCAAAGACTGTGCTACAGGATTAGGGTGGTTGGAAAGGCTACTGTGGAATTTCATAAACTTGGAAGGGATGAGTTCTAGAATGTAGGGTATATTAAGGTCGTTATGAAGGGTTTTGTTGCTGACATAATAAGAGGCATTTACTATTGTTCTCAGGACTTTGGATTGAAAGGATTGGATACGCTTGATGTTCGACTTTTTTGCTGTCCCCCATAGCTCTATTCCGTATGTCCAGATTGGTTTAAGTATAACTTTGTAGATTAGTAGTTTATTTTCTATTGAGAGATGGGATGTCCTTTGAAGTAGTCTGTACAGTTGTCCAAAGCGTCTGTTTAGTTCTTGTCTTTTTAGTCTCGTATGTGGGTTCCAGGTCAGTCGTTTGTCGAGATGGAAGCCTAAGTACCGTACTGTCTCGGTTACTGGGAGAGGAATAGAATTAAAATAAACTAATGGACAAGTCTTGCGACAAAGGGTGAAGGTAATGTGGGAGCATTTTGCTTCATTAACTTTGATCCGCCATTGATTGCACCAATACTCGATCTCGTCAAGGTGTTTTTGAAGGTTATGGGATGCTATGTCGGGGTCTGGGTGGGATGACAAGACTGCAGTGTCATCTGCTAATGTAGCCAAGAAGGTGTTGGAAGTAGAAGGGACATCAGCGGTGTATAGGTTATAGAGGATGGGGCCTAGGACACTGCCCTGTGGAACTCCTGCATTTATGGGATAGTAGTTAGAGTATTCTAAGCCACAGCGGACTTGGAAGAAGCGGTTTGAAAGGTAGGACTGTAGGATTAGGAAAAGGGTCTGTGGTAAATGTCTTTTGAGCTTGTAGAGCAAACCTGCGTGCCAAACCCTGTCAAAAGCTTGAGCTATATCGAGAAAGGCAGCAGTGCAATACTTTTTGGTTTCAAGGGCTGAGGAGATGTGATCAACAACGCGAAGGCCTTGTTGAGCAGTGGAATGTCGTTGGCGGAAACCAAACTGGTGTGTGGGAAAAAGGTTTTTGGATTCAACAATGGGAAGTAGACGTTTTAGTAGGAGTTTCTCAAATATTTTTGAGAGGATAGGGAGTAGGCTAATTGGACGGTAAGATGAGGCGTCATTGGGTGGTTTACCGGGTTTGGCGAATAGGACAATAATGGAATGTTTCCAGAGGAGAGGAAAGTGTGTCGTTCGGATAATGCAATTATATATGTAGGTTAGGAAGGTTATGGCTTTAGGAGGAAGTTGTTTGAGAATTTGAGGAGTTAGGAGATCATATCCAGGGGATTTTCTGTAAGGTAAGTTTTTCAGAAGGTATTTGACCTCAGAGGGATTAACGGCTTTTGGTGGAAGAGAGAGAGGAATAGGTGAAGTGAGGAAATCTTCCACAGTTTTGCTGTGAGTATGGCTTTGATGAGAAAGGTGAGGTGTGAAAGTATGGGTAAGATGCAGAGCAAATTCCTCCGACCTATCTCCATCCGAGGCCGCCCAGGACCCATCATCACGACGGAGTGGATGTGAAACAGGTTGATACTTTAGGATTTTTTTGGTTACATTCCACAAGGAGTTATCCCTGGTAGACAGAGAGGAGAGGTAGGAATTGAAAGAATCAGAACGGAAGGATGCCAATCGCCGCTTTACCAATCGGCAGTACTGATTGTACGAGCGGCGATCAGCAGGATGCCGGGATCTTTGCCACACTGTTCTAGAGCGGCGTTTGGATTTGATTAGATCTTTGAGATGTTGAGGTAAACGATTATGATTGTGGATTCTTGGGTGACGATGGGGTGACGATGCCTCCCAAGCCGACCTCTGGACCAGAGTAGTGAAAGAATGCACTGCATCGTCTAGGTCTTGGGATGTTTTTAGGGATAATTTGAGGTTTACGGACTCTGTAAGAAGCTGACGGAAGTGGTCCCAGTCAACTGGGCCCCTAATAAATGAAGGAGGAGGCAGTTTGTGAATTGGTCTTAGGGAAATGGTTAATAATAAAGGACTATGATCAGAGGAGAGGTCATCGAGGCGCTTGAGTGAATAGTTTAGTGTTCCTAAACTATTGTAGAAGAAGAAGTCTAGGAGATCTGGATTTCGGTTGGGATCTGATGGCCAATAGGTGGCTGTGTCAGGAGAGATAGTGGAGCAATGTCTCCGTGTGAGTGCAGACAGCAAAGCACGTCCCCGTGTATTTGTGGATCTTGAGCCCCAGTGTTGGTGCTTTGCGTTAAAGTCCCCACCCACAAGGAAACGATGCCCGATGGAGTCTAGAAAGGAGATGAATTGGGAATCGGGAATGGATTTATTGGGAGGGCAGTACACTGATGCTAGAGTAAGGGGAAAAGTGAGGGTGGTGATTGACACTGCAGTGGATTGAAGGAAATCATGTGCTACCAAAGGAACTATGTGATGGGATATGGAGTTATGGACAATGACAGCGGTACCTGCATGAGCTCTTCCATCTGGGTGATCAGTTCGATAAGTCTGGTACTGTCGAACGGTAAATGGTCGTTTACTTGTAAGTCTTGTTTCAGTAATAAGAGCTACATCGATGTTTTTGTCATGGAGTAGTGCTGTCAGTTCGTTAGTGTGGGTGCGAACACCATTCGCATTCCAAAGGAGAATGGATAAGGAGTCGGAAGGATCCACTTATGGATTTTGTTTAACGGGGATAAGGTAGGAGACAAGATTTGTAAGAAGGGAAATGAGAGGTGTAATTAGGGTTCTGAACTCTGTAAGGAATGAGGTCAAAAGGCTGGTGAGATCTGAAGAGCTTGAAGGTGGCGGGATATGCGAGATGTGTGGTTGAGGATGGGATAGAGTTTGCTGGTTGCTGGGATGAGCGGAGTGCTGGGAAAGAAGAACTTGCGGAGGAGGAGTGGGCAGTGCCTGTGGCTGCTCTCTGTTCCTAACTGCGTCAGCGAAAGAGACTGAAGGCCTCAAACTTCTGGTGGGGGCGCTTCTTGGGCTACCTGTGGCTGATGTTTCTTCTTCAGGACGACGACGTTGTTCACTTCTGGACTTTAGAATTCTATAAGCCTCACAGCCTTTATAGTTTGCCGGGTGGCCTTGCTGACAGAGCACGCATACAGCAGGTGATTTTAGGGGCTTCTTGCACAATTCACTTTTGTGCTGCCCACTGCACTTTACACACCTGGGAGGGTGGTAGCAGTATGATTTTGTGTGCCCATATGCCTGGCAATTATGGCATTGGACGATGTCTCGTTTCGGGTAAGGCTTTTCGACCTGTACTCTTGTGTAGTATAAGTGGTTAAGCTCGTAGATTTTCTCCACTCCAGCTGTTCGCTCTAGATCGACAAAGAATAAGGGCATTGGTTTCTTGATACTTGTATCATTTTCTTGTCTCTCCTCGCGGAGGACATTCGTGATTTGGCGAACCTTGTACCCTAAACTTATCAGCTCCTTTTCTATCTCGTCCGCTGGTGTTGTGGGATGCAGGTTTCTAATCACCACCCGCAGCGATCTTTCTTGCTTTAGTTGGTAGGTATGAAAATCAGCCTTGGATTCTTCTAGGTATTTTATAATTCCTCGGTATGTTTCAGGAGTGTCCGGAGAAACCTTTGTGTCCCGAGATCGATTGAGGCAAGTATATTTGCCTGTACCTACAACTTTGCTCAATTGAGTGCATAGTAATTTGAAATTACTAATGTTGCGAACGAATATCGCTGGTGGCTTGGGCTGTGTGGGTGTTGTTGTAGAGTCCATGTCCTCTACCTCAATATTTTTCAACACCTCGTAACTATTGGGCGTGAAAAAGGGAGACTCATGAGTTATTGTTGTTTGTTTTGATGTGGTGGGTTGTGGTGGTATCTCTTCCATAGAGCTGCTAGGTGCTGAGGAATTTATTGGGATATTCCGATTAGATCGCCGTGGCTTGCGTTTGACTGGTGACATAGTGGGCGTAGGTCCCAATGATCTTGAGCGTTTTTTTTTATTTTCTGATATAACTTGTTGATAGAAACGCATGTTTCATATTCTTGTAAATAGTTTTTAATTGAATAAAAAAAAAAAAAAAAAAAAAATTCAATATAATGAGAGGCCTGAACAGAGTGTACTGAGAGGGCCAGCTGGACTCCCCACTCCTATCCCCACTCTCAGCACGGCTGACTGATATCTTGCAATATGGCCGCCCTCTGTATGAATTGTGAGATGAAAAACTTACGTTAGCAATAATAATGTTCCTCTTTCCACTGACCTTTAGACAGTCCACCGCGAACGGTTCACCCAAGGCTCGGTTGGAACAGTTTTGCGAACTAGGCACTTCCTACGAACGGTAACAAGAAACAGTTTGTTGCAGAGCGATGTGAAAAACGACTTCTATAGTTAGCGCAGGCGCAGTACTTATCGTTGACTTTCTGGCACAATTATTTTATTTAGTTCCTTAAAGTCAATACAAAAGCGTGATCTTTTTTTTTTTTTTTTCTTCATTCTTAAATACCAAAGTGACAGGAGCTGCATAAGGGCTGTTTGATTCTTCAATTAAACCAGCTTTTAATAATTCATCAACTTGCGTTTCAATTTCAATTTTGTCTTGGAATGAGCATCTGTATGGTTTCTTCGAAATATATCTATTTTGTATTAATTTTACTGTTGCTTCATAACCTTTTATTTTTCCTATGTCGAATTTTGACTTAGCAAAAATTTCCTTATTTTTTTGTATAATATTTTCTATCTTGTTTATATCTGATATTTCAGTCTTAATAATTTGCCGATCTTTTTGTTTTGTTTCCTCTTTTTGTGTTATTATTAAGTTTTCATCTTGACATAGTTTGAATTTTTTTATTAAATCTTATCCTAATAGAAAATCATGTTTAAAATTAATACTTTTCACAATAAAAAAATAAAAATTTTCTTCCATATTAACGATTTTAATTCTTAATAGAACCGCACCCTCTGTTTTTGATACTCCTGTTACCCCTTTTATATTATCTCTCCCACTTATTATTTTTTTAATATCTTCATTATTATTTAAAAATTCATAATTTATCAAAGAAATATTAGGTCCAGAGTCATAAAGACTAATAGTTGGATTTCGATTAGCTAGAATTTTTATTTTAATAAGTGGGAGGACTACTCGTTTTTTGCCCCTTCAGAGCTTGCTATCATACCTTGAACTTCTCCATTATTTGTAATCTTAATATTCTCATTTTTTATTTTTTTCAATTGTTTATCTTTTAAACGACACAAACTCTCTAAATGAAATCTATTTTGAAAACCTAATTTTTCACATATTGTGCATGGTTTTTTCTAGCTTGAACATTTTTGTGTTTCTTTCTCTTTTTTTCTTTCATTTAACTTACCAAATTGTTTTAATTTTGCCATTAAATTTCCCATGCTTACAATAGACTTTCTTTCTAATTTATTTTGTATAAAATTTGGCAAGTTAATTACAATCAGATTAATTTGAGTATTTAGTGAGATACTTTCATCTATTTCTAACAATAAACTTCTTTTATTTAACGCGTATTCTAACAGGGAACCATTTAAATATTTAAAATTATATGCATATGCTATTTCGGTCCAGGACTGTGCTGAGAAGGTTTTAATAAAGGAATTATTCCAAGCTTCCCAATTAAACATTGAGTTCTGTTTCCAGAATATATTATACCAATCTAATGCAGACTTTTTAAGAATAATCTTATAGCTTCTGCATATTTGTCTTGAGTAATCCCCACTCTAGCACACTCCTGAACGAATAAATTTAGCCATACATTAGCATTTAAATTTTCACCATTAAATTTTTCAATAACCATATCTTTGACCCGAGAACACATATGTTTTTCTACGGTACCTGTTATAGCATTATTTGTGTTAGGTATAACATCTTCTAAATATTCATCATAAAATGTTATATTACCTTCTACATCCAAATAAATCTCACAGAGCTCTTCAGTCATTGTTATCACTATTTTTCGAAATTTGCTTCGAATTCTCAAACTCTTAACCACATTCTTCACTACTGTAGTACCAAAAAGTTGTTTATGCTGAGCGCTAGACTGTTTATCTTTTGGAAATATAAAAGTTTTCGTTTGGCCAACCAGCTGAATCGTCGTAACTTTCACTACAATGCTTCTGGAATCTTCACCAGCTTCTGAGATGAAATGAAATTTCGACTTTGTCTCCATTGTATTGATTTGTAAGTTTCAAATTCAGAAACTTAAAGGAGGTGGAGGTTCTCAGGTTATAAATCGAACACTTGCTGATGTAGTTTAGAACTGTAATATTAAACATATGTACACATTAGCTAGCGCTACAAATATTAAAATAAACAAATAAAACTTATAACTAACCTGAATCAATACAATCGATGATAAGTGTTGACCATTGTCTTAACAAGAGTACCCATATTCAGGAGGTTACAACTCAGAGCGTCATTCGATCCTCGCGCACTCTGCATTTAGCATATGTGCCGAAGTTTGGCGGTAACGTTCAAACTTACATGTATAAGTTAAAGTCCAGGTACCACCAGTGGTCCACCTTAATCCCCAAACTTCGAGATGTAAACATCCTGAAAATATGTAAAGAGGATTACTTGACCGAATAAACTAGTCTTGCTTTCACATTCCTTGTTGTTCTTTCATTTTTCCTTTCTCTTTTTTTTTTTAGTATAATTCCACAAACATTATCGTTGGTGGATAAGTTTGATTAGAAAAAATAAAGAAAAGAGGGGAATGAATGACACTCTCAAGCTTTTTTAAAATACTGCTTTATTTCCACTAGTATTCCGACAGATATAGCCCGAGGAGGAGAGTTTGAAAGTACACGTAGATGGGAGGATGCCTCGAGAATACGAGGGAATAATCGGGTGTGACCTCATTGGAAGAGTAGGAGCACGAGTGAGGTACAGAGAGGTAACGTGGTCTGTTAGGCTGGGGAACAAATCATACCGGTGTACGGAAGCTGTGAGGGATGGTAATGCAAGAATCGGGGCAATTAATCGGCAGAAGGACTGGAGGGACTCGATTATGAGAGACTATGAGGATATATTCTTCAAGGAGGGGCGTAGGTACAAAACACGAATTGTGCAGTAGGTCAAGTGTGCAGGGTAAGTCGTCATCCGAGGCGGGTGACCTTGAGATGTTGGCTGGTGCTAAGTGCACGATGTGGCAAAACTGTTTGTTTTAGTCGTCGACCTCGTGAGAAATGTTTACGTTAGGCCAGTGTACGTTATGTGGGTCATTGACCTAGTTTAATTGGATGTTTTTATGACGTCACTCTTTTGGTTATTTTCCATTTTTGTTGATCTTTAAAATATTTTATCTCCGCTTCGACGAACTTGTTTTATTTTTGGCGATGTCCTAGTTTTATTTAAGGTGGTCTTATTCTTATTATAGGTGAAGAAAGGGGTAATGTTTCTCGACATTGTCGTGCGTCACGGCTTGGCGGGCCAATGTCCATGGCACTAAGGTCATCGCCTACCTGGACGATTTGTTTCGTTTTATTACTGACCAAGCTCCGCGGAGGTCGTTTCCGTCTGAGTTATGACCCTAGTGTTTTTTTTTGGGTTATTCCTGACCTGCATCTGCAGAACTAGGTACATATTCCCCCGACCTAATTATTATGCAATTTCTGCCGAAGACTAAGCTGTATAAGGGGCTTCTTACGGAAATGGTGGAGAGGGGTGATGTCCCCGTCCTGGTTGATGTTTTATTTCGGTATCTCATCGCTTACAGATATACATTATTTACGGCTAAATCAGAGGAACCAGTTCTCGGCCTCTCCCCATGCTTCTAAAACTCAAGGCATGAGTTTAATTTATTGCTGCAGATTAATTTATTACTGTCAAGCCTCAACTCCATCCGTAATTAAAAGAAAAAGGGGTTATAAAATAAAAAAGTGTATAACGTACACGTGGTTTATTCATAACAAACATAAAATAACAAAGAAATCACAAAAAAATTTAATTATTAAACTACGAAATTAGCACTGAGATCTTTAATCTGTCCAAGCTTCCTCAAAGCACAAACACTGGGGACTATTGTCCTTATGGTACTTTAGAGGGTTGATCAGCGATTTGGTGTCATAAAGCAGTCCGTAGTGTATACATTTAGCGCTTTTCTTCACTCCACGTAAAAAACCTGCAATTGATAGAGGGTTATGAAGTGGCTCAATGTTTTTATAGGATCGCCTACGTACCTGTTCTTTTTACAGCATCGGGATTTCTCCTGTCCCATGTAGCCAAACGATGTGTTTGATTCAATAAACATACAAACGAACAATCCAAATGAAAATGGCTGGCAATCTTATCTTTTTCCAAAATTTTCAAATTAGGACAGCCGAAATCATGAAGATCATAGACCGGCTTATCAATAAGTTCTTCTATGAATTTTCCCTTTTCCCCATAATATTTCCTAGTCTACTGTAATGGTTAGTAAACAATTTCTCATTTCTTCATATAGCACATCACCATAGTACCAATCCAATCCGTGGATATTTTTCATCGCCCATAGGTCTGTTATTGAATGGTCGACATCTCCACCATCGTGAGGTGGTTTAAAAAACCAATGACACGACGGATAGTTCTTTAACGATTAATGAGTTAGGGGCTGAGAAAAAGCCATGATCAACAACCACGGAACGCATCGTGTACTGGTAAGTGGTATCATTGCAGTCTATGAATGCATATATATATATATATATATATATATATATATATATAAGTTAAAGTCAGAGGTAGCTCTGTATTGTGAACTAATGCGATCATGGGACGTAAACATCCCATTATCCCGTATATGTCGCATTATAAAGAGAAATAAAGACAGTATATTTCGAGAGCTGAAGTTAGTCTTACGTTCCCGTTTTCCTTCTCTTTATCACATTCTACCCGGTGGCGAATAACTGGTGCCGAAACCCGAGAGCCTATCGTTTTTTTTTCTCTTTTATTTCGTCTCTCGTTTTTTTTTATCTCGTTTTTTTTCTCTCCTTTTTTTTTGTTCTCTTATTTTACGGGAATGCCGGAGGGAGTACTTAGACCAACGCAGCAGCGGATATACCACAGCTCCCCCTGACAACTATGGCAGCCGCTCATGCCAATACTATGGCCTGGATGAAAATTCAGGCAATTACAGCTCAAGATGTGAGAAAATCGATCTCCGATCTGGAGAGATTTGAATGAGAGGCCGGGGAACTGAACCACTTCCTGAAGGGAGGTGACAGGCTGATGACGCGAATAGAAGGAAAACGAGCGGAAGACCTTATCAGCGAAGGAGACGCTGAGTCGCTGAGAGCAGCGCTCGTGTGTAGGGTGAAGCGAAGCATCCTCAATATGATTCAGGTGGACGAAGAGACCCCATGGAGTACCGTAAAAGAACGGTTAAAGAAAGCGTTCGGAGGGGGAAGATGGACACCCGAAGAGGATATATATAAGTTTCTGTTTATTTTTATTGTTATTTTATATTGTATTGTCCGCTAAGAGTATTGGGGTACGGTACTCTATCAATTGTACATAGTCCGCTGTTAAGTCAGAGGTAGCTCTGTATTGTAAACTAATGCGATCATGGGACGTAAACATGCCATGATCCCGTATATGTCGAATTACAAAGGGAAATAAAGACAGTATATTTCGAGAGCAGAAGTTAGTCTCACGTTCCCGTTTTCCTTCTCTTTATCACATTCTACCCGGTGGCGAATAACTTAGATATATATATATATATATATATATATATAAGTTAATGATCGTCAACGAAAACGTGAAGAAAAAGGAAAGAGGTTGAATGTAGTTACAGAACGAGAGTTGTCACAAGACTGTTTTTATTTGAGCCTTTTAAAGCCTCTCTAAATACATTCGGGATGTTTACATCCCGATGACTTGAGGATTAGGCTGGCTGCCTACGACGTCCGAACCTTAACTTATATATATATATATATATAAGTTAGCTGGAGAGGCGGCTATGAGGAGATAACGTAGGTAAGCCTCCCCAGCTAATCCCTTCAGAGGATCAGCGAGACTATATATAGATGTACATAATAAATAAAGACCATTCTTAGTTCAACCACAGTGCTTATTAGTTACCTCTTCCCCTTTTTTAATCGATACTTTTCAGTCTATTTTAACTGGTGCCGAAACCCGGGACGTGTGATTGAGCGATAATCGCGCCGCGAACATATTGTTATCCGTCTAGTTCGCGAATCCCTGTGTACACGTTGACGCTTAAACATCCGAGATGGAACCTAGTACACTGCAGTACGCTAAGTTGGAGGTGGACTTGGCCCAGGCCATCGAAGAGAAAGAGAGGCTAAACGTACAGATGTTCAGAGAGCAGGAGAGGTCGCAGATGTACCTAGCTAAGGTACGGACGCAGAATTCGTCGTTCATTCACGACCTCATTAGTCAACTAGTTTACAGTTTACTGGGACGTTAGGAGAACTGGAGCACTTCCTAAAAGGGGCGACCAGATTAAGGCCCTGATGAACACGAGAAAAGGGCTGGGTACAATCACCGACTCGGACATAGTCGTGTTGGAGACAGCTCTGGTAAGCAGGATTTCCAGGAAGGTGCTGAACGCCATACAAGGTGACGTATCGCAGACGTGGGAAGAGATGAAATTAAGGTTGAAGAAGTTGTATGGAGGGGGTAGGTGGACCCCTGAAGAGGACGTGTTCTACCTAATTAAAGAAAAGCGAACACAGGGCCAATCAGAGGGAGATTTTGCCGAAAAAATCATGGTGATGCATAATCGCCTTGTGGAGAAAATGGTTGAGACCTGCGGACAGGAGGAAGCGTCCCACAGACTCCAGCTCATCAGACAAGTGATGAAGGTCCAATTGAACCTCTATTTGGACAGGCCGGGATCGCTACCGAAAGATAGGGACGTGATAGACTGCGCGCACGACCTTATCGACGCGAGAGAGCGGAAGGATTTTAGACCCAGGTTACCGGAGTAAAGCTGGACCGAGGTAAGGAATGTAAGGAGAGTGAGAAGGAGCCCGCCAAGATACATCGGATTTAGTAGAGGCATGGAGAGGCGCACGGGCAGAGGGCAGGACGAGAGGAGGAAGCGATGCTACGAATGCAACCGACCAGGGCACGTTGCAGCACAGTGCAGCCAAACCAAATGTTTTGAATGCGGTAGACCGGGGCATATGGCCAGAGACTGCCCGCGGCGTAACACGAGAGGCAACAGACGAGGATACCGGCCGGAACCGATGGAAGTAAACCAGCAGGCGTGGACCCCACGGAGACCGGCAGGACGAGACGGGACCCCCTACGCTAGCGGAGAGTCGTCGGAAGAGGATGGCAGTCGGTCGGAGCGCAGCGCCCAGGCGTCGAGATACGAGGTAAGCGGGGGAAACCCATGGAGGGGGGGACCCTCGGGAGCCGAAGTAGTAAGGGGAAAGAATAGGAACGAATGAGGGCGCGAGACGGGGGGGGGGGGGCAACCCAACGAGTTTCCTAGAGGTAAATAACAACGCGAAAGGGAAAAAGGGGTTTAGGTTGCCCGTGGCGCGAGTGGGGGCGTCCGGAATTCAATTTCTAATTGACACTGGTAGTACTCACTCGCTGATAAGCGAAAAGGGGGCGAGGGAATTAGGGATTTGGAAGAACCGCAAAACATGTGAATGTATGGTAACTACAGTCAGTGGGAGGTGCAAAACAGAGGGGGAAGCGCGACTAAACCTGCGCGAGATAGCGGGAGGTGAAGGGGAGATCACGACCCACATTATGAGGAATTTAGCCGAGGATTATGACCTGATGGTAGGGTGTGATATTCTACGAAGAGTGGGGATGAGATTAAAGGCCAGGTGTCGGAAATGGGAGTGCAAATTGGGGGGCCGTAGGTACGAAATCATCACGGAACGACGGGGAGGGGGGGTGAGAATCGGAGCGGCCGGGCGTGCGCGCGACGCGGTAGAACAGCTGGTAGCCACTAATGGGGACTTATTCCATCGGGAATCCGATATACTGCCGACTACGGGGAAAACACAGCACCGCATTCCTGTAAAGTCGGAAAACCCCGTATACGTTAAAGAGCGTAGGTACCCCACAATCGATGAGGGAGATCATCCGAGGGCAGCTCAATGACCTACTGAGACAGGGCATTATACGTCCGAGTAACTCGCCCTACAATAGTCCCTTGTGGGTTGTGGAGAAAAAGAGTGAGGGTAACGAGAAACAGTATAGGGTGGTGGTGGACTACCGGAAGCTTAATGACGTCACGGTAGACGAGAGATACCCCCTCCCGAGGATCGAGGACATACTCGATCGCCTGTTGGGAGCGACGGTGTTCAGCACGCTGGACCTCAAGAGCGGGTATCATCAGGTTAGGATGGCAGACGAGGACGTTGGGAAGACGGCGTTCTCTTGGGAGCGGGGGCATTATGAGTTTGTAAGAATGCCCTTCGGTCTAAAGGGGGCACCGTTAACTTTCCAGCGTCTTATGGACGAACTCCAAAGGGGGCTGGGCGAGGACTTCTCACAGGTGTATATGGACGACCTGATAGTATTCAGTAAGACTGAACAGGAACATGTGCAGCACCTGCGTCGAGTCCTCGCCAGAGTACGGGAGTTCGGACTTAAGCTGTCACGCGAAAAATCGAGATTTGGGCTGAGCGAGATACGGTTTTTGGGGTACACGGTCTCACGGGACGGGGTACAGCCGGATGAAGAGAGGGTGAGAGCTATACGCGAAGCGCCTTTGCCTGTGAATGTTCGGGGAATACGTAGGTTCCTCGGTATGATAAACTACTATAGGAAGTTCATCCCCGGCATAGCGGAACTCACCTGCCCATTAACCGAACTTTTAAAGAAGGGAAGGAGTTTTCGGTTGGGACCGGAACAAATTAGAAGCATCGAAAAATGCCGAGATGTCCTCACCACAAGGCCGTTGTTGATGTTCCCCGATTTTGGGAAAACATTCCGTATTACAACGGATGCTAGCGCGAGTGCCATAGGGGCGGTCCTATCACAAGACACCGGGGGGGGGGGGGGGAGAAACCCATCGCGTACGTGGGACGACAGCTAAATGACTCCGAGAAACGGTACAGTGCTATCGAACGCGAGCTGTTGGCGGTGGTGTGGGCGGTGGAACATTTCCGACCCTACGTGTACGGTAGGGAGTTCGAGCTATACACCGACCAAAAACCCCTCTGTTATTTAGGGAAGCTCAAAGAATCTTCTGCACGAGTAGCGAGGTGGAAAGAGCGACTCGCTGCATACAATTTTAAAATTGCACACAAGATGGGGGCCGAGAACGCGGTCGCGGACTGGCTCTCACGAGAACTAGTGGTGAACGCGGTAGACGAGGAAGTAAGCCAGGAAGAACCGTTTGCGGTGCGGTACCTTCGCGAGAGGGCAGAGAGCGGGCCGGAAATTCCCTTAGTTCGTGGAGACAGGGATCAGGCGGAGACTCCTCCCGAACGACCTACGGACCTACCGGAGATTGATGAGATAATAAAGATTGCCATGGCGTACCCGGTCGAGGCCAAGACGCCGAGGGAAGTATGGGGGGGGGATCCTCCAATGGTGTGGTTGCTACGGGGTCCCTGACAAAATAATATCGGATTCGGGAAGGGAATTTGATAACCAGTGGATCAAGGATCAGAGCAGGGAGCTGGGGATCGACTGGCGTCGGAACACCCCCCGCCACATACAGGGGAGGGGCGCGGTAGAACGGCTCCACAGTACGCTAGGGGAACACCTCTGTCTCTTTAAGCTCGATCGGCAGCTAAATTCCTACGAGGCGATGCCACGCGCAATTGTGGCATATAACCATACCATTCATGCGGCGACGGGTCTGTCCCCGGTGGAAATAATATTCGGGCAGAAACGGCGGGATAGGGGGGATTTGATAACGGCGCACAATTCAGATTTAAAGGGGTGGTTAAGGGAGGCGCGCAGCGAACGCCGGGCGACGTGGGGGAAGGTCCGCGAGCGGGTGATTAGAGAGAAACAGACCCGCGTAGATAAGGCCAATAACAGACCTGGCATAGTTAGCGCTGGCTCGATTGCACTGGGAGCCATAGTATTTCGCAGGCTAAGGACGGCCCGGAAGAAGGGGGACGCGCGGTACGAGGGATCGTACGTTGTAATAGCAATTAGAGAGCACAACCTCTACACCATACGAGACGCGAAGCACCCCTTCCGGTCGCGCACCGGTCACGTAGAGGAACTACGTGTACCGTCACCTGTGGCTCGGTGGACAACGGGGGGCGGTGCTCCGCCCGACACACCATGTGGCTCGAAAGAGCGTGGTTAAGCTATGTTACATATGTATTTTTTCTAGTATGTAAGTATTATGTATGAATAAAACCAAACCTTAATTTTATGTTAACCAAGAGTACAAACCATCCGCCTTACAAGATGTACAAGGTCGGAAACTCTGGATTTTTGTGTATGAGATTTCTATTGTTTATTTTAGTGTATGAGATTTTTATTGTCTTACTTTTGTATGAAATTTTCATTGTGTTGTTTTACATGAAATGTAACTTATCTGATGTTAGAGTTCTTATTTCTATAAGAAGCTGGAAGGGGGGAGTTAGCTGGAGAGGCGGCTATGAGGAGATAACGTAGGTAAGCCTCCCCAGCTAATCCCTTCAGAGGATCAGCAAGACTATATATAGATGTACATAATAAATAAAGACCATTCTTAGTTCAACCACAGTGCTTATTAGTTACCTCTTCCCCTTTTTTAATCGATACTTTTCAGTCTATTTTAACTTATACATATAAGTTAATTGTCGGAGGTTAAGCTGTAAGAAATAATAGGAAAGAGGGAAACGATCTACACTCTCGAACTTCTGTAAAGAGACTACTTTATTGTCTTTAGCAATCCGACCTACATAGGATCATGGGTTGTTTACCTCCCATGATCGTATTAGTTTACAACATAAACTTGCCTCTGGCTTTAACTCCCCCCTGCCAGTTCCTGACCATCCGTCGGGAACTGAAACTTAACACTTATGCTAATTATATACAGTTCTGACATAATAATTTCCTGCTCGCCTAGAGCAGCACAACACTGTCTTATAATCATAAAAATAGAATATAACTTTATCCAATGTGGTACAAGGTTAAAACGATAAAATAAAAAAAACATGTATCTGGCAAATGCCACCAAAAATCAAAAGAGATGTGTGCAGGAGTGAGAAAATTAGAGTCAATTTCCTATTTGGATGGCTTCCCCACTGGAAGCTTTAACTGCTCGAGATGGACAGTTCTCCTCTTCGCAGGTTCATGAACACTTTGGATGGTCACCAAATTGTGTTCACGAATCGTGATCACCCGGAAGGGACCCTCATAACGGGACACCTCCTTACTCCTATTGGAACCGATTTTACGATAAACCATAGTGGTTTGACGCCCGCGTTCTCCCTCAACACCCTCCTGGATTTTTCCGCAGTAATTTTCGCGCACACCTTCCCCCATAATTTCCCCAGTTCCACGCGGTTGGTGGTGAGTTGTGCGGACGTCTCGTCTCCCACCACCGTTCTACTCGTGTCTCGGCGACGCCCACGAAGTCCGAAAAGGATTTCAAAGGGTGAAAACCCGGTGGCAGTGTGAACAGAATGGTTATACGCAATGACCGCCCTAGGCATTGCCTCTGCCGGCTCCAACCCTTTGTCGGCATTGTAGACGCGGAGATGATCACCCAAGGTACTGTGGAGACGCTCAATTGCTCCTCGGCTCTTTGGATGCCCTGGGGTATTGACGTGCCACATCACGTCCAGAGCCTTCATCTCTTTCCGCACGTCGGCGTTATTAAACTCCTTTCCACCGTCCGACGCTATCCGATCTGGGACGCCGTAAAATTGGAACCAACGCCTCAGCGCGCCTAGTACTGCTTCCGATGACTTTTCCCGAATAGGGTATGCCATAGCCATTTTACTAAAAAGGTCAACCATGGTGACCCACTTGTGTCCCCGCCAAGTGAAGGTATCAACTTGAAGGTCAGTGAGCGGTGTTTGCGCCGTGGGAGTCTCGACTTGTTGCCCGGTCGGTGGGTGCCTGTCATATTTGGTACGGTGACAAACTTCGCACGCAGCTAGTGTTTCCTGGATTGTCTTTCGCATCCCCCACCAGAAATACTTCCGCCTCAACGCCTGAGCCATCTCTTGTTCTCCCCGGTGGTTTGTTTTGCCCTGATGGTAGGCTAGCGTGATCTCCTTCTGCGTTGGATCATCCGGGATGGTCTCTACCATCATGGTACACCGTACAAATGTTCGGTCAACCCCAATCTGCTCCGCCCTCCAAAGTCGCTTAATTTTCTCCCATATGGTTGCGTTCCCGACGTAAAGAAAATGAGTCTTCCCTGGTGTGGAAGCATTATTAAGGGTACGACTAATTTGGTCATTGTTCACCCCTGGAGCGGACCATATGGTCGTGGTGGTCGATCGTGGAGAACTATCATGTGCTATTTTCATGGGGCCGAAGGTCTTCGTCTTCCAGACTATCTGGTGGCGCTTATCATTGATGATTTCTTCCCGCTCTTCCATGTCCGCAGGCCTGTCGTCCGTTGATCTCTCTCCTCTTGCCGACGGTACCAAATCCGTAGACCCTGGTTCCTGTTGGTCTTCTTCTCTCTCCGGCGTCCATTCTCGCAAGAACTGCTTTCCGTCCCGGGAGGATTCCCCCTGATCTTGGTCAAGTGCGTTGACCACCATCGCCCGGGACAGCCAGTCCGCCACGACGTTTTCCTTACCGGGCTTATATATAACCTCCAAGTTGTATTGGCTGAGGAACTCCTTCCAACGCATGACCCTCGCCGACGACTCTTTTAATTTACCGACCCACTGTAACGGTTTGTGGTCAGTGTGCACCCGGAACCTTCTCCCGAACACGTAGGGCCGGAAAAGGTCTATCGCCCAGACTATCCCTAATAATTCCCGCTCTAGCGCGCTATACCTACTTTCCGCCTCGGTGAGACGCCTACTGGCGTACGCTACGGGACGGTCCCCTGTGCCCCCCGCCTGTGACAGAACCGCTCCCAAGGCGTATTCACTGGCATCCGTCGTGATTGTGAACTGCTTCGTGAAGTCGGGAAATGCCAGAACCGGGTGTTCCTGGAGACGATCCATGCACTTCCGAAAGTTCGCCTCGATATCTGGGGTGATAACCACCTTCTGACCTTTCTTCAGGAGATTGTTTAGGGGTACCAAACAAGCCACCATTTCGGGGACAAATCTCCTATAGTAGTTAAGCGTGCCCAGCAGGCGCCAGATCCCTTTAACGTCCGACGGAACCACCATCTTCTGAATCGCTGCCACCTTCCCGGCATCGGGTCTCACTCCCTCCTTAGAGATCGTATGCCCCAAAAAATTGATAACCTCTTGGCCTAGATGGGACTTTTCGTCTGACAATTTCAAGCCAAATTGCCTCACGCGATCGAATACCATCCGCAGGTGATCCGCATGTAGTGCCTCGGTCGCACTGAATATCAAGAGGTCATCCATATATATTTGGCATACGGACTCGTCTATCCCTCGTAGAAACTCATCCATGAGCCGCTGGAACGTAATGGGTGCATTCTTCAGGCCAAATGGCATCCTCGTAAACTCATAGTGGCCTCTCTCAAACGTGAATGCCGTCTTGTGTCGGTCTCTAGGGTGCATTTGAATCTGGTGATACCCCGCTTTAAGATCCAGAGTGCTAAATATCTTCGCCCCGCTCTGCCTGTCCAAAATGTCGTCGAACCTGGGGATTGGATATTTTTCATCCACCGTATTTTCATTAAGTTTTCTGTAGTCCACTACGACTCTATATTTGTATGGACTCCCACCTTCCTCATTCTTTTTCTTGACGGCCCACAGGGGGCTGTTATATGGCGATGTACTGTCCACTATAATCCCGTGCTTCTTCAGGTTGTCTAGCTCCTCACGAATGTGGTGCCTCAGAGCCTACGGATACCTGCGCTCCTTTACATAGCACACCCTGTCTTGCTTGAGCGGAATCTCGTGTATAGTTCACCTGTGAGCCCCAATCGCTCGCCTTCCTTGGAGAAAATATCTATGTATTTTCTCTTAAGCTCCCCTTTCCAATCTTCTGCTTTCTTTAGCACTCCTACTCGCGCCCCCCCCCCATCTCGCCCTACTTCTCTCCCTAGTCCCAGGCACCTATACCTTACCTTACCTATTCGAATGTCCTATTGCCCCTTTTCGTTCCTAACCTTTGCTCCTACTTTACCTAGCAAATCGCACCCTATTATCCCTCCATATTCCCGGGGCATCTTTTCTACCACGTGATCTGTTAACCTCTCCTTATCGCGTTCCCATCTATTTAGCCCTATTACTGCCTCCCCTTCGACCTTACAGGGGCCCCCCTAGGTGATCAAGTTACAAGAGCATACCTGTATTTGGGGCATCCTCTCTCCTTCACACATCCTCTCTAGTGTCTCCCGACACATTATAGTGTTGGTACTCCCAGTATCCACTAGACACTTCACTCCCCTCACAACTCTGATTATAGGCAGACCGCTATCCCCGACTTTCACACTATTGTTTACTATCGTGCGGTCGCCTCTCCGCCACCACTCTGCTCAGATATCACGTTCTCCCCTCTCCTCTGATGTTTGTCGTCGAGTGGTCCTCCGAGCGCTGCCGCTTCTCCAGCCCATTCGGTTTCCTGGTTCTTCCTTCTCTTCTTCTGTCTCGGAAGTTTCCGAGTTCTCTGACGCTTCTGGCTGCGGCCTCTCTTTCCTTCGCATCTTCTGAGCGTTTATCTCACTCGGTTCAGGTCTGTTCCCGTCTCTGCGTCGGCTCATATACGGGCACTGCCTGGCTACATGCCTTTCCGTACCACATTCAAAGCACTTAGTGTGTGGGCACTGTGCTACCAAATGTCCTGCTTTCCCACACTCATAGCACTTCCTGTCGTCTCGCCTTCTGGAGCGCCCCACATTTCCACGGCTCCTTTCCCCCGCCATTAATCTTCCTCTTCCACTGTACTCCGCCTCCTTCTTCTTCCATGCGATGGGCGTGGTTTTGGGCCTTCTATATGGCACTCTTCTCCAGCCCGTTTCTTCCTCGCCAACTGTGGTGTCTTCCTCTCTTGCACTGGTGTCCACCATTTCTTGGGCACATTCCAGAAATGTGCGTTCTCTCGGTAACCCCTCCTTTCTTCCAGTTTCATTCGCTAGCTCTACTTTCAGGATAGTTGATAAAAACGCCATCCTGGCTTCTACTTCCGCAGCGCTTACTGTCTCCCGCATCTTCTCCGTGATATTGTTGTATCTTGCCAGCATCGTTCCGGCGTACTGCCCGTTCGTCTGCTGGTGTCTCTTCGTTTCCCTGAAGAGTTTAAAAATGTCCTCTTCCGGAGTCCATCTTCCCCCACCGAACGCCTTCTTCAGCCGCTCCTTCACTACGTTCCACGAGGTCTCCTCGTCGGCCTAAATCATGTTCAGGACACTCCGCTTTACTCTGCACACCAGAGCTGCCTTCAGCGATTCTGCGTCCCCTTCCGTTATCAGGTCCTCCGACCGTTTCCCCTCTATCCGCGTAATCAGCCGGTCACCCCCTTTAAGGAAATGATTTAGTTCCCCGGTCTCGCCTGTGAATCTTTCCAGATCCGAAATCGACTTCCTCATGTCCTGAGCCGTAATCGCCTGGATAATCATCCACGCCAATGTATTCGCGTGAGCCGCTGCCATGGTCGTTTGAGGTAACTGCGGTATATCTGTTGCCGCACTAAGCACTGGGGGTCGTAACACTCCCTCTGGCATTTTATTGAGAGAGAAAAAAAACGTGAAGCGAAAGAACGAAAAAAAAATAAAGAAAAGAAAATTATTACTTTTCGCTTCGCCGTACTAGGTTCCCGGGTTTCGGCACCAGTTAATTGTCGGAGGTTAAGCTGTAAGAATTATTAGGAAAGAGGGAAACGATCTACACTCACGAACTTCTGTAAAGAGACTACTTTATTGTCTTTAGCAATCCGACCTACATAGGATCATGGGTTGTTTACCTCCCATGATCGTATTAGTTTACAACATAAACTTGCCTCTGGCTTTAACTTATATATATATATATATATGTACGCAGCGTTATTTAGTTTTAATTTTAATTAATTTTAACCACTTCATTTTTACAATGCTGTATGAGGTCGTGAGCTATAATGAAATAACGCATTTAATGAATGGGCCGTATATCCCGAAACTCTAAATTAACTGTCATCGCCATTCGAGTACTCTGTATAGATAATTATAACAAAAAGAACAAGTATTCTTCTTCCCTTTCCACGTCGAACCGTCGTAAGCCATTAAAATCCAAAAATAGCATGAAAAAACGCATGTGATTAATGGACCCAATATCATTAAACTTTAAATTACCTGTCATCTCCATACTAGTACTCTGTATAAATAAAATAGTAATCTGTTATATAGCAAAAATAACAAGGCCTCTCCTGCTTTCCTTTCCACTTCAAACCGTGGGGATATAAAGGGTGCATCTTTGCGATATTCCAACATTCAGCATCTAGAGATTATTCACCTCTGCATAAACGTAAGTCAATAATTACTATTTAACTACTTCTTGTTTAAATAAAAAAACGTTGACAATTTTATAACATTCCATTATTAACAAACTTAATGCTTTGACAGTCTATGAAACAATTGGAGAACTAGAAGAAGGAACAGTTTATAAAATTAACCAGTTGGAATTGAAGTTGACCGAGCATGGACTATCTCTGAAAGCTAAGTTAGAATGGAAACATGGAGAAAAAATACACACCTTTTTACCCAAGAAATATCGCGACTGTTTCTCCGACCAGGATATTGAACGATATGACTATACATTTTTATAATTACTTTAATATTGTAAATACTATTAAAAAGCTTTAGAAAAATGATTTTTTATTTTTTTCAGGGTCCTTGAAGATGGTATACCGGGGGAAAACAGAAAGGCGTACCAAATAGAGTTTAGTTAATAAAGCAGTTTAAAATAAATGGTCTAAGGAAAGTATCTGAAAGGTATGAAAGTTTCATGTGTCACAATGTGGACTATTATCAAAATCGAGCACTCATCGGTGCGAATGGAGATTTTATGCATGCACACCTTGCGGTCATGAATTCCAATCTAAATTTAGCTGCGAACGTCATAAAATTACATGCGAAAAGAAAAAAACGTTTCAGTTTCTTTCAAACATTCATCGATAATAGAACTCAATTGCTAATGGAAACTTTAGAAACTACAGCTGGTTCATCTTCGAGACAGTCAGTATCCCTTCAATCGCATTTCCCATTCAAAAACCAAATACACTCGCGCACACCATATTTATACAGTGTCCATAATGCAGAAATAGGAATTAGCCACCCTAATGTTCCTAAGAAATATAAAGTCTATAATAAGGAACAACTCGAAAGGGTAATTACATACGAACAAGGCGTTAAAAAGACAGCAGTTGCGATTACGGACTTTTATATTGAAAATCGCGATTCTAAAGCATTACTGAAAGACTTCCTGGAGTTAAATAAAGAACAAATTATTAGTATTTTAAAATCGTATTTAGCACGATGTAACATATTTAAAATTAATTTACAGTTAGATTGTACATACAAAAAAATTAATCAACATTATGAGCAAAGGTCTGATATGGATTTTAAGACCCGACAACAAATCATAGATGCTTCAACTGATTTACACAAATATATTAGCGAATCATACGAAAAAATAGTTAAGGAATTAGATATCTTTGAAGCGAAAGGTTCCGGCTGGTCATTGGTTTCATGTAATTGTCTCTGTTTGGATTTAACTGAATATAAACCTCTCAGTGGAAAACAATTTATTAAACTGCCGAAAGGAATAGAAAAAAAACATGCTGTCGGAAAAGGTCAACAACTGTCGGGTGTCACCAATTGTCGGAAAAGGGTGAACAATTGTCAGAGGTCAACAATTGTCGGGGGGCGTCACTAGGGGAGTGCCTGATCACTCTAGCCCTGGTGACAAGTGCGGATTGTTGTAGTTAATAACATGGACCATGTTCCATGTAGGCGTTAATATCTGACTCCATTTATTGATAGGGATGTGTCCCGACAAGACACTGTGTTCAGGATGAGGTTCAGAGGTTCATAAAGAATAAGACCAGTTTTCAGAGTTCGAGCGAGAGATTGGCAGCGTAATAGGTACAAGTCGTCAGAGGTCTGCTAGAGGCTGTGAGGCAAAGTGTCGTCGTAGAGGTGTGGCATAGAGAGAGTAGACTAGCGGAAGGCTGAGTGGGCTTACTCCCAGGGCCCCGGGGCCCTGGCGTATCGCGAGGTAATGCGGCTGTGGAGACTAAGAAACAGAGTGACTCTCAGGGCGAAAACTTACTGATATAAATATTGTACCTCCCTCCCTCGTGGAAGGCGAAGTCTGTCTGCAGGTGGTCTGTTTTATTATCCCGTTGGTCCAAAAGGGTGTGCTTTATGGTGTCCCGCCTCCCGAGCTACGTGATGTAAACTGTTTCTGGCATGATTTTACGACCACGGGAACGTGACTGAAGGTCTATTTTAAGGGGCAGGTGTGCTTGCCCTAGGTTATATGGCAGTCAGGTGGCTAATTCTCTTAGGCTTATTGCCGTACCCTCGATCCTCTGTTACTTGGTTACATCTGCCGATCCCTCTATGATTTATTACTAGAAGTTTACACAGATTTGCATTTCTATTATAATACAATATGAACGAGAGTGTAGGGTAATTTACATATATTTAGCTCTTCGCTACTCATGCTATCATCAATGTAAAAAACACAAGCAACGAATGTTTTCAATTAGCAATATTAAGCGAATATATTGGTTCGAAAGACCCAAAGTCATATGAAAATTTAGAAAATAATTACGATTTTGATTGTATTTTATATCCTACCCCCTTTAAAGACATAAACAAATTCGAGGATGCGAACAATGTATCAATTAGTGTGTATGGTTCAGATAAAAAAAACAAAGTATTTCCTTTGAGGATAAGCAAAAGAGAAACCTATAAAGAGAGATTTGACCTATTATTTCTTCAAAATGAAAAAGACACTTATGTTACATCACAAATTTAAGCCAACTCGTTAGCCATCAGATATCTTGTGACAAATCTGCAAAAGAAATTTGTCATAGGTGTTTAACATCTTTTTCTTGTCGATATAAAACGAGGGATGGAAAAAATGCAGAAGAAAGATTAAAGGAACACTTGTTATTTAGCAATTTGCATAAAGCGGTTAGAGCAGAAATCCCCCGTGATAATAAAATTAAATTTAAAAAGTTTAAGTGTACACAAAGAATTAAAATTGTGGCCTACACTGATTTTGAATGTTATTTAGAAACAATTGAGGGTCCTTCACAAACTCCATCAATTTCATGGACGATATATTGTTAAGACCCAGCATATTTTATGTCTCTTCCGGAGTTAAGCTACGAGGCAATGTTGGAAACGACAAATATTGAGGATATTATAAAGGATTTAGATATGGTACTATTTATCGAAAACGGCATTCGAGGCGGTATTGCACTAGTCGTCAAGCGGCATGCTAAAGCATATAACTATCTAATTGATGGTTATGATCCCAATCAGTCCATTAGCTACTTAATATATCCAGACGTGAATAATTTGTATGGTAATGCAATGAATTGTTTCCTTCCTTATTGCGACTTGGAATGGTATAATGAAGATTTAGACGTACTAAATGTTCCTCAAGATTCGGAGGTAGGCTATATACTTGATGTTGACATTGATTATCCCGAAGCTATACACGATTTGCATTCGCAATAAGGGTATTACCTGAAAAGTCAAAACCTCCTGGCAATAAAACAATAGAAAAGTTACTAACTACGCTTACACCGACAACCCGTTATATCGTACACCATGTCATCTTGAAACAAGCTCTGAATCTCGGGATTAAATTTAAGCAAAAAAAATGGTTAGCGTCATACATCAATTTAAATACTACTAAATTTATGGAAAACGAGAGAAAACGAATAGACCTTTAAATTGTAACAAATGAAAAAAGATTAAACAAACTAGTTGAGAAGCCAAATTTCAAAGAGAGAATAATTTTTACTGAAAATGAAAAAAGTGTCCGTCCAGTTAGATAAGGAAAACACGTATTTTATAAGCCTCTAAATGTCGGCTTTAGCATATTCGAACTCTCAAAGGTTTTTATGTACAAATTACACTATGACGTATTTCTAACAACATATACACCGCAAAATATAAACCTCTGCTATATAGATAGAGATTCGCTTTTGTACCTAATTGATACAACAGATATCTACAATGATAGAAGTGATAATTTAAAAGATTATTTTGACGCCAGCAGTTATCCGACAGATCATCGATGTTACTCTGATAAAAACAAAAAAGTGGTAGGAATGCTCAAAGATGAAACAGCTGGTGACCAAATCGTCGAATACGTTGGCTTAAGACCAAACACGTATTCATTCGTCACTAAAAAGGGCTTATTGATAAAACGGTCCAACGGGATAAAAAAATGAGCAGTTGGAGAATTCACCTTTAAAAATTACCCAGATACTATAAGGAATTATGACTCGATGCATAGCCAATTTCAAATCATTCAATCAAAAAGACATCATGTGCAAACGGTTTTATTTAATAAAAAGTCCCTCTGTCCATATGATGATAAACGTCATGCAGTGGATACACCTCCTTATGGCCATTACACAATGTAGTGGCATAATGATGTAGTATGTAGTAATGAGTCAAACTAGATATGCGTACAAAATCCCCTTTATTAAATCGGGGTTTGTTCGCTTGTAACTTTGAAGAATAAACAGTTGTCAACAATTTTTTTTCCACTTTTTTTGATTTAACATCAAGGGGTCTCATAGCGATCGTTCTGTGGCATGAGGAATTGTATTCAACTAGCAATTGTGGTAAAATATTAATGTAATTGTAATTGCCTTTAAAACTAAATGCTTTGAACATTCTTTCTTTTAAATCGTTCAACAGTGCTCTCTTTTATGTTACTAAAAGTGCTGTAATGGTTAATGTTATATTTTTTCATCAAGGAGCTAATTTGTGAATTATAAATTTTTTTTCCACGGTCTGTTTGCAAATGTTTGGGTCATTCGGTACGAATTATTTTTTCCATCGCCTTGCTTATCTCATTTCCAGTTTTATTTTTTACCGGAAGAGTCCCTGCATATTTCGAGAAGCGGTCTATTACAGTCAATATTTACTTATTTCTTTTATTTTCACGAGCGTAGGGGATCATTTCTACGAGATTCGCTTGCCACAAATCATTTTTACCCTTCAAGACTGTCTTTCGTCGTACATAATTCTTCCTTGTTGGCTTGGGCAATTCTTCAACGACTTTTTTGTTTACTGCAGAAATTTCCACGCTTTTCACTTTGGTTTTATTTCTTTTTTCAAGTAGTCGATAGTCACTGCGTCAATTTTATCGATAGGCGAGTCAATGTTTGATATTCTTCTACCATGAACATTATATATATTCTTTTGCAATGTAATCGCGTTCTTCTCAAGGTACTCCTTTGTTACGGCAGTTAAATAATCTCAAAAGAGGAAAGTCTTTTTAAAAAGCTTTATTATGAATAACACAAACACTGGTTTAATATATATTAAATGATCAAAATTACATACGAGATGGGATTACAATTAACAAGTTGGTCCCGGGTGCTTATATACCTAGTTATCAATGCGTGTTGATTAGCCTGTTGATATCGACTACGATAGATATGAGGGTTATATAACTCTTCCATTTTTTATGTCCTGAACTCCTGGGCAGGATAATAAGATTTGAAGGATGCCAAATAGTTGTCAATGGCTGCTATGTCATTGGATGTTGGTAGAGGAGTTTAGTAAACAACTGTGGGGATATCTATTGGGATAGTTTTTGAACAACAGCCTTTACAATATCTGTGATATATATGTAAAGAAAATGTATTTCTTTAATTTGAATTAGCGCGCCACGCCAACGTAGATAATGCAGGCGTTGAAGAGAATGATACTAGCGTTATCAGCAGGGAGGTTACGTGAGTGTTAGGCAAGCAGTGAAAAGCTAAACGTAAGATTTGACTTTAATTATTTGTTATTATAAAACAAACAGAATCGACAGGAGAATAAACATTGAATGTCGTTTCTTTGTTTTACAGGTATGAATTTAGATGGTATTTGTAAACCCGTAAACTAATTATCAATTAAAAGAAAATAAACTTTGTTTTACAGAGCAACACAACCTTGTTTTTCTGTCGTCTCTAAGAACCATTATAAAACGACATTCCCGTTTAAATTACAAGGGTTATAAGAAAATTATAAAATGGAAAAGCTACAATTCTGTTTCAAAGTAATCCCAACAACAGACGGAAAAAGTAATATAATTGGCATAACCTCGATAACTACCGAGAATGATAACCGAGAATTTTCAAAATCCCAGAAGAATTGCAAAATGCAAACCTCCATGAACAATTAATCGCCACTAACGCTTTTAATAAGGTAAAAAATTCGTTGAAAAAAAGGCACCAAGAGCGTAATATCTGGATAAAATTGACAAAGGAAATCAAAGAAACTCATGTAGATGCAAAAGAAAATTTACAATTTGATGACGTATACCTAGAAAATATCAAAACAGAAAATATAACTGCTGGACATGCAGACGTAAGTACTTTAAATAGACTACTTAAAACATTAATTGAAAATCCACGAGCCAACAATTTAAAACACATAACAGAGAAATTCATTATCGACAGATTCACAAGTAAAAATCCAAACCCAAGCCGATGGATGGAAATTTTTGAACAAGAATGCAATCGATTTAATATAAATGAAGACTCCCAAAAAATTTAAGTACTCCAATACTTCTTGGAAGGCTCCTGCAAAGATTGGTTCAGCTCAATGTTTACAAAATTAACAGTGCATGGGACATGGGATGAATGGAAAAATAACTTTTCTGAAAAATTCGCTACAAAAGGCTGGAACCCAGTTACCTATGCACTACATTTCAAATACAGATCTATTACCTTTAATAGATTATGCAATAAGAAAAGAAAAACTTTTAATAGATATGCGACAAACAATAGATAAGGGAACTCTCATCGATCTCATTGCAGCAGGACTTCCGGAATTCATTTTAAACAGAATTGATAGAGAAATGATAAGATAAACTTCAGATTTATTCAACGAGTTGAAAAAATATGAACACATGGTGAGAAAAAAATCTTTTAATAAAAAAACCGGTATAAACGCGGAAGATAAAAATAAAACACCATGCACAACCTGCGAAAAATTAAATAAGGGAGAAAGATTCCACGCAGAAACCGCTTGCTGGTTCAATAAAAAAAATGATAAAGGTACAAAAAATATTAGACACGTAAACAATTCAGTAATAGAATCCGAATTGAACGAATCAGATCAAAAAAACGAGTAATGACGCCATTAATAAAAGTCAAGCTAACTATAGAAAACAAAATAGATCTTTGGGGAATTTACGATTCAGGATCAAATGTATCTTTAATAAACTCGAAATTCCTAAATATAAAAAATAAAAAGAAAATAATAATAAAGGTAATAATGCAAGTTTGATAACAATTAATGGTGTCCAAAAAACAAACGGTTTGACGACTCTAAAATTAAAAATATTCAACATAGAAAAAAACATGGATGTCCACATAATAGATAACGAATATTTTAAATACGATTTCCTAATTGGATTAGACACAATAAAAGAATTTAAATTAATCCAGGATGAAAACCTCAAGATTTTTCAACAAAACGAGGAAAATGCTAATGAAGAAAAAAATTTAGTAAATTTTAACGAGCACATAAAAGAAGAGAACTTTATAGCAAATATGGATCACTTATCAGATAATCAAAAATATGAAATAAACAAAACAATAGATACTTACAAATCAGTGTTCGCAAAAGATAAATATGACGTAGGTACCGTAAAAAAATATGAAGCACATATAGATCTATTAGTAGATAAATATTGTAGCAAGAGGCCTTACAAATGCAGCCTAGAAGACAGAACAGAAATAGGGGAACAAATAACAAAACTATTAGATAAAAAACTCATTGAAGAATCATACAGCCCTTTCGCAGCACCTGCAACACTAGCGTTTAAAAAAGGTGAAAATAAAAGAAGCAGATTATGCATAGACTTCAGGGACATCAATAAAATAGTAATACCTCAAGCACAACCATTTCCATTGATAAACGACTTAATGATAAAAACAAGAAACTGTAAATTTTTTACTACATTAGACATAAATATTAAAACAAAAAACATTGAATGTCGTTTCTTTGTTTTACAGGTATGAATTTAGATGTTATTTGTAAACCCCTAAACTAATTATCAATTAAAAGAAAATAAACTTTGTTTTACAGAGCAACACAACCTTGTTTTTCTGTCGTCTCTAAGAACCATTATATATATGTAATGAAAGTGATCTCTCTTTCATTTGAATTTGCCGTGCTGCTTCCACTGGCCCCCACCAGATGGAGCATCAGTTATCAGATAGAGAAGGTTATGTGAGATAACAGAACATATAATAGTGTGTAAAATAAAATAGTGTAAATAGAGAATTGATAGTTAGAAACTGTAATTGTCGTTTCTTTGTTTACAGGTAAGATTGTGTAAATCAATATTAATAATTGTTATAATATAATATATAGTGAATAAAATTGCTAACTTTGTTTACAGAGAAACTGATTTCAGTTTATTCACCCCACCTTCAATAATTGTCCTACAAAACGACAATAGGAGTTACAATGGCGAAAAGACTGCAATTCACCATTAACTTTGTGGGATCACCGAAGGATAAGAAGACAAATGTTCTCTCAATTACCACAATTAAGACAGAGGAAAATGAAGAATATGTGTTGCCCCTAGAGAAAAGCTTTATGAGTGATCATGAAGAATTGACTAAGACACTTATTTATAAAAGATTGAGGAACAGTTTTACTCAAAGAGGTCAACAGAAGAGTGTGTGGATTACATTAACCGAGAAAATGAAAACAATATATTTTGATGAAGAAGGTAATGTAATGTTTGATAATTTATATTTAGAACAAGTAGTGAATAAAGATAAGATGGTTGAATCCACACAAAATAAAGAGAATGAGCTAAATTTAAAACATATAGCAGAGAAGTTCATGGTTGAGAAGTTTACATGTAAACACTCAAATGCTAAACAGTGGCTAGAGATGTTTGAGAAAGAATGTAGAAGATGTGGAATCAATGCAGACAGTAATATGATTGAGATATTAAGGTTGTTTTTGGAAAAGTCATGCTTAGACTGGTACTCAGCAACCCTAACAATATTAACAATGGACTCTGTGTGGTCTGAGTGGAAAGAAAAATTTTTGGAAACTTTTGAAGACCAAGGATGGAGTACAGGAATGCATGCTATATCATATAGGTTTAAAGAAGGTCTACTGATGGAATACGCCATGAAAAAAGAGAAATTATTGTTAGATATGGATGAGAATATTAGTTCACAGACTTTAGTGATGCTTATAGCTGCAGGCTTACCTGAGTTCATTAGAAATAAGTTAGATAAGGAAAAATGTGAGAATTCGACCAAATTACTTCATGAAATTAGAAAATGTGAGGGTCTAGCGAACAAAAATAATTTTATGAAAAAGAAAGATGAAAAACTTTTTAGTAAAAATAAATTTCAAGAAAAAAGGCCATGCAATAATTGTGAACAATTAAACAAAGGCATCAGATATCATCCAGAAGCTTCATGCTGGTTTAAAAAGAGAGACAAATATGAAACTAGAATACTGGGAAGCAACTCAGTATTATAAGTAGATCTAAATACAGAACAAAAAAACGAATAATCACACCATTGATTAAAGTAAAAATATTATTAGAAGAGAAGTTACAGGTAAATGGGACATATGATCCAGGATCCCAAGTCTCTCTAATAAATACAAAATTAATTAAGATAAAGAAAAAAACAGAAGATGTTAATAAGATATATTTAAAAACAGTCAATGGTGTGACACAAACAAAAGGTTTAGTAACCATAAAAGTGAAAATTTTTGAGATAGAAAAATATGTTGATGTGTTCATTGTAGAGAGAGATGATTTTGAAGATTTTCTTATAGGATTAGATATTATCAAAAAATTTAGATTAATTCAAAATGAGAATCTACAAATATTACAGAAGAAAGAAGATGAAACAGGAAATACTGAGAAAAAGAAAGAAAAAAATGAAGAAGTTAAAGTGAATTTTAATGAACATATCGAAGAAGACGGGTTCAAAATAAAATTAGATCACTTAGATAATATGAGAAAGATTACGATAGAAAGACTGATAGAAAAGTACAGTACAGTATTTGCCAGGAACAAATATGATGTGGGCACGGTTAAGGATTACGAAGCTAGAATTGACTTACTGGTGGACAGATTCTGCAGCAAAAGGCCTTATAGATGCACTATAGCAGATAAGAAGGAAATAGAAGATCAGGTGGCAAAATTATTACAAAATGATCTAATTGAAGAGTCCTATAGTCCATTCGCAGCCCCCGTAACCTTAGCATTCAAAAGAGATGAAAACAAGCGATCAAGATTATGTATAGATTTTCGTGAATTGAACAAACTAGTTATACCACAAGCTCAACCATTCCCATTAATAGATGATTTAATAATACAAACAAGAAACTGCAAATACTTCACCACACTAGATATAAATTCCGCTTTTTGGTCAATTCCATTACGCATTGAAGATAGACAGAAAACAGGATTTGTCACACAAGAAGGGCACTTCCAATGGACATGCCTACCCTATGGTTTAAAGACATCACCAGCTATTTTCCAAAGAATTTTATCCAACATCTTAAGAAAGCACAATTTAAAAGACTTTTCAGAAAATTATATAGATGACATCTTAATTTTTTCGAAATCATTCACAGAACATATAGAACATATAGAAAAAGTAATAAAAGCAATAGTCAATGAAGGTTTCCGATTAAAATTTAAAAAATGTACATTTGCAGCAGAATCAGCAAAATACCTTGGACACATAATACAACACAATACAGTAAGACCAATAAAGGACAACTTAATTTCAATAAAAAACTTTCCAACTCCAAAAACCCAAAAGAACATCAGACAATTTTTAGGAAAAATTAATTTTTATCACGAGTATATACCAAAAAGCTCGATATTGCTAGATCCACTGCATAAATTATTAAGGAAAAATGAAAAATTCTTATGGACGGAAGAGTGTGAAAAATCCTTTGCAGAAGTAAAGAAATTGCTATGTTCCCAACCAGTTTTAGAAATATTTGATAATGATTTACCAATAAGAATTTATACAGATGCATCTCTAGAAGGTATTGGTGCAGTTTTGAAACAAGTACAAAACAATGGAAAAAAAAAGCCAGTAGCATACTTTTCAAAAAAATTAAGCGAACCGCAAAAAAGGAAAAAAGCAATTTATTTAGAGTGTTTGGCAATCAAAGAGGCATTAAAATATTGGCAATACTGGTTAATTGGAAGAAAATTCACTGTATTTTCAGATCACAAACCATTAGAAAATTTAAACATAAGAGCAAGAACGGATGAAGAACTTGGTGAATTAACTTACTATTTGTCACAATACAATTTTGAAATTAAATACATTCCGGGAAAGGATAATACCGAAGCAGATAGTTTGAGCAGAAACCCGGTATTAGAACCAATTGAAAATAAAGAAGAAATCCTAAAAATAGTTAATTTGATAAAAATACAAGAAATTAAAAAAGATCAAGAGGAAAATAGAATATTACAAAACACCAAAACAAAATTAATAGAAAAAGATGGAGTGTTCTATAAAAAAGTAAGAAATAAAGAAAAGATAATTTTATCTGAAAACTTAAGTTTAGAATTCATTAAAGAAATACATTCTGAATGGTGCCATATAGGAATTAAACAAATGATGAATAGGGTATGCCCTTATTACACAGCAAAAAATATAACTGCAAATATAAAAAAAGTATGTAAAACCTGTGAAATATGTATTAAAAACAAATCCAGAGGGCAAGAAAAATATGGGCTAATGTCACAACTAGGGCCAGCAACAAAACCATTCGAAATAATGTCAATCGACACTATTGGAGGTTTTGGAGGACAACGATCAACAAAAAGACACCTCCACCTGCTTATTGACCACTTCACAAGATATGCATTCATTTCAACATCAAAAACTCAGAGTGCCACTGACTTCATCAAGTTAGTAAATAATGTGCTGGAAACAGAGAAAATAGGTATAATACTTACAGATCAATACCCAGGAATCAACTCAAGAGAATTCAAAGATTTCCTAAGGGAAAAGGAGGTTCGATTGATATTTACAGCAGTTAATGCACCCTTTTCCAATGGTTTAAATGAGAGACTAAATCAAACTCTAGTCAATAAAATCAGATGTAAAATGAACGAAAAAGGGAAGAAAAGAGCCTGGACAACAGTCGCTAAAGAATGTGTGGATAAATATAATGAAACAGAACATACAGTAACCGGTTTTCCACCCAAGTATTTATTGGATGGCACAGATACTAGCATTTTACCTGAAGAATTAAAAAAAAGAAACAATAAAGAAAACTGGATGAATGACAGTAAATTAGCCTTAGAAAGAACAAAAAAGTCTCATGAATACAACAAGAAAATATTTGATAAATCAAGAAAACATTGGGAATTTAACACAGGAGATACAGTATATATAGAAAATGGCAACAAATTGAACAGGAATAAACTAGATGAATTAAAAATTGGTCCCTTTGAAATAACAGAAAAGATATCAAATTCAATATATAAAATAAATACCGGAAGAGGAAAGCAAGAAACTGGATTCTTTCACATAACAAAATTACTTCCGATATTACCAGACTGAAAATTTTCAAAGAATTTTCACCTCAGAGAGGGGAGATGTAATGAAAGTGATCTCTCTTTCATTTGAATTTGCCGTGCTGCTTCCACTGGCCCCCACCAGATGGAGCATCAGTTATCAGATAGAGAAGGTTATGTGAGATAACAGAACATATAATAGTGTGTAAAATAAAATAGTGTAAATAGAGAATTGATAGTTAGAAACTGTAATTGTCGTTTCTTTGTTTACAGGTAAGATTGTGTAAATCAATATTAATAATTGTTATAATATAATATATAGTGAATAAAATTGCTAACTTTGTTTACAGAGAAACTGATTTCAGTTTATTCACCCCACCTTCAATAATTGTCCTACATATATATAAAATAAGATTGTTAAAATGATTACAATAATAATGGATAACATAGAATACATATAATTATATTCATTGGTTATTAAAGATATTAATTCTACTTGAGTTACATTAAATTGAGGTATAGTTGTTATATTATTGATTTGGATTTTAAAGGAGTTATCATATAATTAGTGGTATTTATGAGCAAAAATATGGTTATGAATGGTAGGAATTTCTTTATAACAATCTACAATAGATAAATTAATCAGAGCGGTGTCTGGAAGAAAAATAGTGTCGTGATTGTAACAATTGAAGGGTTTGCTGAAAAAAGGAGGTAGCTCCATCCCATAGCTGTTGGGAATTAAAAACACTTTCTTGTGTCAAAAAAAAATCTCTTTTATTTGGCACAAAAAGGATGCAGCTCCAATCGTTATTTCTAGAGTTACTCAAGAGATGGAGCTGCTTGTCTTGTTAGTTTGTAGCAAGAGAGCGGTAGCTCCTGGAGCTACCTCTTTGTAACCCCAGACGACTGATGTGTTTTGTTTACAGGGAGGTTAACTATTGAATACTGTTATTCAATTGTGTTCATAGTTAAAGAGCATTTATTTCGTCGTTCGTGTCTTTGATTCTAATAAACATAAAAAGTTTATTGAAAAAAGTTTATTTTGTTTAGAGGATAATGAGTGTCTCAGAAGAGGAAAGACTATTCAGTAGTGGGTCAAGTGATTTATATGAGCCTTCTGAAGAAGATATCACATCCAGTGAAGAGGTTGAATCCAACAAGAAACAAAAAAGCGATCTCATTCGCCCAAAGCGGAAAGTTAGCTGTCAGAGTGAATGGAAGCGAAATGTAAGAACACGACTAATGAAGGTAAACCATACAAAACTGTAAGTGGGAAAGATAAATCACGCCGAGCTGTTGGCCGCGATTGCATGTGTAAGTACAAATGTTTCGATAAGCTTACCGGGCAGGAAAAATTAAGCCTTCTTGATTCTTTTAATAAATTGGGGGAAAAGCGATCACAAGATATTTATTTAGGAGGACGCATTGCTATTAAAGCTGTTAATCGAAGAAGAGTGAAAACTGGACAAGGTCAGCCTAGGGCTTTTTCAGGAGTATATTCCGTTCGCATTGGGGATAAAAAAAAACGCATGTGTAAGAAAGCATTTGCATCCCTTCATGGGATTTCTAGCAAACGCATTGAATATATTGCTAGTCACATTTTCAAAAGTAAAGCTATAACACCAAACTAAGATGGCCGAGGAAAACACAAAAATAGACCAAACCAGGTTGATGATGAAAGAGTAAAGAAGGTGTACGACCATATAGCAAGCTTTCCTACAAGAGAATCTCACTATAGCCGAAAAGATAACGTTAAAAGAAAGTATTTATCCGCAGATCTTGACATCACTCAAATGCACAAGTTGTATTTACAGATTCATCCTGAGTCCCCTGTATCATACGACTTTTAATTTCGATATTTAAAGGCTAATTTCAACCTTGCTTTTGGCAGCCCTCGGTCAGATACCTGTCAAAAGTGTGATTGTTTAAAAAACGAAATGTGTTCGCCATCGATAAGTTAAAACAGACGTAAGGAGTTGGAGCTGCAAAAAAATTTACATCTAAGTAAAGCACAAAAATTTTATGATGCACTCAAAGAAACACAAGCTCGTGCAGTAAACGAGGACAATGTTGAAATGTTATGTTTTGATTATCAACAAAATATGCCGTTACCAAAAGTGCCATCAGGAGATGCATTCTATAAAAGGCAGTGCTGGGTTTACAACTTTGGGATCTCATCAGCCAAATCTGGTAAGCATTATTTCTACATTTATGATGAATCCGTTGGAAAAAAGACACCAAACGAACCAATCAGTTTTTTGCATCATTATATACACTCAGTGATGAGTGAAGATATAAAAGTTAGATAATTATTATCTAATTTAGGTGTTCTTATAGTTAGGTATACATTTAGTTCATCAATATATGTAACATTAGGGTTAGTATATTTAATAAAATTACATTGAGATATTTTACCATTATAAAGGATATTTGATAGACATGAATTCTTGAATACTATAGGGTTAATACAATAATAGTTGTTAATAAGATATGTACTATTAGCATGATTCAATTTGTCCTTTTTCACGATAATCACTGATTTTGGGGCATTCATTGTAACAAAAGATTGTTCGTGCTTTATAGGGGTTGGTAGGGTAAGAAAGGCTTTAATATCACTGGAGGCTTTTGGGAGTGATACAAATATGTGTATGATATCTTTATGAGTTGTGTTTTTTATCATAAGCGTTCATGTTTCCAGTTAACCAGCTGATAGCTGTCCCTAAACCATTAATAAGTCCTCTTTTATCTCGTGGGTTATGAAATCTAATTAAATTAATTTTATTTCTAGCATTATTAATGATATCGACTATTATAGGGTAGACAATTATCAATTGTCTATATGACAATTATAGATGTAAGTGATTGAATGTTCGTCAGTTCTTTTTCTAATAGTGAAATATTATAGAAGTGATAAGTTTTGTGATAATCTTCAATAAGTTTTACGTTATTCAGAGAAAAATGCATATCCCTGGCGTGGTGCTTAAGTCTGTGATTTTCAACGTGGTTATTGTCATCCACTGGCATATCAGAGAATTGTTTGAGTCTTCATTCTTGTCTGAAACAGATAATGGTCTTTTTGAGTATCTTTTGCTTGGGCGTTTCATGCGATTTATATGTGCAGTTTTTATTAAATTTCTATCCTTGTATTGTACATAAGGTTTATAAATATTATCATGTTTTCTATGTGTTGCTGTTTTTAATAATATTTGTTCTTCAATAATATCAGGAGGTTCCTCTCGATTTTTACTAAGACGTGTTGTCCTTTGTTCTTTTTCATTGGCTATTCGTGTTTTGACAATGTCATGAAGTATTATTTTCTCATTGTGATATTGCTGTACAAATTGTTCTTTGATGCTAGTTGTTTTTTCATTATTAGTTTGCCGTATGATTCCGAATGTTATTTCATCAGGAGTAAGTTTTAATAAGTTGTTTACTGTATTATTATATGCTATTACAGCAAGCCTAATTCGATTTTTAATTGTTGAATTGGTTAAATTACTATTTTTTAGTGTTCTTAATATTTCAATCAAAGTATTATGCAGTCGGTTGAGTAAACCTAAGGAGTTGGGATTCCCTGCAGTTGTATAGTAGGGTATGATGTCATTTGTTTCTAAGAAGTTAGTTACTAACTGATTTTTGAATTCTCTGCCTTGGTCCATCTATACGAGGGTGGTCTGAAACGTTTCCAACCTCAACATGAAGATAGCAGCAGTCGTAAATAAAAGTTAGTGAATTTCGTTGTTCATTTGTTGACAGTTACTCACCAATGTTTCGGCTATTTTGGACGCGCAGTTGTTGTGTACTGGACAGTCCAAACAGTGGACTGCAAAGGGGGAACCGGCTCATGATTGGTTATACTGTGCATTGTCGTTTCTTTGATAATGGTAACCATTCATTATTTGACGATGTTTATTTTGTTGAGTATCGTAAGGTTTTTGATTTTGTGCATAGTATCTTTCTTGTCTCTGATAACTGGGCTGATATCCTTGTCTTGGTTCATATCTTTCCCAATGATAACTTGGTTGGTAATTGTTTCTTATCTCATATTGTTCTCTTCTTTCATAATGTTTATGATGGTTAGGGTCAAAGTTTCTCCCTTTATAATTTGATCGTTGTTTAGTTTGGGGTGCGCGTTTTTGAGGTTCATCGTAAATTCTTTCCATAATTTCATCAGTTTCTCTTTTTAGAAATTTTGCTATATCTTCAAACGTAAAATACGATACTTTTACATGAATAAGTTGCGCGTTTAATTCTAGGTGTAAATGTCGCTTACAATGGGTAGCTATTTGTAAATCGTATTCGACCATTTTTGCATTATTTTGTTCGAAAGTAAATTCGTCATTAGTTCTGATTCTAGCACTTATATCCTCTCGTAGGATCATTAATCTGTCAATATATGTAAAAGGATGTTCATTGTAATGGGGTTTGGTTTCATAGATCTCACAAATGCTTTTCTCGATGCTTTTAGTGCCTCTAAATTTCTTTTTAACGTCATTAAGTAATTGGCCTACGTCAGTATAAAATTTTTTACATGTTCTCGCTTTTCCTACAAGTTTATTACGGACGTGTGCTAACAATCTTTGATGGTTTCCTATTCTATTTGAATTATAATCATTGCATGAATATTCGAATACTAAGTTTATACTATCAATAAAATCTACTAAAGTGTCGGATGACCCATCGAAAGTTTGCATCAAATAAAAATCTGAATCTTTAATTACGTAATTAGTTCCGTCCATGTTTTCTGTTTCTGAAAGGTTTCTTAAAACGTTTATTCTGTCAGTTACTTTTGTCATAAAGTCAGAATGTATTATAAATATATTTACCAAATGAATGATGTCTTCGGTGAAGTCTAGTTTTCTTTCTTCCTTCAAACTTCCTCAGAGATATAACAAATTTCTTAAGGTAGTTCCTTGGTAAAAATCTATTGAAATAGATCAGTATATTACAATTCATCATTCGTTCCCACATTCATTCAATATTTACAAACAGCCCAGGGGCCCCCCAAGTCCACACGGTTGTTGCCTCCCTCGCAAGGGAAAGAGGAAGTGGAGTCTTGGGAAGTCCCCACGCTCCCCCACCAGCCACGTCACCGGATACGAGCCAGTGGAGGGTGACGATGAGCGCGAGCCACATACGATCAGGACATGATTGGAGAAACTGGCCATTGCCAGGGCTCCCACTGTTGCGTATTTATAGTAGGTCACGAGGCCACTGCCGTTTCAGTCTCCGGGGAGGATTATAGGGATGAGTGGAGCAGTGCAATGACTGTGCTACGGAATTAGGGTGGTTGGATAGGTTATTATGGAATTTCATGAATTTGGAAGGGATGAGTTCAAGAATGTAGGGTATATTAAGATCATTATGAACGGTTTTGTTGGTGACGTAATAGGGGGCATTTACGGGATTGGATGCGCTTGATGTTCGACTTTTTTGCTGTCACCCATAGCTCTATTCCGTATGTCCAGATTGGCTTAAGTATAACTTTGTAAATAAGTAGTTTATTTTCTATTGAGAGATGGGATGTACTTCGAAGTAGTCTGTACAGTAGTCCAACGGCTTTTGGTGGAAGTGAGAGAGGTATAGGAGAAGTGAGGTAATCTTCTACAGTTGTGCTATGAGTATGGTTTTGATGAGAAAGGTGAGGTGTGAAAGTATGGGTAAGATGCAGAGCAAATTCATCCGACCTATCCCCATCCGAAGCCGCCCAGGACCCATCATCACGGCGGAGTGGGTGTGAAACAGGATGATACTTTAGGATTTTTTTAGTTACATTCCACAGAGAGTTATCCCTGGTAGAAAGAGAGGAGAGGTGGGAATTGAGGGAATCGGAACGGAAGGACGCCAATTGCCGCTTTACCAATCTGCAGTACTGATTGTATGAGCGGCGATCAGCAGGATGTCGGGATCTTTGCCATGCTGTTCTTGAACGGCGTTTGGATTGGATTAGGTCTTTGAGATGCTGAGGTAAACGTTTATGATTGTAGATTTCTGGGTGACGATGGGGTGACGATGCCTCCCAAGCCGACCCCTGGACCAGAGTAGTGAAAGAATGCACTGCATCATCTATGTCTTGGGATGTTTTCAGGGACACTTTGAGGTTAATGGAGTCTGTAAGAAGCTGGTGGAAGTGGTTCCAATCGACTGTGCCCCTAATAAATGAAGGAGGAGGTAGTTTGTGAATTGGTTTTAGGGAAATTAATAATAATAAAGGGCTATGATCGGAGGAGAGGTCATCGAGGTGCTTAAGTGAATAGTTTAGTGTTCCTAAACTATTGTAGAAGAAGAAGTCAAGGAGATCTGGATTTCGGTTGGGATCTGATGTCCAATAGGTGGCTGTGATAGGAGAGATCGTGGAGCAATGTTTCCGTGTGAGTGCAGACAGCAAAGCACGTCCGCGTGTATTCGTGGATCTTGACCTCCCAGTGTTGGTGCTTTGCATTAAAGTCCCCACCCACAAGGAAACAATGTCCTATGGAGTCTAGAAAGGAGATGAATTGGGAATCGAAAATGGATTTATTGAGAGGGCAGTACACTGATGCTAGAGTAAGGGGGAAAGGGAAGGTGCTGATTGACACTGCAGTGGACTGAAGGAAATCATGTGCTACCAAAGGAACTATGTGATGAGAAATGGAATTATGAACAATGACAGCGGTACCTGCATGAGCTCTACCATCTGGGTGATCAGTTCGGTAAGTATGGTACTGTCGAATCGTAAATGATAGATATATATTAAATGATCAAAATGACATACTAGATGGGATTACAATTGAAAAGTTGGAGAGGGGTGTTGATTAGGCTAGATATGAGGGTTATATAACTGACGTCATATCCGTTAATGGGTAGGGCGAAATTCACCAGCCTTTTATTACCTCCGCGTATATTATTCCCCGGGCCAATTTTTCAAGTTTGTATAATACATCCCCAAGTTATCCACATATATTTTGGACAACGGATCGCCCGATTCGACCAGCCCACCGACCCTAATGATGCGAACATTACCTGCATCTATATACTGTTCAGGTTTTAGCAAACTAAAAGGAAAAACATTTTTTCTATTTTTCGAATTATTTTTCAAAAGGTGAGATCCAAACTAGTTCATCGTCATGACGTCGGCCAGTGACCTAATGACTGGATAGGATAAGTTTATAATATTATATTTTCTTCACGCAGTTCCTCAATTATTGATTGCATCTTGTTTACGTAGCCTTCGTGACCTGCACTAGATGATGCCAGTAACAACCTTAAACAATCTACAAGTTCACTCGGATCGTTCCAATATTCAAAGAGCGGTGCACCTTCCTTCATTAATCCGGTCCCTTGTTTAAATGAACGTAGTTTTTTAATCGAAGAGGGCGCTGCTATCTTAGGATCTTGAAGTTTAAATAGTTTTGCAATAATGTTTTTATATTTTTCAGAACGGTTACCACGAATACCTTGTTCCGCACTATAAACTATCTTGTGAGAATTCGTCATGATTAAAATCTCTTTGTACTTTGCAAGATCATTTTCCGAATACTCTTGAGGAGATTTTTAAAAATTACAGTTGAAATAATCCGGGAGTACCTTCATATTCTTGATCATTTATTGAAATGTCATCGCTGTTAGGTATCAAATGAACGTCTGTAGAGTCTCCTATGGTCAGTCCTCTCGTGGGCATAACTCGGATTCCATAATAGTTATCATATTCTTTTGAACCTCCTTTGAATAATTTAGACATGTACGTATTTTGCAATGAACCACGAGTATCTAAATACTCTTGAAATTGAGTTTTCCCCTCGGGGGTATTGATTAATTCATGTATTTGACTCATCGAAGGCTCTTCGGATTCGTATACATCTTCCTGCTGCTCCTCTCCCTCCTTTGGTTCCGGTTTGATCGCAACAGGAGTCCCTGTACGATTTGAAAATTCATCAGTTATAGATGATAATGTTCGTCTCAGATAAAACCTTTTCAATCGTTCAGGAGTAGATCAATGGCGATGCTGAAAGCAGCTTGTCGGAGTTTCATTGGAGGTTATTTCATCGCCCAGCGATTCTATTGCATAAAGTGTTTTTTTAGCAGTGCCTGTTAACGTTTTTAGTGTCGGCGGCTCTTGTACTTTCTTTTAATCTTTTCTTGAATATTTATGAAAGGCTGTAGCACAGGGGCAAATATCTTTTCATTTTCCGTTTGCCTATCTTGAATTTATCTTTTTATTGCTTGAAACTGTCTTCTTAGCGTTTTATTAGTTTTTAATATGTCGAAATTAATTTACAATATATGTAAAATAGAGTATAAGGTGATTTATTTTATGTAGTTAGTGGTCGCTACAGGGTACGTATTACAGTTTATTACATGATGGTCAAGAAATCAATGACGATGAAATCTATAATATGGCTCTCATCTGAGATATCTAATACCGGATATGAGTCGTGCTATTGCCTAATTTCTACTCGTTAAACCCCAGAATAACATTGCAAGAGCAACATCTTCAAAGGAGACGACGACGTATTCCTTTCAGATGTTCCGAGATGGCATTATTTGCATCAAAAATATTGTATCAAAAACGTTTTGATAATTTTTTTAATTTGGGATTTCATACTCAGCTACAGATATTACATATATTACAGATACTCAGATGGAAGATCTACATCCCACAACGCTAGAATCTGCTAATTACCTCTTGGCTAAAATGCACTGGATGGAAGTATCAACAATATATAATCAAAAGTGAAAAAAAAGTCCCAGAACATTGAAATGAGTCGTAGCATTGGACAGAGGAGATAAGAGGGTCAATCGTGGTGTGCAAATGTGCCATGATGTTATGACAATTGTCCAGTTCTTGCGAACGGACATGTCAGTTTGGTCTATTGGATAATGCAATGGAAATAGTTTGCTCCTGGTATCACTTTACATTTCTTGTGACAACCAGTCGGAAGGGTCACTTGATAGGATTGAAGGATCTTTAACAGCATTAGTAAATAATGATTTATCATCGGATCCGATTACAACACTTGGCACAACATAGGAGATGAACGAAGGGGCCATCTTGGAAAACCAACTGGCTGTTGACGACTACGCAACCAGAATTCCAACCATCTGTGGACTATGATTGGATTGACCTCACTATTTCACGGTACATATGCCAGCATGTACCAAATACTGAAAAGGCAGTAATTTCGCGTGGCTACTTCAGATCATCATTCCATCTCTTTTGAAATCACCGCGCAAAAACCCCAGAGTCATGAATAGAGTTTTCACAGACTAGTAGCTGTCTAATCAGAAGGGTTTGGCTCCCTTTTCTAAAACATGGGAGGCCAGACATGTCGGGCAGTAATGTATCGTGACTAATACAGAGCAGTTTTACCTTAACAAAAGAAATGTTGTTCCACCACCTATACAAATTAAAATAATGGATCTGTTAAAAAAATAGTTGTTGGGTGAAATCATAGGTGATATATTCAATATATTACTAGATACATGATTTGGTCGTAGCAAATGACTCCATTCACGGGGCCAACCGCATGCCAAGGACATGGCTAGGATTGGATAATTGTACGGCCTGTGAAAGTCTTGGTGCTCAAGAGGGTGTCCATATATATGGCAAATGACTTGGTATAGCACTTGCGGAAATTTTTTTGCGGAAAAGGTTTCTCACATTTTTAATTTTAGCTTGACTTTAATTCCCGCTTTTTAACGCATTCCCAGTGTGAAACCATCTCTCCATGCACGACGTCGAATATGCAAGTGCAATAGGAATACAGAAACATTTTTTAAAATTCAAACATTGATCTAAGATCCTTCATTAAAAAAATCATAAACAGATTATAAGTTACTTCTTATCTAATAATATATAAAAATACAAATCCGATTTTAAAATTGAAAACAAAAATTATAAATAGGTTTGAAATTATGTGGACCATGATAAATATGAACCAATACGCTTAAACATTTAATAAAATTAATAACGAAACACAATTAGAAATCCTTTTAACAATACCACAATCTACGTCCACTACTTAAGAATTATGTATCACTCCATAATTTGTTTTGACCAACGCACTATCGACCCGATGATAACAGTAATGCCATGCTAATGTCCACCAGTACTTTCCCCAACGTACAATCTTCGATTCACACATATAATCAACACCCCTTGGCCCAGTTGCTTGTAACGTATCTGAGTTGAGGTATAGCTTTCAATAAACGCAAAACCAAAGCTTCATTCTGTTGTAGTGACCGCTAACTACATAAGATAAATTACCCTCTACTTTATTGTAGCTATAATATTTTGTAAATTGAATTAAACAAATAGAAATAACATTACCAAACCACAAGGTCATATCAGTCGAAATCTTGTAAACAATAAATTATGTAGCTGAAGACGAATTCATAGGCAGCCCAACCGAGCTGGCAGGTATTTCCTGCAAGGCGATCGATGAAAATCAAACCCCATCTCATTGGTTGCTTCGGGCTACATATACCCCCTAGTTATAGCCGGAGATTTTTACAGGCGTCAGGGGTCTTAGATGTCTGGCACCTAAGGAAGACGGACGATAAAGGCTGCGAAATTGAGATCTCCCCAATTCAAGTAACGGTGGTGTCAACAACAAAAATAGAAGACCTAAGGAAAATAATATGTATCGATCAGGTACTATTTAGAGTACTACCTTATAGAAAGAAAGAGTGCAAGCCCCAATGCCACATGAAGAATCATTGTGGTCAAAGCATCGTATGCGACCGATATTCACAGGCAGATGAATGTCTTGATTGCAACAGAGCACAGAAGGCGAAGTGCTCCAACTGTGGTGGTCCCCACGTGGCTTCTTAACGAGAATGCCTTTATTGGCAGCAGAGAGGAAGAAAAGCAGACCTAGAAACCGCCACCGGTCCAACATCGAGAGCAGCCCGCCGGAAGAAGGACCCAACAGCCACCCACCACACCGACCTTCACTGGAGGAGCACCCTATGCCGAGGACATGGCTAGAACGTCGTACCGACACGATACACTGAACCTTCCTTGAGGCCATTATCAGAGATTTATGTCCGGACTTAAGACCACATTTGCTCAATTGGTACGCTATTGGTAAGTACGTTTAATGTCAATGGTCTGATGACTATACTCGAAGAAACGGAGACAATAATAGCGATCTCCACAGCAGACATAGTCGTGCTGGCAGACAACAGAATTGTTAACCAAAGCGTAGGGCTACAGGGCTACTCTGTTGTGATCGAGCGGATCGATGGCCACGGTGGAGTTCTAGTGGCTATACGATACTGCATCACAGGGATGAAAGTAGCTCCACCACTGACTACATTTGATGCCAGGCTCCACCACTTGACGGTAAAGATAAACTTATGGGCACCCATTTATCTCACTACCACGTATAAGAGACAGATGGCGTCTCTGCATGAGTTCTCAGCCCTTCTTAGAGAGTGTGCTAAGAGAAACAACCATTGGGTCGTCGGATACTTAAATCCACGGCATTCCCTTAGGAAAAATGCCACTGTCAACCGTAACAGTAGGTAGGAAATTGGTAAAGGCTCCCTTTACTGTCGTTCACCCCCAGAACTACAATTTTAACCATAGAAGCGACAGTACAATAACCTCCGCCCTTAATCTCTCACTTACAAAACAGCCATACAGGATAAAATTATGTGACCCTGCACTTAGTGACGACTGACCAGTATCCATTGACGGTAGAGTTGTGATCCCGTGTCCCACGGAGTACGACTATAGTCGAGTCAGCACTACGGAAGAAGTGCATCGAGAGGTAGCTTTCCTAACCAAGGTTATCGTAGAAGCAGCTGACGCTACCATCCCGACGCTTAGCCCGCAGCAACCTAGGACATAACTACATGTATATCTCCTCGAAGTAGCTAAAGGCGATTCGCCGTTAATAGCTTTCGCCGACGTCATTGCAGTTTACAGCAGCAGCATAAATCCACAAAGAGCTCTTACACAGGCCGAGTCGGTTTGTAACGTAATCAGTGACAGACTGGATAGGTTAAACATCAGTGTTAATGCAGGGAAATTCGACGATCTTCTCCCCCCAAAAAAAGAGAAAAGCCTTGCCAAAATCCTATACTGTAGGAAGACAAAAGAACCCGTCAGCTTCCTCAATGTACTATCTGGGAATAAAAATGAATAGGGATCACCACTTCTCTACTCATTTTAGTAACAAAATGAGATATATACGTCACAGGTTTTACCAGCTTCACCTCTTGATAACTTCACCCAGCTTGTCACTGAGTCTCAAACTAATGATGTATAAATGTGTCCTCCAGCCAGCTCTGCTGTACGGTGCCCCGGTATATACTCACTTGACTGACAATATAGCCAAAATTCTCCAAGAATTCCAGAATGGGATCATGAGATAAGTGGTCTGGCATACCTCTCTCAGAAGTTAAAGAACGCCAACATGCACCTGTTGCTTGGTGAGCCATCGGTGGGTGAGTTCATCCACCGGAGACAAATCAAGTTTTTTAACTCGTTGCAGCACCTCACAAACCCAGTGTTTAACACATGACCCCACCACCCCTCCTACATCGTTTTAAATTTAAGAATAAAATGTAGTTTTAAGTTTATGATAAAAAAGGTGATCCCCATAACTTTTAATAAATTCAGTCAATCATGTATTATATACATCATTATACATTGTATATTGCAGATCATTAATATTTGGTATATTATAATTTGTATAAGATGTAGCCAAGCTACAGGAAATACAATGTCAATTGTAAAAAGATTCGTTTGAGAATCTATATTTTGTACATATATAAATTTTAACAAAGGGATATAGGAAAAAATACAAAAAACAAAAAAAATAACCGGCAATTCATTCAAGCTAGGGCTTGCTTCTGGACTGGTACTTGCAGCTGCACTGATGTTTCAAGATATTGCCTTCTCATTTATGAAACCACTATACTTCTGTCCTAGCCTTGCTATGTTTTAGTCCGGCGTTGTCAGACCCCACACCTTTATAGTGGGATTCTCTGCCTTCGTCTCACTAAAGCTAGCACATCCTTGGAAGGGATCCCTTCCATGCAGCCGGTGGTATCTGGGGCCATACAAATATACCTAGTAGCGTCTCCCCAGCGATCCAGTTTGCATCTTTCCGATTTACACTAGCCTTTGGGTTTCGGACGGTTTTCGCCTACTCTCAGATATCGGGTGAGTGAACAGGTGGTCATTCCAAGACCACGTAAACTACCTAGAAGACCTAGCCTGTACCTCTTCTCCCGAACATAGTGCACTGTCGGAGGACATTCCTAAAACGCACATACATAAAAGTTTTGGGAAAATGCTGGTAATAATATGTTTGCTGATATGGACATCACGAGTGAGAAGTAACAGAAAATGTTCTAGCTAAAATTCATTTGGTCGTGGGTTATGTGGCTGTGAAAGTTACTGTCCTTATATCAAACATCCACAACATACCACATGCATATTTTCATAGCATATTTTTATCATCAGTAAAAGTAGTAAAAGTAGCACTAACTTAGGGCCACGAAAGGTATTGATTCAATTCATGTAGCATCGCATTAATTTTTTAAGATTATTTCATATAATATTCAGATCATGGTAACTATGTAAATTGTTATTATAAAATTAATTCGTAGTAAGGAAGTTGTTTCCAGACTTAAATTGTCAAGAAAAATCATACCTAATTAAAACTCACCTAATTTCCATTCGGCGGTGGTCACCAGAAATCATATCTAATTTTTTGTATAAATTATACGATAATTCGGCCATACCGTCAGCGTCGGGGAAATCGTCTGCTATTCCAGTTATGACAATGTCATCTTTGAATTTCTGGATCAGCCTTCGTTTGGCTTTAACCGCCTCCCTGTTTATCCCTTCGTTGTTTTCAGTAACCTGTAAATTCATGGAAAAATATTTAAATGCAATTTTCATTCATTATTAAACAATTTGATTATTTAAGTCATAAAAAAAAGATTATTTAAAGATTATATAAAAATAACTTTCTAGATTAAAGTATTATGTATTATTTCGTAATATTGTATGTTAAATATTCATTGAATTAAGTTCGCGCCATTTCAAAATATATTATGGCTTTTCGCAATGTTTATCACAAAATTATCATCAAAGTGAGGTGTGAAACTAGATTATCAGCCAGGATCGATGTCACTCAAGCTGTTCATTTTTGTGAAGTCTTAAAGTCCGTACCTTTTTACAGTATATTCATGGGACAAAAATATATGTGGGGTAATAATAGCGCACGGAATCCCTTTAATAAGTGTCTACGCCATAGTCATAGCTTCATTACACATGAATAGCTTCATTATATTTACTGGTGACTGTTGCTCAGATACAGTAAACCAAGATAACATGGTAAGGGGATGTATTATTGAGAATTTATTTGTACTAATCAATGGGGGGAAAATACCTTTTCTATGTAAAGAAAATTTTCAAAAAATGTTTTATTTGTTAAATTTTATATGGTGTGTAGTTGTTTAAGGGATATCTTAAATTAAGGAAAATTTGTTGTCACATATATTGATTCACCGATCCCTTTTTATTTCAATACATTTTGATCTGAATACATTTTAATTTTATCATACGAAACGCACTCACAACGACAACTGAAACCCGCTTCCTGCTGAAAACATGCACAGGACACCCGTACTTGGCGATTTTCCTCCCAATTCTCTGCAAAACGTTACCTCGTTAATAATTATTGTATTAATTATATATAATTACTAATATATATAATATATCTAACTAATATACTATATTATATAACTAGTTATAACTAATATTATATAATATACATTAATTATAAGAAACATACAGAAATCAAGGGACTGTGACAAATAAATAAGTGATTAATTTAAAAACAATAGTAGGCAAGTGTAGTGTTAGGGCTTCGTCACGACTACGAAAACGATTTTAATTATAGTTTTATTGGCGTTTCGAATTTCTGGTACACTAAAGTTCCAATAGTTCATATTGGCTTTCGTATAACTTTGTAAATTAGTAATTTATTTTTTATTGAGAGATGTGGTGTCCTTTGAAGTAGACTTAAAGTTGTCCGAATCGTATGCTTAGTTTTTGTCTTTTTAGTATCGTGTGTGGTTTCCATGTCAGCCTTTTGTCGAGACGAAAGCCTAACTACCTTACTGCCTTGAATACAGGAAGAGGATTGGAATTTTAAAAAACTAGTGGACAGGACATACGGCAGAAGGGAAAGGTAATATGAGAACATTTTGTTTTATTACCTTTGATCCGAAAAAACCTTGTATTTGCAGGTTATTAGATGCTTGATCGGGGTCTGAGTGAGATAACTGGACTGCATTGTCATCCGCAAATGTTGCCAAAAGGTTATTGGCAGTGTATAGGTTATAAACGATAGGACCTTGAACACTATGGAACTCCTGCTTGTATTGGATAGTAAATCGAATATTCTTAGCTGAATTGGAAGAAGTGGTTTAAGAGGTATAACGGTAGGATTAGGAAAAGGGTCTATGGTAAATCACATTTGTGGTTGTAAAGAAAACCTCCGTTCCAAATTCTGTCAAAAACTTGAGCTATGTCCATTAAGACACCTGTCCAATACTGTTTGGTTTAAGGGCTGAGGATGTTTGATCAACAACGCGATGGTCTTGTTAAACAGTGGAATTTTGTGGATGGAAACCAAACTGATGAGTAGGAAAAAGGTTTTTGGATATAAACGTGGGAAATAGATGTTTTAATAGTACTGTTTCAAAGCTTTTGAGAGGGTAGGGAGTAGCCTAATTGGGCAGTAAGATACGGCGTTATGGGGTGGTTTACTGGCTTTAAGAAATAGGACAATAAGATAATGTTTCCAGAGGAGAGGTAAGTTCATGGTTTGGATAGTGCTATTATCAATGTAGGTTAGGAAGATTGCGGCTTTAGGAGGAAGTTATTGGATAATTTGAGGGAATAATGAAATCATATCCGGGAGATTTTTTGTAAGGTAAGTTTATCAGAATGTATTTAACCTGAGAGAGATTAGCAGCTTTTGGTGGAAGTGAAAGAGGGATAGGCGAAGGTTAACTTTAACAGCTGTGCCATGAGTATGGTTTTGATGATATTTAGGATCGTTTTAGTTATATTTCACAGGAAATTATCCCCTATGAACAGAAAGGAGATGTGGGAATTAAAGAAATCTGATTGGACGACCTAAGGTGGTGGCGGATCTTGAGCCTTAATGTTGGTGCTTTGTATTAAAGTCCCTACCCACAAGGAAACGACGTTACGGTGAGGTGGAAAGTGAAGGTACTGATTGACACTGCATTAGACTTAAGGAAATCATGTGCTGCCGAAGGAGCTATGTAATGGGAAATTGTGGGAGTTGTGGACAATGTAATCTTAGCGTGAAGTTCAAATGTGTCAGCGAGCTGGTTTGAATATTCGAGAAGAGAAAGACCTGGCAATTATGGGCGAGATAACGTTTCCCGGTCAGTTGACCGAAGATTCTCTGAAGATCTAGCAAAATTTTATATTATATTTCAGAACCTCAAAAAGTAATACAATGAACAAATCAGAAGATCAGCGCGGACGCCCTGGCTATTTCATCCACGCCAGGTATTCGGCGTCAGCGCCGGCCAGTCAAATCCAGGAGAGAACATGTGATCTACCTTTTAGCCAATATAATGGCCATAACAATATAGCACTCTGAAAACATTGAGATGAGTGGGAGGAGTCAGAGTAGGCAGTCCACATGTATCCTCGAAAGAATAAGGCTGGCTCCCGGGTCAAATTAAACGGTTACATCATTTTGTTAAGTATAAGAAAGCTTAATTAATAACTTAATGCCAGGTGGTAATAAGGAGCTAATAATAGAAGTCAGTATGATCGTAGAAGAAATATTAAAGGATAACAAGGATTCAATCAGGAAACTCAACAAAGGAAAATGATTTGTATAGAGAGAATAAAGGGAAATCAAACTACCTACTAAGAAATCCACTGGGACGTTGTGGAGTTTGACAACGCCAAAACTGTTAGTATGGTCTTCCTCGCTCCTCCTAGTTCTCTTTGCCTCTTCTATACCCATGGTCCTTTAATAAAAAAGTCGTGAAGATGGTTACACTATAACAACTTAGCCTGTAGGCCAATTGCCTCTGTTCCTCTTCATTTTTATCTGAGATCTTTTAGCACATGGTATGTCTTACCCAGGCGACAGAAGGGTAAAGTTTCAGCACAATATGCCTTGAATGTGCCCTCATCTTTACCTCTTCAGCTACCTTAAGAATGATTGCTAACATTTCCCTGTACATAAGAAGTTATTAAAAACGGCAATGATAAATATGAATTTCATCTTGGTAAAAATATAAATTCAGCCAACAAAAGAGTCACATGTTCTGTGGATTCGTACAATTTTCATTTTAGCTCAATATTTTAAATATTTAAAACTAAATGCTTCATTTTTTTACTTTGGTTGAAAAAATAATTTTCAGTGGCTAAGACGGTTTATTGACTATTTTGATCGAAAGAACGGACGAAATTCCTAATATTTACTGTTAAGTAAACGGTGGCTTTTAGAGAGTATTGGTTGGATTTAGTATTGCTGAACAATCCCTTCCAGTCTCCTGTTTTATTAATGTTATTAATCCTTCAGTGTCTCCGAAGTGCTCATTTTTCACATTTATTCAGGTATTAATTTTTTGAATAACTGATAGCAAGTAAATACAGTACTACATACATTTTGAATTATAACTATTAATTTAAACACTCATTGCTTTTGAACTTAAAAACCTAAGAAATTGTAACATAATCAAACATTTTTTCATATTTAATTAGATAGACTCTTATTAAAAATATGCGGATGACTATTATGAAATGTTTGATTTATATTTGTTCCTGAGAAATAATTCTTACTCAAGTCAATTTGACATGAACTAATGCTGATTAGGAACTATGATCTATGTGTTAATTGAGCAGACGGTTACTAACCATCATTGAAGAATATATTCCGATATCGATGACAAGAAGACAACTGAGACTGAAAACTCACACCGGAGCCTTAAATACCCTACCGGAACTACACTTTATTAATATTACATTATTATAAATCAACAGCGGATGTGTCAAACTTCTTCTATTGTGTAGTAAGCACGTGGCTTCTCTATATTAGAAATTCAAATTATGTCGTCTAATAAACTATTTGAAATATTTATTTATTCCAGCAAAGGACACTCTTCTTCGACTACTGGACATTCACAAACTAACTAGACACTGGCTTGATCATTTTTAAAGTTTAGTTATTCTTGCTAGCTCTTATAATTTCTCCACGGGTCTATCGGGTCCGGTGACAATAGTGCTTTAGTTACACTTAGAACGTTATCATATTAAAGGGCATGATGGGTTATAGAGGTTGGGGTAATAGTCAACTATAATCACTACATGCCATTACAAAGGCCATTAATATCACTTTTGCAACTGTGGGATATTGAAAGATAAATTGTGTTGTGTTGTCCAACCTGAGGAATAACAGTGTTGGATCCTCTACGTTTGTTATGATTATTAATTAAGAATGATGTTTATAAACATATACCTTGTGTATAAATAGTAAAATAAACGTGTGTTATTAATTCAACAAATGTTTCATTGTACCGAAATCCTTTAGTGGCGACGAGGATGGGATTGCCGTCCACATGATTCGTTCGTGTTTACGCGTTAACGGAGTGAAGTTTCGAGTTTCTACAATTCGTATTTTTGGTGATGTTACATCGTGGACGACATTCAAAAGGTCTTGAATTTATTTAAATTTAAGTTTAAGGGAATGGCCGAAGAAGAAACCAAGAGTTTAGTCGGAACTTTGAGAGAATTAACACTCGATAAAGATTGGGGCATCGCCAAGTCGAGAACAGAAAATTTATTTATTGCAAACGGGATAAAGAATGACGAGAGAAAGAGGGCTCTTCTGTTAAATTTGTTGGATGACTCAGCGTATAAACTGATTTCCATTCTGGCGGTTCCCAAGAAACCGGAGGATAACACGTATGTTGAATTAGTTAAATTATTTGATTCACATTTTTTGGGTGCGGGATCAGTTTTTGCCGCTAGATACAAATTTTAAACGCCACGAATGACCCTACGGAAACGGTTAACGACTGGATTGCCAGACTGCGGTCATTGGCAGCTAACTGTGCTTTTGGAGCTCGATTCGACGGAAATTTGATAGATCGTTTTGTTGTCGGCATGAACAAAGGGCCGATTAGAGATCGTTTATTCAAGGAGGATGCGGAAAAGGCCCAGTGGGACAATGTAGTCAAGATAGCAACATCGAAAGAAGCTTCTTCCACAAATTATGATTTAAATGAGTTTTCATGTAGTGGTCCAATCAAAAAAGAGCCCGTAAATTATGTTAGAGCGCAAAAAACACCAAATCAACAGGTAAATACCAATCTTTGTAAAGTTTGTGGGGCAACATGGCATGATGCAAATAAATGTCGATTCAAAGATTATAAATGTAAAGTTTGAAAGTAAAGGGGCATTTACAAAAAGTTTGCCCAAATAAAATCAAGTTACCTGATCCGGATAAGAAGACCGGCAAAACTGAACAAACACATTTCGTCCAGGAAAACTCAGATGAAAAATATCTGTATAAAATACTTGAAGGTAGCGCAAGTGAGTATCAAATTGAACTTAAGCTAAATTCCCAGGTTATTTGTTTTGATGTTGACACTGGGTGCCATAGCACTATTGTTCCGAAAAATTTATTTCATAAGCTATTCCCTGAGGTCATCCCAATTCCATGTAAAAAGACTTTTACTACATATCTCAAAGAAAAAATCTCTCCGGTGGGCTATGTCACAGTGGACGTAGAATATCAAGATAGAAAGGTGCCAAATTTGATATTTTATGTGGTTGAAACAGAGGGACCACCGTTGTTGGGTAGATCGTAGTTCAAAGCTCTGGGATTCAGCATTTTTGCTGAAGATTCAGCCCACTCAATTTTTTATCAAAATGTGGAACATGGCATTGAGGCAGAAAAGATGGAGGAGGAACTCAAGAGTTTGTATCCAGAAGTTTTACGGAAAAACTTGGCAAATATAACAAAGGTCAAATCAAATTAGATCTTTTACCGGAAGCCAAACCAAAATTTATAAAACAAAGGCCAGTACCGTACGCCATAAGACACAAGGTTGATCAGGAAATTGACCGCCTGGTGCAGGAAGGAATTTTGGAGCCCATTGAGTATAGTGATTTTGGTTCCCCTATTGTTCCAGTTATGAAGCGAAATGGCCAAACTAGGATTTGTGGAGATTATAAATTGACCCTCAACCCTTGCTTGAAAATGGATCCTTATCCGTTGCCTAGAATTGAAGATTTGTTCCAGAGATTGGGGGGAAATCTGGTTTGGGCCAAAATGGATTTGAGCCATGCTTACCAACAGTGTGATTTGGATCTCGAATCGCGCAAACTGGTAGCTATTACCACGCAGAAGGGCTTATTCCAATATACCCGTATGCCCTATGGTATTTGTGTTGGACCTTCCAAATTTCAGAAATTGGTAGACATTGTGTTAGCAGGAACTGAGGGAGTGGTAGCCCTACTGGATGATATTGTGGTTGGCGCACCGGATTTTGGGACATTAAGAAAACGAGTCATGGAAGTTCTTGAAAGATTCGCAAAAAAGTCCGAATTTGGAAAAACATCCATTGAATATCTCGGATTCAGAATTGACAGTGGAGGCTGATCAAGGGTGCGAGAGCCACATACACTTAAGACATGGTTCAAGAAACTGGCCATTGCCAGGACTCCCACTGTCACATATTTATAGCAGGTCACGAGGCCACTGCCGTTTTAGTCTCCGAAGAGAATGAGAATAGAGATGAGTGGCGCATTGTAATGACCATGCTACGGGATTAGGGTGGTTGGATAGGTTACTATTGAATTTCATGAACTTGGAAGGGATGAGTTAAAGAATGTAAGGTATATTAAAATCGTTATGAAGGGTTTTGTTGCTGGCGTAATGATATTGTAATAATACTATTGTTCTCAGGACTTTTGATTAAAAGGATTGGATAGGGTTGATTTGTGACTTTTTTGCTGCACCCATAGCTTTATTCCATATTTCCAGATTGGCTTACGTATAACCTTATAAATTACTAATTTATTTTCTATTGAGAGATGGGATGTCCTTTGAAGTAGACTGCACAGTTGTCCAAAGCGTCTGTTTAGTTCTTGTCATATTAGCCTCGTATGTGGGTTTCATTTCAGACATTTGTCTAAATAAAAGCCTAAGTACCATACTGTCTCGGATACAGGAAAATGAATGGAATTAAAAAAAAACTAGTGGACTAGACTTGTTGCAGAGGGTGAAGGTAATGTGGGAAGATGGGGGGTGGGGTGCGAGTTGGGGCGCTAAGGCAAGCGGAAGATTGGAAAAGGGAGCTCAAGAGAAAATGCATAGATATTTTCTTCAAGGAAGGCCAGCGATTGGGGCTCACAGGTAGAACTGTACACGAGATTCCGCTCAAGCAAGACAGGGTGAGTTATGTTAATGAGCGCAGGTATCCGCAGGCTCTGAGGTACCACATTCGTGAGGAGCTGGACAACCTGAAGATGCATGGGATTATAGTGGACAGTACGCCGCTATATTACAGCCCCTAGCGTGTGGTCAAGGAAAAGAATGAGGAAGGTGCGGGTCCAGACAAATATAGAGTTGTAGTGGACTATAGAAAACTCAACGAGAGTACGGGGACGAAAAATATCCAATCCCCAGGCTCGACGACATTTTGGACAAGCTGAGTGGGGCAAAGTTATTTAGCACTCTGGATCTTAAAGCAGGAAACACCAGATTCAACTGCACCCTAGAGATGGGCACAAGACGGCCTTCACGTATGAGAGAGGCCACTATGAGTTTACGAGGATGTCATTTGGCCTGAAGAATGCACCCATTACATTCCAGTGGCTCATGGATGAGTTTCTACGAGGGATAGACGAGTCCGTATGCCAAATATATATGGATGACCTCTTGAGATTCAGTGCGACCGAGGCACAACATGCGGACCACCTGCGGATGGTCTTCGATCGCGTAAGGCAATTTGGCTTGAAATTGTTGTTAGACTTCCGTGTAGGCTAAGAGGTTATTAATTTAGTTTGGGCAAACGATCTCTAAGGAGGGAGTGAGACCTGATGCCGGTAAGGTTGCAGCGATTTAGAAGATGGCTGTTCCGTTGGACGTAAAAGGGATCCGGCCCCTGGTGGGTACGTTTAACTATTACAGGAGATTTGTCCCCGAAATGGCGGCTTCTTTGGTACCTCTGAACAATCTCCTGAAGAAGGGTCAGAAGGTGGTCATCACCACATATATTGAAGCGAATTTTCTGAAGTGCATAAATCGTCTCCAGGAACACCCGGTCCTGGCATTTGCCGATTTCACGAAGCAGTTCCCAATCACAACGGATGCCAGTAAATATGCACTGGAAGTGATTCTGTCACAGGAGGGGGACAGAAGGGAACGTCCCATAGCGTACGCCAGTAGGCGCCTCACTGAGGCGCAAAGTAAGTATAGCGCGCTGGAGCGGGAATTAGTAGTGATAGTCTGGGCGATAGACCATTTTCGGCCCTATGTGTTTGGGAGAAGGTTCCGGGTGCACACATCTCATTGGGTTTTTGGTGTCTATACTTTTGTCAGATACACGCTTTTTTTTTTTTTTTTTTTTTTTTTTATTGTTTTAACCTTTGTACCAAATTGTATAAAGTCATGTTCTGTTTCCATGATCATAAGACAGTATTGTGCTGCTCTAGGTGAGAAGGAAATTATTATGTCAGAACTGTACATAATTAGCATAAGTGTTAAGCAGCGCGGCAAATTCAAATTAAAGAGAGAATACTTTCTTTACATGTCCCTTCTCTTAGGTGAAAATTCTTAAAAAATTGAAAAATTTCAGTCTGGTAATATCGGAAGTAGTTTTTTTATGTGAAAGAATCCAGTTTCTAGCTTTCCTCTTCCGGCTTTTAGTTTATATATAGAATTTGATGTCTTCTCTCTTATTGCAATGGGACCAATTTTTAACTCATGTAGTTTTTTCCTGTTTAATTTGTTGCCATTCTCTAGATATACTGTATCTCCTGTGTTAAATTCCCAATGTTTTCTTGTTTTATCAAATCTTTTCTTGTTATTTCATGAGACTTTATTGTTCTTTCTAAGGCTAATTTATTGTCATTCATCCAGTTTTCTTTATTGTTTCCTTTTTTTAATTGTTCAGGTAAAATTCTTGTATCTGTGCCATCTAATAAATAATTGAGTGGAAAACCAGTTACTGTATGTTCTGTTTCATTATATTTATCCACAAATTCCTTAGCAACTTTTGTCCAGGCTCTTTTCTTCCCTTTTTCGTTCATCTTACATCTGATTTTATTGACTAGAGTTTGATTTAGTCTCTCATTTAAAGACTTGGAAAAGGGTGTAATTACTGATGTAAATATCAATCTAACATCATTTTCCCTTAGGAACTCTTTGAATTGACTTTAGTTGATTCCTGGGTATTGATCTGTAAGTATTATTCCTATTTTGTCTATTTCCAGTACATTATTTACTAACTTGACGAAGTCAGTGTCACTCTGAGTTTTTGATGTTGAAATAAATGTATATCTTGTGAAGTGGTCAATAAGCAGGTGGAGGTGTCTTTTTGTTGATCGTTGTCCTCCAAAACCTCCAATAGTGTCGATTGACATTATCTTGAATGGTTTTGTTGCCGGCCCTAGTTGTGACATTAGACCATTTGTTTCTTGCCCTCTGGATTTGTTTTTAATACATATTTCACAGTTTTTACATAATTTTTTTTTATATTTGGAGTTATATATTTTGCTGTATAATAAGGGCATACCTTATTCATCACTTGTTTAATTCCTATATGGCAACATTCTGAATGTATCTCTTTTATTAATTCTAAACTTAAGTTTTCAGATAAAATTATCTTTTCTTTATTTCTTACTTTTTTATAGAACACTCCATCTTTTTCTATTAATTTTGTTTTGGTGTTTTGTAATATTCTATTTCCCTTTTGATCTGTTTTAATTTCTTGTATGTTTATCAAATTAACCATTTTTAGCAATTCTTCTTTATTTTCAATTGGTTCTCATACCGAGTTTCTGCTCAAACTATCTGCTTTGGTATTATCCTTTCCCGGAATCATTTAATTTCAAAATTGTATTGTGACAAATAGTAAGTTAATTCGCCAAGTTCTTCATCCGTTCTTGCTCTTATGCTTAAATTTTCTAATGGTTTGTTATCTAAAAGTACAATGAATTTTCTTCCAATTATCCAGTGTTGCCAATATTTAACGCCTCTTTGATTGCCAAACATTCTTTTCTTTTTTGTGGTTCGCTTAGTTTTTTTGAAACGTATGCTACTGGCTTTTCTTTTCCATTGTTTTGTACTTGTTTCAGAACTGCACCACTACCTTTTAGAGATACATCTGTATAAATTCTTATTGGTGAATCATTATCAAATATTTCTAACACTGGATGGGAACATAGTAATTTCTTTACTTTTGCAAAGGATTTTTCACACTCTTCCTTCCCTAAGAATTTTTCATTTTTCCTTTATAACTTAAGCAGTGGATCTAGCAATATCGAGATTTTTGGTATGTACTCGTGACCAAAATTAATTTTTCCTGAAAATTTTCAGATGTTCTTTTGGGTTTTTGGAGTCGCAAAGTGTTTTTATTGAAATTAAGTTTTCCTTTATTTGTCTTACTGTATTGTGTTGTATTATCTGTCCAAGGTATTTTGCTGATTCTGCGGCGAATGTACATTTTTTAAATTTTAATCTGAAACCTTCATTTACTATTGCTTTTATTACATTATCTATGTTTTCTATATGTTCTTTGAGTGATTTTAAAAAAAATTAAGATGTCATCGGTGTAATTTACTGAAAAGCCTTTTAAATTGTGCTATCTTAAGATGCTGGATAAAATTATTTGGAAAATAGCTGGTGATGTATTTAAACCATACGATAGGATGTCCATTGGAAGTGCCCTTCTTGTGTGACAAATCCTGTTTTCTGTCTATCTTCAATGGGTAATGGAATTGACCAAAAAGCGGAATTTATATCTAGTGTGGTGAAGTATTTGCAGTTTCTTGTTTGATTAAATCATCTATTAATGGGAATGGTTGAGCTTATGGTTTAGCCAGTTAGTCCAGTTCACGAAAATCTATGCATAATCTTGATCGCTTGTTTTTATCTTTTTTGAATGCCAGAGTCACGGGGGCTGCAAACGGACTATAAGATTCTTCAATTAAATTATTGTGCAATACTTCTGCCACCTGATCTTCTATTTCCTTCTTATCTGCTATAGTCCATCTATACGGCCTCTTGCTGCAGAATCTGTCCACTATTAAGTCAATTCTGGCTTCGTAATCCTTAACCGTGCCCACATCATATTTGTTCCTGGCAAATACTGTACTGTAATTTCCTATCTTAATATTTTTCATATCATCTAAGTGATCTAATTTTATCTTGAACCCGTCTTCTTCGATATTTCAATAACATTTACTTTAACTTCTTCATTTTTTTTCTAAGTATTATTTCATCTTCTTTCTTCTGTAACACTTTATTTGTAGATTCTCATTTTAGATTAATCTAAATTTTTTTAATAATATCAAATCCTATAAGAAAATCTTCAAAATCATATCTCTCTACAATGAACACATTTGTGTCACACCATTGACTGTTTTTCAATATATCTTATTTACGTCTTCTTTTTTTTTCTTTATCTTGATTAATTGAAATGAATTTATTAGAGTTTATCTTAATTAATTTTGAATTTATCAGAGAGACTTGAGATCCTGGATCATATGTACCGTTTTCCTGTAACTTCACTTCTAATAATATTTTTACTTTAATCAATGGTGGGATTATTCGTTTTTTTTTTGTTCTACATCTACTACATCTACTACAGGCTTGGCGAAAGACCTGACAACTATGGGCGGAATAACGTTTCCCGGTCAGTTGACCGAAGGTTCTCTGAAGACACTAGAAGATCAGCGCGGACGCCCGGGCTATTTCATCCACGCCAGGTATTCGGCGTCAGCGCCGGCCAGTCAAATCCAGGAGAGAACAAGTGATCTACCTTTTAGCCAATATAATGGGCATAACAATATATCACTCTGAAAACATTGAGATGAGTGGGAGGAGTCAGAGTAGGCAGTCCACATCTATCCTCAAAAGAATAAGGCTGGCTCCCTGGTCAAATTGAACGGTTATATCATTTTTTTAAGTATAAGAAAGCTTAATTAATAACTTAATGCCAGGTGGTAATAAGGAGCTAATAATAGAAGTCAGTATGATCGTAGAAGAAATATTAAAGGATAACAAGGATTCAATCAGGAAACTCAACAAAGGAAAATGATTTGTATAGAGAGAATAAAGGGAAATCAAACTACCTACTAAGAAATCCACTGGGACGTTGTGGAGTTTGACAACGCCAAAACTGTTAGTATGGTCTTCCTCGCTCCTCCTAGTTCTCTTTGCCTCTTCTATACCCATGGTCCTTTAATAAAAAAGTCGTGAAGATGGTTACACTATTACAACTTAGCCTGTAGGCCAATTGCCTCTGTTCCTCTTCATTTTTATCTGAGATCTTTTAGCACATGGTATGTCTTACCCAGGCGACAGAAGGGTAAAGTTTCAGCACAATATGCCTTGAATGTGCCCTCATCTTTACCTCTTCAGCTACCTTAAGAATGATTGCTAACATTTCCCTGTAATAATTTTCAGTGGCTAAGACGGTTTATTGACTATTTTGATCGAAAGAACGGACGAAATTCCTAATATTTACTGTTAAGTAAACGGTGGCTTTTAGAGAGTATTGGTTGGATTTAGTATTGCTGAACAATCCCTTCCAGTCTCCTGTTTTATTAATGTTATTAATCCTGCAGTGTCTCCGAAGTGCTCATTTTACAGATTTATTCAGGTATTAATTTTTTGAATATCTGATAGCAAGTGAATACATTACTAAAATACATACATTTTGAATTATAACTATTTATTTAAACACTCATTGCTTCAGCAATTCAAAAACCTAAGAAATTGTAACATAATTAAACATTTTTTCATATTTCATTAGATAGACTCATATTAAAAATATGCGGATGACTATTATGAAATGTTTGATCTATGTTTGTTTCTGAGAAATAATTCTTACTCAAGTCAATTTGACATAAACAAATGCTGATTAGGAACTATGATCTATATGTTAATGGAGCAGACGGGTACTAACCATCGTTGAAGAATATATTCTGATATCGATGATAAGAAGACAACTGAGACTGAAAACTCACACCGGAGCCTTAAATACCCTACCGGAACTACACCGTATTAATATTACATTATTATAAATCAACAGCGGAAGTTCCAACTGCTCCTATTGTGTAGTAAGCACGTGGCGTCTCTATATTAGGAATGCAAATTATGTCGTCTAAAATTATTTGAAATCTTTATCTATTCCAGTGAAGGACATTATCCTTTAATAAATGAAGTTCATGAACTAATTAGACACTGGCTTGATCATTTTTAAAGTTTAGTTATTCTTGCTAGCTCTTATAATTTCTCCGCGGGTCTATCGGGTCCGGTGACAACAGTGCTTTAGTTATACTTAGAACGTTATCATATTAAAGGGCATGATGGGTTACAAAGGTTGAGGTACTAGTCCACTATAATTACTAGATGCCATTACAAAGGCCATTAATATCACTTTTGCAGCTTTAGCAGATATCAATGAAGCTATTGATTTTTTCATTTATAGATGGGGGGCTTTTAGATTTCAAGTTAACATTTGTTATAACAGAGTATTGAAGGTTTCGAGCTGTTCTGTATGGTCTATATCTGCTAGGGCTTCGAACCTATTCGGATAAATATAAGCTTTAGACGATTAAAAAACGAATGAAAAGGTAAATAACAACCTACAATGATTCGGTTTTAACTGTCTTTATTTTACTTCTGATCCTCTATATATACATACAGGCTTTGTTTACATGGGGCTACGTAGTATTAGGCCTAACATTTTTTTACGACGAGCTTTAACTCTCCCCTACCGGTTTACGAACATTCCTCGTAAACTTAGGGCAAGTGGTGTACATATTAAAATAAAAGTAAGTACAAAAATCAGCATACCAAAAGAGAACATAAAAATTCACGTCCTTCAGATATACACAACTTAAGAAAAATTAAAATATTCAACTTTGGCTGATACGCTAACTGCGCGTTAAATTAGGTTGTAACGACGGGGCATGACGTGAACTGTGCTCCGTTAGATTGGCGGTATTATACTTTCTATCGTGACTGTGTGGGTGTGGGCTGGTAGTCTATTGCATATACATTATTTATGGATTGTAACTATACAGCAACACGTACGCATATATAATATTTATATATGTATCTATGTATCAAAGTTATGAATTGTATATAAATGTAACTATAAGTTAAGGTTCGGACGTCGTAGGCAGCCAGCCTAATCCTTAAGTCATCGGGATGTAAACATCCCGAATGTATTTAGAGAGGCTTTAAAAGCTCAAATAAAAACAGTCTTGTGACAACTCTCGTTCAGTAACTACATTCAACCTCTTTCCTTTTTCTTCTCGTTTTTCGTTGACGATCGTTAACTGGTGCCGAAACCCGGGAGCGGAGTGGGTTCGAGTCATTAACGTGCGAGTTCGTTTTTGTTTTTTTTTTTCCTTCTTATTCACTTTCGTGTGATATAATTAAAGTAGGTAATGGTGGAATTGCGGCCGGCAGCGTTTGAAGTTCCACAGTTACCTAAAGAAACCATGGCTGAAGCCCATGCGAACACACTGGCGTGGATGAAGGTGCGGGCAGTGACGTCACAGGACATGAGGAAAATGATCTCAGACCTCGAAAAATTTTCTGGGGAAATAGGTGAGTTAAATCATTTTCTCAAAGGTGGAGATAGGATTATGGAGAGGATACAAGCCAAGATGGACGAAGGGTTACTCGACCCAGGTGACGCTAAGTCAATAAAGGCAGACCTGGTGTGCAGGGTGAAAAGGAAGGTGCTGAACCTGATACAGGCGGACGAGGAAACCCCGTGGGAGATAGTAAAGACGAGACTGAAAAAAGCATATGGGGGGGGGGGGGACGATGGACCCCAGAGGAGGATATATTCCAAATGTTTCGAGAAATGAAATCTCCGAGACAGAATAGTGGACAGTATGCTACAGTCCTGGTTGTCCGCTACAATAAAATAAATGAGAAAATGAGGGAGACAACTAGCGCCGATGAAGTGGAGGGCAGGATGGGATTCCTGTCAACAATCTTAAAGGTACAATTAGCGAAGGAGACGGGAAGGAAGGAAGGGTTCCCTAATGAGCGATCGTTCCTCGAATGCGCCCAGGCGATGATAGATGCTAGCGCAAGGGAAGAAGAAGTAAAAATGAACGAAGATGACAACGATTGGAGCCAGATCCCATATAGGAGAAACAGGACCCCAAAAGCAGTGTGGAGGAGACAGGAAACGCCGTTTGCCGGTAGAGACAGGGGAGCGACAAGAGAGAGAAGATTGGGAGTGACGAGGCCTAGGTACGCACCTCGGAAAGAAGAAAGGAAATGTCATGGTTGTGGAAAGACGGGCCATCTGGTAGCTCAGTGCCCTCGCACTAAGTGCTTTGAGTGTGGGGAAGAAGGACACATAGCAAGACAATGTCCATACTTGTTTCGTAGAAGGGAATTTCACAAAGCAGAACCAATGGAGGTGAACGACCAGGAAATCCGGGAGAGGCGGAGCGCGACACCAAGAGAAATTGGATCATCGGGCGACGAGTCATCAGGGACGTCGGAGACAGACGGAGAGGAGTCGAAGCGCAGCAGGAGCAGACGACGAGAGTGGCAGAAGAATCCCTCGCGCAGATGGGAGCGGCGTACGGAGGCCTGAGGAGAGTGGCAGCAGAGAGGCGACCGCATCCTAAGGTGCAATACAGTGCGGGAAAGGATGTGTGGTTTGTCAATTATCGAGTTCGGGAAGGGGGAGAGGTGCCTCATTGATACTGGCAGCACCAATACAATAATATCTCGTGGTGCGTTAGAGAGGTTGCGTAGAGGAGAGAGGGCACACCAGATCAAGGTATGTAAGTGTAAATTACTTACTCTTGGGGGACCCTGCGAAGTAATGGGAGAAGCGGTCGTGGGGCTGGAAGAATGGGCGAAAGTAATGGGTGACATAAAAGTACACGTCGTGGAAGACATGCCACGGGAATACCAGATAATAGTGGGGTGTGATTTACTGGGAAAAGTAGGCGCGCGCATCGAAAACGAGGGGGAGAACTGGAGGATCAAAATAGGGAAGCGAACCTATCGAAGCCGGGGGGGCGTAAGGGGCGAAACGGAGCAAATAGGAGCGGTTAAGAGAGTGGAGGATTGGAGGGAGAGTCTGAGGAGCGAGTTTAGGGATATTTTTTTCGCTGAAGGGGACAAGCTAGGAGCAACGGGGAAAACGCTACATGAGATCCCGTTAAAAGTAGAGCGGGTGACGTATGTGAAGGAGAGGCGGTATCCGCAAGCGCTCAGACAACACATTAGAAAGGAGATCGAGGATCTCAAGCGCCAAGGTATTATCAGAGATAGCACGTCTCCGTATAATAGCCCTTTGTGGGCAGTGAAAAAGAAAAGTCGACCGGGAGAATGTGAGGAAAAATACCAAGTCGTGGTGGATTTTCGGAAACTTAACGATAATACCCTGGACGAAAAATATCCGATCCCGTGGTTCGAAGACATCCTAGACAGACTAAACGGTGCAAAAATGTTTAGCACATTGGACCTAAAAGCAGGGTACCATCAGATCAAACTAGCTGCGCATGACCAACATAAAACGGCGTTTTCGTTTGAAAGAGGGCATTTTGAGTTCACGAGAATGCCGTTCGGTCTCAAAAATGCTCCAATAACCTTTCAGCGTCTCATGGACGAACTTCTGAGAGGAATGGACGAAAATATGTGCCAAATTTACATGGATGACCTGCTGATCTTCAGCCGAACGGAATCGGAACATATTCAACACCTCCGGAACGTATTTGAGAGATTAAGGGATTTCGGGTTGAAACTGTCAATAGACAAATCGTCACTGGGGCAGGAGCAGATTAGTTTTTTAAGGCACACAATCTCACAGGAAGGGGTTCAACCAGACTCGACGAAAGTAGAAGCGATCCAGAGAATGGAGGTGCCAAAAGATGTATAAGGGATTCGGAGATTACTGGGCACGCTCAATCACTACCGCCGTTTCGTGCCGGACATGGCAGAATATATGGTACCCATTAACAATTTACTACGGAAAGGAGCACGGATAATGATCACGCCGCTGATAGAGCAGAATATCCGCAAATGCTTGGCACGTTTGCAGGAGGCACCGATTTTGGCTTTCCCTAACTTTGAGAAGGATTTCACGATCACCACCGACGCAAGCGACTATGCCTTGGGGGCAGTATTGTCACAGGAAGGCGAAGACGGGGAAAGACCGGTGGCTTACGCGAGCAGACGCCTGACGGACACGGAGGCGCGGTACAGCGCTCTGGAACGAGAACTCCTCGGGATAGTGTGGGCCATTGGGCACTTCCGTCCGTATGTATTTGGCAGAAGGTTTCGAATACATACGGATCACCGACCTCTTCAATGGGTCGGAAAACTCAAAGAATCCTCCTCAAGGGTAACAAGGTGGAAGGAATTCTTAGCCCAATACAATCTGGATATTGTATATAAGCCAGGCAAAGACAACGTCGTGGCAGATTGGCTGTCGCGCGCTATTATGGTGAACGCCATAGAAGAAGGGGAAACATCGAGTGGTATGAGGCAGTTCATTGAGGAATGGACGCCTGGAGAAGCGGGCAGGAGCAGCACGCGGAAAGATAGTGACAGGAGTGCGGACACACCATCAGACGAGTCTATAGGAGAGAGACCGCGTGATATGGAGACGACGGACGAAATTATCAATGATAAGCGGAGGCAGATCATTTGGAAAACTCAAACATCGGGTGCTCTGAAAATACTCCATAGTACGTACGGTAGGAGTCAGATCGCGACGATTTGGTCACCACCGGGAGTTCGAGGAGATCACATTTTTCAGGCTCTCAAGGACGTGTCCAAACCCGGCAAAACACACCATTTATTCGTGGGCAACGAGACTGTGTGGGACAAAATTAAAAAGCTGTGGCAGAAAGAGCTGTTGGGGGTGGATCGCTCGTTCATTCGGTGTCTTTCCGTGGTCCAAACCCTGCGGGACGAGGAGCAGCAACGCGAGGTAACACTGGCGTATTACCAAGGAAAAACCAACCACCGCGGTGGGCAGGAGACGGCACAAGCACTACGAAGGCGCTATTTTTGGTGGGGGATGCAGCGGACTATTCAGGAGGTAATCGGAGCATGCGAAGTTTGTCAGAAGACGAAATATGATAGACATCCCCCGCAGGGACTCCAGGAGGAATCACCCACGGCAGAAGCACCACTGACGGAGATTCAAGTGGACACCTTCAAGTGGCGGGGTTTTAAGTGGGTCACTATCATCGACCCATTTAGCAAAGTGGCTATGGCCTACGCGGTGGGAGACAAGTCATCAGATTCCATATTACAAGCCCTCAACACATGGTTTCAGTTCTACGGCATACCAGAGAGGATCTCGTCGGAATGGGGGACGGGAGTTTGACAATGCAACCGTGAGAGCCAAAATGCAAAAACGGGATGTGGTATGGCATTTTAATACCCCCGGGCATCCCAAGAGCAGGGGAACCATTGAAAGGTTACACAGCACCCTCAGCGACCACTTACGCGTGTACCAGGTGAATAAAGGCCTGTCGGCGAACGTAGCGATGCCAATGGCGGTGGCGGCATACAACCACTCGATACATGCCACGACGGGGTTAGCACCCTTCGAAATTTTGTTTGGATTACGAGTGAGACCGAGGAACTGGCCAGAGACGGTGGCGGATGAGGGAATGGTGGTACAGCTCCATAACACCCACATACAGCTCGGAAAGATGTGGTACAAAGTACGCGATAAGATTATGCGCGAAAAATCCAAGCGCGTGGCACGGGCAAATTTGAAGGTGCGGGATCGCATAGGAGCAATATCGATTGGGACCGTTGTGTACAGAAAAGTCGTGTCAAATCGTAGTAAGGAACTTGTTCGGTATGAGGGGCCCTTTAAGGTCATCATAATTCGGGAACATAATCTCGTGACCATCGAGAGTATGACCACCCCAAAGAAGAGGCGAACCGTTCACATTGAACAGTTGAAACTCCCAACACAGGGGGGAGGGTGTTGAATGTGCGTAAGATGGTGTGCCCTCGATCCGATACGGAGCAACTGATCCGGAATCATATGTTTCACATGTTCACATTCACATGTGCTGCTCAGAGAGAGTTTTTGTTTTCATTATTTATATTGTGGATGTTCCATTTTTTTTTTACCTGGCAGCCACCGGGTCCAGGGCGAATGTATTATTTTTTGTTATTATTATTTTTGTTTTATTTCTGTATTATCTCTTTTCTTTGTTTTTTTGTGAGGACTATGAATATATTAGACCGTAAACGTGATGTAAGGGATTACAGGCTGTGTGCTGAGTGCGGCGGACCTTGGAGTTTACGAAGAGATATGCGTAAACTGGCAGGGGGGAGTTAAGGTTCGGACGTCGTAGGCAGCCAGCCTAATCCTTAAGTCATCGGGATGTAAACATCCTGAATGTATTTAGAGAGGCTTTAAAAGCTCAAATAAAAACAGTCTTGTGACAACTCTCGTTCAGTAACTACATTCAACCTCTTTCCTTTTTCTTCTCGTTTTTCGTTGACGATCGTTAACTTATATAACATATACGTATGTATAAGATAAAGTCAGAGGTAGCTCTGTATTGTAAACTAATGCGATCATGAGACGTAAACATCCCATGATCCCGTATATGTCGGATTACAAAAAGAAATAAAGACAGTCTATTTCGAGATCTGGAGTTAGTCTTACGTTACCGTTTTCCTTCTCTTAATCACATTATACCCGGTGGCGAATAACTGGTGCCGAAACCCAGGAAGCTATCGTTTTTTTTTCGCTCTTATTTCGTCTCTCGGTTTTTTTTCTCTCCCTTTTTTTTTGTTGTCTTATATTACGGGAATGCCGGAGGGAGTACTTAGACCAGGGGTGCTCAACGCATCAGCGGATATACCACAGCTCCTTCAGACAACTATGGCAGCCGCTCATGCCAATACTATGGCCTGGATGAAAATTCAGGCAATTACGGCTCAAGATCGAAAATCGATCTCCGATCTGGAGAGATTTGCAGGAGAGACCGGGGAACTGAACCACTTCCTGAAGGGAGGTGACAGGCTGATGACACAATGACATAATCTGATGGCGCGGTGGAGCGTCTCCACAGTACTCTAGGAGAGCATCTCTGGTTATTTAGGCTCGACCGACAGCTCGACTTCTATGCGGCAATGCCGCGCGCAGTAGTGGCATATAACCACAGTATACACTCAGCAACGAGGCTATCGCCGGTCGAAATAGTGTTTGGGCAAAGGCGGCGCGATCGAGGGGACCTGATGACCGCGCACAACTTAGGTTTACGGAGACAACTAGGGGAAACGCGCAACGAACGCCGGGCGATGTGGGAGAAAGTCCGCGAGCGAGTAACCAGGGAGAAACAGACTCGTGTAGACAAGGCTAACGGCAGACCTGGGATAGTTAGCGCGGGCTCGATCGCGCTGGGGACTACAGTATACCGCAGGTTGAGAACATCCCGGAAGAAGGGGTACGAGGGACCGTATGTGGTGGTGGCAGTCAGAGAACACAAACTTTATACTATCCGGGACGTGAACCACCCTTTCCGGTCGTGCACCGTCCACTTAGAGGAGTTAAGAGTACCGTCGTCGGTGGCTCGACGGACGACGGGGGGCGGCGCTCCAACCGACACACCACACTGTTTGAACGAGAATACTATGTATGAGAGATGTAAAACTCCCTAGTACTTAAGTCATTGTAATTAATAAAGTCTGAACCTTTTTTAGTTGAGTTACAACGTGCGAAGGCCTTGTGGCCGGAAGCCGAATTTTATGTAAATTAATAAAGCCTGAACCTTTTAGTTATTAAGTATAAGGGGCGAAGGCCTTGTGGCCGGAAGCCGACATTAATTGGTATTTTGTGAACGGTAACAAGTAAGTTATCGGACGCAGGAACTACCCAGATTATGTTCATTGTACAAGGTCAAGAACTGTTTATTTTTTGTTGTTATATTGAGTTCTTAGGTATAAGAAACTAGAGGGGGGAGTTAACTGGGGAGCTTACTATGAGAAGACAACATAGGTAAGACTCCCCAGCTAATCCCCAAAGAGTATTAACTAGAGTATATATAGATGTCAGGAATACAAATAAAGTCATTCTCAGTCTAATCGCTGTCTCAGTCTTTACCTTCTTCCCCCTTTTTACTGTCAGTGTTCGGTTGATCGTAATTTATATATATATATATATATAAAAGTAATCGTCTCCCAGCTGTAGACGATCGAGAAAAAGGAATGAATAAGGACGTAGATGATATAATAAGAAGGTTTGTTTTATAACTGGCTTTATTTTCCTCATCATTATCCTCTATACACACGTTACGGGTTTGTTTACCCTAGGCTACAAGGTATTAGGCTTAACATTGCCGTACCGCTAGACGTAACTCCCCCCTACCAGTTTACGGACATTCCCCGTAAACTCCTAACATGCGACATCAGCTATGTATCTATAGCAACACAAAACAAAAGCATACACTGTTAATAAAAAAATTTGAAAAGAAAAATGTCTTCCAGGTCCATCTAAAATCACAGCACAGACCCATATAACACAAAAAAAACATAATAAACCAATAAAAAAATATATATATAGGCCTCTCGGGACTGGTCACCTGTGACCCACACCGGAGTTATGTTTCGACGACGGGGCTCCCAGGCTCCACCGCGGAAAACTTGAGCTGTTCCACATGTACCGTCCGCCGTTTGATCGGGGGTGTAATGCTTTCGACCGTGACCACGTTGTGTTCGCGGAGAGCGATCACTCGGAAAGGACCCTCGTACCGCACTAGTTCCTTACCCCTGTTTGACCCTTTTCTCCGGTACACGAGCGCCCCGAGTTTAAGATTTCCCAGAATATCGCGGACTTTGAGGTTGTCGCGCGCCACCCGTCGCCGTTTCTTATCTGGAGCCTTCCCCGAACGGCCACCCACTGTTTCTTTAGCGCTATCTGATTACTGACTACCCGTGCGGCCAGTTCTTCATCGATCGCCGTACTCCTGCTATCGCGCCGGCATCTTCGAAGTCCATAAAGCGTCTCGACCGGAGAAAAACCGGTGGCAGAATGGATTGAGTGGTTATACGCGATGACTGCCTTTTCCATCGCCACGTTTGGTTCTAAGCCCTTCTCTCCATGGTAAATTCGTAGGTGGTCACTAAGCGTGCTGTGCAGCCGCTCTACGTCTCCTCGACTCTTCGGGTGTCCTGGGGTGTTGAGATGCCAACGGATCTCTAAGGCCGCCGCCTCAGCCCTTTTTTCGGCGTTAACAAACTCCCTACCAGCGTCGGAAGCTATCGTGTCTGGTACGCCATAAAATTGGCACCATGTGCGTAGTGCCCTTAGGACTGCTTCCGCTGATCGTTCTGCTATCAGATGGGCCATCGCTGTTTTGCTGAACCTATCGACAATGGTGACCCATTTGTATCCCCTCCATGTGAACGTGTCCACCTGCAAATCCTCCAACGGTTGGTCTGCCGTCGACGTCTCCTCCTGTATTGCTCTGGGGGGGTGGCGATCATATTTCGTGGTGAGGCGTGTGTCGCAGGTACCAATAACTCTCGCAATCGTGTCTTTCATGCCCAACCAGAAATATATCCTCTTCAATGCTTCCAGGGTAGCGTCGATTCCCCGGTGGTTTGTCTTCCCTTGGTGGAATGCAAGGGTCACTTCTCTCTGCCGCGTTTCTTCTTTTACTGTCCCCACCTTCAGGGTACATCGGACGAACGTACGATCGACTCCGATCCTCTCCGTCCTCCATAGGCGTTTGATGCGTCCCCAGATGGTCGCATTTCCCACGTACATGTGGTGCGTTTTCCCTGGAGTAGATGCGTCCTTCAGGGCGCGGCAAATCGTATCGTCGTTTATCCCCAGTGTCGACCAGATCTTGACGATGTTGCAGTGGCCGTACTTCTCAGATTCCATCTTGAAGAGCCCAGAAGTTTTGGTGAGCCAAATGATCTGGCGCCTCTTGTCATTTATTATGGCGTCGAGGTTCTCAATGTCCGAGGGCCTATCCCCCACTGAACTCCCGTCACTCGGAACATCATTGGCTGGAGCCCCCTCCCGCTCCCCTTCCTCACCGGGTGACCTTTCCTGGACGAATTGGTGGGTGTCACGTGATGGTCCCGGAATCTCCTCTTCGATCGCATTCACGACCAACGCGCGGGATAACCAATCGGCCACGACGTTCTCCTTCCCCGGTTTGTAAATAATGTCGATGTTGTATTGACTGAGGAGCTCCTTCCATCTGGTAATCCGCGCTGATGACTCTTTTAGTTTTCCCACCCATTGGAGGGGTCGATGATCTGTTTTAACCCGAAACTTCCTCCCGAATACGTAGGGCCGGAAGTGTTCTATCGCCCATACGATACCCAGTAATTCACGTTCTAGCGCGCTATATCTACTCTCGGATTCAGTAAGGCGTCTGCTAGCGTATGCTATCGGTCGCCCCCCCCCCGTCGCGATCCTGCGAGAGTACCGCCCCCAACGCGTATTCACTCGCATCTGTGGTAATCATGAAGAGGAGTGCAAAATCTGGAAACGCTAGTATAGGCTCTTCCTGTAGCCGCTCCATGCAACGTCTTATATTGTTCTCCATGACCGGGGTAATGACGACTTTTTGTCCTTTTTTAAGGAGATTGTTAAGAGGGACGAGGTACTCCGCCATTTCTGGAACGAATCTGCGGTAGTAGTTCAGGGATCCGAGTAAGCGCCGAATTCCTTTGACGTCTTTGGGGATAGTCATCCGCTGGATGGCCTCCACCTTTCCACGATCGGGTTGCACTCCCTCTCTGGAAATTATGTGGCCTAAAAATTTCACCTGCTTTTGTCCCAAAAGCGACTTCTCCGCAGACAATTTCAGCCCGAATTGCTTAATTCTGTCAAAAACCTGTCGCAGATGGTCCTGGTGTTCTACCTCATCTCGACTGAAAACCAGGAGGTCGTCCATATATATCTGGCAAAACGACTCCCCAATCCCTCTTAAAAATTCGTCCATCAGCCTCTGGAACGTTATTGGCGCGTTTTTCAGCCCAAACGGCATTCTGGTGAATTCGTAATGTCCCCGCTCGAACGTGAATGCCGTTTTGTGTTGGTCTCCACGACGCATCCGAATTTGATGGTAACCCGCCTTCAGGTCCAGTGTACTGAATACCTTTGCTCCACTTAGGCGGTCCAGGATGTCTTCAAAGCGAGGAATGGGGTATTTTTCGTCTATAGTATTGTCGTTTAATTGCCTGTAGTCTATTACTACGCGGTATTTTTCGTCACCGGACGACCCTTTCTTTTTCACTGCCCACAGGGGACTGTTGTATGGAGACGTACTATCTACTATGATGCCCTGTCGTTTCAATTCCTCGATTTCGTCGCTTATATGCTGTCGCAGCTCCTGCGGGTATCGTCTCTCTTTGATATATATCACTCTCTCCTGCTTCAGTGGGATCTCATGGACCGTTTCCCCCGTCACTCCAAGTTTGTCCCCTTCGTTGAAAAATATATCGGCATACTCTCGCAAAATAGCGCGTTCCCAGTTGTCCTCCCGATCGATCGCTCCGATTCGCTCCTTCCCGTCCCCCACGGTTCCTGTACACCGGTATAACATTCTTCCCAGTCTAATATCCCATATTCCGTTACGGCACTTCACTCTTGCTCCTACCCTTCCCAAGAGATTGCACCCTATGATACCATCGTACTCGCGCGGCATCTTCCTAACCACGTGTATTTTCAAATATTCCCCCTTTTTCGCCCACCTATCCAATCCCATCGTCAATTCGCCTTCGATTTTACACGGCCCTCCCAGGGTGATAAGCTTGCACTTGCATGCCTGAATCCGGGACGACCCCTCGCCCACACACAATCTGTCCGCCGCTTTCCTGCTGAGAATAGTACAGGAACTCCCCGTGTCTATCAAGCATCTCACTCCTCTCGCCACTCCAATAATGGGTATACCGCCGTAATTCCCTCTGACGCTATAGTTTATTAACGTGCGGCCACCCCTCTGCCAGCCCGCACCTCAGGCCACCGCTTGCCGTGTCCTTCCTCCTTCCGTGCCATATCGTCTGCTTCTTACGTAGTCCCTGTCGTCCTCTGCAGTCTCTCCTCTTCTGCTCCTGGGTTCATCTTCTTCTTCTTCTGTCTCCGACGCTCCCGTAGTTTTTGACGATTCGGAGGGGGTTCTGGTTCTTCTCCATACCCTCTGTGCGTTTACCTCCATCGGTTCCGGCCTATACCTCTCTGCTCGCTGGAAAATGTATGGACACTGCCTCGCGATGTGTCCCTCAATTCCGCATTCAAAACATTTTGTTCTCGGGCACTGCGCCACTAAATGTCCAATTCTTCCACATCCGTGACATTTTCTGTCCTCCTTCCTCCCGCTGGGTCTCGGTCTCCTTTGGCTAAGTCTCCTTCCTTCAACCACCGCCCCTTTTTTCTCCGCATACCGTTGATCCTTCCTCTTCCATGCCTGTTGCGGCATTCTCGGCCTCCTGTACATCACTTTGGACCACCCTGCCTCGTCTGCCTCTAATTTTTCTTCTTCCTCATGGGCACTAGTGTCCATTAAATCTTGGGCGCACTCAATGAACGATCGGCCTCCCGGTAGACTATCTTTCTTGCCGGTATCCCTGGCCAACTGTACCTTCAGAATGGTCGATAGGAATGCCATCCGGCCTTCCACTTCCGCTAGGTTCACCGTTTCTCTCATTTTTTCCGTTATTTTGTTAAACTTTGCCAGGAGTTCTCCGGCGTACTGCCCTTTCGTTTGATTGGGCCGTCTGGTCTCCCTGAACATCTGGAAGATGTCCTCTTCTGGTGTCCATCTGCCTCCCCCGTATGCCTTCTTTAGTCTTTCTTTTACCACGGTCCATGGGGTGTCTTCGTCGGCCTGTATGTAGGTTTAGTACGCTCCGTTTTATTCTACACACTAGGTCCGCTTTGATTGATTTTGCGTCACCAGAGTCGAGTAAACCCTCACTTGCCTTCGCCTCTACTCTTTCCATAATCCTATCCCCACCTTTGATGAAATGGTTCAATTCGCCTAACTCTCCTGAGAATTTCTCTAGGTCCGATATTGTTCTCCTCAGGTCCTGTGACGTCGCCGCTCGCACCTTCATCCAAGCCAGGGAGTTTGCATGAGCTTCGGCCATCGTTTCCCTAGGTAATTCGGGCACTTCGAAAGCCGCAGGCCGTAATTATACCATGTAACTAGGTCACTTTTTCCCAATAAAACAACAGGAAAAAAAAATTAAAATTTTACTCACAGTTGTTTACCAGAATACTCGTAGTTCCCGGGTTTCGGCACCAGTAATCGTCTCCCAGCTGTAGACGATCGAGAAAAAGGAATGAATAAGGACGTAGATGATATAATAAGAAGGTTTGTTTTATAACTGGCTTTATTTTCCTCATCATTATCCTCTATACACACGTTACGGGTTTGTTTACCCTAGGCTACAAGGTATTAGGCTTAACATTGCCGTACCGCTAGACGTAACTTATATATATATATATATATATATGTAAGTTATTTATCAATAGTTGTGGGATTGATAAATAACTCCGCCTGGCTTGCTACTGATGCTTGTATTTCAACTGGTAACAACAATTCACTACGAGTGGCAACTATCGTGCACAATGGAAACATCCACCGAACATAAAGATAGACCGACTGGCCGACACCCAGAGCAGGTTACGAATCCTCCACCCATCAATAGCATCTCCCCTGGTGTAGACTCGAGGAAGCTCCATGTAACCTGCGACTCCTAACGGCGTCAGAGGGAACAAGTTTGGAACGGACACATCGTTTCAAACCTACATCCCCCCCCTTTCAGGAAGAAAATGGAAAGGAAAGGTAAGGAATTAGCTTACTTCTATGAAAAATGTTTATATCTTTCTTCTGCTTTCCAATATCAATTTCAAATATGTTATTGGATATCTTTTTGGTTATTTTATAGGGACCCATACGAATAGGGTCTAATTTTTTCCTATTCAATTTATTGCCACTCCTGACATAAACGAGGTCGTTCTCTTCATAATCGACATCTTTTGTTCGATTATCATAATAAAATTTGTTTACCTTATGTAGTTTTTGGGAGTTTTCAAAAGCTAATTTTCTATTTATTTCCAAATTATCTATGTTGTTTTTATTTAATTCTTTTGGTAAAAATGAATTTTCGGTTCCTGATAGCAAATAACTTGGAGAAAAACCTGTGGAACTATGAACTGTATTATTATATTCGTCCACACATTGATTAGCAATTGTGACCCATGATACATTTTTATTTTCATATGTTTTGCATCTAATCCTATTGATTAGAGTTTGATTGGTACGCTCATTCTGTCCATTGGAAAATGCGCAATCAACTGCAGTAAATACTAACCGTATATTTTTTTCTTTTAAATAATTTTTAAATACTTTCGAATTTATACCTGGGTATTGGTCTGTCAACAATGTACCAATTTTGCCTCTCCTTCCAATGGTGTTAACTAAACTGATAAAGTCTCCTGCAACTTGAGTTTTTGATGTAGAAACGAATGCAAAGCGAGTAAAGTGATCAACAATTAAATGTAAATATTTTTGTGTAGAATTATTTCCAGAAAATCCACCAATTGTATCAAGCGAGATTATTTCCAATGGACATTCGGCAGGACCTAGTTGAGAAAGAGGAGCTCTAAAATTTCCAAACCTAATTTTGTTTCTAATACATGTTTCGCAACTTCTACAAATCATTTTTATATGTTTGTGCGCATTCTTGAAATAAAAGGTGGGTATGATCATTAATGACATTTGTTTTACACCTATATGACCGTAATCAATATGCAATTTATTCAAAATAGACACACCATACGATTCAGGAAGCCAAATTTTTTTCTTTTTATTAAGGGTTTTATAAATTATATCATTTTCTTTGCTGCAATATTTATCCCAAGTTAATTGTTTTTGAACTGACAAGATGTCATTAATTGAAATGAGATTCACTATCTTTATCTTTGATTCACATTCATTACATTTCTCTGAAAGCACTGGATTCCTCGATAGACAATCAGCCTCAGAGTTATTTATACCGGGATTATATATAATTTCAAATTCAAATTGAGATATGTAATTTAACATATGCAAAAGATCAACATCACTGCAATTTTTTATATTGAAGCTATGTAAAGGTTTGTGGTCTGTAAATATAGTGAATTTCTTGCCAATCAAATAATACTGCCAATAAAGTATGGCTTCTGACATTCTGACCTTTGTTTTGAAATTTTTCCAGTACCATATTTTGTGTTATCAGTTTCACATTATTCAATATAGTTTGAGGAGGATTTTTTGGCAAAGGAGAAATTTGTTTTTCCCAAAAATTGTCTAATTTGTTTTTTTGTTTGGGGAAGTGGAAACTTTTTTATAGCTATCAAGTTATCATTTATTGGTTTAATCGTGTTATTTGAGATTAGATGACCTAAATATTCTATTTCTTTTTTCGCAAAGCTACATTTATTCGAGTTTAATTTCAAATTATGATTTTGTAAAACCTGCAAAGTTTGTTTTATATGTTGAATATGATCTTCGTAGGATTCAGAAAAAATTAATATATCGTCGATGTAGTTTATAGCAAAACTATCAAGATCACCGTTTCTGAGTATATTAGAAAGAATCCTTTGAAAATCCTGGCATTGAATTGATTTGTAAGTTATTTATCAATAGTTGTGGGATTGATAAATAACTCCGCCTGGCTTGCTACTGATGCTTGTATTTCAACTGGTAACAACAATTCACTACGAGTGGCAACTATCGTGCACAATGGAAACATCCACCGAACATAAAGATAGACCGACTGGCCGACACCCAGAGCAGGTTACGAATCCTCCACCCATCAATAGCATCTCCCCTGGTGTAGACTCGAGGAAGCTCCATGTAACCTGCGACTCCTAACGGCGTCAGAGGGAACAAGTTTGGAACGGACACATCGTTTCAAACCTACATATATAAGTTAAGCTCCGGGCAGCATCAGTACTCAACCTTAATCCCCGAACGTCGGGATGTAAACATCCCGAATGTAAATATACAGGGTTATAGACTCGAAATAAACAGTCTAGTTCTAACTTTCAAGCGTGTTGTTTCTCTGTACCTTTTTTCCCTTTGTTTCTTAATTCTAAAGCCGGTAAGCATTAACTGGTGCCGAAACCCGTGAACTCGTGGTGTGGAAAGAAAAGTAAGCGACGTCTGTTCGATTTTTTTTTTTTTTCCTTTTTGCCGTGTTAAATAAAAAATTGAAGAAAGAATGGCGGAAGGAGGCGTGCTACGACCACCTGTTCTGAACGTAGCGGATGGCGCGGAACATGTAGCAACGAGAAGGGTGGGCATTTTGCCAGAAGCTCATGCTACCGCTCTTGCGTTGATGAGAGTGAAAGCAATGAACACTCAAGATCTGAGAAATGCAATTTCAGAGCTGGAATGGTTCACTGGCGAATTAGGAGAACTCAACCACTTTCTGAAGGGAGGAGATCGCCTCACTGCCTTAATTCTAGCAAAATCGGAGGAAAATCTTCTGGACCCCAGGGATGCAGAGTCACTAAGAGCGGCCCTGATATGTCGGGTCAAGAGAAGGGTTCTCAACCAGATCCAAGCGGATGAGGAGACGTCGTGGGAAACGGTGAAGATGCGGCTAAAGAAAGCATATGGAGGGGGGCGATGGACGCCTGAAGAAGATATTTTCCAGATGTTCCGGGAAACAAAATCATCAAGGCAGAGTAGCGGCCAATATGCCGCAGTTCTTCTAACCCGTTATAATCAAATAATGGAGAAAATGAGAGAGACAATGAGCATCGAAGAGGTAGAGGGCAGAATGGGATATCTGTCTACTATACTAAAGGTACAGTTGGCGAAGGAAACAGGGAGAAAAGAGGTATTCCCTAATGAGCGCTCATTCCTCGAATGTGCCCAAGTCATGATTGACACCAGCGCCAGGGAGGAGGAATCAAGGATACATGAGGATGAGGGAGAATGGAGCCGGATAGTGTACAGAAGAACCAGGGTCCCTAAATCAAATTGGAAAAAAGTCGAAACACCAACCGGTAGGGACAGGGGAGCGGCAGGCGAAAGGAGGTTCAGGGCGGCGAGACCCAGGTACGGACCCCGCAGAGAAGAGAGAAAATGCCATGGGTGCGGGAAGACGAGTCATTTAGTGGCACAGTGCCCCCGCACAAAATGTTTCGAGTGCAGTGAGGAGGGGCATATCGCTAGGCATTGCCCTTACGTGTATCGGAGGAGAGATGTTCATAGGGCAGAACCCATGGAAGTGAATACGCAAACGATGCGGGAAAGAAGAAATATATCACCCAGGGGTAATGAATCTTCAGCTGAGGAATCTTCAGGAGCGTCAGGAACGTCGGAAACGGAAGAAGAGCCGGCTCGCGACAGGAGCCGAGAGCATGAGCGAAAGAAGACTACTTCGAGAAGATGGGAGCGGCGTGTGGCAGCCTGAGGAGGGTGGCAGCAGAGTGGCGACCGCACCCTAAAGTGTAATACAGTGAGAGGGATACTGTGCGAGTTGCCAATAATTAGAGTCGAGGGGGGAGAGAGGTGCTTGGTGGATACAGGAAGCACCAATACCATAATGTCACGTGGTGCGTTGGAGCGGCTGTATGGCAGAGAGAGGGCACTCCAGGTCAAGGTATGTAAGTGCAAGTTAATTACCCTGGGCGGGCCCTGTAAAGTGGCGGGAGAGGCGGTCGTGAATTTAGAGAAATGGGCGAAAAAAAAGGGCGATATTAACGTACATATTGTGGAGTACATGCCGCGCGAGTATGAAATAATAGTGGGGTGTGACTTATTGGGTCGGGTAGGCGCGCTTGTAGAGAACAAGGGAAAGGAGTGGCGGATCAAGTTGGGGGGGGTTACTTATCAATGTCAAGGGACCGTAAGAGGTGGGAGTGCGCGGATAGGGGCAGTCAAGAAAGTTGTGGACTGGAGGGAAAGCTTACGTAGGGAGTTCGGAGATATTTTTTACGTGGAGGGTGATATGCTTGGGGCAACGGGGAAGACAGTACATGAAATCCAATTAAAATCTGACCGAATAACGTACGTGAAGGAGAGACGATATCCGCAGGCACTCCGCCAACATATCCGGACAGAAATCGACAGCTTAAGACGACAGGGTATAATCGTTGATAGCACATCCCCTTATAATAGTCCTCTGTGGGCAGTACGAAAGAAGAGTAAACCGGGAGAGGAGGGGGAGAGATATAGAGTCGTCGTCGATTTTAGAAAATTAAATGAAAACACAACGGATGAGAAGTATCCGATTCCCCGTTTTGAGGACATTCTCGACAGACTGAATGGAGCCACAATCTTTAGCACTTTGGATTTGAAAGCAGGGTACCATCAAATCAAAATGAGCGCTACCGATCAACACAAAACAGCGTTTACTTTCGAGAGGGGGCACTATGAGTTCACTCGGATGCCATTTGGTTTGAAGAACGCTCCGATTACTTTCCAGAGATTGATGGACGAAATCCTGAGGGGGATAGACGAGGCGGTATGCCAGATTTATATGGACGATCTGTTGATCTTCAGCCGAACAGAATCCGAACACATCGAAGATCTCCGGAGGGTATTTCGACGTTTGCGTGAATTCGGGTTAAAATTGTCGATGGAAAAATCATCGCTGGGAGAGGATCGGATCAACTTCTTAGGGCATACCATCTCGAGGGAGGGAGTCCAGCCGGATTCTGCAAAAGTCGACGCAATTCGAAAGATAGCGGTGCCGAAAGACGTCAAGGGCATTCGGCGACTTTTAGGTACGCTAAATTACTATCGGCGTTTTGTGCCAGACATGGCAGAGTATCTCGTACCCATCAGTAACCTGCTGCGGAAGGGGGCGCGGATAGCGATTACACCTATTATGGAGCAAAACCTTCGAAAATGCATGGCTCGACTGCAAGAGGAACCAATCCTGGCGTTTCCCGATTTTGAGAAGCTATTTACTATCACCACCGACGCAAGTGAGTATGCATTGGGAGCGGTGCTGTCGCAGGAGGGAGATGGGGGGGAACGACCAGTGGCGTACGCGAGTCGAAGACTGACCGACACGGAAGCGCGGTACAGTGCCCTCGAGCGTGAACTTCTTGGCATCATATGGGCTATTGACCATTTTCGTCCATACGTCTTCGGGCGGAGATTCAGAGTACATACGGACCACAGACCTCTTCAATGGGTGGGGAAGCTTAAGGAATCATCAGCCAGGGTGACACGCTGGAAGGAGTTTTTGTCCCAATACAACCTGGAAATTATATACAAACCAGGGAAGGACAATGTAGTGGCGGACTGGCTATCTCGAGCGATTACCGTAAATGCAGTCGAGGAAGGGGAAACGTCCGGGGATCACAGACAATTTATCCAGGAATGGGCGCCCGGGGAAGATGGAAGTCGCGGTACGCGGGACGATAGCGATGGGAGCGAACACCAAGAAGCGGAAGAATCTGCCGGAGAACGTCCGGTGGAAATGGAGACGATCGAGGGTATGATTAACGATAAACGGCGACAAATTATTTGGAAGACGCAAACGACCGGCCTGATGCGAGCTACTCATGAAAACTATGGCAAGAATAGTATTACGACAATCTGGTCCCAACCGGGTGTCAAGGGTGACCAAATTTGCCAGGCATTGAAAGATGCATCCAGACCAGGGAAGACCTACCATCTATTTGTCGGCAACGCGACAGTGTGGGATCTGATCAAGAAATTATGGAGAACAGAACAACTGGGTATTGATCGATCGTTTGTTCGTTGTCTGTCTATGGTCCAGACACTGCGTGATGAGGAACGGCAGCGGGAAGTAACGCTTGCCTACCATCAAGGGAAGACGAACCACCGCGGTGCGCCGGAGACTTTGCAAGCATTACAGCGACGGTACTTCTGGTGGGATATGAAAAAGACGATCCAAGAGATTTTAGGAACGTGCGATATATGTCTTAAGACTAAATATGATCGACACCCACCACAGGGACAACAGGAGGAAACAACCACAGCAGAGACGCCACTGAGTGAACTACAGATTGACACGTTCACTTGGAAGGGGTATAAGTGGGTTACGACAATAGATACCTTCAGTAAGGTAGCTATGGCGTACGCCGTAAAAGACAAATCATCCAACGCCGTCTTACAGGCATTACGAACGTGGTTCCAGTTTTATGGGGTACCGGACCGAATCTCGTCTGATGGGGGTAGGGAGTTCGATAATGCAAACGTTCGGACGGAGATGAAAAATCTTGATATCGTGTGGCATCTCAACACCCCAGGACATCCTAAGAGTCGCGGAGGCATCGAAAGGTTGCACAGTACCTTGAGTGACCACCTGCGGGTGTATCAGGTAGAAAAGGGTCTGCCGGTGAACGAGGCGATGCCGAAGGCAGTGGCGGCATACAATCATTCCATCCACTCCACCACGGGGTTTACGCCGTTCGAGATCCTCTTCGGACTGCGCGCGAGGCGCCGGAACGGGACAGAGACGGTGGCGGACGAGGGAATGGCGGAGCAAATGTTAAGTGCTCACTTAGAGCTCGGAAAACTTTGGGGCAAAGTTCGTGACAAAATCGTGAGGGAGAAGGTCAAGAGAGTTTCTCGGGTAAACCTCAAAGTCCGGGGTCGAATAGGGGACCTTAAAATTGGGACGATTGTATATCGTAAAATTGGCTCTAATCGGAGCAAAGAGTCGATCAGATACGAGGGTCCATTCAAGGTGGTGGTGATCAGGGAGCATAACATCGTCACCATCGAGAGTACAAGACCTCCGACGAAACGGAGGAACGTCCACGTCGAACAGTTAAAACTTCCACCAGGGGGGAAGGGTGCTGGCCATGAGTGAGTTGGAGTGTCCTCGCTTCTGCACGTAGCCAAATTTGGTATAGTATACATACGTACACTTTGTACCATTTGTAGAAGTATTTTTTTTTTTTGTTGTATTTTTAGAATGTACACAGGCTGTGTAGAAATATCGACTTTGCGTAGCGTGTAAGATGCCATTGTTTTCTGTGAGTAATGAGCCATGTAATTTTTTTTTGTTTTTTTTTATTTTGTCACTAGTGGCTGCAGTGTTAGAAGCAGCGTTTTATTTGGACTATAAGTGTCTTATAAATACGACCGAATGTAAGGGATTACAGGTTGTGTACTGTTTGGGCTGGCCTTCGCTCCCTTAGTACGATTAGGAGAGTGATCGTAATATCGCCTAAGTCGTCCTCAATTTAGACTTAGACTTCATAGTTTACGAGGAGATGTGCGTAAACTGGCAGGGGGGAGTTAAGCTCCGGGCAGCATCAGTACTCAACCTTAATCCCCGAACGTCGGGATGTAAACATCCCGAATGTAAATATACAGGGTTATAGACTCGAAATAAACAGTCTAGTTCTAACTTTCAAGCGTGTTGTTCTCTGTACCTTTTTTCCCTTTGTTTCTTAATTCTAAAGCCGGTAAGCATTAACTTATATATATATATATATATATATATATATATATATATAATATAAGTTAAAGCCAGAGGGAAGTTTATGTTGTAAACTAATACGATCATGGGAGGTAAACAACCCATGATCCTATGTAGGTCGGATTGCTAAAGACAATAAAGTGGTCTCTTTACAGAAGTTCAAGAGTGTAGATCGTTTCCCTCTTTAATATTATTTCTTACGGCTTAACCTCCGACAATTAACTGGTGCCGAAACCCGGAAACCTAGTACGGCGAAGAGAAAAGTAATAATTTTCTTTTCTTTATTTTTTATTTTTTTTTTTTTTCCAGTTTCTGCGCATGCGCTACTATTAACAACCACGTACAACTATCGCTCTCCAAATCAATACAGATAACTACCGTTATAGACCCTTTTTCGTCCTAGGGATTGTGTCAACTGGCACCTTAAGTGAGGTGGCCACGAGGGAGCCCTCAATAAGTGAGTAGATCGCTAGTACATTGGTGTGAAGTGTAAATAATAGTGACATCGGAGAGAGTAGTCGGCCATCTTGACTGAGGCATTAGCCGTCGTTCACGATACATAGCCGTTCTGAGCCAAAGTGGCTCAGAGCCAAGACCGGTGACTCGCCACTGGAATCCCACCGGCGCTACGTATTTTATTTATTTATTTTCTTTTTTTTTTTAACTAACAAAAATCTTAGCTAATGACAAAATGAGATTTTATCAGCAGATAATATCACAAAATAAAAAGAAAAGATCGAGGTCCTTAGGTCCAACTCCACCAACGTCGCCAGTAAAGCGAAAACCCAGACGCTCAAATAGGAACATCCCTACAAACTCATCTGCTGTCAGCTCTATGGAAGATCTACCACCACTTGCCAGCACTTCAAAAGAAGAAACTGTAGCAGAATCTCCATTCTTCACACCGAATAGCTTCGAGGTACTGAGAAATAGCCAACCTGACGACATGGAAGTTATTCAAACACCAACACAGCCCAAGCCGCCTGCTATATTCGTAAGGAATATTAGCAATTTCAAACTATTATGCTCACAAATGAGCAAAGTTGTAGGTACCGGAAAATATACGTGCCGCAATCGCTCTCGGGATACAAAAATTTCCCCAGACACTCCGGATACTTATCGAGCGATCATTAAGTATTTGGAAGAAACCAATGCAGACTTCCACACATACCAGTTGAAACAAGAACGATCGCTTAGAGTAGTGATAAGAAATCTGCACCCGACCACACCAGCTGATGAAATTGAAGACGAACTATCAGCTCTGGGGTTCAAAGTTCGGCAAATAACCAACGTTTTACGTGAGGACAGACAACAAAACGAATCCACCAAAACGGCATTACCGTTATTTTTTGTAGATCTCGAGCGGACACCTGGCGTGGAGAAAATTTATGAATTAACAACCCTGTATTACACAAGAATACAGGTCGAAAAACCTTACCCCAATAGAGACATCGTCCAATGCCATAATTGTCAGGCATATGGGCACACAAAATCGTATTGCCACCACCCTCCTAGGTGTGTAAAGTGTAGTGGGCAGCACAAAAGCGAATTGTGCAAAAAGCCCCTAAAATCGCCTGCTGTATGCGTGCTCTGCCAGCAAGACCATCCGGCCAACTACAAGGGCTGTGAGGCCTATAGAATCCTCAAGTCAAGGAGCGAGCAACGTCGCCGGCCAGAAGAAGAGAAGCCAGTAACAGGTAGCTCAAGAAGCGCCCCCACCAGAAATTTGAGGCCTTCTGTCTCTTTTGCTGATGCCGTTCGGAACAGAGAGCAGTCACAGGCACTGCCCACTTCTCGTCCGCAAGTATCTCTTCCCCAGCATTCCGCTCATCCCGCCAACCAGCAAACCCAATCCCATCCTCAACCACACATCTCGCATATTCCTTCACCTCCAAGCTCTTCAGATCTCACTAGCCTATTAACATCATTCCTTACAGAATTCAGAACCCTAATTACCCCTCTCATTTCCCTTCTTACAAATCATGTCTCCTACCTTATCCCCGTTAAACAAAATCCATAAGTGGATCCTTCTGACTCCTTATCCATTCTCTTTTGCAATGCGAATGGTGTTCGCACCCACACTAACGAACTGACAGCACTACTCCATGACAAGAAGATCGACGTAGCTCTTATTACTGAAACAAGACTTACGAGCAAACGACCATTTACCGTTCGACAGTACCAGACTTATCGTACTGATCACCCAGATGGAACAGCTCATGCAGGTACCGCTGTCATTGTCCATAACTCCATATCCCACCACATAGTTCCTTTGGTATCACATGATTTCCTTCAATCCACTGCAGTGTCAATCACCACCTTCACTTTTCCTCTTACACTTGCATCAACGTACTGCCCTCCCAATAAATCCATTTCCGACTCCCAATTCATCTCCTTTCTAGACTCCATAGGACATTGTTTCCTTGTGGGTGGGGACTTTAATGCGAAGCACCAACACTGGGGGTCAAGATCCACAAATACACGAGGACGTGCTTTGCTGTCTGCACTCACACGGAAACATTGCTCCACTATCACTCCTGACACAGCCACCTATTGGCCATCAGATCCCAACCGAAATCCTGATCTCCTTGACTTCTTTTTTTACAATAGTTTAGGAACACTAAACTATTCACTCAAGCGCCTCGATTACCTTTCCTCCGATCATAGCCCTTTATTATTAACCATTTCCTTAAGACCAATTCACAAACTGCCTCCTCCTTCATTTATTAGGGGCCCAGTTGACTGGGACCACTTCCGTCAGCTTCTTACAGATTCCGTAAACCTCAAATTATCCCTGAAAACATCCCAAGACCTAGACGATGCAGTGCATTCTTTCACTACTCTGGTCCAGAGGTCGGCTTGGGAGGCATCGTCACCCCATCGTCACACAAAAATCCACAATCATAATTGTTTACCTCAGCATCTCAAAGATCTAATCCAATCCAAACGCCGCTCCAGAACAGTGTGGCAAAGATCCCGGCATCCTATTGATCGTCGCACGTACAATCAGTACTGCCGATTGGTAAAGCGGCGATTGGCATCCTTCCGGTTTGATTCTTTCAATTCCCACCTCTCCTCTCTGTCCACCAGGGATAACTCCTTGTGGAACGTAACCAAAAAAATCCTAAAGTATCAACCTGTTTCACACCCACTCCGTCGTGATGATGGGTCCTGGGCGGCTTCGGATGGGGATAGGTCGGAGGAATTTGCTCTGCATCTTACCCATACTTTCACACCTCACCTTTCTCATCAAAGCCATACTCACAGCACAACTGTGGAAGATTTCCTCACTTCACCTATTCCTCTCTCACTTCCACCAAAAGCCGTTAACCCCTCTGAGGTTAAATACCTTCTGAAAAACTTACCTTACCGAAAATCTCCTGGATATGATCTCCTTACTCCTCAAATTCTCGAACAACTTCCTCCTAAAGCCATAATCTTCCTAACCTACATATATAATTGCATAATCCGAACGACGCACTTTCCTGTCCTCTGGAAACATTCCATTATTGTCCTATTCGCCAAACCCGGTAAACCACCTAATGACGCCTCATCTTATCGTCCAATTAGCCTACTCCCTATCCTCTCAAAAATATTTGAGAAACTCCTACTAAAACGTCTACTTCCTATTGTTGAATCCAAAAACCTTTTTCCCACACACCAGTTTGGTTTCCGCCAACGACATTCCACTGCTCAACAAGGCCTTCGCGTTGTTGATCACATCTCCTCAGCCCTTGAAACCAAACAGTATTGCACTGCTGCCTTTCTCGATATAGCTCAAGCTTTTGACAGGGTTTGGCACGCAGGTTTGCTCTACAAGCTCAAAAGATATTTACCACAGACCCTTTTCCTAATCCTACAGTCCTACCTTTCAAACCGCTTCTTCCAAGTCCGCTGTGGTTTAGAATACTCTAACTACTATCCCATAAGTGCAGGAGTTCCACAGGGCAGTGTCCTGGGCCCCATCCTCTATAACCTATACACCGCTGATGTCCCCTCTACTCCCAATACCTTCTTGGCCACATTTGCAGATGACACTGCAGTCTTGTCATCCCATCCAGACCCCGACATAGCATCCCATAACCTTCAAAAACACCTTGACGAGATCGAGTATTGGTGCAATCAATGGCGGATCAAAGTTAATGAAGCAAAATGCTCCCACATTACCTTCACCCTTTGTCGCAAGTCTGGTCCACTAGTTTATTTTAACTCTATTCCTCTCCCTGTATCCGAGACAGTACGGTACTTAGGCTTCCATCTTGACAAACGATTGACCTGGAACCCACATACGAGACTAAAAAGACAAGAACTAAACAGACGCTTTGGACAACTGTGCAGACTACTTCAAAGGACATCCCATCTCTCAATAGGAAATAAACTACTAATCTACAAAGTTATACTTAAACCAATCTGGACATACGGAATAGAGCTATGGGGGACAGCAAAAAAGTCTTACATCAAGCGTATCCAATCCTTTCAATCAAAAGTCCTGAGAACAATAGTAAATGCCCCTTATTATGTCAGCAACAAAACCCTTCATAACGACCTTAATATACCCTACATTCTAGAACTCATCCCTTCCAAGTTTATGAAATTCCACAGTAGCCTTTCCAACCACCCTAATCCTGTAGCACAGTCAATGCACTGCGCCACTCATCCCTATAATCCTCCTCGGAGACTGAAACGGCAGTGGCCTCGTGACCTGCTATAAACGCGTGACAGTGGGAGTCCTGGCAATGGCCAGTCTCTCCAATCATGTCCTGAGCGTCTGTGGCTCTCGCGCTCTTGGTCAGCCTCCACTGGCTAGTATCCAGTGACGCGGCTGACGGAGGAGCGTGGGGGACTTCCCAGGACTCCGCTTTCTCTTTGCGGTGGATTTGGGGGGTCTCTGGGCTGTCTGTAAATATTGTATGAATGAGTGAGTGAATGATGAACTGTAAATATTGTATGAATGAGCGAGTGAATGATGAACTGTAAATATTGTATGAATGAGAGCATATATCTTAATTACTTATTGCCTTATAAAAGGCAGATTGTAATAATTGCACAATAAAGGAATTAATAAATTAATAAAATTTTTTTTTCGTTCTTTCGCTTCACGTTTTTTTTCTCTCTCAAAAAAATGCCAGAGGGAGTGTAACGACCCCCAGTGCTTAGTGTGGCAACAGATATACCGCAGTTACCTCAAACGACCATGGCAGCGGCTCACGCGAATACATTGGCGTGGATGTAGATCCAGGCGATTACGGCTCAGGACATGAGGAAGTCGATTTTGAATCTGGAAAGATTCACAGGCGAGACCGGGGAACTAAATCATTTCCTTAAAGAGGGTGACCGGCTGATTACGCGAATAGAGGGGAAACGGTCGGAGGACCTGATAACGGAAGGGGACGCAGAATCGCTGAGGGCAGCTCTGGTGTGCAGAGTGAAGCGGAGTGTCCTGAACATGATCCAGGTCGACGAGGAGACCTCGTGGAACGTAGTGAAGGAGCGGCTGAAGAAGGCGTTCGGTGGGGGAAGATGGACCCCGGAAGAGGACATTTTTAAACTCTTCAGGTAAACGAAGAGACACCAGCAGACGAACGGGCAGTACGCCGGAACGATGCTGGCAAGATACAACAATATCACGGAGAAGATGCGGGAGACAGTAAGTGCTGCGGAAGTAGAAGCCAGGATGGCGTTTTTATCAACTATCCTGAAAGTACAGCTAGCGAATGAAACTGGAAGAAAGGAGGGGTTACCGAGAGAACGCACATTTCTGGAATGTGCCCAAGAAATGGTGGACACCAGTGCCAGAGAGGAAGACACCACAGTTGGCGAGGAAGAAACGGGCTGGAGAAGAGTGCCATATAGAAGGCCCAAAACCACGCCCATCGCATGGAAGAAGAAGGAGGCGGAGTACAGTGGAAGAGGAAGATTAATAGCGGGGGAAAGGAGCCGTGGAAATGTGGGGCACTCCAGAAGGTGAGACGACAGGAAGTGCTATGAGTGTGGGAAAGCAGGACATTTGGTAGCACAGTGCCCACACACTAGGTGCTTTGAATGTGGTACGGAAGGGCATGTAGCCAGGCAGTGCCCGTATATGAGCCGACGCAGAGACGGGAACAGACCTGAACCGATGGAGATAAACGCTCAGAAGATGCGGAGGAAAGAGAGGCCGCAGCCAGAAGCGTCAGAGACCTCGGAAACTTCCGAGACAGAAGAAGAGAAGGAAGAACCAGGAAACCGAATGGGCTGGAGAAGCGGCAATGCTCGGAGGACCACTCGACGACAAACATCAGAGGAGAGGGGAGAACGTGATATCTGAGCAGAGTGGTGGCGGAGAGGCGACCGCACGATAGTAAACAATAGTGTGAAAGTCGGGGATAGCGGTCTGCCTATAATCAGAGTCGTGAGGGGAGTGAAGTGTCTAGTGGATACTGGGAGTACCAACACTATAATGTGTCGGGAGACACTAGAGAGGATGTGTGAAGGAGAGAGGATGCCCCAAATACAGGTATGCTCTTGTAACTTGATCACCCTGGGGGGCCCCTGTAAGGTCGAAGGGGAGGCAGTAATAGATAGGAACGCGATAAGAAGAGTTTAACAGTTCACGTGGTAGAAAAGATGCCCCGGGAATATGGAGGGATAATAGGGTGCGATTTGCTAGGTAAAGTAGGAGCAAAGGTTAGGAACGAAAAGGGGCGATGGGACATTCGAATAGGTAAGGTCAGGTATAGGTGCCTGGGACTAGGGAGAGAAGTAGGGCGAGATGGGGGGGGGGGCGCGAGTAGGAGCGCTAAAGCAATCAGAAGATTGGAAAGGGGAGCTTAAGAGAAAATACATAGATATTTTCTTCAAGGAAGGCGAGCGATTGGGGCTCACAGGTAGAACTGTACACGAGATTCCGCTCAAGCAAGACAGGGTGTACTATGTGAAGGAGCGCAGGTATCCGCAGGCTCTGAGGCACCACATTCGTAAGGAGCTAGACAACCTGAAGAAGCACGGGATTATAGTGGACAGTACATCGCCATATAACAGCCCCCTGTGGGCCGTCAAGAAAAAGAATGAGGAAGGTGGGAGTCCAGACAAATATAGAGTCGTAGTGGACTACAGAAAACTTAATGAAAATACGGTGGATGAAAAATATCCAATCCCCAGGTTCGACGACATTTTGGACAGGCTGAGCGGGGCGAAGATATTTAGCACTCTGGATCTTAAAGCGGGGTATCACCAGATTCAAATGCACCCTAGAGACCGACACAAGACGGCATTCACGTTTGAGAGAGGCCACTATGAGTTTACGAGGATGCCATTTGGCCTGAAGAATGCACCCATTACGTTCCAGCGGCTCATGGATGAGTTTCTACGAGGGATAGACGAGTCCGTATGCCAAATATATATGGATGACCTCTTGATATTCAGTGCGACCCAGGCACTACATGCGGATCACCTGCAAATGGTATTCGATCGCGTGAGGCAATTTGGCTTGAAATTGTCAGACGAAAAGTCCCGTCTAGGCCAAGAAGTTATCAATTTTTTGGGGCATACGATCTCTAAGGAGGGAGTGAGACCCGATGCCGGTAAGGTTGCAGCGATTTAGAAGATGGCTGTTCCGTTGGACGTAAAAGGGATCCGGCCCCTGGTGGGTACGTTTAACTATTACAGGAGATTTGTCCCCGAAATGGCGGCTTGTTTGGTACCCCTAAACAATCTCCTGAAGAAAGGTCAGAAGGTGGTCATCACCCCAGATATCGAGGCGAATTTTCGGAAGTGCATGGATCGTCTCCAGGAACACCCGGTTCTGGCATTTCCTGACTTCTCGAAGCAGTTCACAATCACGGCGGATGCCAGTGAATACGCCTTGGGAGCGGTTCTGTCACAGGCGGGGAGCACAGGGGACCGCCCGTAGCGTACGCCAGTAGGCGTCTCACCGAGGCGAAAAGTAGGTATAGCGCGCTAGAGCGGGAATTATTAGGGATAGTCTGGGCGATAGACCATTTCCGGCCCTACGTGTTCGGGAGAAGGTTCCGGGTGCACACTGGCCACAAACCGTTACAGTGGGTCGGTAAATTAAAAGAGTCGTCGCCGAGGGTCATGCGTTGGAAGGAGTTCCTCAGCCAATACAACTTGGAGTTTATATATAAGCCCGGTAAGGAAAACGTCGTGGCGGACTGGCTGTCCCGGGCGATGGTGGTCAACGCACTTGACCAAGATCAGGGGGAATCCTCCCGGGACGGAAAGCAGTTCTTGCGAGAATGGACGCCGGAGAGAGAAGAAGACCAACAGGAACCAGGGTCTACGGATTTGGTACCGTCGGCAGAGAGAGCTCAACGGACGACAGGCCTGCGGACATGGAAGAGCGGGAAGAAATCATCAATGATAAGCGCCGCCGGATAGTCTGGAAGACGAAGACCTTAGGCCCCATGAAAATAGCACATGATAGTTCTCCACGATCGACCACCACGACCATATGGTCCGCTCCAGGGGTGAACAATGACTAAATTAGTCGTACCCTTAATGATGCTTCCACACCAGGGAAGACTCATTTTCTTTACGTCGGGAACGCAACCATATGGGAGAAAATTAAGCATCTTTGGAGGGCGGAGCAGATTGGGGTTGACCGAACATTTGTACGGTGTACCATGATGGTAGAGACCATCCCGGATGATCCAACGCAGAAGGAGATCACGCTAGCCTACCATCAGGGCAAAACAAACCACCGGGGAGAACAAGAGACGGCTCAGGCGTTGAGGCGGAAGTATTTCTGGTGGGGGATGCGATAGACAATCCAGGAAACACTAGCTGCGTGCGAAGTTTGTCACCGTACCAAATATGACAGGCACCCACCGACCGGGCAACAAGTCGAGACTCCCACGGCGCAAACACCGCTCACTGACCTTCAAGTTGATACCTTCACTTGGCGGGGACACAAGTGGGTCACCATGGTTGACCTTTTTAGTAAAATGGCTATGGCATACCCTATTCGGGAAAAGTCATCGGAAGCAGTACTAGGCGCGCTGAGGCGTTGGTTCCAATTTTACGGCGTCCCAGATCGGATAGCGTCGGACGGTGGAAAGGAGTTTAATAACGCCGACGTGCGGAAAGAGATGAAGGCTCTGGACGTGATGTGGCACGTCAATACCCCAGGGCATCCAAAGAGCCAAGGAGGAATTGAGCGTCTCCACAGTACCTTGGGTGATCATCTCCGCGTCTACAATGCCGACAAAGGGTTGGAGCCGGCAGAGGCAATACCTAGGGTGGTCATTGCGTATAACCATTCTGTTCACACTGCCACCGGGTTTTCACCCTTTGATATCCTTTTCGGACTTCGTGGGCGTCGCCAAGACACGAGTAGAACGGTGGTGGGAGACGAGACGTCCGCACAACTCACCACCAACCTCGTGGAACTGGGGAAATTATGGGGTAAGGTGTACGCGAAAATTACCGCGGAAAAATCCAGGAGGGTGTTGAGGGAGAACGCGGGCGTCAAACCACTAGAAGGGTGCATTGCGATAGGCACTACGGTTTATCGTAAGATCGGTTCCAATAGGAGTAAGGAGGTGTCCCGTTATGAGGGTCCCTTCCGGGTGATGAACACAATTTGGTGACCATCCAAAGTGTTCATGAACCCGCGAAGAGGAGAACTGTCCATCTCGAGCAGTTAAAGTTTCCAGTGGGGAAGCCATCCAAATAGGAAATTGACTCTAATTTTCTCACTCCTGCTCACATCTCTTTTGATTTTTGGTGGCATTTGCCAGATACATGTTTTTTTTATTTTATCGTTTTAACCTTGTACCACATTGGATAAAGTTATGTTCTATTTTTATGAATATAAGACAGTGTTGTGTTGCTCTAGGCGAGCAGGAAATTATTATGTCAGAACTGTATATAATTAGCATAAGTGTTAAGTTTCAGTTCCCGACGGATGGTCAGGAACTGGCAGGGGGGAGTTAAAGCCAGAGGCAAGTTTATGTTGTAAACTAATACGATCATGGGAGGTAAACAACCCATGATCCTATGTAGGTCGGATTGCTAAAGACAATAAAGTAGTCTCTTTACAAAAGTTCGAGAGTGTAGATCGTTTCCCTCTTTCCTATTATTTCTTACAGCTTAACCTCCGACAATTAACTTATATATATATATATATATATATATATGTATGTAAAGAAAGTAAGCTTTCTTCAATTAAATTAGCAGCGCTTTGTATATCACGCGCGTCCTTTAGGTGGCTGCCACTAGGTGGAGCTAGAGACATATGACCAGAAGGTTTTTAAAAGGCTTTCAGTGTAAACAATTAAGTAAAGTGCAAACAGTGATAACAATAAACTGTAATTGTTGTTTCTTTTGTTTTACAGAGAAACATATTACTTATTGTTATAAGAAGAAGACCTAACCACCTTATAAAACAACAATTTGTTTATGATGTCAAAACTGCAGTTTGAATTTACGGTAGTGACTTCACCAAAAGACAGTAAAGCAAATGCAATTGCCATCACCTTAATTGGTACAGGAGATGGAAGAAGATATATATTTCCAGAAGAATTCAAATATATGGAAGATCATGTGGAGTTGAAAAAGACAAGTAAGTACACAAAGTTAGTTAATTCATTAAACAGAAGAAATCAGATAAGAAGAGTGTGGATTACAATGACAAAAGAATTAGAGGGCACATACATAGATGAAGATGGAAATCTGCAATTTAAAGATCAATATTTAGAGGAAATAAATGAAGAAAGTACAAACAAAACACAAGATCATAATCTAAAGGAAATACTAGAGAAACTGATAGAAACAAAAATGAATGAAGATAACGAGAAAGACTTAAAAAAAATATCAGAAAAACTTCTCATAGAAAAATTTTCAAGCAAAAATACTAATGCTAAACAATGGATAGAAAGCTTTGAAAAAGAGTGTTATAGATTTCAAATAGATAAAAGTGAGGAAAAAATTGAACTAATGAAACTATTTTTTGATAAACCAAGTTTAGACTGGCACTCTTCCACACTCAAAAGACTAACAATAAATGCTGGTTGGTCTGAATGGAAAACAAGATTCTTAAAATGTTTCACAGATAATGGATGGAATAATATAACCTATGCACTATCATTTAAATATTGAGAAGGTTCGTTAACGGATTATGCTTTGAGGAAAGAGAAACTTTTGATAGATTTTAACAAAGATATGGATATAAAGTCACTTATAGCATTAATAGCAGTAGGGTTACCAGAATTTATATTGAATAGAATAAACAAGGCAAAATTAAAAGAAACTACAGACTTATTTAATGAATTGAGACAACTTGAATGTTTAGTAACTAAAAGAAATTTTCAAAAAAAACCTACATTAGATTCTCAAAAGAAATATGAAGTAAAGATACCTTGTAAAACGTGTGAAGATTTAGGTAAAGTTGTGAGATACCACCCAAAAGATAAATGCTGGTTCCAAAAACATAAAGAAAGTAGAGAAAAGAACACTACACCAAAAAAAGTAAATAACAATTCTATCATAGATGTAGAAATATATAATGAATCAAAAAACGAGTAAACACACCACTAATTAAATTAAACATTATATTGGAAGATAAGATAAAAATAGAAGGGATCTATGACTCAGGATCTCAAGTTTCATTAATTAATAAAAGATTAATAAAAACTATAAAACATAATAATATAGATAAGAACAAAATACAATTAAAAACAATTAGTGGTGTGACACTCACAAAGGGATTAGGAAGAATAAAATTAAAAATTTTCAATATTGAAAAAGAAGCAGATGTATTTATTGTAGAAAATGAGACTTTTCATAATTTTTTGATAGGCCTAGACATAATAAAAGAATTTAAATTAAGGCAAGACGAAAATCTAAATATAAGCTAAAAACAATCGCAAAGAAAAGGTATAATAGAAATACATTTTAATGAACATATTAAAGAGAAAGATTTTAAAATAAATTTAGATCATTTAGATGATAAAAAAAAATCAAAATAGAACAATTGATAGAAGAATATAAAACAATATTTGCCAAAGACAAGTATGATATAGGAACTGTAAAAGATTATGAAGCAAGAATAGATCTCTTGATGGAAAAATTTTGTAGTAAAAGACCATATAGATGCACAATCGAAGACAGAAAAGAAATAGAACAGCAAGTGACAAAACTATTATAAAAAAATTTAATTGAAGAATCGTATAGCCCATTTGCTGCACCAGTGACTCTAGCATTAAAAAAAGGTGAAGGAAAAACCAGATTATGTGTCGATTTTACAGATCTGAACAAGATTGTCACAACCCAGGCCCAACCTTTTCCGCTAATTGATGATTTAATAATTAAAGCTAGAAATTGTAAATATTTTACATTACTGGACATCAATTCAGTATTTTGGTCAATACCACTAAGGATAGAAGATAGAAAAAAAAACAGGCTTTATAACCCAAGAAGGACACTATCAATGGACTTGCCTACCATTCGGTTTAAAAACAGCACCAGCAATCTTCCAAAGAATTTTATCAAGTATACTAAGAAAAAATAATCTTAAGAACTTTACAGAAAATTATATAGATGACATATTAATATTTTCAGAGACTTTTGAAGATAATATCATGCATATCAAACAAGTTTTAGAAGCCATAATAAAAGAAGGATTCTGATTAAAATTAAAAATGCACGTTCGCATCAAAATCAATTAAATATCTCGGACATATAATAGAAAATAATACAGTAAGACCAATTAAAGACAATTTAGTATCAATACTCAATTTTCCGACTCCAAAAACGCAGAAGAACGTTAGACAATTTCTAGGTAATTTTTTTTTTTTTTTTTTTTTTTTTTTTTTTTTTTTTTTTTTTTTTTTTTTTTTTTCTCAGCTCTCAAACTTATAAAATAGGGATGTGGGAAAAATAAAGGAAAATTATTTTGGGCTAATGAGTGCCTTTCACTAAGGGGAGTCCCCCATTTGAAGGGTGTATGAGAAGGATATAGGGTGTGGAATGCCTGAAGGAGGCGGGTGGATTCGGGAAGGTAGTGAGAGTCTACCGAGGGTGGAGCCTAGGGGTACCTAGGCAATGGTTTGTAGTCGGCCAGGTCAAGCCTGGCCCGCCCCGGCAGGGGGCTGAAATAAGTCGGCCACTCGGCCGGAAGGTCTACCCTGCTTAATTAAACAGGTAGATGGGGTCTTGTAGCTTCGGTTGAGTCGGCCGGGAGATCGGCCTCGATATCTCGGCTGGGTGTAGTTCGTTCAGTCATCGGGTTCAATGACGTCGATCATCCTCCAGGCTTCGGCGGTCCAGCAGTGCTTCCATCTGACGGGCATTGGTGGTGGTTGAAGGTCGGAGAATAGTGGGTTGTGGCTATGTCTGAGTGAGTCAAAAAAATTGATGTGCCTTCTCTTGATAAAATCATCTAGGTAAAATAAATTTCTATCACAAATATATACCAAAAATCTCAACAATACTAGATCCACTACATAGATTGTTAAGAAAAGATGTAAAATATAATTGGTCTGGAGATTGTGAAAAATCATTCACAGAGATAAAAAAATTATTATGCTCTCAACCAGTCCTAGAAATATTTGATAAAGATTTACCTATTAAGATATTTACAGATGCTTCAATAGAAGGTATAGGAGCAGTACTGAAACAAACCCAACAAGATGGAAAAGAAGAGCCAGTAGCCTATTTCTCAAAAAAATTAAATGAAACGCAAAAAAGAAAAAAAGCTATATATTTGGAACGCTTAGCAATAAAGGAAGCGATAAATTATTGGGAATACTGGTTAATTGGAAGTTTATTCAGACCATAAACCGTTTAATTAAAAACATTAACAAATTAAAAACAAAAAGAAGATAGTTTTATCAGAAAAATTAAGCATTAAATTAATACGAGATACACATATAGACTGGTGTCACATCGGAATAAGGCAAATGATAAACAGAATATGTCTTTATTACACTTCAAAAAAATTAATAAAAAACATTCAGAATATATGCAGAACTTGCAAAATTTGTAAAAAGAATAAATCTAGAGGTCAAGCAAAATATGGATTAATGTCTCAATTAGCCAGTAGCCTATTTCTCAAAAAAAATTAAATGAGACGCAAAAAAGACAAAAAGCTATATATTTGGAACGCTTAGCAATAAAGGAAGCGATAAATTATTGGGAATTCTGGTTAATTGGAAGAAGATTTGAAGTTTATTCAGACCATAAACCGTTAGAAAACCTTAATATAAAATCAAGAACAGACGAGGAACTAGGTGACTTAACATATTATTTGTCTCAATTTGACTTCAAAATTACATATATACCAGGAAAATTCAATATTGAAGCAGACTGTCTTAGTAGAAATCCGGTATTAGAGTCAAAAGATAATACCCAAGAAATATTAAAAATAGTAAACATGATCCAACTACAAGAAATAATTAAAGATCAAAATGAAAATACAGCATGAGGAGAACTTAAGATAAAAAGTACAGATAAAAATGGTATAATCTATAAACAAATTAAAAACAAAAAGAAGATAGTTTTATCAGAAAAAATTAAGCCTTAAATTAATACGAGATACACATATAGACTGGTGTCACATCGGAATAAGGCAAATGATAAACAGAATATGTCCTTATTACACTTCAAAAAAATTAATAAAAAACATTCAGAATATATGCAGAACTTGCAAAATTTGTAAAAAGAATAAATCTAGAGGTCAAGCAAAATATGGATTAATGTCTCAATTAGGACCAGCAACAAAGCCGTATGAGATAGTGTCGATTGATACGATCGGTGGATTTGGTGGTCAAAGATCAACGAAAAGAAACCTCCATCTTCTAGTTGATCACTATACAAGATATGTACATATATTAACTTCAAAAACTCAAGCTGCAAGTGATTTTATAAAAATAGTCCAAAATACATTAGAAATGAACAAGATAGGTACAATATTAACAGACCAATATCCAGGACTAAATTCTAAAGAATTCAAAAATTACCTAAAAGAACAAGATATCAGACTCATTTATACAGCCTTAAATGCACCATTTTCAAATGGCCTAAATGAAAGATTAAATCAAACAATAATTATTAAAATAAGATGTAGAATCAATGAATCTAAAGAAAAGAAAGCTTGGACAACAATAGCAAGATAATGTGTGAACAAATATAGCATAACAGAACACTCAGTTACAGGTTTTACACCTAAATATTTACTAGATGGTACTAACACAATTATGCTACCTGAAGAACTAAGGAAACTAACACATGCAGAGGTTTGGAAAGAAGATAGAAAATTAGCTCTAGATAACGCTATAAAATCACATGAATACAATAAGAAATTATTTGAAAAAAACAGAAAGGAAAGGGAATTCAATACAGGTGCTTTAGTATATATTGAAAACGGACATAGATTAAATAGGAAAAAATTAGATGAACTTAGGGTTGGACCATTCAAAATTGCAGAGGAAATATCAAATACTATATTTAAAATTAAAACTGAAAAAAGAAACGAAGACACAGGATTATTCCACATAACAAAACTGATACCAACAGAATAAACATTATATAATAAAAATTCTCACTGCATTTGGAAGTAGGTCGTATCTATTCCTAAGCTCTACTCCCGCAGTAGTTGTTGGCCAAACCACTTTAGCTTTCTTCTTCAAAACGGGCACGAACACTTCACTGAGTGACTCGACTGGCGTCGGGGATGTCTCTGTTGACTACGCTTGAGATAAGCCATATCTACCTCCATATTAACGGAAGTATCACACCAGTTTAGCAGATTATAATTGTCACCAGGACTACCTGGGCTCTCTTGTTTGCAAAATGGTCTGTATTGCGACACCATCCGCATTAACGGGGGCATTGTTTTACCGTAACACTTAATTATTTCTGTAGTTTGTTGTTTCTCTTGTTTCATTCATGACCGCTAAGAAAGAATGGCGGAAGGAGGAGTACTGAGACATCTCGTGTTGAACTTAGCCAATGGGCCTGAACTTATACCATCGAGGAGATCAGGGCTGCCAACGCGCTCGCTTTGATGAGGGTGAAAGCTATGAATGCGCAGGATCTGCGGAAGGCTCTCTCCGAATTAGAAAGATTAACAGGAGAAGTAGGTGAGTTAAATCCCTTTCTGAAAGGTGGAGACCGTTTCACGGCATTGCTGATAGCGAAGGCCGAGAAAAATTGGTTGGACCCAGGAACGCAGACTCCTTAAGAGCTGCCCGTATATGTCACGTCAAAAGGAGTAATTACACCCAAATTCATGAGGATGAAGAAACCCCGTGGGAAACAGTGAACAGAAGGCGGCTGGAGGAGGAAGGTGGACCCTGGAGGAAGACATTTTTCAAATGTTTAGGGAGACCCAGAAGCATAGCAGTGGCCAATAGAGACTAGTCCTCGTAGCACGTTGTAACCAGATAACGGAGAAAATGAGGGCGATTACCAGCACCGAGGAAGTAGGGGGAAGGATGGGGTTCTTGTCTACCACCCTAAAGGTACTACTGACAAAGGAGACGGGGCGGCAATAAGCATTCCCCAATGAGCGCTTATTTCTCAAGTGTACTCAAGCGATGACTGATGCTAGCGCCAGAGAGGAGGAAACAAGGATGCAAAAAGACGAGGCAGGATGGAGCCGGATATCGTATTGAAGACCCAAGGTCCCGCTAGCAACCTGGGAGAGAAAGAACCAGCAGCCACCGGCAGAGACATGCTAGGGGCAGGCGAGAGTAGGTTCAGGGTGGCAAGAACCAGGTGCGGGCCTCGCAGAGAAGAAATAAGGTGTCACGGGTGCGGGAAGCCGTGTCATACAGTGGCACAATACCCTCAAATGCTCAAATGCTTTGGGTGCGGCGAGGAGGGACATATCACCAGACAATGTCTTTATATGTACCGGAGGAGGAACCATACCGAACAGAACCCAATTAATAAGAGGTGCGCGGAAAGAGGAGTATCCCGCCTAGGCGGAGTCAGACATCAAATCATGTCTCTTCAGTTAAATAATAGATGACCAAAGGGGCCTTTTTAAAAAGTGGTTTATTAACTAGACAAACAAATAATACTTATATGATAATAGTGACAGAGTGATACGTCAGGGGTACAGTAACGAGATGAATGAGAGCTGGTGAGAGGAAAAGGAGGATTATATAATGACAGATTAGATTAAGGAGTGCTGATATTTATGCTGACTTATGCGATGTGCAGGTGTCAGCTGGGTGTTGACTGTCGGTGTGCGTGTGTCAGCTGCTTCCATAACTCCTTCCGTCTTTAGGTTTCTTGTTCCATCAAGAAATTAAGTTGATGGCTGCAGGTGCATGAGGGCTGTTATTTGGGTGATAAACCCTTGTTGCCAAAATGTTGATAGGCTCTTGTTGTCCGGGATGGTATACAACTGTTGGTGTAGGGTTTTGTAAGGAATTGGTAGTTTTACATTTTTTAAGGTAGTAGAGGATTACAATTATAATAGCGGCCCCTATAATTAAATAAAAATAAAAATAAGTATTGGATTGATTAAATATAAGTGGTTCTAAAACTATGTCTGTTATATTTAGGTTTTCTATTTCGCTTATATTTGCGATTACATCTATATCTATTTTATTGTAAAATTTGTTTATGGTGGAGTCTATTACATGTCTTGAAATTTTGGGGAGTTCTTTATAACAATCATTTTGGTCTAGGGTGAGTAAGCTAACGGGTGGTAGGTATACAGTATCATTAGTAAGGCAATTGTCTAATTTGGAGAGGTTAGTGGTTATAAAACTGTTTATATTATCTATATATCTAATGTTAGTATTGGCTAATTTATATTTGCATGCATTCATCGTTCCAGATGAAATAATATTATTTATACAGGTATTATTTAAAGTAAAAAGGTTCTTACAGTAATATTCATTGTTTAAAAATGTACAATTTGTTGTATATAATATATTAAATTTTTTTATTATAATAGTTTCGTCTATATCTAAAGTTACATATTGGTTGTTAATTTTTACAGGCGAAGGTATGAGTAAATAAGTCTTTATATTTAGGGTTGCCTTAGGAAGGTCTACAAAGATATGGAGTGTTTCATTATGAGTAGTGCAGTGAATTTTACTCATTATCCACAGGATTTCAGGATTCCTAGAAGCTAGATTTACATTTTGGTTTATGTCATGTAGTATTTGGGACATTAATGATGAGTGTGTGATGCCAATTTTGCATAGTTCCAGTGTTAATGTAAGTTCATCTATTTTGTTGTGTAGGTGTGTCAGAATTATGTACATATCAAAGAATGTCATTTCCTTGTTTATCTTCATTATGTTGTCTTGTTCTGTTTTAAAATTATTATTAATTAATTGTATGTCCTTTTGAAAGTTTTTAATTACGTGTTTATTAAGTTTTATGTCTTGTTCTATGCTGTGTTCTATATTATAGTTGTTCCGTCCTAACTCATTTATTACTTCGTCATAATGTGATTTGTCAGCAGCTGTCATGGTGCCAGTAAGCCAGCTGAGAGCTGTTCCAAGTCCGTTTATTAGTCCTCTCTTAGTTCGTTTGTTGTGTGATTTTAATAGGTTTAATTTGTTTTGTGTTTGTATGATAAGGTTTTTGATTATAGGGTATGTCGGTAGGTCCCTATATGATGGTACATTGTTCTGTATATTGTTTAGTTCCTTGTCAAGTAAGCTAATGTCATAAAAATGGTATGTCCTGTAGTAATTTTCTATTACCTTTGCGTTCTTTATATTGTAATGTAGGACTCCGGGGTTATCACTTATATCAGTCACTGTCATAGTATATGTTAATGTCCATAGAAGTGTCTGGATTAGTACTGTCCGAGTAGGATTCATTTTCTCCTTCTGAAACAGTAATGTTTGGTCTCGGTCTCAAGTGTTGTTTACGTGGTCTTTTGATTCTATTAACGTGTGCTTTGTTTGTTTCGTTTCTGTCTTTGTACAATAGTACGGGTCTGTAGGGATTATTGTATTTGCGGTGATGGGTTGTTTTTATATATATCTGTTCGTCATTTATGTCAGGTGGGTCTTCGCGATTTGTATTTAATAACTCTGTTCTATTTTCTTTTTCTGTCACGATTTTATTCCGTATTAGTTCATGTATTATGTTCTTTTCGTCATGGTATTTTTGTACGTATTGTTCTTTTATTTCTATTTGTTTGTTAGGTCTTCTTGTTATTCCGAATGTTATTTCGTCCGGTGTCATGTTTAGTTTAGAGTTTAAGGTATTGTTGTATGCTATTGTTGCTAGCATTAGTCTGTTATTTAATGATGTGTTTGTTAGTTCTTTTTCGTTAAGTGTTCGTAATATTTCGATGAGTGTACTATGTGCTCTGTTTAGTGTTCCTAATGAATTAGGATTTCCTGGGGTCACGTAAATTGGTTCGATTTCGTTAGTTTGTAAGAAGTTGAGTACTAAATTATTTTTGTATTCTTTGCCGTTGTCCATTTTTATCGATACGGGTGTTGGATATATTGTTAAGTAAAGTTTAATGGCTTCGCATATGTTAATTCCAGTTACGGCTGGTATCATGTGTGTAAATAGTCTTTTTGAGAATGTGTCAATTATAGTTACTATGTATTTTCTGTCAAAATGTAATGTGTCTATCATTAATTCTTCGAACGGTCTATTTGGTGTTGGTGTTATCATGTACTTTGCTTTTATAGGGTTGCGTTCGTATTTAGTTTTCTTACATGTCTTGCAATTGTTAATAAAGTCATTTATCGTTTCTTTCATTAATGGGAAGTAGTATAATTTTCTAAGTTTGTCGTATGTTTCGTCTGTGCCTCTGTGGGATATTTTTCCTATGTGGTAGTCATTAATTATTTCTATTTGTCCTTCTTTGTCTAAGATATCGGTTACATAGTTTTTGTATCTTTTTAGTTTAACTGTTGGGTATGATTCTTGTATCAGTCTAGATATGTCTTTAAATGTTTTATCGTACCATGGTTGGAGTAATGGGATATCTGGTTCACAGTAAATTCCATAAGTAATTTTGGGTCTAATAAATTGTTCGATTAGTGATTCTAAGTCGTCTAAGTTGTCAAATTTAATTTCATGTCTGTTTTTGTTAAATGGTCTAGTAAAGTTTGTTTCTTTTATTCCCTTTTTTATTATTATCTGATGTTTCTCTATGTTAATATTCTTGTCATTGTCTACTATCCAAATTTGTTCGTTGGATGATTGTTGGGAGTGAACAGTTGCTCCACATGTACTAATTGCGTCATTTATTTGTTCTGTTTGAGTCATGTTTTCTAATTCTTCTATAAGTGTGTCATAGTCTGGGTTCTCGTCTAACGGGAGTATTGCTAGTTCGTTTAGAAATTCGTCAAAATCTCCGTCTATATGGTTAGTATTTGTGTTTTGTTCTAAGTTCTCGTTTTGTCGTGATAGTAAGTCCGCTACGTAATTTGTTTTTCCATTAATGTGGTTTATGTCAAATTCAAAGTCCTGTAATTTCCAGATCCATTTCATGATTCTGGTGTTTCCGTTTTTCATTGTATAGATCCATTTTAATGGTTTGTGGTCAGTTAGTAATTGGATTTTAGTACCGTACAAGTATGGTTTGAAATGGTGTGTAGACCAAACAATTGCTAAAAGTTCTTTTTCAATCGTTGAATAATTTATCTCGGGAGGCTGTAGCACTCGTGAGGCGAACGCTACAGGGTGTTCTATTCCGTCGTTATCTTTTTGCGATAGCACCGAGCCGATGGCTTTATCACTTGCGTCTGTCGTTAAGTAAAATGTCTTATTCCAGTCCGGGTATGCTAATATGGGTGAATTTGTCATAAGGGTTTTTAGTATGTCACAAGCCTTTTTTATTTCTTCTGTCTCGTATGTTTTAGTCTGTAGTGATTTCGATATTGGATCGTTATTTTCGCATAGTCTTTTATGAATTTTCGGTAGTATCCGGTCATTCCGAGAAATTGTCTAGTCGTTTTTTCGTTGTTTGGGTATGGTAATTTTGTGATTGCTTCTATTTGTTTGTGGTTAGTTTTTAGTCCGTCGGGAGTGACAATATATCCTAAGAAGGGGTTTTCAGTTTTAAAAAATTCTGTCTTGTCTAGTTGGATAGAAAGTGCATGTTCTTTTAACTTTTGGAATACGTTTTCGAGATGTTCTAGGTGTTCTTGTATTGTGTTTGAGTAAATGATTATGTCGTCAATGTATATCATAGCGTTAGGAACGTTCGCTATCATCATGTTCATGGCTCGTTGGAATGTGGGTGGTGCGTTACAAAGTCCGTAGGGCATTCGTAAGAATTCAAAGTGTCCGTCTTCTGTACTAAATGCGGTTTTTGGTATTGAATCTGGATCCATTTCGATTTGATGGAATCCTGATGCAAGGTCTATTGTTGAGAATATTTTTGCTTTTTGTAGTCTGTTTAGTAAGTCTTCAATGTTGGGTAGTGGTTATTTGTCATTAGTCGTCATTTCGTTCAGTTTTCGGTAGTCTATTACCATTCGAACCTTTTTTATGCCTGAGGCATCCATTTTTTTTTGGTACTATCCATACTGGTGAGTTGTATGGGGAGTTACTCTTTCTAATAATGTTATTTTTTAATAAATTCGCGACTTCTTCATTTATTTGATTTTTGAATTGCACGGGGTACCGATAGTTCCTAGTGTAGCAAGGGTTTTCGTTTTTTGTGTTTATTTTATGTTTAATTAAATTGGTCGCGCGTAATTTTTCTTCATTTGTTTTTATTATTTCACCATATTTACCAATCAGTACCACAAGTTCGTCCGAAAGCTTGTTATCAATGTGGTCTGTCCTAATTAGTTGTTTTATTGTCTGTAAGTCATTTATATAGTAAATTTCATTTTCCAGGTTATGTTTGGTTCCGTTTATTACTATTTCGTCATTGTGTCATTTTATTTCAGTTTTCAGTTCTTTCATCGTTTCGTATCCTAAAAGAATATCAAACGATTGCTAAAGGGGTAAATTAGCATTTTTACCTTTGCTTGAATTCCTAACAGGGGATAGAGATCGATTATGGCGCTTTGAGTGCCTTCGGCTCTGCCTGTAGGAGTTTTCATTACAAAGTCTTCCGAATTAATTTTTGTTCCCTCGGGTAAGGAATGGGGATTGATATAATTTTTAGAAGCTCCAGTGTCAATTAGCCATGTCTTGCCTTTTTTGTCTTTTATTTTTGGGAGACTGTCCGTGTAATTTAATTGGTATTCGGGTCTGGAGGTTCGTTGTTGTTGGGACCTACGTCTAAAAAATCCTCATAACGAGATTCTAATTGTTGTATTCTGTCTTGTAATTCATTTATTTGTTGGTCTTTGTCATTTTCCGTGTAGTGTACGCGATTGCTGACTGTGCGCATTGATACGGTCTGATTTTCTCTTTGTTCCGGTCTGGGGTTTGGCTTGTTAAAGTATTGTCTTTGTTGTTGGGATTGTTGTCTATTATTGTCATAAAATTCACGTTTTTTCTCGTGATAATGTGGGTCGTAATTCCTCCCTTTATAATTGCTAGTGGAGGGCGGTTGGTTTTGACTGCGTCTTTGTGTGGATTCGTTGTGTGTTAGTTTGTTACCGTATGCTCTTTCGACTACTCGTACTGCTGTGGTTTTTAATGCCTTTTTCAAATCCCTCAAATTTTTAATTCGTAGGTGTTGGAGGAAATTGTCAACTGAAGTTTCAAGTTGTCTTTGGCAATGGTCAACTATTTGTTCATCAAATACGTTTATTTCTGTGTGTTTTTGTAAGTCTGATTTTGTGCCGTCCGTATATAATCTACCTTCAAGGTCGTCTCGTAATAATATCAGTCTTTCTACATAGCTTGTGGGATGTTCGTTTCTTACGGGTTTAGTTTGATATATTTCTGCTATGGATTGGGGTATTGTTTTGTCGTCACGAAAGTTAAGTTTGAGTTCTTGGATCAGTTCTAGTAAAGAGTTATAGTTACGTCTTCCGCAATATTCGGCATGTCCTACTAATTTGTTTGTTGCATGTCCTATCAATTGTTTCGCGTTATATTCGTGATGTGGATTGTTAGTTGTGCAGACGTTATTTGCTACAAAATTTATTTTATTAATAAATCGTACTAGATGGCTGGGATTTCCGTCGAATTCTGGGATTAGTTTAAGGTCTGTAGTAGAAATTTTGTAATCGTTAGAAGTCATGTTTACGGTTTCTTCTAAGTTACGGTTTATATTAAGTCTGTCAGTAATGGGCATGTAAATGTGTACAAAAAATATATTTACCAATACAAGTGATGTCTTCTTCTAGATAATGTTGCCTTCTATCGGCTTCCTCTGGTCGCTAGATAACAGATTTTGTGGTTCTTGGAGCCTCGGTGAATGTATATTAAAATATACCAGTGCTCGATCAGTCCTGAAGTCCTGTTCAATATTGCATCGGCCTTCTCATGGAAAGAATCGAAAAGTTCTCAGGTCTAGCCTAGCCAAACGCGGGATCGCTGAATGGGGAGATTCTTCTGAAGTTATATAAACACTGCCAAGGTCCCTGTTCGGGCGCCAGTTAAATAATAGATGACCAAAGGGGCCTTTTTTAAAAGTGGTTTATTAACTAGACAAACAAATAATACTTATATGATAATAGTGACAGAGTGATACGTCAGGGGTACAGTAACGAGATGAATGAGAGCTGGTGAGAGGAAAAGGAGGATTATATAATGACAGATTAGATTAAGGAGTGCTGATATTTATGCTGACTTATGCGATGTGCAGGTGTCAGCTGGGTGTTGACTGTCGGTGTGCGTGTGTCAGCTGCTTCCATAACTTTCGGCGACGTCAAGAATGTCGGAGACCGAGGAAGAAGATTCAGGAAACAGCAGGGACTGGAAGACCGAGAGACAAAAGGTGACAACGAGATGGTGAAAGTGGCGTGTGGAAGCCTGCGGACGGTGGCAGCAACGGCTACGATAAAAGACCTGATAGAGGTGAAATGCATAAATCACGTACTGGTTCGAGTAGTACCATACAAGAAACTATACGCTGTGCCCCAATGTCATAGGTGTTAACGGTTTGGCCACACGAAAAATCACTGTGGCAAAAAAATCGTGTGTGTCCGGTGTTCGTGGGCACACGAATCTCAAGAGTGCGACAGAGCCCAGGAGGTTTAGTGCTCGAACTGCGGAGGGTCACATGTAGCCTCGTACAGAGACTGCCCATACAGGAAGAAGCTGCAAGCTGCAGCAGATTTAAAAAAGAAGAAGTTAGAAAAACCGCCGCCGGTCCAACAAAGATAGCCGCCACCGGTCCAAACCCGACAACAGCCCGCTGGTAGAAAAACGCAACTGGCACCCACCACCACACTGAACTTTAGAGGAGAAGCAAACTACGCTGAGGTTACGACGGGAGTGTCGATTACTCTAAACACTCCGAGCCTTCCACCCTAGTTTCCGATTCTCGAGACCATGGTAAGGGAATTTATGTCCGGTCTCCCAATGACAATTTATGACCTGGACAATCGTTTTATGACAGGTTTACTATCTGACTCATCATTTTTTATAGGTATGTGCCCCGACAGTGCACTATGTTCAGGAGAAGAGGTACAGGGTAGGTTATAGGTAGTTTATGTGTTCTTGAAATGACCACGAATTCACACTCGGTATCTGAGGGTAGGTGAAAACCGTCCGGATCCCAAAGGCGAGTGTGAGCCGGAGAGAGGCAGACTGGATTGCAATGGGAGACACTGCTGGTAAAATTGCAGGGCCACGGCAACCGTCGTCTGCGAAGGAGAGGTCTCTCCCAAGGAATTGCTAGTTTTAGCGAGGCGAAGGCTGAGATTCCCACTAGGAAGGTGTGAGGTCTGCCAAAGCCGGGTTAAAACCTAGCGAGGTTAGGTGAGAGAGATGTTAAGTTTTTCATAAAGAAGCAGTCAGTTTTTCAGAGTTTCAGCGGGATCCACGAGCCAGTGACTAGATGCCAGGAGTTGCCAGGAGAGAATGATTTACAGGGCCTAGGGGGCAGCCTTAAGTACCTGGCAATTATTGCCCTTATCCAATAGAGGTCGAGATTGGTGTAACCAATAGCATTCGACTTAATTGTCCTCTGGGAGGCTGGCAAGGGTTGCTTAGTCTGCGGTCAGTTCCCTCATTTGGTGAGGTACCTGTGACAGACAGCTCCTGACCCATCTCATGTAACTACTTGGCCCTTGCATTTTTTATTGCTTAACATGTTTATAATGATTTATATTTTGTTCAGGTTGTTTACGCCATTTGCGTAAACTTAATTTCATTTTAATTTGAATTTGCTATTCAATAAGTAATTACCCGAAACCATTCGGTAGTTCTGTGAATCACAGACGCTGGCGCTGCCTGCCGGCTCGATCAGAGTTTTTCCCCACGCTTTTGTCTCTCAGGTGGTAATTTTCATTTTCATTATTATAGCGTCTCTTTTTGTCTTCAACAGTTATCATTTTTCACACTGTTTTTCAAGCGTATTTTCAACGCCATTATCTTTGTTTATTCATTATTCAAATCACTAGTACGCAGTCTTGGAGAAGCGACATTTCAGATTAAACGCAGACAGCTATTGGATGAATCGGGACTTGGATAAATCTGGAGTTTGGGCCCAAATCTCTAGGTTATCGGAGTTCAAGAAGGGAGATTCGCACGCTGTCGTCACATCGAAGCAGGTAGGAATTTGCATTACTGTGTTTACATTTGATATTGTCATTTCTCTAACGAGACTCTCAAATAATTACAGTCCACTTAAAACTCAAACGTATAGCTAATTATCCCCAGGCTAATTAGTTTCTCGAATCAGTCGCCTCGTTTGCCGGTTGCGATTTCAACTGGTGAAATTCCAAACATATTTTTTGGTTCTCCGTATTCCGGATTATTCTGTCCCACTATTAATTTGAAAATTGATCATCAGTTTGAGTCAGAAGGTTAGTCAAATCGAATCGCGACGACTAGCGCCAGGTGTCGAAACCACATCAACTCAAACTGTGCTTACTGTTTGTCTAATTATTATTAGTAATCAATTTAATTTTATCACCAACTTTTGAATTTCAGAATTTCTGTTTTCCTTGTACATGATTTCCCTTTATATTTTCCTGTAAATATCCACTAATTCCATTTATTTCTGATAGTAATAGCATTAAAATGGCTCCACCAACTTCCCAAGAAATACAACAACAAATCGATTTAGCTATTAGTCAGCGAAATGATAGTTTTGCAGTTGCAACTGCTTTATCAGACTCTGCTAAGACAATGACTATAGCCGATTTACCTCGGCTTAAGGCCAACTATGAACGCTTATCTGAAATTGAACAGGAATTCAAGAAATTTAATTTCCTCATAAAAAAATTCAATTTGCATTTGCCAGCTACTGATCAAGTTGAAACTACACAACCTTACGTAGCCTTTGTGCAATTAATCGACACAATCCGAGCTAAATATTTTCAGCTCACAAAAACTGAACCTTCAGTATTGAACGCTGAAGTCAATCCCGTTGCAAACGTCCCATCTGTAGCAAATCCACATCTGCCAAAAATTCAGATTCCTAAATTCAATGGCAAATTGTCCGATTGGCCTAATTTTTTTGCGCTTTTTAATTCCATGGTTCATCGCGACCCGCAGTTAAGTAATATTGCCAAATTACATTATCTTAAAACATCCACTATCGATGAAGCTGCTTCCGTCATTGCTTCATTCCATCTAACCGAAGATAATTACCAATTGGCATTCGATGCTCTAACTGCCCGGTACAATAATCCGAGACAAATTGGTCACATGTACCTCAAAAGCATACCTGACTTTCCCATTGCCAAATCCAATTCATTGTCTGACCTCAAGGGCTTTATGACCATTCACGAAAATTCTGCCAATGCTCTCAAAGCCTTGGCACTTGATGATTTGAGCGATTTTTTGCTAGTGTCATTAGCACTGAAAAATTTGGATTCTAAATCTCGACATGCTTTTGAACTAAAACATGATTCCACCACTGTACCTACTTTCCAAAGCTTATTGGATTTTGTCAATCAACAGATCAAAACCATCGAAACTACCCAGTTAATTGGTGAACCCAGCGTTAAATCTCGGATTGCTGTCAAATCTCATTCGTATATTGCTCAGACGTCACATGCAAGCGTTAATAACCGCTCAGCTAGAGCCCCTGCTTCCTGCTTCTGCTGCTCTCACAATCACCATGTGTCACAATGCAGCAAGTTTCAGCAATTACCTATTTCAGCTCGATATGAGCTCCTGAAAAAGAATCAGCGTTGTTTCAATTGCCTTGGTGGTCACCTGCGGTCCAAATGCACGTCGACATCATCATGCCGGAAATGTCATTCCCAACGGCATAACACGTTATTACATTCGGATCAGCAAGTAGCAACCCCGTCAAGTTCTGCCATGTCCATTCCAGCTCCATCGGTATCAATTGAAAATCCCAGTGTTGCACCAATAGTGCTTTCATGCTCAGCTGCTCGTTCAACCACTCAGGAACGTGCTCATTCCCTTTTAGGCACATTTCGTGCTTTCATAACCGACTGTACTGGTTCTATTTATCCCATCCGTGGTGTCATTGACCCCGGTTCTCAAGTGTCCTTCATTAACAAGGGTATAGTGCAAAACTTGCGTTTGCCTACTTCTCCTAATCACATGGCTGTATCCGGAATAGGTTCTTCCGATACATTGTCAACAGGTTTGGTCAATATCCAACTGATTTCCCGTTTGAACAACAAACGACTCTCTCTCTGTGTTGCCGTAATCAACACCATTGCACACCAACTTCCTAGCATGGAAATCCCAAAGGAAAACCTAAAACGGTTCTTCCGTCTTCGTTTAGCGGATCCTCATTTTCATCGTCCCGATAAAATTGACATTTTATTGGGGGCTGACGTGTTTCCCCGCTTGATAACTCAAATTGGCATTCGGCCTATTCAGCATGGTCCCATTTCCATTGGCACCATTTTTGGACACATCATTGTAGGCCCGATTCAAATCATGAATCCGACCCCCTCTACCATTTCCTTGTTATCCACTACTGAAGTGGACAAGCAACTCACCGCATTTTGGGACGTTGAATCCGTCCATCAAGGCTCCATCTCCAATCCCTTGGATGATGTTGCTGAACAACATTTCATTTCTACGTTTAGACGCAATGCTGACGGCAGATATTCCGTCGCATTGCCATTTCACCCTAGTGCAACCCCATTGGGCTGCAACGTCACTCAAGCTCGAGCATCAGTATCCCGACTTGAGCACCGCTTAGCCAAACATGGCTCAATTGTTGCTGAATATAAAATGTTCATGTCTGACTATCTGTCAGCAGGCCACATGGAACCTGCCTCCACTGCTTCAACATACGTTATACCCCATCCTTCCCCTTTGCAGACCGTCCGTCTATTTTCGGATTCTCAGATCGTACTCTCGCGGATAAACACTTCCCCTCATCTTTTAAAAACCTTTATTGCTCATCGCATTTCCCGCATAAATGAAATTCCATTTTCTAATCGCTCTTGGTCGCATGTATCTTCCGACCAGAACCCTGCTGACTTGGCCTCAAGAGGTCTTACAGCTGAGCAATTTGTCACTCCTGACCCTCAAACATTGTGGTATTCTGGCCCTGAATTCGCCAATCAACCTCAAATTCCATGGCCTGACGCCTTTGAACCATCCTCAGCTCACACTGAGCAGCTGCCTGAGTTACGCAATACCAATCCCGTCTCATTGGTGGCAGTCTCATCCAGCAATTTCCTGCACGATTTGCTTACCCGATTTTCGTCATTAAATAGAGCACGTCGAGTCCTGGGTTGGATCTTGCGTTTCTCAACCAACGCTCGCATTGCAGCATCAGCACATCGAACTCAGGGTGACCTTACGGTTTCCGAGTTACAAGCTGCCATGCAATATTATGTCACTTCCACTCAATCCATCCATTTCTCAGCCGAGATAGCTCGTATTCAGACCCAACAAAACACCAAGTCATTGCAAACATTAACCCCTTTTCTGGATCAAGCCGGTGTTCTTAGGGTGGGCGGTAGACTTTCGCGTTCTCAGTTGCGTTATCCAGCTCAACACCCAATATTGCTGCCCAAACGAGCTCATTTGTCATATCTGATATCACGTCATGCTCACTTGACATGCCTTCATGCTGGTCCCACCACTTGTATGGCGCACGTTCGATCCGAATATTGGATCCTATCTTTGCGCAGTTTGATTCGTTCGGTAATTTCATCATGCCGCACATGTAAATTGTTCAGAGCGCGTTCGCCTCAACCATTGATGTCCGCCTGACACCAGGCCGTCCCTTTATCAACACGGGCGTCGATTATGCTGGCCCTTTCAACGTCAAGTCTTCGCGACTGCGTAAGGTCCCCATTACCAAAGGTTATTTATGCCTTTTCGTGTGTCTGACCACCAAGGCATTGCATCTGGAGTTCTCCTCCGAGCTATCCACCTTTGCATTTCTCTCCGCCTTAGATCGTTTCATAGCACGTCGCGGTCTACCTCAGTCCATTTTGTCGGACCGAGGAACCAATTTTATTGGCGCCAACCGCGTCTTAAATGAAGCTTCAGTATTCATGCGCGATCATTCATCCGAAATCACTTCGCACCTCAGTTCCCAAGGCATTCAGTGGCATTTTAACCCTCCCTCTTCTCCAAACTTCGGCGGTATTTGGGAAGCAGGTGTCAAGTCCGTCAAAACCATTCTAAGCCGTATCACTGCAGATACTTGCTTTACTTCCGAAGAATATTTTACCTTCTTTGCTCGTATTGAAGCCATCCTTAACAGCCGACCTTTGTGCCCTCTTTCATCAGATCCTCTCGAGGCATCCGATTACCTCAGCCCTGGACATTTCTTAATCGGTGCTCCTTTATTAGCCCGTCCAGAAATCCCCCCATCGCCATCATGTTCGCTCACCCAAAGATGGAAAGCTATCACGAAGATCTCCCGACAATTTTGGGATCGCTGGTCTCACGAATATCTCAACACCCTCATGCAACGCCATAAATGGAATCGTCATTCCAAGGAAATTTCTGTTGGCGATGTTGCTTTCATCAAGGGAATCTCAACTTCTCCTCTTCATTGGCCCATGGCTCGGGTAGAATCCCTTCACCCCGGCGCTGATGGCGTGACACGGGTTGTCACCATACGCAACCCATCTGGTTCATTCGTTCGGCCCGTCAATCGGCTTGTGCCCCTTGACTCTCAGGCCTAAGTTTCACAGTTGTCATTCATTTATTCATTTTTTTTCTTTCTCTTTTTCTTTACCTTTTCCCCTTTAACGTTTCCATTCTCATTATTCCTTGTTTCCTCAATCATGTACATAAACTCTCAAGTAGATCATGCTATTTCATTTGTGTTAGCTCTCATTTAACCCGGAAATTAGTTGCTCTAATTTGGTGGGCGGTATGTTTACGCCATTTGCGTAAACTTAATTTCATTTTAATTTGAATTTGCTATTCAATAAGTAATTACCCGAAACCATTCGGTAGTTCTGTGAATCACAGACGCTGGCACTGCCTGCCGGCTCGATCAGAGTTTTTCCCCACGCTTTTGTCTCTCAGGTGGTAATTTTCATTTTCATTATTATAGCGTCTCTTTTTGTCTTCAACAGTTATCATTTTTCACACTGTTTTTCAAGCGTATTTTCAACGCCATTATCTTTGTTTATTCATTATTCAAATCACTAGTACGCAGTCTTGGAGAAGCGACATTTCAGATTAAACGCAGACAGCTATTGGATGAATCGGGACTTGGATAAATCTGGAGTTTGGGCCCAAATCTCTAGGTTATCGGAGTTCAAGAAGGGAGATTCGCACGCTGTCGTCACATCGAAGCAGGTAGGAATTTGCATTACTGTGTTTACATTTGATATTGTCATTTCTCTAACGAGACTCTCAAATAATTACAGTCCACTTAAATCTCAAACGTATAGCTAATTATCCCCAGGCTAATTAGTTTCTCGAATCAGTCACCTCGTTTGCCGGTTGCGATTTCAACTGGTGAAATTCCAAACATTCAGGTTATTTACATTTGTCTATAATACATTTAGTTCATGTTATTTACATTTGTCTATAATACATTTAGTTCATGTTATTTACATTTGTTTACAATATATATACAATAGAGTATAGGGTGATTTATCTTAGTTAGCGGTCGCTACAGGGGAATTAATTTATAAATCATGATTCACATTTTAGTTAAAATTAGTCTTCATTAATTTTGAAATAAATGTTAGGTTATTATCGCAGAAGTGAAATTTAATAAATTAGTTAAATATTTAAGTTTATTCCACACAGTCAATGCACAACTACACAGCTATCGACCTTCAGAAGTAAAATTGCATGTTGTCTGTTGATTTTAAATATACCTTATGAAATTATTTTTCAGGGGAGCCTAACCCTTGACTAATACTCTGGGTAGGTGAATGTTCCTGGAGTATTCCGAGGAAGCGCGAAATTCCTAATTACAATACGAATAATAAATAAGTCAAACCAGATAATCTAGACATTTTTAAATTTGCAATTGCTATTCACAAATTCTTTATATAAACTTCATTATTTAAACAAAGCAATCAGCATTCATTTTGGGAATATAAGGTAATTGTTTGCATTTGTAGTTTTCATTCTCAGATTAGCTAAAACACTGACTGGTAAATTAATCTGCAAATCTTGATTCACTATTTAGTTAAAATTAATCATCATTATATAGGAAAGATAAACGATGGGTAATTATTGCATGAGTAAAATTAAATATTTTAGTTTATTGCACGCTGTCAATTCAAAATTACATATATATTGAACTTGAAAGCCGAAGAAGCCATGCTGCATGATGCATGTCGAATTTTATTGTGTATGAATTTTTTTTTCAATGTAATTTCAGCTTCACCTGTTAATTCCAAGACTTATAATCCATCTTGTACCGGTAGGGCATAGTAAGATTTATAATTGTGTAGTTTAGTACTCGGAGTTTAAGTGCCCTTTTAGGATAGTCTTTTCTTTTTTTGTCCCCCTGTGCTTCATTGATTTGAGTAACAACATTGCTGCTCATCACAAGGAATACAGAAGCTTGGAGTAAGTAAACTATTTGTTTTTATTCTTTGTTCTGTATTTACACTATATCTTTGAATTTTTTTAGTAAAATGTGCACAGATTCCTGGATTAATTTGAAAACTTAAGTGTATATAAAAACAAATAAGGGACTTCCTTTGGCTTAAACAACTGTTTCTTGAACAATTATATGAAGGCGTAAAATGAAAGTATTAAGTATAGTCACATCAGCAGTCCATTGCTTTAAAATTTTACATATTATCATGCTAATGCGACAATCCGAAAAAGCAATAGGGAAAAATTAAAAATAGTAACTTTGTTGGTATTGAGATCATTTTTTTTATAAAATACGATTTTAAATAGGAATTAATAATTTTTTTTTCAGGTGACATTTATCACTTGAGGCTAGAGGTAAGATGCATGTTTTTTTAATTTAAATTTCAGGTCATCAAATTTCCTGCTTCTGCTTATTACAGACACAATGTGACAAAGCCTTTATTCATGAAAAAATTTGGTTCAGTATTAGGAAATTATGCATAAAGAAAAAATGTATTCTTTACTTATTTATTTAACAAACCAATCAGCTTTCACTTGACAAATATAAGAATTATGTATTGCTGATCCAGTTGGTGATGTAAATTTGACATCAATTTAGTATATTTACTTGACTATAGCAGTTTATATTGCTATTTACTATTACATATAGTTTGTAATTGTTGTCAGGATTGTTTATATGTTGCTAGTATAATCTAATTATTTGTAAATTGTTAACTTCCTTCATAATTCCATCAGCAGTAGGGCTAAAAATCTCAATTCAATTTATTTGTGTAACTATAGTTTATTTTATTATTTTGTAGACAGCAAGTTCATTTCTTTTATACTGACAATTTGATTTTCAATATGTTGTGTATAACAATATTTATATTGAACTAACTTTGATTATATTAACCATTCCCAAATTCTTTTGGTATTTAATATAGGTTTGTTTTAAGCAATCACTGGATTGTTCTATTAACTAGTCAATTATAAAATTACTTTATATTACTAGCAATAACATTAACGTATAATTTGCAATATTTATTTTTCATTACTTCTTAATTTGTATAAACAGTCTATGACATTGTTATTTAAATTTGTTTAATTTTTTCCTGCATGACAGTGATATCTATTGACGGTCGATAAATAGAAGCCTTTTCTGTTTGTGGCGTTTCAATGTTGATGATTTTAGAAATAATTGAAGCAGTGTTGGTATTGTTCAGAACCGTCTGATGATTTCCCTCCACATGATAAACAGAAACTGGTTGTTGACAATACTGCAAATAAATGAATAATATCATAGATTAATGAAATATTTTTAGTTTATGATAGATTTTATGTTAGAAGATTGAATATAACATTAACTCAATAGTTGTTATAACCATTATCACAATAGAAAATACTGATATTAAATTGATGAAAAATATAGTATATTATTACGTTCTTTGTAAGATAGATATGTTAATTTTATTTTTTATTCTTTTACTTTAAATATATTTTATTTACTATTTATTATTAGGTTCTATTAACAAAAATAAATCTGGCAAAAAGATGAATTTAATTTTACAAATAAAAAATATACTTATATTAATTTTATAAATACTTGTCTATAAATTTGATTCCTTTTCTTCTTTAATTCTCTTCATGCTTTAAACAAATTAATACTTCTGCTCTTCGTGCTATTTCTCTTCCGTTCTGCTTTAAGTCAATAACCACTAACCAACAAAGTTTTTAAGTTTTTCTTACTCACAATCTCAAGCTAATAACATGTATTACGGGCTGATCCCAAAACTAGATGAGTATAATGCTCTGTGTGTTTTTTATTCTCACAAACAACAACTATATTATCACGGGCTGATCCCAAAACTAGTGAGTAATTATGTGTGTGTTTTCATCATAATCACCACAACTATACTATAAATGTGTTTCCATTATCACTAGACCCAGACACCTATACACCAGGCCGGTTCCATAACTAGATTGAGCATTATTCTGTGGGTTTTCATCATCACAACCACCAGTATACTATCTTTTGTTTTTTTTCATCCACTCTCCATTGTTTTTATTTTGCCTTCTTGATAAGTTGGATTAAATATTTATACACAAACTCCACAATATCTAATATCACACCAATATATCATAGTAATATATTGAAATATGAAAGCACATCTTTAATAATAAGTTGTTGTCTTTCATTTTATTTAATATCAATATATAATTATATGAAAAAATAAATTATTTTCAGTGATTTGTGAAGCAAAATTTATTTTATTTTTTTAAAGTTTATGGAAATTATAGTTCATTAGAAGTATAAATCTTTATGGCTAAGAATTTAAAAAAATTAACTTGACCTGACTACATCAAATTTTATCACAAGTTAGTATGGAGAACCAGAAAAAATTACTGTAACAATTTAGCTAACTTTGAGTGACAAAGAATCAAATAGTAAATTAAACACAGAATACAATAATTAACAATCAAAGAGAAAATGTACTGGGTCTTGAAGAAGAGACATCCCAATTATCCAATCTGGGCCTTCACCAACTGAGCTACCCTGCACGAACGTACAACTTTCTATTGAGTAAGTCCCGTGGTCGCATTCTGGTCCTGCCAGTATATTGCTTCTTTGGCTGGCGATTAGTAATGATACTGGTGTTTTTATAACATATTGAATCATACGTTACTGTGTAGATAATATTTTATTATTGCAGCTGTTCTCATATAAAATCAAACCGTGTTTCACATAAACAGAACATTTTTTATTTGTGGTACCTTCAGAGTACTTACTTACTGCGGTCAGATAAGCCGAAATTTATTGGTGGTCAATTGGAAAAGTGATTTTTCAATCATCAAGGTTGACGAAACAGTAAAGAAGTTTAAATTGGCTAGAACTTATATGCATATATTTATCTTTATTCTGTATATGGTACATGAATTTGATTTATATAGTTACCAGATACTAGAGGGCTTCTAAACTAAATCTATGACTAAAATTAACACGTAAAACTGAAATATATGAGACTTACTTATTTTCAAGTAGGAAAAACATGAACGAAAAATCCTTTGTTGTTTTTTTTTTAATAAAAAATTAAATACTTGGTGAAAGAGGTAGGGTAGGGTCATTTTTAAATTTTGGTTCTTAAAAAATTTCAATAAAATAAATAAAATATTAAAAATGTTAAAACTGCATTATTAGATAAACAGAAAAAAAATATTTTCGAGATTTTAACAGACTAGTAAAATCGGTATTCCGAGTATTTTTCCGATTCAAAATGATTTCACTCCCACAAATGTAGCCACAAAAAGTATGAATACGGAAATAAACGAAAAACTTCAGTAAGTCGAGGAAAGTAAAGAATTCTTGGATAAACAACTTTTAATAAAAATGGCATTGCTTTTGTATCAACTCCTCAGTGGTTTTTATTGTTGTCGCAATCATAAAAATATGAGGGATTTGAACTAAAACTGTACGATAATATCAACTCTCAAAACAGATGGTTAAATCGCCTGAAAGTAACGATTTAATGAGAGCGTGGCAACAAAACCTTAACTCGCCTGTCCTTCCTTTTGAAAGTGGTTTAGAAAACAATGTTCCAAGTTCACTACTTTTCGAAACTAGCATATGCTAAAACGAGTTTATCAACTTGTCATACTGATTGGGAAAAATCGTGACGCAACTGACGCTCTTAGAAGATCCAGAAACTCTGTATACTACGCATACACTTTCAAAAAAAAAAAAAAAAGGATTCTTTGTTGTTTTTATAACTATTTAATATCATTTAAGATTTAAAACTATTTACTACCAAAATTTTAATCGGTATTTTTTGGATTTTTGTAGTTGGAATTGCTGATCTGATAGTTGACATTATGAGGCATGTTGCTCGCTAATAATTGCTAAATTGTTTAAGTGCTAAATTAAATTGTTGTTGTGCTCTTAGGTGTAATTGTGGTAAATGATCTCACATCTTTACATATTGTAGTTCCATGATCTTTGTTCGGGCGTGCGTGGCTACGGGAATTTCGTGACGGGGGCGGATTGTGTCGAGATCAATGTCGGCCGTACGGTAGCCCTAGTATACAATCGATAGCTGATCGAAGTCCTATCTATGAGGCCTCCCCCCTCCCTCTCACCTCTCTCTCTCTCTCTCTCTCTCTCTCTCTCTCTCTCTCTCTCTCTCTCTCTCTCACTTCTATGTAACACTATGACCAAGGCAGTTGTCGATCATCTGGTTAATCGTCTGTTATCATCTGGAGTCATCGTCCGGCGGTGTTATATCGACATATCCTATCATTATTCCCAATTTCCTCACCTCCCTTCGTCGAGAAAAACATCGCTTGCGATCGACCTTCGGATAGTCATCTTGTGGCAGAACGACTCCGGACTTAGTAAGTCTTCATTTATTTACCTACTTCATCTAATTCTTTTCACCTTTTATTTCCCGTGGGTGTGGATCACAGGCTCTCGGAAAGTTCATCTGTCGTAAATTTTCGAGAGTCAGGTTTACAATCTTCCTGTCTATGGAGGAGGAGGCAATGATCCCCCAAACTACTATATCCACATGACAGCTCCAAAGGGGGAGTTGAGGCTGGGAGTGCGAGAGCCGCAGACGATCAGGCCATGAAGGGAGGCCATGAAAGTGATCTTTCACGAAGGGATTTGAGTTGTTTTTATGGAATTTTAGAAAAGGAGAAGAAATGTAATTGTTGATAGTAGGAATTCTAAAGTTGTTATGAACTGTTCTAGTGCTTACGTAAAAAACTCAACTTCTAATCTTAGAAGGACATAGGGAAGTATTGGATGTGCTTGATGTTAGAGGGTTTCGCTGCACCAAAGTCCTGATTGGTTTTAGTATGGCTTTGTATACGATCATTTTGCTTCCTAATGTGATTTAAAATTAGACTGAAATGTTTCTTGATTCTAAATTATAATTACTTATTTCCATCCTCATCAGAAAATTTGGTGATTTTAAGGACGGCTTATATTTAAATATTATCTTAGAATAAGGGCAACGCTTCATACAAATAACTTTATAAAAAAAAAAAAAAGAAGCTTTTTCAGTAAGTAAGTAATTAAAAAAAAACGACTGGGTGTTTCTGATAAAATAACCTTCCCAAAATAGAATTACCTAATCAAGCTGAAAACATGATTGCTATAATAAAACATATTACAAGGGCACGTAAGTGTTCTTTAAAACTTAATTTTTTCGTGTTTGAATGTCATCTTTTGCTACTTTGGTTGTTTAGAAAAGTTGGTAAAGTAATAACTATATAACCACTTAGGTCAGAGTTGAAAAAGCTTGTAAATTAAGAGACTAGTTGACTTTTTGTGTTTAATTTTATTTACATCCCGTTATGTTTGCATAGCCATAGTTTAATCATCAGGATTCGCATTGCAGTTAATACGTAGAATTAGTGAGTTTTTAAGTTATAATTACCTTTGAAAGTCCGTAATCTTCAGCTCCAAGTAAAGTTATTTGGGTTGGCTTAATTAATGTCACTTTTGATGAAATACATTTGTCTGGAAATTTTTCGAGTGCATACAAAGACAGTGCTCTGTTATATGCAGCATTAAATGAATCCTTTATGAATTGCTCACTGAAGTTTACATTGGCCTCTTTTACAAACTTGTAAATGAAGTCTATCTTCATTTCCCATTTAGGGAGTTTTCTCAGTTCTTTTTCCATCTAAAAAATAATAAATAGCTATATTATACTCCTAAGTACTTTAAAGTGTGCAATTCAGTGTCGGGCTGACATTTACGTCAATTGTTTATTTTTATCTACGATAATACTTATTATCACAGTTATTAGAAAAATATGATTAATAATATCCAAAAGGAAATATCCTCACTAATAAATGTTATCCATTTTATTAGATCCAAAGAAGGTTTAAATATTGTTCTAAGCATAAACAACCGCAATCAATGTCCGCAATATTTTTAAACACCTCACTACGTGATAAACAAACCTATTTCTTCCCTTTGAAAATAATTCGTGAGTTAGTGAGCTGCTGATCCTGAAAACTGTATCGCAGAAGCAGGACGAAGCAGTCCTAGCACCAGCAAAAGAAACAACAGATAAGTTGCTGCCAGTACTAAAAATACTGGAACAACAAACCCCGTCGCTGGACAGCACGGGCCAAGTAACAACTAATCAATTCTATTCCACAGGGCCACATACCAGTGCAGTTTAGCCAGGAAGGGGGTCGGTGCCCCATTCCGACAGAGCAGCAGGGCTTACCGAGGAGTACAGTCGTATGCACGGTCATAGGCGCGCTACTCCGTTGAACATGGAGATGCATACAGCGGTCTGAAAACGCACCCGCCAGGCTTCCCCGGCACCAGTAGAATCAGAATCCACCGGATTTCTGCCTGTCCCCAAGAAAGCCGCTAGGGTAGTGTGGCCGAAGACTACCCAGGAAGTGTTTTTCATTATGGGCATCGATGTGAGTGAGGATATCACAATAATAAGAGAAACTTTAAAAGCTGCCCCGGGGGTATTGGATGTCTGGCGTCTTCGAATGACGGACTCCCATGGCACGAAAACCGAGATCTCACCAATCTTAGTGACAGTGGCGCCGACTACAAAAATAGAGGACCTTCGGAAAATTCGAAGTATAAATTATGTCCTTTTTAGGGTAGTGCCCTATATACAGCAAAAGGGCATACAACAATGCCACAGGTGCCAGGAGTTTGGTCACACTAAAAACCACTGTGGCCAAAAAGTCGTCTGTGTTCGTTGCTCGCAAGAACACGCATCAGCTGAATGTGACAAGGCACAAGAAGCAAAGTGCTCCAACTGTGGGGGACCTCACGTAGCCTCGTACAGAGCGTGCTCCTACCGTGTAAAGCTACAAGACGCCGCGGACCAGAAGAAGAAGCAGAAGCAGACGGGGAAAGCGCCGCCAGTCCACCAACGCCAGCAGCCTACTAGGAGCAGTAACCAACAGCCGCCCACCACCACACCGAACTTCACAGCAGGAGCGACGTACGCAGAAGTCGCCTCTGCAACGTTATCAAGACGTGACACCCCTGGCCTTCCGCCCTGGTTCTCGATTCTCGAGGCCATGACCAGGGAATTTATGTCCGGACTACAGACCGTATTTGCTCAATTGGCACGCCATGGGTAAGTGCAAGATACTTAACTTCAACGTTGACGGTCTGATGACTATACTCGAAGAAGTGGAGGCGCGGGGTGCAAACGGTATTCCTGAAACAGCTGCCGAGGAGAGGGATTGGCTAACTCGTTACTGTACAATTCATGTATCAGGTTGCGATACTTCCCGACAGCGTGGCAACAAGCTATCATGTTCCCGCTGCGCAAGCCCACAAAGAGAGGCGACAACCCAGCCCACTATCGCCCGATCAGTCTCCTCCCTCACATGGGGAAGATTATCGAAAAGATAATACTGACCTACCTGAAGGAGTTTAGTAATAAAATAGAAAAAGTACGACAAAGGTCTTACCGGCTATCACACCTGTCGCTTCGTTTCAAATTGATGATATACATATATCATTGCTATATATATATATATATAAGTTACGTCTAGCGGTACGGCAATGTTAAGCCTAATACCTTGTAGCCTAGGGTAAACAAACCCGTAACGTGTGTATAGAGGATCAGGAGGAAAATAAAGCTAGTTATAAAACAAACCTTCTTATTATATCATCTACCTCATTCTTCATTCCTTTTTCTCGATCGTCTACAGCTGGGAGACGATTACTGGTGCCGTAACCCGGGAACTACGAGTATTCTGGTAAACAACTGTGAGTAAAATTTTAATTTTTTTCTCCTGTTGTTTTATTGGGAAAAAGTGACCTAGTTACATGGTAGAATTACGGCCTGCGGCTTTCGAAGTGCCCGAATTACCTAGGGAAACGATGGCCGAAGCTCATGCAAACTCCCTGGCTTGGATGAAGGTGCGAGCGGCGACGTCACAGGACCTGAGGAGAACAATATCGGACCTAGAGAAATTCTCAGGAGAGTTAGGCGAATTGAACCATTTCATCAAAGGTGGGGATAGGATTATGGAAAGAGTAGAGGCGAAGGCAAGTGAGGGTTTACTCGACTCTGGTGACGTAAAATCAATCAAAGCGGGCCTAGTGTGTAGAATAAAACGGAGCGTACTAAACCTAATACAGGCCGACGAAGACACCCCATGGACCGTGGTAAAAGAACGACTAAAGAAGGCATACGGGGGAGGCAGATGGACACCAGAAGAGGACATCTTCCAGATGTTCAGGGAGACCAGACGGCCCAATCAAACGAAAGGGCAGTACGCCGGAGAACTCTTGGCAAAATTTAACAAAATAACGGAAAAAATGAGAGAAACGGTGAACCAAGCGGAAGTGGAAGGCCGGATGGCATTCCTATCGACCATTCTGAAGGTACAGTTGGCCAGGGATACCGGCAAGAAAGATAGTCTACCGGGAGACCGATCGTTCATTGAGTTAGAGGCAGACAAGGCAGGGTGGTCCAAAGTGATGTACAGGAGGCCGAGAATGCCGCAACAGGCATGGAAGAGGAAAGATCAACGGTATGCGGAGAAAAAAGGGGCGGCGGTTGAAGGAAGGAGACTTAGCCAAAGGAGACCGAGACCCAGCGGGAGGAAGGAGGACAGAAAATGTCACGGATGTGGAAGAATTGGACATTTAGTGGCGCAGTGCCCGCGAACAAAATGTTTTGAATGCGGAATTGAGGGACACATCGCGAGGCAGTGTCCATACATTTTCCAGCGAACAGAGAGGTATAGGCCGGAACCGATGGAGGTAAACGCACAGAGGGTATGGAGAAGAACCAGAACCCCCTCCGAATCGTCAAAAACTACGGGAGCGTCGGAGACAGAAGAAGAAGAAGATGAACCCAGGAGCAGAAGAGGAGAGACTGCAGAGGACGACAGGGACTACGTAAGAAGCAGACGATATGGCACGGAAGGAGGAAGGAAACAGCAAGCGGTGGCCTGAGGAGCGGGCTGGCAGAGGGGTGGCCGCACGTTAATAAACTATAGCGTCAGAGGGAATTACGGCGGTATACCCATTATTGGAGTGGCGAGAGGAGTGAGATGCTTGATAGACACGGGGAGTTCCTGTACTATTCTCAGCAGGAAAGCGGCGGACAGATTGTGTGTGGGCGAGGGGTCGTCGTGGATTCAGGCATGCGAGTGCAAGCTTATCACCCTGGGAGGGCCGTGTAAAATCGAAGGCGAATTGACGATGGGATTGGATAGGTGGGCGAAAAAGGGGGAATATTTGAAAATACACGTGGTTAGGAAGATGCCGCGCGAGTACGATGGTATCATAGGGTGCGATCTCTTGGGAAGGGTAGGAGCAAGAGTGAAGTGCCGTAACGGAATATGGGATATTAGACTGGGAAGAATGTTATGCCGGTGTACAGGAACCGTGGGGGACGGGAAGGAGCGAATCGGAGCGATCGATCGGGAGGACAACTGGGAACGCGCTATTCGGCGAGAGTATGCCGATATAATTTTCAACGAAGGGGACAAACTGGGAGTGACGGGGGAAACGTTCCATGAGATCCCACTGAAGCAGGAGAGAGTGATATATATCAAAGAGAGACGATACCCGCAGGCGCTGCGACAGCATATAAGGGACGAAATCGAGGAATTGAAACGACAGGGCATCATAGTAGATAGTACGTCTCCATACAACAGTCCCCTGTGGGCAGTGAAAAAGAAAGGGTCGTCGGGTGACGAAAAATACCGCGTAGTAATAGACTACAGGCAATTAAACGACAATACTATAGACGAAAAATACCCCATTCCTCGCTTTGAAGACATCCTGGACCGCCTAAGTGGAGCAAAGGTATTCAGTACACTGGACCTGAAGGCGGGTTACCATCAAATTCAGATGCGTCGTGGAGACCAACACAAAACGGCATTCACGTTCGAGCGGGGACATTACGAATTCACCAGAATGCCGTTTGGGCTGAAAAACGCGCCAATAACGTTCCAGAGGCTGATGGACGAATTTTTAAGAGGGATTGGGGAGTCGTTTTGCCAGATATATATGGACGACCTCCTGGTTTTCAGTCGAGATGAGGTAGAACACCAGGACCATCTGCGACAGGTTTAAGCAATTCGGGCTGAAATTGTCTGCGGAGAAATCGCTTTTGGGACAAGAGCAGGTGAAATTTTTAGGCCACATAATTTCCAGAGAGGGAGTGCAACCCGATCGTGGGAAGGTGGAGGCCGTCCAGCGGATGACTATCCCGAAAGACGTAAAAGGAATCCGGCGCTTACTCGGATCCCTGAACTACTACCGCAGATTCGTTCCAGAAATGGTGGAGTACCTGGTCCCTATTAACAATCTCCTTAAAAAAGGACAAAAAGTCGTCATTACCCCGGTAATGGAGAACAATATAAGACGTTGCATGGAGCGGCTACAGGAAGAGCCTATACTAGCGTTTCCAGATTTTGCACTCCCCTTCATGATTACCACAGATGCGAGTGAATACGCGTTGGGGGCGGTACTCTCGCAGGATCGCGACGGGGGGGAGCGACCAATAGCATACGCTAGCAGACGCCTTACTGAATCCGAGAGTAGATATAGCGCGCTAGAACGCGAATTACTGGGTATCGTATGGGCGATAGAACACTTCCGGCCCTACGTATTCGGGAGGAAGTTTCGGGTTAAAACAGATCATCGACCCCTCCAATGGGTGGGAAAACTGAAAGAGTCATCAGCGCGGATTACCAGATGGAAGGAGTTCCTCAGTCAATACAACATCGACATTATTTACAAACCGGGGAAGGAGAACGTCGTGGCCGATTGGTTATCCCGCGCGTTCGTCGTGAATGCGATCGAAGAGGAGATTCCGGGACCATCACGTGACACCCACGAATTCGTCCAGGAATGGTCACCCGGCGAGGAAGGGGAGCGGGAGGGGGCTCCAGCCAATGATGTTCCGAGTGACGGGAGTTCAGTGGGGGATAGGCCCTCGGACATTGAGGACCTCGACGCCATAATAAATGACAAGAGGCGCCAGATCATTTGGCTCACTAAAACTTTTGGGCTCTTCAAGATGGAATCTGAGAAGTACGGCCACTGCAACATCGTCAAAATCTGGTCGACACCGGGGATAAACGACGATACGATTTGCCGCGCTCTGAAGGACGCATCTACTCCAGGGAAAACGCACCACATGTACGTGGGAAATGCGACCATCTGGGGACGCATCAAACGCCTATGGAGGACGGAGAGGATCGGAGTCGATCGTACGTTCGTCCGATGTACCCTGAAGGTGGAGACAGTAAAAGAAGAAACGCGGCAGAGAGAAGTGACCCTTGCATTCCACCAAGGGAAGACAAACCACCGGGGAATCGACGCTACCCTGCAAGCATTGAAGAGGAGATATTTCTGGTTGGGCATGAAAGACACGATTGCGAGAGTTATTGGTACTTGCGACACACGCCTCACCACGAAATATGATCGCCACCCCCCCAGAGCAATACAGGAGGAGACGTCGACGGCAGACCAACCGTTGGAGGATTTGCAGGTGGACACGTTCACATGGAGGGGATACAAATGGGTCACCATTGTCGATAGGTTCAGCAAAACAGCGATGGCCCATCTGATAGCAGAACGATCAGCGGAAGCAGTCCTAAGGGCACTACGCACATGGTGCCAATTTTATGGCGTACCAGACACGATAGCTTCCGACGCTGGTAGGGAGTTTGATAACGCCGAAATAAGGGCTGAGGCGGCGGCCTTAGAGATCCGTTGGCATCTCAACACCCCAGGACACCCGAAGAGTCGAGGAGACGTAGAGCGGCTGCACAGCACGCTTAGCGACCACCTACGAATTTACCATGGAGAGAAGGGCTTAGAACCAAACGTGGCGATGGAAAAGGCAGTCATCGCGTATAACCACTCAATCCATTCTGCCACCGGTTTTTCTCCGGTCGAGACGCTTTATGGACTTCGAAGATGCCGGCGCGATAGCAGGAGTACGGCGATCGATGAAGAACTGGCCGCACGGGTAGTAAGTAATCAGATAGCGCTAAAGAAACAGTGGGTGGCCGTTCGGGGAAGGCTCCAGGATAAGAAACGGCGACGGGTGGCGCGCGACAACCTCAAAGTCCGCGATATTCTGGGCAATCTTAAACTCGGCGCGCTCGTGTACCGGAGAAAAGGGTCGAACAGGGGTAAGGAACTAGTGCGGTACGAGGGTCCTTTCCGAGTGATCGCTCTCCGCGAACACAACGTGGTCACGGTCGAAAGCATTACACCCCCGATTAAACGGCGGACGGTACATGTGGAACAGCTCAAGTTTCCCGCGGTGGAGCCTGGGAGCCCCGTCGTCGAAACATAACTCCGGTGTGGGTCACAGGTGACCAGTCCCGAGAGGCCTATATATATATATATATATATTTTTATTGGTTTATTATGTTTTTTTTGTGTTATATGGGTCTGTGCTGTGATTTTAGATGGACCTGGAAGACATTTTTCTTTTCAAATTTTTTTTATTAACAGAGTATACTTTTTGTTTTGTGTTGCTATAGATACATAGCTGATGTCACATGTTAGGAGTTTACGGGGAATGTCCGTAAACTGGTAGGGGGGAGTTACGTCTAGTGGTACGGAAATGTTAAGCCTAATACCTTGTAGCCTAGGGTAAACAAACCCGTAACGTGTGTATAGAGGATCAGGAGGAAAATAAAGCTAGTTATAAAACAAACCTTCTTATTATATCATCTACCTCATTCTTCATTCCTTTTTCTCGATCGTCTACAGCTGGGAGACGATTACTTATATATATATATATATATATATATATATATATAGGCATCGATGGCAACAGACTGTCGGGGAAAAACTAGGTTAAGAATTAGTTTGTAAGTTATTTTTAAGGTTGATCAAAAACCTTTTTTGCCCCATCACCTTTATTAGTCAGTTTAGTCCAGTCACGTATAATGTATATCATTATACTTGTTCATTCATGATATAATTTTTATAAAATAACAAAACCTGTAGATAATGTTATATCACCTCCTCGGAGACTGAAACGGCAGTGGCCTCGTGACCCACTATAAACGCGTGACAGCGGGAGTCCTGGCAATGGCCAGTTTCTCCAATCACGTCCTATTGTATGAATGAGCGAGTGAATGATGCTGTAAATATGGTATGAATGAAATCATTTATCTGTATTATTATTGCCTTATAAAAGGCAGATTGTAATTATTGCACAATAAAGATTGTTAGATTGAAGATCAGTTTAATTATTAAGAAGTGGTTCTAGAAATTGTAGTAAATATAAATTAATTATGGCCAAAAGCAACAAAGAAAACTCACAATTCAGAACAAGAAACAACATTTTTGCAATTTTACTAAAAGTCTAAGCAAAATAAATCACCCTGCAGCAAATCGAAAGTTATTTTTGATTTCAGGAAAGTGAATTATGTTCACTCCTAAGCCTTGTATTTGTGCACTGTTATGTTTTTGTTTGTTTATTTACAACCAGAGTTGTCATATTAAATGGTCACGGGTTAGATTACCTTCTCAGTCACATTTTTCTTTTAGGAAAATTATCACATACCCATTCTTTTGTTTTACTCTTTCATAATAACTAATGTGTAAGTCTCTGCCTTATTCCTATTATAATTTTATTAAAGTGATGTTTAATAATGCAGTATAAATAGATCAAATGCTCGGTTACTTGGAAAACATGAATATGCTTTTCTTATATGTTACAAGAAGAATACATTTTTTTTAAAAAATATTACAAAAAATTGTTGACCTCGTAGAAGGGTTTGAAGCACAAAATGGATTTAGAAAAAGAAGAAATTAAGATGTAATGTTGACACCCAGTTGTTATGTGAATTCAGCTGGAACATCATTGCAACGATTGCTAAACTATACAAACACACTAAGGTATATGCCACTCAAAACCAATGATTTCATTAATATAAGGAACATTTATCAACGACTTGAGAGAATATAATAAGTTCCTTTATATTATAAGCCAAGGAGGGAAAAGAGGAATGGGTATTGACGGACAACACGGCACATTAAGTTCTCTTGTATGATAACGATGCTTCTCCGCCATCAAGGTGTCGAAGAAACCATAGAAACCTTTAGCCTTAACAAGCATGCAGTGAGAAACATCAGCTAAAGGTAACGCCCATAAATCTCAGATTCAAGTCTATAGAAAAGGTGGAACATTATTTTGTTAACATAGTGACAATATTCTCTTAACTCTAGAAGAATTGGAGAATAAATACTTTATTAATCAAATATAACCATTGTTAATTTATAAATTCCTTGTTGGAGGAATACACGAATAGATATTTGAGATAACTCATTAGCTAAAAGATTAAGCTTGTATCAAATTGTTTGATTAAAAATATGTTAAAAAATATAAAAATAATTGAGTTTTTACCTTTATTTTGATTTTGCCAAAGCCAAGATATTGCATTTGTCTTAAAATTAGGTTAACCTGCGCACTGTCATCTACCTGTTCCGAAAATTCTGTTTTAACTATTTCAATCATTAATTCAGGCGAACTGTCAATAAGTATTAAGTTGCCTCGGTATCCAAGCTTTTCTAGTCGTACAACGAGGTCCATGCTAATCAAACCACCATATGAATAGCCTACTATACTGAATGTTTTTTCTGTCAAATATGGCACTAAACACTGAAAAAAATATCAAATTAAGTTTATTAAACATGATTTTAACATTATTAGTAGTTATTTAAAATAATAAATATTATGGATCATCCTATAGCTATTAGATTTAGTGTGGTGTGTACAATACTCGGTTGTGTTAATGACAAGCAGCAGGTAGTGAACTGAAGGCGGAAGTATAATTATTTTTCGTCTAGGCTGGAGGCTTCCTGAGGTGGCACTCTTTGTGTCAGATGTAGAATGGAGCGGACCATCTTAAGTTGGAGAATAGGACGCCTTGGACTGCGGGGAATTTAGAGGAAACTGTGATTAACGAAAGATACTTCAAGTAATAACCATTCCTTAAGAGGTGGTTTCACATCTTGAAGTTAGCTTCATTTTATTGGCTTGGTTAATGTGAAGTCATTTTCAAGAAGGCCTGTTATGTGGCCGACCTGTCTCTGTATGGCGGAAATGGGTGATAGCTAGTACCCGGTAGAGACAAGTCATTATCTCAAACACCACTTGATAAACGTTGGATTATTTTTACTTTTTCAGTCATAGAAAATGAACGGCGCTTTTTATTCTACTTTTTTTAACGTGAACAGCATGTCAAAACGGCAGGAAACCAAAGCAGTGACTGAAAATGGAAAATATACTTATTGGTAACAGTGTATATAAGCCCGGTAGGGGATTCAATGAACTCAACATGAAGTAAGGTTAGTTAGTCATTACATTTACTTAGAAAATTGAAAAAAAGGAAATCTCAGATAATCTTTATAGGCGAATGAAAGGACCATTTGTTTCGGAATGAGATCGCTATATCAGGATTACCATAACCGGCATCTTTGGACCCCAATACAAAATCTGCACTTTTCTTTTCAGATATATAACCTGCAATCTCTGGTGGTTTGCTTAAACATTGATATTTATATTGATGGTTTCATATTGAATAATTGAGGATTTTCTCTTCAAATATTGATGTTTTCTTTTGTTACGTGTTTATTATTTTTAGATAGTGGTGACTCCAACAATTTCAATCGGCATACTTATAAAAGCGCTCAGACATACTAAATTCAAGAGGTGGAGAAACAGTGAGCTTCACAAGGTTTTTGAGCAGCCTACAGTGGATGAATTCATTCACCGTAGACATATCAAATTCTTCAACTCATTGCAACACATAACAAACCCCGTATTTAGCACGATACCCCCGATCCGTTCCCCTGTTGATGACAGAAAGCAGTCGAGGAACAGTATAGTTCTTAAGTTAGTTTGTAAGTTTTATTTTTATTCCCTGTTTGTAACCCGAAGGTTAGTACCATCACCTAGTCCCATCTTTTGTTTATATAATTTTAGTCTTAAGCAGATATAAGTTGTAATTTATAGCCTTCTCACAGTGCGTATGGTATGCAGTAAAAGGAGCCACCCACAACCAATTTGTAATGTTGTTTATAATTTGTTTTCAAAATATATAAAAAAAGGGGTTAAGAAAAAAACAAAAAAACAAACGAGAACAAAACGCTAATTACTCTGCAACGAGTAATGGCAAATTGACATGGTTTCTTTTATTTCGTACTTCAATATATCATAAACAATCCCTCTAAGTTTCATGTAATTTTTGCCAGGTGTTTTGGTAGTAGGGCGTTGTGAAGATATTACCATTCACGAGCTCTGTCCATGCCACATTGAAGGTACTGGATGAAAGTTGAATTTTTCGATCGCCAATAGCTCTCCAACCAGTAAAGGCAAATTGATGTGGCTTCCGTTATTTCGGACTTCTATATATTATCAACTAACCCTTGATGTTTCATGTAATTGTTTCCAGTGGTTACGGTGGTAGGGCGATGTAAACATATTACCATTCGCTAAGCTCTGTCCTTGTGGCAGTTGAAGGTGATGGATAGATATAACAATTTCCAATCGCTAATAACTCTGCGAACAGTAATGGAAAATTAGTGAGGTTTCTTTTATTACATACTTCTATATATTATCAACAAACCCTCAAAGTTTCAAGTAACATTTGCCAGCGGTCATGGTGGTATTCTGTTGCGAAATATTCCCATTCGCTAAGCTCTGTACTTGCGGCAGTTGAAGGTGATGGATAGAAGTAGAATTTTCCGGTTGCTAATAACTGTGCAACCAGTAATGGCTAATTGATGTTGTTTCCTTTACTTCGTACCTCAATATATTATCAACAATCCCTCGAAGTTTCATGTAATTGTTTCCAGTGGTTTCGGTAAAAGGGCGTTGTAAACAAATTCCCGATCACTAAACTCGGTCCTTGTGGCAGTTGAAATTGCTGGGTATATGTAAAATTCTCCGATCACTAATAACTCTGCCACCAGCAATGGCAAATTAATGTGGTTCCGCTTATTACATTCTTCTATATATTATTAACGAACCTTCGAAGTTTCAAGTGACTGTTGCCAGCGGTTACTATGGTAGGGCAACTCAAGGCGGCTCTTCGCCGGTGTCAGGGAAACTGAACACCAGGGGATGACGGGATACAAATGGTTCTGCTCAAACAAATGCCGAGGAGATGGCTAGTACAACTCGCAAACTTGTACAATTCTTGTATAAAATTGCGGTATTTTCCTGAAAAATGGAAACAAGCCATGTTGTTTCCATTACTCAAGCCAGCTAGGAGCGGAGATCACCCAGCCCACTACCACCCTATCAGCTTACTACCCCGAATGGGGTAAATTCTGGAGGAAATTCTGTTGAATTATCACTAAGATTACTGTGCCTAAAATTACATCATTCCGTCAGAACAGACTGGATTGAAATCCAGTCTGTGGACAGAACATCCCCTTATGAAGCTACATACAGTCAGAAGCTAGCCAAAATTTAAACAGAAACATAGTCACGGCTATGAATTTGCTAGACTGCACACAGGCCTTCGACTCGCTGTTACACGGGACTGTGTCAAATGCTCTGTGACTGGGAATGCCCGGAGCAACTGTGTTAAATTCTGACTAGCTTCCTGAAAAACAGATCGATAGGGGTGTGAGTGGGTGATAGCTCTCCGAAGCTGTGCAACTGACCTGGGGAGTGTCCCAAGGAGCCGTGTTATCCCCAGTACTTTTCAACGTGTATACGTCTGAAATGGTCGGAGCCTAGTACAAAAACACAACAGTTACTGCTTTCGCTGATGACATCGCGGTGTACAGTAGCAGCACGAGCGCCAAGTTAGCTCTTAGACTAGAAGATTCAGCCTGTAACCAGATCAGTAAGAGATTGGGGAAACTCAACATCTCTGTAAATGTGGTTAAGACCGACTGCGTAATTTTCTCATCCCAAAAGGGATGTCCACTGCCTACTACATACACTGTAGGAACGAAGCGAAACTCTCTAGGAAACAGCTTCGTACATTTGGGCATTAAAGTGGACCGTCACCTCCGTTTTAGTTGCCATTTTGCGAGGAAGTTGAAAGAAATACGCACAAAGTCTTACCGGCTTATACACTTACTGACTTTCCGCAATTTATCACTGCCCCTCAAGCCTATGATCTATGATAGTGTAATCAAGGCTGCTCTGCTGTAAGGTGCATCGCTTTTTAGTCATTTGACTGAAGTGACAGCAAAGCGACGCAGTTTCAAAACGGGATGCTCATGAAAGTGGTCCGACATACTACATTTCAGCTGCGGAGAAACAGTGACCTTCACGAAGATTTTGAGCTGCCTACAGTGGTTGAATTCATTTGCCATAGACATATCATATTCCAATTGTTTAACACGATTTCCCATTGATGCCAGAACGCAGTCGAGGCAGGAACGCTCTAGTTCGTCTAATATAAGATTCTGAGTGTGAACTCGTGGCACTCAAGACACAAGACCACGTGAAATCCTAAAATCCTAATCTATACCTACCTCTTCTCCTGGACGCAGTACAATGTTGGGGCACACCCCAAAAGAAAATGATGCCAGATAGATCGAATATATTACCTGTCACCAAGCCCTTGTCAAGGTCATAGACCATCTTAACTCTTCACCACCACCAGGTACCTCAAGACTTCCCCCGTGAAACATCGACAACAGTGACGGCCCGACAACAAATATAGAGATATTTAATAGAAAAAAATATCTCTAAAGAAATTCCTTAACATATAGCAGTATATTTTTGTTTTTCATAAACTAAAAAAAAATATAATTTTAGGATACATACAGGCAAGAAGGCCTCAGAAGCAGCCGATATCTGTGTATGGTGGGTTGTGTAATCCAATGGCAGACAGTAAACTTCACAGCTCATCATACTTGCCAAACTTTTAAATATAATTGGAAAACCTAAATTAAAAAGGTTAGGTAATATTTTGTTTTAAAGGCCAATGAGACCACGAATGGAGTGCTTTTTAAGTACAAATAGATTACGATTGCAATTTGATATTACCTTCAACACCAGGAACAAGGAATATTCTTGACTTGGAGTCAATAACATCACTATTATTTAGTGAGTTTAGTTTTACAATTGGTTCATATTTTTCGGGTTCTAACAATATCATTTCATTAATATATTTTTTTGTTTCCTGAGGAAGTGAAATTTCACTCACATAGTCACATTCCTCTTCTGAAAAATAAATACAGTTTCATTTTGAACAGAATAATATTACTCTAAACGTTAATGAACATTGAATGTTTTAATTAATGATAATTATAGTGTGTTGTTGTATTGTATCGAAATATGTGATACATAGGAAAAATAAACTATTGAGTTTATACCAGTGTGTATTCATATACGATTAATTTCACTATTTGATTATTATACATCAAATGAACTAAGTCAACAAACATTTATTTTTCTGAATGTGGTAAATTGGAGTTTACTATAAAGAAATAGTAAATAGTAGAGCTTAGGATCAGTGGCCTACCCATATTTTTTTCTCTTTTCGAATACCACTTTATTTTAAAGTAAATTTGTCATCTCAAGTACAATGACAACCGTAGACCGTCTAACTGTGACAGCCGTCGAAAAGAAGTAGCACTTCTCAGCTTAGAATAGGAGATTGTAAAATCATCCATTATCACACGAGAAGCACACATTAGTAAAATGTACAAATGTATCACAAAACGTCTGTCAGGATCGTAAGCAATTATTTTCCTCGTCCTCCGATCGGACCACGTGTTCTATAAATCACAATCTGTAACCACCGCCTGGGATTCATCTACCAGGGACAAACGTTTTTTTAAACATTGCAGCACCTTGCCAACCCAGTGTTTAACACCATGACTCCGCCACCCTACCCGGATCGATGGCAACAGGCTGTCCCGGAAATTTAGGTGAAGTTCAATCTAGTTCCTATAATCATCCTGAATATGAGCCCCGCTAGCCGGTACTGGCTTCCAAGGCAGAGATGCATGGAAGGCGAAGTTCGCCTGGCCCGCTGACGGTAGTGTAATGTGCAGGCGGGATAACGGCCTACCGGTTGTTGTCATTGGAGAGCCGGGGGGCTGTCTCAGCGTGACGTCCCCTCAACTGTCCTTTTATAATTTTGATTTTAATTTATACCAAGAATACCTATATTTATTTTTACAAGCCAAAAATCTTCCGTTGCACCTAACTTTTTGTGTCCCGACTTCCCTCTACCACGTCAGCCTCCATCCCCGAACCTGTTTTTTTTTTTGTTTCTTACTCCTTCCAATCTTTTACCTTCCCTAAAAACTCTTTATATTTTTTTCATTGCCATTCATTTTATTATATTTATGTTTTTCCAGATCGATATCGTTACCGTTGTGAAACCACTCAGCTCCGTGGATATGCCAGGAGATCAGGGTCTTGAAAAGAAAGTGTGAAGGTTCTCGAAGGCAATTCAGACTCTCAAGGCATGTCGATGACTATGAGGGCATTCAAACCTCTTAAAGACTAGTTCACTCTAAAATCTCCGATTTCCTTGAATACTCCCGACTTCTCGATCCTTTACAATCTGCTTTTCGTCCCGGTTACTCCACACAATCTGCACATAATATCATAATGAATCGCTCTCGCTATCTGCACCTTCAGGGTATTCCGCAACTTTACTCAGGTGACAGTTCGGCCGGCAAAGTCCAATTACTTTCATGGAGCCCTCCTCTCTGCTCCTGATTCCAAATCCAAATGACAACTCCTTCGAAAATTTACCCTCCGTGGTGCTCGCATTTAATCTGTTGTTCTAAACAAACTCATATTTGGTGCCTACCTCCTTGACCAATATCCCTACTACCAACAACATATTCCCTTAGCTCTTGTGAACCATCATTTAATGGTAATTATTTTATTTTAAAAGATGTCTCTTATAACCTCTGTAATGAGAGCACGCACTAACGCTACTGATCCTGACGAAATTCCTGTCAAGCTAATAAAACTTCGCCTGCCATTCATCCTGCCTGTTCTTTTACATATATACAATTTTCCCAACATATAGTCTTCCCAACTTTTTGAAAATTAGCTTTAGTCCCAACCCAAAAACAAAACAAAAACAACTATCACCTAATATCCATCATTTCTCTCCAAACCTCTGAAAGACTTTTTCAATCTCAAATCTCCGATTTCCTTGAATAGTCCCGACATCTCGATCCTTTCCAGTCTGCTTTCCGACCTGGTTACTCCACACAATCTGCGCTATAATATCCTCATCCATCGCTTTCGCCATCTGCTTCACCAGCTACACGTTAACTCTTTGCATCCTCCCTTAGTTAGATTTGGCATTGGGATTCCATGGGTCTCCTAGCTCAACGCGAGTCAGGGTTGCTCTTTCCCTCCTCCAATGCTCAATATTTAATCGATTCATTTCTTTTTGAAACCATCAATTCGCATCAACCATAAGGGGGTACAATATTTTACACTTAAAACCCACTCCTCCAATTGTAACATACCTTTTTTCCCATTTTCTTTTCTGGTCGTTGGTTTTCACAATGATTCCTTAAAATGGTTTGTTTTTCTTGAAACGGCCCCCACCAATATGTTATTGGTGGAAATATTCTTTATTCATTAGTAGAACTGTTCTTCGAAAACTTTATAATAACCGATCACTATGAAATGGATACATCTTTCACTCAAGGCTAGGCGTAAACTAACCTTTCCCTCCTCAACGCCACCTGTCTCACTCTCATTGGCCAAAGGAGAGGTAAAGTTTTCGGTATTTATTATGCATACTTCTTCTACGATCACAGTAACTTCTTATTACCACATTGGCTTAACTTATAACGTTTTTATAAAATTTACTAACCGTTCAACATTATAACGGGAACCGGCTGGTTTCCTAAAGGAGGCTTCCTTCACTGGGGGATAGACGTGAAATAAATTCTTCTCCTACTCACTCTTGATATCTTCAGAGCTCTCTCATATTATCCCTATTCTATTGGCCAAAAAGAAGGATCACATGTCCATTCCAGGATATGATTGGCTGGTGTCAAAGATATATATAATATAAGTTAAGCTCCGGACAGCATCAGTATTTAACCTTAATCTTCGAATGTCGGGATGTAAACATCACGAATGTATATATATATACAGGGTTATAGACTTGAAATAAACAGTCTAGTTCTGACTTTCGTGTTGTTTCTCTGTATCTTTTTTCCATTTTTTTTTAATTCGAAAGCCGATAAACATTAACTTGTATATATATATATGTAATGAAAGTGTTCTCTCTTTCATTTGAATTAGCCGTGCTGCTTCCACTGGCTGCCACCAGATGGAGCAGCAGTTATCAGATAGAGAAGGTTATGTGAGGTAACAGAACATGTAAATAGAGTGTAAAATAAAATAGTGTGAATAGAGAATTGACAGTTATAAACTGTAATTGTCGCTTCTTTGTTTACAGAGAAACTGATTTCAGTTTATTCACCCCACCTTCAATAATTGTCTTACAAAACGACAATTGGAGTTACAATTGCGAAAAGACTGCAATTCACCTTTAACTTTGTGGGATCACCGAATGATAAGAAGACAAATGTTCTCTCAATTACCACAATTAAAACAGAGGAAAACGAAGAATATGTGTTGCCCCTAAAAGCTTTATGAGTGATCATGAAGAATTGCCTAAGACACTTATTTATAAAAGATTGAGAAACAGTTTTACTCAAAGAGGTCAAGAGAAGAGAGTGTGGATTACATTAACCGAGAAAATGAAAACAATATATTTTGATGAAGAAGGTAATGTAATGTTTGATAATTTATATTTAGAGGAAGTAGTGAATAAAGATAAGATGGTTGAATCCACACAAAATAAAGAGAATGAGCTAAATTTAAAACATATAGCAGAGAAGTTCATGGTTGTGAAGTTTACATGCAAACACTCAAATGCTGAACAGTGGCTAGAGATGTTTGAGAAAGAATGTAGAAGATGTGAAATCAGTGAACACAGTAATAAGATTGGGATATTAAGGTTATTTATGGAAAAATCATACTTAGACTGGTACTCAGCAACCCTAACAATATTAACAATGGACTCTGAGTGGAAAGAAACATTTTTGGAAACTTTTGAAGACCAAGGATGGAGTACAGGAATGCATGCTATATCATATAGGTATAAAGAAGGTCTACTGATGGAATACGCCATGAAAAAAGAGAAATTATTGTTAGATATGGATGAGAATATTAGTTCAAAGACTTTAGTGATGCTTATAGCTGCAGGCTTACCTGAGTTCATTAGAAATAAGTTAAATAAGGAAAAATGTGAGAATTCGAACAAATTATTTCATGAAATTAGAAAATGTGAGGGTCTAGCGAACAAAAATAATTTTATTAAAATGAAAGATGAAAAACTTTTTAGTGAAAACAAATTTCTAGAGAAAAAGCCATGCAATAATTGTGAACAATTAAACAAAGGCATCAGATATCATCCAGAAGCTTCATGCTGGTTTAAAAAGAGAGACAAATATGAAACTAGAATACTAGGAAGCAACTCAGTATTAGAAGTAGATCTAAATACAGAACAAAAAAACGAATAATCACACCATTGATTAAAGTAAAAATATTATTAGAGGAGAAGTTACAGGTAAATGGGACATATGATCCAGGATCCCAAGTCTCTCTAGTAAATACAAAATTAATTAAGATAAAGAAAAAAACAGAAGACGTTAATAAGATATATTTAAAAACAGTCAATGATGTGACACAAACAAAAGGTTTAGTAACCATAAAAGTAAAAATTTTTGAACTATGTGTTGATGTATTCATTGTAGAGAGAGATGATTTTGAAGATTTTCATATAGGATTAGATATTATCAAAAAATTTAGATTAATTCAAAATGAGAATCTACAAATATTACAGAAGAAAGAAGATGAAACAGGAAATGCTGAGAAAAAGAAAGAAAAAAACGAAGAAGTTAAAGTGAATTTTAATGAACATATCAAAGAAGACGGGTTCAAAATAAAATTAGATCACATAGATGATATGAAAAATATTAAGATAGAAAGGCTGATAGAAAAGTACAGTACAGTATTTGCCAGGAACAAATATGATGTGGGCACGGTTAAGGATTACGAAGCTAGAATTGACTTACTGCTGGACAGATTCTGCAGCAAAAGGCCGTATAGATGCACTACAGCAGATAAGAAAGAAATAGAAGATCAGATGGCAAAATTATTACAAAATGATTTAATTTAAGAGTCTTATAGTCCATTCGCAGCCCCCGTGGCCTTAGCATTCAAAAGAGATGAAAACAAGCGATCAAGATTATGTATAGATTTTCGTGAATTGAACAAACTAGTTATACCCCAAGCTCAACCATTCCCATTAATAGATGATTTAATAATACAAACAAGAAACTGCAAATACTTCACCACACTAGATATAAATTACACTTTTTCGTCAATTCCATTACACATTGAAGATAGGCAGAAAACAGGATTTGTCACACAAGAAGGGCACTTCCAATGGACATGCCTACCCTACGGTTTAAAGACATAACCAGCTATTTTCCAAAGAATTTTATCCAGCATCTTAAGAAAGCACAATTTAAAAGACTTTTCAGAAAATTATATAAATGACATCTTAATTTTTTCGAAATCATTCACAGAACATAAAGAACATATAGAAAAAGTAATCAAAGCAATAGTAAATGAAGGTTTCTGATTAAAATTAAAAAAATGTACATTCGCATCAGAATCAGCAAAATACCTTGGACACATAATACAACACAATACAGTAAGACTAATAAAGGAAAACTTAATTTCAATAAAACACTTTCCAACTCCAAAAACCCGAAAGAACAGAAATACATATAAATAAATAAATAAATACAGAACAAAAAAACGAATAATCACACCATTGTTTAAAGTAAAAATATTATTAGACGAGAAGTTACAGGTAAACGGGAGATATGATTGAGGATCCCAAGTCTCTCTAATAAATTCAAAATTAATTATTATAAAGAAAAAAAACAGAAGACTTAAATAAGATATATTTCAAAACAGTCAATGGTGTGACAAAAAACAAAGGTTTAGTAACCATAAAAGTAAAAAATTTTGACATAGAAAATTATGTTGATGTGTTCATTGTAGAGAGAGGTGATTTTAAAGATTTTCTTATAGGATTAAATATTATAAAAAAAATTAGATTAATCCAAAATGAGAATCTAAAAATATTACAGAAGAAAGAAGATGAAACAGTAAATACTGAGAAAAAGAAAGAAAAAAAATGAAGAAGTTTAAGTGAATTTTAATGAACATATCGAAGAAGACGGGTTCAAAATTAAATTAGATCACATAGGTGATATGAAAAATATTAAGATAGAAAGGCTGATAGAAAAGTACAGTACAGTATTTGCCAGGAACAAATATGATGTGGGCACGGTTAAGGATTACGAAGCTAGAATTGACTTACTGCTGGACAGATTCTCCAGTGAGAGGCTGTATAGATGCACAGAAAGATAATAAAAAAATAGAAGATCAGGTGGCAAAGATACCTCCACCTGCTTATCGATCACTTCACATGTTATAAATTTATTTTAACATCAAAAACTCAGAGTGCCACTGACTTCGTCAAATTAGTAAATAATGTACCGGAAACCGACAAAATAGGAATAATACTTACAGATCAATACCCAGGAATCAACTAAAGAGAATTCAAAGAGTTCCTAAGGGAAAATGACGTTCGATTGATATTTACATCAGTTAATGCACCCTTTTCCAAGTGTTTAAATCAGAGACTAAATCAAACTCTAGTCAATAAAATCAGATGTAAAATGTACGAAAAAGGGAAGAAAAGAGCCTGGACAGTCGCTAAAGAATTTGTGGATAAATATAATGAAACAGAACATACAGTAACTGGTTTTCCTACCAAGTATTTATTAGATGGCACAGATACAAGCATTTTACCTGAAGAATTAAAAAAAGGAAACAATAAAGAAAACTGGATGAATGACAGTAAATTAGCCTTAGAAAGAACAAAAAAGTCTCATAAATATAACAAGAAAATATTTGATAAATCAAGAAAACATTGGGAATTTAACACAAGAGATACAGTATATATAGAAAATGGCAACAAATTAAACAGGAATAAACTAGATGAATTAAAAATTGGCCCCTTTGAAATAACAGAAAAGATATCAAATTCAATATATATAATAAAAACCGGAAGAGGAAAGCAAGAAACTGGATTCTTTCACATAACAAAATTACTTCCGATATTACCAGACTGAAAATTTTCAAAGAATTTTCACCTCAGAGAGGGGAGATGTAACGAAAGTGTTCTCTCTTTCATTTGAATTTGCCGTGCTGCTTCCTCTGGCTGCCACCAGATGGAGCAGCAATTATCAGATAGAGAAGGTTATGTGAGGTAACAGAACATGTAAATAGTGTGTAAAATAAAATAGTGTGAATAGAGAATTGATAGTTATAAACTGTAATTGTCGTTTCTTTGTTTACAGAGAAAGTGATTTCAGTTTATTCACCCCACCTTCAATAATTGTCTTACATATATATATATATATATATATATATATATATATATGTAAGTTTGAACGTTACCGCCAATCCTTCGGCACATATGCTAGGTGTCCCTAAAGAGCGCGCTAGTATCAAATGGCGCTCCAAGCTGTAACCTGGTGTACTCTTGTTAAGACAATGATCAACTCTTATTATCGACAATTATATTGATTCAGGTTAGTTTTAAGTTATAAGAGAAGGTTTGGAGCTCACAGAGGGGAAATGATGCCTTTAAACTATTTTCACCAAGGTGTGAGTAGCTTGACGAAGTTCCTATAAGCTTAATGGTCCTTTTTTCTTGATTGAATGAGGGCGAGAATTTACGATAAAGCGTTGGACATATGCAAGTACCCTAATTAATTTGGAATAGGATGAGAATTTTTCAATAACTTCAAATAAAGACGATGCATTGGTTGTGGGAGCCAAGATAGTACAAACTGGTTTTGTCTCAGGTAAGTCTGAAACATTCGATGATTTTGTTGGCTTAGTTAAAGCCATTCCAACAATGGTTTCTTCATCCAGTCAGGTTCCTTCCACCAAACTGAATGATCAGAGATGACGGAGAAGTTCCCCGAGACGCAATGTCGGCGGCATTATCTTCTGAACGAATGTGATGCCAATTAGGGAGAAAAGAGTTATCTAAAATTGTCACTATTCGATTGGCCACGAATGTTTTCAGTTGATGAACTGGTGTATTTAACCACGATAAAACGGTGGAAGAATCAGACAACAAGAAAATAGAGGTTGGTTTTAATCGTTGTATAATGAGTTGAACAGATCGCAAAAGGTTGACAAGAAGTAGAGCAGCGCATAGTTCAAGCCTTAGAATTGAGAGGGTTTTTAATGGAGCTAATCGGGTTTTAGCGATCATCAGATGGGTGTCTACCCTTTCCAATTGATCCTGAGAACGAAGATAGAGAACTGCCGCATAACCTAAAGAAGATGCGTCAGCGAATCCCACAACAGACATCTCTGCTGGGGAGTGTGGTTTAAGACCACGGGGAATCTTAATAGCTTCTAATTGCGCCAGATCTTTAAAAAGTATTTCCCAGGACTTGGAAATAGCAGGTGGAATTGGGTCATCCCTATCGAGTTTCCCTGACCATAATAGTTGAAGAATCGCCTTTGCTTTGAAGATAACTGGGGCGCAATATCCTAAAGGATCATACATCCTGGCAATAGTTGAAAGGATGCCTCGTTTAGTTAAAACCAAATCTCTTGAGTGTATTCGATAGGTAAAATTATCCTGTTGAGGATCCCACTGCATTCCGAGTATTTTCACCACGTTATCTTCCCAACTAGATAAGGAGATCATCGGTTTCAGCTCATTCGCCAAAACTGGTTCTAAGAGCTCCATTGCATTGCTGCACCACTTTTTCAATTGAAAACCTCCTCGACTCATCAAGGCTACGAGTTCTCTTTGAAGTGTCTGTGCCTCTTCCAACGTATCAGCACCAGTCAATAAATCGTCAACATACATTTCCTCTAACAATGCTCGAGACGCATTAGGAAACTTGTTTCCATCATCTGCTACGAGTTGTTGTATTACTCGAATTGCTAAAAAGGGAGAACATGAAAGTCCGAACGGTAAACAGTTAAATTCGAATTCGGCTAGGTGATCGAAACTTTCAGCTCTAAAAAATAAATGAAGATAGGAACGATCCTCTAGGGCAATCAAAATCTGCAAATGCATTTGACAGATATCGGCTGTCATAACTATTTGCGGTAATCGAAATTTCAACAATACATCTGTGATCTAAGGTTGTAGTTTAGGACCACAAAGTAGGTAGTCATTGAGGGATCCATTAACGGTAGTAGCCGAACCATCAAAAACTATACGCAATTTGGTACTTGTGCTCTTTTTTAATACACAGTGGTGTGGAAGAAAATATTTCCCCGTTTGAAAACTGAGTGATAAATAACATTTTTTTTAATATTCTTCGAAAACCTTTCCATATTCCAATTTTAGGGACGGTTCTCGTTCAAATTCCGTTTCCAAGTTTTTAAAACGTTTTAAGGCCATGAACCTGGAGCTTTCTAAGTTGAGAGGTTGCGTTTTAAAGGGTAAACGGACCATGTATCTACCGGAGGGTGTTCGAGAGTGCGTCTTTTTAAAGTGATCCTCACTTTTTATATCAAGTGGATTGATTCTCGGAACATCATTTATTTCCTCGACTTCCCAAAAACGAGTCATCAACTGAGTTAACTCTTGAAGTTCAGATGAAGGTGTAGAATCAGCAAGCAAGGTAGTGCTGTAGAGAAATGGATTTGCCGTTGTAATGGGTCCTAATAAAATCCAACCAAGTGTAGTTTTTATAGCATTGGGAAATCCATGAGCTGATTTTACTACCTCTCCTTCCAAGATTTCCCCAAAAAGATCAGCACCAACAAGAAACTCTATGGGCCCTGGCTGATTGAACATGGGATCTGCAAGATCTAAATGTTGATAATGTTGGACTACCGTATCCATGATGATTTCGCAGGGCATCTCGTTGCTAATACAGTCAATCACAATTGCGTATGTGTGATGCGCTGGAAATTCTACTTTATTGGAAGAAATACTGCAATAAACTTGGTGCTTACAACCAGAAATAGGATGGCTCCCGAAACCAACCAAATTATGATCATTTGGAATAACGTAATCGCTTTGCACATTGTGAGGTGATAAAGGAGCGTTGAGACCCACTATCAATTAGAGCTCGCACCAACTGGAAACAACCAAAGGAGTCTTTAATCTTAAATAGAGCCGTACCCAGAAGAACATTTATTTGTCCTGTCGAAGCCGACAACAACACGGATGTTTGTACGGCTGGGGGGTTGGGACTATTGGTTGTTATTTGTGAAGACTCTGAGTGTGTGGGTATATTGTGAGATTTCCTTGTAGAGTTTTCAGACGAATGAGCTCCCAGTGATGAGTATACACTAGAAACGGAATGACCTTGATTACGATTTGATATGGAGTGGGTGTCAGAACTTTTCGGAAAATGTAAAAGATAATGGTGCCGTAAATGACACTGCTTGCAACAATGGGTAGAGGGGCATTTTGAAGCTGAATGACCTGAAGCAAAACAGTTGAGGCAACGGTTTAACAGTTTGATTTTTTCAAATCGTTGTCTGGGAGCGAGTGATCGAAACTTAGGACAATCATAAATTCTATGATTCTCCATACAGACGGGGCATTTAAATTGTTCGGTGACTGCTCCGGAAGACATCAACACTTTTTTGCCTTGTGAGTATATTTATAGTCAGTGTTAGCTGGAGTGGCTTTTTGATTTGACGTCATAGTATTTGCTTGAAGCTGAATGATTAATTGGTAGATAAAATCCGAAAATTCCTACCAAGTCGGAGTTTCGGATCTGGAACCAAATTCGTTTTCGAAACGCTCTTGAGTTTTGGCATCTAACAGCCTGACGGCAAACGAATACAATATAAAGCCTGCGGGATCAGCTAAGTTCAATCTATTAAAGGCTGCAGCGCTTTCAAGAATTACTGACGAAAAGTGATCAAGAGTTGCCAGGGAACATTTTTGAAGTGGTGGAAAATTAAATATATTCATCAGATGGTGGGTGGCTTGTAATCGTTGGCTGTCATACCTTTTAGTTAAAGCTGCCCAAGCTTGATCGTAGCCATCAAGAGTGACATTAATAGCCGTGATAATTTGAGCCGCTCCACCTTTTAGGGAGGACTTCAAATAATGGAATTTTTATTATTGTATTATCATTTATTATTCGTATTATCATGAATCATGGAAGATAAAGTATCCTTAAACGAAGGCCAATCTGAAATATTGCCTGAAAAAGTAGGAATATTAATTGTGGGAAGGCGTAATTGCGAATATTATTCGCCTCTTTCAACCAGTGATCTATTTCCAGTGGATTCCGATTCCTTAGGGGCAATAGAAAAACCCAATGCTATCGCTTCGTAATAGCTGGCCCGGACTTCTTTATAAACCAGTTCGTATTCTGTTAAGGGTCTCTTCAACTTTTTTACTACCTTTCTCATGTTCAAATAATACGCTGAAAACTTCTCATAAGCATTGTCTAGTCGAGAAATGCGAGCAGCGAAGATTTTTTGTTTGGTTGAGTCAGTTCCCATTGATAACCCAACGGTCTTAGTTTCATTAATATCGTCAGCTAAAACCTTGAATTCATCGCAAAGAGCATCCATTTGCTCTTCCAAATCATCCTGGTTAACTTTAGGAGGCATTTTGATGGCAGAATTTAGCAATAAACAAATAAAATACCAATTAAATTAACAAATCTTGTGAGTGGGAAGATGAATATATAAAAGGATCAAGACGGAATGTTGTAAATACAATTACTTTTTTATGAATCACAATATCCGAACACGGAGGACCAAAAGATGTGGAAAAAGGGGCTAGTAAAATTACGTCGCCGAACTTGTCGCTTGCAAATTACCGGCTGTGAAATTCAGCAAAAAAGTTCAAGAATGGGTGCCTGCATTTACCAGAAAAACAACAAAAAACAAAAGGAAAATAAAAAAAAAACTATTGGTTATCTAGAGAGAGAGAGAGAGAGAGAGAGAGAGAGAGAGAGAGAGAGAGAGAGAGAGAGAGAGAAACAAGATTGTGTACACAAAATATAATCGAGGAAAGATGATACAAAAAAACTAAAATTGTAAAATGGCAATACATATGTAATGATCGTATATATAAACAAAAAAAAGTAATGTTAGTAACTGGGTTAGTAATATAAAAATAAAATGAAAAAAATTATAGATAACAAAAATATAAATGTCTTTACGCTTTAATATATATAAAAATGAATTAAATCCTATTTACTAAATTTAATAGTGTCAATCACCAAAAGTCAATAGCCTTCTATTCTTGCAAGTAAAAGGATGGTGTGAGCTGAATCCGGAGATAACTGGTGTGTGTAATAGCAAAATAATCTCTTACCGGAGATCCCAAAGTGGAGAAGAAAAAATTCTTCTCGATGTTCACTCTCCAAACAATCGGTAGCGTGGGTGGGGTGGTGGATATCCGGTGTACAGTCAGCGATGAAGAAGTAGTGTGAATGTGGGGTCATCATCAATCAAAAAATTTCCAAGGGTCCTTCTTCGTTCGCAACTTTCAGGGAACTGAGCCAGTAATTCGATGACGATCGGAGTTGATCCGCAATGCCAAAACAAAGTCGATGCTGATCGCATTAGAGGTCACCTTTTCACTTGCTTAGACGTAAACAACCTTAATTCCTAATTATGCATCTCAATACAACAAAATATTACAATCTTGTTTTTTTCTTTTAACAAATAAAATTAAATTAATCGTTTTAATTACGTGAGTGAAAAAAAAATAGTTGGGACCCAACACATACTAACTAACTGAATCCTCCCGAACACAGGAGAGGTGTGTCGGAAGACAAGGCTGAACAGGTGGATGTGTACCTGGACCACTCTCATGCGAAGAAAAAGGTGTTGGTGGTCTAGTGGCAAGCTTGCAGTTTCTGTTTTGAATGGCACACCCATTCTGTGCTGGGGAACCAAAGCAGTGAAGGAGACTTTTTTCTTCGGAACCAAGATGGTGACCAGCTGATCAATCTGTCAGCTTTCAGGGTGCGACCTGTGTCCAACTCGACAATATGATGGTATTGACCGTTTTCCTCATGATGCTGCCAAACTGCCAAACGTCTTGGTTTCCTAAGTGAATCTTCGCCTGCACTCTCACTCCCACTTGAAGACTACGAACCCACAATACAGTAGGCGCAGTTGGAACCAGAAGTTTGCTGTTGGGTACCAGAGCATCGAGACGAGTACGGATCCTTCTCTTTAGGTACAGTTGGCCTGTAGGGTGTTGCCCTGTATTGGAACATTATGTTCCGAAGCTTGGAACACTGCGGAGCAGGATAACCAGCAGCAGCCTTGAGGTTTAGGCTGGATGATTTGGCGAGCTAAACCTTTGGAATATCCCACGCTCTTTGCAATAATTCTGGAACTCTTCACTTTTGAAGATGCCAACGTTGTCTGGAACCATCATCGATGGGTAACCATACACCGAAAAGATGTCTCCAAGCAGAGTTATTGTTAAAAAAGAGAACGGAGCATCGCGGATCATGCGAATTTCTGCCCACTTCGACTTTGCATCCACACACATCAAAAAGAAATGGCCATCGAAAGGCCCCGCATAGTTGATGTGCACTCTCTCCTAATTCTCATCAGGCTGATCCCAGTGATGAATTGGCGCTTTCTGCGGACTGTGACGGACTTTGGCACATGGTTCACGGCTCTTCACAAGACGTTCTATGTCCTTGTCCAATCCTTCCCTGTAAACGTATCTCCTGGCAAGTTGCTTCAACTTAGTTATACCCAAATGCGATGCATGAAGCTCTTGGAGAATTGGCACTTGGAGAGTCTTTGGGATTACTGCTAGATCGGAACGAAATAACATGTTGACAGTGTACGAGCTATCCTTGCGGCTGGTCTTGAGCTCCCGCAGTAATACTTGCAACTTTGGGTCTTTGGCAGTTTCTTTTGTCTGCAGTGATAGACGAACTGGAGATCTGGAGCAGTGTTTCTGCTTACAGCACGTTGACCTCCTGATCAATTGACATTTCTGGTGATTCACTAGATGTAGAGATTGGTCCCCGGGACAGACAATCGACGTTATCGTTCTATTTTCCTTTCTTGTATTGAACGGTGTAGACGAGTCCACTGAGAAAAGAGGCATACCTCAGTAAACGTGAAGAGGTCATCTGTGGCAGTGTCCGGTCTGGATGAAAAATCCTCGAAAGCGGCTTGTCTGTGACGAGAACGAAACGTTTGCCAAGTAGTTGAAGAAGTGTGTTACTGCGTATATGATAGCCAGGGCTTCTCTCTGTCGAGCTGGCTGTAGTTTCACTCAGCCTGCGTCAGAGCTTGTGAGGCGTAGGTGATTAGACGCTCGTGACCATCAATTTCATAGCTAAGTACTGCGGCTATCCGGGTTGGCGAGGCATCAGTTGTGATAATAACTTGTACTGAAGGGTCAAATGAGATGAGCACTTTGTCTGAGCACAATTCTGCCTTGAGATTCAGGAAGGAGGCCTCAGCAGCTGCAGACTAAAAGAATCGTTCACCCTTCCTGAGTAAGCAGCGTAGCGGGTAGGACTTTGAAGAGAAATCTGGGATGAATTTGGAATAATATGTGACTAAGCCAAGGTATCTCCTCAATTCATCCACATTCTTTGGTCGTGGCCTTCGAGAAACTACTTGAACCTTAGCTGGGCACTTCTAAATCTGATTAGGTGACACTACATGACCGAACTAATTTATGCTTTCCTTGAAGAATGAGCATTTAGCACGATTGAGATGGAGATCATTTTCTTCGAGGTTTTCCAAACATGCAATGAGATTTCTGGTGCACTCTTCGAGATTTGAGCCATGACAGATGATGTCATCAAAGTATGCCTCGACCTTTGGTAGGCCAATCAGCAATTGACTCAGGATCCGGTTGAGCTCTGCTGAAGCGGCATTAATTCCGAAACTGAGGCGATTCATTTTGAACCTACCCTTATGCGTTGAAATTGTTTGGATCATGCTCCCTTCTTTATTGACCCGCAAATGCAAATATGCCTTGTGCAAGTCCAATTTGCAAAAAATACTTAGGATCTCTTAGACTATGTAGAACCTCATCTATTCTGCGACTAGGGTGATTTGAGGCAACGGGTCTGGAGTTCACCCCACACTTATAATCCACGCATAGCCTTACACCACCATCGGGCTTAGCTATAACAACGAGCTAAGCAATCCCCAATCGCTTGATGAAACGGGACTAATGACTCTTTGAGACTCCAGCGTGGCTAACTCTCTCTTAACTTGCTCTCGCATTGCAAACGGAACATCCCGTTTACGGACGAAAACTGGTTTCACGCCTTCTCTAAGTTGAAACTTAACTTCGACGTTCGAAAAACCCGATCCTTTCTTCGAAATGTCTTCGTATTTCCTGAAGACGTCTTCGATCAAAGTGACTGCGTTGACATCGACTGGACGGATAGCTGAATTTTTGTGGCTATCTATCTCATTGAGGCTGATCCCGAGGCTACGAACTCTCATGCGTCCAAATAAAGCGTCATGTCCTGCTGGCACTTCGAATAAATCGGCTTCCATTGAATTCCCTTTGTAGGCGACTGAGACGGTAACTTTACCTTTAGGCTTGATGAGGTGATCTGAGTAAGAGCGGAAAGAGACTGGAGTCGGTTGCAGTGGTACGTTGAGTTCAAGTTTGTTTAAAGCAGTTTCTGAGAACAAGGAGAAACGTACGCCTGAATCCACTTGAAACGATTGCGGCTTGTTGTTGAGAGTGACTGTGACGATGTTTTTATCGGTGTCTGGTCCAACCTGACACAAAACCCTCGACGTTTTCAATGCGAACGATACCATATTCATTGTTGGGGTGATGTTCCTCTTCCTCTTGAGGGTATTTAGTTGAAAATTTGTTGGTCTTCGATTTACGGAGCAGGGTGGTGATACAGACTTTGGTGACATGACCGATTTTTCCACAAGAGTTGCACTTCATTGATTTACGCTCTTTTCTGCAATCATGCGATTTATGGTTTGAGCGACCACAGTTGAGGAAAAGACCATTGAGGCCTAATGATGGATAATCCACACGGCTTGTGGTTCTGTGGGACTGAGAACGATGATGCGGATGAGAGCCGGACTGACGACCATTGTCTTGAGACTTAGAACGGTGGCGGCTGCGGCGATCAATCTTGTTTGTGTCTGTAACTTGATCCGGTGGCTTTTCTGGTAGCTTACTCAGTTGACCCGACTCAAATCGAGATGCTTCCAGTGCTGTGGCCTTCGTTAGAGATCCGTCCAAATCCTCTCGGGTTGTGTCTTGTAGGATCTGTTCGCGTATCCAACTGTCCTTCAGGCCTCTGATAAACTGAGCACGAAGGAATATTTCAGCTATTGAGAACCTTTTTTTACAGGTGGCACTGGGATAGGTTGAGTAAAAATCACAGTCCTATAACTTTCCCTTCAGGGATGCGACGAAATCCGAAATTGACTGATTTGGCTGCTGAGTAATGCTGAGGAAGTAGTGCTATGAGACGACGGTTGCGACTGATGGAGACAGCATTTTTACGAAATGACACTTCAAGGTTATATAGTCGATTTCCTTGATAGGATCATCTGGTCCCAGAAAAGCAGCTAGGTTGTTATAATGATATTTCTCAATCGATGAACGCAAAAGTTGAACCTTTTTTGTATAATCAGTGACGTTTTTGAGATCGCAATAGTTGTCAAAACGCTCCATGTACGACGAAAACGTTTCATTTTTGGCGCCATAGTTTTCAAAAGGTATTACTTGCAATACTGCTGTGGTTTTTTGACGTCCCAGAGCAGATGACAAAACTAACATAATTTTTTCAAACTGTTCTGGATTCATTGTGAGACTGTATTTCCTTGTTTAAATCAGGCATATAACGATTTGTAAATAAAATAAAATACCTTGGAGGCTCATCTGGTGTGAAAATTTCGATATCAAAAGTGACTGGTCACTGTTAGCGTCTCTCCATTTTCACAATGTTTTGCACTTCCATCCTCGTCAACAACTTGTTGTAAAGAGGGGCCGAATATTGAGACACACTTTTATAATTAACTGAATAACACAATATACTTTATTTACATAAGACACTTTAATATATAAGAGACAGAGACATAGGTATCGAATTGCGTACGCATACTACTCAACTGAAACCTTCCGAACACAAGAGAGGTGTGTCGGAATACACTGTTACTTATAACGGGTTCTTCACTATAGTTGCAATAACTAGTAAATTATAAAAGTAAAAGTAAATTATCACCCTGCAAATACACCAGGGAACGAGGCATATATATCATATATGTAAAGAAATAAAGAAAGAAAGAAAAGTCTCTGTTCAAATATTATTAATATGAATATTTGAATTTGCCGCGCTGCTTCTACCGGCCTCCATTAGATGGAGCTATCAGTAATATTCTAAAAAGTGAGATGATATAGTGAAGGTTATATTAAGTAACAAAAGTTGTAAATAGAGAAGTGATAGTTATAAACTGTAATTGTCGTTTGTTTACAGGTAAGACTGTGTAAATCAATATGAGTAATTGTTATAATATAATATTTATATAGTGAATAAAATTGCTAACTTTGTTTACAGAGAAACTAATTTTAGTTTATTCACCCTTTAATAATTGTCTTACAAAACGACAATAGGAGTTATAATGGCGAAAAGATTGCAATTCACCTTTCACCTTAAAACAGAGGAAAACGAAGAATATGTGTTGCCACAAGAGAAAAGCTTTATGAGTGAACATGAATAGTTGCCACAGAAAGTAATTTATAAAAGATTGAGAAACAGTATTACTCATAGAGGTAAATAGAAGAGCGTGTGGATTACATTAACTGAGAAAATGAAAATAATATATTTTTATGAAGAAGATAATGTAATGTTTGATGATTAATATTTAGAACAAGTAGTGATAAAAGATAGGATAGTTGAATCCACACAAAAGAAAGAGAATGAACTAAATTTAAAACATATAGCAGAGAAATTCATGGTTGAGAAGTTTACATGTAAACACTCAAATGCTAAACAGTGGAGATGTTTGAGAAAGAATGTAGAAGATGTGGAATCAGTGAACACAGTAATAAGATTGAGATATTAAGGTTGTTTATGGAAAAATCATGCATAGACTGGTACTCGGCAACCCTAACAATATTAACAATGGACTGTGTGGTCTGAATAGAAAGAGACATTGATATGACATCAGTATTAGAAGTAGATCTAAATACAGAACAAAAAAACGAATAATCACACCATTGTTTAAAGTAAAAATATTATTAGACGGGTAAACGGGAGATATGATTGAGGATCCCAAGTCTCTCTAATAAATTCAAAATTAATTATTATAAAGAAAAAAAACAGAAGACTTAAATAAGATATATTTCAAAACAGTCAATGGTGTGACAAAAAACAAAGCTTTAGTAACCATAAAAGTAAAAAATTTTGACATAGAAAATTATGTTGATGTGTTCATTGTAGAGAGAGGTGATTTTAAAGATTTTCTTATAGGATTAAATATTATAAAAAAAAATAGATTAATCCAAAATGAGAATCTACAAATATTACAGAAGAAAGAAGATGAAACAGTAAATACTGAGAAAAAGAAAGAAAAAAAATGAAGAAGTTTAAGTGAATTTTAATGAACATATCGAAGAAGACGGGTTCAAAATTAAATTAGATCACATAGGTGATATGAAAAATATTAAGATAGAAAGGCTGATAGAAAAGTACAGTACAGTATTTGCCAGGAACAAATATGATGTGGGCACGGTTAAGGATTACGAAGCTAGAATTGACTTACTGCTGGACAGATTCTCCAGTGAGAGGCTGTATAGATAAACAGAAAGATAATAAAAAAATAGAAGATCAGGTGGCAAAGATACCTCCACCTGCTTATCGATCACTTCACATGTTATAAATTTATTTTAACATCAAAAACTCAGAGCGCCACTGTCTTCGTCAAATTAGTAAATAATGTACCGGAAACCGACAAAATAGGAATAATACTTACAGATCAATACCCAGGAATCAACTAAAGAGAATTCAAAGAGTTCCTAAGGGAAAATGACGTTCGATTGATATTTACATCAGTTAATGCACCCTTTTCCAAGTGTTTAAATCAGAGACTAAATCAAACTCTAGTCAATAAAATCAGATGTAAAATGAACGAAAAAAGGGATGAAAAGAGCCTGGACATTAGTCGCTAAAGAATGTGTGGATAAATATAATGAAACAGAACATACAGTAACTGGTTTTCCACCCAAGTATTTATTAGATGGCACAGATACAAGCATTTTACCTGAAGAATTTAAAAAAGGAAACAATAAAGAAAACTGGATGAATGACAATATATTAGCCTTAGAAAGAACAAATAAATTTCCCATGAAGTAACAAGAAAATATTTGATAACACAATAAAACATTGGGAATTTAACACAGGAGATACAGTATATATAGAAAATTCCAACAAATTAAACAGGAAAAAACTAGATGAATTAAAAATTGGTCCCTTTGTAATAACAGAGAAGATATAAAATTCAATATATAAAATAAAAACCGGAAGAGGAAAGCAAGAAACTGGATTCTTTCACATAATAAAACTACTTCCGATATTAACAGACTGAAATTTTTCACCTTAGAGAGGGGAGATGTAAAGACAGTAGTCTCTCTTTAATTTGAATATTTGAATTTGCCGAGCTGCTTCTACTGTCCTCCGCCAGATGGAGCTATCAGCAAGATGCTAAAAAGCGTGATGGTATAGAGAAGGTTATATTAAGTAACAAAATATAAAAATAGAGTGTGAAAGAGAAGTGATAGTTATAAACTGTAATTGTCGTTTCTGTGTTTACAGGTAAGATTGTGTAAATCATATACATATTTATATATATTGTATGTGTTTATATATTCAAAATACGTATTGATTGATTCGCCGATCGCTTTTCTTTGACCATCATTCTTATCTGCCTTATTAATTTTAAGGTATGAAAGGCATCTGTTTAATGCCCACTGACAAATGATAAAGGTCCTCCTCAGTCACGTGGACACGTGACAATAGACCATGTAACGATTTTTTTCATGATGGTTTTTCTCCTTATATCCTTCCCAGAACACGTACGTATTATTCGTATTATCAAATACGAATATTTTGTAATGTGACAGATTCAGAAGATTCGTAGTTCGATTAAAATTAACACCTCTAACACAGATCAAAGATGATGTAACCAAAAACTAAATGTGACCAGGAGTATTTAAACAAATTTAAATAAGTTATTGCTTATTTTTAATCAAACTTGCCTTGAGTTTCTTCACTCTCTTTCGCTGAGACGATCTCTTGTAGTTTTGCTAACGTCATTCCTCGGATGTCTTGCGGTGACAAAAACACTTCAAATTCTCTCTCAAGTGTTTGTTTAATTTCCACTACCATCATAGAGTCCATTCCAAGTTCTGCCAGGTTAGAGCGAAAGCTGACTGTTTTTAAGTCTTTGATTCCTAATTAGAAAAATTATTGTGTTAAACAGGATATCGTTTGTATTAAAAAAAACATTAAGAATAACAATAATAATAATAATAAAGTGATAAAAATGTGTTAATTAAAACACTTTTCTGCTTTGAAATATTCGGATTTATCGACGCTATTGGTGGATTTTGGTTGTTTTTTTACGATAATTCACTAGGAGCTAGTAAATTGAAGGTGTTTTCACGTAGTGCCTTTGTCAATATATTGACTGATATTTCTGAGGATTGTAAGTTCATATTGTAGCTTAATAATTAAACTATATAATTACAAAATATTAATAACGAGTAATTATGTATTATCTTAACTTGAATGTACGAAGTACGGATAATTAGTTTGTGTTGTTGAGTATGTTAGGTGGAGTTGTATTCACCCTCATTTTTAGTTGTCTTCTTCACATGTTTGTAGAGACAAAAGTGGTTTGGGACAAACGTGGTCTAAAGCCCCACACCTATTGCCAGTAAAGTTTCATCGTACGGCTTCGGCAAAACTTATGGCCATGGAATATTGATCCATTTTACTGTAGACCTTAATTCGGAAATAATCTTGATTCCTCTCTTGACCTTCACACCCAACTCAAAACTAAGAACGACATCTGTGTTCATAGATCAACCAACCAGATGCTCCCATTGAAACAAAAGCCTTGCAGCCTCATATCCAACAGCTACTGATAAATAAAAGAAGAGCGTGAAAGTATTGGCACCTTTCTTACCAATCATCTAACAAAAACTACTAAACCAGCTTACAAGAAAACTCCAGGAAGTTGGAAGTGCAATAACACCTTTAAAGCTCCTTCACAGAATTCAGTAACCAACTGAATCCTACTGACCAGTTGCTATGGCAAGCTACTAAAAGACTTTTAGCTGTGCTCAAACACTCTGTGTACCCTATAACATGACAATGGGGTCTCCAAACTCCAGGGGTAAGACTAATGAACTTCTGCCATGAACCAATAGTTTCTGCCTCTTCTCTTGATCTGTCAAATGTGTTTCATCCACACGAAACCATCCTAGACCCTCAACACAGTTCCTTGCAGTTAATCAACTGGAGTCAGCACTACCTCTCTCTCCTCCAACCCCTTTCCATCCCAAAGAAGTATCCTCGGTAATTCACAAACTTACATCCCAAAAAGCTCCTGGTTTTGATCGTATCACTTCAATTATCCTTAAACATTTTTCAAAGAAGTCTACTTTATTCCAGACCTTCATCTACAACTCGGTCCTCAGAATCACAGTTTTTCCTCTCCTCTGGAAATTCCTCTTATCAAAATGATCTATAAAAAGCAAAAACCTCTCCACTCTCCTGCGCCGTACAGACCCATTTTCTATCATGGGGAAAATCCTTGACAAACTTCTGCTCAAACGAGTAACCGCTTTCTTTGACCCTCTTATACACCCCCCCCCCATCAGTTTAGATTTCGCTCCACACACTCTACTATCTACCAATGCCATTGCATAATCGGCTCCATTTTCTCCTCATTTAATAAGAAAAAGTAGAGCTCTGGTGTATTTCTTAACGTCTCTCAGCCCTTAGATCAAGTATGGCACCAGGACTTGCTCTGTAAAGACACAAGACAATCTTCCTTTCACCTAATCATCTTGTCATACATAACCGAAATATATTTTAACTTCCTACGCCTCATCTACATCTTTGAAACTTGCCCAGTGGAACTATAGGGACGGTGGGTGTTTACACTAGGGCTCTTAAAGTTAAGAAGTCCCCAAACGCCAGAAAATTACGCTGGTTACGTCGTGAGAAGCTGTTTGTTCAATTTTGTTGGCTAGCTCACAAACTTGCCAGCAGTAAGGCATATGCAATAAACAAAGTCAAAAATATTAAAGAAATATCAATTCATTTTATGAAAAAGCAAAAAAAAAAAAATTAAAATTACTGATCAGCAACTTAACCAGGCCTGAATATAAGTATAACTAGTATAAATAATTGTTAGTATAATTAACGTATACAAATTACGATAACAATTATAGTCACGATACGCTGGAATAGTCAACCGCTGGGCGGTGATGTTCGGATGACCAGCCACAGGGCGGTGATGTTCGGATAGTCAACCGTCCCATCCTGTTCTTTTTGTGTTCGCTTGATACGTCTACTCACCCTTCAATTTCCGTTTATTAATTTGCTGTTAACACAGCCATCCTTTTTTCTAAACCTGACCTCATCCTCGCTTCCTAAGCTTTGCAGGAACACCAACCCCACCTAGAACCATGGCTCTCCAAATGGAGATTCAATGCTAACACCTGAATGCTGACACGTCCTCTCACGTCACTTTTTCACACTGAATGCTGCCCTGTCCTCCACTATTGTTCAACCAAACTATTCCTGCTAAATCCCAGACCACCAATCCAGGACTTATACTAGATAAGTGACTTAGGGGCCTCATATTACGTCCAAACGACAAGAATCAAACAGACGATACAAATTACTTCTCCGTTTAATGGACAACCATTCGAAAATAACAATAAAAAACAAGAGATTGATTTACACAACTATAGTCCAACCTACCTGTCAACAACCGTACCCTTCACGCTGATCTCAACATCCCGTTCCTCCAAGACCACACTTCTTAACAACAACCACCCGTTATCAGAATTTCCTATCCCTTCTCCCTGGCCTTTCTAATTCTAAAGCTCTTCTCTTCCATCCCATTCCCGGCAATCCAGAGTGACGCCAAAGGCGGAGGTGGCCTCGTGACCTCCAAACTAACTAGTATTTTGATCTTACGAGCTCTGCGTCAAGTGAAGTGGCTTTGGGTAAAGAATCAAATAACTAATAAACTAAACCTGTAAATACTATTAGTAATTTTAATAATAATGTGGAATTGAATGCTGAAAAACATTTTTTAAAAAATTTTAATAAAAGGTATTGCAAAATGTTCTAGAAACATTTTTACAGATATTACCAAGTATATTGACAATCGTATCTAAAATGTTGTCTGAAGAAGAACTTCTTGATTTCTTTTCTGCAACCACCATACTTGATACAACTCCTTTATCTCTCATCAGGAATTCATCTAAAACTGCCAAGCAGGAGACTATTCTTTGCAGTAAGGTGCCTCCTGGAAAATAGATATTTTAAGTTACAAATTGCTAATTATTTTTTTGATTATTATCTCGATGCATGAAATTTGTGAGCCAGCTTGATAAAAGCAACATAGAAGACCCTTAACTAACGGACTGGGCACATTAGCGATAATACATCTCTATAGAGGTGAAATGTTAAGGGCAGAAGGGACTGTTCACTGCTCACAATGAGTAGGATTTTGTCTCTTCATCTAAAGTATACCCCACACCTTAAACCCTGGTGAGTAACGGTACACAATGCACGTTAATATAATCTGGAATATAATATATAAGAGGTGTATAATACCTCTACACGAACACAAACGTTTACATCCTGACAAATCGTTGCCTGATGTGCCGTCGGGTTCTGACCCGTCTTCTGGGGGTCCCCAAGGTTTGGCTAAGCACCCATCCATTCGTTTGATTTACGTACACCAAGACCACATGGTGTTGATAAACACTTATTTTTAGATCTGTAAAAGACTACATCCATCCGTCCAATACACATTCCAGGGTGACATTCGGTAGGAGGCTCCCCTATTCCAGAGTGACCTACTCACTCTTTCTCATTTTGCAATATTTCAAAAACTTGTTATATACCCATGTGTCTGCTCGTCTCTACTCGTATTTGTGAATCTCCTTCTTAAGCTAGATACATGAACTTCTGCAAGGAGGTCCGATTTGAAATTAGGAAAAAAATACTTATAACTTAACTAGTGTTATTTTTAGAGACATGATAATTTGCAGGTCTATTCCATTTGATCTACAGATTATGCTTAAATTATATCAACTCCGTGAAAGGTTGTTAATAAACTAATTAAAAAATTGAAAATAGCATACTGAGTAAGGCTTTATATTAAAGATCTTGGCGTCCTGGTTTTTAATAAGTATCGTAGGCTGGTCTATTGCGTACATTAAAAGATTATATTTACAAAAATCAATTCTTTCCAGCCAAGTTTTAATTTTCGTTGAGGTCCAATATATTCTAAAACTAAAATCAACCCCGTAAAAAGTAATCAAGACACATTGATCAATTAATTATTTTTAATTAAGAAATACAAATTAAATTTAATAGTGTTAAATTTTAAGTTCTTTACTTCCTAATTATTAATATGTGTAGGGATTGATATGAAAATTATTTTCGGAGTTTAATTGGGAAGTGCATTGCACTTGATTTAAATTTAAAATAGTTATTCATCTTTTTAATTATAATTCATTAAATATTGTATACATTTATGTGTGTATTGATATTACATATCCTGATATGATAATATTATATTGACATAGAATACTAATGATACTATACCTATTACTACTTCAACGTTATGCTCATCCATCATTTCGGCTACTAGACCAACGTCACCAACTGCACCCCATTGAATGGCCAGAGCAGGCAACCCATCAGCTACCCTCTGTTCACAAATCCTTTCCATAATGGAGTTGGCCATGCCATAATTTGTCTGGCCTGCATTTCCCCTTCCACAGCTCACACTTGAAAAAATAACAAACACTTCCAACTCTGGACAAAGTAGTCTTGTTAACCGATCCAAGTGCCTTGTAGCCACCGCTTTTGGGCCCAGAGAAGTTTTGAAATCATTTTCTGTTTGATTTTCAAAAATAGCATCTTTAAGAATCTAAAAGGTATATATTATCTTAGCATCTTGAAGATCTAATATATTACTTCATTTAATAATTTTAAATGTGAAAAATGTAATTTCATGTTTTAATGAACATAAATATGTATACATACTACTGCCAAATTGAATATGCCAGCTACGGGTGCCATCTTAGATGCTGTATTAATAATAGATTTAACTCCTTCTTCAGTTGTGATGTCATCTGTTAATACCTGCACATCTACTCCATAAGATCTCCACAAATTGATTCTATACTCCTGATACCCATTGCTAATGCCTTTCCTCGATGTCAAAACTATTTTCTTTGCTTTCCTAAGAATCAACCAATCAACCAACTCCAAACCAAATCCACCAAGCCCTCCTAAACACAATGGAATTGAAAATATTTTTCTGAAATAAAAGTTAGTTGTAATTTCTTTCTATTTAATATATTTAATATTTTTATTACCAATGATTATGTAGGTTTTATCACATTTGCAGTAGAATCGAGGTGATGCTTCGATCATCACAGGTTGGTTCTTTGTCACCAAATCCTTTTGATCACTTCTCACATCGATTAATACTTTACCTATATGTTTACCAGTTGCCATATACCTGCATCGATAATAATATTTCTTCAGTTAAATAATTATTAATTATTTATGAAATTGGATTAGGAAATAATTGTTGTGATAAGACTAATGATCTCGTTTTTTAGGATTTCGCTGGCCTTTTGAAACCCATAAATCCTTGTTTTCCCCAGCGTGTATACCCTGTCCACTTTGGTATTTGCAAGTTCCCTATCAAAGTTAATGACATCAACTTTTGAAATCAGGAAGACATGATTAATAGAAATTCCCGTCACACATAATTAAGGATCACGAACTGATTAATTGCTTGGTATTTAAAAATAATACCTCTGAAGGTGGTAATTCATCCAAGTATTAACACGTGCTTCTTTTCTTAAGTGGCATATCTACAAGCACACCCCTTATAGCCCACCGGTGCGTCTCGTGCCCAATTGTTGGACTTAATGACTCAGATGTCAGCGCGTCAATTACTAAACCTTCTCTATTATACTAATATTGTTTTGTTTTTTTTTGTTGGTTTTTTTTTTTTGGTTGGTTTTTTTTAACTACTCTATACATTAAGTTATCACATAAATAGATAATTTAAAATTATAGAAACATAGATCTGCTGTTGTTTTACCTAAAAGCCGTTTCAATCTCAGGATGTTTAAACACAGTATATGGAATAGGTTTAACACTGCCATCCTCAATGTATTCATACATAATTTTATTAATAAGCAGTTTTTCCGGACAAGGGTGTGTCATGAACGCATCCAAAACGATTCCGTGGAAACTAGCCCCTTTAGAAAACAGTTCCATGCCTTAAAAAAGAAAACAAAGTTTGAAATTCTCAGAATACATGTATAGACTATTCATTAATGAAATGTTAACATAGAAACTTGGTAATGTACTTGTACCATATAACAGTGGCAAGGGATATTCAGAAATTCAGTAAAAACCACATTATGAGTTATATAAGTACATTTAGCTCATGAATAAAACAAAACGGACTTTATACTCATTGAATAAAAAATAATTAATAATATTTAATTCAATTAATTAACTAGCTGATTTTTTCTTTCTCAATGCACTATTTGGGTATAAAAATGGATAGGCATCTCCATTTCTTTACTCATTTTAGTAATAAAATAGAAAAAGTACGACAAAGGTCTTACCGGCTATCGCAACTTGCTAATTTCACCTAACCTGTTGCTTCGTCTCAAATTGATGATATATAAATGTGTCCTCCGGCCAGCTCTGCTGTACGGTGCCCCACTATTTACCCACTTGACTGACAATACAGCCAAATGTCTCCAACACTTCCAGAATGGGATCATGCGAAAAGTGGTCCGACATACCTCTTTCGAGAGATTGAAGAACGCTGACCTGCACCCGTTGCTTAGTGTACCGTCGGTGGGTGAGTTCATCCGCCGGAGACACATTAAGTTTTTTGACTCGTTGCAGCACCTGACAAACCCAGTGTTTAAAACTATGACCCCACCACCCCTCCCGCATCGATGGCAACAGACTGTCGGGGAAAAATTAGGTTAAGAATTAGTATGTAAGTTAGTTTTAAGGTTGATCAAAAAGGTGAGCCCCATCACCTTTATTAGTCAGTTTAGTCCAGTCACGTATAATGTATATCATTATACTTGTTTATTCATTATATGATTTCTATAAGGTAGCAGAACCTGTATATAATGTAGTGATGCCACAGGAAATACAAAATAATTTGTAAATAGATCTAATTAAGTAGGATCTATAGTTATATATGATTGTCTGTAAATTTGAAGGGGCTATGAAACAAAACTGATTTTTGATGATCACGGTAAGCCCCCACGCCAGGTAAGGGTATAACGATGGTACAGGACATATAAAATGTAGTATGTAAATAGATTCGCCTAAGAACCTATAGTCAATAAAAGTTTTTTTCTTTTTTAAGGGGATTGGAAAAAAAAACCTGATTATTTTCCTTGACAAATAGATTATTAGCTCGTACATTGATCGATTTCCTACAATTTTGACATCTTTCTGTTGTTGTAGATACAAGTGATTTATTTATAGACCAGCAGTATATACAAGTGTTTTTTTCAGAATCATTTTATTAATTGATATTATTAATATTTGAGATCGGATGGTTATCCGGTCAGGCTTTTGCTCAAACCCAACCACTTTCTGTGGTATTTAAATTGTTTACTAGTTTATGTTTACTCATATTAATATATACATTTAAAAAACATCATATATAATAAACATAAAAAAAATTACAAAAGAAAAGTTATTGGATTTGCAGGCAAGTACTTTTATCAAATTTTTACCTAGTGGGCTGTTGTTTGTTAAATCGTATTTTCCTATTTCCAAAAATCTGCCTCCCCTCGCTAGACATCTGACGGAGGCCAACAGCTTCTCCTCTGCCAATGAGTTGAGCACCAGGTCTACTCCCCGGCCGTTTGTTTCACGCATAACCAGCTGCTCAAAGGATGTGTCTCTTGAGTTCCCAATGTTTCTATCTGCTATCTGTATAATATCAAAATAATATAATAAACTAATAGATCATATGGATATGTTTAAATTTTAAATAACATTATAAAATAAATCTATGGCATCATGAAGAGTGTTGCCACCATAGTTGGTAGATTGGCGTTGGGCTTCTTACTGATCAATCTTTATTTTGGTTTCCAAAACTGGATTCACTATATCATTTCATTTCGCTAAAAGTAATTACTCATTTTCACACAGTCTCGCGAGAGTGTGCACCGACCATCGGCCTCATATACATCCTTTAGGGGGGAACTATTAAACAGAAATCTTTAGTTAGTAGACAGGAAATCCATCTACCAGACCATAGAGCTAACAAATTGCATCGTATAATGATTAATTGTTGCAGTTACTAACTTGATAATCCAATACTAATATATACATATATAAACTTCGTGATAAAGTTACAATCTGCCTTATTGGGCAATAAGTAATTGAGATAAATGTTCTCATTCTCGCCATAATTTAATACTAAACATGTTAGCTATTTTTTCTTGTGTATTTATTATTTTACCTCCGGAAACTGCTCTCTGATGAAATCACGCTTTTCCTGCGTGCCGACTGTTGTGAAAATCGTGCATCCTTTGGACAAGGCAATATTTATAGCAGCCTGGCCTACCCCTCCTGTCCCAGCATGGATCAAAATCGAATCTCCTTTTTTTATCCTTCCTCTTAATATTAGAGCATATATCACCTAGAATATATATATATAATATTAGAAAATTCTTCAACGGTCGGGAAAATGGCTCAAAAGTCTGAAACTGTTGAAGGTGTATTCTAAATTACCAAAAATGTGTTGACATTTTGTTTTTTAAATTAATGAAATAAAAAATTACTGATCTTTGGATCAACTAGTTATTATAGTTATGGTAGCAGGTGCTCCCTAGTTCAGTGGCAAGGATCTTTGAGTTTCTTTTGCAATATTTATACATATATTTATAATTAACTTCCATATTCCAAATTCCACGTAAAACTGTCATATAAAATGCATAATTGCCGAATCCAAAGGGAGATTATTTATTATTTAAGATATGGAGAAATTCATTTTCGTCGGTATGTTTGCTGTTGTCTGTACGTGAAAAATCGTACAGTCAACAAGAAATTTTATTCTGTGACTCCTTGATTTCATGAAAGTGGAATATACGTATCTGTCTTTTGCTAACTCCTGCCTCCTATGATAATCAATACCTCTGTTCTGCAATTACTCAACTTGGAATTGGTCCCAAGTTCTATATTCAGCATTCCTAATGGTGAAAGATAACTGGGATATGATCATGGAATCAAGCAGTTTCAGAATAAACTTTGTCAATGTTAATGTACTTAATATAATTTCATGATATTTTACTACGGGTAATATTCATTTTTTGAAAACAGGTAATGAATTCCTAGGTTACCTCCTAAGAGGGAGGCCACGTTCATGGTTTAGCTCTACTTGGTGATATGAATGAAATATAAATAAACTTCATTCTCGGACTAAGTCTGATGTACTTGGTAAAAATATAAATATTTTATCTACAAATGATAGATTGGTTTAAATGTGTTTGAAGCTCACAGTTGCATATACTGCAGGTACACTAGCTCCTTGTTCTAAACTCCATCCATCTGGAATCTTCCAAGAAAATAATGGATCTGGTTGGATAATAGTGGAGAGTCCACCATTAGGTAGCATTGCCATTACACGATTTCCATGAATGTCGAAACCGCTGCATTCCAAACCAATCACACAATCCTGGAAAAATAAAATAAGTATTTAGTTTATTGTTTAGCTGCAGTAAATTTAAAAGTGTTTAATGCTTTGCAGTTTTACGAAACAATTCCTTATTGAACTATTTCACATCAAACATGTTGTCAAATCTAAATTATAAATAGTAATTACTAGTTGTGGTCTGTGACCAAAGTGTGAGTATCAATAATTGTTAATGAACGAAAAAAAATCGTGACATGGCTTGGATTCAAACACGGGACCTGCTGGTTTTCTGTCAGGATCGCTGACAACTGTAATAGACATACAATCAAGATCTTATAAATCTTATGCAAACCTATCCGTTCATTAAAATACTACGGTTAACTCCTAATCTAGTAAGACTCATTCATGTCGTCTAAAGGGGTGGTGGGCTCACATTATATTGTAAATTGCTAAGTATGTCATAGGATCTGGGAAATGGCCATCTTTATCACTTATCTCCTGGGCATCTAAGGCTCTCTTCCGCTCCCTGGTCAGGAAAACACATAGTGAAACGATAGTTGTTGTAGTGACCGCTAACTACAGAAGATAAATCACTCTCTACTATATTGTATGTATTGTAAAGTAGTTATAATTTATTGTAAGCAAAAGTAAATGATATTACCAAATCACAAAGTCATATTATTAGGAATATGGTAAACAATAAATTACGTAGCTGCCGACGAGTTCAGAGGCAGCCAAGCTTTTCTAGTATCCAGCGCTATTCCTTCAGGGGCTGGGTCCTGTTCTTCAACCTTCGAGCCTTATCCAGGCCTGTGGTGCGATTGGCTGCTTTGGGGTATATATACATCCTAGTTTTAGCCGATAATTTAGATGCACGCAATGCAGTAAAAGGAGAAAGCCTCATTTGTATAATTGTAATCAATTAATTAATTAATTTACAAATAATTACCCAATTCAATTCATATACTCTTTATTGGGCTATAATTACAATCTGCCTTTTATAAGGCAATAAATAATTAAGATAAACGCTCTCATTCATACCACATTTACAATTCATCATTCACTCGCTCATTCATACAATATTTACAGACAGCTCAGAGACCTCCCAAATCCATATGCGAAGAGAAAGCGGAGTCTTAGGAAGTCCCACACGCTCCTCCGTCAGCCGCGTCACCGGATACTAGCCAGTGGAGGCTGACTAAGAGCGCGAGAGCCACAGACGCTCAGGACATAATTGGAGTAACTGGCCATTGTTAGGACCCCCCACTGTCACGCGTTTATAGCAGGTCACGAGGCCACTGCCGTTCCAGTCTCCGAGGAGGATTATAGGGATGAGTGGTGCAGTGCAATGACAGTGCTACAGGATAAGGGTGGTTGGAAAGGCTACTGTGGAATTTCCTAAACTTGGAAGGGATGAGTTCTAGAATGTAGGGTATATTAAGGTCGATATGAAGGGTTTTGTTGCTGACATAATAAGGGGCATTTACTATTGTTCTCAGGACTTTTGATTGAAAGGATTGAATACGCTTGATGTTCGACTTTTTTGCTGTCCCCCATAGCTCTATTCCGTATGTCCAGATTGGTTTAAGTATAACTTTGTAGACTAGTAGTTTATTTTCTATTGAGAAATGGGATGTCCTATGAAGTAGTCTGTACAGTTGTCCAAAGCGTCTGTTTAGTTCTTGTCTTTTCAGTCTCGTATGTGGGTTCCAGGTCAGTTGTTTGTCGAAATGGAAGCCTATGTACCGTTCTGTCTCGGATACAGGGAGAGGAATAGAATTAAAATAAACTAGTGGACAAGACTTGCGACAAAGGCTGAAGGTAATGTGGGAACATTTTGCTTCATTAACTTTGATCCGCCATTGGTTGCACCAATAATCGATCTCGTCAAGGTGTTTTTGAAGGTTATGGGATGCTATGTCGGGGTCTGGGTTAGATGACAAGACTGCAGTGTCATCTGCAAATGTGGCCAATAAGGTATTGGGAGTAGAGGGGACATCAGCGGTGTATAGGTTGTAGAGGACGGGGCCCAGGACACTGCCCTGTGGAACTCCTGCATTTATAGGATAGTAGTTTGAATATTCTAAACCACAGCGGACTTGGAAGAAGCGGTTTGAAAGGTAGGACTGTAGGATTAGGAAAAGGGTCTGTGGTAAATATCTTTTGAGCTTGTAGAGTAAACCTGCGTGCCAAACCCTGTCAAAAGCTTGAGCTATATCAAGAAAGGCAGCAGTGCAATACTGTTTGGTTTCAAGGGCTGAGGAGATGTGATCAACAACGCGAAGGCCTTGTTGAGCAGTGGAATGCCGTTGGCGGAAACCAAATTGGTGTGTAGGAAAAAGGTTTTTGGATTCAATAATTGGAAGTAGACGTTTTAGTAGAAGTTTCTCAAATATTTTTGAGAGGATAGGGAGTAGGCTTATTGGACGGTAAGATGAGGCGTCATTGGGTGGTTTACCGGGTTTGGCGAATAGGACAATAATGGAATGTTTCCAGAGGAGTGGGAAGTGCGTAGTTCGGATAATGCAATTATATATATAGGTTAGGAAGATTATGGCTTTAGGAGGAAGTTGTTTGAGAATTTGAGGAGTAAGGAGATCATATCCAGGGGATTTTCGGTAAGGTAAGTTTTTCAAAAGGTATTTGACCTCAGAGGGATTAACGGCTTTTGGTGGAAGAGAGAGAGGAATAGGTGAAGTGAGGAAATCTTCCACAGTTGTGCTGTGAGTATGGCTTTGATGAGAAAGGTTAGGTGTGAAAGTATGGGTAAGATGCAGAGCAAATTCCTCCGACCTATCCCCATCCGAAGCCGCCCAGGACCCATCATCACGACGGAGCGGATGTGAAACAGGTTGTTACTTTAGGATTTTTTTGGTTACATTCCACAAGGAGTTATCCCTGGTAGACAGAGAGGAGAGGTAGGAATTGAAAGAATCGGAACGGAAGGATGCCAATCGCCGCTTTACCAATCGGCAGTACTGATTGTACGAGCGGCGATCGGCAGGATGCCGGGATCTTTGCCACACTGTTCTGGAGCGGCGTTTAGATAGGATTAGATCTTTGAGATGCTGAGGTAAACTATTATGATTATGAATTTTTGGGTGACGATGGGGTGACGATGCCTCCCAAGCCGACCTCTGGACCAGAGTAGTGAAAGAATGCACTGCATCGTCTAGGTCTTGGGATGTTTTCAGGGATAATTTGAGGTTTACGGACTCTGTAAGAAGCTGACGGAAGTGGTCCCAATCGACTGGGCCCCTAATAAATGAAGGAGGAGATAGTTTGTGAATTGGTTTTAGGGAAATGGTTAATAATAAAGGGCTATGATCGGAGGATAGGTCATCGAGGCGCTTGAGTGAATAGTTTAGTGTTCCTAAACTATTGTAGAAGAAGAAGTCTAGGAGATCTGGATTTCGGTTGGGATCTGATGGCCAATAGGTGGCTGTGTCAGGTGAGATCGTGGAGCAATGTTTCCGTGTGAGTGCAGACAGCAAAGCACGTCCGCGTGTATTCGTGGATCTTGACCCCCAGTGTTGGTGCTTTGCATTAAAATCCCCACCTACAAGGAAACAATGTCCTATGGAGTCTAGAAAGGAGATGAATTGGGAATCGGAAATGGATTTATTGGGAGGGCAGTACACTGATGCTAGAGTAAGGGGGAAAGGGAAGGTGCTGATTGACACTGCAGTGGGCTGAAGGAAATCATGTGCTACCAAAGGAACTATGTGATGAGAAATGGAATTATGAACAATGACAGCGGTACCTGCATGAGCTCTTCCATCTGGGTGATCAGTTCGGTAAGTATGGTACTATCGAATCGTAAATGATCGTTTGCTAGTAAGTCTTGTTTCAGTAATGAGAGCTACGTCGATGTTCTTGTCGTGGAGTAGTGCTGTCAGTTCGTTAGTGTGGGTGCGAACACCATTCGCATTCCAAAGGAGAATGGATAAGGAGTCGGAAGGATCCACTTATGGATTTTGTTTAACGGGGATAAGGTAGGAGACCAGATTTGTAAGTAGGGAAATGAGAGGAGTAATTAGGGTTCTGAACTCTGTAAGAAATGAGGTTAAAAGGCTAGTGAGATCTGTAGAACTTGAAGGTGGAGGAATGTACGAGATGTGTGGCTGAGGATGGGATAGAGTTTGTGGGTTGACGGGATGAACGGAATGCTGGGAAAGGTGATCTTGTGTACAGGGGGTGGGTGGTGCCTGTGACTGCTCTCTGTTGCGAACGGCATCGGCGAAAGAGACAGTAGGCCTCAAGTTTCTGGCTGGGCCGCTTCTTGCTGCAAGTTTTTTCACTTCTGGCTGACGGCGTTTTTCGGTCCTCGACTTCAGCGTTCTGTAAGCCTCGCAGCCCTTGTAGTTGGCCGGATGGCCTTGCTTGCAAAGTACGCATACCGCAGGAGATTGTAGGGGCTTTTTGCACAAATCGCTTCTGTGCTGCCCGCTACACTTTACACATCTGGGAGGGTGGTGGCAGTAAGATTTCGTGTGCCCATATGCCTGACAATTATGGCACTGGACGATGTCTCGTTTGGGGAACGGTTTTTCAACCTGTACCCTTGTATAGTACAGGTGTGTTAGTTCATAAATCTTCTCTACTCCAGGTGTTCGCTCGAGATCGACGAAGAACAGTGGTAACGCCGTTTTTATTGATCCCTCTTGTTGTTTATCCTCACGTAACACGTTAGTTATTTGACGAACATTGAATCCAAGAGCAAAGAGTTCATCTTCAATTTCGTCAGCTGGTGTGGTCGGGTGCAAGTTTCTAATTACTACTCGGAGCGAGCGTTCTTGTTTCAGCTGATAGGTGTGAAAGTCAGCATTGGTTTCGTCCAAATATTTGATAATTGCCCGATAAGTATCGGGAGTGTCCGGAGATATTTTCGTGTCCCGAGAGCGATTTAGGCACGTATATTTGCCGGTACCAACAATTTTGCTCATTTGTGAGCATAGTAATTTAAAGTTGCTAATATTGCGTACAAATATAGGAGGCGGCTGGGGCTGTGTTGGAGTTTTGTTGACTTCCATTTCTTCTGCTGGGATATTTTTCAACGCCTCAAAGGTGTTTGGCGTGAAGAAAGGTGACTCTATGACGGGATCATTATTGGATGTGCTGGCCTGTGGAGGTATCTCTTCCATGGAACTAGCCGCAGAAGAGGTTATTTGTACATTCCTGGTTGATCGTCTTGGTTTACGCTTTACAGGCGACGTTGTCGGGGTTGGACCTAGTGATCTCGATCTTTTTTTTTTATTTTGAGAGATCACTTGTTGATAAAATTTCATTTTATCATAACGGTTTTTAGTTTGTAAGAAAAAAAGTACGTAGCGCCGGTGGGAATCAAGCTCACAACCTCCAGTGGCGAGTCACGGGTCTTGGCTCTGAGCCACAAGACCGACCGGCTCAGAAACAATTGCACGACGTTAGTGAACGATCCGAATGGTGCTAATGTCTAATGGCAAAATGGCCGACCTCTCCTCTGATTTCACTTCACTTTTGTTCTGCACAAATGTAATAAGCTATTCACTTACGTGTTGAGGGCTTCCTCGTGACCAGCTCACGTAAGTTGCCTGGTAGAACAAAATTTTTTTGATGTACTGTGGCCTAAAAACGGTATAATAAAGTGTTTGAAGGACGAGCGAAGTTGAGAGGTGTTTCAGGATGTAGCGCATGCGCAAAAACTGCTTTTCTTTTATTGTAATTTTTCAGGTGACCATATCGGGTTTAATACACGCTATTTTCCCCAAACATTTGTGGGATAACTCATTTCACGAATTTGGCATTTTCCCTTACCATCCCCTACTCTGCTTGCTCGTTCGCAATTACTCACCTTTGGTGGGACCGGCATTCCTTAGGGGAAGAGATTTGCCTTTCAATCACGAAAAGCCCCTCCCCCCGAAACACAAACAATTAATTCTAACAGACCATATTGACGATAACACAACTGACCAATTAGTAAATCTAATAAGCAATTATGGAGAAATACTAAAAACAGACAACGAACAATTAAGAGCGACTAAATTACTAAAACATAAAATTGTGACAAAAAACGAGAATCCATGCTACACACGTAATTACCGATACCCTGTAGAATTTAAAGAACAAATAAATAACGAAGTGACAAACTTACTGAAAAACAATATAATACGTAAAAGTAACTCCCCCTACAATTCCCCAGTATGGATAGTCCCCAAGAAAATGGACGCATCCGAAAAAAGAAAGTCAGGATAGTGATAGACTATTAAAAACTTAACGACATGACAGTCAATGACAAATACCCACTACCCAACATTGAAGACTTACTAAACAAATTACAAAACGCGAAAATATTTTCGACAATCGATTTGGCATCCGGATTCCACCAAATTGAAATGGACTCTGATTCCATTGCCAAGACAGCATTTAGCACAGAAGACGGACATTACGAATACTTACGAATGCCCTACGGACTTCGCAACGCCCCACCGACATTCCAAAGAACTATGAACATGATGATAGCAAATATCCCTAACGCCATGATATACATTGACGACATAATCATATACTCTAACACAATACAGGAACATTTAGAACACCTTGAAAACATACTAAAAGAACAGGCACTTTCCATTCAACTAGACAAGACAGAATTCTTCAAAAATGAAATCCCCTTCTTAGGATACATAGTTACCCTCGACGGACTAAAAACTAACCCAAAAAAAGTAGAAGTAGTACCAGAATGATTGTTATAAAGAACTCCCCAAAATTTCAAGACATATAATAGACTCTACCATAGACAAATTGTATATAAATATAGATATAATCGCAAATATCAGCGAAATATAAAACTAAATATAACAGACATAGGTTTAGAACCACTTATATTTAATCAATCCAATACTTATTTTTATTTTTATTCAATTATAGGGGCCGCTATTATAATTCTAATCCTCTACTACCTTAAAAAATGTAAAACTACCTACTTCTTACAAAACCCTTCACCAACGTTAATATATCTGCCAGATCATCCCAACATATTAAGAATTCTCCAGCCAGACAACAGCCCTCATGCACCAGCAGCTATTAACCTCATTTCTTGGTATTCCTAGAGGACAAAGAATCTTAAACAACGGAGGAGATAGAGAGGCCACCTGCCAGCTTTAACCTTGCAAGATCAGCGCTTCGCCAGCAAACCTTATCAGTCTCAGAATCCTATATACCATTCCTCTTTTCCTCTCACGTCCACTTCCTTTCTGTACTGTTACTAGGCCCATTACTCTGACATTTGTTATCAGTTATAGTTTATGTTTGTGAAGTTTAAAATAAATCTTTTTAAAAACTCCCTCTGGTCTTATCAAGATTTAACTGTCGATGTTTTTGTCGTGGAGTAGTGCTGTCAGTTTGTTAGTGTGGGTGCGAACACCATTCGCATTCCAAAGGAGAATGGATAAGGATTCAGAAGGATCCACTATTGTGGGTTTTGTTTAACGAGGATAAGGTAGGAGACAAGATTTGTAAGAAGGGAAATGAGAGGGGTAATTAGGGTTCTGAATTCTGTAAGGAATGATGTTAATATGCTAGTGAGATCTGAAGAGCTTGAGAGTGGAGGAATATGCGAGATGTGTGGTTGAGGATGGGATTGGTTTGCTGGTTGGCGGGATGACCGGAATGCTGGGGAAGAGATACTTGCCGACGAGTAGTGGGCAGTGCCTGTGACTGCTCTCTGTTCCGAACGGCATCAACAAAAAAGCCAGAAGGCCTCAAATTTCTGGCAGGGGCGCTTCTTGAGCTACCTGTCACTGGCTTCTCTTCTTCTGGCCGATGACGTTGCTCGCTCCTGGACTTGAAAATTCTATATGCCTCGCAGCCCTTGTAGTTGGTCGGATGGTCGAGTGGCAGAGCACGCATACAGCGGATTTTAGGGGCTTTTTGCACAATTCGCTTTTGTGCTGCCCACCGCACTTTACACACCTGGGAGGGTGGTGGCAGTACGATTTTGAGTGCCCATATTCCTGGCAATAATGGCATTGGACGATGTCTCTTTTGGGGTAAGGTTTTTCGACCTGTATTCTGGCGTAATACAGGTTTGTTAAGTCATAAATTTTCTCCACGCCAGATGTCCGGTCAAGATCTACAAAGAATAACGGTAACGCCGTTTTGATGGATTCGTCTTTTTGCCTGTCCTCATGTAAAACATTCGTTATTTGGCAAACTTTGAAACCGAGAGCTGAGAGTTCGTCTTCAATTTCATCAGCTGCTGTGGTCGGGTGCAGATTTCTTATCACTACTCGAAGCGATCGTTCTTGTTTCAACTGATATGTATGGAAGTCTGCATTGGTTTCATCCAAATATTTAACTATCGCTTGATATTTTCCGGTACCTACAATTTTGCTCATTTTTGAGCTTAATAGCTTAAAATTACTAATATTCCTTACGAATATAGCAGGCGGCTTGGGCTGTGTTGGTGTTTTAATACTTTCCATGTGGCCAGGTTGGCTATTTTTCAGTAGCTCGAAGCTATTCGGTGTGAAGAATGGAGATTCAGCTACAGTTTCTTCTTTTGAAGTGCTGGCAAGTGGTGCTAGGTCTTCTATAGAGCTGGCGGCAGATGAATTTGTAGGAATGTTCCTATTTGAGCGTCTAGGTTTTTGCTTTACAGGCGACGCTGTCGGAGTTGGACCTAAGGACCTAGATCTTTTTTTTTTAATTTTGGATATTATCTGTTGATAAAATCTCATTTTATCATAAGCGATTTTTGTTAGTTAAAAAATAAAAATAAAATACGTAGCGCCGGTGGGATTCCAGTGGCGAGTCACCGGTCTTGGCTCTGAGCCACAAGACCGTCTAGCGCAGAACGCCTATATATCGTGAACGACGGCTAATGCAAGGCGTCAAGATGGCCGACTACTCAGTCCGATTTCACTATTTACACTTCACACCAATGTAACTAGCGATCTACTCACTTATTGAGGGCTCCCTCGTGGCCAGCTCACTTAAGTTGTCTGTTGAAACAATTTTAAAGCTGAAAAAGGGTCTATAAACGGTAGTTATCGGTATTGATTTGGAGAGCGATAGTAGTACGTGGTTGTCTAATAATAGTGCATACGCAGAACTAATTACCCAAGGGGTTTAGAAAAAAAAAAAATAAAATAAACCAATAATTCATTAAAGCTACGGCTCGGCTCGCCTCTCGAATGGTACTTGCAGTTGCACTGATGTTTTATGATTTGGTCTTCTCATTTATGAAAACCTCTACACTTTTATCCTAGCCTTGCTATGTTTTAGCCCGGCCCCCACACCTTCCTAGTGGGATTCTCTGCCTTTGTCTCGCTAAAACTAGCACATCCTTGGAAGAGATCTCTTCCATGTGGACGACGCTCTCTGGGGCCTTACAAACTTTACCTAGTAGCTTCTCCCCCAGCGATCCAGTCTGCCTCTCTCTAGTTCACACTCAAGTACACACAAAGTACACTGTCGGGCCACATACCTATCAGATATGGAGTCAGATATCTCAGTAGTAAGACCCGTCATCAAGCAATCATCCAGGACAAGACTATTCAACTCTCACGCCATCGCCAGGGGTAGGGTAACTAGGCCACCCTCGTGACGACCCCGACAGTGGCAAAAAAAAATTTCTTCGACAAGCTCATTTTGGATTATTATTACTCTTCAACTTATAATACAAAAATTGTCTCATTTTTGGAGTTTGTTCCCCTGTCAAGTATTTGATTAAATTACCTGGTTTTTCCTCTCTTTTACGACTACTTCAGCAGCTAATTTTCCAGTTGCTAACATAATATCCCTGAAGTTTAGAGCAGCATAATGGACGAATATCAGACCTGGTGTTCTAGAAATGGTAATGTTTTTATAATAAAAATACATTTAAGTTAGCTACAAGCTATTTGTAAATAAAAGTAATTACTTAAGATCTGTAATATGTCCTTGGATCCAGGTCAAGCTTGAAAGATCTCCTCGAACAAGGACATTAGCATATGCATGACTGCAAAGATTCTTGGGCTTTTCGTCGACTTTTATATGTCTATAAGTACCCCATTGCCCGTTTTTATAGACGTTAACAGCTAAATCAAGATTAAGCTGTTCTTTATAAAAATTGTCTTCAAGCTCGAATTGAAGAGCCTTTCTGTCCATCAGCAACACACATCTGAAACATTAAATAAAACTGATTTCATTGTATTTATTTAAGTTTATTCAAGTCACTTCTTATCATTTGGGAGCATTATTAAAATTCGTCTAAAATGAAGATTAAATATAGAGCCAAAAACAGAAAATAATTTCTGAGTCCAAAAAGAAAGGTTCTCATTTCAATCGTTTATTGTCTGTTATTTATCTACCTATGTGAGTTCTAGGAAAGTGATTTAGAAAATGTTTCAATAGAAATTCAAAAGCTAAATTGAAACATGCTCATGGTTTGGTAGAAATAAAATGACCGGTACTTAGGTAAAAAGTAGTATGTTTTACAAGGCTATAAGATGCCTAGAGCTCAGATGGTACATTAGATTTAATGTTCTATTTATTCTCTTTTAGTTTAAGAAACATTAGAGACAGTAATACAAATTGAATTTTAGAAAAAGTTCAAATCACAAAGGTTTGAGAGCCCAACAACGAAATTAGTGTATTGATTATTGTTAGTAGTAATAATTTAAAATTTTCGTAGGAGTGAACCTACAAACATAAACGAAAAAGATAAAAGTTATTCTTGAAATAAACATTCAAAATAAAAGCCTGTATATAATTACTGTATAGTTTATTCAAGCAATAATATCCACGTAATTTTACTGTCATTATTTTAATTTTATTTATTAAATTAAATTTTTACTATCTAATAAATTTAATTTTTAAATATATATTTATAAACTAAAGAAAATAGGCATGAAATGGAGAAAGTATATCATGGAACGGGACTTAGTGTGAGTTTCTCAAACACGTAATAAATGATTGTGAAAAAGCAATCCAATAAGCTTAAAAAGCAATTTTGAACAAAATGCTTCATTTCATTTGTCAGTCAATGAAAATTTAGTTTAAAAAAAAAATAAACTTTCATCTAGAACACTATATAGAAAACGTTTTACTAAAACACTAATAAAAATCGAAGCGATGTTAAAAAGTGCCGATTATTAAAGGCCTTACGTTCCATGAAGAAAAACCAATCTGCTTAGAGGCACATGCACTCCCGAAGTGGCATAGAATCGATTGTGTGCTTAAGTTGTTCTTTTTATCAAGATTGTTTGTCATTTTTATTTAAAATCTATTCATTCTATTCATCAACGAGCTTTATTTTAATGGAAACAAAAGCAGTTTGTTTGATTTCAAAAGGAATAATTTGATTGAAGAACTGAAAACATTTTTTGTTCCTCGTTAATTATTGGAGGGGCATAGCCAATATTCCCCGATAACGTTAATTTGATGACAATATGTCAGTCATAATCTCTACACAATGGAGGTCAAAGAAAGTCAGTTGCTGTAGATGTGTGTATAGTCAAATATCTTGGAACAGTTTTGATTGTTCTGAGATATAGTTACAGTAGAAGAGGACATATATCCGTGGGAACCAACCTGGCTTTAGCTCCATCCCCTTCTCTCCTCAGGCAGTTAACGAACCCAAGAACTCCACTGTTTTCTCCATCCTGCGCGTAACAAATGACTCTTGAACACTCTTTGGTTTTGATCGCATTTTGAGCTGGAGTCATCCAGCTGTACTCAGTATCAGAAATATGAAATACTTGGGTCATACCATTTTCAGCTTTGTTTGTCTGTAAGAACGCAAATGATGATATACATTATATATACCACAATGACTATGTTTTCGATTGAGGACTATGCTTGATATTAATACAAATTAATAATCTATTGTAACAAAAGGAAAATATTTTTCTCAGGCTAGAGTAAGCTTGTATTCTCAAATGGTATCTATCAGTTGTACTGGTTACCTTTCTCAACAGCATCAACCTGCCAGATTCGAGAGCATGCGATGACAAAACAGTTACTTTATCGCTTTCCACTTTGGCGTGTCCTTCCTCTCTTGCCATTATGTAGCCCTCGGGTTTAATGGCATTTAAGCAATCTTCTAAGGTCTGGAAAGAAGACAAACCACTATTTGTAGCAGCCATTTATCAATTGTCGATAACAAGTATTTTACATGTTGTAAATATTTATTATACATACTAAATCTTGTGAGCCTTCAAATAAATTATTCACAATTAAAATCAGGGCTGATTGGTCAGTGTTTAGTTTTTTATCTTCTATTGTCACTCCTGGAGGTAAAGCCTCTTCATAGACGTTAGGGTTTGCCAGCACTGTAATGTCAGTCTGCAAGAAGAATATTGTATTTTTACTAATAATAACTTAGCTACACTAAAAATATATAATTATTGTTCTTTTGAGCGGCACAGTACCTGTATTAGAGGTAGATGAGAAAGCACATCAGCCACAGTCGGTGCTAAGATTCCATTTTCCTTGGTTTTCCTTAATAGTTCTACGGCTTTTACATTAATAGTGTTTTGTTCGTTTTCTATGATTATTTGTAGAAACATTCTTATGATTTGGCTTAGATCATACACCTATAGGTAAAAGATATATTTTCAGTTACTTAAGCATTCCGATAATATAAATGCAGACGTCTATTGAGATTACTGATTAAATTTAGAATATTAATTGTTGCCAACATGGCGACGGTAGAGACAGATTATATTAAAAGCCTTGAAGATGATAATAGCCTAGAGGTGAAATAACTATCCTGAACAATAGACACATTGAAGCAGTTTAGAAGAAGGAAATGTAAAGCTAAAAAAACAAACAAACGGGAAACTAACCTAAAAAACAAACGTAGCTGTGTTCAGGTGTCACAAAATCAACGAGTATTCCGTGTTCCAATACTTATAAGTTGTCAGCTATTTTTAATAATGACACCCAATCATAAAAGGATGAAAAAGATACTTTAAAATATACGCATTTATCATGAGCCACTGCGGCTCTCGCGCTCTCACTCAGGTTATACTGCTGCTACCTAGCAGTAATGTGGTGCAAGAGCAGTGTGCGTGATGATTGCTTCCATCTCATTTGCTCAGGAGGTCACAGGTGATTTGGGGGATTCCTTGGCTTTGTGAATAAGTCCATATTGTAAATACATTATGAATGATAGGGTGAACGCAATATTGTACACATAATATAGACGAGATCAGAGAGCGGGAGGGAACAGTTTAAAGGTTATTTCACAAACTAGTGATTTTAGAAAAAAGGGATCTATATACATAATTAAAGCACACAAAATTAAAAACTATGAAATGTATATATTTATTTTTTCCTTTGACTCAATGATTGTGATATTAGATAGAGTGAAGGTTCAATATTCAATTTTTGTATTATAATTTTTCAACTATAAAATGTTTATTCTGAAATAATTATTATGGCGATATAACGATTACCTAGAATACGTGAGTGGTGTGACATAAGAATATTTTAGTGTGGCATAGTACAAGAGCGGTGTAAGCGTAATAGATGAAGAAAGGTGGTACATAGCTTAGGGGGCCCAACTACATTTTTTCTTCTATTTCTCACCAATACATTAAATACCAAGTCAAACATTTTGGTCAGAGGTTTTTGATAGGTTTGGTCTAACTAGACAGTACTGAGGGTGCATAACAGAAACGAACAGGTGCATAACAAAAACATTTGTTGATATCAGTTTGGACAGTTTGGATAAAATATGAAAGTAACTTTTAAACTGGAAAACTTTCTTCCAAACGAGAATATTAGAATGATGCTTGTATATTTTATCGATTCCCCCACAAAGTTTCTCAATCTGATGAAAATATTACAACCTATAGAGCCCTTGCTAATAAACATGATCTACACAACCACCGGTATTTTTCATTGATACAGTCATCGACCAAACTGAAGAACGATCTTGCATCAATACTGCCAACAAAAGGCTCGGCAGAGCAACACTAGTCCAGAGAGTAATTACAAGTCCAAGAGTGGCTTAATAACCACTTGTCACTGGAGCAGTGTGGGTGGGCCCGAGAAGAGGATAGATCATTGTATCCACTTACAATTAAGGACCCACTTCCTCCTGACCCAATCAAAAAATCTGTTTTTTGTCGCTGTTCTACTGGGTGCTGTGGAAGGTGTGTGGATAGCGGAAAGGTCGGATTCCGTGCTCACTGGTTTGTGACACCTGTCATGGAAAATGTACCAACGGTCCACCTCTCGAAAATGAATAACTGGACATTGATTTTGGGGAAGGAAGACTAAGAAGATTTGATGATGATCGGATATACGAGTTTGAATAAAATACTTAATTCATGCTCATGTGAATATGGAAGTTACTGATATGTTTCTATGTTATATCTATACAATTGTTTTCTCTTTCTAGTAATAGAGTATTTATTAAAAACCAAAAGATTGGCTTTGTTGAATATTAAGTTTTTCCTTTCATTGTTTTAAGAAAACAAGGGGCTTCCTCTTTCGCATGCGACGGAGGTGACAGCCATGTGGATTCTGCAGGTCTCTGGGCTTTTGTAAATACGGTATGAATAAACGAGTTAATGAAAATTGTAAATATGGTATGAATGAGAACATTTATCACAATTACTTATTGCCCAATAACGCAGATTGTAATTTTATCACAATAAAGAATTTTCTTTCTTAATTGTATTCTATGTTGTCTGGGTTATTAATGCAGAAAAGGCGGCAGTGCATTCCTAACCATACATGGGTGTTGACATATTTAATTTTATGCCGTACTTACCATAAAAGAAAATAATTATATTTGTAGTACTTCATTATAAGTTATTAATGATTGTCATTTGATAATGGTTTATGAGGTTAGCAGTATTTTCCCATTGTTGTTAGAAATCAAGAAGAACATTAAGATAAAATGTCATATCTCTAGGTCAATGAGGGGACTTTCTCCTCACCAAATTACACTTGTACAGGGGTTCCGATCATCTGATCAAAGCATTGAGATTTCTGGTCAGTTTGGGAAGAAAAAAGAAACGAAGTTTTTTATCACCTGAGTTAGCGTTTTATTTGGCACAAACTGATATTTTTCCAAAACAGCTTCAGCTAAATTTTTTTTCCTTGCGATTGCATTTGATTTTAATCCCCTAATTTCTATTCCACCACATTTTAATAGATTTACTTCTTGGAAATAGTGAACAGCAACATCTAAATACAGAAAATGTACAATTGTACAAATTTGGTTAAATCAGATAGCAATAATTAGACTTAGCTAATACTATTTAGGTAAGGCTATACATTCTTAAGATAAGATCAAAGTTTATCAATCAAAAATGTTTAGTCAGAAGTCTTACCTTTCTCCTCACCAGAAATGGATGATATTGCTTGCAAATGTTTCTTTCCATCAATGATTACTTGATCAACGTATGTGGGCACAAAAAGACCACGTGTATCTTGGAAAGCAATAAGGATTTGGAGCATGTTATCCATAAAAGCAACCCAATTATTGTGCCACCTCACGGCAGCAACTTTGTCTGAAACAGTAGTTTTAGTTTATCATTCAGTGTAACTTATTCCCCATAAAGCAAAACTCAGTAATCTGTCCTGAAGGGAGTCCATTTCACAAAAAAATATTTATTTTGATAGGTAATGAATTTCTTACGAGCAATTGTAAATGTTGTTACGGAGATTTTTATTTTGAAATTCTACGGAGCAAAGTACTATCCTGGAAGCCTAGTGAAAAAGGGTCGGAGTCATAAACCGTTACAAAAAAAAAAAAAGATTAAGCAGAGTTTCTTATAGAGGCATGACATTTCGCTATAAAATTGTATTTGACACAGAGAGATACTAGAAATGAAAGCGATCGCATAAAAATTAAGCAAGGCCAATTATAAATCAATTACCTACAATTAAAAAATTATTAATTTTAATTTAATTTTAAATTCCTTTATTGCGCTATAGTTACAATCTGCCTTTTATAAGGCAATAAGTAAAAAAAAAAAAAAAATTTATGCGCTACCTCTTAGAACACCTCTCAACTTCGCTCGTCATTCAAATACTATATACTACCGTCTATAGGCGATTGTTCAGTTACAAATTGTTCCAGCAGGCAACTTGAGGGAGCTGGCCACGAGGGAGCCCTCAAGAGTGAGTAAATTTCTTATTATATTTAGAGTGAAGTGTAATAAGTGATATCGGACTGAGTAGTCAGCCATATTGGAACGCCTTGACGTTCACCGATCGTTCACTAACGATAGTTCTCTGAGCCATTCGGTCTGGTGGCTCAGAGCCAAGACCCGTGACTCGCCACTGGGAGCTGTGAGCTTGAATCCCACCGGCGCTACGTAATTCTTTTCTACTGATAAAAAAACCGTTGTTATGATAAAATGAGATTTTATCAACAACTAATGTCTCAAAATAAGAAAAAAGATCTAGGTCACTAGGTCTACCTCCAACACCGTCGCCTGTAAAGCGAAAACCAAGAACGTCAAATAGGAACGTACAAATGACCTCATCTGCAGCTAGTTCCATGGAGGAGATACCTCCACAGGCCAGCACATCCAAAAAAGAAACCGCCTTAGAATCGCCTTTTTTCACGCCAAACACCTTTGAGGCTTTGAAAAATATCCCAACAGAAGAAATGGAAGTCAACAAAACTCCAACACAGCCCAAGCCACCTGCTCTTTTTGTACACAACATTAGCAACTTCAAATTACTATGCTCACAAATGAGCACAAATATACGTGCCTCAATTGCTCTCGGGATACGAAGCAGGAACGATCACTCCGACTGGTGATCAGAAATTTGCACCCAACCACACCAGCTGACGAGATAGAAGAAGAACTCTCAGCTCTCGGGTACAAAGTTCGCCAAATAACAAACGTGTTGCGTGAGGATAGGCAACAGGATGAAACAATAAAAACTGCATTACCACTGTTCTTTGTTGATCTCGAGAGGACACCTGGAGTCGAGAAGATATACGACCTAAGAAACCTGTACTACACTAGGGTACAGGTTGAAAAACCATATCCCAATCGCGATATCGTCCAGTGCCATAACTGTCAGGCATATGGGCACACAAAATCTAACTGCCACCACCCTCCCAGGTGTGTAAAGTGCTGTGGGCAACACAAAAGTTAATTTTGCAAAAAGCCCCTTAAATCGCCTGCGGTATGCGTGCTTTGGCAGCAAGGACATCCGGCCAACTACAAGGGCTGCGAGGCCTACAGAACGCAGAAGTCCAAGACAGAACAACGTAATCAGCAAGAAGAGAACAAACTTGCAGCAAGAAGCGGCCCAGCCAGAAATTTGAGGCCTTTTGTCTCTTTCGCCGATGCCGTTCGCAACAGAGAGCAGTCACAGGCACCACCCACTCCCAGTCCGCAAGATCACCTTTCCCAGCATTCCATTCATCCCGTTAACCCTCAAGCTCAATCCCATCCTCAACCACACATCTCGCATATTCCTCCACCTTCAAGTTCTTCGGATCTCACTAGCCTATTAACCTTATTCCTTACAGAGTTCAGAACCCTAATTACCCCTCTCATTTCCCTTCATACAAATCTTGTCTCCTACCTTATCCCCGTTAAACAAAATCCATAAGTGGATCCTTCTGACTCCTTATCCATTCTCCTTTGGAATGCGAATGGTGTTCGCACCAGCACTAACGAACTGACAGCACTACTCCACGACAAGAACATCGACGTAGCTCTCATTACTGAAACAAGACTTACTAGTAAACGACCATTTACGGTTCGACAGTACCATACTTACCGAACTGATCACCCAGATGGAACAGCTCATGCAGGTACCGCTGTCATTGTCCATAACTCCATATCCCACCACATAGTTCCTTTAGTAGCACATGATTTCCTTCAGTCCACTGCAGTGTCAATCAGCACCTTCCCTTTCCCCCTTACTCTAGCATCAGTGTACTGCCCTCCCAATAAATCCATTTCCGATTCCCAATTCATCTCCTTTCTAGACTCCATAGGACATTGTTTCCTTGTGGGTGGGGACTTTAATGCGAAGCACCAACACTGGGGGTCAAGATCCACGAATACACGCGGACGTGCTTTGCTGTCTGCACTCACACGGAAACATTGCTCCACTATCACTCCTGACATAGCCACCTATTGGCCATCTGATCCCAACCAAAATCCTGATCTCCTTGACTTCTTTTTTTACAATAGTTTAGGAACACTTAACTATTCACTCACGCGCCTCGATGACCTCTTCTCTGATCATAGTCTTTTATTATTAACCATTTCCCTAAGACCAATTCACAAACTGCCTCCTCCTTCATTTATTGAGAGCCCAGTTGACTGGGACCACTTCCGCCAGCTTCTTACAGAGTCCGTAAACCTCAAATTGTCCCTGAAAACACCCCAAGACCTAGACGATGCAGTGCATTCTTTCACTACTCTGGTCCAGAGGTCGGCTTGGTAGGCATCGTCACCCAAAAATCCATAATCATAATCGTTTACCTCAGCATCTTAAAGACCTAATCCAATCCAAACGCCACTCCAGAACAGTGTGGCAAAGATCCCGGCATCCTGCTGATCGCCGCTCGTACAATCAGTACTGCCGATTGGTAAAGCGGCGATTTTTGTCCACTGGCATCCTTCCGTTCCGATTCTTTCAATTCCTACCTCTCCTCTCTGTCTACCAGGGATAACTCCTTGTGGAATGTAACCAAAAAAGTCCTAAAGTTTCAACCTGTTTCACATCCACTCCGTCGTGATGATGGGTCCTGGGTGGCTTTCGATGGGGATAGGTCGGAGGAATTTGCTCTGCATCTTACCCATACTTTCACACCTCACCTTTCTCATCAAAGCCATACTCACAGCACAACTGTGGAAGATTTCCTCACTTCACCTATTTCTCTCTCTCTTCCACCAAAAGCCGTTGATTCCTCTGAGGTCAAATATCTTCTGAAAAACTTACCTTACCAAAAATCCCCTGGATATGATCTCCTTACTCCTCAAATTCTCAAACAACTTCCTCCTAAAGCCATAATCTTTTTAACCTACATATATATTTGCATTATCCGAACGACGCACTTTTCTCTTCTCTGGAAACATTCCATTATTGTCCTATTCGCCAAACCCGGTAAGCCACCCAATGACGCCTCATCTTACCGTCCAATTAGCCTACTCCCTATCCTCTCAAAAATATTTGAGAAACTCCTACTAAAACGTCTACTTCCAAATATTGAATCCAAAAACCTTTTTCCCACACACCAGTTTGGTTTCCGCCAACGACATTCCACTGCTCAACAAGGCCTTCGCGTTGTTGATCACATCTCCTCAACCCTTGAAACCAAACAGTATTGCACTGCTGCCTTTCTCGATATAGCTCAAGCTTTTGACAGGGTTTAGCACGCAGGTTAGCTCTACATGCTCAAAAGATATTTACAACAGACCCTTTTTCGAATCCTACAGTCCTACCTTTCAAACCGCTTCTTCCAAGTCTGCTTTAGTTTAGAATACTCTAACTAATATCCCATAAGTGCAGGAGTTCCACAGGGCAGTGTCCTGGGCCACATACTCTATAACCTATACACCACTGATGTTCCCTCTACTCCCAATACCTTCTTGGCCACATTTGCAGATGACACTGCAGTCTTGTCATCCCACCTAGACCCCGACATAGCATCCTATAACCTTCAAAACACCTTGACGAGATCGAGTATTGGTGCAATCAATGGCGGATCAAAGTTAATGAAGCAAAATGCTCCCACATTACCTTTACCCTTTGTCGCAAGTTTTGTCCACTAGTTTATTTTAATTCTAATCCTCTCCCTGTATCCGAGACAGTACGTTACTTAGGCTTCCATCTTGACAAACGACTGACCTGGAGCCCACATACGAGCCTAAAAAGACAAGAACTAAACAGACACTTTAGACAACTGTACAGACTACTTCAAAGGACATCCCATCTCTCAATAGAAAATAAACTACTAATCTACAAAGTTATACTTAAACCAATCTAGACATACGGAATAGAGCTATGGGGGACAGCAAAAAAGTCGACCATCAAGCGAATTCAGTCCTTCCAATAAAAAGTCCTGAGAACAATAGTAAATGCCCCTTATTATGTCAGCAATAAAAAAATTAAAAAAATATTTTCCAATTATTTAATGTATGTAATAATAAACAGTGATAAATACCTTGACATTATGTGTAATAATATGTATTATGTGTTGTGTGTGACTTTGGTGGGCTATAATCAGAAAACGGGACCAAGAGTGTTGATTAAATCATTTTCTCGACTAGTATCTGGTCAACTATGAAATCTTCATTGATTAGTCTGGCCCGTACGAGTAAGCTGCCACAATTCACAGCAATAAACAGATCATTTGAAGTATTTTTGGCCAACTATGCCAAGTATTTTTCTCTCAATCCTTCAATAAGTATTTAAAAAACTTGTGATGTTTTTCGTTGTTATTATACGTCCCTTAATTTTAATTATGTATGTTTCAAAATATTAAATTTATTTATTAATCGATTGACGTAACAAAATTTTAGTTTAAAAAAAAATTAAATCATGTATCAAGAAATCAATGATTAGCGGATTTATTTTTGTTTGCATGTTTCAGAAAGTGTGAACTCGTCAACTTAAGACTCAAGGCATAGTCCAGGCATCGAAGGCCAAAAATTTCTGATAAGAAAAAAGATTCATATAGTTCTGGATTTTGGTACAGTCGTTCATTGGAGTGTTCTGTATAACTAAAAGTCACCGCTGGTGGGAGGTGGTTGTGCAGTTTGAAGGTCCTTTTTTTGTTTTTCTCAAATATCTTGGGAGCCATCCACTTAAGCGAAAGGTCTTTAGTACACAATATTAAAGCACATAACATTTACTATAAGAAAGATTCTATTCAATTTTTCATAGAGAGGGAGACAGAGTGAATAAAACGTTAGTTTTTGTTAAAAATTGTAACAATTCATACAAAAAATTGTAAACAAATCACGTATTTACCTCTAAACCTTATAAATGTTATAAGTAAAATACTATAAAATTATATAAAATAATATAAAACTTATAAATATAAAATATTTAAAGTAAACTAAATAGTGAGTGACTTAAAAAGCTGGAAAGACCCGCCAAGAGGTTTTTTTGAAAGTCAGGTACCACCGCACTGTTGCTGACCATCTGTCCATTGTAGATTCCCCCTTTGAGGTAGGCATTATCCTTTCCTCTCAAATTTCCCAAACATATTTTTAGGACCTTTTCTTTAACATGGGTTATAAAAACTTCACAAACGTCAGTGGAAACGTTTTAGAGCCGATAAACATTGTATATTTTCTCTCAACGGAATATTGTTCAGTAATTTCGGCATGTTGCGTGTGATGATGAACTAGAGGATGATGGCTTTGGTGTCGGTGAAGAGGATTGTTGGTTTGATAAAGGTAAGTGTAACAAGAGGTGATGTCAAAGCTGAAACTCTTCAAGATAAGAATAAAGTGTTTGTTCAACAAATTCAATGCGCAATAGCAAAAACTAAATCACAACAACCTTCCACATTACATTCAATTTCTGTGTTCATCTCAAATGAGATTTGATTTCAAAAGTCAGTGCCTCTTTTGTTCTCAAACAGTGGATAAAGAGTTATACGTAAAAGAAAGAAAACCCGTTCTCTGGTTTATGCCGTCTGAAACTCTGCATTTGATGAACCTATTAATCCCGCGCCTTGATGACCTCTTCTCTGATCATAGACCTTTGATTCTATTTTCCTTAGACTAATTCACAAATTGCCTCTTCCTTCATTTAATAGGGACTCAGTATATTAGGACCACTTCCGCGAGCTTCCTATAGATTCCGTAGACCTCAAAGTGTCTCCGAAAACATCCCAAGACCTAGACGATGCAGTGCATTCTTTCACTACTCTGATCCTGAGATGGCCGGCTCAGGAGGCATTGTGAAACCGCAATCATTAACGAAAATCATTGACCTCAGCATGTCAAAAACGTAACCTCCCTAGGGGATAATTCACGGTGAAATGTAACTAAAAAGATCTTGAAATATAATCCTGTTTTCCACTCCTCCGTTATTATGGTGGGTCCTGGGCGGCTTCAGACGGGGAGTGGGTGGAAGAATTCGTTCTACATCTTTCCCGTACTTTCACACCTCACCTTTCTCATTAAAACCACACTCATGGCACAACTATTAAAGACTTCCTCACTTCACCTATTCTTCTCTTATTACATCCACCAAAGGTCCTTAACCCCTATGAGGTCAAATACCTTCTGAAAAACGTACCTTACCGAAAATCTTCCGGGTTTGATCTTCTCGCTCCTTAAATTCTCCAACAACATCCTCCTGAAACCATAACCTTCGTAACCTACGTTTATAATTAATTGCATTATCCGAACGACTCACCTTCTTCTCCTCTGCAATCATACTATTATTGTCCTATTCGCTGAACCCGGATTACCCAATAACACCTCATCTTACCCTCAAATCAGTAGTTGGTAGTATTCTCTCAAAAATCTTTGAAAAACTCCGGTTAAAACGTCTAATTCCAATTCATGAATCCAAAGACTTTCTTCCTACATGCCAGTTTGGTTTCCGCTGGCCTTCAAGCTTTTGACCGGGTTTGGCACGCAGGTTTGCTTTACAAGCTCAGAACATATTTACCACAGAGCCTTTTTCCTAATCCTACAGTCTCAACTTTCAAACGGTTTCTTCCATGTCCGCTGTGGTTTTGAATATTCCAATCATTAACCCATAAAAGCTGGAGTTCCTCAGGGTAGTGTCCTGGGTTCCATCCTCTGTGACGTACGAGTACACCTCAGATGTCCCCTCTACTCCCACTACCTTTTTTTTCCAAAATTTACTGATGACACTGCTGTCCTGTCACCCCCCCCCCTTAAAGCCCAATACAGCATCCCATAACATTCTAAATCTTCATTATGAGTTCGTGTATTGGTGCAACCAATGGCAGATCAATGTTAATAAAGCAAAATAACCTTTACCTTCTACCACAAGTACTGTTCATTAGGTATTTTTAATTCCATTTTTCTGTATCCGTACGTTGGACCCATAAACGAGGCCAACAAGACAAGAACAAATCAGGCACTTGTTACGTAAGAAATAAATCCCTTCATAACGATCTTAACATTCCCTACATTCTTGATTTTGTCCCTTCCAAGTTCACGAAATTTCTTCGAAACCTACCAGGCTAGAGTGGCTACCCTATACCCTAGCACAGTCATCACACTGCACGACACATCCTTATAATCAGCCTCAGAGGCTAAAACGCCAATGGCCTCGTTACCTGCTGTAAATACGTGACAGTGGAAGTCCTGTTAATGGCCAGTTTCTCCAATCATGTCCTGAACCCCTGTGGATCTTGCGCTCTTGGTCAGGCTTCACTTTCCTGTTTCAAGCTCCTTCCCACCCTTCACTCATCCCCTACTGGTATGGTCTTTTTGTATGTTTTTAGAACACTCCATTGAACAATTGCACCAAAATTCAGAACTATATGATTTATTTTATTATATTTTTATATTGTTCCTGGACTAGTAGTAGCTCGTTGGTTCTATTCTGTACTCGTTTATAACAACTGATAGAGTCGGGACCAGGATCATATCTAGAGGTATTCACTTTTAAAAACTACTATTTATTTTATAATTGTCTTAAAATAGTTTACTAAAAAATGTTAAATAAAACAAATGGGAAGGCTAATAATCGTTGGATCTGCTAAAATCCGGGTCAGCAATGAGAAGTTTTATTTTTCCAAATAAATACGTGGTAATCTGAATTTTCTGTATGTTTTATGACAACTGTCGTTAAATGATTCAATCCATCTTTGGAAAATGATCAAGCGCATTTCAAAGGTACATTCTGCGGTATCATAGTGTTTTACACTTTACACTACTTTATATGTATTTGATAGATACACTTCAGCTCTTAATTGGTAAAACAAAATTCAAGAAGCGAAAATAAATAAGTAAATTGTTTAACAAATAAAAACAGATTGTAGAGGCTACTGATGGTTACCTTCAACATTTAGCCCCATTACAGATCGGAACCAGCCTGAGTAGTTGTAGCCCCTGAGCCGGAGTTCCTTGTAGATATCTTTGGAAGAGAGGGTAAAGGGTTTGTCATAGTGTGCGGGGGCATGGAAGGGGGACATCTCGTAAGCAACGTCCTCCGGAACGTAAACCCTGCCAGAGACAATGGCAGCACCTCCTTCGACGATCTCGAAGTTGCCACTCACTCTTTGAATGATGACTGTGAAATCCACTTGACCTAAGAAATTTTAAATACACCCATTAGATCCTTTTCAATTAGCACTCAGTGGAATAAGTATAAGTATCTTACCGTCTTTTGTCATGTTGGTCGCTCTGAGGAAGCGGACGTTTTCAAAAACGACTGGTACTTCAATGTGATGGTCACCTTTCATCAGGGCTAGCGTCTCCCACACTAATGCCTGGCGATAAAAATAGTTGGTTACTGACTTTGTTCTTTGTACTTTGTATCGAATAGTCATTAAATTTGAAGTATTTTATTCTGACCAGATATCCTGTAGCTGGATATAAATTTCTGCCATCAATCATATGACCGGAAATATACGCCGATTCGTTTTCCGTTAGAGATACGGAGAATTCCATTTCTCCAGAGCCAATTTTCTTCTGCTTTTCGTATGATACTACATACCAGGTCTTATCGTGGTTCCAACGAACTAATGGAGCGATCATAGGTGTAGCTCGTGATACTGGGTAACTCACTTTAGGGTACAGTTTAGACAGGTCCGTATCCATCCCGGCTGTATACAACCTGCAAATAGTCATCTCTTATGCACATATTTTAATGTACAAAATGAACTTCATCGTGAAATGACAAAGCAATAGACGTGTCGTTTACTCTTTTCGAGATATGATATAAAATTACTAATGACTAAGGAAAACAACTACAAACACAACCATCAATAGCTTCAAACATGTTTCATAAGATTTTTTAAATTAAAAACTCACTAATATATTTAAAGAACTGCGATTGCTCAATTGATTTGTAAATACATTAAAGATTAATTTTCCTTATTTTGCTATTTTTTATCGATGTAAAGGTTGGTGAACAAACTGTTGGTATTGTTGGACACCCTGGCAATTACATGACCTGATATTAGGAAATCGGGTTGCACATGTGTTAAATTGTATTACTTTTCCTTTATATTAAGAATATTTTTACCTATCAAATCTTTTCCTTCCAAGGACAAATTTATTTATCTTTATTTTATATTATGATTATGTCTTAGTTTTAGTATTAGGTTGTATATTTACAGTCTAACGTATCTTTATGTATTTTCGTTTCTAATTGCTGTATGTGAATTGAACATATTTTCCTTTTGCTTGAAACCTTTATAGCTAAGGGATATGCTTTCATTTATTTATTTCACCATTATTATTCAAAATTAAGGCTAAATATAGAAAAATTTAAACGTGTCAATGAGCGTGCAACGTGAAGAAAAAGTAATAAGGGCTGTATTGAAGCAATAGACGCTTACACAGATTAAAATTGTGCACAGTTTCCTTAATATAGACGATAAACAATATTATTTATTAAACATTATTAATGTTTTAAGCACGTAAATTATTAAAAATATAATTTGCCTTCCTATAGTGACTAAGAAAGATGAACAGCTGTCACATCCACTCTTGTCCACTATTTCCATCATGGAGTAATCTAAATTGTCGTAAATTCCTTCTTGCCCCATATTCACAATGAGAACATCTTCAGCTAGAATATTTTCGTCAAAATCTATGTTAGCATTCGAGATCAATGTTTCATATATGTATGCAGCATTACATCGATCATTTTCAGCCGACGAGTTCAGCCACTTATGACTCCTACATTTCCCATGGGTGATTATCTGAAAATAAAAAAATAGTTACTACGATGAAAAAAAATTTGAATACAGATGACACGGGCTTTGAAACAATAATAGATGTAAAGGAGAATTTCCAATAAGTCTGTAGATGGCTCTCATGGTCCACTTGCACCAGGAACCTCCACCTCCTGCCAATTCCCACAAGTGCCAACCACCTAATTTGACCTTCTTCTAATTTTGCCTCACCTGAGATTATGCCAAGTTCGTCCCCAATCCTTTTAATCCACATGGAGTCTCCCCTTTCCTCAGATCATGAGAAAATCTTCACTGTAAAATTGACTGTAGAGAAATACTTCTCCATGGTTTTCTAGTGTTTCGTTCTAAGTAGCAGTCAATCAATAAGTCAACCAAGTCGGTACGATCAATTTCCTAAAGCAAGGTAGTTTCGTGTTCCTAAAGAAGCCCATTCTCGTTTGTAGACGACTCAAGTAGAAGTTTTCCCTCCTATATAAAGTATCACAGCAAATACGTCTGTCCCATTTGGACTCCTCAAAATCCATGGGTTCCTAAATATTAACAGGAATCGACGCATTATATCACTACCCTATTATAGGTAATGTCTTCTTGAAGATCCTATGTATGTCGGATTGTCATCAATAATAAAGCAGTCTTTTACTGGAGTCAGAGTGTGTCGGTAAATTTCCCTCTTTCCTTATTATTTTTTTGTCTATCTTAACCGCCGGAAATTACGGGAACCTCGTACGGCGGCGTAGGAAGTTATTGTTTTTTTTTCTCTTTCTCTCTAATTTTTTTTTCTTTATCGTCTCCTCTCTGTATACGTTTTTTTTATGATAACATGGCAGAGGGAGTGTTACGACCCGCGGTGTTAAGTGGAGCGGCAAATATACCACAGTTGCCTCAAACCTTGATGGCAGCGGCTCACGCGAATACATTGCCGTGGATGAAGATTCAGGCAATTACAGCTCAGGATATGAGGAAATCCATTTCAAATCTGGAGAGATTCGCACGTGAGACCGGGGAACTGAATCACTTCCTTAAGGGGGGTGGCCGGCTGATGATGCGGATAAAGGGAAAACGGACGGAGGACTTAATAACTGAAGGAGATGCCGATTCGCTAAGAATAGCTCTAGTGTGCAGAGCTAAGCGAAGTATCCTGGACATGATCCAGGCTGACGAGGAGACCTCTGGGGCCATAGTGAAGGAGTGGCTGAAGAAAGCATTTGGCGGGGAAAGGTTGACGCCAGAAGAGGATATTTTTAAAATGTTCCGGGAGACGAAGAGGCACCGACAAACAAACGGGCAGTACGCCGGTACACTGCTGGCTCAATATAATGGCATCACGGAAAAAATGTGGGAGACTGTGAGCGAGGCAGAAGTGGAAGGGAGGATGGAGTATTTATCAATAATATTTAAGGTGCAGCTAGCGAAGGAGACAGTAAGAAAGGAGGCGTTACCTAGAGAGTGCACGATTCTAGAATGCGCTCAAGGAATAGTGGACACCAGCACCAGAGAGAAGGAAATTACAGCTGGCGAGGAAAAAATGGGCTGGAGGAAAGTAGTATATAGAAGGCCCAAAATCGCACCGGACACATGGGAGAAGAAGGAGGCGGAGTACGGTGGGAGAGAGAGAGCAACAGTGGGAGAAAGGAGCCGAGGAAACGCGGGATGCCCCAGGAGGAGGGAAGAAAGGAAGTGTTATGAGTGTGGGAAGACAGGACACCTGGTAGCAAAGTGCCCACGCACTAGATGCTTCGAGTGTGGCACGGAGGGACCCGTAGCAAGACAGTGCCCATATATGAGCCAACGCAGATACGTGAACCACCCTGAACCAATGGGAATAAATGCTCAGAGAGTGTGGAGGAGGGAGAGACAGCAGTCGGAGGCTTCAGAGACTTCGGAAGCGGGCAACGAAATGGAAGAACCAGGAAGCGGAGTGGGCTGTGGAAGCGGCAGTGCCCGGAGACTACAGTGGGTTGGTAAACTGAAGGGATCGTCGGCGAGGGTCACTCGGTGGGAAGAGTTCTTCTGTCAATATAACTTGGAGGTAGTATATAAGCCCGGTAAAAAGAACATTGTGGTGGACTGGATGTCCTGGGCGATGACAGTCAACGCACTAGAAGAAGATCAGGGGGAATCATTCAGGAACGTACGGAGGCCAGAGAGGGAATGAGACCAACACGAGTTTGCTGAGGAGGGACGGTCGGCAGGAGGAGGGAACTCGATTGATGACAGGCCTGCGGACATGGAAGAGCGCGAAGAAATCATAAATGATAAGCGCCGCGAGATAGTCTGGATGACGAAGACCTCGGACCCCATGAAGATAACCTGCGGTAGCTATGGCAGATCCACCAAATGGTCGTCTCCAGAGGTCAACAAAGACCAAATTTGTCCTGCCCTCAAGGATGCTTCCAAACCAGGGAAGGCTCATTTGTACGTGGGAAACACGACCATTTGAGAAAAGATTAGGCCACTGTAGCGGGGAGAGGAGATCGGGGTGGAACGAATATTTGTGCGGTATACTATGATGGTAGAAACCATCACGGACGAGACAACTCAGAAGAAGATAACGCTGCCGTACCATCAAGGCAAAACGAATCACCGGGGGGACACGAGACTGCTCAGGCGTCGAAGCGCACGTATTTCTGGTGGGGGATGCGGAAGACGATTCAGGAGACGTTAGGGGCATGCGATGTCTGCCACCGTACGAAATATTATACGCACCCACCAATAGGGCTACTAGTTGAGACCCCTACGGCGCAAACATCGCTAACTGAACTTCAAGTGGACACCTTTACCTGGAAGAGACACAAGTGGGTCACGGTGGTTGGCCTATTCAGCAAAATGGCCATGGCGTACCCCGTCCGAAAAGTCTTCGGATGCAGTGTTAGGAGCACTGAGGAGGTGGTTCCTATTTTCTGGCATCCCCGATTGTATAGCGTCGGACGGCGGGAGGGAGTTAGATAACGCTGACGTGAGAGAGGAGATGAAAGCTCTGGACATAACATGGCATCTCAATACCCCAGGGCATCCAAAGAGCAGAGGGGGAATTGACAGTCTCCACAGCACCTTGGAAGATCATCTCCGTGTTTACCATCCCGACAAAGGGTTGTAGCCGGCAGAGGGAATGCTTAAGGTGGTGATAGCGTATAATCACTCCGTTCACACGACTAAAGGGTTCTCACCCTTTGAAATTGTTTTCGGTCTTCATGGTCGTTGCCGAGAGATGAGACATCAGCACAGCTCGGCAACAACCGCGGAGTTGGGAAAACTGTGGGGGAATGTCTACGTGAAAATTACAGCCGAAAAGACTAGAAGGGTTGTCAGGAAGAATGTGGGCGTCAAACCGATAGAAGGATGCACCACCGTGTATCAAAGGATCGGCTCCAATCGGATTAAAGAATTGTGCCGTTATAAAGGTCCCTTCAGGGTGATCGCGATTCGTGAACACAATTTAGTGACTATCCAAAGTGTCCGTGAATCCGGGAAGCGCAGGACTGTATATGAAGCGCAGTTAAAGCTTCCGGTTGGGAAGCCTTAAGTAGTTTGGCACTTGTATCCTCGCCCCTTCACACATCTCATCGGGGTCATAATTTTTTTTTTTTTTTTTGTATATAGTTTTACCGGGATATTTTTTTGTTATTCTTTGTATTATCATATTGTACTATCTTCAGTTTTGTACGAAATTCGATAAAGTTCCTGTTTTATTTCTTATGACTGTAAGACATTGTTCTGCTGTTCTGGGTGACCACGGAATTATTATTTTCCGACCTATAGGTAATTAGTATATGCTTTAAGCGTGTATAAGTGGTGAATTGGAGTTCCCGACGGATGGCCAGGAACTGGCAGGGGGGGGGGTTAAAGCCAGAAGCTTGACTATCTCGAATACTAATACGATCATGGAATGTAAACAACCCATGATCCTATGTATGTCGGATTGTCATCAATAATAAAACAGTCTTTTACTGGAGTCAGAGTGTGTCGGTGCATTTCCCTCTTTCCTTATTCCTTTTTTTATCTATCTTAACCGCCGGCGATTAACTTATATATATATGTAAGTTTGAACGTTACCGCCAAACTTCGGGACATATGTTAGATGTCCCTACAGAGCTCGCTAGTATCGCTCCAAGCTGTGTAACCTGCGATATAAGAGCTGTACAATGTTAAGACAATGATCAAGGCTTATTATCGGCAATTGTATTGATTCAGGTTAGTTTTAAGTTTTATTTGTTTATTGTAATATTTGTAGCGCGAGCTAATGTGTACATATGTTTAATATTACAGTTCTGCAAGTGTCCGATTTATAACCTGACAACCTCCACTTCCTTTAAGTTTCTGAATTCGAAACTTACATATATATAAAAAGTTGAACATTGGAAAGAAAAAAAAAATCTTTGGAGACACCTTACTAGTATGTTAAAAAATCCTGAAGGTTATCTGGCCGTCTTTTTATTCTATCGGATTTTCTGAGTTGTGTTTTATGGTCTGTTTCTGGTATTAAGACTGGAGTGGTTATAGATTCTGGTTCTGGTGTTGCTTTTGTTATAGATTTTGGTTCTGGTGTCGCTTCTGGTATGTATTCTGGTTCTGGTATAGATTGTGGTACTGTTATTGCTCTTGGCTGATGAGACTAATATTCGTGTCTCTGATATGATATTCTGGTAAGGGTTCTTTGAATGCGACCTTTTCAGCTCCCAATCTTTTATGTTGGGCAATGTGTCGTTTTATTTTTCTCTCTCTGTCAAGCTGTACCATGTGATGAAGGCCTCCCAGCTTTTCGGTGATTGTTCCTGGCCTCCCTTTCACCTTGTCGGTGATAAAAAATCTGGTATTCCCCTGAACCCTGACATGTAACCCTGATATGTAACCACTGATGTAACCTACTCCTGATGTATATATTGTAATCAAGGTTAATCAATGTTATGTTCAACAAAAGTGTACTCAGTAACTGTGTTAAGTATTTTATTGAAAACCCAACAATTGAATAAAGTGCTTCAGATCGAGGAAGGCAAAGTACACAATTTTCCTCCACTCAAGAATTCTGTTATAGCGTTTATAAACATATTTAAAACGAAATAATAATTTTTTGATTCATGATTAGTACCTTTGAGAATGTGAAAGTAAAACGAGCTATAAGTCACCCACAGTCAAAATTGGCAGTGTTGCATCGTCCACCATCGGAGGTTAGGAAAATTAGGAAATCCCTTTATGAACATTGTTATTTATTCATTTTTCATAGCTAATTTAAGGATACATTTGATCTGATTTTTTCAAAACGCCCCACAGTAGGCATCTTCTTTTCCAAACATCCTTTTATTAAAACAATTTCAAATTTTATTCATAACTTTAAACGACTCAATGAAAACTAACAATTTCTTCTGGGGTTATAGTTTTAAATTACAAACAACTGAAGTTATTGCTGACTGTTTAGCAGGGTTAATTAATCTCACCTTATTGAGGGAATCCATAATTTTCGATTTTGACGACAATAAAGATTTCGATAAAAGCAATAAATTTGATTTGATTGGATCATGGTGTCCTTTTCCTGAAGACTGGCCTGTAAAATATATTAAGCTATAATTAAAATTAGGATCATTGTAATATTTTTTATGGTTAAAATGTCACTTGTTTTTTGTGTAAATGTTCAGTTTAAGAGAAAAAGAAATAATAAATCTTCGAATAAAGTGTAACGCATTATTTTAAGTAATTATGGTTCACTGTAGTGCCGGCATGTATCCAAAAATGTATCCACTGTTTAAAAGTCCATAACTTGCAAACTAATTGACGGAGTTGTCTCATTTAGCTAGTGTAGTAGTTTGTAGTTCCGGCAATCACCAAACAAGCGTTGTATTGCGTTGTTACCAGATAGTTAGTGTTTTATTGTTAGTTGTACCTTGTTACTAGAGTAAACATGGCTGGCGTAAGGCTTACATTTGAAGAAAGGAAGTCTGTTTCAAAGTGGTATTTTAAGTACGAAAACATTAATGAGGTTCAACGGCAATGGCGAAATGTGTATCAAACAGAGCCACTGACACGTTTAACGATTCGTCGCATTCGAGACAAATTTGAAGCCGAAGGCTGTGTTAAAGATGTACACAAACAACGATCTGGACGACCTGTAACGGTAACAAATCCATTTAACTCCGATCTTGTGTTACAACAATTCACTCGCTCACCACAGAAGTCTGTGAGACAGTGTGCCCGTGGAACTGGAGTGAGTCGCTTGAATTTTGTTCGTTCGAAGTGTTCGGCGAATTTTGAAGACAGCAAAGTGGAAGTGCTACATCCCAAGATTGCTACACGCAATGAACGAGGACGACCCATATCGTAGAATGGAGTACAGCGAGTGGTTTAATAACATGGTGCGCAACGATGAAGAGTTTGCAGAGATGATTGTGTGGTCTGATGAGGCACAGTTCAAACCCAATGGTACAGTAAATCGCCACAATTGCATCTACTGGGCCGCCGAAAATCCAAACGTCCATGTAGACAAAACCGTGAATTTGTCAGGAGTAAATGTGTGGTGTGGGTTGTCTTACCGGGGCTTGATTGCGCCATTCTTCTTTGACCGGACAGTTACCGGTGAGGTGTACCTTCAGAAGCTTCAAACTTCCATTTTACCTGCCATCCAAGACTTGTATGGAGACGGAAGATTTTACTTTCAACAACATGGTGTACAAGATGGTGCCCCAGCCCACTACCACAATCGTGTTAGGGCTTCGACGAAAATCTACCAGGAAGATGGATAGGCCATAGAGGTGCTGTAGAGTATCCACCACGCTCCCCAGACTTAACTCCTCTGGACTTTTACCTGTGGGGAACACTAAAGGACGTCATTTATCAACAAAAGCCACGCCCCTTTTTTGGAATTTTTTGGACCCCTCTGTATATATACTGTAACGGACAGAAATCATCATATTAAGTAATGTATCCAATTGAAGATCACGACGCACTGATTAGTAATATGTGTTGGAACTTTAGTGTTCTATAGTTTTTATTACTATAATTAGGCCATAACATTTAGAAAAATAATATTTTTAAATAGGCTAATAGTCTGTCATTTAATATATTTCAGTCATATAATAAACTTTAGCAAGTCAAGGAGCAGGCTTTTTTTGAACAATTATTTAATAAATCGTAGAATATAAATATTTAAAAATGAGAATTCTTTACAATAAACTGATAATACAAACAGACTTGAACGAGATATTCATTGAATGAACTAAGTTGTTTATATCTAACGTATTTATCACTGCATTTGTAACTTCCTGCATTCATTACCAAAGTCAGTTGACAGAAAATTAAATTTTAAAACTGTAATTAATTAATATATAGTAATACCATAAACTACCCAGGAATTAAATAAACAATCAACAATCCATCTACCTGGAAAAGGCATATGTCCCTATTATTTTATTAAAAACGTCTTTCAACTTTTGGTAACTATAACAAAACGTGTACTCATAGAACGTGACTTTTTTTTTTATGTTTGCAATTGAAATATAAATCATACTTCCGCCAACGGCTTTTAAATTATTGCTTTTATTTAGACTAAGGCTTGGCAGAGTTCATCCTCTGTAAAATGTGCAATCATATAATATAATATGCAATTTATTCTTCACAATTATCTACCTGTCTAGTAAAATCTGAATGTACAGTTAACTTAAAGGAAAGCCACTTACCTAAACTGACAGCAATGTTGTAAGTTGCCAGAATCGCTTGCTCTGATGTCAAACAGCCATCAGCGTAGGCGCACGCCAAGATTCCTAACGACGTCCCGAAGTATCCGTCAACTTTCATACCGATTGAAGTCAAAAGATCATAAAAAGCAATCTAAAAATGTCATCGTTAAAGTTCGTTAATTTTTTTACATCCAAAATAATTGTAAATAGCTACAATATTTAAGGAAAACACAAACTAAACCCATTTCAAACGTATTAAATAAGTAGTTTTTTATTGTTTCCTCTCGGAACTATAATTTTGCAGAACATATTTGCAATTCTCATTATATATTCTATAATTAGGTTTACACATGAGTTGATTTTTAGCCGTGAGTATATGAATGAGCTGAAGCGGTTGTTGGGAGATAATCTCGGGTAGAGGAAAAAGTGAGCCTCTGGACCTGATGCAGACATACTTATTATGTGAAGACGTTGTTCACAAATAAACTGGATGAAAACAACATCTCTTTTTCATCAACCCTTGCCGATCTCCCAACAAACAATTGAACTTATATTATTATTTTAATTTGTTTACCGGAATTAGTTTTACGGTTTACACAGATTCGTAAGATTTTATTTAACGAATCATTGGATAATGATTCGACCATGAAATTTGATCCCATTTACAAGATGACCATCAAACCACTGAACCATCATATTGCAACCTCCCAAAAAGGGGAAAGGGGAATCACATAGCCATTGGGGATCAAAAGGACTTGACCAGTGAATCTGATCAGCTCCGCAGCCGACATCAGGACGTCATCAATGAATAAATCCAGATGAGGTTTTCGTCTCAATATTTGTATACAACCATTTAAAAATAGCTTAAACCAAGCATTAGTAACAATATAAAACTACTTGTTCTATGGAGCAGTACCCTCCACATTTCTTTTACATCTATGATGAAATGAATGTTATTTTTTTTAAATGTTTATAGCCACGTGGAGAGGCAGCTACATGATTTTATCAAAGTTTTGCAACTGTTCTTTAAAGGTTTTTGGATTCAACAATTGGAAATAGACGTTTTAGTAGGAGTTTCTCAAAAATTTTTGAGAGGATAGGGAGTAGGCTAATTGGACGGTAAGATGAGGCGTCATTGGGTGGTTTACCGGGTTTGGTGAATAGGACAATAATGGAATGTTTCCAGAGGAGTGGAAAGTGCGTCGTTCGGATAATGCAATTATATATATAGGTTAAAAAGATTATGGCTTTAGGAGGAAGTTGTTTGAGAATTTGAGGAGTAAGGAGATCATATCCAGGGGATTTTCGGTAAGGTAAGTGTTTCAGAAGATATTTGACCTCGGAGGGATTAACGGCTTTTGGTGGAAGAGAGAGAGGAATAGGTGAAGTGAGGAAATCTTCCACAGTTGTGCTGTGAGTATGGCTTTGTTGATGAGAAAGGTGAGGTGTGAAAGTATGGGTAAGATGCAGAGCAAATTCCTCCGACCTATCCCCATCCGAAGCCGCCCAGGACCGATCATCACGACGGAGTGGATGTGAAACAGGTTGATACTTTAGGATTTTGGTTACATTCCACAAGGAGTTATCCCTGGTAGACAGAGAGGAGAGGTAGGAATTGAAAGAATCGGAACGGAAGGATGCCAATCGTCGCTTTACCAATCGGCAGTACTGATTGTACGAGCGGCGATCAGCAGGATGCCGGGATCTTTGCCACACTGTTCTGAAGCGGCGTTTGGATTGGATTAGGTCTTTGAGGTGCTGAGGTAAACGATTATGATTATGGATTTTTGGGTGACGATGGGGTGACGATGCCTCCCAAGCCGACCTCTGGACCAGGGTAGTGAAAGAATGCACTGCATCGTCTAGGTCTTGGGATGTTTTCAGGGACACTTTGAGGTCAATGGAGCCTGTAAGAAGCTGGCGGAAGTGGTCCCAATCGACTGGGCCCCTAATAAATGAAGGAGGAGGTAGTTTGAGAATTGGTCTTAGGGAAATGGTTAATAATAAAGGGCTATGATCGGAGGAAAGGTCATCGAGGCGCTTGAGTGAATAGTTTAGTGTTCCTAAACTATTGTAGAAGAAGAAGTCTAGGAGATCTGGATTTTGGTTGGGATCTGATGGCCAGTAGGTGGCTGTGTCAGGAGAGATCGTGGAGCAATGTTTCCGTGTGAGTGCAGACAGCAAAGCACGTCCGCGTGTATTCGTGGATCTTGACCCCCAGTGTTGGTGCTTCGCATTAAAGTCCCCACCCACAAGGAAACAATGTCCTATGGAGTCTAGAAAGGAGATGAATTGGGAATCGGAAATGGATTTATTGGGAGGGCAGTACACTGATGCTAGAGTAAGGGGGAAAGGGAAGGTGCTGATTGACACTGCAGTGGACTGAAGGAAATCATGTGCTACTAAAGGAACTATGTGGTGGGATATGGAGTTATGGACAATGACAGCGGTACCTGCATGAGCTGTTCCATCTGGGTGATCAGTTCGGTAAGTATGGTACTGTCGAACTGTAAATGGTCGTTTACTAGTAAGTCTTGTTTCAGTAATGAGAGCTACGTCGATGTTCTTGTCGTGGAGTAGTGCTGTCAGTTCGTTAGTGCTGGTGCGAACACCATTCGCATTCCAAAGGAGAATGGATAAGGAGTCAGAAGGATCCACTTATGGATTTTGTTTAACGGGGATAAGGTAGGAGACAAGATTTGTAAGAAGGGAAATGAGAGGGGTAATTAGGGTTCTGAATTCTGTAAGGAATGATGTTAATAGGCTAGTGAGATCTGAAGAGCTTGGAGGTGAAGGAATATGCGAGATGTGTGGTTGGGGATGGGATTGGGTTTGCTGGTTGGCGGGATGAGCGGAATGCTGGGGAAGAGATACTTGCGGAGGAGAAGTTGGCAGTGCCTGTGACTGCTCTCTGTTCCGAACGGCATCAGCAAAAGAGACAGAAGGCCTCAAATTTCTGGTGGGGACGCTTCTTGAGCTACCTGTCACTGGCCTCTCTTCTTCTGGCCGACGACGTTGCTCGCTCCTGGACTTGAGGATTCTATAGGCCTCACAGCCCTTGTAGTTGGCCGGATGGTCTTGCTGGCAGAGCACGCATACAGCAGGCGATTTTAGGGGCTTTTTGCACAATTCGCTTTTGTGCTGCCCACTACATTTTACACACCTAGGAGGGTGGTGGCAGTACGATTTCGTGTGCCCATATGCCTGGCAATTATGGCATTGGACGATGTCTCTTTTGGGGTAAGGTTTTTCGACCTGTATTCTTGTGTAATATAGGGTTGTTAAGTCATAAGGTGTCCGCTCGAGATCTACAAAAAATAATGGTAATGCCGTTTTGGTGGATTCGTTTTGTTGTCTGTCCTCACGTAAAACGTTGGTTATTTGCCGAACTTTAAATCCCAGAGCTGATAGTTCGTCTTCAATTTCATCAGCTGGTGTGGTCGGGTGCAGATTTCTTATCACTACTCGAAGCGATCGTTCTTGTTTCAACTGATATGTATGGAAGTCTGCATTGGTTTCTCCCAAATACTTGATGATCGCTCGATAAGTATTGGGAGTGTCTGGGGAAATTTTTGTATCCCGAGAGCGATTGAGGCACGTATATTTTCCGGTACCTACTACTTTGCTCATTTGTGAGCAAAGTAATTTAAAGTTGATAATGTTGCGTACAAATATAGCAGGTGGGTTGGGCTGTGTTGGAGTTTTGTTGACTTCCATTTCTTCTGCTGGAATGTTTTTTAAAGCCTCAAAGGTGTTTGGCGTGAAGAAAGGTGACTCTATGGCGGTTTCTTTTTTGGATGTGCTGGCTTGTGGAGGTATCTCCTCCATGGAACTAGCTGCAGAGGAGGTCATTTGTACGTTCCTGGTTGAGCGTCTTGGTTTTCGCTTCACTGGCGATGATGTCGGGGTTGGACCTAATGACCTAGATCTTTTTTTTTTATTTTGAGAAATTACTTGTTGATAAAATCTCATTTTATCATAACAACGTTTTTTATTGTTAGTAAAGAAAAAAAGTACCACCGGTTGGATTCAAGCTCACAACCTCTATGGCGAGTCACGGGTCTTGGCTCTGAGCCACCAGAACGTAGCGGCTCAGAGATTATATTGAGTGACGTTACTGAACGATCTGAATGGCGCTGTGACAAATGCTTCTCAATATGGCGACTTCTCGTCCGATTTCACTTTTGTTCTACACAAATGTAGTAAGTGATTTACTTACGTGTTGAGGTATCCCTCGTGACCAGCTCACGTAAGTTGCCTGGCAGAACAATTTTTTTGATGTTCTGTGGCAGAAAAACGGTAGAATAATGTATTTCAAGGACGAGCGAAGTTGAGAGGTGTTTCACAATGTAGCGCATGCGCAAAAACTCATCTCAAGCAATAAAGTTACATTCGAGACTATTCAAGAGGAAACCAAGAAGGATCCGGAACTCAAGAAAATCATCGAGTCACTAAAAAACGACTCAGAATTTACACTGCATGAAGATGTCATCTTCCGCCAAGATCGTATTGTCATCCCTACATCCCTTCGAAGTCAAGTTATATCAGAACTTCATGAAACACATCTAGGGATCATGAAAATGAAACAATTAGCCCGAAAATATGTTTACTGGCCTGGAATTGACAGTCAGATTGAGCGACTTGTCATGAGTTGTGAGCAGTGCGCCCTTACAAGAATGGCTCCACCAGAAGTACCAGTTCACCCTTGGAATGAACCATCCGAGAATTGGGAACGAGTCCATATAGATTATGCTGGACCGTTCCAGGGCCATTATTTCCTTGTTTGCATAGATGCTAAGTCAAAATGGGCGGAAGTTGAACCTATCAAAGAAGCACCTACCACGTCCTCAACCATAAATCTTCTCAGAAAGATTTTTTCAACACATGGATTCCCAAATCAGCTTGTTTCAGATAACGCTAGCATTTTCCAGAGCGAAGAGTTTCATTTTTTTTGCCGCACAAACGCAATTTTTCAAAAATTTATAGCCCCTGGCCATCCAGCAACTAATGGCCTTGCTGAACGCAATGTGCGGACACTTAAGGATAAGTTTCGGGCCTTGTCAAATGACGATACCTTTATGCCAGAAAAAGTCACAAATATCCTATTTCATTACAGATCAACTCCCCTTGCTAATGGCTCCTCACCTGGTGAGTTCCGAATCCACCTGGATGCCTTGTGACCAACCAAACCTCACTCTTCTCAGTCAACGCGAGTTACCAGAAGATTTTTTCATGTGGGGGTCTCTCAGTCTTATGAAATTTCTCGAGCTCCGAGTCCACCTCAGGAACCTCACACTCAATTGGCACCTCATGATCTTCCAGATTCATCGTCAACCGAGCCTTTTCTTCAGTCTCCTCTATGTCCCATCAACAGACCTGTTCGTCAGAGAAGACTCCCAGAAAGGTTTCGAGATCCTAACATATCACTTCGGTTTTGATGTCCCCTCACAAGATACATACTTTCTGATTCATGGTACTATTTTAATGTTAATAATTCTTGAATAGTGGGAGAGACTGCTATGTATAATTAAAACTAATTGACTATTTAATATAATTGAAACCCTTATATCATGTAACCATTTTTGTAACCTTGTTGTAACGTTTTATATATATATATATATATATATATATATGTAATGAAAGTGATCTCTCTTTCATTTGAATTTGCCGTGCTGCTTCCACTGGCCCCCATCAGATGGAGCAGCAGTTATCAGATAGAGAAGGTTATGTGAGATAACAGAACATGTAAATAGTGTGTAAATAGAGAATTGATAGTTAGAAACTGTAATTGTCATTTTGTAAGACAATTATTGAAGGTGGGGTGAATAAACTGAAATCAGTTTCTCTGTAAACAAAGTTAGCAATTTTATTCACTATATATTATATTATAACAATTATTAATATTGATTTACACAATCTTACCTGTAAACAAAGAAACGACAATTACAGTTTCTAACTATCAATTCTCTATTTACACTATTTTATTTTACACACTATTTACATGTTCTGTTATCTCACATAACCTTCTCTATCTGATAACTGCTGCTCCATCTGGTGGGGGCCAGCGGAAGCAGCATGGCAAATTCAAATGAAAGAGAGATCACTTTCATTACATATATATATATACTTCGTGTTCTAGCTCCAAGCCATGTGTACGTTTTCAATTAGTTATTACCCGTTTTTTCCGCATGATTTATCTAAACTTATCAATTATGAAACAAACTGCGTACTTTCACTTATGATAGTAAATAATTCCTTTAACTTTACATTATTACTTATTGCCTTATAAAAGGCAGATTGTAATTATTGCACAATAAAGGAATTATACTACTGAAAAAAAACAACTTTACATTATAGTTAGGTAAGGAGAAATTCCGTGCCCATAGTCACCCAAAATGTGCTAGAAGTAGAAATTATTCTGGGAAGGAAAAAATTGTTCACATAAGTTTCATATTACGTTAACTAGGTTAACGTACGCTTCGCTCTTCAGTAAGTAAAATTAAACAATAAAAATGTTTTAAAAAATGAATATTTACCCTACTAATTATGCGATGACCTACACTTATGTGTAAAGATTGGGGGGGGGATCCTTACGCTCGTCACCAATACTTTCTAGGAACCCTCCTTTTCAGTACTATCATGACTAAACCCCTCCTTACTTTCACAACTTCCTCCAATTCAAATCAGCGATCAAATTTTGTAATACTAGATCCAACTCTTCCAACCTGATTTTTTCTTCTCACAAATCTCAAGTACTTCCTTTGACCGTTCTTTGCTTATCCGTTTAACAAACCTTTGTAACTCTATCCTCATCGATATTAGTTGTTCATCAACTCTCCCAATCTTTAAATGGAGACTTTACCAGTTTCTTACCTCCCTTCAATCTAACAATTTATAATTCATCATTATTATTCTGTTTATTTATTTTGTATTCATCCCAGCAACCTTACATACTATTCCCCCCGTTGAGATGATTTCTATGTTTTATGACTTTATTTTTTTCATCTATATTCATTTTTGTTCTGTTTCAATTCGTTCTTGGTAGTAATCTCATATGCACATAGATATAGCACATCGATAATACGTTTGTACCTGGTATTATTCATAACCTTATCACACCTGCTATGTATTTTTATCTTGTTATTGTCAGTTAGACATTCCTATAATGTCTTCTTAGGGGACAATGTCCCAGAATAAAGCGGTTTTTTTTCATTCATTTCATCACTCCCTTTTTAGATGTTAAACTATTCTCACTGCCGTTGCTTTAGTAGATTCCTAATCACACCTATAAATAAAATATTAAAAGTAGGTCAGTTTTATAATGTGATACATTACCTGCGTTGCAATGACCGCCACAAAGTAGTGGGCGGGATTTTTCATGGAATAACTGGAATCTGTTATCATGTGTGGTATATCAATGTTTACTGCCAGGCTCATTTTCAATAGTGATTGATGAAAAATGGGAAACTGCAAAATGCTTTTATCCAATGATGTCCAATTGGCAGAAAGGGCGGAAAAATTAATGTATATATTTTTTCTCAACCCAAAATACTGCAAAATGATCGAATATTATAAAAACACAATGTAAATAGTACATACACATCATAAAGTTTAAATCAGGTATGATAGTTAAATGAGAAGATTTTAAGAAACAATAGAACAGACCTCTATGTGCCGCTGCGATAAAGATTTATCCTTAGTTAATATTGTATAGCCCCTATGTAAGTGGCTGGGAATCTCGTCTTTGTGAATATCCTGCAATAACTTTATAAATTCTACATCCACACTATTTTCTTCTAGCTGAAAAACAATATAAATAAAAAACATATAAATATGCCATAGCTTATATTGTGGAAAGATATAGCTGATGCACTCAATTCTAAAATAACTGTTGCTGCATGCGTGCCACAGATTATATTATAAAAATATAAGGCAGATGCTCAGTCTTCCTCTCTGTCTACTAGGGATAACTCCCTGTGTAATCTAATTAATAAAATCCTAAAATAGCATCCTGTCTCAAACCCACTACGTCGTGATGGGTCCTAGGCGGCTTCGGATGAAGGGGAAAGGTCGGATGAATTCGCTCTGCCTCTTTCCCATACTTTCTCACATCTCACCTTTCTCATCAAAACCATACTCATGGCACAGCTGTTCAAGATTTCCTCACTTCACCTATCCCTCTCTCTCTTCCACCAAAATCCGGTAACCCCTCAGAGGTCAAATACTTTCTGAAAAACCCCTAGATATGATCTCTTTACTCCTCGAACTCTCCAACAACTTCCTCCTAAAGACATAATCTTCCTAGTCTACATTTATAATTGCATTATACAAACGACGCACTTTCCTCTCCTCTGGAAACATTCCATTATTGTCCTATTCAAAAAATCCGGTAAACCACCCAATGGCGCCTAATCAGTCTACTCCCTATCCTCTCAAAAATATTCTAAAAACTCCTTCTAAAATGTCTTCTTCCAATTGTTGAATCCAAAAACCTATTTCCTACACACCAGCTGGTTTCCGTCTACGACATTCCACTGCTCAACAAGGCCTTCGCGTTATTTATCACAATATCCTAAATTATCAGCCCGTGAAACCAAACAGTAATGCACTGGTGCCTTTTTGGATATAGTTCAAGTTTTTGACAGGGTTTGTCACGCAGGTTTGATTTATGAGCTTAAAACATATTAACTATAGATCCTTTTCCTAATCCTAAAGTCCTACCTTTCCAACCGCTATACGCTATACTATACGGAATAGAGCCCCAGGGAAACATCAAGCGCATCCAATCCTTTCAATTCAAAAGTCCTGAGAACAATAGTAAATGAATGCCCCTTATTACGCCAGAAACGATCATAATATAGCCTACATTCTTGCACTCTTCTTTTCCGAATTCCATAGTAACCTATCCAGGGTGGTATATATTATATTATATATATGGTATATGGTAATAGGGAGTATAATACTCTAGCGCAGTACACTGTATAATCATCATCGGAGACTAAAGTGACAGTGGCCTCGCGACCTGCTATGAATACATGACAGAGGGAGTCCTAGCAATGGCCAGTTTCTCCAGTCATATACTGAGCGTCTGTAGCTCTCGCGCTGTTATTTTGGCTCCACTGGCATGTATTCAGTGACGAGGCTGACGGAGGAGCTTGGATTTGGGAGGTCTCTGGGCTCTTTGTAAATTCTGAATAAGCGAGTGAATGAAAATTGTGAATATGATATGACTTAGAACTTTTATCACAATTACTAATTGAGTTTCTGCGCATGCTCTACTATTAACAACCACGTACAACTATCGCTCTCCAAATCAATACCGATAACTACCGTTTATAGACCCTTTTCGGCTTTGGGATTGTGTCAACTGGCAACTTAAGTGAGGTGGCCACGAGGGAGCCCTCAATAAGTGAGTAGATCGCTAGTACATTGGTGTGAAGTGTAAATAATAGTAACATCGGACTAGTAGTCGGCCATCTTGACTGAGGCATCAGCCGTCGTTCACGATACATAGCCGTTCTGAGCCAGACCTGATAGGTGGCTCAGAGCCAAGACCGGTGACCCGCCACTGGAATCCCACCGGCGCTACGTATTTTATTTTATTTATTTTTTTTTTTTTTAACTAACAAAACTCTTAGCTAATGACAAAATGAGATTTTATCAGCAGCTAATATTACAAAATAAAAAGAAAAGATCTAGGTCCTTAGGTCCAACTCCGCCAACGTCGCCAGTAAAGCAAAAACCCAGACGCTCAAATAGGAACATCCCTATAAACTCATCTGCTGCCAGCTCTATGGAAGATCTACCACCACTTGCCAGCACTTCAAAAGAAGAAACTGTAGCAGAATCTCCATTCTTCACACCGAATAGCTTCGAGGTACTGAGAAATAGCCAACCTGACGACATGGAAGTTATTCAAACACCAACACAGCCCAAGCCGCCTGCTATATTCATAAGGAATATTAGCAATTTCAAACTATTATGCTCACAAATGAGCAAAGTTGTAGGTACCGGAAAATATACGTGCCTCAATCGCTCTCGGGATACAAAAATTTCCCCAGACATTCCGGATATTTATCGAGCGATCATTTAGTATTTGCAAGAAACCAATGCAGACTTCCATACATATCAGTTGAAACAAGAACGATCGCTTCGAGTAGTGATAAGAAATCTGCACCCGACCACACCAGCTGATGAAATTGAAGACGAACTATCAGCTCTAGGATTCAAAGTTCGGCAAATAACCAACGTTTTACGTGAGGACAGACAACAAAACGAATCCACCAAAACGGCATTACCGTTATTTTTTGTAGATCTCGAGCAAACACCTGGCGTCGAGAAAATATATGACTTAACAACCCTGTATTACACAAGAATACAGGTCGAAAAACCTTACCCCAATAGAGACATCGTCCAATGCCATAATTGCCAGGCATATGGGCACATAAAATCGTATTGCCACCACCCTCCTAGGTGTGTAAAGTGTAGTGGGCAGCACAAAAGCGAATTGTGCAAAAAGTCCCTAAAATCGCCTGCTGTATGCGTGCTCTGCCAGCAAAACCATCCGGCCAACTACAAGGGCTGTGAGGCCTATAGAATCCTCAAGTCCAGGAGCAAGCAACGTCGCCGGCCAGAAGAAGAGAAGCCAGTAACAGGTAGCTCAAGAAGCGCCCCCACCAGAAATTTGAGGCCTTGAGTCTCTTTTGCTGATGCCGTTCGGAACAGAGAGCAGTCACAGGCACTGCCCACTTCTCATCCGCAAGTATCTCTTCCCCAGCATTCCGCTCATCCCGCCAACCAGCAAACCTAATCCCATCCTCAACCACACATCTCGCATATTCCTTCACCTCCAAGTTCTTCAGATCTCACTAGCCTATTAACATCATTCCTTACAGAATTCAGAACCCTAATTACCCCTCTCATTTCCCTTCTTACAAATCTGGTCTCCTACCTTATAACATCCATAAGTGGATCCTTCTGACTCCTTATCCATTCTCCTTTGGAATGAGAATGGTGTTCGCACCCACACTAACGAACTGACAGCACTACTCCATGACAAGAAGATCGACGTAGCTCTTATTACTGAAACAAGACTTACGAGCAAACGACCATTTACCGTTCGACAGTACCAGACTTATCGTACTGATCACCCAGATGGAACAGCTCATGCAGGTACCGCTGTCATTGTCCATAACTCCATATCCCACCACATAGATCCTCTAGTAGCACATGATTTCCTTTAATCCACTGCACTTTCAATCACCACCTTCACTTTTCCCCTTACACTAGCATCAACGTACTGCCCTCCCAATAAATCCATTTCCGACTCCCAATTCATCTCCTTTCTAGACTCCATCGGACATCGTTTCCTTGTGGGTGGGGACTTTAATGCGAAGCACCAACACTGGGGGTCAAGATCCACAAATACACGAGGACGCGCTTTGCTGTCTGCACTCACACGGAAACATTGCTCCACTATCACTCCTGACACAGCCACCTATTGGTTATCAGATCCCAACCGAAATCCTGATCTCCTTGACTTCTTTTTTTACAATAGTTTAGGAACACTAAACTATTCACTCAAGCGCCTCGATGACCTTTCCTCCGATCATAGCCCTTTATTATTAACCATTTCCCTAAGACCAATTCACAAACTGCCTCCTCCTTCATTTATTAGGGGCCCAGTTGACTGGGACCACTTCCGTCAGCTTCTTACAGAGTCCGTAAACCTCAAATTATCCCTGAAAACATCCCAAGACCTAGACGATTCAGTGCATTCTTTCACTACTCTGGTCCAGAGGTCGGCTTGGGAGGCATCATCACCCCATCGTCACACAAAAATCCACAATCATAATCGTTTACCTCAGCATCTCAAAGATCTAATCCAATCCAAACGCCGCTCCAGAACAGTGTGGCAAAGATCCCGGCATCCTATTGATCGTCGCACGTACAATCAGTACTGCCGATTGGTAAAGCGGCGATTGGAATCCTTCCGCTCCGATTCTTTCAATTCCTACCTCTCCTCTCTGTCCACCAGGGATAACTCCTTGTGGAACGTAACCAAAAAAATCCTAAAGTATCAACCTGTTTCACACCCACTCCGTCGTGATGATGGGTCCTGGGCGGCTTCGGATGGGGATAGGTCGGAGGAATTTGCTCTGCATCTTACCCATACTTTCACACCTCACCTTTCTCATCAAAGCCATACTCACAGCACAACTGTGGAAGATTTCCTCACTTCACCTATTCCTCTCTCTCTTCCAGCAAAAGCCGTTAACCCCTCTGAAGTTAAATACCTTCTGAAAAACTTACCTTACCAAAAATCCCCTGGATATGATCTCCTTACTCCTCAAATTCTCAAACAACTTCCTCCTAAAGCCATAATCTTCCTAACCTTCATATATAATTGCATAATTCGAACGACGCACTTTCCTCTCCTCTGGAAACATTCCATTATTGTCCTATTTGCCAAACCCGGTAAACCACCCAATGACGCCTCATCTTATCGTCCAATTAGCCTACTCCCTATCCTCTCAAAAATATTTGAGAAACTCCTACTAAAACGTCTACTTCCCATTGTTGAATCCAAAAACCTTTTTCCCACACACCAGTTTGGTTTCCGCCAACGACATTCCACTGCTCAACAAGGCCTTCGCGTTGTTGATCACATCTCCTCAGCCGTTGAAACCAAACAGTATTGCACTGCTACCTTTCTCGATATAGCTCAAGCTTTTGACAGGGTTTGGCACGCAGGTTTTCTCTACAAGCTCAAAAGATATTTACCACAGACCCTTTACCTAATCCTACAGTCCTACCTTTCAAACCGCTTCTTCCAAGTCCACTGTGGTTTAGAATACTCTAACTACTATCCCATAAGTGCAGGAGTTCCACAGGGCAGTGTCCTAGGCCCCATCCTCTATAACCTATACACCGCTGATGTCCCCTCTACTCCCAATACCTTCTTGGCCACATTTGCAGATGATACTGCAGTCTTGTCATCCCATCCAGACCCCGACATAGCATCCCATAACCTTCAAAAACACCTTGACGAGATCGAGTATTGGTGCAATCAATGGCGGATCAAAGTTAATGAAGCAAAATGCTCCCACATTACCTTCACCCTTTGTCGCAAGTCTGGTCCACTAGTTTATTTTAATTCTATTCCTCTCCCTGTATCTGAGACAGTACGGTACTTAGGCTTCCATCTTGACAAACGACTGACCTGGAACCCACATACGAGACTAAAAAGACAAGAACTAAACAGACGCTTTGGACAAATGTACGGACTACTTCAAAGGACATCCCATCTCTCAATAGAAAATAAACTACTAATCTACAAAGTTATACTTAAACCAATCTGGACATACGGAATAGAGCTATGGGGGACAGCAAAAAAGTCGAACATCAAGCGTATCCAATCCTTTCAATCAAAAGTCCTGAGAACAATAGTAAATGCCCCTTATTATGTCTGCAACAAAACCCTTCATAACGACCTTAATATACCCTACATTCTAGAACTCATCCCTTCCAAGTTTACGAAATTCCACAGTAGCCTTTCCAACCACCCTAATCCTGTAGCACAGTCAATGCACTGCGCCACTCATCCCTATAATCCTCCTCGGAGACTGAAACGGCAGTGGCCTCGTGACCTGCTATAAACGCGTGACAGTGGGAGTCCTGGCAATGGCCAGTCTCTCCAATCATGTCCTGACGCGGCTGACGGAGGAGCTTGGGGGACTTCCCAAGACCCAGCTTTCTTTTTGCGGTGGATTTGGGGGGTCTCTGGGCTGTCTGTAAATATTGTATGAATGAGCAAGTGAATGATGAACTGTAAATATTGTATGAATGAGCGAGTGAATGATGAACTGTAAATATTGTATGAATGAGAGCATATATCTTAATTACTTATGGCCTTATAAAAGGCAGATTGTAATTATTGCACAATAAAGGAATTATACTACTAAATTACTTATTGCCCAATAAGGCAGATTGTAATTTTAGCACAATAAATAAGATTCACTAATATACAACGCGATGTCCGATGGACTCAAGAAAGGAGAATTTGGAATGGGAAATGGATTTATTATTTATGGATTACTGATGGCAGAGTGAGGGGGAAAGGGGAGGTGATAATCGATACATCGATGTTGTTGTCTTGGAGCAGTGCTGTAAATTCGTTGGTGTAAGTGCGAACACCATTCGCATTCCAAACGAGAATGAATAAGTCGAAAGGATGCACTCATGGATTTTGATTCACGGGGATAAACTTGGAAGCAAGATTTGTAAGAAGGAAAATGAGAGGAGTAATAAGAGTTCTAAACTCTGTGAGGAATGAAGTTATTAGTCTAGTGAGTTCTGAAGAGCATGGAGGAATATTCAAAATGAGTGGTTGAGGATGGGATCCGGTTTGCTAGTTTCCGGGATGAACGCAATGCTGGAGATGAAAAACTTGCGGACGAGGAGTGTGCAGTGCCTGTAACTACTCTCTGTTCCAAATTGCATCGGCCAAAGAGACAGAAGGGCTCAAATTTCTGGCTGGGCTGCTTCTTGAGCTGCTTGTGGCTTGTTTATATTCTTCTGGCCGACGACGTTGTTCGTTTCTACACTTCAGGATTATGTTAGCCTCCCAGCCCTAATAGTTGGGTGCAGGGCCTCCTTGGTAGAGCATGCTTACTGCAGGTAATTTCAAGGGCTTCTGAAACAATTCACTCTTGTGTTGTCCATTTCACTATACATACCTGAGGAGGGGGGAGTGGGACAGTAGGTTTTGCCGTATGCCTGACCATTATGGCATTGTGCGACGACGTATTGGATTTTCGACCTATCGAATACTGGTGGGTTAACTCATAGATTTTCTCCACCACAGGTTTCACTTGAGTTGTCTATAGTAAAAATTTTGCTGAATATCTCACATTGTCTCTCATTTTCCAAAGATAAGGTGAATGGAAAATCGTCTATAATAATTTTTGCTGCATTTGTTAAATAGTCTCTTTTTAGGAAAATGAAGGCTGATGCACAATTGTCACCAAAAACAAACGCTGGCCTGCATGTGTACCACAGTTTGGATAGGTATGGCTGTTTTACGATTGGCAATAATAATTGTTTCTGAATATGTGAAACAGTTTATGTGTGGCAAAGATAAGGCTGATGCACTATAGTCTATGATAACTGTCACTGCATTTTTGAAATAGTAGCCATTTGTATAGCCTGACACACAATTCTCCATAAAAAGGCAAAGGTTAGGCTGATGGCTAATTATTATTAAAAACTATAGCTGCATGTGTGCTAAATTTTCTATTTTGCAAAGATATGGGTGATGCACAATCGTCTTTAACAACTGTTATATATGTGTCCCATAGACGCTACTATACAGAAAGAATGTCTCAAGTAACTATGGCCGGATGATTTTATACTATAAACACGTAAATATGTTGCAAACAACAAAGCAGTATATTCGTAAAGATTACCAGTATTTTCAAGGGGTTACCGACTTTTTTTGAGTATATATTCCTATTATTTTAATTAAAGTAAGATGTGAAACTGTTCGTAAGCTAATGCTTCATCTGTCTGGCTATTATTGAATAATCTAAACTGTTAGATTTGTATTCACATTTATTTATCATAATTACATCACCACAGATCAGGGCAGCTACGACTATAAAACAGGCTCCATGACAATAGACAATAATACACTGACAGGCAAAAAATTCCACCCACTTGTAAAAAAATTGTATGTGTATATAATATATGGTAATTGTATATAATACTTATTATTTATTGAATTTATAAAATCTTTTTTACCTTTAATAGGGTTTTTAACGTTTATTAAATGAGTCTTTGTTTAAAAATTTAAAATCAAAATGTGAACTGCTAAGAAACATGAACAAAAATTGAAAAATAACCATTTTTATCCTAAAAGAAATTAATGACAGGATCATTTAATAGCGCTTATTTCCTCCTCTTGCCTTTATAACTTCTTGAAGACGCCTCGGCATACTTTCCACTAGTCGGGAAATGTCCCTTTGCTGGAGGTTAGCCCATTTTTCCCGAAGAGCCCTTTCAAGGTTGTAGTGTATCAGGAAGTGCTAAACGTGCTGGCCAAACTAAGACCTCAATGTTGTGTTGATGAAGGAACGTCTGTACTATGCGAGCGACATGTGGACGTGCATTATTGTGCATAAGAAATGAATGATCGCTGATTTCGATGAGGATAGGCAACACATGAGGTTTCAAAATCTCATCTACATAGCGAGTGGCCGTCAAAGACCCTCCACGAACAACAACCAATTCTGTGCGGCACTCCATTGAAATCCCAGCCCACACCATTAAGAAACCACGTCGAAAAGGTTGGCTCTGGGTGAAATTACAGGCTGCATATCTTTCATTTCTTCTTATACACACCCTTTCACGCCCGTCTTGAGATCTTAGAGCAAATCTAGATTCATCTGTAAAAATACAGCACACAATTCGTCCATAGTCCAGTGACTGTGTTCTCGAGCAAAAGCCAGCCGTGTAACTCTGAGTTCTGGTCAATTCTGGTCCTTTTACTGGGCGAAAAGCCATTAGTCCATGTCGGGTTGTTACTAGGGAGGTACCTGATCACCCTAACCCTGGTGACCTAAGTGCGGATTGTTCGAGTTAATAACCCGGACAATCATTCCAGGACGGCGTTACTATCTGACTCTATTTTATGATAGGTATGTGCCCCGACAATGCACTATGTTAAAGAGAAGAGGTACAGAGGTTTCATAAAGAATAAGGCAAGTTTTAAGAGTTCGAGCGGAAACTAAACAAGCATAGGCACGGGTACAGGTCGCCAGAGAGTCTGCAAGGAGACTAAAAGACGGGTGAGAGACTCAGAGGTGGACGAGGAGACTGTGAGACTATCGACGAGACTCCGCGAGGGAGACTAAGAGACGGGTGAGGAGAGACTAGACTAGACTGATTTTTAGGGCCAGAAGCCGAGGCACGTGACCAGTAGAGCGGCACTAAAAGAGTTGCTAAGTTTACGACTGTTTATGGCTGCCAGGTGGTACTATTGCCCACCTGGCTTTTAGGCCGGTGGGTACCTGGCTGTTTATGGCTGCCAGCGGCCGACGCTTTTAGTTTTATGACTTGTTTATGACTGCCGGCTTCCGCGCATTTATTACTTAAATTTTTACAATGATTTACAAACATTTAGTTCCTGTCATTTTACTTTTGCTTACAATATATATGCAATAGAGTATAGGGTGATTAAACTTATGTAGTTAGCGGTCGCTACAGTCCATATTCATTTAATCTTCTCCGAGCAGTAGGTTCACAAATTTGCACACCTTGAACTTCTTGGAGCTGACGAATCACTTGAACAACGGTAAGGTGCCGGTTTCGTAAAATTCTTAAAGTATTAAACCGGTCATCCTGTGGTTTGTTGACCTAGGCCGTCCAGAACCGGCCTTTCTTTGGTAAGACCCAGTTTCTCGAAAACGCCTGACGGTGTCTCGTAGAGCACGAAGAGGGATTTTTAAACTTAAAATTAAGAAAATTAAAATATAGAAGCCGACAACTAAGAAATTTGCTGCACCAGAACGCAAATGAGACTGAATAAACATTTTTAATTCCATGGAAAGTAAACATTCGAAACGACAGTCCTCTAATTGAATTAAGAATTATGAGTTACTATCGTCTATATTGACATTTCTAATTGAAAACACAAAAGAACAAATACATATTTATTCATAAAAAAATTTACCAATCCAAAGCAGAAATATTTTCAGATGATAACATGAAAAAATCAGGTGAGTGGAATTTTTTGCCTATCAGTGTATAGAACCATCCAAATATGTAACGACAGTGTAGCCACCTTATGGCTTTTAAATATACTCCATACAACGCACAATATCCAAACATCCTCCCCTTCAAGTCTCTTAATTTTTAATTTAAAAAAACAAAACATTGAAATCATTAAGCACCATACCTGTAGAAAACATGATCAAGGCATAATATACATAAAATAAGCCATAGCTAAATATATAAGAAACACTGATTATAGAACATAGCATCATATAAGTAACAGCTGTACCTAAAGCAATATAAACATCACAATTGAAATGAAAAATATATGATAAGCCTAAAATAATATAAACATCATAGCTGTAGAAAACATGATTAAGAAAATAATATAAGCTACACCTATTGGTAAAATACAAAAACAATTACAATCTTAAAATGATACTTGTCGGAGTTGCCACTAGGGGAGTGCCTAATCAATCTAACCCTGGTGACAAGTGCGGGTTGTTGTAGTTTATAACATGGACCAGGTTCCATGTCGGCGTTAATAGCTGACTCCATTTTATTGATAGGGATGTGTCCCGACAATACACTGTGTTCAGGAGAGAGGTTCAGAGGTTTCATAAAGAATAAGACCAGTTTTCAGAGTTCGGGCGGGAGATCGGCAGCGTAACATGTCAAGGTGCCAGAGGGTCTGCTAGAGGCTGTGAGACAGGGTGACGGCGCAGAAGTGTGGCAGAGAAAGTGTAGACCAGTGGAAGACTGAGTGGACTTACTTCCAGGACCCCGGGGCCCTGGCGTATTGCGACCGAGTGATAGTGGCTGTCTAGATGAGGAGACTGGGAAAGAGTGTCTCTACAGGGCGAACCCCACTGATTTAAATATAATTCCCCCTAGTGGAAGGCGGAGTCGGCTGAAGGGGGTATGTTTTATGATGCCAAGGTGGCCAATCCCCCTTAAGTTTATGACTGTTGGTCTAAAAAGGTGTGTTTTATAGCTGCTAGGGACTCACCTACTTAGGTTTTATGACCACTGGAAGGTGACCAAAGGTCTACCGGTTCCGTTTTATGAGGGGGCATGTGGCTTACCCTCAGGTTTATTGCAGACGACCTTTGACTCTCTGTGCCTTGTTATACGACTTCCAATCTCTCCATGATTTATTGCCAGAAAAAGCTCTCATCACGTTATACATCTAATTACAATACATTATTTATGCACCAGAGTATAGGGTGATTTAACACATATGTAGTTAGGGTCACTACAATACTAATTAGGCCTAATATTTACTCTTGAAATCTTTTCAGTCGCCTTACCACTATTCCTGCTCTAGTTTGGTAACCTTCAGGGTTGTTAACAATATTATTACCAGCATCCTGGCCAAACATGTTATCTTAATGAGTTTGATTTAGTTTTTCATCACCTTTTTCATTACATTCTAAATCATTATAAGTATAACTTGTGTCAACTAAAAGAGGTTTACAATCTTTATTATCTCTATTTAAATCTGTCTCGGACATTAGTTGTTTCTTAAATTTCCTAATAAACCTAGAATTTCTCCTGTGTCTTTTGCCATTATTATCAACTATATAAGATCGAAAATCTAATTTTTTCACAATCTACCCTTGAGCCTATGACTTAGTAAGTTTATTTTGCACCAGCACAGGTTCCTGTGCAACAAAATTATCAGGAGTTTTAGAACCTTTACTATAAACATGTTTCTGCTTATCTTTTTGCGCACCACTAAAACTATTATTTATATGAAATCTTGGAAGAAGGTCATACTTGCGAATTGGCAATTTTATTCTTAGATTCCTACAAATTTATGATTGAGAAAGATAACTATTCAAACCTGCCACTGGTGAGCTGCTGTAATTTAAAAGGTACAAATTAAAAACTTGGCCGCTAATCTGGCATTTTTTCAACATAGATTAGAAAATACCAACATAATTTTCTGCGAGACCATTACTCTGAGGATAGTGAGGGCGTACTGTTTTAATTTCTATCACCCATTGTTGAGCAAAATTTCGAAATTCTGGAGAATCAAATGGGTTGTTGTCTGCAATGTTGATCCTAGGAATCCCAAATCTAGCAAAAATTGGCTTAATTGATATTATGATGGTTGAACTGGATTTATCTTTTATAGGAATTACTTCCACTCATCTGGAGTATTAATCAACAAGGATTAAAAAATTCTTTCTATCGAATTCAGCTATGTCAAGCCCAACCTTATAAAAAGGGATATTCGGAATATCAAGAGGGTGCAGCTCTTATTTTATCTTACTCCTTTGAAATGTTTGACACACTATACAACCTGTCATTAAACCTACGATGTCAGACATTATCCCTGGCCAAAAAAACAACAACTCTTAACTCTTAACTGTTCTTGTTTGAACCTAAATGGGTCTCATGCAAGAGATCCAGGCTAAACCGCCTTAATGCAACCGGAACAATCAACCTATTCTATAAATGTAATAAAACATTTTCTTCACATATATTTTTTCGAAATTTATAAAAATGAACCAATTCGGGAGCTACAGTGAATTCTAATTTTGACGGCCAACCATTACGATAGAATTCAGTTATTTGTGATAGAGACGGATCCTGCTGCGTTTCAGCTACAAACTTATATATAGAAACAAGAGTATTTTTCATCCGTAAAGTTTATTGTGGCTCTCATACAATGCACTCTCTCCAGCATAGATGGGTCATCATCAAGGTCAGATTTGACAAAACTACGAGATAAAAAATCTGCGATATACATGAATTTTCCAGGCAGATACTTTAATTCAACCTGATAAGGCAACAATTTCAATCTTATTCGTTTTATTCGACCGTTAACTATCTCAGTTACATCCTTTGTACAAATAGATGTCAGTGGCGAATGATCAGAAAAAACTGTAACACTAGAATGACCTTATACATATTGGTGTAACTTGGTGAACGCGAAAACAACAGCAAGAATTTCCTTTTTAATCTGAGCATAATTGCACTCACTATCTGCCAATGACCTACCAACAAAGAGAACAGGTCTACTTTCTTGAAAAAGTGCACAGCCCAGGGTCTTCTTACTAGCATCAGCTTGGAATTCTACTTTTTTAGTAGGATCAAAATAACTCAATAATGTTGCATCGCCAATTTCAATTTTGCAAGTTCTTACAATTCTAGAAACTTCTTATCGTGAAACGAGGTCCATAACCATGCTGACCCTAGTCAGTTTGGTCAGTTTTTTAGCAACAGCCGGAGGGGAGACAAAATCTGAAAAAAGTTCGGTAAGTGGCTGCGTAGAAAATTCACCATTCCTAACACTTTCTGTAGTTCCTTAAGGTTAGGTGGTGCTTTTAGCTCATTAATAAAACGGATCCGGTCTGGATCTGGCTTATGCCCATGTTCACTAAATAAGAACCCTAGGAATTTAACGTCATTAACAAAATATTGAACTTTTTCTCGGTTGAATCTAATATTATTTTTTCGACCCACACCCACAACATCATTCACGATTCCTTGCAATTCCTCCTCAGATTCTTATACAAAAATATTTGAAAAACTCCTATTAAAACGCCTAATTCCAATTGTAGAATCCAAAAACCTTTATCAATCTCACCTGTTTGGTTTCCGCCAACGACATTCCACTGCTCAACAAGGCCTTCGCGTTGTTGATCACATATCCTCAGCCCTTGAAACCAAACAATACTGCACTGCTGCCTTTCTGGATGTAGCGACCGCTAACTACATAAGTGTTAAATCGCCCTATACTCCGGTGCATATATAATGTATTCTAATTAGATTTAAATCAAGGTGAAAGTTTAAAGCAATAAATCATGCTCGGGACCGGCAGTCATAAAACTAAAAGGGTCGGCAGAGGGCCACCATAAAACAGCCAGGTACCTACCTGGCATGCCATAAATAGTCGTAAGCAGTCCCTTAGGGGTCAAGGGGCACATAATTGGTCACAGGTGTGCACATTTCCTCACGTCAGCCTAGGCTTCCCCCACCAAGCTGGAACAGTATTTAATCCCGGGGCTTCTAGCCCTAAATCCAACTTAGTCTACTAATCTCTTAGTCTCTTCATACGCTATTACTCGGTGGCGCTTTACGTCTCTGAGACTCCTCGTCAGTTTCCCACTCTCTCCTCAGCGCCTCTGAGTCTGTCACACTGTGTTTCAGCCTCCTTGCAGACCCTCTGACGACTTGTTGTACCTGTGACGCTGCCGGTCTCCCGCCCGAACTCTGAAAACTGGTATTGTTCTTTATGAAACCTCTGTACCTCTTCTCTTGAACAAAGTGTATTGTCGGGACCCATACCTATCATAAATGGAGTCAGATATTAACGCTGACATGGAACAAGGGTCCATGTTGTAAACTACAACAATCCGCACTTGTCACCAGGGCTAGAGTTATTAAGCACTCCCCTAGTGGCAACCCGACCCTGGACATAGCTCAAGCTTTTGACAGGGTTTGCTTTTCAAGCTCAAAGGATATTTACCGCAGACCCTACTCCTAGTCCTACAGTCCTACCTTTCAAACCACTTCTTCCAAGTCCGCTGTGGTTTAGAATATTCTAACTACTATCCCATAGAAGCTGGAGTTCCACAGGGCAGTGTCTGGGTCCCATCCTCTATAATCTATATACCACTGATGTCCCCTCTACCACCAATACCTTCTTGGCAACATTTGCAGATGACACTGTAGTCCTGTCAACCCATCCAGACCCCGACATAGCATCCCATAACCTTCAAAACACCTTGACGAGATCGAGTATTGGTGCAATCAATGGCGAATCAAAGTCAATGAAGCAAAATGTTTCCACATAATCTTTACCCTCTACCACTAATAAGTCCTGTCCGCTAGTCTTTTTAAATTCGAATTCTCTCCCTGTGTCTGAGACAGCACGGTATTTAGGCTTCCATCTTGACAAAAGACTGACATGAAACCCACACACGAGGCTAAAAAGACAAGAACTAACAGACGCTTTGGACAACTGTTCAGACTACTTTGAAGGACATCCCATCTCTCAATATAAAATAAACTACTTATTTACAAAGTTATACTTGAGCCAATATAAGACGGACCAATAAGAGACATACGGAATAGAGGTATGGGGAACAAGCAAAAATGTCAATAATCAAGCGCATCCAGTCCTTTCAATCAAGATTGTCCTGAGAACAATAGTAAATGCCCCTTATTAAGTCAGCAACAAAACCCTTCATAATGATCTAAATATACCCTACATTCTTAAACTAATCCCTTCCAAGTTCATAAAATTCCATAGTAACCTATCCAACCAACCTAATTCCCTAGCACAGTATTTGCACTGCACTACTCATCCCTATAATCCTCCTTGGAGACTAACACGTCAGTGGCAATGGCCAGTTTCTGTAATCATGTACTGAGCTTCTGTGGCTCTCTTAAACTTATCAGCTCTATTGTAATTATCAATAACCTATTTTCCTTCCCACGACCTTTTAATAATATCTATACTATTATCACTACCATTATCATTCTGAATATTTGTCTCCCACGACCTTTCAGTGATATCTGTATTGTTATCATTATTATATATATATACTCCCCTTGTGTTAAGAACGTTGTAGATCCCTTCACGTAGTCAGTAAGCCCTCAGCTGTAACCATATATATAATTGTACATATTATGACTTATAACAAATAAAAGTTCTTTTTAAAAGCCTTGATTAGTAAAGTTATAATTGACTGCACCATGTTTTGCATGCGCCCGACAACAAGGACAGGGTTAGACTGCATTGAGGAAATCTGGACTGTTCTAGTCATATTCTCCTTCACGACAACAGGGAAGGCTCCGCCACTGGACTACAGAGATACTTCAGCCTGGCAGAAGAACCTATTGCTTGAAACGAGAAGACACCGCTCACGAGACTCATCGCAGGTACTCTCAGAGTTTTACCCCGTCTCATCTTTAAAATTATTATAACGAAGCTCCAGGGCACCTCTACAGATACTTGAGGTATATTTCATTTAACCAAATACGACACATTACAGAAATCGAAATCGTTAACACAAACATGACTTACACTATGACTAAAGAACTGAACACTACGATCATTTGCCTTCTTATAATGGGAACCCCAGTTATCTAATATTCTTTGTAAATAGCGTGAGAGAAATATACACAAACGTGTGCGCTACAAATAATAGTGTTAGGGATCAGAACCATGTTAGAATATTGACCATAGTAAAATCCAGACTTACTGAACAAGCTAGGGATTGCTTATTAACAAATACGTTTAACCACGCTGAGGAATTGTTAGAATACCTAACACAACAATTTAAGGACGCAAGGACAGTAGAACAATTAAAAAAGGAACTAATGCATACTTACCCATATAAAAATTCCTGTGGAATTTATTAATCGCATAGCACGGATAAGATCGTTAATATTTTCGCGTATACAGATAGATGAGACTGTAGGTGATAAACAAACATTAATAAAATATCAAGATAGGGAAATAAACGATCACATAATAGGAAATTTACATCCCCAATTAGGAGACTTTTTAGCTCACATGGTACTAAAAGATGTAGACAATATAAGAAACGCGATACTAAATGACTGTAGCCACGATATGGAGAGATTGTATGGACAAAACCCTCATAGGAATAATCAACATTATAACAATAAACACCCTAGAAGAGACATGAGACCACATTATAGACATCATTTTGAACAGAGACAGTATAGCAATTATAAGCAAAATGACTACCAAAGACACGAGCAGCCTCGATATAACGAAAGATATAATGGTAGGCATAACCAATACAGAAACCAAAATTATTATTTTGAAAACAGACAACAGCGCAACAGACCCCAAGCTTGGCATGAAAAACCAAATTGGAGACAGAATGACAAAACTTTCCAGACCATTTAACCCCCACTCACAAAACACCGTTTCAATGAGAACTGCTAGAACTAACAACGTACATAATTAAGAAGACGAAAACCACCAATTGAAAAACAGACTCGCTGAATTAGGAGAAAGATTTGAACATTTTTTTAGACTTAGACAGGCCCGAAGCCAAACCGCCTTTGACGAACACACATTAAACATTTGTAACGAGCTACCACATTTTATAGACTTACATGGACAAAAATGGTTAATTGACACGGGCTCGGAAATAAATTATATAACACTAAGTTCTATACCAGAACGATATTTCTATAACAGAAATATCTTCGGAAGAATTTATTGTGAACACGCCAGCCGGTAACAAAAAAGCACATGGAACGATCTTCATTGACCTAGCACCGTGATTAGGATTGTTACATAAATTATTAGTTAGGTTTAAAATATCCAATTTTAGTAACCGTTATAATATGTTGCTTGGTATGGAAACCATGAAAAAAGTAGGTATGAAAATAAACTTAGATAAAAATGAATTTGTAATTAACGGGAAATTAATTAAAAACGGTGAAAATTTAACTTTAGCTAAAGAAAAAATTAACAATTACAGAATAGAAATTGATGATAAAAATGAAATAAATATATTGAATAAAAACGAAATAATAAATGTTAGAAGCAACGATTTTAAAAAAAATGAAAATTTGAATGAGAAAAAAAAGAAGAAACAAAAGAAAACGAAATAAATAATGAAACAAATAATATATTGCTAATAACGAGTTAAACATATTAAATAAAGAAGAAATAATAGATGTTATACTCGTAAATAATTTGGAAAACATAGGACCTTCAACCTCTAACGAATACCAACAAACCCTAAAAGACTTGGAAGACAGTCTTTCACTTCCCCAAAAACTATTAGAAACATAAAGCTTAGCAGCTCAACATTCTCAAGAAAGTAGCCACAACCAAATATTTATTGTAACAGACAAACCTATCAATACAGAAAAGAACCAAATTTTTATTACAAGAGGTAGCCATTCTCTAGAACTAGAACGGCCCTTTAACAAATTTCGATACAAAATAGAATCAGCAACCCGTGGAAAAACGACATCGAAACTAAATTGTTAGAAATAATTAAACCAAATTGTACATATGGCGTATACTGTGAACCTAATGTAGAAACAGTTAGAACTGACTATGACGAAATGTTTAATAAAATATCACGAACCGTTGAAGAAAAATTTCCAACAGTTAAAATAAAACGTTACTCCAGTTAACTGATAGACGTACAAGAAGATACGGAACAACAAGAACTCATTTAGAATTACCACGTAGGAAAATCTTTTCACCATGATATAATGGAAACATATGAGAAACTAAAACGACATTACTACTTCCCCCGCATGAAAGATGAAATAACTGACTTCCTAAATAAATGTGCAACATGTGGTAAAACTAAATATAACCGAAAAGCAGTGAAAACTAAATACAAAATAACACCTACCCCGGAAAGTCCATTCGAATATCTAATGATAGATACTTTACATTACGAACAAGCATTTATAATAAACATTATAGGCACATTCTCTAAACGACTTTACGCAGAAAGAGTTAAAACGTGTAATTCTAGCAATCTATTTCAAGTAATAACTAAATATCTAGTGATTTTCCCAACACCTACTCAAATATCAATGGATCAAGGTCGCGAGTATAACAATAATAGTATCCAACATTTATTAGGAAGTCTTGGTATTGAATGTCACTATATGGCATCAAATAATTCTAACTCCTTAGGAATACTAAATCAAGCCCATTCTACTTTGATCGAGTTATTACGAATAATAAAAGAAGAAAATCCGAAAAACGGACCTGAAACGAATTTAATACTCGCGATAATGACAATCAATGAAACATTAAATAAAAATTTTAAATTAACACCTAACGAGATAACTTTTGGAAAAATAAAAAACCCTAATAAAGAAGAAAAAATAATTAAAGAATAGTTAGTGTAAAAATACCACGAAAGATTAAAAATAGTACACGAAAAAGTCAAACACGAAATAGAAAAAGAAAAAGAACGTAGGACAAACAAACTAACTAAAAATCGTGAAGACTCACCAGTCATAGAGGAACAATCATATGTTAAAATTCGTACTAGAACAAAAAATGAAAACAGATATAAACCTGTTAGACAATTTGTTGACAAAAATAAGACTATAAGAGTACACACTAGCAACATTAAAGACCAAGAAAGAAAAATAAACTGAAATCTGCTTCTGTTACAGATGATGGGAGAATAGAAATTGATCTGGACGGTCTCACTAGTGACCCCGATGACTCTTTCATACCAGATAACTGACATAACGCACGCAGGTGGACTAATAACAAATAAATTACCTGACTCTGATATTATAAGAAAATATGACACTTTTCTACATTACTTACATTTTGATAGCTTAATTCGTGAAATTAATGAAGTTAAGAAAGGCCTCGTAAACATTTCAGCAAAAGACTCAATTTACAGTTTAACTGTTAAACAAATAGCATATTTAGAGTATAAGGTAAATTCCTTAGTAGAATCGAAACATCGTGCCAAAAGAGGTTTTATAAATGGATTAGGGAGCGCAATCAATTAGCTCACGGGTAATATGGATGCTTCGGATAAAGAACATTATAACAACATTTTAAAACAACTAGAACATAATGAAAATTCCTTTCAGACCAACATCATTAAAGACTTGACAATTAATAAAAACTTAATAAGAAAATTCAAGGAAAACATTCAACTGTTAAATAAAAATAATCAGAAAATAGGAAACATTGTCACGCAAACAGATAAAAATAAATACAAAATTTATCTTGAGGAGTTATACTCTATTATAAATTACATAACTATCCAAATCCTTGACATTGAAAACTCCCTAGAAATGTGTAGACTGGGAATACCTCATTCTAGTATAATCAGGAAAACAGATATAAAACCAAATTATCACATTAGCGATGTTATTGAAACATTATGGTTAACAAGTAAAACACACTGTGCAATAAAGAACAATACAATACATTATATTGTAACTGTTCCACTTAAAGGGAAAGTAATGAAAACAATATATTTATTACCTGTACCGTCATTACACGAGAACACCTATGTAACAACTATTATTCCTAATAAACTTATATTATTTTATGCCAATCAAACCTTTTTAGGTAACTGTACATTTATTAAAAATAATTATTTTTGTAATCAAGTAACCTCTTATAACAATGTATGTATAGCTGATGCCATTAGAAATAATATAGATTCATGCATGACTGTTGATTTAAGAAACAAAGAACCCTTTATAAAATATCTAGAAGATATTGATGTGTATATATTGTTTAAACATAAGAGTATTAGTCTTAAGCAAAATGTATCCATAACCATCCCCATCCCGTAAATTGCTGTAATTAAGCTAAGCCATAACGAATCTTTTGTAAATATGACTAGTAATAAGGACATTAGTACATCACCACTATCATTTTCTCACGAAATACTAACATATTACCACATGAATGTATCTTTTTATGAATTAACATCTTTTATTGTACCAACTAATATAAACCTAGAACCTTTAACATGGGATAATTATATAGAAATTCCCAATATAATTCAAATTATTAGTTTAATAATTGTATTTTACCTTTTCTTGTATCATGTAAACCTCAAGTACTCTGATCTAAAGACATTCCTTAAAACAAGGCTTCAGCGACCTTCGGCCCCCCTACCAGCCGAAGTCATCCCACTACAGACAACAGAGTTCATCCCTTGGACACACGTATCTCCACCTCACTATTCTCCCAGGTGCTCGAATCTTAATGGAGGAGGAGTTATGTAATATGTATAATCGTATCACTAACAAATGATACGCTTATCAATAACATCCTAATAACTTTATCTCTTAACTTATCAGCTCTATTGTAATTATCAATAACCTATTTGTCTCCCACGACCTTTCAGTGATATCTGTATTGTTATCATTATTATATATATATATATATATATATATATATATACTCTCCTAGTCTTAAGAACGTTGTAGATCCTCCCTTCACGTAGTCAGTAGGCCCTCAGCTGTAACCATATATATAATTGTACATATTGTATTTATAACCAATAAAAGTTCTTTTTAAAAGTCTTGATTAGTAAAGATATAATTGACTGCACCATGTTTTGTGTTGCTATTATTGAATGATCAAAACTGTTAGATTTGTATTCAGATTTATTTATCATAATTACATCACTACAGATCAGGGCAACTGCAACTCTAAAAACACAGGCTCCATGAAAATAATATATAACCATCCAAAAAGGTAACGACCGTGTTGCCACCTTATGACTTTTAAATATACCCCATACAACGTACAATATCCAAACATCATCTAATTGTGGGGTATTTTTTATTTATTGGTCCCGATTAATTTCGAGAAATACTTACAAATTTCAAAATTGTGTCAACAGCTTCTACGGTACGACCTGATACATTGACCAATCTGGGAATATCATCTTGTGGCAACCCTCCATTCTGTTTAGTTTTAGGATTCCATTCCAAGAGAGCGTGGCAGTTCGCACCGCCAAACCCAAAGGAGTTAACGCCAACTTTCCCTCCTTCCCAGGGCGTTGGCTCCGTTACTACCTAAAAAAATCATTTTTATTATTGTAATTATTTAATATTGATGCCACAAGCTAATCCTCTAAGATCTTCGGTGAAATATCTTTAATTGTATCGAAGTATATGTAGTAAGAGTTAATATTAATTAGGTAGATGCATAACAACAGCCATAGATTGTTGATTTCCTACCTCAATTTCCCCAGTGTGAAGATACTTAATATCCAATCTTAGATTTTTTAAATTAATATTGGGTGGAATCACTCCAGTTTCCATAGCCAGTATTACTTTGGCGATCGAACACACTCCAGAACTGGGTTCTGTATGACCCAAGTTTGACTTGATGGAACCAATTTTTAGTGGCGTTGACCTGTTTTTGCAAATTACGTTATACAAGGCACGTATTTCCTCTGGGTCACCAACCTACAGCGAAAAACAAAGTTAGACCAACATAATTTTAACCGTTATAAATATTTTGCAACTATTTCTGACAAGACATATGAAAATGATTAGTTTCATATGATCAGCTTAGAAGCACAGAGTAGCCTTCTTAAAATAAATATCAATTCAAATTTAATGTCTCAGAATAGCAGAAATATACCGCTAAGAGATTCTTACAATTAAAGAAGGTATGACATTCTACATCTTGATATTGTTTGGTTTTTTCATACACAATAATATTCATACACGAGTTACTGGTATCCCAATGATAGCCTTTTACTTAATATCCAGTTAACCAGAATCCATTTTGACTCTAAAACAGGTGTCAAGGAAACTTCATTCGTTATTTTGTATTTACGAGTTTTTTTGTGAATGGCTGAAAAATGATTTATCTGAAAATCTCCAACAAGCAAGACTACAATGTAGATACAATTTATAACTAACTACATTATTTAATATAATTTAAAAAAAATGGCGAAACGATCATCTTTGAACATACCAACCAAATTATTTATTGTTTCACTTATTAGCTACGTAAGCCACTTTGCATTATAAACTCATTCATATTAGGGATCATTGTGTTCTCCAAAATAATTATGAAAGTTTCAATGAATAAGAAATACCTTTGTTCCTGTACCGTGGGCTTCAACCCAAGCAACTGATGCTGGATCAACTGAACATTCTTCATAAAATTCCTGTAGAAGTTTTTCTTGTGTTTCTCCCGAAGGATATGTGATTCCTTGTTCCTTGTATCCATCGCAGTTGGCTTTAACATGGACAAGGTTAGCGTACATACGGCGCGCATTATTTTTTTTCTGGATAAACACTGCGGCAACGGTTTCAGATCTGCAGTATCCATCAGCTGCGAATATAACAGATCTTGTTTATAATTATATAGCAGCAATAAAAGAGAAAGGCTATGAATAATATTAATTACCTTCTTCATCAAAGACCTTACACCGTCCGTCCCAGGAAAGGACACCCAGCCTGGCGAACTGAAGGGATACATAAGGATGGAGGCAGAGGTTGCACCCTGCGATTAGGGCACTGTCACAGTAACCCTCCCTTATAGCATTGTAGGCCTGCTCGAGCGCGGACATGCTTGAGGAACACGCAGTATCCACCACGTAGCTTGGACCTCAAACACACAAGCTTCAATGAACATATATACATTTTATGTCAATAGTAGTTTTAGCTTTTTCTTCCTTTCTTTTATCAAGTTTTGTTGCATTAGTTATTGCCAAGGGAGGCTTCTATATGAAACAGAATTGAACCATTCGATTTTGTTAGACTGCCAGCATTGTTATTAAATAATAGTGAATGAAAAAATTATTGGCATCATCGGGAATCAATAATTAGAAATAACAGTGGGATCAATACCATAGTAACAATTTCTCATTTAAAAACAGTATATTAAAAAAACTTCTAATACTTTCATGTTATACCTTAACATTAGCAAAGTAGTTCTCGGAAATTTAAATTAGGGGTCACTCTGTGTGCGTGCTGTCTGCCTCAGTGTTCATAGTATCCATTGCGTACGGTATCAGTCGTGGATTGGCCAACATAACTCACACTCTATATTCGGAAGGTCGTCATCCGAGGCAGGATAGCTGAGATGGTGGAGTCCCCGGACTAGATAATGGGAAGGCCAGTTTCAAAACCCGATCTTGGCAATAATTCTTTCTTTAAATAACTGTAAATAACAATCACAATATTTGTTTCACATTTAAAGACAATCTGAATCTCTAACGGCTGGGGTTGAAAACTAAAACTCGAGTATGATATTCGTGTTATATTCGTAATTCACCCTGCGATTAGGGCACTGTCACAGTAACCCTCCCTTATGACGCTGTAGGCCTGCTCGAGTGCGTACTTGCTAGAGGAACACGCAGTGTCCACCACGTAGCTCGGACCTCAAACACACAAGCTTCAATGAACATATATACATTTTATGTCAATAGTAGTTTTAGCTTTTTCTTCCTTTCTTTTATCAAGGTTTGTTGCATTAGTTATTGCCTCTTTCGCCGATGCCGTTCGCAACAGAGAGCAGTCACAGGCACCGCCCACTCCCTGTCCGCAAGTTTCTCATCCCCAGCATTCCGTTCATCCCATTAACCAGCAAACCCAATCCCATCCTCAACCACACATCTCGCATATTCCTCCACCACCAAGCTCTTCAGATCTCACTAGCCTATTAACATCATTCCTTACAGAATTCAGAACTCTAATTACCCCTCTCATTTCCCTTCTTACAAATCTTGTCTCCTACCTGATCCCCGTTAAACAAAACCCATAAGTGGATCCTTCTGACTACTTATCCATTCTCCTTTGGAATGCGAATGGCGTTCGCACCCACACTAACGAACTGACAGCACTACTCCACGACAAAAACATCGACGTAGCTCTTATTACTGAAACAAGACTTACGAGTAAACGACCATTTACCGATCGACAGTACCAGACTTATCGAACTGATCACCCTGATGGAAGATCTCATGCAGGTACCGCTGTCATTGTCCATAACTCCATATCCCACCACATAGTTCCTTTGGTAGCACATGATTTCCTTCAATCCACTGCAGTGTCAATCACCACCTTCACTTTTCCCCTTATTCTAGCATCAGTGTACTGCCCTCCCAATAAATCTATTTCCAACTCCTAATTCATCTCCTTTCTAGACTCCATCGGACATCGTTTCCTTGTGGGTGGGGACTTTAATGCGAAGCACTAACACTGGGGGTCAAGAGCCACGAATACACGAGGACGTGCTTTGCTGTCTTCACTCACATGGAAACATTGCTCCACTATCTCTCCTGACACAGCCACCTATTGGCCATCTCATCCCAACCGAAATCCTGATATCCTTGACTTCTTTATCTACAATAGTTTAGGAACACTAAACTATTCACTCACGGGCCTAGATGACCTCTCCTCTGATCATAGTCCTTTATTATTAACCATTTCCCTAAGACCAATTCACAAACTGCCTCCTCCTTCATTTATTAGGGGCCCAGTTGACTGGGACCACTTTCGCCAGCTACTTACAGAGTCTGTAGACCTCAAATTGTCCCTGAAAACAACCCAAGACCTAGACGATGCAGTGCATTCCTTCACTACTCTGGTCCAGGGGTCGGCTTGGGAGGCATCGTCAACCCATCGTCACCCAAAAATCCACAATCATCATCGTTTACCTCAGCATCTCAAAGATCTAATCCAATCCCAACGCCGCTCCAGAACAGTGTGGCAAAGATCCCGGCATCCTGCTGATCGCCGCACGTACAATCAGTACTGCCGATTGGTAAAGCGGCGATTGGCATCCTTCCGTTCCGATTCTTTCAATTCCTACCTCTCCTCTCTGTCTACCAGGGATAACTCCTTGTGGAATGTAACCAAAACAATCCTCAAGTATCAACCTGTTTCACACCCACTCCGTCGTGATGATGGGTCCTGGGCGGCTTCGGATGGAGATAGGTCGGAGGAATTTGCTCTGCATCTTACCCACACGTTCACACCTCACCTTTCACATCAAAACCATACTCACAGCACAAGTGTGGAAGATTTCCTCACTTCACCTATTCCTCTCTCTCTTCCACCAAAAGCCGTTAATCCCTCTGAGGTCAAATACCTTCTGAAAAACTTACCTCACCGAAAATCCCCTGGATATGATCTCCATCTTGACAAACGACTGACCTGGAACCCACATACGAGACTAAAAAGACAAGAACTAAACAGACGCTTTGGACAACTGTACAGACTACTTCAAAGGACATCCCATCTCTCAATAGAAAATAAACTACTAATCTACAAAGTTATAATTAAACCAATCTGGACATACGGAATAGAGCTATGGGGGACAGCAAAAAAGTCGAACATCAAGCGTATCCAATCCTTTCAATCAAAAGTCCTGAGAACAATAGTAAATTCCCCTTATTATGTCAGCAACAAAACCCTTCATAACGACCTTAACATACCCTACATTCTAGAACTCATCCCTTCCAAGTTTATGAAATTCCACAGTAGCCTTTCCAACCACCCTAATCCTGTAGCACAGTCATTGCACTGCGCCACTCATCCCTATAATCCTCCTCGGAGACTGAAGTGGCAGTGGCCTCGTGACCTGCTATAATCAAGTGACACTGGGAGTCCTGGCAATGGCCAGTTTCTCCAATCATGTCCTGAATGAATGAGCGAGTAAATGATGAAATGTAAATATGGTATGAATGATAGTATATCTTAATTACTTATTGCCTAGCAAGGCAGATTGTAATTTTAGCACAATAAAGGATAAAGTCATTGCCAAGGGGGGGCTTTCTTTAAAAGAGTATTGGACCATTCGTGTTTGTTCGACTGTAAACATTAATTATAAATAATAATTAATAGCGAATGAAAAAACTATTGGCATGGTCGCGACTCAAGCCAGAATAGCTGAGATGGTAGAGCCTTCGACTAGATATTTCCTACTCGAGTGATGATATTCGTGATATGGCTGTATGGCTGCGAAAACGGTTGAATAACTTTTTTAATTATAATCCAAGAATAACTCAACGCGTATTATGTATTGTTGGTATGGTTAATCATGGTGTCATTAACTTTGATTCGCCATTGGTTGTACTAATACTCGATCTCATCACGGTGTTTTTGAAGGTTATGGCGTGCTATATCGGGATTTGCAAATGGACAGTGCCCAGTGGAACTCCTAATTTTGTGGGATGTTAATTAGAATATTCTAAGCCACAGCGGACTTGGAAGAAGCGGTTTGAAAGGTAGGACTGTAGGTTTAGGAAAATGGTCTGTGGTCAATATCATTTAAGCTTGTAAAGCAAACCTGTATGCTAGACCCTGTCAAAAGCTTGAGCTATGTCCAAAAAAGGAGCAGTGCGTTACCGTTTGGTTTCAAGAGCTGAGGTTATATGATCAACAACGAGAAGACCTTGTTGAGCAGTGGAATGTTGTAGATAGAAACCAAACTGGTGTGCAGGAAAATGGTTTTTGGAATCAACAGTTTGAAGTAGACGTTTTAATAAGAGTTTCTCAAATATTTTTGAGAGGATAGGTAGTAGCCTAATTGGTTGGTAAGATGAGGCGTCAATGGGTGGTTTACCGGGTTTGGCGAAAAGGCTAATAATGGAATGTTTGCTGAGGAGAGGAAAGTGCGTAGTTTGGGTAATGCAATTATAAATGTAGATTAGCAAGATTAAGGGTTTGGAAGGGAGTTGTTTATTGATTTGAGGAGTAAGGAGATGATATCCAGGGAATTTTCGGTAAGGTAAGTTTTTCAGCAGGTATCTGACCTCAGATGGGTTAACGGAAGAAAGTGGTGAAAGATTTCGTACCTTTTTACCAAAAAGGTATCGCGAATGCTTTTCAGACAGAGACATAGAACAATATGATGGTGAGTTTTCATATTTATTTATTTTTTAAAATAATAGCATTAATTAAAATTGTTTGTAATAGACAACTAACATAAGCTTTATTTTAGGATCATTAAAGATGACATACGAGGGGAAGGAGAAAAAATTGTACCAAATTAAGTTCATGTAATTTGTATAATTGAAAATGGCCAAGGGAAAATGTATGAATGTTTTATTATGTTCGAAATGTGGACTATTATTTCAAATATAGGAACCAGCCCTCCAAAGAAACATCGATTCTATAATAAGGAACAACAAGAAATTTTAACAACGAATGAACAAGGTATGAAAAAGACGGCATTTGGTAGTACACTCATAGACCTATATATTGAAAATCACGATTTCAACTTGTTACCAAAAGAATTTCTAGAGTTGAATAAAGAAAAAATTATTAACATTTTAAAATCGTATTTAGAACTATGGAATATATTTAAAATTAATATACAATTAGACTGTACCTACAAGAAATAAATCAAAGTTATGAGGAAAGGTCAGATATGAATTTTAAAACTCTTCAAGAAATTATTGATTCATTAACTGAGTTTCAAAAATATATTACTGATTCATATGAAAAAATTGTTTCGGAATTGAAATTCTTTGAAGCGAAAGTTTCTGGTTGGTCGTTCGTGTCTTGTAATTTTATTTGTTTGCATCTAACTAAATATAAACCTCTTAGTGGAAAACAATTCATTAAACTACCGAAAGCAATAGAAAACAAACATGCGGGGATTAATGTCAAAAACATGAACAACTATTGTTTTCGATTTGCTATATTAAGCAAAATTATTGGTTCAATCAATCCAAAATCATATGAGAATTTAGAGAATAATTACGATTTTGAATGTATTTCCGTCCCGGATGAGTCGGAAATCGGGTTTATACTTGATGTTGATATAGATTACCCAGATCAATTACCCTTATTACCTGAAAAATCAAAGCCCCCTGGCAATAAAACTACCGAAAAATTGCTGACAACTCTCACAGCGAAAACTTGTTATATCGTTCATTATGAAAATCTGAAACAAGCACTAAATCTGGGTGTTAAATTAAGAAAAATTCATAGAATTCTAAAATTCAAGCAAAAAAATTGGCTGGTTCCATAAATAAATTTAAATACTAAACATAGAGCTATGTCGACCAACCCTTTTGAATCTGATTTTTTCAAGCTGATGAACAACTCTTGTTTCGGTAAATTCATGGAAAATGTTAGAGAACGTATAGACCTGAAAATTACAACAAATAAAAGATCGCTAAACAAACTAGTTAAAAAACCTAATTTCAAAGAGAGAATATTTTTCACAGAAAATGTAGGGTCTGTCCAGTTAGAAAAGGAAAGAATTGTATTTTATAAGCCCCTTTATGTTGGCTTTAGCATATTGGAACTATCAAAGGTGTTAATGTATAAATTACATTATAACGTATTTTTAAAAACATATGGCGTGCAAAATATAAACCTTTGTTACCGATTCACTTTTATATTTAATTAATACAAAAGATATATATGATGATATCAGTAAGGATTTAAAAGACTATTTTGATACAAGTAATTTCCCAATAGAGCATCGATGTTATTACGATAAAAACAAAAAAGTAGTAGGAATGCTCAAAGATGAAACAGCTGGTGATCCGATTGTCGAATATGTTGGTTTAAGACCAAAAATGTATTCTTTAATTACAAAAAATGGTTTATTTGTTAAACGGTCTAAAGGTATAAAGAAATATGCAGTTCGGGAATTTACGTTTCAAAATTACTTAGATACCATCAGAAATTACGAGCCGATGTTGAGCAAATTTGAAATTATACAATCAAAAAGACATCAAGTGCAAACGGTTTTAGTAAATAAAAAGTCGCTATGCCCGTATGACGATAATCTTGTGAAATACTTTGATTCGTTTGGAAATTTGAAACCACCACCACAGCTACTTGACTATTTCAAGGGTTCAAAAATAACTTACAACAGACGTCGTTATCAGAGGTGGAATACTCTGATTTGTGGACATCTCTGCTTAACGTATTTAGCTGACGTTTCTCATAAATTTTGATCATTCATAATCATGAGCTATACAGTAACGTTTACGGGAAATTCTAGTGTTCTTCATGCAAACTTTTTACCTCCGCTGGAATTAGGCTCAAGTTATACCGTTGGGTTATTATCTTTTGACACATATAATACTATTCCTAATATAAGAAAGGATGTTAACGATAAGTTTCATTTTGGAAATTTGACGATCCAGATACCTGAAGGATCGTATGATATCGATGCACTAAATTCATTTCTTCGCGAAGAAATTGCTCACCAGGAACCTGGTGGGGGGTTTATGCTGCGAGTAAATCAGAATACTTTAAAGGCTGAACTTAGAACAACGAAGCCGGTCTACTTCAACTTTCACGACAAGCCCCATTCTATTGGTCCACTGTTGGGTTTTCATCGTCCCAATCAAGTCATTAACCCAGTGCATTGGTACAACGAATCGGATGGCATTGTGAAAATTCTTTCTGTAAAAACTATTTCGATTCATTGTAACATCGCATCAGGGTCTTGCGTGAATGGAGATCCGGATCATAGCATACATCAATTCTTTCCGGCTGTAGAACCAGGATATAAAATAATAGAAACCCCGAATCCTGTCATTTACTTTCCTACTAACGTGAGGACTGTTGACAATATTACCATTCGGTTAGTGGATCAAGACGGAGAACTTATTGACTTTAGAGGAGAAACTTTTACATTGAGAATACATTTGAAGAAAAATAGGGATTGATTTTACTATGGATGGTGTGCAAAATGATAGTGTAGCTCGTTATAAAAGGAGAGAGAGCAAGCCATGCTAAGAATTAGTAATCCTAAATTGATGAGACAGTTAACAACTGCAACTTTTTGAAACAGTGGGTTTTCGGTTACAAAATAAGAAAAAATGAATAACATACTAAGCGTTACATCAGATATTAAATTTGATGATTCCCTTACGCAATTCCAGTATCATTTACATCAGCCGTATGCGGGGAACACCTTTAACAGGTCCGACGAAATCAGAATACCTATACATCAACAAGATGTCTACACGTTTCCTTCATTAAGTTATGTTTATCTTGAAGGACGAATTTTAAAAAAAGATGGTACTCCTAGAGCTACTTCAAAATTGACTAATAACGCATTTGCGTTTTTGTTTGATGAGATTAGATATGAATTGAATGGCACTGAAGTTGATAGAGTGAGAAACCCAGAATAACTACAACGCTTAAGGCCATGCGTCATTTTCACCTAATCAAGTCAAAGGACAAGAAAATGTAGGATGGACGATGCCCGGTGTCAACAATACTTTTCTTAGACGAAAACGGATTTTTCAGCACATGCCTGCCCCTGGATATTCTCTAAGGAATATGTGAGGAGTAAAGAAAAATTTTAATAAATCTTAGGGAAGTCCCCCCACGCTCCTCCGTCAGCCACGTCACCGGATACTAGCCAGTGGAGGCTGACCAAGAGCGGGAGAGCCACAGACGCTCAGGACTTGATCGGAGAAACTGGCCATTGCCAGGACTCCCACTGTCACGCGTTTATAGCAGGTCACGAGGCCACTGCCGTTTCAGTCTCCGAGGAGTATTATAGGGATGAGTGGCGGAGTGCAATGACTGTGCTACAGGATTAGGGTGGTTGGAATGGCTACTTTGGAATTTCATACTAGGGTATATTAAGGTCGTTATGAAGGGTTTCGTTGCTGACAAACATACTTCGCGGTGGATTTGGGGGGTCTCTGGGCTGTCTGTAAATATTGTATGAATGAGCGAGTGAATGATGAACTGTAAATATGGTATGAATGAGAGCATTTATCTTAATTACTTATTGCCTTATAAAAGGCAGATTGTAATTATAGCACAATAAAGGAATTTTACTAACTAACTAACTAACAATAAAATAAAAATAAATATTAAGCAGGAACTCGTTTTGATTCGATCGAGTACGGACTTGAACTGTGTGAAGGGTAACGATGATAACGTCCAAATAAAATTGGACAAAGTGGTTTGAAGGATGCTTCATACTCGTGTTTCTGATCAAGAACGTCTGATGTTGCTGAAGATGGCTGACAAAAACAAGGTCATATCAATTTCGTTTCGATCATGGGATCTTTACGAATACCCTAGTTTGCCTGCAACACAGCAGGAAAATTACACTGTCAAAACATTGACAAATTTAGAAAAGCCGCGGTATGTAATTATCGCATTCCAGACTGATCGAACGAGAAACGCTACCAAAGACAGCAGTCAGTTTGATCAGTTGAAACTCTACCTGAATAGCGAACAATACCCTTATGACGATTTGAATTTAGATTTTACACAAGGAAAAGTGGCTCTCCTCTACGAAATGTATGTTGAGTTTCAAGAGAGTTATTATAATAGTAGACATTCTCAGCCTCTACTGTCACGATCTGATTTTGAGAAATTTACACCTATAGCCATCATTGATTGTTCTAAACAATCTGAAGCAGTAAAAAGTACGACTATTGGTATTCGTGTATTACTAGCGGCGAGTGAGAACTTTCCGCCAAATACTAAGGCATACTGCCTTATTCTTCACGATAAAATTGTAGAATATGAGGCGGGAACCGTTTACGATCCGACCGCGTAGGAACGCGTTTAGGATACGGCTATTCGATTGAGTAGTATTGAAACTTTGGATATGTTGTAAATCTCACAATTACTATAGTTATTGATTTATTTACTATTTAATTTGGTTGTAATTGATCAATTGAGGTTACCATGAAATCCAAATGCATACGATATCCTGTTGGCCAACATTGCACGTATGCAACCAGTTGCACCAAATCCGTCTACTTGAAGTTTTTCATAGATCCATGTTCTCTCTGATTCACTTAAGCATACTCCAACAAATACACCAGTCTTTGATCCTTTTAGAGTATAGGGGTTGTATCCTGCAACGTTCAACGTTAAATTAACACTTTTATAGTGTAATTAAACAATTCAATCCATTAGCAATATTACCAAGAATCATATTTGTAGCGGTTAAAGTTACAGTTAGAAAACAAGCATTTAAAGACTTCATATCTCCAACATTAATATGAAAAAATAAAAAAAAACGTTTCAAGAATAATATTTCCGTCACACCTGAATCGATAATAGCTTCATAGCTTTTCTCTAAGAGGATCCTGGTCATAGGGTCCATACATTCAGCTTGATTATGGTGGAGGCCGAAACCAGAGGCGTCAAACCTATCCAATACCTTCAGCTTTCCAGTTCTTTGTGGAATCTCAGGATGGTCTGAAACAAAAAATAAAACAATTAACTTCTAAGAAATTTCTACTACAGAAATAATTGCATTTACTTTTGAACCGGTACAATCATGTGTATGCTAGTATATTTTGTCGTATATTGATTTGTTCGATATTAGCCATCAATTTGAATAAAATTTGAATATCTAAGTGAAAAACACTTGTTGAGAAAAGAACATGGTTCAAGAAACTGGCCGTTGCCAGGACTCCCACTGGCACTTGATTATAGCAGGTCACATGGCCACTGCCGTTTTAGTCTCCGAAGAGGATGAGGGTAGAGATGAGCAGCGCATTGTAATAACCGTCCTGCGGGGTTAGGGTGGTTCTATTCAATTTCATGAACTTGGAAAGGATGAGTTAAAGAATGTAAGGTATATTAAGATCGTTATGAAGGGTTTTGTTGCTGACGTAATGATACTGTAATAATACTATTGTTCTCAGGACTTTTGATTAAAAGGATCGGATATGGTTGATGTGCGACGTTTTTGCTGTCCCCCATAGCTTTATTCTATATTTCCAGATTGCCTTACGTATAACCTTGTAAATTTGTAATTTATTTTCTATTGAGAGATGGGATGTCCTTTGAAGTATTCTGCACAGTTGTCCGAAGCGTCTGTGCAGTTCTTGTCATATTGGCCTCGTACGTGGGTTCCATGTCAGACATTTGTCTAAATAGAAGTCTAAGTACCATACTCTCTCGGATACAGGAAAATGAATGGAATATAAAAAAACTAGTGGACTAGACTTGTTGCAGAGGGTGAAGGTAGTGCGCGATGATGGGGGGGGGGGGGGGTGCGCGAGTAGGGGCACTAAGGCAAGTGGAAGATTGGAAAGGGGAGCTCAAGAGAAAATACATATTCTTCAAGGAAGGCGAGTGATTGGGGCTCACAGGTAGAACTGTACACGAGATTCCGCTCAAGCAAGACAGGGTGAGTTATGTAAAGGAGCGCAAGTATCCGCAGGCTCTGAGGCACCACATTCGTGAGGAGCTGGACAACCTGAAGGAGCATGGGATTATAGTGGGCAGTACGTCGCCATATAACAGCCCCTTGCGGGTGGTCAAGAAAAAGAATGAGGAAAGCGAGGGTTCTGACAAATATAGAGTTGTAGAGGACTACAGAAAACTCAACGAGAATACAGTGGACGAAAATATCCATTTGGGACAGGCTGAGTGGGGCGAAGATATTTAGCACTATGGATCGGAAAGCGGGATATCACCAGATTCAACTGCGCCCTAGAAACCGACACAAGACGGCCTTAACGTTTGAGAGAGGCCACTATGAGCTTACGAGGATGCCGTTTGGCCTGAATAATGCACCCATTACATTCCAGTGGCTCATGGATGAGTTTCTACGAAGGATAGACTAGTCCGTATGCCAAATATACATGGTTGACCTCTTGATATTCAGTGCGACTGAGGCACAACATGCGGATCACCTGCGGAATGTACATTCGCAGCAGAATCAGCAAAATACCTTTGACACATATAAAACACAATACAGTAAGACTAATAAAGGACCACTTAATTTCAATAAAAAACTTTCCAACTCCAAAAACCCAAAAGAACATCAAACAATTTTAGGAAAAATTAATTTTTATCACGAGTATATACCAAAAAGCTGGATATTGCTAGTTCCACTGCATAAGTTACTAAGGAAAAATGAAAAATTCTTATGGATGGAAGAGTGTGAAAAATCCTTTGCAAAAGTAAAGAAATTACTATGTTCCCAACCAGTGTTAGAAATATTTGATAATGATTCACCAATAAGAGTTTATACAGATGCATCTCTAGAAGGTATTGGTGCGGTTTTGAAACTAGTAAAAAACAATGGAAAAGAAAAGCCAGTAGCATACGTTTCAAAAAAATTAAGCGAACCACAAAAAAGAAAAGTATCTTTGGCACTCAAAGAGGCGTTAAATATTGGCAACACTGATTAATTGGAAGAAAATTCATTGTACTTTCAGATAACAAACCATTAGAACATTTAAACATAAGAGCAAGAACGGATGAAGAATTTGGTGAATAAGACTTACTATTTGTCACAATACAATTTTGAAATTAAATGATTCCGGGAAAGGATAATACCAAAGCAGATAGTTTGAACAGAAACCCGGTATGAGAACCAATTGAAAATAAAGAAGAAATGCTAAAAATGTTTAATATGATAAAAATACAAGAAATTAAAACAGATCAAGAGGGAAATAGAATATTACAAAACACCAAAACAAAATTAATAGAAAGAGTGTTCTATAAAAAAAGTAAGAAATAAAGAAAAGATAATTTTATCTGGAAACTTAAGTTTAGAATTAATAAAAGAAATACATTCTGAATGGTGCCATATAGGAATTAAACAAGTGATGAATAAGGTATGCCCTTATTATACAGCAGAATATATAACTCCAAATATAAAAAAAAAATATGTAAAAACTGTGAAATATGTATTAAAAACAAATCCAGAGGGCAAGAAACATATGGTCTAATTAGTTGTCACATGGGCCGGCAACAAAACCATTCGAAATAATGTCAATTGTCACTATTGTAGGTTTTCGAGGACAACGATTAACAAAATGACACCTCCACCTGAGGTGACTTATTGACCACTTCACAAGATATACATTTATTTCAACATCAAAAACTCAGAGTGACACTGACTTCGTCAAGTTAGTAAATAATGTACTGGAAACAGACGAAATAGGAATAATATTACAGATCAATACCCATAAATCAACTCAAGAGAATTCAAAGATTACCTAAGGGAAAATGATGTTCGATTGATATTTACAGCAGTTAATGCACCCTTTTCCAATGGTTTAAATGAAAGACTAAATCAAACACTAGTCAATAAAATCAGATGTAAGATGAACGAAAAAGGGAAGAAAAGAGCTGGGACAACAGTTGCTAAAGAATGTGTGGATAAATATAATGAAACAGAACATACAGTAACTGGTTTTCCACCCAAGTATTTATTAGATGGCACAGATACAAGCATTTTACCTAAAGAATTAAAAAAAGGAAACAATAAAGAAAACTGGATGAACTACAATAAATTAGCCTTAGAAAGAACAAAAAAGTCTCATGAATATAACAAGAAAAGATTTGATAAAACACGAAAACATTGGGAATTTAACACAGGAGATACAGTATATATAGAGAATGGCAACAAATTAAACAGCAAAAAACTAGATGAATTAAAAACTGGTCCCTTGAAATAACAAAAAAGATATCAAATACAATATATAAAATTAAAACCGGAAAGGGGAGCTAGAAACTGCATTCTTTCACATAACAAAATTACTTCTGATATTACCAGACTGAAAATGTTCACCTTAGAGAGGGGAGATATAAAGAAAGTATTCTATCTTAAATTTGAAAATTTGAATTTGCCGCGCTGCTTCTACTGGCCTCCGCCAGATGGAGCAGCTATCATATAGAGAAGGTTATATCAAGTAACAAAGCTTGTAAATAGAGTGTGAATAGAGATGTTACAGTTATAAACTGTAATTGTCGTTTCTTTGTTTATAGGTAAGATTGTGTAAATCTATATGAATAATTGTTATAATATAAAATATAGTGAATAAAATTGCTTACTTTGTTTACAGAGAAACCGATTTCAGTTTCTTCACCCCACCTTCAATAATTGTCTTACATGTATATATATATATATATCTAAGTTATTCACCACCGGGTAGAATGTGATAAAGAGAAGGAAAACGGGAACGTAAGACTAACTTCAGCTCTCGAAATAGACTGCCTTTATTTCTCTTTGTAATCCGACATATACGGGATCAAGGGATGTTTACGTCCCAAGATCGCATTAGTTTACAATACAGAGCTACCTCTGACTTTAACCCCCCCCCCTGCCAGTTCCCGACCATCCGTCGGGAACTTAACAGCGGACTATGTACAATTGAGTATCGTACCCTGATACTCTTAGCGGACAATACAATATAAAATAAAAATAAAAAAAAACAGACACTTCATACACAGGGTAAAAATAGTAAAACTAAAACAAACAAACAAAAGAAAAATACATTCGCTGATACAAATTTATGATCTGGAGTGAGGAGTGTATGGGGATAAGGGTGTTACCCGAGACTCTCGCTGGAAGGATGTCCCCGTTGGTATCTTCAGCTGCTCTACATGCACGTACCTGCGCTTCCGCGGTTCGCGAACACTCTGTATGGTTACGATATTGTGTGCACGAATCGCGACCAAGCGATAGGGGCCCTCGTAACGGATTAGCTCTTTACCCTGGTTCGATGCAATCTTGCGGTAAACGATGGTCCCTATTGTGACGCGACCTTCGATGGGTTTGACGCCCACGTTCTCCCTCGCCACTCTCCTGCGTTTTTCGGCCGTAATCCTCACGTAGGCCTGTTCCCAGAGTTTCCCCAACTCCGTACGGTTGTTGAGGAGGAGTGTGGCCGTCTCGTCTCCCTCCTCCGTTCCTCTGGTGTCTCGGCGACGTCCCCGCAGGCCAAAAAGAATCTCGAACGGTGAGAACCCTATAGCCGTGTGTATCACCGCTAGTGGCATAGCCTCAGCAGGCTCCAACCCCTTTTCGGTATGATAGACGTGGAGATGATCTCCCAGGGTACTGTGGAGACGCTCAATCCCGCCCCTGCTCTTTGGGTGTCCCGGGGTGTTGACATGCCATCTGACATCCAGAAACTTCATCTGCTCTCTTATTTCGGCGTTGTCAAATTCCCTGCCACCATCTGATGCTATTCGATCGGGGACACCATACAATTTAAACCACCTGCGCAGTGCTCCTAATACGGCCTCTGACGACTTTTCGCGGACGGGGTATGCCATGGCCACCTTACTGAATAGATCAACGACGGTTACCTACTTGTGGCCCTTCCAAGTAAAAGTGTCTGTTAGCAGGTCGGTCAGGGGTGTCTGTGCCGTGGGGGTCTCTTCTTGCGGTCCTATCGGTGGGTGTCGATAGTACTTCGTGCGATGACAGATCTCGCACGCTCCTATCGTCTCCTGGGTGGTTTTGCGTATTCCCCACCAGAAATACCTGCGCTTCAATGCCTGCGCTGTTTCCTGTAACCCCGATGATCCGTTTTACCTTGGTGGTATGCAAGCGTAATTTCTTTTTTCATGGTATCATCCGCTACCGTTTCACCATCATCGTGCATCGCATGAACGTCCGGTCAATCCCGATCCGCTCCGCTCGCCATAACCTCTTAATTTTCTCCCAAATGGTCCCGTTCCCTGCATAAATATGGTGCATAAATAAATAAATTTTCCCCGGCTTGGAAGCTTCGTTGAGTAGGCGGCAGATCTGATCCAGTTTTACTCCCGGCTGTGACCAGATGGTCGTTGTTGTGGACCCTTATCGTTGACTATTTCCTGTAGCTCTTCCATCTCCGCGTATCTGTTACCTCCCGAGCTCCCTCCTCCTGTAGACTGCCCATCCTTCGTGGAACCAGATTCTCTTTGGTCACCCTCCTCCTCTGGCGTCCATTCCCGGAGGAACTGACGGTCATCTCTGGATGATTCCCCTTGTTCTGTTTCTATGGCGTTGACTGCTATCGCCCATGACAGCCAGTCCACAACGACGTTTTCCTTGCCGGGCTTATATACAATCTCCATGTTGTACTGGCTAAGGAATTCCTTCCACCTCGTGACCCTTGCCGATGACTCCTTCAGTTTCCCTACTCATTGTAACGGACGGTGATCCGTGTGGACTCGGAATCTTCTCCCGAATACATAAGGCCGAAAATGGTCAATTGCCCAGACGATTCCTAACAACTCCCGTTCTAGTGTACTGTATCGGCTTTCTGCCTCCGTTAGGCGTCTACTGGCATACGCTACTGGTTGGTCTCCTTTGTCTCCCACCTGCGATAGGACCGCTCCCAACACGTATTCGCTAGCATCCGTCGACTTATTAAAATCGGGGAATGCCAACACCAGGTGTTCCTGCAAACGGCTCATGCACTTTCGGATGTTCGCCTCTGTATCGGGAGTGATGATCACCTTCCGTCCCTTTTTCAGGAGGTCATTGAGAGGGACTAGATATGCCATTATTTCGGGGACAAATCTTCTATAGAAATTTAGCGTTCCTAGAAGGCCTTGGATACCCTTGACATCGGACGGGACCGCCATCTTTTGGATGGCTGCTATCTTTCCAGCATCTGGTCGAACTCCCTCATTGGAGATTGTGTGTCCCAAGAAGGTAATATTTTCCTGGCCTAACCGGGACTTTTCCTCTGACAATTTCAATCCGAATGGCCTCACTCGGTTGAACACAGTTTTCAGGTGCACTTCGTGTTGGGCCTCATCCGCGCTAAATACTAGGAGGTCGTCCATATAAATTTGGCACATGGACTCATCGATACCCCTGAGTAACTCGTCCATAAGTCTCTGGAACGTGATAGGTGCGTTTTAAGGTGAAGGCTGTTTTGTGGCGATCCTTTGGGTCCATCTGTATTTGGTGGTACCCCACTTTGAGGTCTAACGTGCTAAAGATCCGCGCCCCACTCAGTTGGTCTAAAATGTCATCAAATCTGGGGATCGGGTATTTCTCGTCCACTGTGTTGTCGTTGAGTCGCCTATAGTCTACGACAACTCTATATTTTTCGGGTCCTCCGTCTTCAGTACTTTTCTTCCTGGCTGCCCACAAAGGGCTATTGTACGGTGACGTGCTGTCCTCAATGATCCCCTGCCTTCTTAAGCCGTCCAACTCTACTTTGATATGGTGCCTCAAAGCTTGCGGGTATCAGCGCTCCTTCACGTAACTTACTACCTCCCGTTTGAGCGGGATTTCCTGCACTGTTCTACCAGTGACCCCCAATCTCTCGCCTTCTCAAAAGAATATATCCGCATATTCCCTCTCCATCTCCTTCTGAGTTGTCTCGTCCGTGATGGTTTCGACCATCATGGTACACCGCACAAATATTCGATCCACCCCAATCTGTTTTGTCCGCCACAGCTGGCTTTTTCCAAATGGGCGTGTTTCCCACGTACAAATAGTGAGTCTTCCCTGGTTTGGAAGCATCCTTGAGGGCACGACAAATTTCCTCATTATTCACCCCTGGCGAAGACCATATGCTCGTGCTGGTGGATCGTCGATTGCTACTGTACGCTATATTGATGGCCCCCAAGGTTTTAGTCTTCCAGACTATCTGAAGGCGCTTCTCGTTTTTGTTTATGATTTCTTCGAGCTCTTTCCTTCTGCCAACCGTTCCTCCTCAGCAGACTCGTGTTGTTCGCCTTCCCTCTCCGGCGTCCATTCCCGCAAGAACTGCCGTACGTTCCTGGATGATTCCTCCTGATCTTCTTCTAGTGCGTTGACTGTCATTGCCCGGGACAGCCAGTCCACCACAACGTTCTCTTTACCGAGCTTATATACTAACTCCAAGTTATATTGACAGAGGAACTCTTTCCACCGAGTAACCCTCGCCCACGATTCCTTCAGTTTGACGACCCATTGTAGTGGTCGGTGGTATGTGTGCACCCGGAACCTTCCTCTGAACACATAGGGCCGGAAGTGATCGATCGCCTAGACTATCCCAAGTAACTCACGTTCCAGCGCGCTATACCGACTTTTCGCCTCTGTGAGGTGCCTACTGGTGTACGCTACTGGACGGTCCGCTGTGCCCCCCGCCTGTAACAGAACCTCTCCCAAGGCATATTCACTGGCATCAGTCGTTGTTGTGAATTGCTTTGTGAAATCAGGAAAAGCCAGTACAGGATGTTCTTGCAGTCGTCCCATGCACTTGCGAATGTCCACCTCTATGTTGGGGGTGATGACTAACTTTTTCCCCTTTTTAAGGAGGTTGTTAACACGTACCAGGTATGCTGCCATTTCTGAGACAATCGTCTGTAGTATTTCAGTGTTCCCATCAACCACCGTATCCCTTTTACGTCAGACGGGATCGCCATATTCTAGACTGCTGCCACCTCCCCGGCATCTGGTCCGACTCCTTCTTAGGATATCATGTGCCTCGAAAAACTGACGACCTTCTGACCCAGATAGAACTTTTCCTCCGATAATTTCAGACCAAATTGTCGCACTCGGTCAAAACTGTCCTCAAGTGAACTACATATTGGGCCTCTGTTGCGCTAAATATTAAGAGGTCGTCCATGTATATCTGGCAAACGGACTCATCTACTCCACGTAGCAACTCATCCATGAGCCTTAGGAAAGTGATGAGTGCATTTTTGAATCCAAATGGCATCCTGGTGAACTCGTAGTGACCTCTCTCAAAAGTGAAGGCTGTCTTATGTCAGTCCCTAGGATGCATCCGCTCAGCCTCTGCAGAAAGTTATCGAACCTGGGAATTGGGTACTTCTCCTCCACCACATTATCATTATTTCTCCTGTAATCTACTACCACCCTATCTGGGACCCCACCTTCCACGTTATTTTTCTTTACAGCCCATAAGGGGCTATTATATGGTAACGTGGTTTCTCCGATGATCCCCTGTTTCTTTAAGTTGTCCAGCTCCTCCCTAATATGGTGTCTCAGAGTCTGTGGGTATCTGCACTCCTTCACGTAGCTTACTCGGTCCTGCTTGAGTGGAATCTCATGTACTGTTTTTCCTGTGACCCTCAATCTCTCCCCTTCCTTAAAGAAAATGTCCGTATATTCCCTCTTGAGCTCCACTCGCCAATCCTCCACGCCAATGTAGTCACGTGAGCCACTGCCATCGTCGTTTGAGGCAACTGTGGTATATCTGCCGATCCAATCAGCATCCACTCCCTCCGGCATGTTTTTTTAAAAAAAGTATACAAAGAGGAGAAGATAAAGAAAAAAAAATTATAGAGAAAGAGAAAAAAAAACAATAACTTTTTACGCCGCAGTACGAGGTTCCCGTAATTTCCCGGGTTTCGGCACCAATTAATCCCCGTCGGTTAAGATTAATAAAAAGATAATAATGACAAAGAGAAATGCACCGGCACACTCTGACTCCAGTAAAAGACTGCTTTATTGTGGAAGATAATGCGACATACATAGGATCATGGGTTGGTCATCTTTCATGAGCGTATAAGTATTCGACATAGTCAGCCCTCTGCCTTTAACTTATATATATTGTAACATTCATGATATTTGAGAATATCATGGCCAGGAACCCTCACATCTGGTAAGCTACTTCCCCTATTCTCCTAGGAGTGGGAATGAGATAAACGGGCAGTCTTAGCACAACTGTCGAGAAGAGTGGACTTAGCAAGCTCCCGAATTGGCGGTCACCAACAGGGAGAGAGGAGAAAGACCCAACAGCAGAAAGTAACGTTGATTGGATTCCAGGAAGATCATCGATTGGGTGTTATTAATATTGTTTTTATTATGGATCTATTAAAAGAAATTGAGCTCAAATTTCATGTTTTTTGTAATTAGTAGTAACTATCCTAATTTAAAAGGAATTGAATATTTTTTTTATACTTTTTGTCAGCACTCTATATAATTATAATTATTTGTTATAACCATTTTACTTGAATATACTTCACAATTCCTAGTTTCTCAATTTATTATTAACTACAACATTAGCCTTGAGATAGGGCGATTCAATCAGGATAAATTCGTATGTCAAAGACATAAAACAATTTGAATTAAAGGTCTCATGACAGACCTGCCAAATTAGTAAAGGTAAATTGATCAAATAAAGTAGAAAGAGAAATGGTGAAAAATGAGGTAGGTTTCAATATATATATATATATATTTATATATATAAGGTAAGTCCAGGCGCCGCTAGTGCCCAGCCTTAATCCCCAAACATATGTTATCTGTATATGTTTACAGGTAATACCTATAGATAGAGGTATCTTGGTCTAAATAAAGTAGTCTCGTTATAACGTTCTACGTGTTCTTATTACCAACCTTTCTTAGCTTGTAATTCAATAAACATTAACTGGTGCCGAAACCCGGGAACCGTGGAGAAAGAGAGTTATCGAGTGCGAGCGTAATTTTTTTTTTGTTTTTTTTTCTTCTATACGCGAAAGAGAGAAGATGACTGAAGGAGGAATTTTGAGACAGCCCGTCTTGAATCTCGTAGAGGGAGCAGATATTAGAAGAGTGGGAACTATGCCAGAAGTTCATGCCACGGCGCTCGCGCTGATGAGGGTAAAAGCGATGAATACCCAGGATCTGAGGAAGGCTGTTGCGGAGTTGGAGAGATTCACTGGGGAACTGGGTGAGCTGAACCATTTCCTAAAAGGAGGAGACCGTCTCACAGCTTTAATTGGAGCTAAAGCAGAAGAAAATTTAATAGATCCCAGAGACGCGGAATCGTTGAAGGCGGCCCTGATATGTCGGGTCAAGAGAAGTATACTGAATCAAATTCAGGCACATGAAGAAACCCCGTGGGAATTAATTAAGATGAGATTGAAGAAGGCGTACGGAGGAGGACGATGGACTCCCGAGGAGGACATATTCCAAATGTTTAGGGAGACAAAGTCCCCAAGACAAAGTAACGGGCAATATGCTGCGGGGTTAGTAGTCCGTTTCAATAAGATAACGGAGAAGATGAGAGAGTCGATTAGCGTAGAAGAGGTGGAGGGTAGAATGGGATTCTTATCCACAATTCTAAAAGTGCAACTGGCCAAGGAGACAGGAAGAAAGGAAGGATTCTCTGATGAGCGCTCGTTCTCGGAGTGTGCACAATCAATGATCGACACTAGTGCCAAGGAGGAAGAAGTGAGGGTGCAAGACGTCGACAATGAGTGGAGCCGAGTTGCATACAAAAGAACCCGGACCCTGAAACCAACCTGGAGGAGACCAGAAACGTCCGTTATTGGCAGAGACAAGGGAACGACAGGAGAAAGAAGATTTAGAGGAACGAGACCGAGGTATTCCCCGCCCAGGGAAGAAAGAAAATGCCACGGATGTAGGAAGGCAGGACATTTAGTGGCACAGTGTCCTCGAACAAAATGTTTTGAGTGTGGCGAGGAAGGACACATCGCGAGGCATTGCCCGTATATCTTCCGGAGGAGAGAATACCAACGACCAGAACCAATGGAGGTAAACACTCAAGAAGTAAGAGAGAGACGGAGCATGACACATGGGGAGAGTGGATCATCAGAAGATGAGTCATCAGGGACTTCGGGAACTGAAGGAGAAGAAGCGAGGCGCAGCAGAAACAGGAGACAGACAGGGCAGAAGGTCGAGTCACGTAGATGGGAGCAACGTGATGAAGCCTGAGGAGCGTGTCGGCAGAGAGGCGACCGCATCCTGAGATGTAATGCAATTCGGGAGAGGATGTGTGCGTTGCCAATAATTAGGGTCAAAGGAGGAGAGATGTGTCTGGTGGACACGGGAAGCACCAACACCATCATGTCCCGCGGAGCGCTGGAGAGGCTGTATGGTGGAGAGAGGGCACTCCAGATTCAGGTATGTAATTGTAGTTTAATCACCCTGGGAGGCCCTTGCGAGGTAGTGGGAGAGTTAGTCATAGGGCTAAATAGGTGGGCGAAGAAAGGGGGAGATCTAAAGATACATATCGTAGGAAACATGCCGCGGGAGTACCTGGTGATAGTTGGGTGCGACATGTTGGGGAAGGTAGGTGCGCGTGTGGAGAATATCGGGGAAAAATGGAACATTAAGTTGGGCAAAGTGGAATATAAATGGCAAGGGACTATATGGGACGGAAGAGCGCGGATAGGGGCGGTTAATAAAATAGAGGGCTGGAGGGAAGGCCTACAGAGGGAGTTTGAGGATATTTTTTACGTAGAGGGAGACACGCTAGGAGCGACTGGGAAGACGGTCCACGAGATCCAGTTAAAGAAAGAACGCGTCACATACGTGAAAGAGAGACGATATCCGCAGGCACTACGTAGGCATATTAGAGAGGAGCTAGAGAGTCTCAAACGGCAAGGGATTATAATTGATAGCACTTCGCCATATAACAGTCCTCTATGGGCAGTGAGGAAGAAAAATAGACCTGGGGACGAGACGGAGAAATACAGGGTAGTTATCGATTATCGGAAGTTAAACGAGAACACGACGGATGAGAAGTATCCTATTCCCCGATTTGAGGACATATTAGACAGATTGAACGGGGCGACAATATTTAGTACCCTAGATCTAAAGGCAGGCTATCACCAGATCAAGATGAGTGCGAACGACCAAGACAAAACGGCCTTTACATTTGAGAGGGGGCATTATCAATTTACCAGGATGCCATTTGGACTGAAAAACGCCCCGATTACCTTTCAACGCCTAATGGATGAATTTTTGAGGGGAATAGACGAAGCGGTATGCCAGGTCTACATGGACGATCTGTTAGTTTTCAGCAGAACGGAGGCAGAGCACGTTGAGCACCTAAGAAGTGTATTTCAAAGAGTCCGCGAATTCGGATTAAAATTGTCCATGGAGAAGTCTCTGTTGGGGAAGAAAAAAATCAATTTTTTGGGCCACACTATCTCACAGGAGGGGGTTAAGCCAGACTCTACGAAGGTCGAGGCCATTAGAAGGATGGTGGTGCCCACAGATGTAAAGGGGATCCGTCGACTTCTGGGGACGCTTAATTATTACAGAAGATTTGTGCCGGACATAACGGCATACCTGCTGCCTATTAATAATTTACTGCGAAAGGGAGCGAGGGTGGTAATTACCCCAATCATGGAGCAGAACATCCGGAAATGTATGTCTAGCTTACAAGAGGAACCGATATTAGCATTTCCCGATTTCCAACATCCCTTCACAATCACCACTGATGCCAGCGAATACGCACTGGGGGCAGTGTTGTCGCAGGAGAGAGACGGTGGGGAGCGCCCGGTGGCGTACGCTAGTCGACGGCTCACAGAAACGGAAGCGCGGTATAGTGCTCTAGAGAGAGAGCTCCTAGGTATCGTCTGGGCTATAGACCATTTCCGCCCATATGTCTTCGGCAGAAAATTCCGTGTTCACACCGACCACAGACCCCTACAATGGGTAGGAAAGTTAAAGGAGTCCTCGGCGCGGGTCACGAGGTGGAAAGAGTTTTTGTCCCAGTACAATATAGAGATCATATATAAACCCGGGAAAGAGAACGTAGTGGCAGACTGGCTGTCCAGAGCCATTACTGTGAATGCATTGGAAGAAGGGGAACCATCCGGGGAAATCCAACAGTTTCTCCGGGAATGGACACCCGGGGAGGATGGAAGCCTCGGTACGCGAGGAGATAGCGAAGGTGAGGAAACCCTTGAAGAGGAAGGTTCCGCCGCCGAAAGACCTGTTGAAATGGAAGTAACAGAAGGGATCGTGAACGACAAAAGACGGCAGATCATTTGGAAATCCAAGACCTCAGGGCGGCTGCAGATCGCATATGACAGTTATGGGAGAAGTAAAATCGCGACGATTTGGTCGCCACCAGGGGTTAGGAACCACCAAATTTGCCGTGCATTGAAAGATGCCTCGAAACCCGGAAAGACCCATCATGTATTTGTAGGGAATGCCACTATTTGGGAGAAAATTCGTAGACTCTGGCGAACGGAACAACTTGGAGTGGATAGGATATTTATTCGGTGCACGTCGATGGTGGAGACACTCAAAGACAGAGAACAGCAGCTGGAAGTGACGCTGGCCTATCACCAAGGAAAAACGAACCACCGTGGAGTTCAGGAAACGTTGCAAGCGTTGCGGCGGAGGTACTTTTGGTGGGGAATGAAAAAGAGCATACAAGAAATGATAGGGGCATGTGCAGTTTGTCTCACTACGAAGTATGACAGACATCCGCCACGGGGGCGACAAGAAGAATCGCCCACCGCCGAGACACCGTTGAGTGACTTACAAGTGGATACCTTCACTTGGAGGGGGTATAAGTGGGTTACCACAATCGACAGCTTTAGCAAAGTAGCCATGGCGCACCCGGTGCAAGATCGGTCATCAGACGCGGTAATGCTGGCATTAAATACCTGGTTCCAGTTTTACGGAGTACCAGACCGGATCGCGTCGGATGGGGGCAGAGAATTTGACAATGCCAACATCCGAAAAGAAATGAAGACTCTCGATGTCTCTTGGCATCTTAATACCCCAGGGCACCCTAAGAGTAGAGGAGGGATAGAAAGATTGCACAGCACCCTGAGTGACCACCTGCGGGTATATCACGCGGAAAAGGGTCTGCCGGTGAATGAGGCAATGCCGAAGGCGGTGGCCGCTTACAATCATTCGATCCACACCGCGACGGGGTTCTCCCCGTTCGAGATCCTCTTTGGGCTGCGCGAAAGACGGAGAAATGGGGCAGAGACGGTAGCAGACAAGGGAATGGCGGAGAAAATGGCGAGTAATACTGTCGCTTTGAGGAAAATATGCGACAAAGTCAGAGAAAGGATAACGAGGGACAAAGCGAGACGAGTGGAACGGGAAAACCTCAAAGTCCGGGATCGAATGGGGGAACTTAAAATCGGGACTATCGTCTATAAAAAACTAGGGTCAAATAGGAGCAAAGAGCTGGTGCGATATGAGGGCCCATTTAAAGTGGTCGTGATTAGGGAACACAACGTCGTGACAATTGAGAGTATACGACCCCCTAAGAAGCGGCGAAATGTCCACATAGAACAGTTAAAGCTTCCACCTGGGGGGGAGGTTGTAGATCAGGAATGAGCTGGAGTGTCCTCGCAGCATACACGCAAGGAACATTGTAAATAGTTATAGTTATGTGATTTTTCCCACAGAAGTATTGTTTTTTTTTAAAAGTCAAAGTTTTCTTTTATGTTTTTTGTTTACAAGTGACAGTTGGTTTTTACGTTTTATAGGATTAGAGCTTAATGTGAGGGATTACAGGCTGTGTACGGGCGGGGCTGGCCTTTGCTCCTTTGTAACATTAGCGGAGCATTATTTGAATGGACTAAGACGTCCGAGTGTTGGACTTCAAAGTTTGCGAATGGGTGTTCGTAAACTGGTGGGGGGGAGTTAAGTCCAGGCGCCACTAGTGCCCAGCCTTAATCCCCAAACATATGTTATCTGTATATGTTTACAGGTAATACCTATAGATAGAGGTATCTTGGTCTAAATAAAGTAGTCTCGTTATAACGTTCTACGTGTTCTTATTACCAACCTTTCTTAGCTTGTAATTCAATAAACATTAACTTATATATATATATATATAAGTTAATCGTTAGCGGTTAAGCTTAAAGAAAAAAAATAGAAAAAAACGACACTCTCGAACTTCTGTAAAGAGACTGTTTCCTACAAAGGATCATGGGTTGTTTACATCCCAAAATCATATTAGCTAACAATATAAACTTGCCTCTGGCTTTAACTTATATATATATAACATCATGTGGAGAAGGTAAAGTATTTCACTGGCATAAGGTACGTATTACAGTTTATTACATGATGGTCAAGAAATCAATGACGATGAAATCTATAATATTGCTCTCATCCATCTGAGATATCTAATACAGAATATGAGTCGTGCTATTGCCTGATTTCTACTCGTTAAACCCCAGAATAACATCGCAAGAGCAACATCTATCAAAGGAGACTACAACGTATTCCTTTCAAATGTTCCGAGTTGGCATTATTCGCATCAAACAACTTGTATAAAAAAGGTTTTGATAATTTGTTCAATATGGGATTTTATATACTCAGATACTGAAATTAAAAATAATCAGATAGAAGATCAACATTCCACAACGCTGGAATCTGCTAATTTCCTCTTCGCTATAATGCACTAGATGGAAGTATCGACAATATATAATCAAAAGTGAAAAAAAAGCCCCAGAACATTGGCAAGAGTCGTAGTAGCATTGAGCAAAGGAGGTGAGAGGACTAAAGGTGGTGTGCAAACGTGCCATGATGTCATGACAATTGACCACTTCTTGCCAATGGACAAGCCAGTTGGTTTATTGGATGATGCAATGGAAATAGGTTGCTCCTGGTATCACATTACATTTCTTGTGACATCCAGTTGGAAGGGTCACTTGAAAGGATTGAAGGATCTTTGACAGAATTAGTAAATAATAATTCAACATCGGATCCGATTACAACACTTGGCACACCATAGGAGATGAACTAAGGGGGTCATCTTGGAAAACCTACAGGCTGTTGACGACTACACAACCAGAATTCCAAGCATCTGTGGACCATGGTTGAATTGACCTCACTATTTCCACGGTACCTATGTCAGCATGTACCAAATACTGAAAAGGCAATAATTTCACCTGCCCACTTCAGATCATCATTCCATCTCTTTTGAAATCACCGCGCAGAAACCCCAGAGCCATGAATAGAGTTTTCACAGACTAGTAGCTGTCTAATCAGAAGAATTTGGCTGACTTTTCTAGAGCATGTGAGGCCAGACATGTCGGGCAGGAATTTATCGTGACTGATACACAGAGCAGTTTTACCTTAACAAAAGAAATGTTGTTCCACCACCTATACAAATTAAAATAATGGAACTGTTAAAAAAATTGTTGTTGGGTGAAATATAATTTTTGACCATAGAAAGGTTTCCCACTATTTCCATGCACGACGTTGAATACGCAAGTGCAATAGGAATACAGAAACATCTTTTTAAATCAAACATTGATTTAAGATCCTTCATTAAAAAAATCATAAACAGATTATAAGTTACTTCTTATCAAATAATAAATACACATATAAATCCGGTTTTAAAATAAAAAACAAAAATTATAAATAGGTTTGAAATTATAAGGACCATGATAAATATGAACCAATACGCTTAAACATTTAATAAAATTATTAACAAAACACGATTAGAAATCCTTTTAATAACACCACAATCTACGTCCACTACTTAAGAATTATGTATCACTCCATCTTTTATTTTGACAAACACACTATCGACCCTATGATAACTGTAATGCCATGCCAATGTCCACCAGTACTTTCCCCAACGTACAATCTTCGATTCACACATATGGTCAACACCCCTTGGGCCAGTTGCTTATAACATATCTGAACTGAGGTGTAGCTTTCAATAAAGGCAAAACCAAGGCTGTTTCATTCCGTTGTAGCGGCCGCTAACTACATAAGATAAATTACCCTCTATTTTACTGTAGTTATAATATGTTGTAAATTGAAATAAACAAATGGAAATAACATTATCAAACCACAAGGTCATATAAGTCAAAATATTGTAAACAATAAATTATGTAGCTGCAGACAAATTCATAGGCAGCCTAACCGAGCTGGCAGGTATTTCCTGAAAGACGATTGATCAAAATAAAACCCCATCTCATTGGCTGCTTCGGGCTACATATACCCACTAGTTTTAGCCGGAAATTTGTACAGGCGTCAGGGGTCTTACATGTCTGGCACCTAAGAAAGACGGACGATGAAAGCTGCGAAATTGAGATCTCCCCAATTCAAGTAACAGTGGTGTCAGAACAAAAATAGAAGACCTAAGCAAAATAATATGTATCGATCAGGTACTATTTAGAGTAGTAACTTATAGAAAGAAACAGGGCTAGCCCCAATGCCACACGAAGAATCATTGTGGTCAAAGCATCGTATGCGACCGATATTCACAGGCAGATGAATGTCTTGATTACAAAAGAGCACAGAAGGCGAAGTGCTCCAACTGAGGTGGTCCCCACGTGGCTTCTTACCGAGAATGCCTTTATTGGCAGCAGAGAGGAAGAAGAAGCAGACGGAGAAACCGCTGCCGGTCCAAGATCGAGAGTGTCCACCGGAAGAAGGACCCAACAGCCGCCCACCACCACACCGACCTTGACTGGAGGAGCGACCTATTCCGAGGACACGGCTAGAACGTCACACCAACAGGACATCCTGAACCTTCCACCCTGGTTCTTGATTCTCGAGACTATTATCAGAGATTTATGTCCGGACTTTAGACCACATTTGCTCAATTGACACGCCATTGGTACAAGTACAAAATACTCAATTTTAATGTCAATGGTCTGATGACTATACTCGAAGAAGTGGAGACGCTAATAGCGATCTCCACAGCAGACATAGTTGTGCTGCCAGACAACAGAATTGTTGACCAAAGCGTAAGGCTACAGGGCTGCTCTGTTGTGATCGAGTGGACCAATGGCTACGGTGGAGTTCTAGTCGCTATACGACACGGCATCACAGGGATGAAAGTAGCTCTGCCACTGACTACATAGGATGTCAGGCTCCACCAATTGACGGTAAAGATAAACTTGAGGACATCCAATTATCTCACCGTCACTTGACTAACTGCAAGAGTTATCAGCCCTTCTTAGAGAATGTGCTAAGAGAAACAACCATTGGGTCGTCGGATACATAAATCCACGGCATTCCCTGTGGAAAAATGCCCCCATCAACCCAGTGGGGAGGAAATTTGTAAAGGTGCCCTTTACTGCCGTCTATCCCCAGAACTACACTTTACGTCATAGAAGAAACAGTACAATAACTTCCACCCTAGATCTCTTGATTACGCAACAGCCATACAGGATAAACAATTGTGTGACCCTGCGCTTAGTGACGACTGACCACCGGCCAGTCCTGTATTCCATTGACGATAGAGTTTTGATCCCGCGTCCCACGAAGTACGACTATTGTCGAGTCCGCACTACCGAAGAAGTGCATCGACGGGTAGCGAGATTATCCTAACCGAGGTTATCGTTGAAGCAGCTGACACTACCATCCCGACGTTTAGCCCGCAGCCACCTAGGACAGAACTACAAGTTTATCTCCTTGAAGTAGCTAAAGGCGGTTCGCCGGTAATAGCTTTCGCCGACGTCATTGCGGTTTACAGCAGCAACATAAATCCACAAAGAGCTCTTACACAGGCCGAGTCGGTTTGTAACGTAATCAGTGACAGACTGGATAGGTTAAACATCAGTGTTAATGCAGGGAAGTTCGAATGCGTAATCTTCTCCCACCAAAAGAAGAAAAAAGCCTTGCCAAAATCCTATACTGTTGAAGGACAAAAGAACTCGTCAGCTTCCTCAATGTACTATCTGAGTATATAAATGAATAGGGATCTCCATTTCTTTACTCATTTTAGTAACAAAATGGGAAATATACGTCACAGGTCTTACCAGCTTCTCCTCTTGATAACTTCACCCAGCTTGTCACTGAGTCACTAATGATGTATAAATGTGTCCTCCAGCCAGCTCTGCTGTACGGTGCCCCGGTATATACTCCCTTGACTGACAATATAGCAAAAAGTCTCCAACAATTCCAGAATGGGATCATGAGATAAGTGGTCTGGCATACCCCTGTCAGAAGTTAAAGAACGCCAACCAGCACCTGTTGCTTGGTGAGCCATCGGTGGGTGAGTTCATCCACCGGAGAGAAATCAAGTTTTTTAACTCGTTGCTGAACCTCACAAACCCAGTGTTTAACACGTGACCCCACCAACCCTCCCACATCGTTTTAAATTTAAGAATAAAATTTAGTTTTAAGTTTATGATAAAAAAGGTGATCCCCATAACTTTTAATAAATTCAGTTAATTCATGTATAACGTACATCATTATACTTTGTACATAGCAGATTATTTAGTATATTAGAATTTGTATAAAATGTAGCCAAGCTACAGGAAATACAATGGCAATTGTAAAAAAATTCGTTTGAGAATCTATATTTTGTACATGTATAAATTTTAACAAAGGGATATGGGATAAAATTAACAAAAAAAACCGGCAATTTATTCAAGCTACGGCTCGCTTCGGAGTGGTACTTGCAGCTTTTCAAGATATAGCCTTATCATTTATGAAACCACTATACTTCTGTCCTAGCCTTGCTATGTTTAGTCCGGCGTTGTCAGACCCCACACCTCTCTAGTGGGATTCTCTGCCTTCGTCTCGCTAAAGCTAGCACATCCTTGGAAGGTGTTATGGCAACTCAGGCTAATTCTAATAAATTTTTGCAGAAGTCCCAATATAACATGAACATTACTTTATTATACATTATACACTGAAAGTGACAACTACTAAACTAATGACATAGAGAAAAGAAAATTACCTTGTGTTATAACAACTTGAGCATATAAGTCTAACATCTATCAAAATTAAAATTAAACAATATCTTTACAGAGGTCTATTGAAATTAAACTTAAACACTGTCTTTACAGAGGCTACCAAATCCTCTAAATGAAATAAAATTAATTTAAACACATAACAACATAATGAAACGTTAACTTTGTCGAATGGTAAAATGGTAAAATTTGTCGACATCCAAATACAGGACAGGCTCACCGGATGGCTCGTCAGTCCGATGAAGCAGATTGCTCTGGAGAAGCGAGAGCGAGAGAGAGAGAGAGAGAGAGAGAGAGAGAGAGAGAGAGAGAGAGAGAGAGAAAGAGAGAGAGAGAGACACCGTATGGCTACGGCAACGTCTCGCTGACGTGTGTCGGGATTGCCCCGGTAATATAGCTAATCCTATAGCTAGTATCCGGCTGGCAACAATACCTACCGAATACCAACACGGATTACATTTGTTGGCCGCAACAGAAGGGATCCCTTCCATGCAGCCGGTGGTATCTGGGGCCATACAAATATACCTAGTAGCGTCTTCCCCAGCGATCCAGTTTGTATCTTTCCGATTCACACTACCCTTTGGGATCCGGACGGTTTTTGCCTACTCTCAGATATCGGGTGAGTGAACAGGTGGTCATCCCAAGGCAACATAGACTACCTATAAGACCTAGCCTGTACCTCTTCTCCCGAACATAGTGCACTGTCGGAGGACATACCTAAAACGCACATACATAAAAGTTTTGGGAAAATGCTGGTACTAATATGTTTGCTGATATGGACATCACGAGTGAGAAGTAACAGAAAATGTTCTAGCTAAAATTCATTTGGTCGTTGGTTATGTGGCTGTGAAAGTTACTGTCCTTATATCAAACATCCACAACATACCACATGCATATTTTCATAGCTTATTTTTATCATCAGTAAAAGTAGTAAAAGTAGTACTAGCTTAGGGTCACGAAAAGTATTGATTCAATTCATCGCGTTTATTTTTTAAGATTATTTCATATAATATTCAGATCATGCTAACTATGAGAATTGTTATTACAAAATTATTTCATAGTAAGGAAGTTGTTTCCAGACTTTAATATTCAAGAAAAGTCATGTATAATTAAAACTCACCTAATTTCCATCGGCGGTGGTCACTGGAAATCATATCTATTTTGTTGTATAAATTATAGGATAATTCGGCCATGCCGTCAGCATCGGGAAAATTCCCGGCTATTCCAGTTATGACAATGTCATCGTCGGATTTCTGTATCAGCCTTCGTTCGGCTTTAACCGCTTCCCTGTTTATCTCCTCGTTGTTTTCAGTAACCTGTAAATTCATGGGAAAATATTTAAATGCAATATCTATTCATTATTAAACAATTTGATTATTTAAGTCATAAAAAAAGATTATATAAAAATAACTTTCTAGATTAAAGTATTATGTGTTATTTCCAAATATTGTATGTTGAATATTCATTGAATTAAGTTCGCGCCATTTCAAGATATATTATGGCTTTTCGCAATGTTTATCACAAAATTATCATGAGAGTGAGGTGTGAAACTAGATTATCAGCCAGGATCGATGTCACTCAAGTTGTTCATCCTTGTGAAGTCTTAAAGTCCGTACCTTTTTACAGTATATCCATTAAAAAAAAATATATGTGGGGTAATAATAGCGCACGGAATCCCTTTAATTAGTGTCTGCGCCATAGTCATAGCTTCATTACACATTGTCGGGTCGTCACTAGGGGGGTGCCTGGTCACCCTAGCCCTGGTGACAAGTGAGGATTGTTTGAGTTTATAACCTAGACAATCGTTTCATGACGGCGTTACTATCTGACTCTATTTTCGATAGGTATGTGCCCCGACAATACACGATGTTCAAGAGAAGATTTACAGAGGTTTTTATATAAAGAATTAGTCAAGTTTTCAGAGTTCAAGTGGAAGCCACGCATCAACGAGTAGAGGTCACGAGAGACTAATTTACAGGGCTAGGAGCCCGCCTTAAGTACCCTATCCAGCCTTGTCTACTGGGAGGGCTGGCAAGGGTTGTGGTGGTTCCCACACATGTGGTGAGGTACCCGCGGCCCACGCCTAATTACCCGGCCAGCTATGTTCCCTGGAAGAGGCTGTAAAAGGGTTGCTTAGTACCTGCGAGTTCCCACATATAGTGAGGTACCTGGGACTGACAGCTGGTGACCCTTTTCATGTGACTTGCTTGGCCCCGCCTTTTATTGCTTACCACATTTACAATGATTTATATTTTTTCATGTTATTTATATTTCTCTATAATACATTTAGTTCATGTTATTTACGTTTGCTTACAATATATACACAATAGAGTATAGGGTGATTTATCTTATGTAGTTAATGGTTGCTACACACATGAACAGCTTCATTATATTTACTGGGGACTGTTAATCAGATACAGTAAACCAACATAACATGGTAAGGGGATATATGGCTGAGAATCTATTTGTGGATGATGGGGCAAAAAATACCTTTTCTTTGTAAAGAAAATTTTCAAAAAATGTTTTATTTGTTAAATTTTATATGATGTGTAGTTGTTTAAGGGGTATTTTAAATTAAGGAAAATTCGCTGTCACATATATTGATTCACCTATCCCTTTTTATTTCAATTCATTCTGATCTGAATACATTTGAATTTTATCATACGAAATGCACTCGCACCGACAACTGAAACCCGCTTCCTGCTGAAAACATGCGCAGGACACCCCTACTTGGCGATTTTCCTCCCAATTCTCTGCAAAACCTTACTTTGTTAATAATTATCGTATTAATTATAATATACATTAATTGTCAGAAATATACAGAAATCAAGGGACTGTGACAAATAAATAAGATTTAAAAACAATAGTAGTCAAGTGTAGTGTTCACACAATTAGGGCTTCGTCACGAATGTAGTAACACTGTTTGTAACAGCGGTTGAACCTCCAGATATAATAAACATTTAATGTGTTGTAATGCTCCCAACTTGATTGTATTTAATAAAGTTATAAACAATGACGGGAGACTTAATTATTAATTCCATATAGTTATGATCTCTTAAATAATCCAAAACATGGCTAATCCATGTTTACACTCCCCCCTATATATATAGGCTGAGCCTAATGCTCTCGCGATCATTAGCTCAATGTACCTCGATGTAGCTCAGTGTTAAGTTATTACTCTGTTACTCCGCTAGTATAAGACTCTTTGTTGTATCTTTCCAATAAATCTTTTTGAAAAGGGTCTTCCGTCGAGAGATTATTTAATTGGCGACCAAGCAGGTTACTTTGGCAGCGTACGTGAAACTTCGGTAGAATCTCCCCATTTTGCGATCCCGTACTTGGCTAGGCAAGACCCGAGACATCCTCTACTCGTTCCATGAGAAGGCCGACGAAATATTAACAGGACTTTAGGATCAGTAGAACGCTGGTATATTTTGGTATACATCTCCAAGGTATACTGAACCAGAAATCTTTGAATATCTCAATCGGAAGACACCGCTTGGAAGAAAGAAGAACAAAGGTTCTATACTTTAGTTTATTAATTTTATTTATTCTGTATTACATTTTGTTATATGTCTATAACTGACAGGCTAAATAGTAACAGAAACTTACATACAATGAATACCAACAAAGAAATACATTCAAATAAATTTAAGATAGTCCCAGAATATGACGGACATCCACAAAAACTTATTAAATTTATAACTAATATTGAACATTTAGTTCAGAAATATTGCAAAGATGATAACATATGCAAACATGAAAATCATAAATAAATTCTCATACAAGCTAAAGCAAATTTAGTAGGAGAACCAGATTACTCATGTTATGATAAACAATTTAATACTATAAATGAATTATTTACACACTTGAAAGCACAATTTTACGATTCTAGATGCACAGAAATATTATTCCAGGAAATCTTAGCAACGAATTCATTTCACAATGAACATCCAGTAGATTAAATTAACAGACTTATAGAGAAAATAAGAGACTTAGTAACAAAGCTCTTCACGGTTAACGAAATAGGAAAACTATCATTGTTTGAGCCAATCTGGAATTTAATAACAAAATTTGGTTGAGCAATATAGAATACAAGGCTCTATTGAAAAACACTCAAATGATAAGAAGAATTTCATTTCGTTGACTATCACTGCTACTGCTACCTATGACATACAGCAGGGACTTCGTGCGTTGGACACCGGTCTGGGGTTTTGTCGAAACCGGTCACTTCTGATCGTAGCTTAGTTGGAGTAACATCAGAATTTGTCGATTGTCGAGATTAACTTATGCGATTAATTTGTCGAATCCTAGGTTATCCGTTGTAATCTGATGATAGTCATAACAGATACATGGTCGGAAGTTTTGTTGTATCCTTCGCCTGAAATCGAGGAAAACAGTCAGAAACCATCCATTAGGCCAGAAGCTATTACCCGAGGCTGGACCGATCGCCGGACAGGTAAAAGGGGATTGATTCCTAAAACTTTCCTTTTCAATTTCGATCTATCCGATCCCGCAAACCACCCCTTTTCCCTTACAGAGAGACGGGTCAGCGGCGACGGGATTTTGCCATTGATGGTAAGTTGGAATTTTTTCGAATCTAATTTATTGATTATTAATATAATTAGTTGTTATGTTTTACTCGATTTCAGTATTTGTCGTCGTTATTTGATATTACAGTCCACTGTTGGTTCTCTATCAGAGAAACTCGTTCGTTCTAATTCTGACCTAAAATTAAGTATTGGTGATCTCACAGCTAATTTATTCGCGTACACATTGGTCCTAATCCGGTCGGATATAATTTTGTTTAAAGGTGTTAGAAGAGCGATTAGCTGTGGGAAGGTCGGTATATTACACATAAAGTAGATTTTGCCGTTTTTTCCCCTCTTTTTTTTTGCTCGTTATATTAATTATTATATTATCGTTAGGTTTTTCATTATTTAATTCGGGTAAGGTAATATATGTTGATTTGTGTGACCTTTGTACTGAAATTATAATAAGATTTGTTGCCAATTCAATTTCATGGTTTATAAATTGAAATTGATAAATATTTGTGGGGAATTAAGACTAATCCTTAGTTAAAGAAATTTGTTTTTGTAACTTTATTTGTTGGGTTGAAGATAAATTTATCTATTATTTTCTTTTCTATTTTTCGATTAACAATTCATAAATTTGGCAAAACATGGACGCGGCGAAAGCGAATCGATTATTGCGAATTTTAAATAAAAAAAAGGAAGGGCTATTCGCGAGAATTCAAAGAGTGTATGATTTGGCGCAAAAATATACTGATGCCACAAGTGCGGAAACATCCAAATTATCATATCCCTTGTTGGATAACACATTACGAGAATTCGATGATCTCGAAATGAGGATTAATGAATTATCCTTAGAATTCGTAGAGAATTTCGAACCGAAATTTACGACCTCGGTATTCGATATGATCGAACGTATTGAACAGGTAGCCAGTCTTGTTATTCACACGAAATCAAGGGGGAATCTAGCCAATCAAACGAAAACTGAAGTTACAGCCGCGCTCGAAAATAAAGCGACACGGTTACGTACAATCGAGATTCCGCGATTTGATGGCTCACTGGAACATTGGCCTGTTTTTTATGAGTTGTTTAGCACCCTCGTCCATGAAGACTCGACTTTATCGACGTTGGAAAAAATGCAACATTTAACATCTAGGCTTACGGGCTCTGCATTGAATATGTGTAAACATGTTGTTAAGGCCAGATAAAGTTTTTGTTTTGTTGGAAAAGTGAAGTAAATTGAATTAATTTTTTTATCTTTATTTAAAAAATTAATTTGTTTGTTAGATTTAATTATTTATTATTTTCGTTACTGACGTAAAAGACTGTTAATAAAAATCGTTTTTTTTTATTGTTCATGTAAAATATGATTGTGTAATTTCTGTTCATTATATTTCGTAAGATTAAATTGTAATCTAAGTTAAATACCTAAAGGAAAATTCCATACCTAGGACAGTGGCACTTTGGACTTTTGGTAGGGGAACTTGTGGGCCCAAGCCCATTTACGTCAGTGTTGAGGTAACGTCTGAAGGGTTAAGGTGTACCGATCTCAGACTTAATTGGCCATTTGGCCAAAATCATACCTATATGATATTCAACGTTCCCCTTGGAGCTAGGAATCGCCGCCCTGCGGTTGGATTTTTTTTGAGCCTCAACCTGACCACGACAGCTCTACGTTTTGTTTGCAGCCCGCACCCGCGAGAGCGCTTGAACTGCAACTTGCCGCTGCGTGAATATACACTTATTTCATATATACACTAAAAGTGACGAGAATTTGGTTAATTCCTTTAATTATTAAGGATAAAAGACATTTTTTATTTTGAAACCAGTCTGTCTTACATTGGCAAATTTTATTATTATTAACCAGGCCTGGATATTTTATTTTGCTCCTCATTTTTTTTTTATGAATTTTTTTTTATAATATTCTGTTTAATTTTAGAATAAATGTATTGTGAATTGGCATCAACTCTTATTTTCATTAATTTACAGTCCACTAGTTCATGCTAATGAACCAACCTGTGTTTGAATTATCACTTGGAAGTATATAATACTCCACGGGTAGTACAGCGTAAACACATGTAAAACCGACGGCGACTAATTATGAAATAATGTGGAAGGCTTTGGTTGATCATTATAACGATGAACGCGCTTCGGCAAGTAGTTATGTGGAGGAAATTTTTTGTTTCAAACCTCTTCGTTCGGAATCTCGAGAGGGTATAATTTCGGTTTTAGATGGCTTTTGCGCTCCAATAGCCGCATTAAAACAGTTGAATATCGGTGATGTGGGGGAATTTGTTTTTCTGAATCGGTGTTTAACGGTTTTAGATCCAGCCACCAAAGGGGCTTTTGAGGCCGCCCATCGAGATAAAGAGCTTCCAACATATTCGGACTTGCTGACCTTTCTCGAAAAACAAATTAGATGTTTACCTCCTACCGAAACACAAATAAAACCTAAAGTGTCTAATTCGGTACAACAACGAAAATCGACCAAGACAACTCATTTTCTTTTAGCCAAATCGGAAGAAACCAGAGGAAAAAATTGTGTGTTTTGTAACACCGATATTCATCCGTTAAAGGGATGTGCTAAATTTCTGAAACTAACCCCTTGGAAAAGATTCAAGGTCGTGAAAGCTGCCTTTCTGTGTCTCAAGTGTTTTTCCAATCAACTTCGGAATGTGACTCGGCGAATAATTGTAGGAAGTGTGAATTGGCACACAACACTTTGTTGCATTTCGAATATAGTCGTAATGAAAAGTCGGAAAGTCATCTCGAAACCACCAAACCAGTGGGGGGTCCCTCGACAACCTTGTGCTCTATGAACATGGCCGCGAGTTCCGAGGACAATTCAACTGTTATTTTGTCGACGGTGGTGGTCCATGCAGAGGACGCTGGTGGTAGTCTCCGACCCATCCGATTTTTGTTAGATAGTGGTAGTCAGTCTAATTTCTTAACCACATCCATTTGTCGCAAATTGAATCTAACCGTTGAACAAACCTTGCGTTCATCAGTGCTCGGTTTTGGTGGATCAAAATATACTGTCCGCGGTAAAACCTCGTTGCGAATTTTTTCTCGGGTATATTCCAGAGTGTCTTTTACCATAGCACCATTAGTCATCGATCGTATTGTCGATAAATTACCTTCCATGGCATTAGACGTTTCTCGTTTGGATCATTTGCTGCATTTACAGCTTGCTGATAACAATTTTCATTTGCCTGGTGAGATTGATGGGGTTCTAGGAGCGGAACTGTTTCCGTTTCTACTGAGTGGGGTAAAGTTAGTCGACTCTCCAGATAAACCCATGGCGATTCATACTCCCCTGGGGTTCGTAATTATGGGGAAGGCGCCTATTTTAGGAAGTTCTCACGCCTGTATCTCTCTCATCACTACCGTAAATGAGTCTATCGGTCCACTGGTTCAAAGATTTTGGGAACTTGAGAATGTCTCCCCGACGGATGAGGCCTTCCTGGACCAGGATGATATTGAATGTGAGCGGGAATTCGACGAAACCGTTCAACGCGACGAAAGTGGCAAATATGTCGTCAGTCTCCCTTTCCGAGCGAGTCCTGAGTCACTAGGCCAGTCGTATCATTCGACCATAAAGCGGTTTTACAATTTGGAGAAAACCTTTTTACGTAATCCTGCATTACATGATGCCTATGGCGCCGTAATTTCGGATTACCTCCAACAAGGACACTTGTCGCTTTCCTCTGAGGCAGGTAAGAGAGAGGGATATTTTATTCCCCATCACGCGATTTTCAAGCCCCAGAGCTTAAGCACACCTGTGAGGGTAGTGTTCGATGCTAGCAGCAAGACTAGCTCAGGGAAATCGTTGAATGAGATTTTGCACGTGGGCCCGAAATTGCAAACCAACATTGTTGAATTGTTGTTGAATTTTCGGGTATTTGCTTACGCCCTGACGGCAGATATTAAACAGATGTACCGACAAATTTGGGTCTGTCCCGAACACAGAAAATTCCAAAAAATTCTGTGGAGATTTGGGCCTGAGGATCCAGTGCAGGTTTATGAGGTAAATTCCGTCGTTTTTGGTATCACTTCCTCGCCATATTTGGCATTGCGGACGGTCAAACAACTTGTGCGGGATGAAGGTAGTAGGTTCCCTGTGGTTTCGGAGGTGGTACCCAGAGACATGTATATGGACGATTTGATTACTTCTGTCCCATCGCTCGATCATGCCGAACAGCTTTACGTGCAATCAAAAAAACTGTTTCAAGCTGGTGGGTTTGATCTTGTTAAGTGGTCTACTAATTCTGAGCAACTCAGGAAAAAATTTGCAGTCGATAGTGGCCAGAACCCTGAACATAGGGAATTTGCTACTGGGAACCATATTTGCTCCATTTTAGGTCTCCGATGGCACCCTGACAAGGATGAGTTTGATTTAGAATAGTACTTAAACCAAGGGTGGGTACCAAGCGTGAGATTTTGTCGACGGTTGCTCGAATTTTCGACCCTTTAGGGTTTTTAGCACCATTAACATTGTATTTGAAAATACTCATCCAAATGCTTTGGCAGGAGAAATCGGATTGGGATCAGGCTCCTGGCAATGCGATCGCTGGTAAATGGAATGTATTTCAAGAGCAGTGCTCTATTTTAAGTGCGATTAGAATCCCACGGTTCCTGGGCATATCCCACGAGTGCCAAATCACCTTGATCGGATTTTCTGATGCTTCGGAATCTGGTTATGGGGCTGTTGTCTACCTCAAGGAGGTCCAGAACCATTTCAGTATTTGTCGTCGTTATTTGATATTACAGTCCACTGTTGGTGTTGGTCCACAACAGACCAGAAACGGTATCAATGAGAACAGTATCAGACAAAGCACATCCCATGGAAGATGACGTGATACGACGACTGAGTAAAGAAAATCAACGATTAAAAGACAAAAATCAACCATTAAAAGATAAACTACACAACTTAAATGAAAATCATTTTTTAGTCTTAGGACCGAACCAATCCACCTCCGCAAGAGGAGCAGGACCAATTTTAAATAACAATAATAAAATAAATAATACGGTGACTAGACAATGTGAAGAATTGCATCATGCAAATGATTTACCGTATATAATAGATTTTAAAAAGAATAAATAGCTCAGCGACACAGGAGCAACGAAAAATTACATTCACTCTAGCTTAGTAAATAAAAATAATTATAAGACAAAGACAAAAGAATGTTCAATAAAAACCCTATGGGAGTAGGGTAGTCTTAGTGTAACGTTAAACTTGAGGAATCTAGTGGGCATAGATCAACCAACAGAATTGTTAGTTTACCCCTTTTCGATCGTTTTGACATTTTACTTGGATTCGAAACCAATTTTAAAGATGAACGTTAATTGCAATGGAAATCACATAGTAATCGGTAGCAATATGTTCAAATTTAAAGATAAAGAAAATGAATTGAATATAAAAAATAACGAAAATGAAATAAAACAAATATTAAGGACGGAACATATACCGATTGAAATAACAAACAAATTAATAAAAAATAATTTCTAACAATGGAGAAATAATAAAAAAAGATAACGAAAAGCTTCGAGCTACTAATCTAATAAAACATTGGATAAGTACTAAAAATAATGACCCAATTTATACACGGAATTATCGGTACCCCATACAATTTAATAGTCAAATATTATTATTATTATTACAATCCTTTATTGTGCTATAATTACAATCTGCCTTTTATAAGGCAATAAGTAATTAAAATATATGCTCTCGTTCATACCATATTTACAGTTCATCATTCACTCGCTCATTCATACAATATTTACTGACAGCCCAGAGACCTCCCAAATCCACATGCGAAGAAAAAGCGGAGTCTTGGAAAGTCCCCCACGCTCCTCCGTCAGCCGTGTCACCGGATACTAGCCAGTGGAGGTTTATCAAGGACGCGAGAGCCACATACGCTCATGACATGATTGGAGAAACTGGCCATTTCCAGGATTCCCACTTTCACGCGTTTATAGCAGGTCACGAGGCCACTGCCGTTTCAGCCTCCGAGGAGGATTATAGGGATAAGTGGCGCAGTGCAATGGCTGTGCGACAGGATTAGGGTGGTTGGAAAGCCTACTGTGGAATTTCATAAACTTGGAAAATATGAGTTCTAGAATGTAGGGTATATTATTTTCGTTATGAAAGGTTTTGTTGCTGACATAATAAGGGGCATTTACTATTGTTCTCAGGACGTTTGATTGAAAGCATTGGATACGCTTAATGTTCGAATTTTTTGCTGTCCCCCATAGCTCTATTCCGTATGTCCAGATTGGTTTAAGTATAACTTTGTAGATTAGTAGTTTATTTTCTATTGAGAGATGGGATGTCCTTTGAAGTAGTCTGTACAGTTGTCCGAAGCGTCTGTTTAGTTCTTGTCTTTTTAGTCTCGTATGTGGGTTCCAGGTCAGTCGTTTGTCAAGATGAAAGCCAAAGTACCGTACTGTCTCGGATACAGGGAGAGGAATAGAATTAAAATAAACTAGTGGACAAGACTTGCGACAAGGGGTGAAGGTAATGTGGGAGCATTTTGCTTCACTAACTTTTATCCGCCATTGGTTGCACCAATACTCGATCTCGTCAAGATGTTTTTGAAGGTTATGGGATGCTATGTCGGGGTCTGAGTAGAATGACAAGATGTGGCCAAGAAGGTATTGGGAGTAGAGGGGACATCAGCGGTGTATAGGTTATAGAGTATGTGGCCCAGGATACTGCCCTGTGGAACTCTTGCATTTATGGGATAGTAGTTAGAGTATTCTAAGCCACAGCGGACTTGCAAGAAGCGGTTTGAAAGGTAGGACTGTAGGATTAGGAAAAGGGTCTGTGGTAAAGATCTTTTGAGCTTGTAGAGCAAACCTGCGTGCCAAACCCTCTCAAAAGCTTGAGCTATATCAAGAAAGGCAGCAGTCCAATACTGTTTGGTTTCAAGGGCTGAAGAGATGTGATCAACAACGCGAAGGCCTTGTTGAGCAGTGGAATGTCGTTAGCGGAAACCAAACTGGTGTGTGGGAAAAAGCTTTTTGGATTCAACAATTGGAAGTAGACGTTTTAGTAGGAGTTTCTCAAATATTTTTGAGAGGATAGGGAGTAGGCTAAGATAAGGCGTCATTGGGTGGTTTACCGGGTTTGGGGAATAGGACAATAATAGAATGTTTCCAGAGGGGAGGAAAGTGCGTCGTTTGGATAATGCAATTGTCTATATAGGTTAAAAAGATTATGGCTTTAGGAGGTAGTTGTTTGATCATATGTGATCATATCATGATAGAGATCATATCCAGGGGATTTTCAGTAAGGTAAGTTTTTCAGAACATATTTGATTTCAGAGGGATTAATGGCTTTTGAGGGAAGAGAGAGAGGAATAGGTGAAGTGAGGAAATATTCCACAGTTGTGCTGTGAGTATGGCTTTGAGGTGTGTGAGGTGTGAAAGTATGGGTAAGATGCAGAGCAAATTCCTCCGACCTATCCCCATCCGAAGCCGCCCAGGACCCATCATCACGACGGAGTGGATGTGAAACAGGTTGATACTCTAGGATTTTTTTGGTTGCATTCCACAAGGAGTTATCCCTGGTAGACAGAGAGGAGAGGTAAGAAAGTATCACCGCTTTACCAATCGGCAGTACTGATTTTACGAGTGGTGATCAGCAGGATGCCGGGATCTTTGCCATACTGTTCTGGAGCGGCGTTTAGATTGGATAAGATCTTTGAGATGCTGAGGTAAACGATTATGATTGTGGATTTTTGGGTGACGATAGGGTGACGATGCCTCCCAAGCCGACCTCTGGACCAGAGTAGTGAAAGAATGCACTGCATCCTCTAGGTCATGGGATGTTTTCAGGGACAATTTGAGGTTTACGGACTCTGTAAGAAGCTAGCAGAAGTGGTCCTAGTCAACTGGGCCTCTAATTAATGAAGGAGGAGGCAGTTTGTGAATCGGTCTTAGGGAAATGGTTAATAATAAAGGACTATGATCAGAGGAGAGTTCATCGAGGCGCGTGAGTAAATAGTTTAGTGTTCCTAAACTATTGTAAAAAAAGAAGTCAAGGAGATCAGGATTTCGGTTGGGATCAGATGGCCAATAGGTGGCTTTTTCAGGAGTGATAGTGGAGCAATGTTTCCATGTGAGTGCAGACAGCAAAGCACGTCCTCGTGTATTTGTGGATCTTGACCCCCCAGTGTTGGTGCTTCGCATTAAAGTCCCCACCCACAAGGAAATGATGTCAGATAGTGTTGGGTCCCAACTATTTTTTTATTATTTTTTTTCACTCACGTAATTATAACGATTAATTTTATTTTATTTGTTAAAAAAAAAAAAAAAAAGACAAGATTGTATTATTTGTTGTATTGATATGCATAATTAGTAATTAAGGTTGTTTACGTCTAAGCAAGTGATAAGGTGACCTCTAATGCGATCGGCAATTGTTTTGGCATGGCGGATCAACTCCGATCGTCATCTAATTACTGGCTCAGTTCCCTGAAAGTTGTGAATGAAGAAGGACGCTTGGAAATTTGTTGATTGATGTTGACCCCAGATTCACCCTACTTCTTCATCGCTGACTGTACACCGGACATCCACCACCCACCCACGCTCCCCATTGTTTGGAGAGTGAACATCGAGAAGAATTTTTCTTCTCCACTTTGGGATCTCCGGTAAGCGGTTATTTTGATAGTACACACACCAATTATCTCCAGATTCAGCTCACATCATCCTTTCACTTGCAAAGAATAAAATATTATTGACTTTTGGTGATTGACAATGTTAAATTTAGTAAATATAGGATTTAATTAATTTTTATTTATACTAAAGCGTAAAGACATTTATATTTTGTTATCTATGTTTCTTTCATTTTATTTTTAGATTAATAACCCCGTTACTAACATTACTTTTTTTTGTTTATATATATACGATTATTACATATGTATTGCCAGTTTATAATTTTAGTTTTTTTTTTTGTATAATCTTTCCTCAATTATATTTTGTGTAAACAATCTTGTTTTTTGTTGTTTTTCTGGGAAAATGCAGGCATCCATTCTTGTACTTTTTTTCTGAATTTCACAGCCGGTAATTTGCAAGGGACAGAAGTTCGGCGACGTAATTTACTAGCCCCTTCTTCCACATCTTTTGGTCCTCCGTGTTCGGATATTGTGATTCAGAAAAAAGTAATTGTATTTACAACATTCCGTCTTGATCCTTTATATAATCATCTTCCCACTCACAAGATTTGTTTAATTTAATTGGTATATTCTTTGTTTATTGCTAAATTTTGCCATCATCATGCCTCCTAAAGTTAACCAGGATGATTCGGAAGAGCAAATGGATGCTCTTAGCGATGAATTCAAGGACTTAGCTGATGATATTAATGAAACTAAGACCGTTGGGTTATCAATGGGAACTGACTCAACCAAACAAAAAATCTTCGCTGCTCGCATTTCTCGACTAGACAGTGCTTATGAGAAGTTTTCAGCGTGTTATTTGAACTTGAGAAGGGTAGTAAAAAGGTTAAAGAGGCCCTTAACAGAATACGAACTGGTTTATAAAGAAGTCCGTGCCAGCTATTACGAAGCGATAGCATTGGGTTTTTCTATTGCCCCTAAGGAATCGGAATCCACTGGAAATAGATCACTGGTTGAAAGAGGCGAAGAATATTCGCAATTACGCCTTCCCACAATTAATATTCCTACTTTTTCAGGCAATATTTCAGATTGGCCTTCGTTTAAGGATACCTTTTCTTCCATGATTCATGATAATACAGACTTGAATCCCATTCAAAAATTCCATTATTTGAAGTCCTCCCTAAAAGGTGGAGCGGCTCAAATTATCACGGCTATCAATGTCACTCTCGACGGCTACGATCAAGCTTGGGCAGCTTTAACTAAAAGGTATGACAGCCAACGATTACAAGCCACCCACCATCTGATGAATATATTCAATTTTCCACCACTTCAAAAATGTTCCCTCGCAACTCTTGATCACTTTTCGTCAGTAATTCTTGAAAGCGCTGCAGCCTTTAATAGATTGAACTTAGCTGATCCCGCAGGCTTTATATTGTACACGTTTGCCGTCAGGCTGTTAGATGCCAAAACTCGAGAGCGTTTCGAAAACGAATTTGGTTCCAGATCCGAAACTCCGACTTGGAAGGAATTTTCGGATTTTATCCACCAATTAATCATTCAGCTTCAAGCAAATACTATGACGTCAAATCAAAAAGCCACTCCAGCTAACAATGACTATAAATATACTCACCAGGCAAAAAAGGTGTTGATGTCTTCCGGAGCAGTCACAAAACAATTTAAATGCCCCGTCTGTATGGAGAATCATAGAATTTATGATTGTCCTAAGTTTCGATCACTCTCTCCCAGACAAAGATTTGAAAAAATCAAATTGTTAAACCGTTGCCTCAACTGTTTTGCTTCAGGTCATTCAGCTTCGAAATGCCCCTCTACCCATTGTTGCAAGCAGTGTCATTTACGGCACCATTCTCTTTTACATTTTTCGAAAGGTTCTGACACCCACTCCATATCAAATCGTAATCAAGGTCATTTCGTTTCTAGTGTACACTCATCACTGGGAACTCATTCATCTGAAAACTCTACAAGGAAATCTCACAATATACCCACACACTCCGAGTCTTCACAAATAACAACCAATAGTCCCAACCCCCCAGCCGTACAAACATCCGTGTTGTCGTCGGCTTCGACAGAACGAATAAATGTTCTTTTGGGTACGGCTCTATTAAGGATTAAAGACTCCTTTGGTTGTTTCCAGTTGGTGCGAGCTCTAATTGATAGTGGGTCTCAACGCTCCTTTATCACCTCACAATGTGCAAGGCGATTACGTTTGCAACTTATTCCAAATGATCATAATTTGGTTGGTTTTGGGAGCCATCCTATTTCTGGTTGTAAGCACCAAGTTTATTGCAGTATTTCTTCCAATAAGGTAGAATCGCCAGCGCATCACACATACGCAATTGTGATTGATTGTATTAGCAACGAAATGCCCTGCGAAATCATCATGGATACGGTAGTCCAACATTATCAACATTTAGATCTTGCAGATCCAATGTTCAATCAGCCAGGGCCCATAGAATTTCTTGTTGGTGCTGATCTATTTGGGGAAATCTTGGAAGGAGAGGTAGTAAAATCAGCTCATGGATTTCCCAATGCCATAAAAACCACACTTGGTTGGATTTTATTAGGACCCATTACAACGGCAAATCCATTTCTCTGCAGCACTACCTTGCTCGCTAATTCTACACCTTCATCTGAATTTCAGGAGTTAACTCAGGTGATGACTCGTTTTTGGGAAGTCGAGGAAATAAATGATGTTCCGAGAAGCAATCCACTTGATATAAAAAGTGAGGATCATTTTAAAAGGACTCACTCTCGAACACCCTCCGGTAGATACATGGTCCGTTTACCCTTTAAAACGCAACCTCTCAACTTAGAAAGCTCCAGGTTCATGGCCTTAAAACGTTTTAAAAACTTGGAAACGAAATTTGAACGAGAACCATCCCTAAAATTGGAATATGGAAAGGTTTTCGAAGAATATTTAAAAAAATGTTATTTATCACCCAGTTCTCAAACGGGGAAATATTTTCTCCCGCACCACTGTGTATTAAAAAAGAGCACAAGTACTAAATTGCGTATAGTTTTTGATGGTTCGGCTACTACCGTTAATGGATCCCTCAATGACTACCTACTTTGTGGTCCTAAACTGCAACCTGAGATCACAGATGTATTGTTGAAATTTCGATTACCGCAAATAGTCATGACAGCCGATATCTGTCAAATGTATTTGCAGATTTTGATTGCCCCAGAGGATCGTTCCTATCTTCATTTATTTTTTAGAGCTGAAAGTTTCGATCACCTAGCCGAATTCGAATTTAATTGTTTACCGTTCGGACTTTCATGTTCTCCCTTTTTAGCAATTCGAGTAATACAACAACTCGTAGCAGATGATGGAAACAAGTTTCCTAATGCGTCTCGAGCATTGTTAGAGGAAATGTATGTTGACGATTTATTGACTGGTGCTGATACGTTGGAAGAGGCACAGACACTTCAAAGAGAACTCGTAGCCTTGATGAGTCGAGGAGGTTTTCAATTGAAAAAGTGGTGCAGCAATGCAACGGAGCTCTTAGAACCAGTTTTGGTGAATGAGCCGAAACCCATGATCTCCTTAGCTAGTTTGGAAGATAACGTGGTGAAAATACTCGGAATGCAGTGGGATCCTCAACAGGATAATTTTACCTATCGAATACACTCAAGAGATTTGGTTTTAACTAAACGAGGCATCCTTTCAACCATTGCCAGGATGTATGATCCTTTAGGCTATTGCGCCCCAGTTATCTTCAAAGCAAAGGCGATTCTTCAACTATTATGGTCAGAGAAACTCGATTGGGATGACCCAATTCCACCTGCTATTTCCAAGTCCTGGGAAATACTCTTTAAAGATCTGGCGCAATTAGAAGCTATTAAGATTCCCCGTGGTCTTAAACCACATTCCCCAGCAGAGATGTCTGTTGTGGGATTCGCTGACGCATCTTCTTTAGGTTATGCGGCAGTTCTCTATCTTCGTTCTCAGGATCAATTGGAAAGGGTAGACTCCCATCTGATGATCGCTAAAACCCGATTAGCTCCATTAAAAACCCTCTCAATTCCAAGGCTTGAACTATGCGCTGCTCTACTTCTTGTCAACCTTTTGCGATCTGTTCAACTCATTACACAACGATTAAAACCAACCTCTATTTTCTTGTTGTCTGATTCTTCCACCGTTTTATCGTGGTTAAATACACCTGTCCATCAACTGAAAACATTCGTGGCCAATCGAATAGTGAAAATTTTAGATAACTCCTTTCTCCCTAATTGTCATCACATTCGTTCAGAAGATAATGCCGCTGACATTGCGTCTCGGGGAACTTCTCCATCAGACTTGGTCAATCATTCAGTTTGGTGGAAGGGACCTGACTGGATGAAGAAACCATTGTCGGAATGGCCATTAAATAAGCCAACCAAATCATCGAATTGTTCAGACTTACCTGAGACAAAACCAGTTTGTACTATCTTGGCTACCACAACCAATGCATCGTCTTTATTTGAAGTTATTGACGAATTCTCATCCTATTCCAAATTAATTAGGGTACTTGCATATGTCCAACGCTTTATCGTAAATTCTCACCCTCATTCAACCAAGAGAAAAGGTCAATTAAGCTTAGAGGAACTTCGTCAAGCTACTCACACCTTGGTGAAAATAGTTCAAAGACATCATTTCCCCTCTGTAAGCTCCAAACCTTCTCTTATAACATCGCTAAAATCATTATCCGTTTTTATCGATTCTCGTGGAGTGTACAGGGTGGGCGGTCGCCTCAGTAATGCCCCTATAAATTATGATGCTAAACATCCCGTGTTGTTACCCTCTAAATCACATTTTGTGGAACTACTTGTCGACCACTACCATATTGTTTATTTACATGCAGGACATCAGCTCCTCCATTCAATACTACGTCATCATTATTGGATTATTTCAGCAAGACGTCTGATACGCACTCGAATTCACCGATGTTTGAAATGCCATCGCCTAAAAGTAAGACCTTATACACCTTACATGGGAAATTTGCCAATGTCAAGATTCGAGCAAGGCCGACCCTTTATCAATGTCGGGATTGATTTCGCTGGTCCATTCTCAATCCGTGAATCCTCTCGCCGTAAGGCTGCCCTTGGCAAAGCGTATGCCTGCTTATTTGTGTGCATGAGCACAAAGGCGTTGCACATTGAGATCGTGTCGCAATTGACAACAGTAGCCTTCTTAGCCTGTTTAGACAGATTTATAGCTCGACGAGGACTACCCAGCAGAATATTCTCCGATAATGGAACAAATTTTGTAGGAGCGTCACGACATTTAAAAGAGCTATACTCCTGGTGGAATACCTACTCCCTGAAAAAGGACATCGAAAACTACTTCGTCAATCGAGAAATGAAATGGAGTTTTATCCCTCCATTCGCACCTCATTTCGGTGGTTTGTGGGAGGCTGGTGTGAAGTCGTTTAAGTATCACCTTAGGAGAGTAATGGATTGCCAACCCCTTACATTTGAAGAACTCTCCACCATCGCAAATCGCATAGAAGCGATTTTGAATTCTCGACCCATGCATCCTATGTCATCATCACCAGAAGACTTGGATGTCTTGACGCCGGGTCATTTCCTGATTGGTGCCCCTCTAGTTGCTCTGCCAGAACCAGAGTCAATCGAGCCATCGCGCCATCCAATCTCGAGATGGAATCTCATTCATCGCTGCATAGGCAATATTTGGAAACAATGGCGACGGGACTACTTACATTGCCTACAACAGCGTAGTAAATGGACTACTGAATCGGCAAATGTAAATATCGGCACACTTGTGCTTCTTATTGACCCTAATGTACCTCCCCTCAGTTGGCCTGTAGGGCGCATTAAAGAAGTTTTTCCTGGACAAGACGGGATTGTCAGGGTAGTAAAGGTGAAAACCTCTACAAACGAGTATACCCGTTCCGTTACGCGCCTAGCTCCATTGTTACCTCCATAGTGTGTTAATCTACCTGGAAATTTTCTACGCAAATTTGGTGGGCGGTATGTTGGGTCCCAACTATTTTTTTATTATTTTTTTTCACTCACGTAATTATAACGATTAATTTTATTTTATTTGTTAAAAAAAAAAAAAAAAAAGACAAGATTGTATTATTTGTTGTATTGATATGCATAATTAGTAATTAAGGTTGTTTACGTCTAAGCAAGTGATAAGGTGACCTCTAATGCGATCGGCAATTGTTTTGGCATGGCGGATCAACTCCGATCGTCATCTAATTACTGGCTCAGTTCCCTGAAAGTTGTGAATGAAGAAGGACGCTTGGAAATTTGTTGATTGATGTTGACCCCAGATTCACCCTACTTCTTCATCGCTGACTGTACACCGGACATCCACCACCCACCCACGCTCCCCATTGTTTGGAGAGTGAACATCGAGAAGAATTTTTCTTCTCCACTTTGGGATCTCCGGTAAGCGGTTATTTTGATAGTACACACACCAATTATCTCCAGATTCAGCTCACATCATCCTTTCACTTGCAAAGAATAAAATATTATTGACTTTTGGTGATTGACAATGTTAAATTTAGTAAATATAGGATTTAATTAATTTTTATTTATACTAAAGCGTAAAGACATTTATATTTTGTTATCTATGTTTCTTTCATTTTATTTTTAGATTAATAACCCCGTTACTAACATTACTTTTTTTTGTTTATATATATACGATTATTACATATGTATTGCCAGTTTATAATTTTAGTTTTTTTTTTGTATAATCTTTCCTCAATTATATTTTGTGTAAACAATCTTGTTTTTTGTTGTTTTTCTGGGAAAATGCAGGCATCCATTCTTGTACTTTTTTTCTGAATTTCACAGCCGGTAATTTGCAAGGGACAGAAGTTCGGCGACGTAATTTACTAGCCCCTTCTTCCACAGATAGAGTCTAGAAAGGAAATGAATTGGGAGTCGGAAATGGATTTATTGGAGGGCAGTACACTGATGCTAGTGTAAGGGGAAAAGTAAAGGTGGTGATCGACACTGCAGTGGATTGAATTATTGAGTTATGGACAATGACAGCGGAACCTGCATGAGCTGTTCCATGTGGGTGATTAGTTCAGTACTACAGAAAGGCGGGTTGAGCATGAGCAAGAAGGAGATGACCTTGAAGGGTGTCGTATCGCGTTATCGCATGACCTTGAGGTCATTGAACATCTTTGGCAGGAAAGGGGGGTGTATTTTTAGGAAAGGGGGTGTGTCCTTGAGAGGTGATAAGAGTTGATGAGTGTGGCAAGAGGGTAGGGGAATGTGGGGAATGTGGGTAGGGGAAACTGTGTCTTTAATCTCAGGGCGTCTCTTCTTTCAATTAGTTCAAGATGTGTAAGCGAACAGATTGGAGCCTGAGGTATGAGAATGATCGTCTGTCTACATTTGTTGGATGGTCTTCACTGGTGAGCGCCGTTAGGCTTGCATCAGCAGGATTTTATTATTTGAAAAAATCAGACCGAACAAGGTGTCCTTTTTGTGGAGTAATATTACACGAATGGTTGGTACATGATTGTGATGTAGATCACAAGAAATGGGCTAAATATTGTCTGTTTATCGAGTACTTGGAACAACTGGAGAAGCTACCATTATTAATAATATATGAAGTTGATAATAAAAAAGAACAGGAAAACAGCTAACATGCGTAAGAGGTTTACACGTTTTATTCAAGAACATTCACATTTAAAAAACCAAATAGTTATGAAATATAAAAAAAAAACAGATAAATCAACTAGTAAAAAAAATAGAAAAACTTCATTTATTATCTGTTAAATATTTTAGTCTCGTTGAAGCCAAGCAAGATGGAGGGTCCACGACGATTGGAACTAGTGACTGATTACCACATCACTTGTAGCAAACTAGTCCGAGCCGGTCTTTGTGATTTTGTGCCCACTGTCGCTGTCATCGACAAGAGAACTACAGTGTATATGGATACAGAAGAATGGAAACCAAGTTCCAAGGATGTTGTCTCTTTTGCAAAGCAGGCCCAAGAAAGTGGAGGTCGAAGACTGAGTAGGTTGTAAAAATGTAAATTGCATATTTTCCACGAGAGGGAGGAACAGGATCATGAAAATTGAACAGGTAATTCTTTGTTTCACAATGTTTAACTAGAGTCCATCAACCCTTCAGGTGAATACTCCTTCGGCATGTTTAAACAAAACTGATGTGACAAAGCTTTATAGAGAAGTTAAGAAAATCAACGACTCACTGGACTTGATAACCAAGATGGTTGTACTTTATAAGAAACATGAAGAAGGTGGAGAACCTGTGGAATCTACATCAATGGACTTTAATATTAATATTAATACCCTTTTTCATAATTTAAATGAACTCAAGAAACTGTGTAATAATACCCACATAAATTGTAATTTGAACTATATTTAATAAATAATTGTTATGTCTATACATTTTTTTTTAAACTTTTCCCTAAGCAAAAAGGAGAATAAAGGTATAATTAATAATTAATATATTCATTGAGGTATGAGTTTCTTCGTTTCTGGATAAATTCCTCGTCCTCTCGCCATTCCTCAGGTAAGTTGTCCCAGATGTAGTCTAATGTGTAGTCGAAAAGGTACAAAAGTAATGATCGAGGTAAAACTCTCAATTCTTCAGTAGTTAAAGTTTCGATACCTTCCTCTCTCAAACGACGCATCACCGACTCCATTCTATCCATCATACTAAAGCAAGTTTTTTTACTAGGAGGTATTTATAAATTCCCCTCCTCCTCAAACCACAAACACTGAGGACTATTTTTTTATGGTAGCTGAGAGGGTTGACTAATGATTTTCTGTCAAATACCAGTCCACAGTATACACACTTAACTCTATCCTTGACTCCTCGAATAATTCCAGCATATTAAAGCAGATGATGAGGTGAGCCAATGTTTTTAAATGTTTGCCTTCTTATCTCTTCTTTTTTCAAATCTACAGCTTCAGAATTTTTTCCGACCCATGCAGCCAGACGACGAGCTTGATTTAATGAACAAACAAAGGAAATGTTTAAATGAAAATGACAAGTCATCTGGTCATTATCTAATTGTTTCAAGTTTGGACAGCCGAAATCATGAAGATCATAGACTGATTTATCAATGAGCTCTTCTATAAACTTCCACTTTTCCATTCCTTTGGCCCATAATATATCATAGTCTTCTGTAGCCTATATTAAGAAATACTTCATATCTTCATATTGTACATCGCCATAGTCCTGTCCCATTCCAATCCATGAATATGCTTTTTTACCCAAAGATTTGTTTTCGACTGACTCACTTCTTAAAGGTCTTAAGGTGGTTTAAAAACCAATGCCATGATGGACCATGGCTGAGTGAGATGATAGATAGTTCTTTAACAATTAATGAGTTAGAAGCCATCCGATAGCCCTGAAAATCAATGACCGCCGAACGCATCTTATGGTTTACGGTCCTACGGTGAAGTGAGATTATTGCACTAGATAGAATAGCTATATATACACGTAGGTGGAATCAGTACATTTTACGGACCAAACCCGTCCCCACTTCATATTCTACTATTTAATCATGAAGAATGAGACAGTATGCCTTGGTATTAGCAGAAAATGTCTCACTCGCCTCTAGTTGAAGGCGAATATCAATAGTCGTACTCATTATCGCGTCAGATTGTTTAGAACAATCTATAACAACTATAGGTGCTAGGATCTCAAAATCGCATCGTGACAACAAAGGTTAAGAATGTCTATTGCCATAATAACTCGTTTGAAATTCTTTATACATTTCGTAGAGGAGAGCCACTTTTCCAAGCTCGAAATCTATATTCAAATCATCATTAGGATATTGCTCACTATTCAGATAGAGTTTCAAAATTTTCAATTACTACAATGCAACTTTCAAACTGACTGTTATCTTTGCTAGCGTTTCTCATTCGATTTGTCTGGAATGCGATAATAACATACCATGGGTTTTCTAAATTTGTCGATGTTTTTACAGTCCAGTTTTCTTGCTGCGATGCAGGTAAATTAGGGTATTCGTAAAGATCACATGATTTGAATGGAATAGAGATGACCTTGTTTTTATCAACCATTTTTAACAACCTAAGTCGATCAGAAACACGAACATGAGGCATTTTCCAAATCACATTATCTAATTTTATTAGTACATCATCATCACCCTTTAAGCAGTTAAAGTCAGTACTCGATATGATCAAAACGAGTTCTTGCTTAAGATTAATTAAAATTTTTCGATAGTCCTCACGTATATTTAAGAGAATATTCAGTGGCAGACACAGACTAAAAAAACCATTTTTATCTATTGAAAGAGTTTTGTCCGCACCTGGGATTACCCATCCTGCATTTTCTAGACCTTTGACTTGATTAGGTGAAAAAGACGCATGGCCTTTAAGCGTTGTAGTTATTCCTGGGCTCCTCACTCTATCAACTTCAATGCCATTCAATTCATATCTGATCTCATCAAACAAAAACGCAAACGCGTTATTAGTCAATTTTGAAGCAGTTCCAGCAGTACCATTCTTTTTTGAAATTCGTCCTTCCAGATAAACAAAACTTAATGAAGGAATCGTATAAACATCTTGTTGATGGATCAGTATTCTGATTTCATCAGACTTGTTAAGGGTGTTCCCCACATACGGTTGATGTGAATGATATTGAAATTGTGTAAGAGATTCTTCAAATTTTACGTCTGATGTAATGTTTAGCATGTTATTCATTTTTTTCTTATTTATAACCGAAAACCACACTGTTTTAAAAAGTTAGCGTTTGCAGTTGTTAACGGTCTCGTCGATATAGGTTTACTAATTCTTAACTGGGTATGACATCTCCTTGTATAACAAGCTCCAACTCGCACACAACTCTCTCTGGTAAAATCAATCCCCATTCTTCTTCAAATGTATTCTCAATGTAACAGTTTCTCCCTTAAAGTCAATAAGCTCACCGTTCTGATCCACTAAGCGAACGGTAATATTGTCAACAGTCCTCACGTTAGTAGGAAAGTAAATGACGGGATTCGGGGTTTCTACTATTTTATATCCTTATTCAACAGTCGCAAAGAATTGATGTATGCTATGATCTGGCTCCCCGTTTACGTAAGACCCTGATGCGATGTTACAATGTATCGAAATAATGTTTACGGAAAGGATTTTTACAATTCCATCTGATTCAGTATACCGGTTTACTGGGTGTATCACACGATTTGGAATATTAAAACCCAAAAGTGGGCCAATGGAATGTGGCTTATCGGGAAAGTTGAAGTAAACCGGTTTAAGTGTTATAAGTTCCACCTTTAAAGTACTCCGATTTCCCTAAGTACAAACCCAGCTCTCGGGTCTTGGTGTATAATTTCTTCGTAAAGAAAAGTATTTAGAGCACCGATATCATACGATTCCTCAGGTATCTGGATCGTCAGATTTCCAAAATAAAACTTATCGTTAACATCCTTCCTTACATTAGGAATAGTATTATATGTGTCAAAAGATAATAATCCAACGGTATAACTTGATCCTTATGCTAGCAGAGGTAAAAAGTTCGCATGAAGAACACTAGAATCGCCTGTAAGCGCTACTGTGTAGCTCATGAGTATGAATGATCAAAATTTATGAGAAACGTCGGCTAAACTTTAAACTTTAAACTTTAAGCAGAGATGTCCGCAAATCGGAGTATTCCACTTCTGATAACAACGTCTGTTGTAAGTTATTTGTAAACCTTTAAAGGAATCAAGTAGCTGTGGTGGTGGTTTCAAATTACCAAACGAATCAAAGTATTTTACAAGATTATCTTTTTTTATATAACAAACCCAATGAGAACCAGGTTCTGAACTAGTATGCAAATTTACAATAGCTTTCTCATGCTTTTTTGGATATTTAGGGAGACTATCAATCATAAATAGTCCCCGAAAATTTTCAGTATTCAAAACTTTAGCTATATAATTTAATTCAAGATCGGTCAACGGTTTATTCGGCAGTCATATTTTTCTCGGCCATTTTTATCGGTTTATAAACAGCCCGTAACCATTCCTATATGGTTTCAAAAAAAGTCCATTACCAACTTTCTGACCTTCTATAGCCAAATTATGTCTCTTTTGCTCATCCAATTTTAGCTTGGCTTCTTTAGCCTCATTGATCGCTTTCGCTACACTTGCAGCTCCTCCTGCCAAAGAATCTACAGCGGAAAGTCCTGCCATCAACGGTACAATCTGAAGCTTTAACTCTTTTCCAAGCATTATCAGCTTAGATTTTGTCCGCTTCCTTACGACTATCCATATCTTTATATTTGCTATAAGCTATCTCGTGATCATTACAGGCTTTATCAAGCTGATTTATTCCACTATCACCTTTAGTTAGTCGCTTTTCTAGATCCGTACCAGGACCACAATAATGATACCCCGGAATATGTGATTCAATAGGCAACTTGTTTATAAAACTGTTCACTAGACCTGTTCCTTTGTGAGCTATACGAATCATACTGTACTAATTTCATTCTTATATAAATATATATATACTGAAGCATAATGCCATCGTTTGCATTCAGAATGAAATTAGTCTAGTAAATGTTTATCTTTTTGGAAAAAGATTACATTAGCCTTTACACCCGCTGACTGCACTATCTATTCAAGGGTGCACTAAGTAATCTATTCTCACACGGGCTATCGTTCACCCGTTTGAAACCAGCACTCAACTTACACAGCAGTAAGGTCAACATTGCGCTATTTAATCTAACTATTCATTACATGAGCTCTAAGAAGACTCACACAGGACAGCACTCTGGTTCTTGCAGCCTAGTCAAAACCCCCCGCTGCACACAGCTTAGTCAGCATTGCGCTATCTAGCGCAGCCTTATATATACGGATCGTTTCATCACACGAGCTCTCATTCACTCGTTTGCTGACGTATTACTTATTACCATATAATTGTATTGTTCATAGCTGCTTCAGTTCTCCTTGCAGCCATTGTAAGTAAGTCTTGGGATTGTTATATCATTATTCTCTTGCACCACTAAATACCTAAGCAAATAATATGAGTTTTAGATGTCTCTCCTTAAAAAATTGAATGAAATTAATCCCCTAAACATTGGTGAATTGACTATTAGACGGACATACAAGGTAATAAAACTGAGCAAAAAGGAGACAGAATATGGCCCATCTATTGAGGCCATAATAGAAGATGATGAAGAAGGAAAAGTGTGAACCTTCCTACCAAAACGATACATATATGCGTTCACTGAGGAAGAATTAGCAAGCTATAGATGTACAGTATATTTAAATATATAATAAATATAGTATTTTTTTTAATTAGCTAAGTGATTATTCTTGTTTTTAGGAGAGCTGAAATTTCAATACCTCAGAAAAAAGAAAAATGCATATGACATTAAATTCAAATAGTTGATGCATTTTATTTAGGAGGTGTTTACTATTATTTTATATTTTTATTATTTTGGTTTTGGCTTTGTATATTTTAGTGTCAAGGAGTAAAAATGAATAGTAAAAGCAACGCAAATAATTATTTATGTGATCAATGTGGATTATTAGTAGCAAATAGAAGACACAGATGTAAATGGTTGCTTTTCTATTGTCAAGACCATCCAACAAATGTAGACAGAAGATCATTCTCATACCTCAGGCTCCAACCTGTTCACTTACATATCTTGAACTAATTGAAAGAACAGACGCCCTGAGATTAAAGACACATTTTCCCCCACCCACATTACTGCCATACTACAGCTGACCCCAAGAAAAAGCCGCGGCTTGGGCGGAACTATAAATGATAAAGAAGATTTCAGCTTGCCACACCTCATATTGCGTCACAAGGTCACTGTACGGCACAAGGACACCCCCCATGCGATGTTGTCAAATCTACATTGCAGGATTGCCACATCTACCATCTAGCGGCTCTAGACACACTCATAACTCTTATCACCTCTCAAAGGCACACGCCCTCCCCTAAAAATACACCCCCCCTGCCCTGCTAAGGATGGTCAATGGCCTCAAGGTCATGTGATAACGCGATACGACACCCTTCAAGGTCATCTCCTTACTCATGCTCAACCCGCCTTTATTTACTACTCAGTTCAATAAGTTTGGTACTGTCGAACGGTAAATGGTCGTTTACTCGTAAGTCTTGTTTCAGTAATGAGAGCTACGTCGATGTTTTTGTCGTGGAGTAGTACTGTCAGTTCGTTAGCCTGGGTGCGAACACCATTCCCATTCCAAAGGAGAATGGATAAGGAGTAGGAAGGATCCACTTATGGATTTTGTTTAACAGGGATAAGGTAGGAGACAAGATTTGTAAGAAAGGAAATGAGAGGGGTAATTAGGGTTCTGAACTCTGTAAGGAATGAGGTTAATAGGCTGGTGAGATCCACTGGAAGGTGGAGGAATATCCGAGATGTGTGGTTGAGGATGGGATTGAGCTTGAGGGTTAACGGGATGAATGGAATGCTGGGAAAGGTGATCTTGCGGACAGGAATTGGGTGGTGCCTGTGACTGCTCTCTGTTGCGAACAGCATCGGCGAAAGAGACAGAAGGCCTCAAATTTCTGGCTGGACCGCTTCTTGTTACTAGTTTTTCCTCTTCTGGCTGACCACGTTGTTCTGTCCTGGACTTCAGCGTTCTGTAGGCCTTGCAGCCCTTGTAGTTGGCCGGATGTCCTAGCTGGCAAAGCACGCATACCGCAGGCGATTTCAGGGGCTTTTTGCATAATTCGCTTTTGTGCTGCCCACTGCACTTTACACACCTTGGAGGGTGGTGGCAGTAAGATTTTGTGTGCCCATATGCCTGACAGTTATGGTACTGGACAATATGGCGTTTGGGATACGGTTTTTCAACCTGTACCCTTGTGTAGTACAGGTTTGTTAGATCATATATTTTCTCGACTTTAGGTGGCCTCTCGAGATCAACAAAGAACAGTGGTAATTCTGTTTTTATTGTTTCATCCTGTTGCCTATCCTCACGCAACACGTTTGTTATTTTGCGAACTTTGTATCCGAGAGCTATGAGTTCTTCTTTTATTTCGTCAGCTGGTGTGGTTGGGTACAAATTTCTGATCACGACTCGGAGTGATCGTTCCTGCTTTAATTGGTAGGTGTGGAAGTCTGCATTGGTTTCATCCAAATATTTAACAATCGCTCGATAAGTATTGGGAGTGTCTGGGGAAATTTTTGTATCCCGAGAGCGATTGAGGCACGTATATTTTCCGGTACCTACAATTTTGCTCATTTGTGAGCATATTAATTTAAAGTTGCTAATGTTGCATACAAATATAGCAGGCGGCTTGGGCTGTGTTGGAGTTTTGTTGACTTCCATTTCTTCTGCTGGGATATTTTTCAAAGCCTCAAATGTGTTTGGCGTGAAAAAAGGCGACTCTATGGCGGTTTCTTTTTTGGATGTGCTGGCCTGTGATGGAACTAGCTGCAGAGGAGGCCATTTGTACGTTCTTATTCAACGTTCTTATGGTTTTCGCTTTACAGGTGACGGTGTAGGAGTTGGACCTAGTGACCTTGATCTTTTTTTTTTATTTTGAGACATTATTTGTTGATAAAATCTCATTTTATCATAACAACGGTTTTTGTTAGTAAAAAAGAAGTACATAGCGCCGGTGGGACCCAAGCTCTCAACTCCCATTGGTGAGTCACGGGTCTTGGCTCTGAGCCACCAGATCGACTGGCTCAGAGAGCTATTACTTGTCGTTAGTGAACGATCGGTGAATGTCTAATGGCAAAGGCGTTCCAATATGGCCGACTACTCAGTCCGATATCACTTATTACATTTCACCCAAATATAATAAGCAATTTACTCACGTCTTGAGGGCTTCCTCGTGGCCAGCTCACGTAGCTGCCTGCTAAAACAATTTTATGGGTGAACCGTGGCCTATAAACGGTAGAAAAAAGTATTCGAAGGACGAGCGAAGGTTTTGAAGAGAGGTTTTTCAGAAAGTAGCGCATGCGCAAAAACTAAAAAAACCTTGCGCAGTGGCATTATTGTAACCGATGAAGTTCTACTGAGGTGCAATTATTGCTTAAAAGTCAAATAAAAGAAGAAGTGCAGAAACTATTAAGGGATGGAATAATCAGAGAAAGTAATTCACCTTATAATTCACCAAGATGGATAGTGCCAAAAAAGATGGATGCAAGTGGAATTGTGAAAGTGAGAATGGTCATAGACTACCACAAACTTAATTTTGAAACCACTAATGATAAATTCCCCTTACCTAATATAGAAGATGTACTGAATAGACTTAAAGGAGCAAAGTATTTTTCAACTATAGATTTGGCTTCGGGTTTCCATCAGATAGTAATGGAAGAAGATTCAATTCCGAAAACAGCCTTCAGCATGGAGGACGGACATTACGAGTTCTTGAGAATGCCGTTCTGTTTGTGCAACGCACCACCAACCTTCCAACGCACGATTAATATGGCAATAGAAAATTTACCTAGGACTATGGATTAAGTTGACGATATCATAATATACTCTAAAAATGAAGAAGAGCACCTAAATGATATAGAAAAGGTGTTGGAAATATCAAAAAAGAATAATCTATGCCTACAATTGGACAAAACTGAATTTTTCAAAACAGAGCTAAAATTTTTAGGATACGTTGTGACCCAGAACGGACTTAAAACTGATCCAAATAAAATCAAAGCAATTTCAGAATTAAAAATACCAAATCACGAAAAGTGATTAAGAAGATTTTTGGGAATGACAAGTTACTACTGCAAATTTATAAAAAATTATGCCAAGATAACAAGACCTCTCAGTGCAGCCATTAAGACAAAGAGTTATGATTTGGAAGAATTTAAAAACGGATTTCATCAATTAATTCAGAAAATAACCAATACAACAATACTAGCTTATCCAGACTGGAACAAAAAATTCATATTAACAACTGACGCAAGCAATCGGTGCAGTACTTAGTCAGAAAGTAGATGACGTAGAACACCCCATTGCTTTCGCATCTAGAGTTTTATCAAAAACAGAGGAAAACTACAGCACTATAGAGAAAGAATTATTATCTATAGTTTATTCCACGCAGACCTTTTAACCGTATCTCTATGGAACAAAGTACCTTTTGTAAACATACCACAAACCATTAACATGGGTTTTTACAATGAAAACCGAGAACAGTAGGATCATGAAATGGATCTGGAAACTACAAGAGTTTGAGTTCGAAATAAAGCACAAACAAGGAAAAACAAATTATGTCGCTGACTGTCTCTCAAGAAGAAACAAAATGAACGCTTTAGAAAGTGATATTGAAATTAATATTAACCTTCCAAAATAAGGAACTCAAGAATACGATGCTTTTATAAATCAACTCTTGGAACTTGAGGAAACAAACAATCAAAATACCTTAGAATCAGCAGAAGAATTACCAATACTAAGTAACAAAGACAGAGAATCTAATAGCACAACATTCACAGGCCAGTAATAGTGAACAAGTATGGCTGGTAGATAGCGACAAGTGTTTAAACATTGAGAAGAATCAGATCTTAATAAAAAGAGGAACCAATAAGATTACCTATGAAAAAATATTTGAGAAGAATCGCTACACCTTACACATTAATAATATCGAAAAGATAAATGAATTGCTATTGGAGGTATTACGACCAAACAAAGTTTACGGTATATACTGTCAAACAAACTTCAAAACTTTAAATGAGGTTTACGAAGACTATTTAAAACAGATACAAAAATTAATTGAAAAAGAAGACAAAACAGTAAAATTTAAAAGATACCTTCTATTATGTGAAGATATTACTGAATTAAGTGACCAAAAACAGGCAATCTTGGATTATCACTACGGTAAGACTTGCCATCGTGGTATTTTGGAGACTTACAATAAATTATATAATAAAGAGAAAAATTTACTTTCCGAAATGAAGGATAAGATTACAGAAATTATAAACCAATGTGATATTTGTAAAACAAATAAATACGACAGGAACCCGATTCAATGCAAATTTATGGTAACACCAACTCCCGATAGGCCATTTCAAGAAATTATGATGGATTTATTACAATTTGACAAAAAAATAATCTTTACAACCATTGAAACTTTTTCAAAACGTCTATGTGCACAGGTGATTAATAACGAAAATGCCTTAACCATTAGCCAAAGTTTGAAGCAATACATTAGTCAGGGTATAGAATATCAGAATACCAGAGCGTATTTAAGCAGACCATGGTAAAGAATTTAATAGTATTTTAGTTCAGCAATTTTGTAAAGCCACTGGCATAACAATTCATTATACCAGTACGAATCATTCTAATTCACTAGGAATCCTAAATAAATGTCATGCAACGCTAAATGAAATTATACGAATAAACATTAATCAAAATAAGAATATCAAATTTGAAAGAATTGTATAAACAAGTTCGATAGCTTATAACAACACTCTAAATCAAAATTTAAAACTAACTCCAAATGAAATTACGTTCGGAAAAACGAGAGATACCTATGAAACTGACGACATACAGGAAACATATTTTAATGGTTATTTTCAACAATTAAAAGATTTGCACAACACAGTTAAACAAAAAATTGAATACATTAAAGAACAAAGAACTGATAGATTAAATAAAAACCGTGAAGAACCTCCTGAGCTTAACTCAGAAGAATTTGTCAAAACATCTAGGATTAATCCTAAAAAGAATCCATTGTATAATAGAATAAAAATAGGTAATACACACATTAATAACGTAAAAAGACCTAACAAAAAGAGAAAAGCACATTTTATTCCGGAAGATGATAATAATACGGACATTCATCCTGCTCGAGGTCCTAGTAGCAGCAACAGCTATTAAATATGAAATTAATCGTTAATTGTTTTGTCATTTATATAATCTAACTATATTAAAAGAATAATTACCCATATTTATAATTAAGTAAGAGCTATTAATCATAAGTTGAAAACCTTTCCATTACAATGTAACCTACGAAATATGTCTAGAATGCATTCTGAACAACGAGATAACTTGTAATTATTATTTTACTTATGTGTGAGAAAATTTGTAAATATCTCCTATAGTTTTCAACCTGTTAACGAGTTATAATTTGAGAAACTTGTGTGCAAGATAAGAGAGTACACATTGTTTATGCTTGAAGGATTAATAAAATTCTTTTCTAGTATTTAAGTGTTTACCCATGTTATAAAAATAGAGCATACTAATATTGATTTAATAAGAAAATGTTATTTTAATTTGTATGTATAATTTTGATTCATTAAAACTACGGAGTGATAATTATAATTTTTATTTCATACTGTATACTTAATAATCCCATATCGAATACTGTAATGTGCCATTTACTATATTTTTGATTCATTTTATATAAGAGAATTTCTTTAATATTTTATCAAATCAAGGAACTAATAATAATACTATGTTAAGTATAATTTTTCCTCTTACATTGTTAAGTTATTTTGATGGAACTTTATGTTCACTTTATGCACTTTTGTAAATAATTATTATTACCCTGAAACTATACGCATATTGTACACTTAAATTTACTTGTTAATATGAGTATTATTAATTGAGAATTAATAATACCAAAGCAATGTTACTTCAAGTATGGTATTCATTTAAAATTTATATTATGTACTTATTATTAAAAGTGTCAACTAATGTAACTCTGTAAGACCAACTATAAATGCTCTAATTGTGTCGTCAGGTATCTTAGTAAGTAAGATTATGTTCTTTTTTGCACATACCAGGAGTAATGTTTAATTTTAGCCCGCAAGGAGTTACGATCTCTTAAATAATCCAAAACATGGCTAATCCATGTTTACACTCCCCCCTATATATATAGGCTGAGCCTAAGGCTCTCGCGATCATTTTACCTCCATGTAGCTAGCTCAGTGTTAAGTTGTTACTCTGTTACTCCACTAGTATAAGACTCTTTGTTGTATCTTTCCAATAAATCTTATTAAAAAGGGTCTTCCGTCGAGAGATTATTTAATTATATAATACAACATGGTGTCAGGTGAAATCCTAGTTATTTAATAAAGTGAATAAGTGTCATAGTGGCACGATGCAACCAACCGCATTCTGTGATGGAGTTTAAACCACCCGCTGAATTAACGTTTTCTGGTAGTATTGCAGAAAACTGGAAAAATTGGAAGCAGAAATTGGAATACTATCTTTTAGCAACTGAAAAGGATAAAAAAGCAGATAAAGTTAAAAGATCAATTTTACTCAACTTGATTGGTGATGAAGGTTTGGCTATTTTTAATACGTTTGGACTATCTACTGAAACGTCGACATATGACGCTGTAATTACTAAATATGAAAACTAGTGTAAAGAAAAGAAGAATGTGTTGTTTGAGCGGCATAAATTCTTTAAAACGTTGAGAATTGATGGTCAGACTATTGACAATCACGTGACAGTGCTTCGCACTATTGGAGCAAGCTGTGAATTCGGTGATCAGTTTTCTAACTAGGGATCAAATTGTTTTACACTTATCAGATCAAGGGCTACAGGAAAGAATATTAAGAGAAAGTGAACTAGATTTACTTAAAGTGGTTGATTTTGTAAAAGTATCTGACACTACAAAGGAACAAGTGAGAGTAATACTAGAGAAATCCGGATTAAAAAGAGGTAATAATAAATCTAATTATAACGCAGCTAATGATGAAGGCAGTAAACTTAATAATAATCTTAGGCTTAAATACGGGAATCACAGTGGCATGAACATCAATATTGATGCGGTATACTATCAGTGTCAGAAGTGTGGAAATAAACATAGACCCAATAATTGTCCAGCATATGGAAAGTATTGCAGTTTATGCAATAAGCCAAATCATTTAGCAGTTGCATGTTTTAAAAACAAGAAAAATATAAGTTTAGTACAGAAAAATAAGTATGAAAGTGAACAAGGTTATGCGGATTCCCTTATTGACTCTTGTGAATTAGTTGAGAGCTCAAAGAAAAGTTTTAAAATTGATAGTTTACAGTGGTCACAAAATTTAAATATTAATGACAAGGAATTGGAGTTCAAGCTTGATACGGGAGCTGAGAATAATGTAATGCCAATAAGCTGTCTGTTCACATTGGGAGTAAGTAAAATATGTGTAATAATAGACAAATAATGCTGGAGGGATTTGGAGGCAATCAGTTGAAATCTTTAGGAGTTATTAAATTGCAATGTAGTGACAATAATGTGAGGAATTGCCAACTTAGTTTTGTTGTAGTGAATGATGCAAACAATAATAAAATTAAACCCTTACTGTGGTTGGATGGTTGTGTTAAATTAAACTTAATTAAAACAATAAATGATCGTGCAGTTGATAATCAAACAAAAATGGAAATTTTGAAGAGAAATGAAGACATATTTCATGGAACTGGACTGATAAAAATTATGAGTGTTACATTAAAGTGGATAAATCTGTAGCACCAGTTATATCAGACCTCCTAGAAGAGTACCTTTATCTATTAGGGACAGGTTGCAAGAAAAGTTAAATCTTTTGGAGGGAGGAAAAATTATTGAAAAAAAAGTGGATTGTCCAGTGACATGGCTCAGCAATCTTGTGGTAATCAAAGAATTAGATGGAAGTCTTCGAGTATGTTTGGACCCAACTGATCTAAACAAAGCCATCATTAAAACACCTCCGCTAATACCTACCTTGCAAGAAGTAACTTCTCAGTTAGTAGGTAAATGTTGGTTTTCTTTACTTGATCTTAAGGAGGGCTTTTATAATATTAAACTAGACAAAGGATCGTCTAAATTGTGTGCGTTTTCAAAACCTTTTGGGTGCTATAAATTCCATAGACTCCCATTTGGTGTATCCAACGCCCCTGAGGAGTTCCAAAGATAAAGTAAACACTTCCATATTTTCAGATATTCCTGGACTTATAATAAATTTTGATGACATTTTAAATGCAACTGAGACAGATAAAGATCATGATGAAGTGCTAAATAAAGTATTAGAAAGGACCAGGTCAAGTAATTTAAAATTTAATCCTAGTAAATTTCAATATAAAACCAATAAAGTTACATTTTTCAGGTTTGAGTTTGAAAAAAATTGGATGAAAGTTGACCCCCATAGAATAGAAGCTATTAAAAGTTTAGAGAACCCTAGTAATAAGAAGGAATTACAGAGAATTTTGAGCATGCTTCATTACATAAGAAATTTTATTCCAAATTTAGGTGACTCAACTTCTAATTTGCGTATCCTTTTGAAATGTAATGTGGAATTTATTTGGACACAAGCACATTTAATGCTTCTAAAAAATATAAAAAATTAATTACGAAAATTCCAGTATTAACACATTTTGACACATCTAAGGAAATTACTATTGAATGTGATGCATCTAAGGATGCTGTTTAATGCAGGAGGGACAACCTATATCCTATGCGTCAAGGTCGTTGTCACCAACAGAAAAGAATTTTTTACAAATTGAAAAGGAATTATTAAGTCTTCTTTTTGCAACATCTAAATTCCATTTATACATCTATGGGCGTAAAACTTGCGTCAGAACAGACCACAAACCTCTTGTGTCTCTAATTAAAAGGAATGTTGGAGAAATACCATCACCCAGATAGCAGCGGATGATTCTTAAATTAATTAAATATGACTTAGATTTGGGAAATGTGCCTGGGAAGGAATTATATATTGCTGATTTGTTGTCAAGAGGTTGTGAAAATGAGGAGAACGTCAATTCTGAAGAAGATTGGATTAGTGAGATAGTTCATGAAGTACCATCTAATAATTATCAATTGCAGGTCACGCCTAGAAGAAAAAGGATTCTCGAAGAAGAAACCGCCAAGGATAAGACATTACAATGCCTAGTGCAGTACTACATGAAGGGATGGCCTGCCAATAGTAAAGATGTGCCTGAAGAAATAAAAGTATCTTACAAATTTATAGATGAAATTTGTGTTAGTGAAAACTTAGTATTTGTGGGCCGAAAGCTGTTTTCGCCTATTTACTTGAGAAAAGAAATTTTGGAGCTTCATAGTCCGCATTTAGGAGTCACCAAAACACAAGCAAGGGCAAGACAAATATTTTACTAGCCGCAAACGGACTCACAAACTCAGATATTGAAGAATATGTATTAAAATGTAGAATATGTGAAACTTTTAGGAATAAAAATATAAAGGAACCTTTATTGCTTTACCCGGTACCATCGAGACCTTATCAACTGGTCGGTATGGATTTCTTCCAATTAGGAAACTATTTCTACTTAATAATTGTGGATTATTTATCAGCCTGGTTTGATGTAGTAAAGATGGCATATAAAACAGCATCAGAAACAATCAAGGCTATTAAACCAATATTTGCAACACTGATGAAATTGTGGCTGATAATATGCCTTTCTCATCATTTGAGTTCAAGCAATTTTGTCAAGGATGGGAAATAAAATTAACTAACACTATCCACAATCAAATGGAATGGTGGAGAAATCAGTTGGTATTTGCAAAAGCCTCATAATAAAATGTTACAAATCTGGACAAGATTTCAATTTAGGATTAATGGAGTATAGAAACTGCCCAATCACAGGATTGTCAGTAAGCCCAGCACAAATACTGATGAGCAGACAGCTAAGAACAGTCATCCCAACTATTGAAGAAAACCTTCTGCCAAATGTCGTTGGGGTGAAGGAGGATAAGGAGCTTAAACAGCAAAAGTCTAAGCTAAACTATAATAAAACATCACAGCAGAGAAGAGGTGTCAATGATGGTGAAAGTGTAGTCCATAAAAGAGGAAAGAGATGGGAGCCAGCCCAGATTATTAAATCTACCAATGCACCTAGATCCTACATAATAAGAACTGAGGATGGTCAAACATTAGTTAGGAATTCAGTCCATCTACGGAAATCAGGAAATCCTTTTGCTGTTAATAGAGAACAAAATAATTATCCCACTTAGGAAAATAACATTACCGAAAGTAATGAATTGAATACAAAGACTCAACTGGTTCCAGCTCAATCACCTCAACATCCAGAAGAGAGTCCTGAGGTCACTTCTGAAACCCAAAACCCAGCTCTACCTCAAGCTATGTCTAGATATGGTAGAAAAATTATTAAACCTAAAAGATTAGTGGAAGAATGAACTTTAATAGTTCAATTGGTATTATGGTATTTTGTCTATTTTGAAAGTTTATTTTATTTTGTTGAACATAATTATTAATCTGAAATTTAAATATAAGAAGGGAGGAGGGTAACACTGTATGTAACAGCGGTTGAACCTCCAGTTATAATAAACATGTAATGTGTTGTAATGCTCCTAACTTGGTTGTATTTAATAAAGTTATAAGCAATGGCAGGAGACATAATTAATAATTCCATATAATACAACAACGACTACGAAAACGATTTTAATTATAGTTTTATTAGCGTTTCATATTTCTGGTACACTAAAGTTCCAATAAATATTAAATGTTAAATCTGGAATTCAAGCACTATAATTTGATTCCCTACTCAATATAATAGGTAAATATTTATTTTTTAAATTATAGAGTAACTGATTACTTAATGGAGCTGTTTTTCCACGGACTTTTTTAGAATTACGTCTAATTTGCACCAAGAATACTCTGCAAATTAGTACTCCTATAGTAAGTCCCGACCCTTATACAATTTCAAATCATTATTGTGATAAAGGTATTAATTTTTTGAATAACTGATAGCAAGTGAATACAGTACTACATACATTTTGAATTATAACAATTAATTTAAACACTCATTGCTTTTGCAATTAAAAAACCTAAGAAATTGTAACATAATCAAACATTTTTTTCATATTTCATTGGATAGATTCTAACTAAAAATATGCGGATGACTATTATGAAATGTTTGATTTGTATTTGTTCCTGAGAAATAATTCTTACTCAAGTCAATTTGACATAAACTAATGCTGATTAGGAACTATGATCTATGTGTTAATGGAGCAGACGGGTACTAACCATCGTTGAAGAATGTATTCTGATATCGATGACAAGAAGGCAACTGAGACTGAAAACTCATACCGGAGCCTTAAATACCCTACCGGAACTAGACCGTATTAATATTACATTATTATAAATCAACAGCGGAAGTTACAACTGCTCCTGCTGTGTAGTAAGCACGTGGCTTCTGTTTATTAGGAACGCAAATTATGTCGTCTAAAACTATTTGAGATCTTTATCTATTCCAGTGAAGGACATTATCCTTTAATACATGAATTTCATGAACTAATTAGACACTGGCTTGATCATTTTCAAAGTTTAGTTATTCTTGCTAACACTTATAATTTCTCCGCGGGTCTATCGGGTCCGGTGACAACAGTGCTTTAGTTATACTTAGAACGTTATCATATTAAAGGGCATGATGGGTTACAAAGGTTGAGGTACTAGTCCACTATAATTACTAGATGCCATTACAAAGGCCATTAATATCACTTCTGCAACTTTAGCAGATATCAATGAAGCTATTGAATTTTCATTTATAGATGGGGGCTTAGAGATTTCAAGTTTGTCTTTGTTATAACAGAGTATTGAAGAATCCGAGCTGTTCTGTATGGTCTATATCTGCTAGGGCTTCGAAGTTATTCGGATAAATATAAACTTTAGATGATTAAAAAACGAATGAAAAGTAAGGTAAATAACAACCTACAATGGTTTGCTTTTAACTGTCTTTATTTTACTTCTGATCCTCTAGATATAGTTACAGGCTTTGTTTACATGGGGCTACGTAGTATTAGACCTAATATTGTCTTGCCGCGAGCCATAACTTACATAAGGGCTGGTGGCCTATTGTATATACCTTATTCATAGATTGTAACTATGTAGCATTATGTACGCAAATATAATATTTATATATGTATCTATGTATCAAACGTATGTATTGTATATAAATGTAACTATGTAACATATATACGTATGCATACACACTATTTATAGGTGTAACTATATACCATCCTTATTTACATACATTATTTATAGACTTAACTATATACCTTACAAATGTAAATAAACTATTTACAGATGGGCTTATATACCGTATTATACTGTGTATATATATATATAAAAGTTAAAGTCCGGGTACCACCAGTGGTCCACCTTAACCCCCAAACTTCGAGATGTAAACATCCCGAAAATATGTATGGAGGATTACTTGACCGAATAAACTAGTCTTGCTTTCACATTCGTTGTTGTTCTTTTACTTTTCCTTTCTATTTTTTTTAGTATAATTCAACAAACATTATCGTTGGTGGATAAGTTTGATTAGAAAAAATAAAGAAAAGAGGGGAATGAACGACACTCTCAAGCTGTTGTAAAAGACTGCTTTATTCTCTCTAGTAATCCGACAGATATAGCCCAAGGAGGAGAGTTTGAAAGTACACGTAGATGGGAGGATGCCGCGAGAATACGAGGAAAATAAATAAATGAGGTGTGACCTCATAGGAAGAGTAGAAGCACGAGTGAGGTGCAGAGAGGGAACGGGATCTGTTAGGCTGGGGAACAAATCATGCTGGTGTACGGAAGCCGTGAGGGATGGTAATGCGAGAATCGGGGCAATTAATCGGCAGGACTGGACAGGTTTTAGTCGCCGACCTCGTGAGTAATGTTTACGTTAGGCCAGTGTACGAAGATTGTACATACAAAAAAAGTAATCAACATTATGAGGAATGGTCTGATACGAATTTTAAGACCCAACAACAAATCATAGATGCATCAACTGATTTGCACAAATATATTAGCGAATCATACGAAAAAAAAGTAACGGAATTAGATACCTTTGAAGCTAAAGGTTCCGGCTGGTCATTGGTTATTATCTTTGTTTGCATTTAACTAAATATAAACCTCTCAGTGGAAAACAATTTATTAAACTGCCGAAAGGAATAGAAAACAAACATGCTATCATTAATGTAAAAAACACAAGCAACAAATGTTTTCGATTAGGTAATCAAAATTCAGCAAATATATTAGTTCAAACAACCCATACTCATGAAAATTTAGAAAATAATTACAATTTTGATTGTATTTTATATCCTATCCCCTTACAAATTTACAAATTACAAATTCGAGAATGCGAACAATGTATCAATTAATGTGTAAGGTTTAGATAAAAAAAAACAAAGTATTTCCTTTGAGGATAAGCAAAAGAGAAACCTATAATGAGAGATTTGACCTATTATTTCTTAAAAATGAAAAAGACACTATTCTTACATCACAAATTTAAGCCAACTCGTTAGCCATCAGATATCTTGTGACAAATCTGCAAAAGAAATTTGTCATCGGTGTTTAACATCTTTTTCTTGTCGATATAAAACGAGGGATGGAAAAAATGCAGAAGAAAGATTAAAGGAACACTTGTTATTTAGCAATTTGCATAAAGCGGTTAGAGCAGAAATCCCCCGTGATAACAAAATTAAATTTAAAAAGTTTAAGTGTACACAAAAAATTAAAATTGTGGCCTACACTGATTTTGAATGTTATTTAGAAACAATTCAGGGTCCTTCACAAACTCCATCAATTTCATGGACGAAATCGGTGCAAAATCATAAACTTTTTTGTGCATCACTAATGGTTAAAGCAGATGAACCTCTATTTGACCTTCAGCCTTCACTTTATACCGGTGGTAATCGCATGTTATTGTTTATGGAAGCTCTTCATAAATCGGCTAAAAAGGCCGATGAAATATATTGCAAAGTCGAGCCTATGGCTCAAATGACTGAACAAGAAATGTTGTATTAGCAAACAACGGATAAGTGCGTTGTCTGTCTGAAGACATTGAATAACGATCGAAAGTACGATATCACGATCATGTAACATCTAAATTTATTGACTAAATTTATGCAGCTCATTCCGATTGCAACTTGCGAGCAAAAACGCCCGATTTCATTCCGCTATTTATGCACAACTTTTAAGATTATGACTCACACTTTTTCGTTCCATTTTTAGCCTATCATGAAGGAGATGTTAGCGTTATTCCAAGTAATTCGGAAAAATACATTAGTTTTGCTAAAACATTTAAAGATTGCAAAAACAAAATAAGGTTCGTAGACAGTTATAAATTTTTCGCAACTAGCCTAGATACCCTCGTTCAAAACATGAACACAGGTTCTAAAAATCTCTCAATTACATTCCCTCATTTGAACCAGTTAACCCCCCAAGAAAATAAAGTTGAATTGCTAACGACAAAAGGGATTTACCCATACTCTTACATAAATCCACTGGCCTGGTCAGAAGAAGCTCAGTTACCTGCAATCGAAAAATTTTACAATAACTTAACTTAAGAAAAAATGTCTGAGTCTGATTATCATCATGCTTAAACTATTTGGAAAAATTTTAATGTAAAAAGCTTAAAAGAATATACGGAAATATATATAAAAACGGATGTAATCTTATTATGCGAGGTATTTGGAAAATTTCGTAAGCTCTGTATGACATATATTGTTAAGACCCAGCATATTTTATGTCTCTTCCGGAGTTAAGCTACGAGGCAATGTTGGAAACGACAAATATTGAGGATATTATAAAGGATTTAGATATGGTACTATTTATCGAAAACGGCATTCGAGGGGGTATTGCATTAGTCGTCAAGCGGCATGCTAAAGCAAATAATTATCTTATTGATGGTTATGATCCCGATCAGTCCATTAGCTACTTAATATATCCAGACGTGAATAATTTGTATGGTTATGCAATGGACTGTTTCCTTATTGCGACTTGGAATGGTATATGAAGATTTAGACGTACTAATTGTTCCTCAAGATTCGGAGGTAGGCTATATACTTGATGTTGACATTGATTATCCCGAAGCTATACACGATTTGCATTCGCAATAAGGGTATTACCTGAAAAGTCAAAACCTCCTGGCAATAAAACAACAGAAAAGTTACTAACTACGCTTACACCGACAACCCGTTATATCGTACGCCATGTCAACTTGAAACAAGCTCTGAATCTCGGGATTAAATTTAAGCCAAAAAATGGTTAGCGTCATACATCAATTTAAATACTAAACATAGAGCAAAGTCGACCAGTCCTTTTGAATCAGATTTCTTTAAGCTCATGAATAACGCTTGTTTTGGCAAATTAATGGAAAACGTGAGAAAACGCATAGACCTTTAAATTGTAATAATAGAAAAAGCATAAAACAAACTAGTTGAGAAGCCAAATTTCAAAGAAAGAATAATTTTTACTGAAAATGAAGTGTCCGTCCAGTTAGATAAGGAAAACACGTATTTGATAAGCCTCCATATGTCGGCTTTAGAATATTCAAACTCTCAAAGGTTTTTATGTACAAATTAAACTATGACGTATATCTAACAACATATACACCGCAAAATATAAACCTCTGCTATATAGATACAGATTCGCTTTTATGCCTAATTAGTACAACAGATATTTACAATGATATAAATGAAAATTTAAAAGATTATTTTGACACCAGCAATTATCCGACAGACCATCGATGTTACTCTGATACTGGTGACCCAATTGTCGAATACGTTGGCTTAAGACCAAACACGTATTCATTCGTCACTAAAAAGGGCTTATTGATAAAACGGTCCAAAGGGATAAAAAAATGTGCAGTTGGAGAATTCACCTTTAAAAATTACCCAGATACTAAAAGGAATTATGACTCGATGCATAGCCAATTTCAAATCATTCAATCAAAAAGACATCACGGTTTTATTTAATAAAAAGTCCCTCTGTCCATATGATGATAAACGTCATGCAGTGGATACACCTCCTTATGGCCATTACACAATGAAGTGGCATAATGATGTAGTATGTAGTAATGAGTCAAACTAGGTAATAATAGTATATTGTAAGGTAAATAAAATGAACACGATAGTTATGTAAAAAGAAATCACCATTTATTAATTTAGTTAGTTAACAATTTAGTTATAGTAATAGTGTCATTAAAGTAATTCATATATAATAATATGCTGCCACATGTATAAAATAAAACGCATATAGTAAGAACTTGTCTTTTTATTTGGTTACACAATGTCACTTTCATTTATCCAAGATTTTTCGCCTAATCCTAACCATTTGACATCAACTTTATTTCCTTTCTTCCTCAAAACCTTTTCAACGAGGTAAACATCTGGATTGGATGTTTTTTGAAGTTCTAGGGTATAGAAAGATCCTTGTATTGGTTGCTCGTTCTTCTAACTAAATCTTCTAAAAGGTAAGTGATTGGCTGCGTTTGCTGAACTCAACGAATGTTAAAGATTTCCGCCGTCCACTTCGGTGTATGTCCCCTCGAAAAGACTGTTCTCTGTTTCGATATGCGTACAAAATCCCCTTTATTAAATCGGGGTTTGTTCGCTTGTAACTTTGAAGAATAAACAGTTTTTCCACTTTTTTTGATTTAACATCAAGGGGTCTCATAGCGATCGTTCTGTGGCATGAGGAATTGTATTCAACAAGCAATTGTGGTAAAATATTAATGTAATTGTAATTACCTTTAAAACTAAATGCTTTGTACATTCTTTCTTTTAAATCGTTCAACAATGCTCACTTTTATGCTACTAAAAGTGCTGCAATGGTTAGTGTTAATTTTTTCATCAAGGAGCTAATTTGAGAATTATAAAATTCTTTTCCACGGTCTGTATGCAAATGTTTGGGTCGTTGGTTACGAATTATTTTTTTCATCACCTTGCTTATCTCATTTCCATTTTGCATTGTAATCGCGTTCTTCTCAAGGACTCCTTTGTTACGACGTCATATCCGTTATTGGGTGGGGCGAAATTCACCGGCCTTTTATTACTTCCGCTTATATAATTGCCGGGCCACTTTTTTGAGTTTGTATAATGCATCCCCAAGTTATCCACATATATTTTGGACAACGGATCGCCCGATTCGACCAGCCAACCGACTCTAATGATGCGAACATTACCTTACCTGCATCTATATACTGTTCAGGCTTTAGCAAACTAAAAGGAAAAACATTGTTTCTATTTTTAGAATGCTTTTTCAAAAGGTGAGATCCATACTAGTTCGCCGTCATGACGTCGGCCAGTGACCTAATTACTGGATAGGATAAGTTTATAATATTATATTTTCTTCACGCAGTTCCTCAATTATTGATTCCATCTCGTTTACGTAGCCTTCGTGACCTGCACTAGATGATGCCAGTAACAACCTTAAACAATCTACAAGTTCACTCGGATCGTTCCAATATTCAAAGAGCGGTGCACCTTCCTTCATTAATCCAGTCCCATGTTTAAATGAACGTAGTTTTTTAATCGATGAGGGCGCTGCGATCTTAAGATCATGAAGTTTAAATAGTTTTTCAATAATGTTTTTATATTTTTCAGAACGTTTACCACCCATACCTTGTTCCGTACTATAAACTCTCTTGTGAGCATTCATCATGATTAAATTCACTTTGTACTTTGCAAGATCATTTTCCGAATACTCTTGAGGACATTTTAAAAATAACAGTTGAAATAATCCGGGAGCACCTTCATATTCTTGATCATTTCTTGAAATATCATCGCTGTTAGGTACCAAATGAACGTCTGTAGAGTCTCCTATGGTCAGTCCTCTCGCGGGCATAACTCGGATTCCATAATAGTTATCATATTCTTTTGAACCTCCTTTGAATAATTTAGACATGTACGTTTCTGAAATTGAGTTTTTCCCTTGGGGGTATTGATTAATTCCTGAATTTGACTCATCAAAGGCTCTTCGGATTCGTATACATCTTCCAGCTGCTCCTCCTCCTCCTCTGGTTCCGGCTTGATCGCAACAGGAGTCCCTGTAAGATTTGAAAATTCATCAGTTATAGGTGCTAAGGTTCGTATGTGATAAAACCGTTTTAATCGTTCAGGAGTAGATCTATGGCGATGCTGAAAGCTGCTTGTCAGAGTTTCACAGGAGGTTATTTCATCGCCCAGAAATTCTATTGAATAAGGTTTTTTTTAAGCAGTGCCTGTTTTTATCGACGGCGGCTCTTGTACTTTCTTTTTTTTAATCTTTTCTTGAATATTTATCAAAGGCTGTGTAGCACAGGGGTAAATGTCTTTTCACTTTCCGCTTGCCTATCTTGCATTCCTCTTTTTATTGCTTGAAACTTTTTTCTTAGAGTTTCACTAGTTTTTAATATGTCGTGAGTTACTTTAAAATCCATTTTTCCTAATGACTCGTATGCTCTGCACGCAGGTCTTTTATAAGTCTACAATAAACGTGCCAAGACATTTTCTAAAGCGTCCATCGTTAAAGCCTCTAGTCTTATCGATAACAAGATAATCGTACGGCTCCTCCCAGGCACAACGAACATAAATATTTGAACTGTGTGAAACTGAAATTTAAATCACCCACATGTTTATCATAAATATGTTTTAAATTTAATTCATCTTGTTTAAAAACTGAGAAAATTGACATTACATCTGATGAGGTGCCTCGGTATGCAGACATAACTCTGCGTCAAATAGAAGCAGTCGAGGCCATTATGTCGTCCATAACTATAGTAGCGCTTAATGTCTCCTTGATCATCCATTGTCTCATCGTCGAAAACGCAGATAGAGTTTGGTTTTACATTTTGCTCAAAGTCAAAGAGAATGTGTAAAAACCTATTTCAGGGACTCTTAGAACAGTACTACTGAATACTTTTAGAACAGTATTCAAATATTGATATTTAGTTTGATGTAATGTTTTTCCAAAGATGTAGACGTATTCAAATTTTAAACCGTTGGAGTGTAATAAAATAGCGAGCATAGCATTAGTCTTTTCACATCCGCTAGGACCGCACATAGCAGCTCGTAAGCTGTTTGGAAATAATTCACCATGTTTTCGGCTGACGGGTTTCGTATCATCCGGCACTGCCAAGACATTTACAGCTGGAAAACGTTCCGTATGTACTACCGATCTCATTTTGACTAGATACGTGCTGTCTACCGCACATATAAAGCCCCGTGGATTGGTTTAAGCATCATAGTATGCGACGAACCGTGCACAAAGGAAGAGGTCTCATCAATAGTATCATAAACAAGTTACCCGTGGAATTGCATATTCCAGGTTATCAATACTGCGGACCCAAAACAAATTTGAACAAGAGATTAGCGAGAGGTGATAGTGGGCTCAATCCGTTGGATCGAGCTTGTAAAGAGCACGATATATACTAAAGTAAACGTACGGATAATGAAAGTAGCGGCATGGCCGATAAAATCCTAGGTAAAAAGGCTTGGCAAAGAGTAAGGGAATCCAATTCATCATTAGGGGAAAAATCATCGGCTTGGTTTGTGACGAACGCGATGAAATTTAAACGAAAGCTGGGGTCAGGAATGAAAAAAGGAAATAAGAGTACAAAACTAAGTTTTAGGAATCTCGTAAAGTCCGTGAAGATTAAAGTAAAAAAATAAACATCTCCTCCATCACAGACGCGTCCAAAGCGGCTATACGGCTAAACGACTTATCAAAAACAATGAGTCACCTATGCTTCCACGCATCCTACCAAGTACCTAAGACAGGGGAGTTCTTGCCATTTATCTGCAATAGGATTTCTAGCAGGAGGTTCGGCAAGGGTTGCAAATTTGCTCAATGATGCACGAGACACTAAAAATAAATTGGACGAATTAAAACGTCATAATCTGGCAATGGAAGCTCAGAAGATTGGAAAAGGTCTGTATCTCAAACCATACAGGAAAGGTCATGGAATGTTTATAACACCACCTTCTACTGCTACTGCAACTACTACTTCTAAAAAGAGAAGAGGGTTGTCACAAAAGAAAAAGAAACAGATGACTTGACTACCACGTAGAGCGCTAACGGACCTCGAGTTGAATCATTACGCTAAAAATTCCATGTTTTAGCGGCGTTTTCATGATCGACTCCCTTCCGGATCGTCCGCCATATAGATATGAATCTGCAATCGTCAATTTGGAACCGAGTTCAAAGAAGAGTTCCCCTTGGGTATGTTATGTAAAAAAGAATGATGTATTAAATTATTCCGATTCCTTTGGGGACCTGAAGCCTCCTCCTCAGCTATTAAAATATATGAGAGGTAATAAAATATTCTACTACCGAGAGCGTCATCAAAAAGGGCATACACTGTACTGCGGTCATCATTGTCTACAGTGCTCAATGCACAGTTCTAGTTAAAGGTCCTTAGTTTAAATAATGAGTTTCACAGTTAATCCATCTGGCGCTGAAAGCGTCCTTCAAGCAAATGTTTTACCTCCTATCGAACTGAACGAGGAATATGCCATAGGTCTTTTAACATTCGACACTTACAATACTATTCCCAATATTGTTAAAGATGTGAACGACAAGTTTTATTTTGGCGGTGTCACCATCACAATACTAGAGGGGTCTTATTATCGTCCCGGATGGGCGATTCATAAAGATTTTTGAATATCTCGTTTAGCCGGATATAAACGGAAGCTATAATTAAACACTCACGTGCATTCGGACCGTCTCTGTTTCCAGGTTTAGACCAGCAACCTCCTGTGAAATGTCCGTTAGCGGCTCTATCCTTATTTTTTTCCGCTGCGGAACGTAGCTCTTTTAAACAGTTTTATACCTCTCACATATACCTCTTGTAGCGATATGTAGCGAAGCGCTAACTATATATGTAAATTACCCTACACTCTGGTTCATAATGTATTATAATAGAAATGCAAATCTGTGTAAACTTCTTGTAATAAATCATAGAGAGGTCGGTAGCCGTAAACAAGTAACAGAGGGTCCTGCAATAAAACCTAGGGCTAGCCACCTGCACCTAATAAAACCAACACGGTTTCACACGGTTATTACTAAGACCTTCAGTCACGTTCCGGCGGTCATAAAATCATGCCAGAAACAGTTTAAGTCACGTAGCTCGGGAAGTGTGACATCATAAAGCACACCTGCCCCTAATAAAATAGACCTTCAGTCACGTTCCGGCGGTCATAAAGCACACCCTTATAGACCAACGGGCATAATAAAACATACCCCCTGCAGACAGGCTCCGCCTCCCGGTAGGGAGGGGCGACGGATATTTAAATCAAGGGGTTTTCGCCCTGCAACACACTCTGTTTCTTAGTCTCCACAGCCGCACTACTTGTCACTTTACACCAGGGCAACTTGGCCCTGGTTGGCTCACTCTTCACTCTTCTCCAGTCTCTGCATCTCGAAAGTCGCGATACTCCAGGGCCCCGGGGCCCTGGAATTTTCTACGAGTCTACTCTCTCTCTGCCACACCTCTGGGCAGTCACCTCACAGCCTCTAGCAGACCTCTGACGACTTGTACCTATTACGCTGCCGATATCTCGCCCAAACTCTGAAAACTGGTCTTATTCTTTATGAACCTCTGAACCTCATCCTGAACACAGTGTATTGTCGGGACACATCCCTACCGATAAATGGAGTCAGATATTAACGCCTACATGGAACATGGTCCATGTTGTAAACTATAACAATCCGCACTTGTCACCAGGGCTAGAGTGATTATGCACTGCCCTAGTGACGCCCCCCAACAATTGTTGACCTTTCCGACAATTGTTGACACCCGACACCTCTCATTTCGGACTTCTCCTCGAACTAGTAGAGGATGTCTCGGGTCTTGCCTAGCCAAGTGCGGGGGATCGCGAATTGGGGAGATTCTACCGATGTTACTCTACGCTGCAGAGGTGCCTGCTCGAGCGCCAGTTAAAGAAGTTTTACAGATAGACTTTTTACAAGAATTTATTTCTAAAGTACAACGCAGTACCGGTTTAGTAAAAGTACTGTCTAACGTCTAGTCGGGAAGAGAGAGTGTTACTGCGTGAGGTGAGTCGGACCGAGTGAGGGAGAGTAGACTTTTGGGAAGGTATATATAGAGGAAAAATTGATCAGTGTATTTCAGCAGCGTGGGGAAATAGTTGAAATATTGCCTCACACGAGCGGTCGTCATCTGTGCCATTGGTCAGTAGGAACCGGTTTATTGTTTGCAAAACAAGGCCTGGGTCAGTGATAAATAGGTCTCGTCTCAGTTGGTTAATTGTTATCGAAGCAACCGGCTGCTAGTGTTGGCTTATTTCATAATTGAGGTGTTTGCATATAATACCGCATGCGCAGAACTCATGTTTGTTTTTTATAAATAATTCATATTCAAGTCAATTTGGTATAAACTAATACTGATTAGGAATTATGATATGTGTTAATTGAGCAGACGGATACTGGCCATCAATGCAGAATATATTCTAATTTAGATGACAAGAAGACAACTGAATGACATTGAGAAACTAGTGGACTAGACTTGTTGCAGAGGGTGAAGGTAATGTGGGAAGTTAAGAGGGGGGGGGCGCGAGTTGGGGCGCTAAGGCAAGTGGAAGATTGGTAAGGGGAGCTCAAGAGAAAATACATAGATATTTTCTTCAAGGAAGGCGTGCGATTGGGGCTCACAGGTAGAACTGTACACGAGATTCCGCTCAACCAAGACAGGGTTAGTTATGTGAAGGAGCACAGGTATCCGCAGGCTCTGAGGCACCACATTCGTGAGGAGCTGGACAACCTGAAGAAGCATAGGATTATAGTGGACAGTACGTCGCTATATAACCGCCTCTTGTGGGTGGTCAAGAAAAAGAATGAGGAAGGTGGGGGTCCAGAAAAATATAGAGTTGTAGTGGACTACAGAAAACTCTATGAGAATACGGTGGACAAAAAATATCCAATCCGCTGGCTCAACGACATTTTGGACAGGATGAGCGGGGAAAAGTTATTTAGCACTCTGGATCTTAAAGCAGGATATCACCAGATTCAACTGCACCCTAGAGACGGGCACAAGAAGGCCTTAACGTTTGAGAGAGGCCACTATGAGTTTACGAGGATGTCATTTGGCCTGAAGAATGCACCCATTACATTCCAGGGGCTCATGGATGAGTTTCTACGAGGGATAGACGAGTCCGTATGCAAAGTATATATGGATGACCTCTTGATATTCAGTGCGACCGAGGCACAACATGTGGCTTCGGATGGCGAGAGGGTGGAGAAATTCGCACTGCATCTATTCCGTACTTTCACTCCTCATCGTACTCCTCAAAACAATATTCATCGCCCAACTGTTTCCTCACTATGATGATGATTTCCTCACTTCACCTATCCCTCTCTCACTGTTGTTGATCACATATCCTCAGCCTTTGAAACCAAACAATATTGCACTGTTCCCTTTCTGGACATAGCTCAAGCTTTTGACAGGGTCTGGCACGCAGGTTTGCTTTACAAGTTCAAAGGATATTTACCGCAGACCCTATTCCTAATCCTACAATCCTACCTACAAACCTTTTCTTCCAAGTCCGCTGTGGTTAAGAATATTCTAACTACTATCCCATTAAAGCAGGAGTTCCAAAGGGCAGCGTCCAGGGTCCCATCCTCTATAATATATCTAAAGCTATGGGGGACAGCAAAAAAGTTGAACATCAAGCGCATGGAATCATTTTAATCAAAAGTCTTGAGAACAATAGTAAATACCCCTTATTACGTCAGCAACAAAACCCTTCATAATGATCTGAATATTCCCTATATTCTTGAACTCATCCTTTCCAAGTTCATAAAATTCCATAGTAACCTATCCAACTACCTTACTTCCCTAGCACAGTCATTGCACTGCACTACTCACCCCTAAAATCCTCCTCGGAGATTAAAACGGCAGTGTCCTCGTGACCTGCTATAATCAAGTGATAGTGGGAGTCCTGGCAATTGCCAGTTTCTCTAATCATGTCCTGAGCGTCTGTGGCTCTCGCGCTCTTGGTCAGCCTCCGCTGGCTCTTATCCAGAGACGCGGTGGACGTAGGAGCGTGGGGGAATCCCCAGCTTTCCAGAAGCTTCCTCCTTCGCATCTGAGGGTGGTGACAACCTTGTGGACTTGGGGGGGCCTCTGGGCTGTTTGTAAATATTGTATGAATGAGCAAGTGAATGATGAATTGTAAATATGGTATGAATGATAACATTTATCTCAAATACTTAATGCCCAATGAGGCAGATTGTAATTTTATCTTAATAAAAATTACTAAATAATTAATATTTCTATGATCATAAGAGAGTATTGTGCTGCTCTAGGCGAGAAGGAAAGTATTATGTCAGAACTGTACATAATTAGCATAAGTGTTAAGTTTAAAATCATGGCGGATTGTTAGTTGAGTTTATGTTATAAACTAATACGATCATGGGATGTAAACTACCCATGATCCTGTGTAGGTCAGAATACTAGAGACAATACAGCAGTCTCTTTACAGAAGTTCGAGAGTGTCGTTAATTTCCCTCTTTCCTATTTTTTCTTTAAGCTTAACCGCCAACGATTAACTTATATATGTATATACATATGTAAGTTATTTATCAATAATTGTGGGATTGATAAATAATCCGCCTGGCTTGCTACTGATGCTTGTATTTCAACTGCAAATAACAATACAATACAATATTAACAACTGTTTACAAATGTTATACCCGAGTTTAACTGGCTTGAGAATTTAACTGACCTGAATCAATTCAATGCCAGGATTTATAAAAGCAATAACAATTCACTACGAGTGGTAACTATCGTGCATAATGGAAACATAAAGATAGACTGACTGGAGGACATTCAGAGCAGGTTACGAATGCTCCACTTATCAATAGTATCACCCCTGGTGTAGACTCAAGGAAGCTCCATGTAACCTGCGACTCCTAACGGCGTCAGAGAGAACAAGTTTGGAACGGACATATCGTTTCAAACTTACACATATATGTAAGACAATTATTGAAGGTGGGGTGAATAAACTGAAATCAGTTTCTCTGTAAACAAAGTTAGCAATTTTATTCACTAGTTTATATTATAACAATTATTCATATTGATTTACACAATCTTAGCTGTTAACAAATAAACGACAATTACAGTTTACAATTATCACTTCTCTATTCACACTCTATTTACATCATTTGTTACCTAACATAACCTTCTCTATATGATAGCTGCTCCATCTGGCGGGGGCCAGTGGAAGCAGCGCGGCTAATTCAAATATTAAAATTAAAGAGAGAATACTTTCTTTACATCTCCCCTCTCTTAGGCGAAAATTGTCAAAAAATTAAAAATTTTCAGTCTGGTAATATCGGAAGTAGTTTTGTTATGTGAAAGAATACAGTTTCTAGCTTTCCTCTTCCGGTTTTTATTTTATATATTTTTTTTATTTATTAATATTCCTTTATTGTACTATAATTACAATCTGCCTTTTATAAGGAATTAGTAGATAAATGTTCTCATTCATACCATATTTACAATTCATCATTCACTCGCTCATCGGAGACCTCCCAAATCCACATACGAAGAGAAAGCGGAGTCTTGGGAAGTCCCACACGCTTCTCCGTCAGCCGCGTCACCGGATACTAGCCAGTGGAGGCTGACCAAGAGCGCGAGAGCCACAGACGCTCGGGACATGATTGGAGAAACTGGAGAATTAAAATAAACTAGTGGACAAGACTTGCGACATAGGGTGAAGGTAATCTGGGAGCATTTTGCTACATTAACTTTGATCCGCCATTGATTGCACCAAGACTCGGTCTCGTCAAGGTGTTTTTGAAGGTTATGGGATGCTATGTCGGGGTCTAGGTGGGATGACAAGACTACAGTGTCATCTGTTAATATGGCCAAGAAGGTATTGGTGGTAGAGGGGACATCAGCGGTGTATAGATTATAGAGGATGGTACCCAGGCACTGCCCTGTGGAACTCCAGCTTCTATGGGGTAGAAGTTAAAATATTCTAAACCACAGACTTGGAAGAAGCGGTTTGAAAGGTAGGACTGTAGGATTAGGAATAAGGTCTGCGGTAAATATCCTTTGAGCTTGTAGAGCAAACCTGCGTGCCAAACCCTGTCAAAAGCTTGAGCTATACCAAGAAAAGCAGCAGTGCAATACTGTTTGGTTTCAAGGGCTGAGGAGATGTGATCAACAACGCGAAGGCCTTGATGAGCAGTGGAATGTCGTTGGCGGAAACCAAACTGGTGTGTGGGAAAAAGGTTTTTGGATTCAACAATTGGAAGTAGACGGTTTAGTGGGAGTTTCTCAAATATTTTTTAAAGGATAGGAAGTAGGCTAATTGGACGGTAAGATGAGGCGTCATTAAGTGGTTTACCGGGTTTGGCGAATAGGACAATAATGGAATGTTTCCAGAGGAGAGGAAAGTGCGTCGTTCGGATTATGCAATTATATATGTAGGTTAGGAAGATTATGGCTTTAGGAGGAAGTTGTTTGAGAATTTGAGGAGTAAGGAGATCATATCAAGGGCATTTTCGGTAAGGTAAGTTTTTCAGCTGATATTTGACCTCAGAGGGATTAACGGCTTTTGGTGGAAGAGAGAGAGGAATAGGTGAAGTGAGGAAATCTTCGACAGTTCCGCTGTGAGTATGGCTTTGATGAGAAAGGTGAGATGTGAAAGTATAGGTAAGATGCTGAGCGAATTCCTCCAACCTATCCTCATCCGAAGCCGCCCAGGACCCATCATCACGACGGAGTTGATGTGAAACAGGTTGATACTCTAGGATTTTTTTGGTTACATTCCACAAGGAGTTATCCCTGGTAGACAGGGAGGAGAGGTAGGAATTGAAAGAATCGGAACGGAAGGATGCCAATCGCCGCTTTACCAATCGGCAGTACTGATTGTACAAGCGGCGATCAGCAGGATGCCGGGATCTTTGTCACACTGTTCTGGACCGGCGTTTGGATTGGATTAGATCTTTGAGATGCTAAGGTAAACGATTATGATTATGGATTTTTGGGTGACGATGCCTCCCAAGCCGACCTCTGGACCAGAGTAGTGAATGAATGCACTGCAACCTCTAGGTCTTGGGATATTTTCAGGGACAGTTTGAGGTTTACGGACTCTGTAAGACGCTGGTTAAAGTGGTCAACAGTCAACTGGGCCCCTAATAAATGAAGGAGGAGGCAGTTTGTGAATTGATCTTAGGTAGGGAAATGGTTAATAATAAAGGACTATGATCAGAGGAGAGGTCATCGAGGCGCGTGAGTGTGAGTGTTCCTAAACTATTGTAAAAAAATAAGTCAAGGAGATCAGGATTTCGGTCGGGATCAGATGTCCAAAAGGTGGCTGTGTCAGGAGTGATAGTGGAGCTATGTTTCCGTGTGAGTGCAGACAGCAAAGCACGTCCTCATGTATATGTGGATCTGGACCCCCAATGTTGGTCCTTCGCATTAAAGTCCCCACCCACAAGGAAATGATGTCAGATGGAGTAATGATGTCTGGGAGGGCAGTACACTGATGTAAGGGGAAAATTGAAGGTGGTGATTGACACTGCAGTGGATTGAAGGAAATTGTGTGCTACCAGAGGAACTATGTGGTGGGATATGGAGTTATGGACAATGACAGTGGTACCTGAGGGGTAATTAGGGTTCTGAACTCTGTTAGAAATGAGGTTAATAGGCTGGTGAGATTCGAAGAACTTGGTGGTGGAGGAATATGCGAGATGTGTGGTTGAGGATGGGATTGTGCTTGAGGTTTAACGGGAAAGGTTATCTGTCGGACAGGGAGTGGGCGGTGCCTATTACTGCTCTCTGTTGCGAACGGCATCGGCAAAAGGGACAGAAGGCCTCAAATTTCTGGCTGGACCGCTTCTTGTTACTAGTTTTTCCTCTTCTGGCTGACCACGTTGTTCTGTCCTGGTTTTCAGCGTTCTGTAGGCCTCGCAGCCCTTGTAGTTGTAAGGCCGGATGTCCTTTCTGGCAAAGCACGCATACTGCAGGCGATTTCAGGGGCTTTTTGCACAATCGCTTTTGTGCTGCCCACTGCACTTAACACACCTGGGAGGGGCTTTTTATTTTTTTGTGGTTCGCTTAAGTTTACTTATTTTCCATTGTTTTGTACTTGTTTCAAAACTGCACCGTTGCTAGAGATGCATCTGTATAAATTCTTATTGGTGAATCATTATCAAATATTTCTAACACTGGTTGGGAACATAGTAATAAGAATTTTACAATGAACACATCAACATATTTTTCTGTCAAAATTTTTTACTTTTAAGGCTACTAAACCTTTTGTTGTGTCAGACCATTAACTGTTTTTAAATAAATCTTATTTACGTCTTCTGTTTTTTTCTTTGTCTTAATTAATTTTGAATTTATTAAAGAGTCTTGGGATCCTGTATCATATGTCCAGTTTACCTGTAACTTCTCTTCAAATAATATTTTTACTTTAATCAATGGTGTGATTATTCGTTTTTTTGTTTTGTATTTAGATCTACTTCTAATACTGAGTTGCTTGCTGTTATGCCTCGCTATACCTACTTTCCGCCTACTGGCGTACTACGAGACGTTTCCCTCTGTCCCCTCCTGTGGATCCATGCACTTCCGAAAATATGGTTCAATATCTGGGGTGATGACCACCTTCTGACCCTTCTTCAGGAGATTGTTGACAAGCCGCAATTTCAGGGACAAATCCCCTGTAATAGTTAAGCGTACCCAGCTGGCGCCGGATCCCTTTAACGTCCCACGGAACAGCCATCTTCTGAATCGCTGCCAACTGCCCGGCATCAGGTCTCACTCTCTCCCTAGAGATCGTATGCCCCAAAAAATTAATAACATCTTGGCCTAGACGGGAGTCTGACAATTTCAAGCCAAATTGCCTCACGCGATCTAAGACCTTCCCCCGGTGATCCGCATGTTTTGCCTCGGTCGCACTGAATATCAAGAGGTCATCCATATATATTTGGCATACGGGCTCGTCTATCCCTCGTAGAAACTCATCCATGAGCCGCTGGAATGTAATGGGTGCATTCATCAGGCCAAATGACATCCTCGTAAACTCATAGTCCTCTATCTCAAACGTGAAGGCCGTCTTGTGCCCGTCTCGAGGGTGCAGTTAATACTGGTGATATCCTGCTTTAAGATCCAGAGTGCTAAATATCGTTGCCCCGCCCAGCCTGTCCAAAATGTCGTCGAGCCTGGGGATTGGATATTTTTCGTCCACCGTATTCTCGTTGAGTTTTCTGTAGTCCACTACAACTCTATATTTGTCTGGACCCCCACCTTCCTCATTATTTTTCTTGACCGCCCACAAGGGGCCGTTTTGTGGCGACGTACTGTCCACTATAATCCCATGCCTCATCAGGTTGTCCAGCTTTCACGAATGTCGTGCCTCAGAGCCTGCGGATACCTGTGCTCCTTATCATTACTCACTCTGTCTTGCTTGAGCGGAATCTCGTGTACAGTTCTACCTGTGAGCCCCAATCGCACGCCTTCCTTGAAGAAAATATATATGTATTTTCTCTTGAGCTCCCCTTTCCGATCTCCTGCTTGCCTTAGCGCCCCTACTCGCGCAACCCCTCCCCATCTCGCCCTACTTCTCTCTAGTCCCAGGCACCTATACCTTAACTTACCTATTTAAATGTCCCATCGCCCCTTTTTGTTCCTAATCTTTGCTCCTACTTCACCTAGTAAATCACACCCTATGATCTGTCCATATTCCCGGGGCATCTTTTCTACCACATGAACTCTCAAAATCTCATCGCGTTCCCATCAATCTCTTTCTATTACTGCCTCCCCTTCGACCTTACAGGAGCCCTCCATGGTGATCAAGTTAAAAGAGCATACCAATATTTGGGGCATCCTCTCTTCTTCACATATTCTCTCTAGTGTTTCCCAACGCATTATTGTGTTAGTACTTCCCGTATCCACTAGACACTTTACTCCCCTCACGTCTCTGATTATAGGCAGATCGCTATCTACGACTTTGAAGCTGTTATTCACTTACCGCCACCACTCAGCTCAGATCTCACGTTCTCCCCTCTCCTCGGATGTTTGTCGTCGAGCGGTCCTCCGGGCACTGACGCTTCCTCAGCCCATTCAGTTTCATGATTCTTCCCTCTCATCTTCTGTCTTGAATGTTTCCGGGGTCTCTGACGTTTGCGGCTGCGGCCTCGCCTTTCTCCACATCCTTTGAGCGTTTATATCCATCGATTCAGGTTGGTTCCCGCCTCTGCGTCGACTCATATATGGGCACTTCCTGGCTACATGCCCTACCGTGCCGCATTCAAAGCACCTAGTGCGTGGACACTCTGATACCGAATGTCCAGCCTTCCCGCACTCGTAGCATTTTCTGGTACTGGTGTCCACCATTTCTTAGGCACATTCCAGAAACGTGCGTTCTCTCGGTAACCCCTCCTTTCTTCCGGTTTCTTTCGCTAGCTGTACTTTTAGTATAGTTGATAAGATCGCCATCCTGGTTTTTACTGCCCCGCCACACTTACTGTCTCCCGCATCTTCTCTGTTATATTATTATATCTGGCCAGGATCGTTACGGTGTACTGCCCGTTCTCTTCGTTTCCCTTAGTATAAAAATGCCCTCTTCTGGGGTCCATCTTCACCCACCGAACGCTTTCTTCAGTCGCTCCTTCACTACGTTCCACAAGGTCTCCTCGTCGGTCTGGATCATGTTTAGGACACTTCGCTTCACTCCACTCACTAGAGCTACACTCAGCGATTCTGCGCCCCCTTCCGTTATCAGGTGCTCCAACAGTTTTCCCTCTATCCACGTAATCAGCCGATCGCCCCCTTTCAGGAAGTGATTTAGTTCCCAGGTCTCGCCTGTGAATCTCTCCAGATCCGATCTTCACAGATCATGTCCTGAGCTGTCGATGGATCTTCATCCACGCCAATGTATTCGCGTGAGCCGCTGCCATTGTAGTTTGAGGTAACTGTGGTATATCTGTTGCTGCTCTAAGTACCGCGGGTCATAACACACAGGACTTGAGTTCAGCTACTGCAATCCATGCAGTCCAGTCCACGTAGACTCCCAGCCTGCCACACTCCAGTGACTGCCAGACAGCCATCGCACAGCTCACCCAACAAGTGACCGTTCTGGCTATTTCAATGAGCAGACGAGAAGAAAACAGGTCCTCTCAGCGATACCAGCTAAAACCAACTACTGAATCAATAAGATTCGGCAAGGATGCATATCGATGTCCCAGGCCCTGTAGGTGGATCGACGACACTACCCCGCCAGGGGGAAACTAAATGCCACCATGGTTAAAGCTGTATCCATGGCAGGCCTATCCTTTCGCCGCCAATTCGTTACAGACGTCCGCACACGGCAACACTACTTGATAGATACAGGAGCAGCTATCTCCGTACTTTCCCCGCCCAATATAAAAAAGGTTATACCCTCCGACTACCAACTCTACGCCGCTAATGGCAGCACCATTCCAACGTATGGAGAAGTCAACAGGAACCTCGACCTAGGCATGCAGTGGATCATTAAGTGGAACTTCATAATGGAAGAAGTTCAACAACCAATCCTAGGTGCCGACTTCCTGGCCCACTTTCATCTACTGGTAGATCTTCAGCACCGCCAGCTGATCGATGTCATTACTGATCGTTGAACCACTGGAAGAATACACGTCGCTACGCTCTCCGTGATATCAAGCCTTCCTACCGACAACAAATACGCCAACCTCTTGCGGCGCTACCCTCAGCTCACACGACCACAACAACATGTTCCGCCCATAAAGGTAGAGCACTACACTCGTGGACGGCCCGTATGCAGCAAGGCTCGTCGATTAGCACCAGCAAAACATCAAGCCACCAAAAAAGAGTTCCGACGTATGATGGACGAAGGAATTTTTCGGCCCTCCAACTGCCATAGGGCGAGTCCTCTTCACATTGGTACGAAGAAGGACGGAACAATATGCCCCTATGGAGACTACCAACAACTGAACAACAAAACCATCCCAGACCGTTATGGTGTGCCCAACATTTCTGACATTAACAACCAGTTGTTTGGTACTACCATATTTTCAACGCTCGATATCAAAAGAACTTGCCATCACATTCCGGTAAACCATCAGGACATCCCCAAAACGGCTATTATCAACCCCCCTTTGGACTTTTTGAGTTTCTACTGATGACGTTCAAACTTCCCAACGCCGCCTAGTCGTTCGAGAGGTATATGGAAAACATTTTGAAAGATCTACAATTTGTGTTCGTATACCTCGGTTACATGCTGATCGCTTCAGACAACAAAGAGGAACACCAGCATCACCTGGAAACTGTCTTTGGTAGTCTGGCTGCTCAAGGCCTAACCCTTAACATCGCTAAATGCGTGCTTGGGCAACACGAGCTCGGATTCCGAGGATACCATGTCTCACCCCAGGGCATCGTTCCATCGCAAGCTAAGGTATAGGGAATCCTAGATTATCCCCGACCTACTACGATACGGGACCTCAGACGTTTTCTCAGAATGGTGAACTATCGCCGATGCTTACCTAACGCAGTGGAACGCCAGAGAATACTTAACACCTACCCACAAGGGGCCGAGAAAAATGACCGAACCATCATAGTATAAGTTAATGTTTATTGAATTACAAGCTAAGAAAGGTTGGTAATAAGAACACGTAGAACGTTATAACAAGACTGCTTTATTTAGTCCAAGATACCTCTATCTATAGGTATTACCTGTAAACATATACAGATCACATATGTTTGGGGATTAAGGCTGGGCACTAGCGGCGCCTGGACTTAACTCCCCCCCACCAGTTTACGAACACCCATTCGCAAACTTTGAAGTCCAACACTCGGACGTCTTAGTCCATTCAAATAATGATCCGCTAATGTTACAAAGGAGCAAAGGCCAGCCCCACCCGTACACAGCCTGTAATCCCTCACATTAAGCTCTAATCCTATAAAACGTAAAAACCAACTGTCACTTGTAAACGAAAAACATAAAAGAAAACTTTGACTTTGAAAAAAAAACAATACTTCTGTGGGAAAAATCACATAACTATAACTATTTACAATGTTCCTCGCTTGTATGCTGCGAGGACACTCCAGCTCATTCCTGATCTACAACATCCCCCCCTGGTGGAAGCTTTAACTGTTCTATGTGGACATTTCGCCGCTTCTTAAGGGGTCGATACTCTCAATTGTCACGACGTTGTGTTCTCTAATCACGACCACTTTAAATGGGCCCTCATATCGCACCAGCTCTTTGCTCCTATTTGACCCTAGTTTTTTCTAGACGATAGTCCCGATTTTAAGTTCCCCCATTCGATCCCGGACTTTGAGGTTTTCCCGTTCCACTCGTCTCGCTTTGTCCCTCGTTATCCTTTCTCGGACTTTGTCACATATTTTCCTCAAACCGACAGTATTACTCGCCATTCCCTCGTCTGCTACCGTCTCTGCCCCATTTCTCCGTCTTTCGCGCAGCCCAAAGAGGATCTCGAACGGGGAGAACCCCGTCGCGGTGTGGATCGAATGATTGTAAGCGGCCACCGCCTTCGGCATCGCCTCATTCGCCGGCAGACCCTTTTCCGCGTGATATACCCGCAGGTGGTCACTCAGGGTGCTGTGCAATCTTTCTATCCCTCCTCTACTTTTAGGGTGCCCTGGGGTATTAAGATGCCAAGAGACATCGAGAGTCTTCATTTCTTTTCGGATGTTGGCATTGTCGAATTCTCTGCCCCCATCCGACGAGATCCGGTCTGGTACTCCGTAAAACTGAAACCAGGTATTTAATGCCAGCATTACCACGTCTGATGACCGTTCTTGCACCGGGTGCGCCATGGCCACATTGCTAAAGCTGTCGATTGTGGTAACCCACTTATACCCCTTCCAAGTGAAGGTATCCACTTGTAAGTCACTCAACGGTGGGCGATTCTTTTTGTCGCCCCCGTGGCGGATGTCTGTTATACTTCGTAGTGAGACAAACTGCACATGCCCCTATCATTTCTTGTATGCTCTTTTTCATTCCCCACCAAAAGTACCTCCGCCGCAACGCTTGCAACGTTTCCTGAACCCCGCGGTGGTTCGTTTTTTCTTGGTGATAGGCCAGCGTCACTTCCAGCTGCTGTTCTCTGTCTTTCAGTGTCTCCACCATCGACGTGCACCGAATAAATACCCTATCCACTCCAAGTTGTTCCGTTCGCCAAAGTCTACGAATTTTCTCCCAGATAGTGGGATTCCCTACAAATACATGATGGGTCTTCCCGGGTTCCGAGGCATCTTTCAATGCACGGCAAATTTGGTCGTTCCTAACCCCTGGTGGCGACCAAATCGTCGCGATTTTACTTCTCCCATAACTGTCATATGCGATCTGCAGCCGCCCTGAGGTCTTGGATTTCCAAATGATCTGCCGTCTTTTGTCGTTCACGATCCCTTCTGTTACTTCCATTTCAACAGGTCTTTCGGTGGCGGAACCTTCCTCTTCAAGGGTTTCCTCGCCTTCGCTATCTCCTCGCGTACCGAGGCTTCCATCCTCCCCGGGTGTCCATTCCCGGAGAAACTGTTGGATTTCCCCGGATGGTTCCCCTTCTTCCAATGCATTCACAGTAATGGCTCTGGACAGCCAGTCTGCCACTACGTTCTCTTTCCCGGGTTTATATATGATCTCCATATTGTACTGGGACAAAAACTCTTTCCACCTCGTGACCCGCGCCGAGGACTCCTTTAACTTTCCTACCCATTGTAGGGGTCTGTGGTCGGTGTGAACACGGAATTTTCTGCCGAAGACATATGGGCGGAAATGGTCTATAGCCCAGACGATACCTAGGAGCTCTCTCTCTAGAGCACTATACCGCGCTTCCGTTTCTGTGAGCCGTCGACTAGCGTACGCCACCGGGCGCTCCCCACCGTCTCTCTCCTGCGACAACACTGCCCCCAGTGCGTATTCGCTGGCATCAGTGGTGATTGTGAAGGGATGTTGGAAATCGGGAAATGCTAATATTGGTTCCTCTTGTAAGCTAGACATACATTTCCGGATGTTCTGCTACATGATTGGGGTAATTACCACCCTCGCTCCCTTTCGCAGTAAATTATTAATAGGCACCAGGTATGCCGCCATGTCCGGCACAAATCTTCTGTAATAATTAAGCGTCCCCAGAAGTCGACGGATCCCTTTTACATCTGTGGGCACCACCATCCTTCTAATCGCCTCGACCTTCGTAGAGTCTGGCTTAACCCCCTCCTGTGAGATGGTGTGGCCCAAAAAATCGATTTTTTTCTTCCCCAACAGAGACTTCTCCATGGACAATTTTAATCCGAATTCGCGGACTCTTTGAAATACATTTCTTAGGTGCTTAACGTGCTGTGCCTCCGTTCTGCTGAAAACTAACAGATCGTCCATGTAGACCTGGCATACCGCTTCGTCTATTCCCCTCAAAAATTCATCCATTAGGCGTTGAAAGGTAATCGGGGCGTTTTTCAGTCCAAATGGCATCCTGGTAAATTGATAAGGCCCCCTCTCAAATGTAAAGGCCATTTTGTCTTGGTCGTTCGCGCTCATCTTGATCTGGTGATAGCCTGCCTTTAGATCTAGGATACTAAATATTGTCGCCCCGTTCAATCTATCTAATATGTCCTGAAATCGGGGAATAGGATACTTCTCGTCCGTCGTGTTCTCGTTCAACTTTCGATAATCGATAACTACCCTGTATTTCTCCGTCTCGTCCCCAGGTCTTTTTTTCTTCCTCACTGCCCATAGAGGACTGTTATATAGCGAAGTGCTACCAATTATAATCCCTTGCCGTTTGAGACTCTCTAGCTCCTCTCTAATATGCCTACGTAGCGCCTGCGGATATCGTCTCTCTTTCACGTATGTCACGCGTTCTTTCTTTAACTGGATCTCGTGGACCGTCTTCCCAGTCGCTCCTAGCGTGTCTTCCTCTACGTAAAAAATATCCTCAAACTCCCTCTGTAGGCCTTCCCTCCAGCCCTCTATTTTATTAACCGCCCCTATCCGCGCTCTTCCGTCCCATATAGTCCCTTGACATTTATATTCTACTTTCCCCAACTTAATGTTCCATTTTTCCCCGATATTCTCCACACGCGCGCCTACCTTCCCCAACATGTCGCACCCCACTATCACCTGGTACTCCCACGGCATGTTTCCTACGATATGTATTTTTAGATCTCCCCCTTTCTTCGCCCACCTATTTAGCCCTATGACTAACTCTCCCACTACCTCGCAAGGGCCTCCTAGAGTGATTAAACTACAATTACATACCTGAATCTGGAGTGCCCTCTCTCTGCCATACAGCCACTCCAGCGCTCCGCGGGACATGATGGTGTTGGTGCTTTCCGTGTCCACCAGACACATCTCTCCTCCTTTGACCCTAATTATTGGCAACGCACACATCCTCTCCTGAATTGCATTACATCTCAGGATGCGGTCGCCTCTCTGCCGACACGCTCCTCAGGCTTCATCACGTTGCTCCCATCTACGTGACTCGACCTTCTGCCCTGTCTGTCTCCTGTTTCTGCTGCGCCTCGCTTCTTCTCCTTTAGTTCCCGAAGTCCCTGATGACTCATCTTCTGATGATCCACTCTCCCCATGTGTCATGCTCCGTCCCTCTCTTACTTCTTGAGTGTTTACCTCCATCGGTTCTGGTCGTTGGTATTCTCTCCTCCGGAAGATATACGGGCAATGCCTCGCGATGTGTCCTTCCTCGCCACACTCAAAACATTTCGTTGGAGGACACTGTGCCACTAAATGTCCTGCCTTCCTACATCCGTGGCATTTTCTTTCTTCCCTGGGCGGGGCATACCTTGGTCTCGTTCCTCTGAACCTTCTTTCTCCTGTCGTTCCCTTGTCTCTGCCAATAACGGACGTTTCTGGTCTCCTCCAGGTTGGTTTCAGGGTCCGGGTTCTTTTGTATGCAACTCGGCTCCACTCATTGTCGACGTCTTGCACCCTCACTTCTTCCTCCTTGGCACTAGTGTCGATCATTGATTGTGCACACTCCGAGAACGAGTGCTAATCAGAGAATCCTTCCTTTCTTCCTGTCTCCTTGGCCAGTTGCACTTTTAGAATAGTGGATAAGAATCCCATCCTACCCTCCACCTCTTCTACACTAATCGACTCTCTCATCTTCTCCGTTATCTTATTGAAACTGACTACTAACCCCGCATTATATTGCCCGTTACTTTGTCTTGGGGACTTTGTCTCCCTAAACATTTGGAATATGTCCTCCTCAGGACTCCATCGTCCTCCTCCGTACGCCTTCTTCAATCTCATCTTAATTACTTCCCACGGGGTTTCTTCATCTACCAGAATTCGATTCAGTATACTTCTCTTGACCCGACATATCAGGGCCGCCTTCAACGATTCCGCGTCTCTGGGATCTATTAAATTTTCTTCTACTTTAGCTCCAATTAAAGCTGTGAGACGGTCTCCTCCTTTTAGGAAATGGTTCAGCTCCCCCAGTTCCCCAGTGAATCTCTCCAGCTCCGAAACAGCCTTCCTCAGATCCTGGGTATTCATCACTTTTACCCCCATCAGCGCGAGCACCGTGGCATGAACTTCTGGCATAGTTCCCACTCTTTTAATATCTGCTCCCTCTACGAGATTCAAGACGGGCTGTCTCAAAACTCCTACTTCAGTCATCTTCTCTCTTTCGCGTATAGAAGAAAAGAAAAACAAAAAAAAATTACGCTCGGACTCGATAACTCTCTTTCTCCACGGTTCACGGGTTTCGGCACCAGTTAATGTTTATTGAATTACAAGCTAAGAAAGGTTGGTAATAAGAACACGTAGAACGTTATAACAAGACTGCTTTATTTAGTCCAAGATACCTCTATCTATAGGTATTACCTGTAAACATATACAGATCACATAAGTTTGGGGATTAAGGCTGGGCACTAGCGGCGCCTGGACTTAACTTATACTCACGTATGTATAACATAATTCGAAACTGGCTGCTGCTGGCCCACTTGAATTTTCCGTCAAGCTGAAACACGTGTATTATTAATTTATTTTAAAATAATAATAACACTATTAATTAATAATGAATAGGTTGTTAATCTTAAAAATCTTTTTAATCTCTTTCTGGTGGTGTTACGACGAGTCCAGAAGATTAAACTTATTTTTGGGAAATTATGGAGTGCTAGCGGCTTGTGCTCCACCTCGACCTCTGTCAGGAAACGGCCCATATTACGTCATTTATTTCGTTTATTGAATCAATTAAATTAATTAATTTAGTACGTGATTTCATTTATATGAGCCGTTCCCGGAGGAGGTACTGCAATACCGGGTCAACCCGCGACAGAAGTAGAGCAAGCCCCTAGCACTCCGTCATTTCCCAAAAATCAGTTTAATCTTCTGGACCCCCGATGGGAGTCGTACCAGAGATTAAGCTGATAAGAACAGATACTACACTTTCCTTGATGAGATCGAGTATTGGTGCCACCAATGGCGAATAAAAAAGGTCAATAAAGCAAAATGCTCCCGCATAACCATCACCCTCTGCCGCAAGTCCTGTCCGCTAGTTTTTTAAAATTCGTTTCCTCTCCCTGTGTCGGAGACAGTTAGGTATTTAGGCTTCCATCTCAACAAAAGATTGACATGGAGCCCACACACGAGGCTAAAAAGACAAGAACTAAACAGACACTTTGGACAACTGTACAGACTACTTCAAAGGACATCCCATCTCTCAATAGAAAATAAACTACTAATCTACAAAGTTATACTTAAACCAATCTGGACATACGGATTAGAGCTATGGGGGACAGCAAAAAAGTCGAACATCAAGCGTATTCAATCCTTTCAATCAAAAGTCCTGAGAACAATAGTAAATGCCGCTTATTACGTCAGCAACAAAACCCTTCACAACGATCTGAATATACCTTATATTGTTGAACTCATCCCTTCCAAGTTCATAAAATTCCATAGTAACCTATTTAAACACCCTAATTCCCTAGCACAAGCATTGCACTGCACCACTCATCCCTATAATCCTCCTCGGAGATTAAAACGGCAGTGACCTCGCGACCTGCTATTATTAAGTGTCTGTGGCTCTTGCGCTCTTGGTCAGCCTCCGCTGGCTCTTATCCAGTGACGCAGATGACGTAGGAGCTCGGGGGCTTCCCAAGACTCCGCTTCACAAGACTCCGGTTTCTTCACAAGACACATGGTTCACAAGATTCCACTGTGACAACCGTGTGGACTTGGGGGGCCTTTGGGCTGTTTGTAAATATTGTATGAATGAGCGAGTGAATGATGAATGGTAAATATGGTATGAATGATAACATTTATCTTCATTACTTATTGCCTAATAAGGCAGATTGTAATTTTATCTTTATAAATTGTTAATAAAAAACAAAAAAAAAACAAATACAGAGCAGTTTTACCTTAACAAAAGAAACGTTGTTTCGCCACCTATACAAATTAAACCTATACATGATTTGGTCGTAGCAAATGACTCCATTCACGGGGCCAACCGCATGCCAAGGACATGGCTAGGATTGGATAATTGTAAGGCCTGTGAAAGTCTTGGTGCTCAAGAGGGTGTCCATGTATATGGAAAATGACTTGGTATAGCACTGGTGGAAATTTTTGACCATAGAAAGGTTTCCCACATTTTTAATTTTAGCTTGATTTTAATTCCCGCTTTGTAACGCATTCCCGGTGTGAAACCATTTCCATGCACGATGTTGAATATGCAAGTGCAATTGGAATACAGAAACATTTTTTAAAATTGAAACATTGATATAAGATTCTTTATTAAAAAAATCATGAACAAATTATAAGTTACTTCTTATCTAATAATACATACAAATATAAATCCGGTTTTAAAATAGAAAACAAAAATTATAAATAGGTTTGAAATTATGTGGGCCATGATTAATATGAACCAATACGCTTAAACATTTAATAAAATTAATAACGAAAAACAATTAGAAATCCTTTTAACAATACCGCAATCTACGTCGACTACCTAAGAATTATGTATCACTCCATAATTTGTTTATACCAACACGCTATCGACCCTATGATAACTGTAATGCCATGCCAATGTCCACCAGTACTTTCCCCAACATACAATCTTCGATTCACACAAATGGTCAACACCCCTTGCGCCAGTTGGTTATAACGTATCTGAAGTGAGGTATAGCTTTCAATAAAGGCAAAACCAACGCTGTTTCATTCCATTGTAGTGGCCGCTAACTACATAAGATAAATTACCCTCTACTCTACTGTAGTTATAATATGTTGTTAATTGAAATAAACAAATGGAAATAACATTACCAAACCACAAGGTCATATAAGTCAAAATATTGTAAACAATAAATTATGTAGCTGCAGACGAATTCATAGGCAGCCTAACCGAGCTGGCAGGTATTTCCTGAAAGGCGATTGATCAAAATAAAACCCCATCTAATTGGCTGCTTCGGGCTACATATACTCACTTGGTGTAGACGGAAATTTGTACAGGCGTCAGGGGTCTTACATGTCTGGCACCTAAGAAATACGGACGATGAAGGATGCGAAATTGAGATCTCCCCAATTCAAGTAACAGTGTTGTCACAACAAAAATAGAAGACCTAAGAAAAATAAAATGTATCGATCAGGTACTATTTAGAGTAGTAACTTATAGAAAGAAACAGGGCAAGCCCCAACACTACACGAAGAATCATTGTGGTCAAAGCATCGTATGCCTCTGATCTTCACAGGCACACGAATGGCTTGATTGCGACAGAGCACAGAAGGCGAAGTGCTCCAACTGTGGTGGTCCCCACGTGGCTTCTTACCGAGAATGCCTTTATTGGCAGCAGAGAGGAACAAGAAGCAGACGGAGAAACAGCTGCCGGTCCAAGATCAGGAGTAGTCCGCCGGAAGAAGGAGCTAACAGCCGCCCACCACCACACCGACCTTCACTGGAGGAGCGACCTATGCCGAGGACACGGCTAGAACGTCACACCGACACGACACCCTGAACCTTCCACCCTGGTTCTTGATTCTCGAGACCATTATCAGAGATTTATGTCTGGACTTCAGACCACATTAGCTCAATTGGAACATCATTGGTACAAGTACAAAATACTCAATTTTAATGTCAATGGTCTGATGACTATACTCGAAGAAGTGGAGACACTTAGCGATCTCCACAGCAGACATAGTCGTGCTGGCAGACACCAGAATTGTTAACCAAAGCATAAGGCTACAGGGCTATTCTGTTGTGATCGAGTGGACCGATGGCTAGTTCCAGTGGCTATACGACACGGCATCACAGGAATGAAAGTAGCTCCACTACATTTGACGTCAGGCTCCACCACTTGACGGTAAAGATAAACTTGAGGACATCCATTTATCTCACCGCTACTTATAAGAGACTGAGGGCGTCTCTGCATGAGTTCTCAGCCTTTCTTAGAGAGTGTGCTTAGAGAAACAACCACTGGGTTGTCGGATATTTAAATCCACGGCATTCCCTGTGGAAAAATTCCACCGTTAACCCAGAGGGGAGAAAATCGGTAAAGGCGCCCTTTACTGTCGTTTACCCCCAGGACTAAACTTTTCGATATAGAAGTGACGGTACAATAACCTCCACTCTTGATCTTTTACTTACAAACCAGGTATACAGGATAAACCATTTTGAGGCCCTGCACTTAGTGAAGACTGACCACCTGCTAGTCCAGTATTCCATTAACGGTAGATTTGTGATCCCGCGTCCCACGAAGTACGACTATAGTCGGGTCCTCACTACCGAAGAAGTGCATCAACAGGTAGCTTTCCTAACCGAGGTTGAAGCAGCTGACACTACCATTCCGACGTTTAGCCCGCAGCCACCTAGGACATAACTACATGTTTATCACCTCGATGTAGCTGAAGGCGATTCACCGGTAATAGCTCTCGCCGACGACATTGCGGTTTACACCAGCAGCATGAGTTCACAAAGAGCTCGTACATAGGCCGAGTCGGTTTTTAACGTAATCAGTGACAGACTGGATAGGTTAAACATCAGTTTTAACACAGGGAAAATCGACTGCGTAACCTTCTCCCTCCAAAAGAAGAAAAAAGCCTTGCCAAATTCCTATACTGTAGGAGGGCAAGAGAACTCGTCAGCTTCCTCAATGTACTATCTGGGAATAAAAATGAATAGGGATCTATATTTCTCTACTCATTTTAGTAACAAAATGGGAAATATGCATCACAGGTCTTACCAGCTTCACATCTTGATAACTTTACCCAGCTTGTTACTGAGTCTCAAACTAATGATGTATAAAGGTGTCCTCCGGCCAGCTCTGTTGTACGGTGCCCCGATATATACTCACTTGACTGACAATATAGCAAAAAGGCTCCAACAATTTCAGAATGGGATCATGAGATAAGTGGTCTGGCATACCTCTCTCAGAAGTTAAAGAACGGCAATCTGCACCTGTTGCTTGGTGAGTCATCGGTGGGTGTGTGTTCATTCAACCGGCAATTCATTCATGCTGCGGGTCTCCTCGGGACTGGTACTTGCAGCTGCACTGATGTTTCAAGATATTGCCTTCTCGTTTATGAAAACCTCTACACTTCTATCCTAGCCTTGCTATGTTTTAGTCCGGCGTTGTCTGACCCCGCACCTTTCTAGTGGGATTCTCTGCCTTCGTCTCACTAAAGCTAGCACATCCTTGGAAGGGATCTCTTCCATGGAGCCGGTGGTATCTGGAGCCATACAAACATACCTAGTAGCGTCTCCCCCAGCGATCCAGTTTGCATCTTTCCAGTTTACACTAGCCTTTGGGATCCGGACGGTTTTCGCCTACTCTCAGATATCGGGTGAGTGAACTGGCGGTCATTCCAAGACCACGTAAACTACCTATAAGACCTAGCCTGTACCTCTTCTCCCGAACATAGTGCACTGTCGGGGGTCATACCTAAAACTTACTTACATAAAAGTTTTAGGAAAATGCTGGAAATAATATGTTTGCTGATATGGACATCACGAGTGAGAAGTAGCAGAAAATGTTCTAGCTAAAATTCATTTGGTCGTGGGTTATGTGGCTGTGAAAGTTACTGTCGTTATATAAAACATCCACAACATACCACATGCATATTTTCGTAGCATATTTTTATCATCAGTAAAAGTAGCACTAGATTAGGGTCACGAAAAGTATTGATTAAATTCATATAGCATCGCATTTATTTTTAAGATTATTTCATATAATATTCAGATCATGCTATGTAAATTGTTATTATAAAATTAATTCGTAGTAAGGAAGTTGTTTCCATACTTAAATTTTCAAGAAAAACATACATAATTAAAACTCACCTAATTTCCATTGGCGGTGGACACCGGAAATCATATCTATTTTGTTGTATAAATTATAGGATAATTCGGCCATGCCGTCAGCATCGGGAAAATTCCCGGCTATTCCAGTTATGACAATGTCATCGTCGGATTTCTGGATCAGCCTTCGTCCGGATTTAACTGCTTCCCCGTTTATCTTCTCGTTGTTTTCAGTAACCTTTACATTCATGGAAAAATATTTCAATGCGATTTCCATTCATTATTAAACAATTTGATTATATAAGTCATAAAAAAAAATTATATAAAAAATAACTTTCTAGATTAAAGTATTATGTATTATTTTGAAATATTTTAAGTTAAATATTCATTGCAGTTTTTGCGCATGCGCTACATCCTAAAACACCTCTCAACTTCGCTCGTCCTTCAAACATTTTATTCTACCGTTTTTAGGCCACAGTACATAAAAAAAAATTGTTCTACCAGGCAACATACGTGAGCTGGTCACGAGGAAGCCCTCAACACGTAAGTGAATAGCTTATTACATTTGTGCAGAACAAAAGTGAAGTGAAATCGGAGGAGAAGTCGGCCATTTTGCCATTAGACATTAGCACCATTCGGATCGTTCACTAACGTCGTGCAATTGTTTCTGAGCCAGTCGGTCTTGTGGCTCAGAGCCAAGACCCGTGACTCGCCACTGGAGGTTGTGAGCTTGATTCCCACTGGCGCTACGTACTTTTTTCCTTACAAACAAAAAACCGTTGTTATGATAAAATGAAATTTTATCAACAAGTAATTTCTCAAAATAAAAAAAAAAGATCTAGATCACCAGGTCCAACCCCAACAACGTCGCATGTAAAGCGTAAACCAAGACGATCAACCAGGAATGTACAAATAACCTCTTCTGCGGCTAGTTCCATGGAAGAGATACCTCCACAGGCCAGCACATCCAATAATGATCCCGCCATAGAGTCACCTTTCTTCACGCCAAACACCTTTGAGGCGTTGAAAAATATCCCAGCAGAAGAAATGGAAGTAAACAAAACTCCAACACAGCCCCAGCCGCCTCCTATATTTGTACGCAACATTAGCAACTTTAAATTACTATGCCCACAAATGAGCAAAATTGTTGGTACCGGAAAATATACGTGCCTAATTCGCTCTCGGGACACGAAAATATCTCCGGACACTCCCGATACTTATCGGGCAATTATCAAATATTTGGACGAAACCAATGATGACTTTCACACCTATCAGCTGAAACAAGAACGCTCGCTCCGAGTAGTAATTAGAAACTTGCACCCGACCACACCAGCTGACGAAATCGAAGATGAACTCTTTGCTCTTGGATTCAAAGTTCGCCAAATAACGAACGTGTTACGTGAGGATAAACAACAAGAGGGATCAATAAAAACGGCGTTACCACTGTTCTTCGTCGATCTCCAGCGAACACCTGGAGTAGAGAAGATTTATGAACTAACACACCTGTACTATACAAGGGTACAGGTTGAAAAACCGTTCCCCAAAGGAGATATCTTCCAGTGCCATAATTGTCAGGCATATGGGCACACGCAGCTTACTGCCACCACCCTCCCAGATGTGTAAAGTGTAGTGGGCAGCACAAAAGCGAATTGTGCAAAAAGCCCCTAAAATCGCCTGCGGTATGCGTACTTTGCAAGCAAGGCCATCCGACCAACTACAAGGGCTGCGAGGCTTACAGAACGCTGAAGTCGAGGACCAAACAACGCCGCCAGCCAGAAGTGGAAAAACTTGCAGCAAGAAGCGGCCCAGCCAGAAACTTGAGGCCTACTGTCTCTTTCGCCGATGCCGTTCGCAACAGAGAGCAGTCACAGGCACCACCCACCCCCTGTACACAAGATCACCTTTCCCAGCATTCCGTTCATCCCGTCAACCCACAAACTCGATCCCATCCTCAGCCAAACATCTCGTACATTCCTCCACCTTCAAGTTCTTCGGATCTCACTAGCCTTTTAACCTCATTTCTTACAGACTTCAGAACCCTAATTACTCCTCTCATTTCCCTACTTACAAATCTGGTCTCCTACCTTATCCCCGTTAAACAAAATCCATAAGTGGATCCTTCCGACTCCTTATCCATTCTCCTTTGGAATGTGAACGGTGTTCGCACCCACTCTAACGAACTGAAAGCACTACGCCACGACAAGAACATTGACGTAGCTCTCATTACTGAAACAAGACTTACTAGCAAACGACCATTTACGATTCGACAGTACCATACTTACCGAACTGATCACCATGCAGCTCATGCAGGTACCGCTGTCATTGTTCATAATTCCATTTCTCATCACATAGTTCCTTGAGTAGCACATGATTTCCTTCAGTCCACTGCAGTGTCAATCTGCACCTTCCCTTTCCTCCTTACTCTAGCATCAGTGTACTGCCCTCCCAATATTTCCGATTCCCAATTCATCTCCTTTCTAGACTCCATAGGACATTGTTTCCTTGTGGGTGGGGACTTTAATGCAAAGCACCAACACTGGGGGTCAAGATCCACGAATACACGCGGACGTGCTTTGCTGTCTGCACTCACACGGAAACATTGCTCCACGATCTCTTCTGACACAGCCACCTATTGGCCATCAGATCCCAACCGAAATCCAGATCTCCTAGACTTCTTCTTCTACAATAGTTTAGGAACACTAAACTATTCACTCAAGCGCCTCGATGACCTCTCCTCCGATCATAGCCTTTTATTATTAACCATTTCCCTAAAACCAATTCACAAACTATCTCCCCCTTCATTTATTAGGGGCCCAGTCGATTGGGACCACTTCCGTCAGCTTCTTACAGAGTCCGTAAACCTCAAATTATCCCTGAAAACATCCCAAGACCTAGACGATGCAGTGCATTCTTTCACTACTCTGGTCCAGAGGTCGGCTTGGGAGGCATCGTCACCCCATCGTCACCCAAAAATTCATAATCATAATAGTTTACCTCAGCATCTCAAAGATCTAATCCTATCCAAACGCCACTCCAGAACAGTGTGGCAAAGATCCCGGCATCCTGCCGATCGCCGCTCGTACAATCAGTACTGCCGATTGGTAAAGCGGCGATTGGCATCCTTCCGTTCCGATTCTTTCAATTCCTACCTCTCCTCTCTGTCTACCAGGGATAACTCCTTGTGGAATGTCACCAAAAAAATCCTAAAGTATCAACCTGTTTCACATCCGCTCCGTCGTGATGATGGGTCCTGGGCGGCTTCGGATGGGAATAGGTCGGAGGAATTTGCTCTGCATCTTACCCATACTTTCGCACCTAACCTTTCTAATCAAAGCCATACTCACAGCACAACTGTGGAAGATTTCCTCACTTCACCTATTCCTTTCTCTCTTCCACCAAAAACCGTTAATCCGTCTGAGGTCAAATACCTTCTGAAAAACTTACCTTACCAAAAATCCCCTGGATATGATCTCCTTACTCCTCAAATTCTCAAACAACTTCCTCCTAAAGCCATAATATTCCTAACCTATATATATATAATTGCATTATCCGAACGACGCACTTTCCACTCCTCTGGAAACATTCCATTATTGTGCTATTCGCCAAACCCGGTAAACCACCCAATGACGCCTCATCTTACCGTCCAATTAGCCTACTCCCTATCCTCTCAAAAATATTTGAGAAACTTCTACTAAAACGTCTACTTCCAATTATTGAATCCAAAAACCTTTTTCCTACACACCAGTTTGGTTTCCGCTAACAGCATTCCACTGCTCAACAAGGCCTTCGCGTTGTTGATCACATCTCCTCAGCCCTTGAAACCAAACAGTATTGCACTGCTGCCTTTCTTGATATAGCTCAAGCTTTTGACAGGGTTTGGCACGCAGGTTTACTCTACAACCTCAAAAGATATTTACCACAGACCCTTTTCCTAATCCTACAGTCCTACCTTTTAAACCGCTTCTTCCAAGTCCACTGTGATTTAGAATATTCAAACTACTATCCTATAAATGCAGGAGTTCCACAGGGCAGTGTCCTGGGCCCCATCCTCTACAACCTATACACCGCTGATGTCCCCTCTACTCCCAATACCTTCTTGGCCACATTTGCAGATGACACTGCAGTCTTGTCATCTAACCCAGACCCCGACATAGCATCCCATAACCTTCAAAAACACCTTGACGAGATTGAGTATTGGTGCAACCAATGGCGGATCAAAGTTAATGAAGCAAAATGTTCCCACATTACCTTCACCCTTTGTCGCAAGTCTTGTCCACTAGTTTATTTTAATTCTATTCCTCTCCCTGTATCCGAGACAGTATGGTATTTAGGCTTCAATCTCGATAAACGACTGACCTGGAACCCACATACGAGACTAAAAAGACAAGAACTAAACAGACGCTTTGGACAACTATACAGACTACTTCAAAGGACATCCCATCTCTCAATAGAAAATAAACTACTAATCTACAAAGTTATACTTAAACCAATCTGGACATACGGAATAGAGCTATGGGGGACAGCAAAAAAGTCGAACATCAAGCGTATCCAATCCTTTCAATCAAAAGTCCTGAGAACAGTAGTAAATGCCCCTTATTATGTCAGCAACAAAACCCTTCATAACGACCTTAATATACCCTACATTCTAGAACTCATCCCTTCCAAGTTTACGAAATTCCACAGTAGCCTTTCCTACCACCCTAATCCTGTAGCACAGTCACTGCACTGCTCCACTCATCCCTATAATCCTCCTCGGAGACTGAAACGGCAGTGGCCTCGTGACCTGCTATAATCAAGAGACAGTGGGAGTCCTGGCAATGGCCAGTTTCTCCAATCATGTCCTGAATGAATGAGCGAGTGAATGATGAAATGTAAATATGGTATGAATGATCGTATATCTTAATTACTTATTGCCTAGCAAGGCAGATTGTAATTTTAGCACAATGAAGGAATTTTATTATTATTAAAAATATTCATTTAATTATATTCGCGCCATTTAAAAATATATTATGGCTTTTCGCAATGTTTATCACAAAATTATCATAAAAGTGAGGCGTGAAACTAGATTATCAGGCACAATCGATGTCACTCAAGTTGTTCATCCTTGTGAAGTCTTATAGTACGTTCCTTTTTACAGTATATTCATGGGACAAAAATATATGTGGGGTAATAATAGCGCACGGAATCCCTTTAATTAGTGTCTGCGCCATAGTTATAGCTTCATTACACATGAATAGCTTCATTATATTTACTGGTGACTGTTGCTCAGATACAGTAAACAAAGATAATATCGCTAGGGGATATATCATTGAGAATCTATTTGTGGATAATGGGAGAAAATACCTTTTCTATATAAAGAAAATTTTCAAAAAATGTTTTATTTGTTAAATTTAATATGATGTGTAGTTGTTTAAGGGGTATTTTAAATTAAGGAAAATTTTCTGTCACATATATTGGTTCACCGATCCCTTTTTATTTCAATTCATTCTGATCTGAATACATTTCAATTTTAACATACGAAACGCACTCGCACCGACAACTGAAACCCGCTTTCCGCTAAAAACATGCACAGGACACGCTTGCTTGGCGATTTTCCTCCCAATTCTCTGCACAACGTTACCTCGTTAATAATTATCGTATTTATTATAATATACATTAACTGTATGAAACATACAGAAATCAAAATAGAAACATTTTAAAAAAATAGTAGTCAAGTGTAGTATTCACACAATTAGGGCTTCGTCACGACTACGAAAACGATTTTAATTATAGTTTTATTGGCGTTTTGAATTTCTGGTCCCCTAAATTTCCAATAAATATTAAATTTTAAATCTGGAATTCAAGCACTATAATTTTTCCCTACTCAATATGATGGGTAAATATTTATTTTTTAAATTATAGAGTAACTGTTTACTTACTTACTTAAAGGCCAGTCAACAAATCGCCGAGAAACTCGATGCCGTCTACATTAAAGTCAATCCGGCCAAGACGCAAGGAATAATATTTAGTTACAAATCCGGAAAAAAGAAGCTCCCGAAATCCTTCGTGTTAGACGGCAAAGAATGCCCTGTAAGCAACAAGCTGTGCTACCTCGGAATTACCCTCGGTAGGCACTTGTCGTTCACAATGCACCTCGGAAAGAAGTTAAAGAGTGTTAGGAAGAAATTCTTCAGCCTTGGACACCTACTTCACAGCCCGGCTCTATCAGTACGCCTCAAGCTGCTGATATACCAGAGCGTCCTAAGACCTGCATTGATGTATGGAACCCCTCTCTACAAGTATTTGACTCCCAACACTCTCCTAAAGCTCCAGCAATTTCAGAATAGAGTTCTCCGCACCTCCCTCAAACACACCCCTTTCGACCAAATGAAGGCCGACGAAATCCACAAAAAATTCGAAGTGCTCACTATCCAAGATTTTATCAAGAGAAGGCACATCAAATTTTTTGACTCCCTAAGACATAGCCACAACCCACTATTCTCCGACCTTCAGCCACCACCAATGCCCGTCAGATGGAAGCACTGCTGGACCACCGAAGCTTGGCGAATGAAAGACATCATAGAACCAGAGGACTGACGGACCTACACCCAGCCGAGAGATCGAGGCCGATCTCCCGCCCGACTCAACCGACGCCACATTACCCCATCTACCTGTGTAAGCAGGGTTGATCTTCCGGCCGATTAGGCCGACTCACTCAGGCCCCTGGCGGGGCGGCCGGCCAGGCTTCGCCTGGCCTACAACAAAGCATCGCCTAGGCACCCCTAGGCTTAATCCTTGGTAGACTCTCACTACCTTCCTGACTCCATCCGCCTTTCTAGGCATTCCACACCCCATATCCTTCTCATACATCCTTCAAATAGGGGGTCTCCCCTTAGTGAAAGGCACTTTCCAGCCAAAAAATAATTTTCCTTATTTTTCCCACATTCCTATTTTTTATGTTTGAGAGCTTAGAAAAAAAAAAAAAAAAAAAAAAAAAAACTTAATGGTCCTGTTTTTCCACGGATTTTTTTAGAATTACGTCTAACTTGCACCAAGGATACTCTGCAAATTAGTATCCCTATAGCAAATCCCTCACCTAATACAATTTCAAATATTTATTGTGATAAAATAAAAATCTGCATTATTGGGCAATAAGTAATTGTTTTCAATGCAACATGCTCATTTAAACTTCTTCATTCACTCGCTCATCCATACGGTATTTACAAACAGTCCAGAGACCTCCCAAATCTATGCATGCGAAAGAGGAAGTGGAGTCTTGGGAAGTCTCCCACGCTCCTCCATTCGCGGGGTCTCCGGATACGAGCCAGTGGAGGCTGACTAAGAGCGCGAGAGCCACTTACGCTCAGTACATGATTGAAGAAACTGGCCATTGTCCAGACTCCCACTGTCAAGTATTTATAGCAGGCTACGAGGCCAATGCCGCTTCAGTCTCCAAGGAGGGTTATATGGATGTATCACTATACGGCACTAATAACTGTGACCTTCCATACATACGACGTCTCTTAACGCCTCAAAAACCTAGTAGCGTCTACGCCAATGCTCTAGTCTACCACTATCCAGTTCACACTCACGTTTAGGATCGTGACGGTTTTCGTCTACCCGCAGATACCGTGTGTATATAGTTCTCAGAACTTTTGATTGAAAGGATTGCGCTTGATGTTCAACATTTTTGCTTCCCTTCATAACTCCATTCCATTTATCCATATTGGCTTTAGTATAACTTTGTAAATTAGTAATTTATTTTCTATCGAGAGATGAGGTGTCCTTTGAAGTAGTCTGTAAAGTTGTCCGAATCGTATGCTTAGTTTTGTCTTTTTAGCATCGTGTGTGGATTCCATGTCAGCCTTTTGTCAAGACGGAAGCCTGAATACCTTACTGCCTTGGATACAGGAAGAGGATTGGAATTTAAAAAAAAACTAGTGGACAGGACATACGGCAGAAGGGAAATGTAATATGAGAACATATTGTTTCATTACCTTTGATCTGACAAAACCGGTAAATGCAAGGTTATTAGATGCTAGATCGGGGTCTCAGTGAGATAACTGGACTGCATTTTTATCCGCAAATGTTGCCAAAAGGTTATTGGCTGTGTATAGGTTATAATCGATAGGACCTAGAACACTATGGAACTCCTGATTGTATTGGATAATAAATCGAATATTCTTAGCTGAATTGGAAGAAGTGGTTTAAGAGGTATAACGGTAGGATTAGGAAAAGGGTCTATGGTAAATCACATTTGTGGTTGTAAAGAAAACCTCCGTTCCAAATTCTGTCAAAAACTTGAGCTATGTCCATAAAGACACCTGTCCAATACTGTTTGGTTTAAGGGCTGAGGATGTTTGATCAAAAACGCGATGGTCTTGTTAAACAGTGGAATTTTGTGGACGGAAGCTAAACTGATGAGTAGAAAAAAGGTTTTTGGATTTAAACATTGGAAATATATGTTTTAATAGGACTATTACAAAGCTTGTGAGAGGGTAGGGAGTAAGCTAATTGGGCAGTAAGATAAGGCGTTATTGGGTGGTTTGCCGGCTTTAACAATTAGGATAATAATATAATGTTTCCAGAGGAGAGAAAAGTGCATGGTTTGAATAATGCTATTATCGATGTAGGTTAGGAAGATTGCGGCTTTAGGAGTAAGTTATTGGATAATTTGAGGGAATAATGAAATCATATCCGGAGATTTTTCGTAAGGTAAGTTTATCAGAATGTATTTAACCTGAGAGAGATTAGCATCTTTTGGTGGAAGTGAAAAAGAGATAGGCGAAGTGAGGTTAACTTTAACAGCTGTGCCATGAGTATGGTTTTTGTTGGGTTTTTGATAAAGTACTTAAGACACATTACTGAGTACACCTTTTATTGAAGGCCACATGCTTCATGTTCAACGCTAACTGATGCACACACAACCAGGGGAAGGTTCCCTAGCCGGTTACAAATCAGGGTTACAACAGTTTTGATGATATTTTAGGATCTTTTTAGTTATATTTCACAGGAATTTATCCCCTGTGAACAGAAAGGAGATGTAGAAATTAAAGAAATCTGTTTGGAGGACCTCAGGCGGTGGTGGATCTTGATCCTTGATGTTGGTGCTTTGTATTAAAGTCCCTACCCACAAGAAAACGACGTTAGGGTGAGGTGGAAAGTGAAGGTACTGATTGACACTGCATTAGACTTAAGGAAATCATGTGCTGCCAAAGAAGCTATTTAATGGGAAATTGTGGGAGTTGTGGACAATGTAATCTTAGCGTGAAGATAAGTTCAAAAGTGTCAGCGAGCTGGTTTGAATATTCGAGATGAGGAAGACCTGGCAATTATGGGCGGGATAACGTTTCCCGGTCAGTTGACCGAAGATTCTCTGAAGACACCAGAAGATCAGCGCGGACGCCCTAGCTATTTCATCCATGCCAGGCATCGGGTGACAGCGCCGGCCAATCAAATCCAGGAGAGAACATGTGATCTACCTTTTAGCCAATATAATGGGGATGAAAATATATCTCTCTGAAAACATTGAAAAGAGCGGGAGGAGTCAGAGTAGGCAGTCCACATCTATCCTCAAAAGAATAAGGCTGGCTCCTGGGTCAAATTGAACGGTTATATCATTTTGTTAAGTATAAGAAAGCTATAACTTAATGCCAGGTGGTAATAAGGAGCTAATAATAGAAGTCAGTATGATCGTAGAAGAAATATTAAAGGATAAATAGGATTCAATCAGGAAACTCAACAAAGGAAAATGATTTGTATGTACAGAATAAACGGAAATAAAACTACCTACTAAGAAATCCACTGGGACGTTGTGGAGTTTGACAGCGCCGAACTAACAATAGCAAGCTTTGGAAGAGGTGCCGAGGGTAAATAAGTAGACAATATACAGAGTACTACGAGTAGCAGTCCCGAGGCTTGGCTGGGTGTGAATGCCGGATAGCCCAAATCAGGGCCATAATAGCCAAGAGGTAGCTGATCAGAACAGTGTTCGTTTCTTCCAATCAAAACTGACCTGACATAGAGAATTATAATATTAGATTATAATATTTACCTGTGATATGTCAGAGTATAGGAAAACCCAATCTTGTCTCTGAAAGGTTGGCACAACATTGTGTTTTTTTTTGTATGATTTAATACTAATAATTGCGATTGGTTCCTATTTGGTAGACCGAGCCACCATCCCTCACCTCAAATACCTGGTTCCAAAACTGTTAGTATGGTCTTCCTCGCTCCTCCTAGATCTCTTTGCCTCTTCTATACCCTTGGTCCTTTAATAACAAAGTTGTGAAGATGGTTACACTATAACAACTTAGCCTGTAAGCCAATAGCCTCTGTTCCTCTTCATTTTTATGTGAGATCTTATAGCACATGGTATCTCTTACCCAGGCGACAGAAGGGAGAAGTTTCAGCACAATATGCCTTAAGTGTGTCCTCATCTGCACCTCTTCAGTTAACTGAAGAAAGATTGCTAACATTTCCCCGCACATAAGAAGTTATTAAAAACGGCAATGATAAATATGAATTTTATCTTAGTAAAAATATAAATTCAGCCAACAAAAGAAGTTGCATGTTCTGTGGATTAATACACTTTTCATTTCAGCTCAATATTTTAAATATTTAAAACTCAATGCTTCATTCTTTTACTTTGGTTGAAAAAATAATTTTCAGTGTCTAAGACGGTTTATTGACTATTTCGATCGAAATCACGGATGAAAATCCTAATATTTACTGTTAAGTAAACGGTGGCTTTTAGAGAGTATTGGTTGGATTTAGTATTGCTGAACAATCCCGTCCAGTCCCCTGTTTTATTAATGTTATTAATCCTGCAGTGTCTCTGAAGTGCTTATTTTTCACATTTATTCAGGTATTGGTTTTTTGAATAACTGATAGCAAGTGAATACATTACTACATACATTTTGAATTATATCTATTAATTTAAACACTCATTGCTTTTGAAATTCAAAAACCTAAGAAATTGTAACATAATTAAACATTTTTTCATATTTCATTAGATAGATTATTAAAAATATGCGGATGATTATTATGAAATGTTTGATTTATGTTTGTTCCTGAGAAATAATTCTTACTCAAGTCAATTTGACATAAACTAATGCTGAATAGGAACTATGATCTATGTGTTAATTGAGCAGACGGTTACTAACCATCGTTGAAGAATATATTCTGATATCGATGACAAGAAGACAACTGAGACTGAAAACTCACACTGGAGCCTTAAATACCCTACCGGAACAACACTTTATTAATATTACATTATTATAAATCAACAGCGGAAGTTCCAACTGCTCCTATTCTGTAGTAAGCACGTGGCGTCTCTATATTAGGAATGCAAATTATGTCGTCTAAAACTATTTGAAATCTTTATCTATTCCAGTGAAGGACACTGTTCTTTAATAAATGAAGTTCACGAACTAACTAGACACTGGCTTGATCAATTTTAAAGTTTAGTTATTCTTGCTAGCTCTTATAATTTCTCCGCGGGTCTATCGGGTCCGGTGACAACAGTGCTTTAGTTATACTTAGAACGTTATCATATTAAAGGGCATGATAAGTTACAAAGGTTGGGGTACTATTCCACTATAATTACTACAGGCCATTACATTACAAAGTCCATTAATATCACTTTTGCAATTTTAGCAGATATCAATAAAGCTATTGATTTTTTCATTTATATGGGCATAGATAGGCTTGGAGATTTCACGTATGCCTTTGTTATAACAGAGTATTGAAGGTTTCGAGCTGTTCTGTATGGTCTATATCTGCTAGGGCTTCGAACCTATTTGGATAAATATAACCTTTAGACGATTAAAAAAGGAATGAAAAGTAAGGTAAATAACAACCTACAATGATTCAGTTTTATAATAATAATAGAACTTTATTGTGCAATAATTACAATCTGCCTTTTATAAGGCAATAATAATACAGATAAATGATCACATTCATACCATATTTACAGTCATCATTCACTCGCTCATTCATACAATAGGACATGATTGGAGAAACTCGCAAAGACTGTGCTACAGGATTAGGGTGGTTGGAAAGGCTACTGTGGAATTTCATAAACTTGGAAGGGATGGGTTCAAGAATGTAGGGTATATTAAGGTCGTTTTAAGGGTTTTGTTTCTGACATAATAAGGGGCATTTACTATTGTTCTCAGGACTTTGGATTGAAAGGATTGGATACGCATGATGTTCGACTTTTTTGCTGTCCCCCATAGTTCTATTCCGTATGTCCAGATTGGTTTAAGTATAACATTGTAGATTAGTAGTTTATTTTCTATTGAGAGAGGAATGTCCTTTGAAGTAGTCTGTACAGTTGTCCAAAACGTCTGTTTAGTTCTTGTCTTTTTAGTCTCGTATGTGGGTTCCAGGTCAGTCGTTTGTCGAGATGGAAGCCTAAGTACTGTACTGTCTCAGTTACAGGGAGAGGAATATAATTAAAATAAACTAGTGGACAAGTCTTGCGACAAAGGGTGAAGGTAATGTGGGAGCATTTTGCTGTATTAACTTGGATCCGCCATTGATTGCACCAATACTCGATCTCGTCAAGGTGTTTTTAAAGGTTATGGGATGCTATGTCGGGGTCTGGATGGGATGACAAGACTGCAGTGTCATCTGCAAATGTGGCCAAGAAGGTGTTGGAAGTAGAGGGGACATCAGAGGTAATAGGTTATAGAGGATGGGGCCTAGGACACTGCCCTGTGGAACTCCTGCATTTATGGGATAGTAGTTAGATTATTCTGAGCCACAGCGGACTTGGAAGAAGCGGTTTGAAAGGTAGGACTGTAGGATTAGGAAAAGGGTCTGTGGTAAATGTCGTTTGAGCTTGTAGAGCAAACCTGCGTGCCAGACCCTGTCAAAAGCTTGAGCTATATCAAGAAAGGCAGCAGTGCAATACTTTTTGGTTTCAAGGGCTGAAGATATGTGATCAACAACGCGAAGGCCTTGTTGAGCAGTGGAATGTCGTTGGCGGCAACCCAACTGGTGTGTGGGAAAAAGGTTTTTGGATTCAACAATTGGAAGTAGACGTTTTAGTAGGAGTTTCTCAAATATTTTTGAGAGGATAAGGAGTAGGCTAATTGGACGGTAAGATTGGGTCATTGGGGGGTTTACCGGGTTTGGCGAATAGGACAATAATGGAATGTTTCCAAAGGAGAGGAAAGTGCGTCGTTCGGATAATGCAATTATATATGTAGGTCAGGATGATTATGGCTTTAGGAGGAAGTTGTTTGACAATTTGAGGTGGTAGGAGATCATATCCAGGGGATTTTCTGTAAGGTAAGTTTTTCAGAAGGTATTTGACCTTAGAGGGATTAATGGCTTTTGGTGGAAGAGAGAGAGGAATAGGTGAAGTGAGGAAATCTTCCACAGTTGTGCTGTGAGTATGGCTTTGATGTGAAAGGTGAGGTGTGAACGTATGGGTAAGATGCAGAGCAAATTCCTCCGACCTATCCCCAATTGAGGCCGCCCAGGACCCATCATCACGACGGAGTGGATGTGAAACAGGTTGATACTTTAGGATTTTTTTGGTTAAATTCCACAAGGTGTTATCCCTGGTAGACAGACAGGAGAGGTAGAATTGAAAGAATCAGAACGGAAGGATACCAATCGCCGCTTTACCAATCGGCAGTACTGATGGTACGAGCGGCGATCAGCAGGATGCTGGGATCTTTGCCACACTGTTCTAGAGCGGCGTTTGGATTTGATTAGATCTTTGAGATGCTGAGGTAAACGATTATGATTGTGGATTCTTGGGTGACGATGGGGTGACGATGCCTCCCAAGCCGACCTCTGGACCATAGTAGTGAAAGAATGGACTGCACCGTCTAGGTCTTGGGATGTTTTGAAGGATAATTTGAGGTTTACGGACTCTGTAAGAAGCTGACGGAAGTGGTCCCAGTCAACTGGGCCCCTAATAAATGAAGGAGGAGGCAGTTTGTGAATTGGTCTTAGGGAAATGGTTAATAATAAAGGACTATGATCAGAGGAGAGGTCATCGAGGCGCTTGAGTGAATAGTTTAGTGTTCCTAAACTATTGTAGAAGAAAATGTCAAGGAGATCTGGATTTCGGTTGGGCTCTGATGGCCAATAGGTTGCTGTGTCAGGAGAGATAGTGGAGCAATGTCTCCGTGTGAGTGCAGATAGCAAAGCACGTCCTCGTGTATTTGTGGATCTTGAGCCCCAGTATTGGTTCTTTGCGTTAAAGTCCCCACCCACAAGGAAACGATGCCCAATGGAGTCTAGAAAGGAGATGAATTGGGAATCGGGAATGGATTTATTGGGAGGGTAGTACACTGATGCTAGAGTAAAGGGAAAGTGAGGGTGGTGATTGACACTGCAGTGGATTGAAGGAAGTCATGTGCTACCAAAGAAACTATGTGGTGGGATATGGAGTTATGGACAATGACAGCGGTACCTGCATGAGCTGTTCCATTTGGGTGATCAGTTCGATAAGTCTGGTACTGTCGAACGGTAAATGGTCGTTTACTCGTAAGTCTTGTTTCAGTTATAAGAGCTATATCGATGTTTTTGTCATGGAGTAGTGCTGTCAGTTCGTTAGTGTGGGTGCGAACACCATTTGCATTCCAAAGGAGAATGGATAAGGAGTCAGAAGGATTCAGTTATGGATTTGGTTTAACGGGGAAAAGGTAGAAGACAAGATTTAAAAGAAGGGAAATGAGAGGGGTAATCAGGATTCTGAACTCTGTAAGGAATGAGGTTAAAAGGCTGGTTAGATCTGAAGAGCTTGAAGGTGGCGGGATATGCGAGATGTGTGGTTGAGGATGGGATTGAGTTTGCCGGTTGCTGGGATGAGCGGAGTGCTGAGAAAGAAGAACTTGCGGAGGAGGAATGGGCAATGCCTGTGACTGCTCTCTGTTCCGAACTGCGTCAGCAAAAGATACTGAAGGCCTCAAACTTCTGGCGGGGGGATTCGGTTTTAACTGTCTTTTTTTTACTTCTGATCCTCTATATATACTTACAGGCTTTGTTTACATGGAGCTACTTAGTATTAGGCCTAAAATTGTCTTACGACGAGCCTTAACTCACCCCTACCAGTTTATGATCATTCCTCGTAAACTTAGGGCAAGCGATGTACATATTAAAATAAATCTAAGTACAAAAATTAGCATATCAAAAGAGAAAATAAAAAAAAACGTCCTTCAGATATACACAACTTAACATAATATTCAACTTTGGCTGATACGCTAACTACGCGTTAAATTAGGTTGTAACGAGGAGGACTGTGAACGTCCTAATGACGACGTGTACTGTGCTCTGTTAGATAGGCGGTGTTATACTCTCTATCGTGACTGTGTGGGTGTAGGCTGGTAGTCTATTGTATATACATTATTTATAGATTGTAACTATATAGCAGCACGTACGCATATATCATATTTATATTTGTATCTATATATCAAACGTATGTATTGCATATAAATGTAACTATGTAACATATATACGTATGCATACACACTATTTATAGGTGTAAGTAAATGCGATGGTTATTTACATAAACTATTTATGGACTTAACTATATACCTTACAAATGTAAATAAATTATTTAGAGATGGGCTTATATACCGTATTATATTGAATATATATAAGTTAAAGTCCGGGTACCACCCGTGGTCCACCATAATCCCCAAACTTCGAGATGTAAACATCCCGAAAATATGTATAGAGGATTACTTGACCAAATAAAGTAGTCTTACTTTCACATTCGTTGTTGTTCTTTCACGTCTCCTTTCTTTTCTTTTTTTAGCATAATTGAACAAAAACTATCGTCGGTGGATAAATTTAATTGCAAAAAAAAAGAAAAGAGGGAAATGAACGATACCCTCAAGCTTTTGTAAAATACTGCTTTATTCCCTCTAGCAATCTGACAGAGGTAGCCCAACGAGGAGAGTTTGAAAGTACACGTAGTAGGGAGGATGCCGCGAGAATACGAGGAAATGATCGGGTGTGACCTCATGGGAAGAGTAAGAGCACGAGTGAGGTACAGAGAGGGAACGTGGTCTGTTAGGCTGGGGAAGAAATCATGCCGATGTACGGAATCCGTGAGGGATGGTAATGCGATAATCGGGGCAATTAATCGGGAGAAGGACTGGAGGGAGTCGATTAGGAGAGACTATGAGGATATCTTCTTCAAGGAGGGGGACGGACTGGGAGTAAAAGGGGAGACGGTGCATGAAATTCCACTGAAACAGGAGTGCGTGATATATGTAAAAGAGAGGGGGTGCCTGCAGGCGCTACGACAATACATCAGGAAGGTGATCGAAGTATTAAAAAGAGAGGGTATCGTGGTGAATAGCACGTCACCGTATAATAATCCCCTGTGGGCAGTAAAGAAGAAAGGGCCACGGGGTGAGGGGAAATACCGAGTGGTCATCGACTACAGAAAGTTCAACGAAAATACGGTAGCCGAGAAATAGCCCATACCCCACTTTGAAGATATTCTAGATAAATTAGGTGGGGGGAAGAAAGATATTTAGCACTTTGGACCTAAATGCGTGTTACCACCAGATCCCAATGCATCAACGGGACCAACATAAGACAGTATTCAGTTTGGAATGGGGACATTATGAGTTCACAAGAATGCCTTTTGGATTAAAGAACACGCTTATTACGTTCCAGCGGCTAATAGACGAGTTTTTGCGAGGTACAGAGTAGTCCTTCTGTCAGGTCTATATGGACGACTTACTGGTTTTCAGCCGTAATCATACAAAACACGTAGAACACTGCATGGAGTGGCTACAGGAGGGATCGGTATTAGCCTTTCTGGATTTTTCCCTACAATTCGTGATCACCCCCAACTGCAGTGAGTACGCATTGCGAGCATGTACTCTTGCAGGACCACGATAGAGGGGAGAAACCAATAGCGTATGCTAGCTGGCGCCTTACTGATCCTGAGAGCCGGTACAGCGAACTCATAAAAGAACTGTTGGGAACTATGTGGGCAATCGAACACTTCCGCCCCAATGTCTTTGGCAGGCGGTGTAAAGTCCAGTTGGGTCCCTGCAATAGGTGGGAACAATGAGGGAGTCATCGGCGTGAATTACCCACTGGAAAGAGTTTCTTAGCCAATAAAATTGTATAATTGTATACAATTAAATATTGTATGTTTTGTAGCCACCTCTTAAATACGAATAATTAGGACTTCTCTTCTTCTTGGCCCAGAAAATATCTATGTTTCCATATTTGTACAATAAAGCTTATGACGTCAATCAGAGAGAGGGGAGAAGCTAGTGGGGGAAACAGCCGCAGAAAGGGAGCCATCCCCACCTCGGCTGGCCTGCCTATATAACCCGAGCGCCTTAGGGCGGATGACAGAAAGAACCAGACCGGCACTTAGAACACTTCTCTCTCTCTCTCTCTCTCTCTCTCTCTCTCTCTCTCTCTCTCTCTCTCTCTCTCTCTCTCTCTCTCTCTCTCTCTCTCTCTCTCTCTCTCTCTCTCTCTCTCTCTCTCTGCAATGGCGCTTGCTGCTCTACTCAAACCATGGTCTTCTCATTTAACTGCCTCTGCATCTCTCTCTTACTCCTACCCTCGCTATGTTTTAGTCCGGCGTTGTCAGACTCTGTACCTTCCTAGAGAGAATCTCTGCCTTCGTCTTGCTAAAACTAGCACATCCTTGGGAGAGACCTCACCTTCGCTGACGACGGTTGCCGTGGCCCTACAAACTTTACCTAGCAGTGTCTCATGAACAAATGCCATGGCAATCCAGTCTGCTTCTAACCACTTTACACTCGCCTTTGGGATTCTAAAGGTTTTCACCAACCATTAGATACCGAGTATTAATACGTGGTCATTCCAATACCACATAAACTATCTATAAACCTACCCTGTTCCTATTCCCCTGAACATAGTGCACTGTCGAGGCACACCTTCAAAGATTATATGGAGTCAGATAAAAACGAATTCGGCTGCCCGCTGACTAGGCCAACTGCCAAGGCAGCTATAGTGAAAGACCACAGTTCCGCCCGCCTTATCTCTTTCTTGGCGCTCGCCGGACTAGCCACCGTCCGGTTGGAGTGACCCTAGCTCGTGGTAGGCGTCTGCTCTCCTTTGGGGATATTCAAAAATCTTGACTCGACAGGATATAAAACAGGGCAGGAAAATGTAGTGGCAGATTCGTTATCAAGGGCAATCGTCGTGAATGTGAGTGACCCCACATATAGGTGAAGCGACGATATGGGATCGCATTAAACGATTATGGAGTACGGAACGAATAGGAATCGATCGAACATTCTTCCACTTTACCTTGAAGGTTGAAACGGTCAAAGATGAAGGACGTCAGACGGAGCTGACCCTCGTGCTTCACCAAGGCAAAATGAATCACCGCGATGTAGAGTTAACCCTACCAGCATCGAAGCGTCAATATTGCTGGTGGGGCATGAAGGACACAATAACCAGCGTCATTAGTCCCTCTGATATATGCCTCACCACTAAGTATGATCAACCCCCCACCCACAGAGTGATACAGGAGAAAACCTCTACAGTGGACATGCCACTGGAGGATTTGCAAGTGGATATGTTCACCTAACGGGGATAAAAATAGGTTACCATCATTCATCGATTTAGTAAGACGGTGATGGCACATCTGATCGATGAACGATCAGTAGGGGTGGTGTTAGGGGCGTTACGCACATGGTTCCAATTTTATGGTGTGCCAGGCAATTGCATTTGGCGGTGGAACAGTATTTGACAATGCCAAAATAAGGGCCGAGATGGTAGTCTTGGAGATCTGCTGGCACCTCAACAGGACACCAGGACACCCGAAGAGTCGAGGGGACGTCGAGCGAGTACACATCACGCTTAGCGACCACCTGCGAATCTACATCAAGGCTAGAACCAAACGTAGCTATGCAGAAGGTAATTCTGGCATATAATCACTCCATACATTCTGTTACGGGATTCTCACTAGTCCAGACACTTTTTGGACTTCAAGGACGGCGTTGGGACAGCAGGATTACAGGGGTCGACGAGGATTTTGCGGCACGCGTGGTCAATATCCGGATTACTCTGGAGAAACAGTAGGCGAACATTCGAGGGAAACTCTTGGATGGAAAACGCAGATGGGTGGCACGAGACAATCTCAAGGGCAAAGATGTGCTAGGTAGGATTAAAATTGGAAAGATCGTGTACCGGAAATAATGGTCTATTGGGGCAAAGCATTGGTTAGGTACGAGGGTCATTTAAGGTTGATCGCTATTCGTGAACAAAATACAGTCACGATAGAAAGCATAACACCACCTATCAAACGGAGCACAGTTCACGTCGTGCCCCGTCGTTAAAGCCTAATTTAACGCGCATTTCGCGTATCAGCCATAGTGGAATATTTTTTTTGTTTGTTAAGTTTGGTATATCTGGAGGATGTTTAGTTTTATTTTCTCTTTTTGTATGCTAATTCGCCTATATTCGTAATAAATTCACTTGCCCTAAGTTTACAAGGAATGTTCGTAAACAGGTAAGGGGGAGTTAAGGTTTGTCGTATGGCAATGTTAGGCCTAATATTACGTTGCCCCATGTAAACAAAGTCTGTAAGTATATATAGAGGATCAGAAGTAAAATAAAGACAGTTAAAACCAAAACATTGTGCGTTGGTATTTACCTTACTTTTCATTCCTTTTTTAATCGTCGGCGGATAAGTTTGATTAAAAAAATATAAAGAAAAGAGGGAAATGTACAGCACTTTCAAGCTTCTGTAACTGACTGCTTTATTGCCGCTAATAATCCGACGTATAGGAATCATGGGTTGTAAATTTGGGCTTTGGGGTTTCATGTATTATTTTGTTTTTTATTTCCTGATAATTTTAATTTTCCTCATTGTTTATCATTTAACTTATTATTGTTCCAACTTCACTCCTCTTTCAGCAAATGCATTTATAAACCCATCGCTACAACCATGCAAAGGAGTAACCACTAATCTTTATTTATATGTTTTTAATTTAGTCTTGTATTAAACTGTTTCTATTACTAAAACAATTTTTTAGATGATATTTTTTAATTTAATGTATGCCACTTATTTCCTCCACCTCTCCCCCAATGTGATATATTGTTTCATTGTTAGCTCAAGTTTATTCATTTAACTTAAAATGGTATACGTAGTATTTAACTACGTTGATTATTCATAGGGGGCATATATTGAAAATCTGTTATTACAAATATATATATAACATAACTTCGATTGGACAGTAAGAATGAAAATGGTTGGGAGTTTCAATCAAACACAGCATAGAACTTAAAACTGGCTTTATTCTCCTCTCTCCTATATATACATTGCGAGTTGGGATTAACCCTACTCTGAGTTGTTATTTACATTTTTTAAGTCTTAATACCTTTTGGCTTAATTGACTCCCTCCCTCTAGTTCCTTCGCAGAAGAAACTTTCAAAACAGAGTTTTTATTTTATTACAAACAAACCAAAAATTGCTTAATCTAACATAAAATTTCTCCCAGCTTCTTTGTCTGGGTCAAATACCTGGTGTACATAATTGTCATGAATACAACATAAAATGACTTGACTCAGCTTCTTCGTCTGAGGTGACAAACATAATAATAATCGTAGTAGTAATATTAGGTTACAATAGTTCATGAGTTAGGGCGGATTGGAGTATCCGTCCGAGCGCTGCTGTCCAGCCTGAGGGCTGTTCACGACGGTGGTACCACTCATCCCTATGAGAATAGTAAAACCACTGCACATTAACAATAAATATCACAGATCCATATACCTCGTAATGAACACACAATGTATAAGATCGCCTTGATCGCGAGCTATCATATCAAATGTTAATTCAAAACCGCATACTAATTGTCAGTGGCATTGATAAAAAAAATAGAAGATAGAATCACATAGAAGAATAATAGTAGACCATGTAATTCTTAACCTACAGTCAAGACTTAAAGACGCTTTAAAGCTTTCTTTTCACGACCCCTCCCAGAGGACGGTTCCTCCCTCACGCGTATTCTGGTGCAATTGAATTTTCTCTTAGACCGTTTTTATTCCTACAGCTTCAGTAAGAAAACAATACATTCTATATACAAATTAACCTTACCAGTTAACAATATTATTATTACCAACAATAAATAACTTACTAACTACCTACCTACTAATTACAGAGGTAACTTACGTGCTAAGTAGCTATTGGCACTTCAAAGAACAATAAAAGCTATGGCACCTGACACCAGGCTAGTCTCTTTGTCGGGACAACCAACACTCATGAAGTTTGCGCATCGTAGACTTACATCCTTATGGGTGCAGGCATTTGCTATATGCCCCTCACAGGCCCACCACCTGCATTTATCCTGATACTCTGTACAGGTGGCCTTTGAGTGTCCATAGCCCTTTTTAAACAACGGGGTGTGTCCAGGAAATCTAACTACCAATCTTTGTCAGTAATAATCATATTCTAATTATTCATAGTATATATATAATGATACGTTGTGTTTTTCGAGTCAAACAATAAAATGAAAGATTTGATAGAAACGGAAACAGGTACGTATAATCAAAACTATTAGGTCGGGTCATAAGTAACATCCGTTTTTTTATCAAACATTTATTTTTCTCTCATTAAATAACAAAATTTTGACGAGTGCAGGACTCTTTTCATGGAGGTTCTCTTGCACTCTTTGACACTGCTGAACGTATCTATCCGCAGTAATCGTTAAATTTGACTTCAACAACTCGTGGTGAATTATTCTTTGACAATCCCACCACACACACAATAAAATCTTTTTGCCATGGATGTTTGCTTGCGGATCTGGTAGGGGTGGTTGATCCTTATCAAGCCACTGTCTTTTGCGGTCTATATTGTCATAGGTAACCCATTTTTCATCGCCTGTTACAGTCCTGTTTAATAACGGCTCAATTTTTACCCGTGAGAGCAGACTAGTGGCAACACCGATGTGTTGTAAGAGACAACGTGTATTAATCAGCCATCAAGAATTTCATTTAATTTACAGTCATATGAATACTGAATACATATGAATATTATTGAGCTTATTGTAAATTTAATTATACCTAACCTTTATTCAATTTCAGTGTATACATTCCTTCTATTGATCAACACGAAATTTCCCTTTGGGCACGAATTAATTGGCACTAAAATAATATCGAATCAATATTAATTATATTTATTATAACTTTACACCGAGGCAGTACGTTCTGAGTTTGATAAAGTAATCAAATTAAGTATTTTAAATGAATAAAAAAGCATCTCTACTTATTCGACTTGAGCTTGAGGTTCTCCGGATAAGGTAGGTGAAAATATATATGTAGATCGATATATATGTTTCCCGCTGCGCAAGCCCACAAAGAGAGGCGACCACCCAGCCCACTATCGCCCGATCAGTCTCCTCCCTCACATGGGGAAGATTCTCGAAAAGATAATACTGAACTACCTGAAGGAGTTCTGTTCGGAAAATGCTATCATTCCGTACGAGAAAACAGGTTTTCAGGCTCATCTGAGTACAGAACATCCGCTTGTGAAGGTACAAACGGAAGACACCCTCGGTATCAACAAGCATACATCAACTGCTATGATCTCGTTGGACTTCACGCAGGCTTTCGACTCAGTGTCCCAAGGGATGTTGTGTTGACAGCTTTGTGACTGGGAATGCCCAGAGCAGCTATATACCATGTTGGTTTCGTTCTTGAAGATCAGATCGGTGAGGGTACGGGGTGGGTGATTGCCTCCCTATCCCATTCCCTCTGACTTGTGGAGTTCCTCAAGGTGCGGTTCTGTCTCCGGTTCTTTTCAGTATGTACACATCTGAAATTGTTGGGACAAACTATCATAAAGTTACTGTAATCGCTTTCGCCGACGACATTGCGGTTTACAGCAGCAGCATGAGTGCACAAAGAGCCCTTACACACGCCGAGTCAGTTTGTAAGGTTATCAGAGACAGACTGGGCATGTTAAACATCAGCGTAAACGCCGAAAAGACCGACTGCGTAATCTTCTCCCTCCAAAAGGGGAAAAAACCCTTGCCAAAATCGTATAGCATAGGAGGACAAGAGAACTCACCAGCTTTCTCAATGCACTATTTCGGTATAAAAATGGATAGGCATCTCCATTTCTCTACTCATTACTCATTTTAGTAATAAAAGAGAAAAAGTGCGACAAAGGTCTTACCGGCTATCGCACTTGGTAACTTCACCTAACCTGTCGCTTCATCTCAAATTGATGATATCTAAATGTGTCCTCCGGCCAGCTCTGCTGTATGGTGCCCCGCTATTTACCCACTTGATTGACAATACAGCCAAATGTCTTCAACACTTCCAGAATGAATCATGCAAAAGTGGTCTGACATACCTCTTTCGAGAGGTTGAAGAACGCTGACCTGCACCCGTTGCTTGGTGTGCCGTCGGTGGGTGAGTTCATCCGTCGGAGACACATTAAGTTTTTTGACTCGTTGCAGCACCTCACAAACCCAGTGTTTAACACTATTACCCGACCACCCCTCCCGCATCGATCGCAACAGACTGTCGGGGAAAAATTAGGATAAGAATTAGTATGTAAGTTAGTTTTAAGGTTGATCAAAAAGATGAGCCCCATCACCTTTATTAGTCAGTATAGTCCAGTCACGTATAATGTATATCATTATACTTGTTTATGCATTATATAATTTCTATAAAATAACGAAACCCGTATATAATGTAGTGATGCTACAGGAAATGAAAAATAAATTGTAAATAGATTCACCTGAGGATCTATAATTCTATATAATTATCTGGAAATTTAAAGGGGCTATGGAGAAAAAAAACGGAAGGACGTCCCGCCCTCGGTTCGTCTTTTAAGGTCGTATCTCCAGAACGGAATTTTACAAACCAATTTGTAACTGCTAGTTATTAGTCCTTCACCATACACACTGCATATTTTTTTAGCTGTCACCCTAGCACTATTGCCTTGTTTAAATTCCCAAAGCATCACATGACGAATATGCACTTTTGACTCTCCATTTCAGAGGTTAAAAAAAAAACAGTTTAACGTAACGTGTATCACACAAAACAGTTGACAAAAGACTAACTGAAGCCTCGTCTATATAGTGAAAACAAAAACTTGTTGTCATGGTAACTCATAGCGGGTAGATGCGAACAATAGATTCTACTTAGCTGCATCGGAAGTTACTTATGACTCGACCTGTTACATAAAAAACAATTAGTAAAAAATAATTTGAATAAATCTTAAATAAACATTTTTTCGGGTATCACGTTTCATTGGGCAATGCACATCATAAATTTAAATTTAACCAATACCCTAATTGTCCTTAACAACTTTAAAAATTGAGATTCTTAAAAATTATTGTTTAAATAGTTTTCACATATAGTGTTTTTGACACAAATTAATATTTATAAGTTATCATTTGACGCTTTCTAAAGGTTTTTTCGTTGAAGGAAATAAATCATTTTTGTCATTGAATATTCAACCATCTAACTATATTTAATAAAATATCCTTATTTATAAAAAGATTTTAACTATTGGTCTAAAGTAACTTCACAATATTTGTTCCCCAACTGAATACCTTGAAATATCAGCAACACACGCTTTGATATAAAAAATATGTTAACGCTCATCCAATTATTCATAGTATATATGAACGTTACGGCCAAACTTCGGGACATATGCTAGATGTCCCTACAGAGCTCGCTAGTATCGCTCCAAGCTGTGTAACCGGCTTATTATCGGCAATTGTATTGATTCAGGTTAGTTATAAGTTTTATTTTTTTATTGTAATATTTGTAGCGCTAGCTAATGTGTACATATGTTTAATATTACAGTTCTAAACTACATCTGCAAGTGTCCGATTTATAACCTGACAACCTCCACCTCCTTTAAGTTTCTGAATTCGAAACTTACAAATCAATAAAATGGAGACAAAGGCGAAATTTCATTTCATCTCAGAAGCTGGTGAAGATTCCAGAAGCACTGTAGTGAAAGTTACGACGATTCAGCTGGTTGGCCAAATGGAAAGCTTTATATTTCCAAAAGATAAACAGTCTAGCGCTCAGCATAAACAACTCTTTGATACTACTGTAGTGAAGAATGTAGTGAAGAGTTTGAGAATTCAAAACAAATCTCAAAAATAGTGTTGACAATGACTGAAGAGCTCTGTGAGATTTATTTGGTAAAAGGTAATGTAACATTTTATGATGAATATTTAGAATAGGTTATACCTAACACAAACAATGCTATAACAGGTACCATAGAAAAACATACGTGTTCTCGGGTTTAAGATATGGTTATTGAAAAATTTGATGGTGAAAATTTTAATGCTAATGTATGGCTTAATTTATTCGTTCAGGAGTGCTAGAGTGGGGATTACTCAAGATAAATGTGCAGAAGCTATAAGATTATTCTTATAAAAGTCTGCATTAGATTGGTATAATATATTCTGGAAACAGAACTCAATGTTTAATTGGGAAGCTTGGAATAATTCCTTAATTGAAACCTTCTCAGCACAGTCCTGGACCGATATAGCATATGCATATAATTTTTTTAACTAATCTAACAATCTTTATAATAATTACAATCTGCCTTTTATAAGGCAATAATAATACAGATAAATGATCTCATTCATACCATATTTACAGCATCATTCACTCGCTCATTCATACAATAGGACATGAGTGGAGAAACTGGCCATTGCCAGGACTCCCACTGTCACGCGTTTATAGTAGGTCACGAGGCCACTGCCGTTTCAGTCTCCGAGGAGGATTATAGGGATGAGTGGCGCAGTGCAATGACTGTGCTATAGGATTAGGGTGGTTGGAAAGGCTACTGTGGAATTTCATAAACTTGGAAGGGATGAGTTCTAGAATGTAGGGTATATTAAGATCGTTATGAAGGGTTTTGTTGCTGACATAATAAGGGGCATTTACTATTGTTCTTAGGACTTTGGATTGAAAGGATTAGATATGCTTGATGTTCGACTTTTTTGCTGTCCCCCATAGCTCTATTCCGTATGTCCAGATTGGTTTAAGTATAACTTTGTAGATTAGTAGTTTATTTTCTATTGAGAGATGGAATGTCCTTCGAAGTAGTCTGTACAGTTGTCCAAAGCGTCTGTTTAGTTCTTGTCTTTTTAGTCTCGTATGTGGGTTCCAGGTCAGTCGTTGTCGAGAGCCTAAGTACTGTACTGTCTCAGTTACAGGGAGAGGAATATAATTAAAATAAACTAGTGGACAAGTCTTGCGACAAAGGGTGAAGGTAATGTGGGAGCATTTTGCTGTATTAACTTTGATCCGCCATTGATTGCACCAATACTCGATCTCGTCAAGGTGTTTTTAAAGGTTATGGGATGCTATGTCGGGGTCTGCGTGGGATGACAAGACTGCGGTGTCATCTGCAAATGTGGCCAAAAAGGTATTGGGAGTAGAGGGGACATCAGCGGTGTATAGGTTATAGAGGATGGGGCACAGGACACTGCCCTGTGGAACTCCTGCATTTATGGGATAGTAGTTAGAGTATTCTAAACCACAGCGGACTTGGAAGAAGTGGTTTGAAAGGTAGGACTGTAGGATTAGGAAAAGAGTCTGTGGTAAATATCTTTTGAGCTTGTAGAGCAATCCTGCGTGCCAAACCCTGTCAAAAGCTTGAGCTATATCAAGAAAGGCAGCAGTGCAATACTGTTTGGTTTCAAGGGCTGAGGAGATGTGACCAACAACGCGAAGACCTTGTTGAGCAGTGGAATGCCGTTGGCGGAAACCAAACTGGTGTGTGCGAAAAAGGTTTTTGGATTCAACAATTGGAAGTAGACGTTTTAGTAGGAGTTTCTCAAATATTTTTGAGAGGATAGGGAGTAGGCTAATTGGACGGTAAGATGAGGCGTCATTGGGTGGTTTACCAGGTTTGACTAATAGGACAATAATGGAATGTTTCCAGAGGATTGGAAAGTGCGTCGTTCGGATAATGCTATTATATATATAGGTTAGGAAGATTATGGCTTTAGGAGGAAGTTGTTTGAGAATTTGAGGAATAAGGAGATCATATCAAGGGAATTTTCTGTAAGTTAAGTTTTTCAGAAGGTATTTGACCTTAGAGGGATTAACGGCTTTTGGTGGAAGAGAGAGAGGAATAGGTGAAGTGAGGAAATCTTCCACGGTTGTGCTGTGAGTATGGCTTTGATGAGAAAGGTGAGGTGTGAAAGTATGGGTAAGATGCAGAGCAAATTCCTCTGACCTATCCCCATCCGAAGCCGCCCAAGACCCATCATCACGACGGAGTGGATGTGAAACAGGTTGATACTTTAGGATTTTTTTGGTTACATTCCACAAGGAGTTATCCCTGGTAGACAGAGAGGAGAGGTAGGAATTAAAAGAATCGGAACGGAAGGATGCCAATCACCGCTTTACCAATCGGCAGTACTGATTGTACGAGTGGCGATCGGCAGGATGCCGGGATCTTTGCCACACTGTTCTGGAGCGGCGTTTGGATAGGATTAGATCTTTGAGATGCTGAGGAAAACGATTATGATTATGGATTTTTAGGTGACGATGGGGTGACGATGCCTCCTAAGCCGACCTCTGGACCAGAGTAGTAAAAGAATGCACTGCATCGTCTAGGTCTTGGGATGTTTTCAGGGATAATTTGAGGTTTACGGACTCTGTAAGAAGCTGACGAAATTGGTCCCAGTCAACCGGGCCCCTAATAAATGAAGGAGGAAGCAGTTTGTGAATTATTCTTAGGGAAATGGTTAATAATAAAGGACTATGGTCAGAGGAGAGGTCATCAAGGCGCGTGAGTGAATAGTTTAGTGCTCCTAAACTATTGTAAAAAAAGAAGTCAAGGGGATCAGGATTTCGGTTGGGATCAGATGGCCAATAGGTGGCTGTGTCAGGAGTGATAGTGGAGCAATGTTTCCGTGTGAGTGCAGACAGCAAAGCACGTCCTCGTGTATTTGTGGATCTTGACCACCAGTGTTGGTGCTTCGCAATAAAGTCCCCACCCACAAGGAAACGATGACCGATGGAGTCTAGAAAGGAGATGAATTGGGAGTCAGAAGTGGATTTATTAGGAGGGCAGTACACTGATGCTAGTGTAAGGGGAAAAGTGAAGGTGGTGATTGACAGTGCAGTGGATTAAAGGAAATCATGTGCTACCAGAGGATCTATGTGGTGGGATATGGAGTTATGGACAATGACAGCGGTACCTGCATGAGCTGTTCCATCTGGGTGATCAGTTCGATAAGTCTGGTACTGTCGAACGGTAAATGGTCGTTTACTCGTAAGTCTTGTTTCAGTAATGAGAGCTACGTCGATGTTTTTGTCGTGGAGTTGTGCTGTCAGTTCGTTAGTGTGGGTGCGAACACCATTCGCATTCCAAAGGAGAATGGATAAGGAGTCGGAACGATCCACTTATGGATTATGTTTAATGGGGATAAGGTAAGAGACAAGATTTGTGAGAAGTGAAATAAGAGGGGTAATTAGGGTTCTGAACTCTGTAAGGAATGAGGTTAATAGGCTGGTGAGATCCGAAGAACTTGAAGGTGGAGGAATATGCGAGATGTGTGGTTGAGGATGGGGTTGAGCTTGAGGGTTAACGGGATGCTGGGAAAGGTGATCTTGCGGACAGGGAGTGGGCGGTGCCTGTGACTGCTCTCTGTTGCGAACGGCATCAGCGAAAGAGACAGAAGGCCTCAAATTTCTGGCTGGACCGCTTCTTGTTACTGGCTTTTTCTCTTCTGGCTGACGACGTTGTTCTTTCCTGGACTTCAGTGTTCTGTAGGCCTCGCAGCCCTTGTAGTTGGCTGGATGTTCCTGGTGGCAAAGCACGCATACTGCAGGCGATTTTAGGGGATTTTTGCACAATTCAGATTTGCCCACTGCCCACTGCACTTAACACACCTGGGAGGGTGTAGGCAGTAAGATTTTGTGTGCCCATATGCCTGACAGTTATGGCACTGGACGATATCGCGTTTGGTTTGGTTTGGCGTATGGTTTTTCAACCTGTACCCTTGTGTAGTACAGGTTTGTTAGGTCGTATATCTTCTCGATTCCAGGTGTCCTCTCGAGTTCAACAAAGAACAGTGGTAATACTGTTTTTATTTTTTCATCCTGTTGCACATCCTCACGCAACACGTTTGTTATTTGGCGAACTTTGTATCCGAGAGCTGAGAGTTCTTCTTCTATTTCGTCAGCTGGTGTGGTTGGGTGCAAATTTCTGATCACCACTCGGAGTGATCGTTCCTGCTTTAATTGGTAGGTGTGGAAGTCTGCCTTAGTTTCTCCTAAGTATTTAACTATTGCTCGGTATGTTTCGGGAGTGTCCGGAGAAACTTTGGTGTCCTTGGACCGATTGAGACACGTGTATTTGCCTGTACCTACAATTTTATTCAATTGGGTACACATTAATTTATAGTTATTAATATTTCGCACGAATATAGCTGGTGGCTTGGGCTGTGTGGGCGTTTTGTTTACGTCATTTCATCAGTTTGAATATTTTTCAACGCCTCAAAGGTGTTGGGCGTGAAGAAAGGGGAAACTTCGACGGTGTCTTCTTTAGATGTGCTGGCCTGTGGAGGTATCTCTTCCATGGAACTAGCGGCAGAGGAGGTTATTTGTATGTTCCTGTTTGAACGTCTCGGTTTTCGCTTTACAGGCGATTGTGTCGGGGTTGGTTATTAAAATAAAAATTCTAGCTAATCGAAATCCAGCTATTGGTCTTTATGACTCTGGATCTAATATTTCTTTGATAAATTATGAATTTTTAAATAATAATAAAGATATTAAAAAAATAATAATATAAAATGGGTGACAGGTGTAGCAAAAACAGAGGGTACGATTGTATCAAGAATTAAAAGCGGTAATATGGAAGAATATTTTCAGTTTTTTATTGTGAAAAGTTTTAATTTTAAAGATGATTTTCTATTAGGATTAGATTTAATAAAGAAATTCAAACTATGTCAAGATGAAAACTTAATAATAACACAAAAAGAGATATTACAAAAAGATCAGCAAATTAACAAGACTGAAATATCAGATATAAACAAGATAGTAAATATTATAAATATACAAAAAAATAATATAATTTTTGCAAAGTCAAAATTTGACATAGGGAAAATAAAAGGTTATGAAGCAACAGTAAAATTAATAGAAAATAGATATATTTCGAAGAAACCATACAGATGCTCGTTTCAAGACAAAATTGAAATTGAAAAGCAAGTTGATGAATTATTAAAAGCTGGTCTAATTGAAGAATCAACCAGCCCTTATGCAGCTCCTGTCACTATGGTATTTGAGGAAGAAGAAGGAAAAAGAGACTTTAAGGAACTAAATAAAATAATTGTGCCTGAAAGTCAACCGTTTCCTAGGATTGATGATCTGACAGTACGCGCCAGAAACTGTAATTTTTTTTCCAAATTGGATGTAAATTCGGCGTTTTGGTCGATACCAGTGCGCGGAAAGGATAAATTTAAACTGGCTTTCGTAACCCATCATGGTCATTGGCAATGGAATTGCTTGCCATATGGTTTTAAGTCTGCTCCGGCTATATTCCAAAGAGTCTTGTCAAGTGTGATTAAAAGAAATAACCTAGATAAGTTTGCTGTAAACTACATAGATGATGTATTGATTCATTCAAAGAATTACGAGGACCATGTAAAACATGTAGAATTAGTGTTAAAAGCACTACATGAACAAGGATTTAAATTAAATGAATCAAAGTGTCAGTTTGCACAAAACGAGATAATTTATCTGGGTCATGAAATAGGAAATAATTATATAAAACCAATGATTGACAATTTCACAGCAATTAAGAAGTTTTCTGTACCTCAAACAAAGAAACAGGTTAGACAATTTTTAGATAAAATAAACTTCTATTTGGAGTATAAACCGAAACATACTATATTGCTAGATCCCTTAATAAATTTATTAAGAAAAAATGTAGATTTTCACTGCTCAAAACAATGTAAAGATTGTTTCGAGACAACAAAAACATACTTATGCTCAGCTCCTGTGCTAGCAATATTGGATCCAGATGCTCCTACATACATATTCACTAATTCAAGTATTGAAGGAGTTGGAGCAATTCTAAAACAACCACAAGAAGACAAATCTCTAAAGTCAGTATTTTTCTTTTCTAAAAAACTGACAAACGCTCAGAAAACAAAAAAAGCATTATTTATAGAATGTTTAGCTATTAAAGAAGGTATACTTTAATGGCAATATTATCTGATAGGAAATAAATTTGTGGTATTTACAGACCACAGACCATTAGAAAATTTTAATGTAAAGAAAAGTAATGATCCAGAACTACTACAAATTTTAAACTATATCTCACAATTAGACTTTGAGATTGTATATAACCCAGGTAAAGAAAATCTGGAGGAGGATTGTCTATCCAGAAATCCAGTTTTAGAATCAAATGAAGAAACAGATGATAACTCTGCGATTAAAACATCTATCTAAAAGCTAATAAAATTGGATGACAACTGCATAATTAAAATTAATATAATTTACAAAATACTGAATAAGAGTGAGAAAATATGGATAACAGAAGAATTTGGTATTTCACTTATTGAAAGTGTACATAAAGATCAAGGTCATATAGGAATGAAACAATTAATTTTAACAATAGGTAAACAATTTTATTTTAAAAATATGTATAAACATATAAGATTGATTTTCGGATCTTGTGAAACATGTATTAAAAATAAGTCAAGAATAGGTTGCTTTAAGGCTCCCTTGTCTCAACTTGGTCCAGCAAAAGAACCACTAGATATAATATCTTAAGATATTAATTTAATTAATTTGATGGCGAGAGGGCGAAGGAAGCAATAATCTTCCTAACCTATATATATAATTGCATTATCCAGACGACGCACTTTCCTCTCCTCTGGAAACATTCCATTCTTGTCCTATTCGCCAAACCCGGTAAACCACCCAATGACGCCTCATCTTACCGTCCAATTATCCTACTCCCTATCCTCTCAAAAATATTTGAAAAACTCCTATTAAAACGTCTACTTCCAATTGTTGAATCCAAAAACCTTGACCCTACTCATTAGTTTGGTTTCTGCCAACGACATTCCACAGCTTAAGAAGGCCTTGTTCGCGTAGTTAATCACATATCCTCAGGCCTTGGAACCAAACAGTATTGCACTGCTGCCTTTCTGGACATAGCTCAAGCTTTTGACAAGGTCTGGCACGCAGGTTTGCTTTACAAACTCAAAGGATATTTACCACAAACCCTATTCCTAATCATACAATCCTACCTTTCAAACCGTCTCTTCCAAGTCCAATGTGGTTTAGAATATTCTAACTACTATCCCATTAAAACAGGAGTTCTACAGGGCAGCGTCCTGGGTCCCATCCTCTATAATCTATACACCGCTGATGTCCCCTCTACCACCAATACCTTCTTAGCAACATTCGCGGACGACACTGCAGTCCTGTCAACCCATCCAGACCCTGATATAGCATCCCAAAACCTTTAAAAACACCTTGACGAGATCGAGTATTGGTGCAACCAATGGCGAATCAAAGTCAATGAAGGAAAACGTTCCCACATAACCTTTACCCTCTGCCGCAAGTCCTGTCCGCCAGTCTTTTTAAATTCAATTCCTCTCCCTGTGTCTGAGACAGTACGGTATTTAGGCTTCCATCTCGACAAAAGACTGACATGGAACCTACATATGAGACTAAAAAGACAAGAACTAAACAGACGCTTTGGACAACTGTATATACTACTTCCTAGGACATCCCACCTCTCAATAGAAAACAAACTACTTATTTACAAGGTTATAGTCAAGCCAATCTGGACATACGGAATAGAGCTATGGGGGACAGCAAAAAAGTCGAACATCAAGCGCATCTAATCCTTTCAATCAAAAGACCTAAGTACAATAGTAAATGCCCCTTATTACGTCAGCAACAAAACCCTTTACAATGATCTGAATATACCCTATATTCTTGAAATCATCCCTTCCAAGTTCATGAAATTCCATAGTAACCTATCCAACCACCTTAATTCCTTAGCACAGTCATTGCACTGCACCACTCACCCCTATAATCCTCTTCGGAGATTAAAACGGCAGTGGCCTCGTGACCTGCTATAACTAAGTGATAGTGGGAGTTCTGGCAATGGCCAGTTTCTCTAATCATGTCCTGAGCGTCTGTGGCTCTTGCGCTCTTGGTCAGTCTCCGCTGGCTCTTATCCGGTGATGCGACTGAGGTAGGGGCGTGGGGAACTCCCCAAGACTCCGCTTTCTCCTTCGCATGTGAGGGAGGTGACAACCATGTGGACTTGGGGGGCCTCTGGGCTGTTTGTAAATATTGTACCAATGAGCGAGTGAATGATGAATTGTAAATACGGTATGAATGATGACATTTATCTCAATTACTCATTGCCTAATAAAAGGCAGATTGTAATTTTATCTTAATAAAATTGATTGATATATACAATAGGAGGATTTAAAGGGAATAAAAGTACAACAAAATATCTACACTTGGTAGTAGATCATTTCACAAGATACGCATATATCAGCCCTTCGAAATCGCAAATTGCAAAAGATTTTATTAATCTAATCAAGAAAGTAGAAAAAGCTGGAAATATAAAAAAGCATTATTAACAGTTCAATACCCTGGTATAAATTCAGCACAATTTAAACAATATGTAAATAAACGAAAGATAACATTAATTTTGACAGCAGTGGATTGCGCATTTTCTAATGGATTAAACGATAGGACAAATCAAACACTAGTTAACAGAATGAGGTGAAAATTCATGAAAATAGAGATAAATCATGGCCAATAGTAGCAGAAAAGTGTATCGAGGAATACAATAACACGATACATAGTTCTACTGGGTTTACCCCCAATTACTTATTAACTGGAATAGATGCATTATTTGTACCTGACGAACTAAATGAAAATAAAATTACAAATTTAGAAAATAATAGGGAAATAGCTTATAAAAACTCAGAAAAGACACATCACCAAAATAAAAAGTAGTATGATAAAAATGCTAAAAAGTTTGAATATGAAGTTGGAGACCTTGTATATATACAAAACAGCAACAAATTAAATAGAGATAAATTAGATGAGATCAGAGTAGGACCATTCAAAATAAAAGAGAAAATCTCAGAGGTAATATTTTTAATAGATATTAGATTTCGTAAAAAGAAGTCAAACTTATTTCATGCTAGTAAGCTCGTGCCTTATTCGAAAGGGCTTTACCCTCTGTCTCAAAACGGGGGGATGTAAGTTTAAACGTTACCGCCAAACTTCGGGACATATGCTAGATGTCCCTACAGAGCTAGCTAGTATCGCTCCAAGCTGTGTAACCTGCGATATAAGAGCTGTACAATGATAAGACAATGATCAAGGCTTATTATCGGCTTGATTCAGGTTAGTTATAAGTTTTATTTTTTTATTGTAATATTTGTAGCGTTAGCTAATGTGTACATATGTTTAATATTACAGTTCTAAACTACATCTGCAAGTGTCCGATTAATAACCTGACAACCTCCACTTCCTTAATGTTTCTGAATTCGAAACTTAATCTGCAAGTGTCCGATTAATAACCTGACAACCTCCACTTCCTTAATGTTTCTGAATTCGAAACTTACATATGTAATAATGTTTTAAACATCATACTAACGCGACCATTATTATTTAATATTATAATTCAAATCAATTTGAAGCTCGAAATAATAACCACTGTTTTTTATTTTTTTCAATAGCCTTCTAGTAACTTTTGTAGAATCACCTTCCGTCAATCTGCTATTATTGCTTTAGTATTGTTGGTGAGATATTTTTCCTTTAACTTCGGTTTGACTACTGCTAGCTGATAAACTTCCTCTTGGTATAAGAACTGTTGGACTATTGTCAATGAAATCCGCTGCTGCATGTGTATCTTCAACAAACTCTTGGATGTTATCTGTTTCACAATAAAGAAGATTAGTTATTTCAGGATTTTTGAAATCTTCAGCAGTGTTCTGTTCTTTAAGTTGACTGATATCAAAGCTAACAGCTCTATTCCTCGTGAGCTCTCTTTTAGTTAGCTCTTCTGCTAGCATATGCAATTCTCAATCATTTGGAAGAATGATAGCACGCCAGACCCTCTGAGAACCCATTATCGTTACCCTGGCACTGAGTAATCACATCGCCTGAGCCAGAGGTTTCATCCTCGCCTTCAAAAACACTGGTAACACACCCCAAGAGGAAGAAGCGCCGACAGTTCCGACTCTGTGTCCGAAGGATTCAATGCCGAATGCAGGCATTCAGAGATATCCCATATTATGTTATACATTCAAATTTCTTCAAAGGACATCCCATCGCTCAATAGAAAATAAACTACTAATCTACAAAGTTATACTTAAACCAATCTGGACATACAGAATAGAGCTATGGGGGACAGCAAAAAAGTCGAACACTAAGCGCATCCAATACTTTCAATCCAAAGTCCTGATAAAAATAGCAAATGCCCCTTATTACGTCAGCAACAAAACCCTTCACAATGATCTGAATATACCCTATATTCTTGAACGCATCCCTGCCAAGTTCATAAAATTCCATAGTAACCTATCCAACCACCTTAATTCCCTAGCACAGTCATTGCACTGCACCACTCACCTCTATAATTCTCCTCGGAGATTAAAACGCCAGTGGCCTCGTGATTCGTTATTACGATTATATCCACCACCTCTGCAGCTCTCTCCTGACTTCAGTTGGTGCCCGGACACTGACGAGGGTGTTACTTTTCTCAGCTGATCCTGGCCTTGCCATCCGGTAAACAGTTCAAAAAAACAGAAACTTTTCCAAGTCCCCTACCTCCTTGGATAAGTCAACTAAAAAAAAATCTTTGAAAATACAATATTCTTTTTGTTATTGTTTTAATATAGTTTCTTTTTTTTTAAGAATAGGTCAGTAGAGATGAAGTAACTCTTATTTTTTTCTTATTTATCTTTTTTCCTGGTTAGGGATAAAGATTCTTTTCTTTGTATAAACTCTTATTTCCGTGCAACCCCACTCTTGGTTAGGATGCCTGGAAGCCAGGGATCACCAGTGGACTTAGATTTGGCACATGTTACCCCTAAGGGCTTGGAGGGAGGTGAGTGCTCATTGAGGAAAGTGGGGAAGTTTCCTTCTCTTCCTGAAGTCAGAGCTCTGTCTCAGGAGTAACAGTTGAAGAGGAAAAGGACGGACCAGGATCTTGACGTCGAGTGCCCAGAACACGAGGCAAAAACATCGATACTTGAACGGGCCCAACATATTAGAGATGACCTGAGTCGCTTTGTGGCTGAGCTGAAGGATAAAAAAGTGTCGAAGAAAAACCAGGATCAAATCTGCGGTAAGGTTGGCAGACTTGGTGATGACCTTGGTAAGGTCGTAATCGAAAACGAGAGACTCTTGACCATGGTCTGCCAGCCTGCCGAACCTGCCAGCGTTAGTTCTGGAGAGTCTGAAAGAAAAACCTGCTGCTGGCCCGTCTACCCCAAGGAGCCCTTAGAGGCACGAGCCTGTTGGAATCATCGATATCAGTGGGTCTCAATGCTAGGTTGGCCCAGAAGAGAGGACCAAATGTGTTATTCCAAGGAGTCCCTAGGATATGGACAGAGAAGGAGTTCTTGAATAAGGTTTAGATGGCATTGTCTCGAGTGGACCCTTCTTTGGCGAGTCTGCCTCAGGATCAGAGACCGTGTTCCATTGGGCTGATCTTCAATATGGGGACACGTAGGAAACCGGTATTCATTAGCTGTGTCGTGGAGGTTACCCCCGCTGTTAGGTTTGCTGTGATGGGAACCGCCGATCTGCGTGTGGGTGGGGGGATTGGCACAAGTTGGCCATGTCTGCTAACATTGACCATACAGAAGAGCTGTAAACCTTCAATACTCTGATATAACAAGGCCAAACTTGATATCACCAATCCCAAACTATAAATGAAAAAATCAATAACTTTACTATCTGCTTAAGTTGCAAAAGTGATATTTTCGTCCTTTGAAATGGCTTGTAGTAATTATAGTGGAATATTAACCCAAACTTTGTAACCCCTCATGCCCTTTAATATGAAAACGTACAAAGTGTGACAAAAGCACTGTTGTCAACAGGGCCGTTAATTATTTTTTTTAAATAAGGTCACCGAACCAGACATACCAACGTAGAAATTATAAGATCTAGCAAGAATAACTAAACTTTAAAAATTATCAAGCCAGTGTCTAGTTAGTTTGTGAATGTCAGTCATTGAGGAAGAGCTTCGCTAGAATAAATAAAGATTTCAAATAGTTTATTAGACGACATAATTTGAATTTCTAATATAGAGAAGCCACGTGCTTACTTCACAATAAGAGCAGTTGGACACACATCCGCTGTTGATTTATAACAATGTAATATTAATAAAGTTTTGTTCCGGTAGGGTATTTAAGGCTCCGGTGTGAGTTTTCAGTCTTAGTTGTCTTCTTGTCATCAAAATCAGAATATATTCTTCAACGATGGTTAGTACCCGTCGGTTCATTAACACATAGATCGTAGTTCCTAATCAGCATTAGTTGATTAAAAATGACTTGATTAAGAATTATTTATCAAGAACTAACATAAATTAAACATTTCATCGTAGTTATCCGCATATTTTAGATATGTCTAATGAAATAAACAAAATTGTTTCATTTTGTTACAATATCGTAGGTTTTGAATTGTCAATGCAATGTGTGTTTATATTAATAGTTGTAATTCTAAATCTATATAATACTATATTCACATGGTATCAGTTATTTAGAAGTTTAATACCTGAATAAATGTAACAAATCTGTACTGCAGCATTAATAAAACAGGAGGCTGGAAGGGATTGTTCAGCAATACCAAACCCAACCAGTTCTTTCCAAAAGCCATCTAGTTAAAAGTAAATATTAGGACTTCCGTCAGTGCTTTCGATCGAAATAGTTAATAAACCGGCTTAGCCACTGAAAATCATTTTTTCGACCAAACAAATAAAAATGAAGCATTTTTTTTTAAATATCTGAAATATTGAGCTAAAATGAAAAATTTTATTAATTTTTAGGAACATACGATTCCTATTTTTGGCTGAATTTATATTTTTACCAACTTAAAATTCATATTTATCTTTGTCATTTTTAATGTCTTCTTAAGTACGGGAAAATGTATTTTTTTTTTTTAACTTTATTATGATAAAATTACAATCTGCCTCATTGGGCAATAAGTAATTGTGATAAATAATCTCATTCATACCATATCTACAATTTTACACTCGCTCATTCATACAGTATTTACAAACAGCCAAGAGACTTCCAAGTCCACATGGTTGTCACCTCCCTCGCATGCGAAGGAAGAAGCGGAGTCTTGGGGAGTTCCCCACGACTATTCCGTATGTCCAGATTGGCTTAACTATAACCTTGTAAATAAGTAGTTTGTTTTCTATTGAGAGAGAGGTGGGATGTCCTTTGAAGTAGTCTGTACAGTTCTCCAAAGCGTCTGTTTAGTTCTTGTCTTTTTAGTCTCGTGTGTGGGTTTCATGTCAGTCTTTTGTCGAGATGGAAGCCTAAATACTGTCTCAGACACATGGAGAGGAATTGAATTTGAAAAGACTGGCGAACAGGACTTGCGGCAGAGGGTAAAGGTTATGTGGGAACATTTTCCTTCGTTGACTTTGATTCGCTATTGGTTGCACCAATACTCGATCTCGTCAAGGTGTTTTCGAAGGTTTTAGGATGCTATATCAGGGTCTGGATGGGTTGACAGGACTGCAGTGTCGTCTGCGAATGTTGCCAAGAAGGTATTGGTAGTAGAGGGGACATCAGCAGTGTATAGATTATAGAGGATGGGACCCAGGACGCTGCCCTGTGGAACTCCTGCTTTAATGGGATAGTAGTTTGAATATTCCAAACCACAGCGGACTTGGAAGAAACGGTTTGAAAGGTAGGATTATAGGATTAGGAATAGGGTTTGCGGTAAATTTCCTTTGAGTTTGTAAAGCAAACCTGCAAAGAAAGGCAGCAGTGCAATACTGTTTGGTTTCAAGGGCTGAGGAGATGTGATCAACAACGGGAAGGCCTTGTTGAGCAGTGGAATGTCGTTGGCGGAAACCAAACTGGTGTGTGGGAAAAAGGTTTTTGGATTCAACGATTGGAAGTAGACGTTTTAGTAGAAGTTTCTCAAATATTTTTGAGAGGATAGAGAGTGGCTTATTGGACGGTAAGATGAGGCGTCATTGGGTGGTTTACTGGGTTTGGCGAATAGGAGAATAATGGAATGTTTCCAGAGGAGAGGAAAGTGCGTCGTTCGGATAATGCAATTATATATATAGGTTAAGAAGATTATGGCTTTAAGAGGAAGTTGTTGGAGGATTCGAGGAGTAAGGAGATCATATCCTGGAGATTTTCGGTAAGGTAATTTTTTCAGAAGATATTTAACCTCAGAGGGGTTAACGGCTTTTGGTAGTAGTGAAAGAGGGATAGGGGAAGTGAGAAAATCTTCGACAGTTGGACGGTGATTATTGTTTTGAGGAGTAAGATGAGGAGTGAAAGTACGGGAAAGATGCAGTGCGAATTCCTCCGCCCTCCCGCCATCCGAAGCCGCCCAGGACCCGTAATCACGACGGAGTGGGTGTGAAACAGGATGATATTTTAGGATTTTCTTAGTTACATTCCACAGGGAGTTGTCCCTGGTAGACAGGGAGGAGAGATAGGAATTGAAAGAATCGGAACGGAAGGATGCCAATTGCCGCTTTACAAGCCTGCAGTACTTATTGTATGAGCGACGATCAGCAGGATGTCGGGATCTTTGCCACACTGTTCTAGAGTGGCGTTTGGATTTGATTTGGTTTGGTTTGAGATACTGAGGTAAAGGATTTTGATTGTGAATTTTTAGGTGACGATGGGGTGACGATGCCTCCCAGTCCGACCTCTGGATCAGAGTAGTGAAGGAATGCACTGCATCATCTAGGTCTTGGGATGTTTTCAGAGGTACTTTGAGGTCTACAGAGTCTGTAAGAATCTGACGGAAGTGGTCCCAGTCAACTGGGCCCCTAATAAATGAAGGAGGAGGCAGTTTGTGAATTGAATTTAGGGAAATGGTTAATAATAAGTAGCTATGGTCGGAGGAGAGGTCATCGAGGCGCTTGAGTGAATAGTTTAGTGTTCCTAAACTATTGCAGAAGAAAAAGTCAAGGAGAGCTGTGTCAGGAGAGATAGTGGAGCAATGTCTCCGTGTGAGTGCAGACAGAAAAGCACGTCCTCGTGTATTTGTGGATCTTGAGCCCCAGTGCTGGTGCTTTGAGTTAAAGTCCCCACCCACAAGGAAACGATGCCCAATGGAGTCTAGAAAGGAGATGAATTGGGAATCGGAAATGGATCTATTGGGAGGGCAGTACACTGATGCTAGAGTAAGGGGAAAAGTGAGGGTGGTGATTGACACTGCAGTGGATTGAAGGAAATCATGTGCTACCAAAGAAAGTATGTGATAGGATATGGTGTTATGGACAATGACAGCGGTACCTGCATGAGCTCTTTCATCTGGGTGATCAGTTCGATAAGTCTGGTACTGTCGAACGGTAAATGGTCGTTTACTTGTAAGTCTTGTTTCAGTAATAAGAGCTACATCGATGTTTTTGTCATGGAGTAATGCTGTCAGTTCGTTAGTGTGGGTGCGAACACTATTCGCATTCCAAAGGAGAATGGATAAGGAGTCGGAAGGACCCACTTATGGATTTTGTTTAACGGGGATAAGGTAGGAGACAAGATTTGTAAGAAGGGAAATAAGAGGGGTAATTAGGGTTCTGAACTCTGTTAGGAATGAGGTTAAGAGGCTGGTGAGATCTGTAGAGCTTGAAGGTGGCGGGATATGCGAGATGTGTGGTTGAGGATGTGATTGAGTTTGCTGGTTGCTGGGATGAACGGAGTGCTGGGGAAGAAGAGCTTGTGGAGGAGGAGTAGGCAATGCCTGTGACTGCTCTATGTTCCGAACTGCGTCAGAAAAATATACTGAAGGCCTTAAACCTCTGGCGGGGGTGCTTCTTGGGCTACCTGTGGCTGGCGTTTCTTCTTCTGGGCGACGACGTTGTTCGCTTCTGGACTTTAGAATTCTATAGGCCTCACAGCTTTATAGTTTGCCGGGTGCCCTTTCTGACAGAGCACGCATACAGCAGGTGATTTTAGGGGCTTCTTGCACAATTCGCTTTTGTGCTGCCCACTGCACTTTACACACCTTGGAGGGTGGTAGCAGTATGATTTGGTGTGCCTATATGCCTGACAATTATGGCATTGTACTATATCGCGTTTCGGGTAAGGCTTTTCGACCTGTACTCATGTGTAATACAACTGGGTGACCTCATAGATTTTTTCCACTCCAGGTGTTCACTCTAGTTCCACAAAGAATAAGGGCAGTGGTATCTTGGTGCTTGCATTATTTTATTTTATTTCCTCACGGAGCACATTGGTAATTTGGTGAACCTTGTATCCTAGGCTTAATAGCTTCTTCTCTATCTCGTCCGCTTGTGTAGTGGGATGCAGGTTTCTAATCACTAGATAATAATCCATAGATCTTGTCCCCATTACCATAACATGTCAACCACAAATCTATTTCCCTCTTGATTTATTAGCTGAGTTGGCCAGGCTTCACGAAGACCAAGATCGGATTATTTTCTTGGCAAAATTGAATAAATTCAAACGCTGTAAAAACTCAAGAGAAAGTCGTATGACCCAATTCTCTGTTCCTACTATATGTCGCATTTACTGCCTGAAACATAAATCAGTTAAAAGCTTAAACACTGCCATTGACTCTCCTGGAAGCCTCATTCTTCCAAAACCCAAGAGGTAGTGTAGTGAAACCGTTATAAATAACTATTAGTTTGGTTAACTGTTATAAATAAAAGTGTGTTACGACACACCTGGCATGTGTTCAAGGGTTCAGTCGCATGCAAAGGGAATTCGATGGAAGCCAATTTATTCATAGTCCCAGCAAGACATGACGCTTTACTTGGACGCATGTGGATTCGAAGTCTCGGGATCAGCCTCATTGAGATTGATAGCCACAGCACCTCAGATCTCCCTCCAGTTGATGTCAACGCAGTCACTTCGCTCGAAGACATCTTCAGGAAATACGAAGACATTTTCGAAGAAAAAATCGGGTATGTTCCGAACGTCGAAGTTAAGCTTGAACTTAGAGAAGGGGTGAAACCAGTTTTCGTCCGTGAACGGGATGTTCCGTTTGCAATGCGAGAGCGAGTTGAAAGAGAGTTAGCCACGCTAGAGTCTCAAGGAGTCATTAGTCTCGTTGCATCAAGCGATTGGGGATCGCCACTCGTTGTTATAGCTGAGCCTGATGGTGGTGTAAGGCTATTTGTGGATTATAAGTGTGGAGTGAACTCTAGACTCGTTGCCTCAAATCACCCTATCCGCAGAATAGATGAGGTTCTACATAGTCTCAGAGATTCTAACTATTTTTGTAAATTGTACTTACACAAGGCATATTTGCATTTGCGGGTCGATGAAGAAGGGGGCAAGATCCAAACGATTCAACGCATAAGGGTACGTTCAAAGTGAATCGCCTCAGTTTCGGAATTAAGACCGCTCCAGCAGAATTCAACCGGATCCTGAGTCGATTGCTGAACGGCCTACCATAGGTCGAAGCATACTTCGATGACATCATCTGTCATAACTCAGATCTCGAAGAATGCACCAGAACTCTCATGTTTGGAAAGACTCAAAGAACATGATCTCCATCTCAATCGTGCTAAATGCTCATTCTTCAAGGAAAGCATAAATTGCCTCGGTAATGTAGTCACACAATCAAATTCAGAAGTGCCCAGCTAAGGTTCAAGCAGTTTTTCGGATACCGCGACTAAAGAATGTGGATAAATTGAGGAGATTTCTTGGCTTAATCCCGTATTATTCCAAATTCATCCCAGATTACTCTTCGAAATCCTACCCGCTACGCTGCTTACTCAGGAAGGGTGAACGATTCTTTTGGTCTGCAGCTGCTGAGGCCTCCTTCTGGAATCTCAAGACAGAGTTGTGCTCAGACAAACTGCTGATCCCGTTGGACCCTTCAAAACAGGTTATTCTCACAACTAATGCCTCGCCTGTTGTATTTGTACTGATAATAAATACATTTAAGACCAGAAATTAGGCTTTTATTTATTATAAACTACAGACAGTAATGACAGAGTTGAAAATAAATTTGAACAATTGAACATGTGATAAATTAAACATATGGAATATTAAGCATTCCATTTCATCACATTCTCCCCCTCTATATTTTGAACTAAAACTTGGTTACATAATCCTTCAGATAAGCAGGAGGCTTGAGAGTTCGTCTAGGTCTTGAGGTTTCAGTGTCAGGTGAAGGTAGGTCGATTTGAACTTTCCGATTGATATTTCGAGGACTGGAGTTATTCAGATCTAGGGTGAACGGTAGACCTGCTTCAGCTCGACCTGTTCCAGCTCCTTCAGGGCTAGGTCGAATTTGAGACATTTCTCTTCGTTCTTAAATAAGTGGAGGGGCTTCAGCTTTTAGCAATAGATCCATGTTCCCTCTAGGGGCAAGTTGTCGTAGAGAGACAGTTGTTTCACTGCCATCTTTCCGCCTAATACATGCATATTGGGGGTTAGCTTCTAGAAGTTCTGCTTCTTCTACCAAGTCGTCATACTTGCTGGACCGTATGTTTCGTTTGATGAGTACTGGCCCAGGTGTGGTAAGCCAAGTAGGTAAAGCTTCTCCGTTTGAGGTTCGGCGAGGAAAACTAAAGAATCGTTCATGAGGAGTACAATTCGTGGCAGTGCATAACAAAGACCTAATGGAGTGAAGAGCTTCCGGGAGAACTTCTTCCCAATCTCGAGTCTGGAGATTTTTCGTCTTGAGAGCTAGATTTATGGTTTTCCACAAGGTACCATTCAAACGCTCCACCTGTCCATTCCCTTGAGGATTATAGGGCGTTGAGTTGCTAGTGGCTATTCCGTTGGAATGTAGGAATGATATTAATTCTCGCGAAATAAAGGAGGAACCTCTGTCCGAGTGCACATAAGCTCGAGTCCCAAAAAGCATAAAAAGATCTGTAAAACATTTTATAACAGTGCCAGAGGTTGTGTCTTTACAAGCGTAGGTGAATGGGAATCTAGAATATTCGTCTATGATGGTCAGAATGTAGTAATTCCTCGTCTTCGAGGGGATTGGACCCTTGAAGTCATTTATTCATTTCAAAAGGAATAGTTGCTTTGATGAGAGTACCTTGAGATTTGTGAAAACGGGGTTTGACTTCGGCACAAACCGAACAAGTCGAGTTGACCCTTCTAACATCTTCAACTGAAAATGGGAGATTCCTGCACCGCAGCCAGTGAACCATTCTGGTGATACCGGGATGGTTGAGAGATCGATGCAACTCCAACAGTCGATCATTGGAGATGGAGCTACAAACTCTAGATAGGGCATCAGCCTTCGTGTTTTCTCTTCCAGGGCGGTAGGTTATATCGAATTGGAAAGGAGCCAATTCGAGTCGCCAACGTAGAATTTTATCATTTTTTATTTTTCTTGAGTGTTTTTGGTTGAATACGAAAGAGAGTGCTTGTTGATCAGTTAGTAGTTGAAAATGTCTACCCAAAAGAAAAGATCTCCATTTCTTGAGAGATTCCACAATTGCAGCTGCTTCCTTCTCAATCGCAGGGTGTGCACGTTCAGACTTAGTGAGTGTCCGTGAGAAGAACGCCACAGGCCGACCACCCTGACTCAAAGTTGCGGCCAAGGTGACGTCTGAAGCATCTGTCTCTACTACCATCTGTTCATTGTCATTCATTGTGATAACTGCAGCTTCAGCAATACTTAGTTTTAGGTTTTCAAAATCTTTAGTAGTTTGATGATCCAGAGGGAAGGTCTTAGAGTCGGTCAGTGATCTAATTTTATCAGAATAATGTGCAATCCATTTCGAGTAGTGAGCAAAGAGCCCTAGAGCACGCTTCAGTGATGCAGCGTTATGAGGAGGTGGCATTTCCAATAGGGGTTTGAGGCGCTCTGGATCCGGTCGGGTATCGTTATGAGATACCAAGTGCCCAAGCAAATGTATGGAAGTCAGGTTGGATTTGCTTTTTCTTTCGTTGATTTTGAGATTGTGTTTGTCAAGAGCTGCAAGGAGTCGAGAGAGATTCAGATCATGGTCATTTTTATCGTGCCCACATACAGTTATGTCATCCAAGTACGAAAACACTCCAATTAACTTCTCTTGTGTTATAACCTTGTCAATAACTCGCTGGAAACAGGCGACACCATTTGTCACCCCAAAAGGGATTCGGTTGAATTGGTAAAGTTTTCCCGCAGCCTTGAAAGCCGTAAAAGGTTTTTCTTCTTCCAAAATGGGTACCTGGTGGTATGCTGACTGAAGGTCAATCGTGCTGAATATTTTGTAGGCAGCAACTTTCCTAACCAAATCATCGATGTTTGGGAGCGGATATGCGTTAAGAAACGTAAATTTATTTATTGTCTGCGAGTAGTCTATTACCATGCGTTTTCTGTGGTGTTCACTTTCAGTAACTAGTACCTGAGCCCTCCAAGGAGAGTTGCTTTCCTCAATCACCCCCTCAGACAGAAGTTTGGACGTTTCATCGTGTATGAACATTAGGTCAGCCTCAGTGTATCGCCTGGACTTTGTGGCAATAGGCTTGCAGTCTGCTGATAGATTACCAAATAAGCGAGGAGGTTCCACAGAGGCACCAGTAGAGGCACATATAGTGAGTGGGGGCTTTGATCCACCAAAAGAGATTGAAACGTCAGAATATTTCACGAGTATATCATGGGCAATCAATACTTCAGCACAAAGGCCTTTCATGACTGTTAATTTGCATGAAGGATACATATGTTCGTTTAGATTGAGGTTGACCAGAACATGTCCTTTGATTGTAGAGGAAAGCGAAGTTGAGGCCATTGAAACCCTCCCCTCCCCCGGAAAAAGAGGAATCTTGTGTTTGAGAGTGAAATTGTGGTCTATAAAGCTAGAAGAGCTTCCAGTGTCAATCAAGCAGCGATCACGAGTGTCATTGATTTCTACTGGAATGATTGCTCGACTCAGCAGATTTAAATGTTCCTTATTGACTGTCGCAATGACGGAAGCGGAAACTTTAGTGCTAGCACTTTTTCTACATACTTTAGCATAATGCCCCTTGATACCACATTTTCCACATGCAGCGTCTCTTGCAGGACATTTAGGGTGGGGATATTTGTCAAAACCGCAAAAATAGCATTTATCACCCGATTTAAAGAACTTGGAGATGGCACATAGAGTAGTGTCCGTTTTCTGTGCAGGAGCAGCTTCCTGAGACGAAATAGGGGTGCAGCTAGCGCTAGAGTAACTGCTTAAGGGTTGCATGTACCCCTCAGCCTGTTTTTGAGCTGCCTCCAACGAGAGGGCCTGGTTGATAGCGTCGTCCAAACCTAAGGTGTCATTTTCTAACAAACGCTGACGAATCTGAGTGGACAGCAGGCCATTGATGAATGCGTCACGGATATATTGATTTTTGTGATCCATGGCACTTACAGCCTTAAAGTCGCAATCCTTGCTAAGGATTTTCAAGGTTTGAATATATTGGTCGATTGACTCAGTAGGTAGTTGTTTCCGAACTGCTAAAATATGTCGAGCATAAACTTCGCTCTTTCTTTTGACAAATACGGAGTTCAAAGTATCTACAACGTCAGCATAAGAATTACAGTCGCTGACTAGTTCATAAACGTCATAGGATAGGAAATTAGTGATTACCTTAAGCTTATCTTCATCATTAAGATGTTCCGTTGTAGCATCGACGAAGTTTTGAAACGTCTTCAGCCAATGGGTCCACTCTTTAGCGGCAGTCGGAGAGTCGGGTTTTCCATCAAAGCGGCTTGGCTTGAAAAACTTGTCCATTGTGATTTGATTGTTTATAATAAATAAAATTGTTGTATTTGTACTGATAATAAATACATTTAAGACCAGAAATTAGGCTTTTATTTATTATAAACTACAGACAGTAATGACAGAGTTGAAAATAAATTTGAACATTTGATAAATTAAACATATGGAATATTAAGCATTCCATTTCATCACTGTTTCATAGCCGCAGTACTTAGTCATGAAATTGATGGTCACGAGCGTCCAATCACCTACGCCTCACGAGCTCTGACGCAGGCTGAGTCAAACTACAGCCAGCTTGACAGAAAAGCCCTGGCTATCGTATATGCCACAACACACTTCTTTAACTACCTACTCGGCAAACGTTTCGTCAGCTCAAGACCAGCCGCAAGGATCGATCGTACACTGTCTCTGGCAACATGTTAGTCCGGTCCGATCGAGCAGTAATCCCAAAGTCTCTCCAAGTGCCAATTCTCCAAGAGCTTCATGCATCGCATTTGGGTATAACTAAGATGAAGCAACTCGCCTGGAGATACGTTTACTGGGAAGGATTGGACAAGGACATAAAACGTCTTGTGAAGAGCTGTGAACCCTGTGCCAAAGTCCACCACAGTCCGCAGAAAGTTCCAATTCATCACTGGAATCAGCCTGATGAGGATTGGGAAAGAGTGCACATCGACTATGCGGGGCTTAGCGATGGTCATTTCGTTTTGATGTGTGTGGACGCAAAGTCGAATTGGGCAGAAGTTTGCATGATCCACGAAGCTCCGTCCTCGTTTTCAATGACAACTCTGCTTGAAGGCATATTTTCGGTACTTGCTTAACCCTCGGTGATAGTTTCAGATAACGTTACCATCGTTAAAAGTGAAGAGTTCCAGCGGTATTGCAAAGAGCGTGGAATATTTCAAAAGTTGAGTGCGCCAAATCATCCAGCCACGAATGGTCTAGCAGAACGCAGCGTCCATACATTGAAAAGAAGGCTCAAGACTGCTGCTGATGGTCCTGCTCCCCTGTGTTCTAAGCTGCGGAACGTGATGTTCCGCTACAGGGCAACACCCTTAGCCTCAGGTTTATCTCCTTCGGAACTGTACCTAAAGAGAAGGATCCGTACTCGTCTCGATGCTCTGATACCCAACAGCAAACCTCTGGCTCCAACTGTGCCTACTGCATTGCGGGTTCGTAGTCTTCAAGAGGGTGAGAGAGTGCAGGTGAAGATTTAGTTAGGAAACCAAGACGTTTGGCAGTTTGGCACCATCAGGAGGAAACTCGGCCAGTACCATTATATTGTCGAGTTGGACACAGGTCCCTGAAACGTCATATTAGTCAACTGGTCGCTACCGTGGTTCCGAAGAAAGAAGTATCCTTCACTCCTTTGGTTCCAAAGCACAGAATGAGGGGGGCATCTAAAACTGAAACTACAAGCTTGCCACTAGACCACCAATCGCCACCAACGCCTCCTTCACCACATGTGAGTAGTCCAGGTACACAGCGCGACTTGTTCAGCCTGGCCTGTCTGTGCCTCCATTGCCTAGGCCTACTAGGAGCCGGAAAAAGCCTAAGTATCTCGAGGACTATGTCTCAAACGTGTGTTTGTGGACCTGTCCATAAATAAGTGGGAGAAATTGTGGTGAAACCGTTATAAATAACTATAAGTTTGGTCAGGTGTTATAAATAACAGTGTGTTACAACACACCTGGCATGTGTTCAAGGGTTCAGTTTGAGCGTATGCGTACTGTTTTCAATACCTATGTCTCATGCATTGTGTAAATAAATTATATTGCGTTATTCAAATAAATATGAAAATGTGCCTCATTATTCGGCCCCTTGTCACAACAGGTAGCATTAAGGTTTTCATCGCTCTCGCTATCACAATCGCCAGATGCCATAGCCATGCTGTATCTAGGACTTGGGGATGGATTGAAGTTAATCATGAATGCTCCTTTTTTTACGTCACGTAACACATAAAATCATTTCCACATTCCATAGACAATATTTCCTTGGTTCTATTAATTCTCATTACCCTTCATTAATTAAAATCTCCTACATTTTTAATCTTCAGTCTACATCCCAAAACGCAAGATCGAATCTTCTTGACCTTTGACTCCTTCTCACAGAGCATCGTCATTCCCTTAAGCCTTTCTTTCACGTTTTACAACGCCCTAGAATTCTCTTGTTCCAAATATCCAACCTTTGTTTAAAACCCTGCTATTCCACAATTGATCTATCCTGCAGAAAGACTGGATTTGTGAGATGCTGGATGAGTTCATCTGACGGCACATCAAGCAACGGGTGAAGGTTGGCGTTCTTTAACTTCTCGAGAGAGGTATGTCGGACCACTTTTCGCATGATCACATTCTGGAAAAGCTGGAAACTTGTGGCTGTAGCGTCAGTTAAGTGGGTAAATAGCGAGGCACTGTATAGTAGAGCTGGCCGGATGATACATTTATAGATCATCAGTTTGAGACGCAGTGACAGATTGGGTCAAGGTAGCAAGTGCGTAAGCCGTTAAGACCTCTGTCGCACTTGTCATGTATGACATCATCCAGCCAACAAGGTTCATCCTTGTTTGATAACCTCATGTGTAACCTTCTTATTATTATTACCATTATGCGTTTGTTGTTGTGTTGTCAGTTAGTTCCAAATATATTCATTTATAGTATTTCAGTGTTCCTGAATACTCATTTCAAATACACAACAAATGGTGACGAGGATGGGATATCACCTGTCATAATTCATCTGTCAGTTGGAACTTTAATAAGTTATTCTTTTAAGTTAGTAATTTTTTTTTTTTTTCTCTTGAAACTTCTTCTTTATCGCACATCTTCTTTACAATGCCAGACGAAGTATTGGACCTTCAAGCACAGCTTGCTCAGTTAACAGGGATTGTTACCCAACTGGCCCGGACTCAAGCTGCTTGCATATCAACTAGTTCGGTAAGTCAACTTTTCAGTTTTGAACCCTACCAACAAGGCCAAAATGAATCAGTGGCATCATATTTGGAGCGGCTTGAAAGAAAATTACGGCTCAGTAGAATACCATAAGATAACTGGGCAGATCATTTACTGGTTAACAGAGGTCCCGAACTCAATACTACTTTAAATAACCTTGTATACCCAGGTACTCCACACAAAAAGGGTTTCAAGGAAATTGTAGGCATTTTGATAGGTCACTTCCAAGAATCTAAAAATAAGTTTAGTGAAGCCATAAAATTTAGAAAAATCATTCAGAGCTCTAGTGAATCGGTCACTGAATATGCTATGCGCCTTAAAGCTGCCGCTACGCATTGAGATTTTAATGACTTCCTGGACTATTCTTTAATCGTGCAATTTATTCATGGTGTGCATGATGATTCTACCCGTGATTCCATTGTAGTAAAAAAAACCAGTAAATTTGTTGATGCTCTGGAAATTACTCAAAATTTAGAAGCCACCAAAGCAGCTTCTGCTGAAATTAAATACCATCGCACTGAAACATAGCACAAATTTGCTCATGCTGGGAGTTCCAAAACCTCATCCCAGTCTAAAAGTAAACAGCACAATTCCCACATCACTAGTGCATATTCCACCCGCCAAACTGGTTACCATGGTGAACCCTCTGCCTGCTGGGGATGTGGTGAACATCACTTGCGTAAACACTGCCCTTTCAAGAATTCTCCTAGCAAAAAATGCAAAAAGCAGGGTCATATCGCATCTGTTTGCCGCAGTCCTAAAACAAAGCCTGAGAATTCGAAGACCCATCAGACTCAAGAGGAAGATGAATCGTCACAAGAACAATCATGTGATGAACATCTAGAATTTGCTGCTCAATCAAAAATAACCTATTTTGAGGATTCCGATAACTCAATGCACAGGGTCGACATGGAGGAATCTAGTGCTCCCCATCCATTCATAGTCCCCGTTACCATTAATAAGGAAATCATTCATGTGGAAATAGACACTGGTGGAGCATGTGCGATGGTCAGTAACACAACCATGCAAAAAATAGACCCTACTGCAAAAATTATTCCATCTAAACGAACATGTCTTAGCTACACAAATACAAAGTTCCGCTGCCTGGGGTACTTGCCTGTCACTGTTACCTTTCGAGGTTGCACCTGCTCTCTTAATTTGTATGTAACATCAATGGAGACAGATAGTATTTTTGGTCGAGAGTGGATTAACAGTTTCGCAGACCTTCTTACTTTCCAGGAGTTTTTCCATAGTCCACCTTTTAAAATATCTTCCATTATTTCAAAGGCAGAAGTTCACCTGGAAAAGTGCCTATCACAATTCACAAATGTCTTCAGCGATACAGCGGGCATTCTAGTGGGGCCTCCCATCGATGTTACATTCCAAGAAAATTGCACACCAGTCTTTAGCCGAGCCAGACAAATCCCTTATGCCCTGCGCAGTACATACGCAGAGGAAATTGATAAAAACATTAAATCAGGATTTTATAAGCAGGTAGAAACCTCCCCTTGGGCTTCCCTTACTCATATAGTTATGAAAGGCAGCAAAATGAGGATCACAGGAGATTATAAAGCAACACTTAACCCACAACTGATCGTGGACGAATACCCTATTCCACGTGTGGAAGATTTATTCCAGAAGCTCAAAGGAGCGACTATATTTTCTCGCCTTAATATTACAGATGCTTTTATGAGCCTGTCCTGCATCGAAAAATTTTGCGAGGCTATGACTCTTAATACTCCCTCACACGGACTAATAAGACCAACACGTGCCCAATACGGTGTAGCCAGCATTCCCGCCATTTGGCAACGCAGAATTGAGAGTGTTCTAAAGAATCTCGATTGTGCCATCAACTTTTTCGATGACATCCTTGTTTATTCCTCCTCAGTGGATTCAGGCCCTTGAATCCACTATTAACACCCATAAGAAGTCCAGCCTGAAACTGCAAAAAGCCAAGTGCCCCTTTTTCCTGGATAAGATAGACTTTTTAGGCCACACCCTTGACTCTGCAGGACTGCATTGCCAAAACAAACAGCAGTGCTGAATTCCCTACAACCTTCAACTCCAGATGAAATGCGAACGTTCTTAGGTAAAGTCACTTACTACCATTCATTCATTCCTAACCTGTCCACTATTACTGCACCTCTCAGGGCAATGGTTCAGTCTTCCAATTTTGAATGGACCGAAGAAGCAACTAACTCTTACAATCACCTGAAAAATGAGCTTATCTCTGACCGAGTTCTCACAACGTATGACCCGCACCTACCTCTAATTCTCGCAACAGATGCCAGCCCTGTGGGCCTTTGTGCTGTGTTGTCTCATATAATGCCGAACGGCTCAGAGCACCCAATTTCCTACGCAAGTATATCTCTCAGTGCTACCGAGCAGCGGTACCCTCTAGTAGATAGAGAGGCCTTATCTATATTCTGGGGAGTCGAAAGATTTTTCTATTACTTATATGCTCGTAAATTCACTATATATACCGACAACAAACCCATTTCGCACATCTTTGCTCCCGATGCTCATCTCCCTTAGTTTACCCTGTCTTGATGTAACAACTATGCCAATTACCTTGCTAATTTTAATTATGATACTAAGCACAAGCCCAGTTCTCAAATCTGCAATGCTGACTTCCTCTCAAGAGCTGTGAGACTTTCAGGTAATGAACCTCCATCATTCCAAGCCAATCTAATTCAAACCAACGACCCTGCTGATGACTTTGACCAGTTCGTCCAACATCAGATTCGACAAATGCCTCTCACTTCTCGTATGATTTCAAAGGAAACTCGTCGTGATCCACATATGTCTGCATTACTGATGGCTATCACTGAAGGCAGAAAGGACCTCAAGTCTCTAGGATTCCAGGGGAAAGAAACTGAATATTCCACTTCTGATGGATGCCTCATGCTCGGTCACAGGGTCGTAATACCACCCAAGTTTCGTAAAATGCTCTTGGAGGAACTGCACATCGCCCACATCGGGATTGTCAAAATGAAAGACTTAGCTCGAACTCTTATCTATTGGCCAACTATTGATCGTGACATAGAATCACTGGCAAAGTCGTGTTCTGCTTGTCTCAAGAATTCCAAAATGCCTCCAAAATTCCGTTCGCATCATTGGGAATATCCGAGTTCTCCCTGGGAGAGGGTGCACGTGGATTACTGCTCAGCTCTAGAGAAAAATATGTTGATTATTGTTGATGCATACTCCAAGTCGATGACAGCCATCCTGACAAACTCCACTACTTCACAAGCCACTGCAGGTATTCATGAAAATGTATTTGCTCAATTCGGAGTGCCCAAAGTCGTCGTCTCGGACAATGGAGCACAATTTTGCTCCCAAGATTCCCAAAACTTCCTAAAGCAACAAGGAGTGCGTTTCCATCGTACCACAGCCGTTTACCATCCATCAACAAATAGTCAAGCGGAGAGAGGAGTTCAAACTCTGAAAAGAATGCTACAAACCTCTGGAGCAAGTAGTAGCAACATCCAGCAACACATCAACCAATTTCTTCTCCAATATCACAAATCTACACATCAAACAACTGGCCAACCTCCATCACTTCTTTTTCTTGGAAGAACCATTAGATCAAGGATTGACCTTGTCAAACCTGATCTCAAGAGCAGGATGACTGATAGACAATTGATAAATAATTCTGCAAATTTCCGACATTTCTCAGCAGGAGATCCAATAATGTTTCGATCTTACAGTGACAAGTCAGACAAATGGATTCCAGGAGTCATCGTCACCAAACTAGGAGATCTACATTATGAAGTTGACTCCAATGGAAACTGTCTGAAGAGGCATGTTGACCAGATCATCCCTCGAGGCATGGATATCAACTCTCAGGGACCTACCAGTAGCAACCAGCATCCTCCAACAACTTCTAGCGAAAAGAGATGTGTTCGTACATTTGGTAGCCCTACTCCAACGGCTTCACCTGCCTTCCGGGATCCTACTTCTGCGCCTCCTGTGACACTAATTAACCAGCCTAGATGGAGGGAAGACTCCTATCAAGGTACTCCTACCAGTACAGCCTCCACTGACCCTTCAATCCAGCATGCCGCCACTTCATCAACCCCTGATTACGTGTGTAAGTGCTCTTTGTGCATTCATGCTGTTGCTGAAAACCACAATGTCGTTGCCAAAGGCGATTACCGTCACTTTCTTATAATTTGTCCCAACGATTTTAGATGTGTACTTGTGGAAAAGAACCGGAAACAAAACCCCTCCCTGAGGTACTCCACAAGTCCGAGGGAATGGGTCAGAGAGGTTTCACCTGTTCTTCCACTGTAGAGAGGGTTTACCCGTCATGAAGACACCTGATTCCTTCTTGGTACTGGTCATTAGGAGCTTCCAAAACTTACGGAAATCCCCATGTAAGCCACGAAGCCGTTCGTGCCACGTGCCGTCTTCCAATTCCTCATTAAACCACGAATTTGTGTTGTAATAGAGTTTACAACTTTATTGGCTTAACGATTCCTTGTTCTATACCAGTTATTCTTCCAATTATTGCGTAATGCATTAAGCTGAATAACATGGGCTGGCGGTTTTTTAGCATCGGCCACTTTGGGCTATCAGTGTTTGCTGCATCGAAGATAACCTTGGTCGGAAAAGCTACCCGTCGATCCACTTCCTCTGTAAGTGTGAGGAACAGGAACCGTATGAAATTAGTGGTAAAGTTGTGATCGATATACGTCCCGGTCAGCTCGACGTTAGTCGTACTACTTAGAACGCAGTCTCTGTACGAGGCCACATGTGGCCCTCCGCAGTTCGAGCACTTCACCTCCAGGGCTATGTCACACTCTTGAGATTCATGTGCCCGCGAACCGGACACACACGATTTTTTGGCCGCAGTGATTTTTTGTGTAGCCAAACTGTTAACACCTATGACATTGGGACATACCTTATAGTTTCTTGAATCGTACTACTTGAACCAGTACGTGATTTATGCATTTCACCTCTCTCAGGTCTTCTATGGTAGTCATTGCTGCCACCGTCCTCAGGATTCCAAACGCTGCTTCTACCTTCTCGTTGTCACTTTCTGTATCTCGGTCTTCCAGTCCCTGCTGTGTCCTGGTTCTTCTTCCTCGATCTCTGACGTTCTTGACGTCGCCGAAGAGTCATGCTCTGATGTCTGACTCCGTCCAGGCGGGATACTCCTTTTCCCGCGCACCTCTTATTAATTGGGTTCTGTTCGGTATGGTTCCTCCTCCGGTACATATAAAGACATTGTCTGGTGATATGTCCCTCACCGCACCCAAAGCATTTGAGCATTGGAGGGTATTGTGCCACTATATGCCCCGGCTTCATGCACCCGTGACACCTTCTTTCTTCTCTGCGAGGCCCGCTCCTGGTTCTTGCCACCCTTGGTTTCAAGGGCTGAGGAGATGTGATCAACAACGCGAAGGCCTTGTTGAGCAGTGGAATGACGTTGGCGGAAACCAAACTGGTGTGTGGGAAAAAGGTTTTTGGATTCAACAATTGGAAGTGGACGTTTTAGTAGGAGTTTCTCAAATATTTTTGAGAGGGTAGGGAGTAGGCTAATTGGACGGTAAGATGAGGCGTCATTGGGTGGTTTACCGGGTTTGGCGAATAGGACAATAATGGAATGTTTCCAGAGGAGAGGAAAGTGTGTCGTTCGGATAATGCAATTATATATGTAGGTTAGGAAGATTATGGCTTTAGGAGGAAGTTGTTTGAGAATTTGAGGAGTTAGGAGGTCATATCCAGGGGATTTTCTGTAAGGTAAGTTTTTCAGAAGGTATTTGACCTCAGAGGGATTAACGGCTTTTGGTGGAAGAGAGAGAGGAATAGGTGAAGTGAGGAAATCTTCCACAGTTTTGCTGTGAGTATGGCTTTGATGAGAAAGGTGAGGTGTGAAAGTATGGGTAAGATGCAGAGCAAATTCCTCCGACCTATCCCCATCCGAGGCCGCCCAGGACCCATCATCACGACGGAGTGGATGTGAAACAGGTTGATATTTTAGGATTTTTTTGGTTACATTCCACAAGGAGTTATCCCTGGTAGACAGAGAGGAGAGGTAGGAATTGAAAGAATCAGAACGGAAGGATGCCAATCGCCGCTTTACCAATCGGCAATACTGATTGTACGAGCGGCGATCAGCAGGATGCCGGGATCTTTGCCACACTGTTCTAGAGCGGCGTTTGGATTTGATTAGATCTTTGAGATGCTGAGGTAAACGATTATGATTGTGGATTCTTGGGTGACGATGGGGTGACGATGCCTCCCAGGCCGACCTCTGGACCAGAGTAGTGAAAGAATGCACTGAATTGTCAAGGTCTTGGGATGTAATCTTTTTTTTTATGACATAAATAATCAAATTGTTAAAAATGAATGGAAATTAATTTAAATATTTTTCAATGAATGTGCGTATAGGTTGCTGAAAACAACGAGGGAATATACAGGGAGCCGGTTAAACCCGGACAAAGGGTGATCCAGAAATCCGGCGATGACATTGTCATTACTGGAATAGCAGGAAATTTCCCCGACGCTGACGGCATGGCCGAATTATCGTATAATTTATACAACAATATTGATATGATTTCCGGTGACAACCGCCGATGGAAATTAGGTGAGTTTTAATTAAGGTAAATGCACTAGTAGTTGACCATCTAAGAGCACTGCTGCATATTATTTATCTTTTGACCACATACATTACCTTTTATAGAATCAGTGAATACTTGAAGGTATTAAATAAAATCACTAGAATAAGTAATGCTAGTAAATATTTTATTATAATTAACCATAAAAACTAAATTTTTTTTTTTACAATATTCGGTTTTTGCATCAGTAGTTGACCACCCAAGAACTTGAAATATCTAGTAATTGACCACCTCTGCACTAGTAGTTGACCATATAAAAAAAAGTCAGTAGAAAGGTAAAAATGGTCAGAAACTGATAATTCTTAATTATAATAATTGATTATTACACTAAATAACAATAATAACACTTAAAACTTACTAATAATTAGTTAACAATATATACTTATAATAATTACTTACTTAATAGTAATTAATTATAATTCTTAATGATACATGATAATTATTATAATACTTTGGCTAAGAACTTGTAAACTGGAAGGCACATAAGATACATGTTTTGGAAACTTAATTCCAGAGAAAGTCCAATTCAGGAATAGAGTAAACATTCCGAGTTTTACTCGTTTTTTTAGGCTCATTTATGTGCGATTGCACAGACTTCCACTGGTACTCCAGCACATCAGGTCTCTCGGGCCACTTCCATAATCGACCACACTTTATCATAGACGAAATTGTTGCAGTAGCTTCAGCTACATCAATTATTTTTCCAGGAAAATATTGCCCATCGTACTCAAAAATAACGTATTCGTTAATCTCTTTCAGCACGGGTTTCCGAGAAAGATTAGTGGAGGTCTCATTTTCCGAGGGCTCTGACAAGGCACTTTCTCCAGAGGAGACTTCAACACTTGAATCAGAGCTATCTGAAGCAATGTTAGACACCCTTTTAATTTTTTTATTTTTCAACCTCTGAGCCTTGTTTTGAATCATCCTCTCATTCTCCTCCTTCTTTATTTGTCTTTTTAGGGCTCTTTCTGTCTTCAACCGCTCAAGCTCTTCTTTTTTTTTCTTTTTAATTTCGAAATATTTTTGACAGAGGTTTCCGGACACAATTGTTGGCATTCTTTCTTTTCCAATTTTTCTTTTCTTGTTTTCTTGCATCGCAGGAAAGAAAAAGTGTCTCTTAAATGGGCTAAGTATACCTTGTGATGTACCTTCAATGTTTCCATGATTCTGTGAATGTTCCCCATGAGACCCATCATGGTGACTCGTGGATGCCTTTGCTTGTGTTAAATCTTCAAAAATGTTATCCATGTCCGGTACTGGGGATTCATTGATATAGCTTCCGTCAACAACAAACTCTGAAGCAACATCACTTGGTAACATGCTAGTAGAAACATTTTTCTCTACATCACAAAACCCAGCTTCTGGCAAGTCATAAATTAGTTCCATGTCTGTTACAGAGGCATCATTATTGCCTTTGTCAGCAGGAAACTGTGAAATGTTAGGGGAAATATTATTCCCAATATCACGAGTCTCAGTTTCTGCAGAAAGTTCCTCCAAATCCATTTTCGTTTTCTTCCACAATTTGAACAAGGAGGTGTCTAGTGGATCTCCACACCATGTTTCAGATGATGCCTCAAAAACGTTAAGCTTTTCTCTTTCTATCATGGTATTTAAAAAATGTAAACCTCGCTTCAAATGTCGTATTTTCATATCAGTTGAGTCATATTCATCATGTTTCTTAGATAATCCTTGGCCTGGTACCTCAATCGCTTGTGGGTTCCATGGGTACAATCCACATTTCTTCATTATGTTTTCCCTTGTGATATATGATTTTTCTTGAATATTAAATCATGCTTTTAGTCCTGGAAACAACTTGCTTACTAAGATTTTATTTTATAATAAAATTTAATTTGTTAGCATGATCTGATTATTATATGAAATAATCTTAAAAACTAAAAGCGATGATACTTTTCTGTGACTCAAAACTTTTCCTGACCCTAAATTATTGCTGACTAAACTGCCGAAAAAAAAGAAATATAATAATAATAATAAGAAAATATGCATATGGAATGTTGTGGAGTGTAGCGACCGAACTACATAAGATAAATCACCCTATACTCTATTGTATATATCTATTGTAAACAAAATGTAAATAACATTACCTAAACATAAATCATTGTAAATGTGGTGAACAATAAACATTCAGCTGCGAGCCAATTACCAGTAGCAGGTACTAAGCGACCCACACCGCCGAAAGGCCCATAGACCCTTACCCGGGTCAGGTATCCGTGACATATCTCTTTCAGAGAACCAAGAATCAAACAAATGTAAAGAACAATGAAAACCACATACTGAACTGGCATTGGGTACAATAAAACCAAAGCTGATTGGCTACTGACAAAACCAGCTGGGTATTTATGACCGGCGGTTTGGGGCCTGTATATCATTCTTCTGACAACTGGCTGACTGGCTCGTGGCAGTTCTGATGTTCAAAAACTTGTCTTCCTGATTTATGAAAACCTCTGCATCTCTCTCTCCTTACCTCGCTACGTTTTAGTCTGGCGTTGTCAGACCCCACACCTTGCTAGTGGGAATCTCTGCCTTTGCCTCGCTAAATCTAGCACCTCCTTGGGAGAGACCTCTCCCTAGTGGATATCGGTTGTCGTGGCCCTGCAAGCTTACCAAGCAGTGTTCCCCACGGCGATTCAGTCTGCCTCTCTTCAGTTCACACTCGCCTTTGGGATCCAGATAGATTACGCCTACCCTCCGCCTCAGATACCGAGTGTGAATTCGTAGTTATTCCAAGAACACACAAATACCTACACTACCTACCCTATACCTCTTCTCCTGAACATATTGCATTGTCAGGGCACATGCCTATCAAAAATGGAGTCAGATAGTAAGACCGTCATGAAACGATTGTACAGGTCATAAACTTAATCAACCCTCACTTCGTCACTGGTGAGGGTGAGCCATGAGGCTAGGGTAACTAGGCACCCCAATCGTGAAGACCCGACATGGAGATTTTATATAAGGACAGTAACTTTCACAGCACCATAACCCACGATCAAATAAATTTTAGTGAGAACATGTTCTGCTAAGTCTTACCGCCATTATACCAAACGCGATTTGCATATCTCTCCCTCTCTCTCTTTCTCCCCCCCCCCTCGTAGTTTGTAGGATGGTCTTGCTGACGGCTAGGCACATACAGCAGAGGACATTTGAGGCCTCTTGCATAGCTCGCTTTCCATAAAGTCAATGGAATTTTTTTTTTCCCCCCTAAACCCTTTTATTAATAACCTTTTTTAACAAATTACAGTTTGCAATTTACAAATTCAAGTTAACAATTATCTCCTATTTCTGCGATGCACTGATGCATTTGAAGGTGGGTAGGGTTACCATTACAATATCGGATTGACGTTAAAAAGTCAATAACATATATACAATTCTAGTTAATTTGGGTCACCTTCATTTGTGGGAACGGAGTGGGTGTTATCGTGTTAAACACCGGGTTTGTCAGGTATTGCAAGGAGTCGAAAAATTTGATATGTATACGTTGAATGAATTCATACACCGTACGCAGCTCAAAGATCTCGTGAAGCTCACTGTTGCTCCACTGCTCGAATGAAGTATGTCTGACCGCTTTCATCAGTATACCGATTTGGAATTGTTGGAGTCACCGAGCTGTCATATACGTCAGATGACGGAACAGCGATGCACCATACAGGAGAGGAGGTAGGTCTAAGTACACTCTTATATATCATGAGCTTTAGGCGCAGTAATAGATTGGGGGAAGTCAAAAATGCGTAAGGCGGTAAGACTTCTGTCGTGTTTGCTTCAACTTCCACGCAAAATGGTTACTAAAATGGAGGTGTCTGTCCATTTTAATCCCCAGATATAGTAGGTTGTTGGCTGGTGAATTTTGCTGCGTTCCTACTATGTAACTAGTAGGTAGTGGACTTTTTCCCTTTTGAAAAAAGAAAATTACGCAGTCAGTCTTACCTGCATTTACAGAGATATTGAGCCTCCCCAATCTCTCACTTATCTGGTTACAGGTTACTTCAGCCTGTCTAAGAGCTACCTTGGCGCTCATGCTACTACTGTACACCGCTATGGTATCAGCGAAAGCAGTAACTGTGGCGTTATTATATCGGGCTCCTACGATTTCAGACGTGTATACGTTGAATAGTACAGGGGATAAGACGGCTCCTTGTGGTACTCCACAGGTCAGTAGCAGAGCTTCGGAGAAGCTACCACCCACCCGTACCCGCATTGATCTGTTGTTCAGGAAGCTAGTCAGAATTGAATAGAGTAGTTCCGGGCATTCCCGGTCGCAGAGCATTTGACACAATGTCCCGTGGGACACCGTGTAGAATGCTTGAGTGCAGTCAATCGAAATCATAGCCGTGGCTATGTTTCTATTCAAGTTATGGGTAGCTTGTGACTGTACCTTCCGAAGGGAATGCTCTGTGCTCATACTGGATTGAAATCCAGTCTGTTCTGGTGGAATAATGTCATTTTCTGAGCAGTAATTTTTTAGATAATTTAATAGAATTTTATCAAAACTTTTTCCCATCAGCGGTAGCAAGCTGATCGGGCGGTAGTGGGCTGGGTGATCTCCGCTCTTGGCTGGCTTGTTTCCATGTGTCAGGAAAGTACCGCAATCTTATACAAGAGTTGTATGAGTTTGCTTTTTGTTCTATTTCTCTCCTCGGCATTTGTTTGAGCAGCACTGTTTGTATCCCTTCGTGCCCTGGTGATCCTCGGTTTCCCTGACACTGGCCTTGAGCTGCTTCGGTGATACAAACGTGTGGTACTGTTCAGCATTTACCGGAGGAGGCATGTAGTAGTAGCCCGTCCTAGCCATAATGTGCGTAGTGGTCGGCCAGTTTTGTTGCCTGTTTCTCAGCAGGAAGAACATTGTCGCCTTCGTGAAGACGGACAGTGAGTGCCTTGCCTTTTGTTGTCTTCAACAGCTTCCAAAACTTTCTGTGATTGCTGTGAGTGCTACGAAGACGCTCATGCCACTTCGCTGTTTTCCAGAGTTTTTATAAAGCCCCGGATTTGCGTTGTGAGAGAATTTACAACGACCTTGCCTTGCTGATCTCTCGTCCTGTACCATATATTCTTCCAATTGTTGCGCAAGGCAATAATTTTAAGAATGTGGTCTGGAGGTGGTCGCAAGGGAGTGAACTTTGGGATCACAGTGTTTGCTGCGTATTTGATCACATCAGTTATGAAAGTTAGTTGAAGATCTACTTCTTCTCTCGTGAGGAGAATTGTCACCGTATGCAGGTTATAGTAAATTTGCAACCGATACAGCTCCCAGTCGGCACGACAGTAGTCGTATCTCGTAGGGCGATGGGTCACCACTTTACCATCCACTGCGTACAGTACTGGCCTGTGGTCAGACGTGATAAAGTCTGCAGTGCAACTAATGATACAGTGGGGTTGTCTTGTTAGTAGTAAGTCAATTGTCGAGGTAGCCTGTGGGTTACCTCTTTGTCGAAAAGTAAAAGTATGAGGGTGAACGACCGTAAACGGTGTTCTCACCAGGAGTCCCCCAGCCATGTTTGTTGCGGTATTGTACCACAGCGTGTGTCTCACATTGAGATATCCCACCACCCAGGGGCCCATAACCCTTCTAGGGAAATTCGCGGACGCGGGAAGGTTTGAACACGTACATAACGACCTCGTAGAGCCACTGCCAACGTCAGAAGGAAAGCGATACATCCTCACCATGATTGACCGAGGAACGGGATGGCCTGAAGCAAATCCACTTGGCCACATGGAAACTACTACCGTATCCGACGCCTTCTTTAGTGGCTGGGTCGCCAGATTCGGCACACCCCTATGAATAACGACTGACTAAGGTCGTCAGTTTGAATCTGACCTATTCACAAGAATGACTCGACTCCTGGGTATCAAGAGAATTCGGACCACCACCAACCATCCACAGTTAAACGCCCGAATTGAACGCTGGCACCGCTCCCTTAGACCTGCACTAACTGCCCACTCACTACACGGCCAGTGGACGCAAAGTCTGCCAGCAGTCCTGCTCGGACTGCGAAGTGTGATCAAGGAGGGCCTGGGGTGCAGCGTCGCTGAGCGAACATACCCTTCCGCCTTCCCGGAGAGTACTTTACACCGACACGAGTGGATCTTGACGTTTGACCCAACATCACACAACACCGGGAAGGCACGAAGAAAACGTTCCTTAGCATAGACCTCAACACCTGCACACACGTTTTTGTTCGACCAAAACATCGGCGTAGCCTTGAACCGGCTTATACTGGTCCTCACCTAATAGTCAGCAGAAATGATAAAACCGTGGTCATAATTGCGGATAACAAGGAGCTTATTTGCTAGACACCACTGAATATATACCTGAACCAGGCACACCAGAGCAGGTAGGAAACACTCCACCACCATACCTCCTGAACCAGGCACGAGGAGTTCGGTAGCGCGACGGTAAAAATATAAACAAAAAAAAACTCAAACTTCACTGAGTATAGGTTAATTTGGGGGAGCTTGTGTAGCAACTGCTAACTACATATGGGGATAAAATCCCATATACTCTATTGTATATATATTGTAAACAAATGTAAATAACATTACCTAAATATAAATCATTGTAAATGTGGTAAATATTGTTTATTATTACGCAGCTGCGAGCCAATTACCAGTAGGTAGGTACTAAGCGACCCAAACCACTGAGAGGTCCATGGACCCATACCCGGGTCAGGTATCCGTGACATATCTCTTTGTCAGAGAACAAAGAAAACCACATACTCAACTGGAATTGGATACAATAAATCCAAAGATGATTGGCTACTGACGAAGCAAGCTGGGTATTTAAGACCGGCGGTTTGTGGCCTGTATATTATTCTCCTGGCTCTGTCTTCATTACGATCCTGGAATAGCTTGATTGATGATGACACTTCTATCAACGTTTTAGACGTTAAGCGTCTTGGTATAGTTTTTTTTAGTTTGTAAATTTTTCTCCCATTTTTTAAACTGAAGGTGAGCCCCATCACCTAGATTTGTATTCATGTTATTTCTAATCACGTCAATCTGATTTATGTAATCCAACCTCCTTCAAATGCACCTGCGCATAGCAGAAAGAGAAGAAAGTTTGTCAATTCGTTTGCTTATATTTTCACATTGTGTTAAATTCAAGGGGTTAAGGGCAGAACAAAAAAACAAACAAAAAAAACGTTGATAGATGGTAATTAATAGATGTAATTTTCAATAAAGATGTTTAGATATAAAAAAAAAAAGTTGATGGATGGTGGTGGAACAGGCCCCTCAGGTGATTTCAGGTGACTCGTTGGCCGGTGCCTGAAATTTATTTCCGATCTTAGTCGGATTTTTCACCTTCGTAGGCCGTTGGAATTTCACTGTGATCTTAGAGAAATTAAGTCCTCTTCACTTTCCAGGTTTTGTGTCGGGGAAGTAGACCGCTTCCTGGAAGTATCCACTCCCATCTCCATTCTTCCGAAATTAATAGTTCAACAATATGGTAAAATATTTTAATGGGGTACCGTCCCCATGCACCACTAATCACTGACACAAAAACGAAACGAAAAATGGAAATATATTACCTACTGTGTATCCTTATGAACTAATACGACTCTCTCCAACACACTCCCTCCCGAGTATCTTCATCAGGAATTGCTAATTATTTCTGAAGCAGAAATTTCATGTTTTATAAGGAGTTGATAGTTTTATTTTTTGTTTCAGACCATCCTGAGATTCCACAAAGAACTGGAAAGCTAAAGGAAGTGGATAAGTTTGATGCCTCTAGTTTTGGCCTTCACTATAATCAAGCTGAATGTATGGACCCTATGTCCAGAATCCTCTTAGAGAAAAGCTATGAAGCTATCATCGATTCAGGTGTGACGGAAATATTATTCTTGAAACAGTATTTTTTTTTTCAATTTTTCATATTAATGTTGCAGAGTTAGGGAACTTGTTTCTAAATGCTTCTTTAGAACGCTTGTTCTAAACAATAAGTAATAGTTAGAATTCTTGTTGTTTAACTGTAACTTTAACCGCTATCAAAAGAGAGTCCTGATAATATCGCTGATAGATTGCATTATTTAATTACACTATAAAAGTCTCTGTTCAATTAGTTTGAACGTTGCAGGAATCAACCCTTATACTCTAAAAGGTTCGAAGACTGGTGTATTTGTTGGATCATGCTTCAGTGAATCAGAAACAAGATGGCTCTATGAAACCCTTCAAGTAGACGGATTTGGTGTAACTGGTTGTCTACGTACAATGATGGCTCAGAGGGTATCCTACGCGTTTGGATTTGATGGTAACCTCAATTGATCAATTACTACCAAATTGAATAGTGAACAAATCAATAGTTTGAATGCTATTATAAATATAGTAAGAGTATTTCTTATTCTAGTTTCGCCAAAGATAAAACTCAGGTTCTAGAGATAATTTTTATATAAACGGAAGAGGTCATAGTATGAATCAATTTATTAATTATGTACAATAGCATTTATTTTCATACTTTGTACGTAAATAATTTTTGTACGGTATAATTTTGTACGTAAAGCTTAGTTTATGATTTAAAGTAAAACTATGGCCATTAACAACATACATTGTGACGTAAAGTCAATACGTCAATATAGATAATAGGGTTTAGAATTAAAAATCAAAGGAAAAAAACTAGACTGTTTACGTCAAGTCTATAACCCTGTATATTTACATTCGGGATGTTTACATCCCGACGTTCGGGGATTAAGGTTGAGTACTGATGCAGCTCGGAGCTTAACTCCCCCCTCCCAGTTTACGCACACCTCCTCGTAAACTATAAAGTCTAAGTCTAAATTGAGGATGACTTAGGCGATATTACGGTCACTCCCCTAATCGTACTAGGGAGTGAAGGCCAGCCCAAACAGTACACATCCTGTAATCCCTTACATTCGGTCGTATTCCTAAGACACTTACTTATAGTCCAAATAGAACTCTGCCTCTGTAGTGGGGTTTTACACATTTATAAAACTCACAATACATTAAATAACTTTTATTTTAGGACAGAACGCAAGGTACAAAATTTTACATATCTTTCTTTTTTACACACAGGTTGTTGTAGGTTATTTATTTGGCGGTCTCTATGGATACCAATCAATGCCAAATTATTATTGTTTAATTTTTAATTTTAACATTTCACAATTCAATCAACACTAAGAATACGGAATAATCACTTTTGGGTGGTGCCGTCACACATCCAACACTGCAGCCACTAGTGACAAAATCACAAAAAAAAAATTACATAGCTTATCACTCACAGAAACCAATGGCATCTTACACGCTACGCTAAATCGATAATTCTACACAGCCTGTGTGCATTATAAAAACAACAACAAAAGGAACAACAAAAAAAAAATACTTCTACAAATGCTACAAAGTGTACGTATGTATACCATTCCAAATTTGGCTACGTGCAGAAGCGAGGACACTCCAAATCACTCAAGGCCTTCACCCTCCCCTCCTGGTAGGAGTTTTAACTGTTCGACGTGGACGGTCCTCCGTTTCGTCGGAGGTCTTGTACTCTCGATGGTGACAATGGTATGCTCCCTGATTACCACAACCTTGAATGGACCCTCGTATCTGTCCGACTCTTTGCTCCGATTAGAGCCAATTTTACGATATACAATCGTCCCAATTTTCAGGGCCCCATTTGATCCCGGACTTTGATGTTTACCCGAGCCACTCTCTTGACCTTCTCCCTCACGATACTGTCACGAACTTTGCCCAAAAGTTTGCCGAGTTTTAAGTGAGCACTTAACATTTGCTCTGCCATTCCCTCGTCCGGCACCGTCAATGTCCCGTTACGGTGCCTCGCGTGCAGTCCGAAGAGGATCTTGAACGACGTAAACCCCGTGGTGGAGTGGATGGAATGATTGTATGTCACCATTGCGTTCGGCATCGCCGCGTTCGCCTGCAGACACTTTTCTACCTGATACACCCGCAGGTGGTCACTCAAGGTACTGTGCAACCTTTCGATGCCTCCGCGCCTCTTAGGATGTCCTGGGGTGTTGAGATGCCACATGATATCAAGATTCTTCATTTCCGACGAGTTTGCATTATCGAACTCCCTACCCCTATCCGACGAGATTCGGTCCGGTACCCCATAAAACTGGAACCACGTTCGTAATGTCTGTAAGACGGCGTTGGATGACTTGTCTTGTACGGCATACGCCATAGCTACCTTACTGAAGGTATCTATTGTCATAACCCACTTGTGTCCCTTCCGAATGTGTCAATCTGTAGTTCACTCAGTGGCGTCTCTGATGTGGGTGTTTCTTCCTGTTGTCCCTGTGGTGGGTGTCAGTCATATTTAGTCTTAAGACATATATCGCACGTTCATATAATCTCTTGGATCGTCTTCTTCATATCCCACAAAAAGTACCGCCGCTGTAATGCTTGCAGAGTATCCTGCACCCCGCGGTGGTTCGTCTTCCCTTGATGGTAGGCAAGCGTTACTTCCCACTGCCGTTCCTAATCACGCAGAGTCTGGACCCTTGTAGCAAAGTGCCCACGCACAGGTGCTTTGAGTGTGGCACGGAGGGTCATGTAGCACGACAGTGTCCATATATGAGCCCACGCAGAAACGTGAACCGTCCCGAGCCAATGAAAATCAATGCTCAGAGAGTGTAGAGGAGGGAGAGACATCAGTCGGAGGCTTCAGAAACTTCGGAAACCTCCGAAATGGACAACGAAAGGGAAGAACCAGGAAGCGGAGTGGGCTGTGGGAGCGGTCGAAGAGAGGCGACGGAGAGGTGACCGCACGTTAAAAAATAATATTGTAAAAGCACACATGGTGGTCTGCCTATAATTAGAGTCGCTAGTGGAGTACAGTGCTTAGTGGATACGGGGAGTAGCAACACAATAATGTGTCGGGAGACACTAGAGAACATGTGTGGAGGAGGGAGGATGCCTCAAATGCAGGTATGTTCTTGTAGCTTGGTCACCTGGAAGGGGGGGCTGCAGCCTCGAAGGGGAAGCGATAATAGGGTTGGAAAGATGGGATCGTAGTGAGGAGAGATTACGGGTCCATGTGGTGGAAAAGATGCCCCGGGAATACTGAGGGATCATAGGATGTGATCTGTTAGGAAAAGTTGGAGTGAAGATTAGGAACAGGGAGGGGAAATGGGACATTCGCTTAGGTAAGAAAACATAGAGGTTCCTGAGACAAGGTAGGGACGTAGGGAGAGACGGTAGGGCGCGAGTAGGGGCGATTAGGCGAGCGGAGGATAGGAGAGTGGAGCTTAAGAGAGAATATACGGACATTTTCTTTACGGGAGGGAAGAGATTGGGGGTCACAGGAAAAACAGTACATGATATTCCACTCAAGCAGGACCGAGTAAGCTACGTGAAGAAGCGCAGATACCCACAGGCTCTGAGACACCATATTAGGGAGGAGCTGGATAACTTAACGAAACAGGAGATCATCGAAGATAGCACGTCACCATATAATAGCCCCTTATGGGCTGTTAAGAAAAAGAGCACGGAAGGTGGGGTCCCAGATAAGTATAGAGTGGTAGTAGACTACCAGAAGCTCAATGAGAATACGGTGGACGAGAAGTACGCAATTCCCAGGTTGTATGACATCCTGGACAGGCTGAGCGGGGCCAGGATCTTCAGCACCCTGGATCTCAAAGCGGAGTAACACCAGATACGGATGCATCGTAGGGACCAACATAAGACAGCCTACACTTTTGAGAGAGGTCACTACGAGTTCACCAGGTTGCCATTTGGATTGAAAAATGCACCCATCACATTCCAAAGGCTCATGGATGAGTTGTGACGTGGAGTAGATGAGTCCGTTTGCCAGATATACATGGATGACCTCTTAGTATTCAGCGCGACCGAGGCTTAGCATGTTGATCACCGGACAGTTTTCGACCGAATGCGACAATTCGGCCTGAAATTGTAGGAGGAAAAGTCCCATCATGGTCAGGAGGTCATCAGGTTTTTGGGGACACGATATCCAAATAAGGAGTCCGACCAGATGCCAGGAAGGTGGCAGCAATGCAGAAGATGGTGGTTCCGTCGGACGTAAAAGGGATACGTTGGTTGATGGGAACACTAAACTACTACAGGCGATTCGTCCCAGAAATTGCAGCATATCTGGTACCTCTTAACCAAATCCCTTAATCAAAAAGGGGAAAAAGGTAGTCATCACCCCCGACATAGAGGTGAACATTCGCAAGTGCATGGGACGACTACAAGAACATACTGGCATTTCCTGATTTCACATAGAAATTCACAATAACGATGGATGCCAGGGAATATGCCTTAGGAGCGATTCTGTCACAGGTTGGGGGCACAGGGGACCGTCCAGTAGCGTACGCCAGTAGGCACCTCACAGAGGTGGAAAGTCGGTATAGCGCGCTGGAACGCGAGTTACTTGGGATAGTCTGGGCGATCGATCACTTCTGGCCCTATGTGTTCGGGAGAAGGTTCCAGGTGCAGACCACCGACCGCTACAGTGGGTTGGCAAACTGAAGGAATCGTCAGCGTGGGTCACTTGGTGGAAAGAGTTCCTTGGTCAATATAACTTGGAGGTAGTATATAAGCCCGGTAAAGAGAACGTTGTGGCGGACTGGCTGTCCAGTGCGATGACAGTCAACGCACTAGAAGAGGATTAGGGGGAATCATCCAGGAACGTACGGCAGTTCTTGCGGGAATGGACGCCGGAGATGGAAGGCGATCAACGCGAGTCTGCTAAGGAAGAACGGTTGGCAGGAGGAGAGAGCTCGATGGATGACAGACCTGCGGACAAGGAAGAGCGTAAAGAAATCATAAACGATAATCGCCACCAGATAGTCTGGAAGACTAAAACCTCGGGGCCCATGAAGATAGCGTACAGTAGCTATCGACGACCCACCACCACGACCATATGGTCATCGCCAGGAGTGAATAATGAGGAAATTTGTCGTGCCCTCAAGGATGCTTCCAACCCAGCCAAGACGCACTATTTGTAAACACATTAGGGAACACGACTATTTGGGAAAATATTAGGTGGCTGTGGTGGACGGAACAGATTGGGGAGGATCGAATATTTGTGTGGTGTACCATGATGGTAGAAACTATCACGCTACACCAGAGGGATTAACGGCTTTTTGTGGAAGAGAGAAAGGAATAGGTGAAGTGAGGAAATCTTCCACAGTTGTGCTGTGAGTATGGTTTTGATGTGAAAGGTGAGGTGTGAAAGTATGGGTAAGATGCAGAGAAAATTCCTCCGACCTATCCCCATCCGAAGCCGCCCAGGACCCATCATCACGACGGAGTGGGTGTAAAGCAGGTTGATACTTTAGGATTTTGTTGGTTACATTCCACAAGGAGTTATGCCTGGTAGAAAGAGAGGAGAGGTAGGAATTGACAGAATCGGAACGGAAGGATGCCAATCGCCGCTTTACCAATCGGCAGTACTGATTGTACGTGCGGCGATCAGCAGGATGCCGGGATCTTTGCCACACTGTTCTAGAGCGGCGTTTGGATTTGATTAGATCTTTGAGCTGCTGAGGTAAACGATTATGATTGTGGATTCTTGGGTGACGATGGGGTGACGATGCCTTCCAAGCCAACCTCTGGACCAGAGCAGTGAAGAAATGCACCGCATCGTCTAGGTCTTGGGATGTTTTCAGGAACAAGGAATCATTTTAGGTCTACGGACTCTGTAAGAAGCTGGCGAAAGTAATTGAATAAGGAGGCAGTTTGTGAATTGGTCTTAGAAAAAAGGTTAATAATAAAGGACTATGATCAGAGGAGAGGTCATCGAGGCGCGTGAGTGAATAGTTTAGTGTTCCTAAACTATTGTAGAAAAATAAGTCAAGAAGATCAGGATTTTGATTGAGATCAGATGGTTAATAGGTGGCTGTGTCAGGAGTGATAGTGGAGCAATGTTTCCGTGTGAGTGCAGACAGCAAAGCATGTCCTCGTTGCTCTTGACCCCCAAGGTTGGTGCTTCGCATTGAAGTCCCCACCCACAAGGAAACGATGTCCGATGGAGTCTAGAAAGGAGATGAATTGGGAGTCGGAAATAGATTTATTGGGAGGGGAGTACACTGATGCTAGAGTAAGGGGAAAAGTGATGGTGGTGATTGACACTGCAGTGGATTGAAGGAAATCATGAGCTACCAAAGGAACTATGTGATGGGATATGGTGTTATGGACAATGACAGCGGAACCTGCATGAGCTCTTCCATCAGGGTGCTCAGTTCGATAAGTCTGGTACTGTAGAACGGTAAATGGTCGTTTACTCGTAAGTCTTGTTTCAGTAATAAGAGCTACGTCGATGTTTTTGTCGTGGAGTAGTGCTGTCTGTTCGTTAGTGTGGGTGCGAACGCTATTCGCATTCCAAAGGAGAATGGATAAGGACTCAGAAGGATCCACTTATGGGTTTCGTTTAACAGGGATAAGGTAGGAGACAAGATTTGTAAGAAGGGAAATGAGAGGGTTAATTAGAGTTCTGAATTCTGTAAGGAATGATGTTAATAGGCTAGTGAGATCTGAAGAGCTTGAAGGTGGAGGAATGCTGGAGAAGAGAAACTTGCGGACGAGTAGTGGGCAGTGCCTGTGACTGCTCTCTGTTCCGAACGGCATTAGCAAAAGAGACTGAAGGCCTCTAATTTCTGGCGGGGGGGACGTTGCTCGCTCCTGGACTTCAGAATTTTATATGCCTCGCAGCCCTTGTAGTTGACCGGACGGTCATGCTGGCAGAGCACGCATACAGCAGGCGATTTCAGGGGCTTCTTGCACAATTCGCTTTTGTGCTGCCCACTAAACTTTACACACCTGGGAGGGTGGTGGCAGTACGATTTTGTGTGTCCATGTCATGAAGAATTGTCTAAGACACTTATTTATTAAAGATTGAGAAACAGTTTTACTTAGAAAGGTCAAGAGAAGAGAGTGTGGATTACATTAACTGAGAAAATGAAAACAATATATTTTGATGAAGAAGGTAATGAAATGTTTGATGATTTATATTTAGAACAAGTAGTGAATAAAGATAAGATAGTTTAATCCGTACAAAAGAAAGAGAATGAAATAAATTTTAAACATATAGCAGAAAAGTTCATAGTTGAGAAGTTTACATGCAAACACTCAAATGCTAAACAGTGGCTAGAGATGTTTGAGAAAGAATGTAGAAGATGTGGAATCAATGAAGACAGTAATAAGATTGAGATATTAAGGTTTTTTTTGAAAAAAGCATGCTTAGACTGGTACTCGGCAACACTAACAATATTAACAATGGACTCTGTGTGGTCTGAATGGAAAAAGAAATTGTTGGAAACTTTTACAGACCAAGGATGGAGTACAAAAATGCATAATATATCATATAGGGCTAAAGAAGGTCTACTGATGGAATACGCCATGAAAAGAGATAAATTATTATTAGATATGGATGAGAATATTAGTTGCAGCTTTACCTGAGTTCATTAGAAATAAGTTAGACAAGGAAAAATGTGAGAATTCGACCAAATTATTTCATAAAATTAGAAAATGTGAGGGTCTAGTGAACAAAAATAATTTTATAAAAAAGAAAGAGCAAAAACTTCTTAGTAAACACAAATTTAAGGAGAAAAAAGCCATGCAATAATTGTGAACAATCAAACAAAGGTGTCGGGAAACTTCTTGTGCACGTCGAGGGTCACCAGATGTCGGGAAAGGTTGAACAATTGTCGGAGGTCAACAATATTCGGAAAAGGTGAACAATTGTCGGAGGTCAACATTTGTCGGGGGGCGTCACTAGGGGAGTGCCTGATCACTCTAGCCCTGGTGACAAGTGCGGATTGTTGTAGTTAATAACATGGACCAAGTTCCATGTAGGCGTTAATATCTGACTCCATTTATTGATAGGGATGTGTCCCGACAAGACACTGTGTTCAGGATGAGGTTCAGAGGTTCATAAAGGATAAGACCAGTTTTCAGAGTTCGAGCGAGAGATCGGCAGCGTAATAGGTACAAGTCGTCAGAGGTCTGCTAGAGGCTGTGAGGCAAAGTGCCGTCGTAGAGGTGTGGCATAGCGAGAGTAGATTAGCGGAAGGCTGAGTGGGCTTACTCCAGGGGCCCGGGAGGATCGCGACTTTCGAGATGCAGAGACTGGAGAAGATTGAAGAGAGAGCCTACCAGGGCTAAGTGGCTTTGGTGTAAAGTCAAGTAGTGTGGCTGTGGATACTAAGAAACAGAGTGTTGTGTGAGCCTACCAGGGCCGAGTGGCCCTGGTGTAAAGTTACAAGTAGTGTGGCTCAGGAGACTAAGAAACAGAGTGTAGAGTGAGGGCGAAAACTTACTGATATAAGTACCCGTGCCCCTCCCTGCCGGGAGGCGGAGCCTGTGTGCAGGTGGTCTGTTTTATTACCCCGTTGCTCCAAAAGGGTGTGTTTTATGATGTAACACCTACCAAGTTACGTTACTAAGCTAAGAACAGCTTTTTTATGACTTTATGACCGCCGGAAGTGACTGAAGGTCTGCCTGGTCTATTTATGGCAGTCAGGTGGCTAATTCTCTTAGGCTTATTGCCGTACCCTCGATCCTCTGTTACTTGTTTTTATCCATGCCGATCCCTCTATGATTTATTACCAGAAGTTACAGAGATTTGCATTTATATTATAATACATTATGAACCAGAGTGTAGGGTAATTTACATATATAGTTAGTGCTTCGCTACAAAAGGTATCAGGTATCATCCAGAAGCTTCATGTTGGTTTAAAAAGAGAGACAAAAATGAAACTAGAATAATAGGAAGCAGTTGATATGTTGATAGATATTTTGTATAAAATGTAGGTAATCAGGACCTATTGTAAATAGATTTATATTTGAATTGTATGATTTTATAACTAGGGGATATGAAAAAAAAACCGGCACTCAGTTCCAGCCAATCCTCACGACTGGCACTTGCAGTTGGATTTATGTTTCAAAATATCGTCTTCTTATTTAGCCTCTTCACCTCTCCTTCCTAATCTTGCTAGTCAGACCCCACACTTTCCCTTTGGGATTCTTTGACTAAGTCTTGCTAAAACCAGCCCCTCTTCCCTAGCGATCTTTAGTCCAGGGTTATCAGACTCCACATGCACACACCTAGTGGAATTCTCTGGCTTTGTCTCACTGAAACTAGCTCCTCCTTGGACAACTGCTCCTGGAACACTACATCTTCCTAGAGGCACTCCCCCAGTGGTTAAGTCCTTCTCTTTCCGGTTCATATTTGCCGTTTTCGCAGTCATAGCGCTTATAACGTAGTTTTCAACCGCTGGCGTTATACATTCTGATTGTCTTTAAATGTGAAACAGATATTGTGATTGTTATTTACAATTATTTAAAGAAAGAATTATTGCCAAGATCGGGTTTTCAAACGGGCCTTCCCATTATCTAGTCCGGGGACTCCACCATCTCAGCTCTCCTGCCTCGGATGACGACCTTCCGAATATAGAGTGTGAGTTATGTTGGCCAATCCACGACTGATACCGTACGCAATGGGCACTATGAACTCTGAGGCAGACAGCAGAAACACAGAGCGACCCCCAAGTTAAATTTCTAAAAGTACTTTAAAATGTTTTAAGTATAGAAACATAAAAATGTTATGGTTTAATATGAAAATATTAGAAATTTTTTAATACCGTTTTTAAATGTGAAATTGGTAATGCGGTATTGGTCCCACTGTTATTTATAATTAATATACTTGAACCTTGGCTATCCCTAATATCTTGCCGAGGAATCCATCTGAGCTATTCTGGCTTGACTCCCGATAAAGCAAATAATTTCTTCATTAGCTATTAATTATTAATAATGCTGACATACAAACGATAACGAATGGTCCAATACTGTTTCAAAAAAAAGCCTCCTATCGCTATAAATAATGCCACAAAATTTGATAAAAAAAAAGCTAAAACCACTATTGACATAATGTGTGTATATGCTCATTGATGTTTGTCTGTTTGAGGTCCGAGCTACGTGGTGGACAGTGCGTGTTCCTCTAGCATGTACGCGCTCGAGCAGGCCTACAGCGCCATAAGGGAGGGTTACTGTGACAGTGCCCTAATCGCAGGGTGCAACCTCTGCCTCCATCCTTATGTATCCCTTCAATTCACTAGGCTGGGGGCCCTTTCCCACGATGGACGGTGTAAGGTCTTTGATGAAGAAGGTAATTAATATTATCCATAGCATTTCTGTTATATCACTGCGATAATTATTATAAACATGATCTGTTATATTCGCAGCTGATGGCTACTGCAGATCTGAAACCGTTGCCGCAGTGTTTATCCAGAAAAAAAATAATGCACGACGTATGTACGCTAACCTTGTCCATGTTAAAACCAACTGCGATGGATACAAGGAACAAGGAATAACATATCCTTCGGGAGAAACACAAGAAAAACTTCTGCGGGAATTTTATGAAGAATGTTCAGTTGATCCAGCATCACTTGCTTGGGTTGAAGCCCACGGCACAGGAACAAAGGTAATGCTAATTCTTATTCATCGAAACTTTTCTAATTATTTTGGAGAACTCAATCATCCCTGATATGAATGAGTTTATAATGCAAAGTGGCTTACATAGATAATGCGCTAAATGAAACTTTTCTCACTAATGGGGGGGGGGGTGAATTGTGGAACGTTCTAAAGACAAGTATTATAACGTAACTAGTAAGAAATTAGTAATTCAAGGGTTATACATTGTGCAACCCTTAGGCAAATAAATTTTAAAAAATATACCCGAAGAATAATTTAAACAACAAAGTTTTTTTTCAGTGAGGGTCCGGGTGCAAACGGAAACCCAAAACAGTCCTATAACCATTGCCCAATTGCCTGTGCCAAATTTTCAAATATTAAAGAAAATAAAGTGAATACTAACGTCTCTACTTAATCTTCTAGATTTCTATTTTTGACTTTTTAAACTAGTGTTTAAAATTTCTTGGAATTCATTGGAAAACATATAAATAGCAGTTCAGTGAGCCAATAATTAAGTTGATTGGAATGCTAAAAGATCGTCACGCCATTTAAAATAATATTAGATATTTTAGTTGTACATTGTATCTACGGTTAAAATTGTAAAAAACGCTTAAACTCAGAATGACGAATAACATTCTTTCACTCCTGTTTTGAAGTAAAAAAAACCTCTGGTTAACTGGATATTAAATGAAGACTGGCATTTATTAGACTAGCATAATAGACTAGTTACTCAAGAGATCGGTTGTGGATAAGCCAAACAATATCAAGATGTAGAAAGTCATTGGTTTGTTAATAGAAAGAAAACTTCGATTTTTCTCTTAGGAAACAAGATCTCTTAGTGGTATATTTCCGCTAAATTAGACCATTAAATTTGAATTAATATTTATATTAAGGAATTATGAAGCCACTCTGTGTTTCAAAGCTGATCATATGAAAATGGTTGGTTCTCTTGTCAGAAAAAGTTTCGTAATATTTATAACGGTTAAAATCATGTTGGCTTAACTTTGCTTTATGCTGTAGGTTGGTGACCCAGAGGAAGTACGAGCATTGTATAACGCACTTTGTAAAAACAGGTCAACGCCTCTGAAAGTTGGTTCAGTCAAATCAAACCTGGGTCATACAGAACCCAGTTCTGGAGTGTGTTCGATCGCCAAAGTTATACTGGCTATGGAAACGGGAGTGATTCCACCCAACATCAATTTAAAAAATCCAAGATCGGATATTGAGTATTTTCACACTGGGGAAATCGAGGTAGGATATCAACAAACTATCCTTACAGTTGTGCATATACATAATTAACATTAACTCTTACTTACTTAGTTACTACATATTGTTCACTATATAGTTGGACATATATTTTAATGGTCTTAAAGAAAGCTAATTCTCCAATTGTGGCATCATCGTCAAATAAATACAATAATGATAATAATTTTTTAGGTAGTAACGGAGCCAACGCCCTGGGAAGGAGGGAAAGTTGCCGTTAACTCCTTTGGGTTTGGCGGTGCGAACTGCCACGCTCTCTTGGAATGGAATCCTAAAACTAAACAGAATGGAGGGTTGCCACAAGATGATATTCCAAGATTGATTAATGTATCAGGTCGTACCGTAGAAGCTGTTGACACAATTTTAAAATTTGTAAGTAATTCTAAAAATAAATCAGGACCATTAAATTGCCAATACCACACAGTTCGATGAAGCATTAGCTGACGAACAATTTTACATCTTGCTTTAATTAAAATAATAGGAATATAGATAAAAAAAGTCGGTAAGCCCTTAACAAAGACCAGTAATCTTTACAAATATACTGCTAATTGGTTATTTGCAACATATTTAAAAGTTTGTAGATTATAAAACACAAGCCATAGTTACTTGAGATATTCGCACATTATGTCTGTACAGTAGAGACTATGGAGCACATGCTGCAACAGTTATTAAAGACAATTGTGCTTTACCCTGATATTTTCAAAATATAAACTATTTCACATATGCTGCAACAGTTATTGTGGACGATTGTGCATCTGCCTTATATTTTTAAAATAGAAATTGTGGCACGCATGCAGCAACAGCTATTTTAGAATTTAGTGCATCAGCAGTATCTTTCCATACTGTTAACTATGGCATATTTATATCAATAATTTCTATTAATTTGTACTATTGTTTTTCAGCTAGAAGAAAATAGTGTGGACGTAGAATTTATAAAGTTATTGCAGGATATTCACAAAGACGAGATTCCCAGCCACTTACATAGGGGATATACAATATTAACTAAGGATAAATCTTTTTCGCAGCGGCGCATAGAGGTCTGTTCTATTGTTTCTTAAAATCTTCTCATTTAACTATTGTTGAAAATCGGGTTATTAAACAAAACTAAAAAAGGCCAAATGTAAACAAATAACTGTATTGAGACATTAAACAAATACAATCTGGAAGGTTACACAGTCCAGAAAAAAATATGGCGGCAATTTGACAGTGTTGCCAAGAAACGATAAACTTCAAAGTCACTAAACAATTAACACAAATACTAAAAAATAATAATTAACGCAATATAAATTTAGTAATAATACATAAAATAATAATTAATATCCAACACTCCTCCTTAATTATTATTGTCCTTTAAAAACTCAACACCTAGGAGAGAGCGAAAAGTTTCAAATTTAATTTTACACAAATGTTTTGTTAAAATGTCACTAATTTGTTTGTCTGAGCTAGTATGATTAAAACAAAACATTTTGTTAAACTGTTGTAACAAATAATGATACCTGACTCTAACAGGTTTTGTACGTCTTAACGCTTTTGCATCACTCTTTTCAATCATAAATAAAGCACTTTTACTGTCAATGAAAAATGGTGTCAACTCCTTACAAATACCAATCTCCTGATAAAGATGAACGATCCATACAAGCTCCTTTAAGGCTTCACACGCTGCAATGAACTCCGCTTCAGCCGTGGAAAGAGCAGTGCAATTAAGTTTTCTTGACGCCCAAGCAACAGCTCCTCCTGACATCATAATTAGGTAGCCGCTAGTAGATTTTCTTGTACTGAGATCACCAGCAAAATCAGCATCCGAGTACATCTGTAGGTCGCTTCCTTTTTCATACAGCAAACCATAATCCGAGGTCCCTTTTAAGTACTTGAATATTCTTTTCAGTTGCTTCCAATGATCAATAATCGAGTTCTCCATAAATCTACTAAGATAGTTAACCGAATAAGCAAGATCAGGTCGAGTCACATTCGATAAATACAGTAGACTTCCTATTGCCTCTCGATATGGTTTATTTTTCGCACAATCTTGATTTGTTTCTTCTTGATGGGGTTCCATAGGGGTCGTCAGGGGTCACATTGTTCCATCTTAAATCTTGATAGTATCTTCCAGGTATAAGCAGGTTGACTTACAAAAATTGAGTCGCTTCCACGTAGAATCTGCATTCCTAAATAATTTTTGGCTTCACCAAAGGAAGGTAATGTCGAACCTTTTATTCAATTTTTCTAATAGTTTCATAATTTCTGTTTTTGACTCTCCGAGAATTAGTCCATCATCCACATATAAACAAAGAATAATTGTCTCTTCACCAGGGTTAACATATACACACTCGTTGGCAGCACAAGAAACAAATCCTTCACTTGATAAAAACTTTGAGAATGTTGAGTTCCAATTTCGAGGGGCTTGCTTTAAACCGTAGAGACTCTTCTGTAGTTTGTATACCTTTTCTGTTCCATCTTGAAAACCTTCGGGTTGCAGCATATACAGCTCTTCATTCAACTCTCCATTTAAAAACGCGGTTTTAACGTCAAACTGATAAAGCAAGTAACTCTTCTTAACTGCCAAAGCCAATAAAAAACATATGCTTTCATAGCTGGCTACAGGGCTGAATGTCTCAGTAAAGTCAACGCCTTGTTTTTGCTCAAAACCTCTCACTACGAGCCTGGCTTTCTTCTTTTCTTTATTGTCAGAACATTTCTTCCTAAAAACCCACTTGCATGTAAGAGGTTTCTTTTCCATAGGTAAATCCACTAAGGTCCAGGTAGCGTTTTTCCGCAATGCATCCATTTCCTCCTGCATTGCAGTTTTCCATCCTGGATCGCTAACAGCCTCAGCAAGAGTAATGTCTTCAGAGTCACAGAAATTAGCTGCAGCGTTATAATCCTGAAAACGAGATGGCCTTTTGATGTCTTCCCGTTTCCTTAGGTTATGACGATGCTTCGATTTTTCCACGATCCGTTGCAGTTGTGTTTCAGTGTCGTCGAAACCATGGAAAGATTCATTATCTTCTTCAGCTGTCTGATTTTCTTCGGGATCTTCTGGTTCCTCTTCAGTAGTTACATCTTCTTCAAAAAAGGACTTAAAAATAATAGGAGGACCTTTAAAGTCGCCAATGCAAGGCTTAAAAATTAGATCTCTTACTATTTCAATTTTTCTATCAGAGGGATAATATATTCTGTAGGCTTTAGAATCTTCTGGGTATCCTACAAAAATTCCTTTCTTACTTTTTGGATCCCATTTTGTTCTTTTCTGTTGAATGAGCAAATATGAGCAAATGCTTCAGAACCGAAAGTTTTAAGGAATTTAAAATCATCAAATTTCTTTCCAAACCATAGTTCCTACGGTGTCTTGTTATCTATGGAACTAGTTCCTGAAATGTTAAGAGGAAACACAGCAGTGTTAATGGCTTCTGCCCAAAGGTTTTTTTCGAGGTTTTTGGCATACAACATGGTCCGAGCAATCTCAACTACTGTTCTCATTTCGCGCTCAATTTTCCCATTTTGACGAGGTTGATACGGAGCAGATGTTTGATGGCGAATAACTAATTTGCCTAGTAGTCGTTTGACATCTGAATTTTTAAATTCGGTCCCACAATCGGTACTTAATGTTTTTATTTGCCTGCCCGTATCTTGCTTAGCTATTGCTATGAAGTCTTCCAATTTTGATGCAATGTCTTCTTTGTTTTTCAAAAAATATACTTTGCGAAATTTGGTAAAATGATCCTTTAAAAGAGGAAAATATTTTGAGCCTCCAAGACTTATTTCTTCAGATGGACCGCACAAATCAGCACTAACGATTTCGCAAACCTCAGTGACGGTAGAGTTACTAGAAGGATAAGAATTAATGTGTTGCTTCCCCAAACAACATGCCTCACAGAATTCTAAGCCATTTCCTTTAACATAAGTTATATTATTGTTTTCGAGAAATCTTTTAATATGTTTAAAATTTTGATGGCCAAGTTTGACGTGCCAGTCGAACAGTGTGGAGACAGTATTATTTGAACGAGCAGAGGACATATTATCATGCTTTATTTGCATTTTATATATCATTCCGTCCCTAGTGCCCACAGCCCAACATTTATTGTTTCTATCGAGTATTCTGCAGGATTCACCAACAATTTCAAATGTATCAACTTATCAACGGTGGAACTTACAGAAAAAAAACTTACTTTTAATTCAGGAACAAAAAGAACGTTTTTCAAAATCCCGGGGACCCACCCATTCAGTTCCATCGAACATCTGAACTGAAATATCACCTAACCTGCAGCCTCCAGACAAGATCCGTCACTAATTTTTACTGTTCTTGACACTGGGTTAATAAAATCAAAAATATGACGTTCATGAGTCATATGTTCAGTTGAACTACTGTCAACAATCCAAAAATGACTAGATTTTATATTCTCATTGCCTAATGCCATTCAACATACGCATCAACATACGCATGCCTTTCAACATTTTTCCCTTCCTTTTTATTTAGAGCTTGGCAGTCCTTTATAAAATGCCCTGCCTTTTTACAATAAAAGCAAGTTTTAGGTTTTACAGAATTGTTAGTATTAGAGTTTGACTTATTCTTAAAACATTTTGATTTATCATGACCAAGTTTATAACAGATGGTACACCTTAAGTGCTTTGATCTTGAAGAGAATGCAGCATCACTATCTGTTTTATCACTGCTACGAGAAGTTAATCTTTCCTCTTTTATTAAAAGACGTGACATAAGCTCATTTAAATTTTTGTTTTCTGACGATTCCCAGGCAGGAATAAAATGATAAAACTCAGGGGGTAATGATATAAGAACTTTAGTCATTAACATTTTGTCAGAAATTTCCTCCCCTAACATTTTAATTTTTGAAACCATATCCTCCAGTCTAGATATGTGATGCGAAATTCCCTGATTTTCGTATTTGTACGCAAATAAATTGCTGTTGTAAAAGATGCAAACTAACCTCTGACTTTTTATCAAACACAGCTAAAAGCTTCTTCCAAATTGCGAACGCCGTCTCACATGAAAGTAAATACCTCAGTTGACTCTCATCCACTCTCGATGTTATAATTTCTTGAGCCAAACGATCTTTTAGAGTCCATTCTTTTAAAAGCTTCTCATCCTTCGGCTTCGTTTTATCGATGCATACTTCTGCATAGTGCTCGCCACCGCCACCTTGGAGGTCTCTATAATCGACCGTTTATCCTCTTTTCTCCACCTTAAACGGGTAATCGCCTTTTGCCGACGCTTTGTCTTCAAAGCAAAGCGTCCTTCGCATCCGCGTGCTGGTCCTTTGTCCTCTGTGGAGCTCCAGGAAGCTAAAATCACCGCCATCCGTCTGATCCAAGCTCAAAATTTCGTTGAGGAAATTACTGAGCTTCAGAAATCCTCTTCTCGTCATCGTCTGATAATGCAACTCCATCTGTTTCTCGACAAACATGGTGTCATCCGAGTAGGTGGCCGTCTATCTTCTGCGCTGTTGCCTTATCAGCATAAGCATGCTGCTCTTCTACCTAAAGGTGCTCATCTAACCCACCTGATCATCGACGATGCTCATATCCGTCTCTTCCATGCTGGTGCTTTAGCAACCCATTCGTTCATCCGTCGCCGACATTGGATTCTTGATGGACGTAATGTAGTTCGCAATCGTCTGCGCAAATGCAACAGATGCTTCACCTGCTAACCTCAACCAATTATTCAGCCAATGGGCAATCTTCCCTCGGGACGCGTATCCTCTGCTGTCGCGTTTTCCACTACTGGCGTTGACTACGCCGGTCACTTTTTCGTCTCCAGTGCCCGTTTACGGGGGGCTGTGACCACGAAGGCCTATTTGGTGGTTTTCATCTGCTTTGCCACCAAGGCTGTGCATCTGAGCTCTCCACTCTCGCGTTTATTGCCGCTTACCGGCGCTTCGTTGCCCGAAGGGGAAACCCTTCCGTTATTTTCTCAGACAACGGAACTGATTTCGTAGGGGCGAGCAATTATCTTTGGGATTTGGGACGTTTGTTGTCGGGGCCTCAGCATCAGCAGGGCCTTTGTGATGTAGCCTCCTTCTTTGGCACCGACTGGCAATTCATCCCCCCTGCAAGTCCTCATTTTGGTGGACTTTGGGAGGCTACCGTAAAATTGGCAAAGCACAACCTTACGTGCGTCATCGGCGAGCAGCGTCTCACTTACGAGGAATTCTTCACTGCCATCACTCAGGTCGAAGCAATCCTCAACTCTCGTCTGCTTTATCTTCCGTCGTCTGATCCATTGGACTTTGAGGCCCTCACTCCGGGCCATTTCCTGATCTTTCGCCTCCTAACTTCACCTCCTGAACGTGATGTTACGTCTGGTCCCATTAATCATATCGCTTGTTGGCAGTTAGTTCAACGCCTACAGCAGAACTTCTGGAAACGCTGGCGCTGCGAGTACCTGCATATTCTGCAGCAGCGAAGCAAATGGTTGCATCCATCTACACCTATAACTCCTGGGACGGTTGTCCTTATTCACGAGGACAACCTACCACTGCTTAAGTGGTCATTGGGCCGCATTTCGTTGGTCTTTCCTGGATCCGACGCTATCTCCCATGTGGCTGAAGTCACCACCCCTTCCGGGACAGTTCGCCACCCTGTGGTGAAATTTTGCCCTCTGCCATCTCAATAATAATCTCGCCTTTTATCTGTCCTCTGTTAATTCGCCTATTCATGCCATCTATCGTCATCCTCTGTTACGCCCTCTGTGTTTGTTTTTCAGAAGTGAGACTTCAGGGTGGGCGGCAAGTTCGGGCGTGCGTGGCTGCCGTGATATTTCGTGACGTCATAGGTTGTGTCGAGATCGATGTCGGCTTTCACGGTGACTGGTGAAATATAATCGATAGTTCTCGACCGTCCGATCGACCGAAGGCCTGATCTAGGGGGCCTCTCCCCTCCCTCTCCTGTTTGGGGGAAACCCTGAATCGCTCTCGAATGGTCGAGTCGGTTGTTCTCCGTGTGTTTTAAGCTTCTGTTTCCATCTGGAGTCATCATCCAACGGTGTTATTCGACGTTTCCTCATTTATCCTCTAATTATCCCAACATCCTAGAATCCATTCGTCGAAAAACATCGCTTACGACCCACCATCGAACTGTCACCTTGTTGCATGAACGACTTCGAAATTGTTAAGTGTTCTTTCATTAACTCAAAATTTTGTTTGATTAATTTTCCTTGTGCTGTGACTCATTTTCTTTCATTTATTCGCCTATTTCGCTTCATGATTTTTTTCTCCTTTATTTCCCTGTGGGTGTAAATAACGAGCTCTCGGAACGATCATCTTCCGTAAATTTCGAGAATCGGATTTACAGCCACTTTAGGACAACAGACTTATTAGAATTAGTTCTTTAAATCTACCATTGTTTTAAAACCCTTGCCATCTGTATTCAAAAAAGTAATATCGTATTTAACTAATTTTTTTTTTATTTTCAGATAATCACCCATGGGAAATGTATGAGTCCTAAGTGGCTGAACTCGTCGGCTGAAATTGATCGATGTAATGCTGCATACATATATGAAACTTTGATCTCGAATGCTAACATAGATTTTGACGAAAATATTCTAGCTGAAGATATTCTCATTGTGAATATGGGGGAAAAAGGAGTGTATGAAAATTTAGATTACTCCATGCAGGAAATATTGGACAACAGTGGATGTGACAGCTGTTCATCGTTCTTAGTCACCATAGGAAGGCAAATTTTATTTTTAATCATATACGTGCTATAAATATTAATAATATTATTTGCTGTCACTATTAGGGATTTATTGTGCAATTTTAATCACTGATTAAACGTTGCATCCTTCAATACAGCACTTATCTATTTTTCTTCACGTTGTGAGTTCATTGACACGTTTACTTTTTTATTTAAACTTTTTAAATTTAGCTCATAATTGACAAAAGAAACTATAACAGAAAAAATTCTTGAAGTCCGGTTGTTGTACGATTGGCTAAATGTAGCTTTAATTTTATATAATAATGGTGAAATAAATAAATCAAATCATAACCCTTAGATATAAAATATAAGCTCCATGATAACTTCATGTCGATAGCTGTTCCTTCAAGCAAAAAGGAAAATAAGTTCCATTCACATACATCTACTTGCAGAAATTAGAAACGAAAATACATAATAATAAGTTAGACTGTAAATATGAAACCTAATACTCAAACTAACACATCTATAATAATATGAAATAAAGATAATTAAAATTGTGCTCGGAATGAAAAAAATTATTTTTTCTGATATGGCAAATACTCTTTATTGGGCTATAATTACAATCTGCCTTTTATAAGGCAATCATTAATTGCGATAAACGCTCTCATTCATACCATATTTACAATTCATCATTCACTCACTCATTCATACAATATTTACAGACAGCCCAGAGACCTCCCAAATCCACATGCGAAGAGAAAGCGGAGTCTTGGGAAGTCCCCCACACTCCTCCGTCAGCCGCGTCACCGGATACTAGCCAGTGGAGGCTGACCAAGAGCGCGAGAGCCACAGACGCTCAGAACATGATTAGAGTAACTGGTTATTGCCAGGACCCCCCACTGTCACGCGTTTATAGCAGGTCACGAGGCCACTGCCGTTTCAGTCTCCAAGGAGGATTATAGGGATGAGTGGCGCAGTGCAATGACTGTGCTACAGGATTAGGGTGGTTGGAAAGGCTACTGTGGAATTTCATAAACTTAGAAGGGATGAGTTCTAGAATGTAGGGTATATTAAGGTCGTTATGAAGGGTTTTGTTGCTGACATAATAAGGGGCATTTACTATTGTTCTCAGGACTTTTGATTGAAAGGATTTGATACGCTTGATGTTCGACTTTTTTGCTGTCCCCCATAGCTCTATTCCGTATGTCCAGATTGGTTTAAGTATAACTTTGTAGATTAGTAGTTGATTTTCTATTGAGAGATGGGATGTCCTTTGAATTAGTCTGTCCAAAGCGCCTGTTTGGTTCTTGTCTTTTTAGTCTTGTATGAGAGTTCCAAGTCAGTCGTTTGTCGAGGTGGAAGCCTAAGTATCGTACTGTCTCGAATACAGGGAGAGGAATAGAATTAAAATAAACTAGTGGACAAGTCTTGCGACAAAGGGTGAAGGTAATGTGGAAACATTTTGCTTCATTAACTTTGATCCGCCATTGATTACACCAATACTCGATCTCGTCAAGGTGATTTTGAAGGTTATGGGATGCTATGTCGGGGTCTGGTTGGGATGACAAGACTGCAGTGGCATGTGCAAATGTGGCCAAGAAGGTATTGGGAGTAGAGGTGACATCAGCGGTGTATAGGTTATAGAGGATAGGGCCCAGGACACTGCCCAGTGGAACTCCTGCATTTATGGGATTTGGAAGAAGCGGTTTGAAAGGTAGGACTCTAAGACTAGGAAAAGGGTCTGTGGTAAATATCTTTTAGGTTTGTAGAGCAAACCTGCGTGCCAAAACCTGTCAAAAGCTTGAGCTATGTCAAGAAAGGCAGCAGTGCAATACTGTTTGGTTTCAAGGGCTGAGGAGATGTGATCAACAACGCAGTGGAGCAGTGGAATGTCGTTGGCGGAAACCAAACTGGTGTGTGGGAAAAAGGTTTTTGGATTCAACAATTGGAAGTGGACGTTTTAGTAGGAGTTTCTCAAATATTTTTGAGAGGATAGGGAGTAGGGTAATTGGACGATAAGATTAGGCGTCATTGGGTGGTTTACCGGGTTTGGCGAATACGACAATAATGGAATAATTCCAGAGGAGAGGAAAGTGCTTCGTTCGGGTTATGCAATTATATATGTAGGTTAGGAAGATTATGGCTTTAGCAGGAAGTTGTTTGAGAATTTGAGGAGTAAGGAGATCATATCCAGGGGATTTTCGGTAAGGTACGTTTTTCAGAAGGTATTTAACCTCAGAGGGGTTAACGGCTTTTGGTGGAAGAGAGAGAGGAATAGGTTAAGTGAGGAAATCTTCCATAGTTGTGCTGTGAGTATGGCTTTGATGAGAAAGGTAAGGTGTGAAAGTATGGGTAAGATGCAGAGCCAATTCCTCCGATCTATCCCCATCCGAAGCCGCTCAGGACCCATCATCACGACGGAGTGGTTGTGAAACAGGTTGATACTCTAGGATTTTTTTGGTTACATTCCACAGAGAGTTATCCCTGGTGGACAGAGAGGAGAGGTAATTATTGAAAGAATCGGAACGGAAGTATGCCAATCGCCGCTTTACCAATCGGTAGTACTGATTATACGTGCGGCGATCAACGGGATGCCGGGATCTTTGCCACACTGTTCTGGAGCGGCGTTTGGATTGGATTAGATATTTGAGATGCTGAGGTAAACGATTATTATTGTGGATTTTTGGGTGACGATGGGGTGACGATGCCTCCCAAGCCGACCTCTGGACCAGAGTAGTAAAAAAATGCACTGCATCGTATAGGTCTTGGGATATTTTCAAGGACAATTTTAGGTTTACGGACTCTGCAAGAAGCTGGCGGAAGTGGTCCCAGTCAACTGGGCCCCTAATAAATGAAGGAGGAGGCAGTTTGTAAATTGGTCTTAGGGAAATGGTTAATAATAAAGGACTATGATCAGAGGAGAGGTCATGAAAGCGCGTGAGTGAGTAGTTTAGTGTTCCTAAACTTTTGTAAAAAAAGAAGTCAAGGAGATCAGGATTTCGGTTGGGATTTGATGGCCAATAGGTGGCTGTGTCAGGAGTGATAGTGGAGCAATGTTTCCGTGTGAGTGCAGACAGCAAAGCACGTCCTCGTGTATTTGTGGATCTTGACCCCCAGTGTTGGTGCTTCGCATTAAAGTCCCCACCCACACGGAAACGATGTCCGATGGAGTCTAGAAAGGAGATGAATTGGGAATAGGAAATGGATTTATTGGGAGGGCAGTACGCTGATGCTAGTGTAAGAGGAAAAGTGAAGGTGGTGATTGACACTGCAGTGGAATGAAGGAAATCATGTGATACCAAAGGCACTATGTGGTAGGATATGGAGTTATGGACAATGACAGCAGTACCTGCATGAGCTGTTCCATCTGGGTGATCAGTTCGATAAGTCTGGTACTGTAGAATGGTAAATGGTCGTTTACTCGTAAGTCTTGTTTCAGTAATAAGAGCTACGTCGATGTTTTTGTCGTGGAGTAGTGCTGTCAGTTCGTTAGTGTGGGTGCGAACGCCATTCGCATTCCAAAGGAGAATGGATAAGTAGTCAGAAGGATCCACTTATGGGTTTTGTTTAACGGGGATGAAGAAGGGAAATGAGAGGGGTAATTAGGGTTCTGAATTCTGTAAGGAATGATGTTAATAGGCTAGTGCGATCAGAAGAGCGTGGAGGTGAAGGAATATGCGAGATGTGTGGTTGAGGATGGGATTGGGTTTGCTGGTTGGCGGGATGAGTGGAATGCTGGGGAAGAGATACTTGCGGACGAGAAGTGGGCAGTGCCTGTGACTGCTCTCTGTTCCGAACGGCATCAGCAAAAGAGACAGAAGGCCTCAAACTTCTGGTGGGGGCGCTTCTTGAGCTACCTGTCACTGGCTTCTCTTCTTCTGGCCGACGACGTTGTTCGCTCCTGGACATCAGGATTCTGTAAGCCTCTAGCCCTTATAGTTGGCCGGTTCGCCTTAATGGCAGATCACACATATTGCAGGTGATTTTAGGGGCTTCTTGCACAATTCGCTTTTGTGCTGCCCACTGCACTTAACACACCTGGGAGGGTGGTGATAGTACGATATTGTTATTACTAATATATAAAATTACTTACTAATGTTACGGATGAATATTGCTGGTGGTCTAGGTTAAGTAGATGTTTGAGTAGAGTCCATTTCCTCAACTTCAATATTTTTCAACAGCTCTAAACTATTGGGCGTGAAGAATGGAGACTCATCGATTGTTGTTTGTTGTAGATGTGCTAGCATGTGGCGGTATGTCTTCCATAGAGCTGCTGGCTGCTGACTAATTAACAGGCACATTTCTATTAGATCGCCGTGACTTTTGCTTAATAGGTGACGGACTAGGTGTGGGTCCCAGAGACCTTGACCGTTTTTTTTTTGGTTTTCCAACATAAATTGTTGATAGAAACGCATGTTTCATCATCACAAATATTTTTAGGAGCTTTAAAATACTTTTTTATAAATAAAAAATATGCTGCTGGAGGGATTCTTAAACGCACGAATTCAAACTGCACCAGAGACTACGACATTGCCAGTGTTCCAAAGCAGCAGTTATGAAGGTCTGGCCGCCTGTCCTGCCCTTATCAGTAACAAGCCATACCAAGTACACAGCCACTCAATATGGCCACCATCTCTATCAATAATATACTTATAAAAAAAAGGAAAAAAACAAAGTTATTAGTTAGTTAAGTAGTTATGTTTTCCTAAGCCGTTAGCAATTTTATATCGTATCTCGATAAGGGTAAACGAGCAGTCTATTGCTTTGTCATTTTACGATGAAGTTCATGGTGTACATTAAAATATGTGCATAAGAGATGAATATTTGCAGGTTGTATATAGCCGGGATGGATGCGGATCTGTCTAAACTGTACCCTAAAGTGAGTTACCCAGTATCACGAGCTACACCTATGATCGCTCCATTGGTTCGTTGGAACCACGATAAGACCTGGTATGTACTATCATACGAAAAGCAGAAGAAAATTGGCTCTGGAGAAATGGAATTCTCCGTATCTCTAACGGAAAACGAATCGGCGTATATTTCCGGTCATATGATTGATGGCAGAAATTTATATCCAGCTACAGGATATCTGGTCAGAATAAAATACTTCAAATTTAATGACTATTCGATACAAAGTACAAGAATAACGTGAATAACCAACTATTTTATCGCCAGGCATTAGTGTGGGAGACGATAGGCCTGATGAAAGGTAAACATATTGTAGAAGTACCTGTTGTTTTTGAAAACGTCCGCTTCCTCAGAGCGACCCACATGACAAAAGACGGTAAGATACGATACTTATTCCACTGAGTGCTAATTGAAAAGGATCTAATGGGCGTATTTAAAATTTCTTAGGTCATGTGGATTTCACAGTCATCATTCAGAGAGTAAGTGGCAACTTCGAGATCGTCGAAGGAGGTGCTGCCATTGTCTCTGGCAGGGTCTACGTTCCGGAGGACGTCGCTTACGAGATGAGCCCCTTCCATGCCCCCGCACACTATGACAAAGCCTTCACCCTCTCTTCCAAAGATATCTACAAGGAACTTCGGCTCAGGGGCTACAACTACTCAGGCTTGTTCCGATCTGTAATGGGGCTAAATGTTGAAGGTAACAAGTTGAACCAGCCACGAGTAGCCTCAATACCTTTTTATTATTTAAAAGATTTACTTATTTATTTTTGCTTCTTGTATTTTGTTGCACCAGTTAAGTGGTAAATTGTATAGATCAATTACATAAAAAGGAGCTGTAAAGTCTAGAACTCTTTAGTAATACCTATGAAATTTGAGATGGATTGAGTTGTAATAAAACATACAGACATATTCCAATTACGGCCTATTAATTTCGAAAAACAAAACATCTCATCTTGTACTCGGATACTAGCATGGATCCGAACAATCATTAGCCTTCCCATTTGTTTTAACATAATTATTTTACTTTTTTCAGTAAATTATTTAAAGTCGAATAAACAAAAAAGTAGTTTTTGAAAATGATTGAATTATATCTATACATGGTCCCGGAACTGTCCCCATCAGTTTCTAAAAACGAGTGCAAAATGGAACCAACGAGCTTGGCATCCACCCACTAGCCCACGGCAACAAAGAAAACATAAATCATACAGTTTTAAATTTCGGTAAACTTGTTCAAGGATTGGTCAAGGCAAAAAAGTAGGTAGGGATGAGCGGGGGGGGGGCTGCTTGAAGGTGAGGTCCCTTTTTTCGGGTTTTCTCAAACATATCAAGAAATATCAACTTTAGCAAAAGGTACTTTTTATACAAAGTATAGTACTCACAATTTCCTTTGAGAAAGTTTTTATTAATTTTTTTCATAGTCAGTCGTTTGGGAGATATAGGGTGGAATTGTTAGTTGGCTAAGGTGAGCGTGTTAAACCTGTGAAACTTATGATTCATTAGGATATTTCGAATTTTGTACAATGCTTAATCTAACTGTTATCTCCACTAACCATATGGAGTGACGTAATAATATTTCTCACTTGTGGAACCCTAGACCAGGTCCATCTCAACAAATTTGAGCGAGTATTCAAGTTGTAGAAATGAGACAAGACTCGTTTTAGGTGTAATATAATTATTAATAATATCATTTGCAAGTATTTGATTCTCTGTGGTTCTGGAAGGTTCATTGCGGATGTTAGACAGATAACTGAATGTGTTTTCATTTGATTCAGTCAACCAAAAGTTAGATTTTTAGAGCTTTTAAAATTGAACTGGAGTCTGCACGTGTGCTAAACTAAGATAACATCGTATTCGTGTCGCTCTGCAAGTCAACTGTTTTTGTTACTGTTCATAGGAAGTCAGTCGTAGAACTGTTTCAAAGACTAAAAAAAAAGACTTTTTGCGTAAGCTGTTCATAAGGGAGCCATATACAGGTTATTGGATTGTGAAGCTGGGGACTGTAGTTGTTCAGTGTGTTTTGGACATCTCAAAGAGAGTATGGCCATATAGCGTGGCTGTCTCGACGTGCTACTGATAATGGTAGGCCGTCATCTTGTACTTTCCTGGCTGCACCGCAGTCTGTGGAGAAAATTTCGTGCGTTCAAGGCTTTCCCCCACCAACACATATTTTTTTTATTTATATCTTATATTTTAAAATACTAAAAAATATTGTTGATGATGAAACATGCATTTATATCAACAATTAATGTTAAAATAAAAAAAAAAACGTTCAAGGTCTCTTGAACCAACGCCAACTACATTACGAATTAAACGAAAGCCAAGACATTCAAATAAGAATGTGCCATTGAATTCGCCAGCAGCTAGCTCGATGGAATTACAGCTGCAAGCAAGCACATCAAAAGATACAGTCGATGAATCACCTCAGCTCTTAAAACTAAACAGTATTGAACTGCTGCATTTCTGTACGTTGAGCTCAAGCTTTTGACAGAGTTTGGAACGCAGGTTTGCTTTACAAGCTATAAACATCTTTACCACAGACCCTTTTACTAATCCTACATTCCCACCTTCCAAAACCACTTCTTCTAAATCCACTGTGGTTTAGAATATTTTAATTACTAGCTCATAAAAGCAAGAGCTCCACAGGGCAGCGTCCTGGGTCCCATCCTCTATAATCTATAGACCGCTGATGTCCCCTCTACCACCAATACCTGGTGCAAGCAACATTTGCAGATGACACTGCAGTCCTGTCAACCTAACCAGACCCTGAAATAGCATCCCAAAACCTCCAAAAACACCTTGACGTGATTGAGCATTGGTGCAAGTAATGGCAAATCAAAGTCAATGAAGCAAATCAAAGTCAGTGAAGCAAAAGGTTCCTTCATCACCTTTACTCTCTGCCGCAACTCCTGTTCACTAGTTTTATTAAAATTCCATTCTTCTTCCTGTATCCGAGACAGTAAGGTATTTAGACAAAACACTGACATGGAACCCACACACGAGGCTAAAAAGACAAGAAATAAACAAACACTTTAGACAACTGTACAGGCTACCTTAAAAGACATCCCATCTCTCAAAAGAAAATAAATTTCTAATCTACAAAGTTATACTTAAGCCAAACTGGACATACTGAATAGAGCTATAGGGGACTGCAAAAAAGTCGAACATCAAGCGTGTCTAATCCTTTCCATCAAAAGTCCTGAGAACAATAGTAAATGCCCCATATTACGTCAGCAACAAAACCCTTCATAACGATGTTAATATATCCTACATTCTGGCACTCAACCCTTTAAAGTTCATGAAATTCCTTTGTAACAAATCCACGCACCCTATCTCTTATATATCAGTTAATGTTTATCGAACTAAAATCTCAGAAACGTCAGAACAGAAATGTTGGTAATCAGAACAGGTAGAACGTTGTTACAAGACTGCTTTATTTACTCCATCGCCTCTATCTATACGTTTTACATGTAAACATATGTACAGATAACATGTGTTTGGGGATCAAGGCTGGGCACTAGCGGTGCTAGGCCTTCACTCCCCCCACCAGTTTACGAACACCCATTCGCAAACTTTGAAGTACAAGTGTATACTGGTGAGGTAAAGTCCCCTCATTGGCCTAGGGGTTTTTCTTTGACCTAGAGATATAAAATTGTACCTTAATGCTCCACTTTATTACCAACTACAATGGACAATACCGCTAACCTCATAAGCCATTATAAAATGACAATAATTAATTACTTATAATGAAGTCCTACAAATTTAATTATTTTTCTTTCATGGTAAGTACGGCATAAAATTAAATATGTCAACACCCATGTATGGTTAGGAATGCACTGCCGCCTTTTCTGCATATAGCCCAGGCAACGCAGAGTTCAACAAAAAAAAACTTATGTTCTAAAATTTCGTACAGTTGTCAGGATGATTGCCCTGTAAAACATAACCTCTAAGTCTCACTAGTCCCATTAAGTCCCGAAAGGGTGGGGAATTTAAAGGGGGATTTTGTATTAATCTCGCCAATTAGTAATTTAAACAAAAAGTATTTCATATACAAATTTTTTTTCAAACAATAAAATTGAATATTATAGGAAATTTGAAATTTCCTTTAAAAATGTTTCTATTCATTTTTTCCCTTTAAGTCAATGATTTAGGAGATAGTGAGGGTTAGAAAACAGGCATTTCCAAACCTTTTATTATAGTGGTTTATTCTTAAAAGAAAAAACATAATATTTAACAAACCAAAATATTTTTAATAAATACGCCAACACTAGTTAGTGCTAAACTTTGTACAGACATAAAATAGATGCATATCACCACATCAGTAACTTTTATATAAACATGAGCATGAATTAACCATTTTTTTACTAGCCGGTATCCTATCATCATCAAAGGTAAGCTTCTTCTTCTTCCTCCCTAAAATCAATGTCAAATTCTTCGTTTACGAGAGGTAGAACCATTGGTAGATTTTCCATGATAGTTGGCACAAACAGGTGAGCATGGAAACCCAGCTTTCAGGCATCCGCACCTTCCGGCGACACAAAGGGATCTTAGGATTGGATCAGGAACAACTGGGTCCTTCATTGTAAGTGAACACAATGGATTTATCCTCTTCTCGGGCCCACCCACACTGCTCTAGTGACAAGTGGTTATTAAGCCACACCTGGACTTGTAATTACTCCCTGAACGAGTGTTGCACTGCCGAGCCTTTCTTTAGAAAAAGTCATTGTTCTTATGTTTGGTCGATGACTGAATAAAAGAAACATATCGATAGTTGTTGAGATCATGTTCATTAGCAAGAGCTCTATAGGTTAGGAAAATATTTTCACCTGCTTGAGAAACATTGTGGGGGAGTTGATGAAGGTTTTAAAAGACGTCAGAGACTTATCTTATCTCAATGGGCTCTTGTATAATATATAAGCATCATTCTACTGTTCTCGTTGCCTAAAACGTATAATATTTTATCCAATCGTGATATCAACATAAATTTTTGTGGCACCAGTTCGTTTCTGTTCTGCCCCCTTAGTACCGTTTAGATCACTAAGCTTGGAGTTCAGTACAGCGAATTTTAAGTGATTTTTTCTACTACAACAATGCTCCCGCTTACACACCTCTCTGTGGGCACCACTGTACCCCATCATCCCTATGCACCTGATCTAGCACCCTGTGACTTATTTTTATTCTCTCGAATGAAAAGAGATCTGAAAAGGAATCATTTGGTGGACGTTAAAGAAGTAAAGACAAAAGACCTCCGTCGGTCTTGGCTGGTATCGCAAAAATTGGACAAGTGTATTGACTCCAATGGAGAGTAAATTAAAAGAGATTAAGGAGGTTTTGAAAATAAAATAAATAAACCACTTTGTGTTAAATATTTTGATTTTTTTTGGGTACGCTCTTGTAATGTATAGGTGACAAATCGAAGAAAAAATCTAGTTGGGCACCCGAAATCATGTGCCATCTTTCATCTATTACGCCTTCGCCACTCTTGTACTATGCTATACCAACTTTTAACAACTTTATTATGATAAAATTACAATATGCCTCATTGGGCAATAGTAATTGTGATAAATGATTGCTATACCAAAATAAAATATTCTTATGTTACCCTACACATCTATTGTAAGTAATCGTTAAATGGGCGTAATGATTATTTCAAATTAAAATAAAAGTTTAGTAGTTGAAAATGATATTTAAAAAATTGAATATTTAACCATAATTCAACTCCTAAATCATCAACTAAACGGAAAAAAATGAGCTTATATATTTTTGTAGGAAATGTATGTACTTTAGTTTTGAATATAGTTTGTGAAGTTTTAGAAAAAATCGAAAAAAATTAACAGTCCCACCCTTGGGGAATTTTAGTATGTTGTACAGGACAATCCCCCCAGCAACTATACCGTATTTTGAAACAACAGGATTTATTTTTTAATCATCGCATTTTGGCTTTCGTCTCCTGAGCTATAAAATAAGAAAAAAAGGTTCTCTGTACACTCAGTTATTTCTGTTCGATAAAGAGGTATAATAGCTGCTCATTTAGCTGTAAGAGCTAGAGCTAACGCCGACCTGACTCCCAAAGGAAGCATTCAGAGGAGGCGGGATTGTGGTTTTCCAGACATAGTAGTGACCATCCAGACTACGAAAGTGGCACATTTTCCTAACTAAACCAATTCCTACTTTCGTTGGTGACGCCAACACATCTTTTCTTTTATTTTGTAGTTTGCATTTGATAACAAATAACAATCTGCGGTAAATGGGCACATCTATATTATCCATATAATATTGCGTTCACTCTTTCATTCACAATGTATAATATAAACTTATTCACAAAGCCTAGGAATCCCCCCAAATCACCTGCAACCTCTTGAGCAAATGAAAATGAAGCAGGGATCGCGCACACTGCTCTTGCAGCCACATTACTGGAAGGTAGTGGCAATCTAAACTTATAAAAAGCGCGAGAGCCGCAGCTGCTTGGGAGGCATCGTCACTCCACCGTCATCTGAAAATTTTCAATCAAAATCCTTTACCTCGGCATCTCAAAGACTTAATTCAATCCAAACGTCGCTTCAGAACAGTGTGGCAAGGAACCCGACATTCTCCTGATCGTCGCTCGTACAATCAGTACTGCAGATTGGTAAAGCGGCAATTGGCATCCTCTCCTCTCTGTCTACCAGTGATAACTCTCTGTGGAATATGATCCTGTTCCACACCCACTCCGTCGTGATGATGGGTCCTGGGTGGATTTGGATGGCTAAAGGTCAGCAGAATTCGCATTGCATCTTTCCCATATTTAACTCCTCACCTCTCTTCAAAACAATACTCCTCGCATAACTGATGAACATTTCCCCACTTCACCTATCCCTCTCTCACTTCCACCAAAAGCCGTTAACCCCTCTGAGGTCAAATACCTTCTGAAAAACTTACCTTACCGAAAATCCCCTTGATATAATCTCCTTACTCCTCAAATTCTCTAACAGCTCCCTCTTAAAGCCATAATCGTCCTAACCTACATTTATAATTGAATTATCTTAACGACGTACATTCCTCTCCTCTGGAAACATTCCATTATTGTCCTATTCACCAAACCCGGTAAACCACCCAATAAGGTCTTATCTTACCGTCCAATTAGCCTATCCCTATCATCTCAAAAGTATTTGAAAAACTCCTATTAAACCGTCTACTTCCAAATGTCTAAATCCAAAAACCTTTTTTCTACTCACAAGTTTGGTTACCCACTGCTCAACAAGGCCCTCGCGTTGTTGATCACATATCCTCAGCCCTTGAAACCAAACAGTATTGCCCTGCTGCCTTTCTGGACATAGCTCAAGCTGTTGGCAAGGTTTCCGCCAAGCAAGGGGGACTTCCCAAGACTCCGTTTCCTCTTTCGCATGCGACGGAGGTGACAAGCATGTGGATTTTGGGAGTCTCTTGGCTGTTCGTAAATTCTGTCTGAATGAAAAGCGAGTGAATGAAAATTGTAAATATGGTATGAATGAAAAAATCACAATTACTTATTTTCCGATAAGGCTGATTGTAATTTTATTACAATAAAGAAGTTTTTACTTAAAAAGGAAATATGCATGATAATGTTATTGTTTGGGGATCAAAAAAACAATTAATTTCCGCTTTGAGCAGGAGTGAGGCTGAATTTAACTCAAAGTACCAGTGAGTGTAATAATTTTCTAAAACTGGTAACTGAAATTTTATTTAGTAACGGTTCTGCTATTGTTTATGAGGATAATATTTCTACCATTATAATATCTCACACTTAAGAAACTAAAAGCTCACATCATATAGTGGTTAAATACTTTCACGTTAAGGTGCTACGTTTGGCGTACGGGGAAATAGTACTATTATTTATATATTTATTCATTTATTTATACTCTATCTATCCGACACACCACTGTATCCGGATACATTGTAATTTTATCACAATAAAGAAGTTTCATTTTTTAAACAAGTTAAAATCTAAGAGGGTTTAATTCGTTCATTGGTTGAAAACTTTATGATAACACACTGTGCAACAACGATGGAAATAATTTCTCACTCATGGCTGTACTGAGGTGGGAACAAAGCGGAGCAGCTAACCAAGCTGGTTCCCCTCCCTCACATACCGACCTTCAATCACCCATTCCACTATTGACTTCGGGACTGCTTGCTGAGTACAATAGATAAATTACGGTTTATATTTTAATCACCCTAGTAGTAATGTATAGTGTGTAATGTTTCAATCATTTTGTCGTATAAATTGTCAATTGTAATTTTCAAGAATAATGAAGAAGCTGAACAATGCAGATTAGAGAGCAAGTGCAATTGTCAACACCGGTGTAAATTGACTCAAACTAAGATAAATTATATTATAAAGTTTATTATATTCACACTTCATCCTCAAAAGTTTGTAAAGAAATCGTAATAAGTTGGCTGACGTCCCTCACAAAACGGCCCATTACAAATTTTAAAATTTTAATCTTATATCATCTTCAAGGCTGTCTCTACACTCAACATGTTAGAAACAATTAATATTCTAAATTTAATCAGCAATATCAAAAGTCTTCTGCCGTTATATTATTGGAATGCTTATATAACTAAATATATATATTTTACCTATAGGTGTATGATCTATGTCAAATCCTCAGAATGTTTCTACAAATAATCATAGAAAATGAACAAAACACTATTAATGTAAAAGCCGTAGAACTATTAAGCAAAACCGAGGAAAATGGAATCTTAGCACCGACTGTGGCCGATGTGCTTTCTGATCTTCCTCTAATACAGGTAATGTACCGCTCAAAACTACAATGCTTATATATATTTTAGTGTAGCAGGTTATTATTAGTAAAAATACAATATTCTTCTTTCAGGCTGACATTACAGTGCTGGCAAACCCTAACGTCTATGAAGAAGCTTTACCTCCAGGAGTGACAATAGAAGATAAAAAACTAAACACTGACCAATCAGCCCTGGTTTTAATTGTAAATAATCTATTTGAAGGCTCACAAGATTTAGTATGTATAATAAATATTTACAACATGTAAAATACTTGTTATTGACAATTGATAAATGGCTGCTACAAATAGTGGTTTGTCTTCTTTCCAGAGCATAGATGATTGTTTAAATGCCATTAAACCCGAGGGCTACATAATGGCAAGAGAGGAAGGAGACGCCAAAGTGGAAAGCGATAAAGTAACTGTTTTGTCATCGCATGCTCTCGAATCTGGCAGGTTGATGCTGTTGAGAAAGGTAACCAGTACAACTGATAGAATCCATGTGAGAATGCAAGCTTACTCTAGTCTGAAGAAACGTTTTACACTTGTTATAATAGATTATTAAAACTAGTTATAGTCTTCAATCTAAAACATAGTCATTTTTGTATATATGAAGTATATCATCATTTGCGTTCTTACAGACAAAAAAAGCTGAAAATGGTATGACACAAGTAATTCATGTTTCTGATGCTGAGTATAGTTGGATGACTCCAGCTCAAAATGCGATCAAAACCAAAGAGTGTTCAAGAGTCATATGTTACGCGCAGGATGGAGAAAACAGTGGAGTTCTTGGGTTTGTTAACTGCCTGAGGAAAGAAGGGGATGGAGCTAAAGCCAGGTTGGTTACCACGGATATATGTCCTCTTCTACTGTCACTATATCTCAGAGCAATCAAAACTGTTCCAAGCAACTATTTTGACTACATACACTGACTTTCTATAACCTCCATTGTGTAGGCTTTATGACTTACACATAAAATTAACGTTATCGAGGGATATTGGTTATGCCCTTCCAATATTTAACAAGGAACCAAAATGTTTGCAGCTTTCCACTGAAATTATCCCTTTAAAAATCAAACTATTTGCTCTCGTTTCCATTAAAATACTGGTAGTTGATGAATAGCACGACTAAAGTTTAAATTAAAATGACAAAAAATCTGGGTACAATATATGCATACAACTGATTCTATGCTACTTTTGAAGTGCATGTGCCTTCAAAAAACTTGTTTTTCTTCATGGGACGTAAGCCTTTCATAATTGGCACTTTTTAACTAAATTAATTCTTAACTAAAGGGAAAGTTTTGCGATCCCAAACATGAATTGTGTATGTACTTAACGATGCTGCAGCCTATATCAATTGGATTTTTATTAATGTTTTAGTTAAACCCTTTTTTATATTGATGTTTTAGCATGTTTCAATATGTTGTGAAATATAGCTTTAAAATATCAATTGAAACATTTTCTTAACCAGTTTCCTAGAACATACAGCCACATAAGTAGTTATATAACAAACAATAAACGATTGAAAGGAGAACCTCTCTTCGTGCTCATTATTTTCAAACAGTTTTTAAGGCATCATTTTTTTTATATTGAAACTCCATTGTTGTGCGAAAAATTATAATCTGCCTTATTAGACATTAAGTAATTGTGATAAATGTTCTCATTTTTTATATATATAAAAAATTGTGATATTTTTTCTCATTTATAAATTTTCATTCACTTGCTCATTCATACAGTATTTACGAACAGCCCAAAGATTTCCGAATTCACATGGTTATCACCTCCCTCGCATTCGAAAGAGGAAGCGGAGTCTTGGGAAGTCCCCAACGCTTATCCATCACCCACGTCACCGGATACGAACCAGTGGAGGGTGACGAAGAGTGGGAGAGCCACGTATGCTCAGGACAATATTGAAGAAACTGGCCATTGCCAGGACTCCTATTGTTACGCATTTATAGGCCACTGCCGTTTCATTCTCCAAGGAGGGAGGATTATAGGGATGCGTGGCCCAGTGTAATGACTGTGCTGGGGGGTTAGGGTGGTTGGATAGGTTACTATGGAATTTCATGAACTTGGAAGGGATGAGTTGAAGAATGTAAGGTACATTAAGATCGTTATGAAGGGTTTTGTTGCTGATATAATAAGGGGCATTTACTATACTCATCATATCAATTCTTCCAAATGATAAAAAGGGACTTGAATAACATTAAATAAAAATAATGAAATCTGTTTTATTTAATGTTTCAGATGTGTGTTGCTGATGGACAGAGAGGCTCCTCAATTCGAGCTTGAAGACAATTTTTATAAAGAACAGCTTAATCTGGATTTAGCTGTAAACGTCTATAAAAACGGGCAATGGGGTACTTATAGGCATCTAAAAATCGACGAAAAGCCCAAGAATCTCTGCAGTCATGTATGTGCCAATGTCCTTGTTCGAGGAGATCTTTCAAGCTTGTCCTGGCTCCAAGGACATATTACAGATTTCAAGTAATTACTTTTATTTACAAATAGCTTGTAGCAAACTTGAATTTATTTTAACTATAAAATCATCTCATTTTTAGAAAACCAGGTCTGATATTCGTCCATTATGCTGCTCTAAACTTCCGGGATATTATGTTAGCATCTGGAAAAATAGCTTCTGAAGTAGTAGGAGAGAGGAAAGACCAGGTAATTTATTCAAATTCTTGACACAAACTCCAAAAATGAGACAATTTTTGTATTATAAGTTGAAGAGTAATAATGTGTCTCAAATGGGCTTGTCGAAGAAATTTTTTTCTACCACCGTCGGGTCGTCACGAGGGTGGCCTAGTTACCCTAGTCCGGGTAACGGCGTGAGAGTTGAATAGTCTATAAGCTGAATGATTGCTTCTTGACGAGTCTTACTACTGAGCTATCTGACTCCTTATCTGGTTGGTATGTGCCCCGACAGTGCACTATGTTCAGGCAAAGAGGGACAGGGTACGTATTATAGGTAGTTTACATGGTCTTGGAATAACCACGAATTCACACTCGTTACCTAACGGTAGGCGAAAACCGTCTGAATCCAAAGGGGAATGTACCGGAGAGAGGCAGACTGGATCGCTGGGGAGACGTTACTAGGTAAAGTTTGTACGGCCCCAGAGACCGTCGTCTACATGGAAGATATCTCTTCTATGGATGTGGAGTTTTAGCGAGACGAAGGCAGATAATCCCACTAGGAAGGTGCGGGGTCTGATAACACTGGACTAGAACATAGCGATGCTAGGATAGAAGTGTAGAGGTTTTCATTAATGAGAAAGCCAAATCTTGAAACATCAGTGCAGCTGCAAGTACCAGTCCAGAGGCGAGCATCAATGAATTGTCGGCTAAAACTAGAATGTATATATAGCCCAAAGCACCCAATCGCATTTCAGGCCTGGATGAGGCTCGAAGCTTCCAGAACAAGCCCCAGCCCCTCCAGGAATAGGGCTGGGTGCTATGGTACCCTGGCTGCCTCTCGTCTGCAGCTACGTAATTGATTGTTTACCGTGTTTACTGATATGTCTTTGTGGTTTGGTAATATTATTTACATTTATTTACAACATGTTATTACTAATTTACAATATATACAATAGAGTTGAAGGGGATTTATCTTTATATGTAGTTAGCGGTCACTACAACAACTATCGTTTCACTATGTGTTTTCCTGACCAGGAAGTGGAAGAGAGCCTTAGATGCCCAGAAGATAAGTGGTAAAGATGGCCATTTCCCAGATCCTATGACATACGTGAGGCCACCACCCCTTTAGACGACATGAATGAGTCTCATTAAAAGTTAACTATAATATTTTGATGAGCGGATAGGTTTGCATAGGATTAACAAAACCGTAATGTTAAAAGGTAAGAAACTATAGGCAAACGGAGATAATTGTGAAGGGAGCGTTGACTATAGTTCAGAGTACTATGGACTCAAATGTTTGAATTTTTTTGAAAGATTTGACTGTACCCCGCAGTTCTAGTTTGTAAACCGTTTACTGTAAATATTACAAGTACAGGAGAGCACTTGTGCTGAGAGAAGTTTTCTTTTAGATCTTTCCCCACCTGAGGCAACACCGGACTTGATCATCACGGTGGAGTGAATGTGATACATACATATTCTTCAGGATAATTTGATAAGCTTTCCAGACATAAGTGTCCTCAGTGGAAATGAGTTTTTATCCGGTTTATTCATGGTTTCGAAATACTATGTATATGTAGTCATCAGGTCATGATAATAATAAAACATGGGTGTCAAGCCGATCTCCTAGCAAAACCTTTAACTAATTTGTATACTCTAACAATGAAAATTAATAATTAAATGTGGGGGTCACCCCCCCCTCACCTGTCCTAGTTAATTTCTAATGTCCATTATCTCGTGTACCTCTGAGATATGGGACATCAGAAAAAACAATTCGAAGGAGACTACGATGTATGTCTATTACAGTTGTCAGCAGCTAAGACAAAAAACCAGCAGGTCCCGTGTTTGAATCCCTGCCATGTCACGATATTTTTTCTTTGAATAATAATTATTGATACTCACACTATGGTTACAAACCACAAGTAGTAATTACTGTTTATAATTTAGATTTGACAACACGTTTGATTTTAAATAGTTCAATAAGGAATTGTATCGTAAAACTGAAAAATATTCTACACTTTTAAATTTACTGCAGCTAAACAATAAACTAAATACTGATTTTATTTTTCCAGGATTGTGTGATTGGTTTTGAATGCAGTGGTTTTGACATTCATGGAAATCGTTTAATGGCTATGCTAACTAACAGTGGACTTTCAACTATTATCCAACCAGATCCATTATTTTCTTGGAAGATTCCAGATGAATGGAGTTTAGAACAAGGAGCTAGTGTGCCTGTAGTATATGCAACTGTGAGCTTCAAACACATTTAAACCAATTGATCTATTGCTCATAAAGATACAGTCGTTATATCTATGAGTTATTTTTAAAAAAAATTTTATGAGTATAAGACTTGATCAAAGATCTATTTATTTCATTAAGTAGAGCTAAACCAAGAATGTGGCTTTCCTAATTCAACCTAGGAATCCATTACGTGTTTTAAAAAAATGATTATAACCTGCAGTAAAATATGATGACATTTTTTTTTTTAAATAACTAAAATAACAATGAAACATTTAAACCTACTGGCCGGCCACGTGCCAATTCCGGAACGAATTTCATGACGAATGCGCTATTTTTAATGACCGCTAACGTACAGACAACAGCAAACAAACAGACATAAAAGCAGTTGCTCCACATCATCAATGTTCTCCCTTTGGATTCGGCAATTGTATATTTTATGAATACAGGACAGTTTTTCGTGCAAAGTTGAACATAAATATATGTATGAATATATCATAGAAAACTCAAAGATCCATGCCACTGGTATTGGGCCCACCTGCTACCATAACTATAATAACTAGTTAATCCAATGATCATTCATTTTTTATTTCATTAATTTAAAAAAAAATTCTATTTTTACTAATTTGTAACGGAGCCGGATATTTCACGTCATTTTTTTTCATACATCCCGTTGTTGTATCTTTGAGCCAATACATAATCAACAAATTTTCACACCTTCGGTGGAAACACCTTCGAAATTTTCAGGCCTTTGAGCCATTTTCACGACCGTTTTTACCGAACAGATAGACGAAAGACGCCTTGCACTGTTCCTGTTAGAAATGAAACTCTATTCCTTCGAGCTTGGCAATCTTCATTCTCGAACTATCCTTTGAAATAACTAATAAATCCAAGGGCAATGGGCTCGCCCAAAAAAAAAAATTATTATGTCAATGTTTATTTTTTTACAATTAATATTTCGTATTTTAATAAAAAAAAGTTCTAGGTATTGTATGCTCTAATATTAAGAGGCAGGATAAGAAAAGGAGAGTCCATTTTGATCCATTCTGGGACAGGAGGGGTAGGCCAGGCTGCTATAAATATCGCCTTGTCCAAAGGATGCACGATTTTCACAACAGTCGGCACGCAGGAAAAGCGTGATTACATCAGAGAACAGTTTCCGGAGGTAAAATAATATGAACACAAGAAAATATATCTAACATGTTTAATATTAAATTATCATGTTAGGAATAGCGATAATTGATCACTGCCATTTGTCAGTTCTATGGTCTCGTAAATGCGTCGGCTTGGGCGACTACTAAATACGGATTTCTATTTAATAGTTCCCGCCTAAAGGAGTTTTTTTAGGGCAATGGTCGGGGTACACTCTCACACAATCTAATAAGGTAAAATGAGTTATTACTTTTAATGTAAGCAAATTGAAAAAATGTAGTGAATCTAGTTTTGGAAACCAAAATAAAGGTGGATCAGTAAACAGCCCAGCGCCAATCTACCAACTATGGCGGCAATATGCTTCATGATGTCATACATTTATTTTATAATACTATTTAAAATTTAAACATATCCATACACTGACAGGCAAAAATTCCACCCACCTGATTTTTTCATTTTTTCATCTCAAAATATTTCTGCTTTGGTCAATTTTTTTTATGAATAAATATGTTTTTTTGTTTTTTTTCAATTAGAAATGTCAAAATAGAGGATAGTAACCCATAATCCTTAATTCAATTAAAGGACTGTCGTTCCCAATGTTTACTTTCCATGGAATTAAAAATGTTTATTCAGTGTCATTTGCGTTCTGGTGCAGAAAATTTCTTAGTTTTCGGCTTCGATATTTTAATTTTCTCAATTTTAAGTTTAAAAATGCCTCTTCGTGCTGAGGAAGTTGCACGTGGTGTGGCACTTATTGATGATGGACGTTCTTTATTTATTAGATATGCAGCTAATGCCATCAGAGTTCCCTATGAAACTCTACGAGACGCCGTAAGGCGTTTTCGAGAAACTGGGTCTTACCATAGAAGAGCCGGTTCTGGACGGCCTAGGGCAACAGAGCCACAGGATGACCGGTTTCTTACTTTAAGAATTTTACGAAACTGGCACCTTATCGTTGTTCAAGCGATTCATCAGCTCCAAGAAGTTCGAGGTGTGCAAATTTCTGAACGTACTGCTTGGAGAAGATTACATGAGTATGGACTAATGGCTTTTCACTCGGTAAGAGGACCAGAACTCACAGAGTTACACGGCTGGCTTTGGCTCGAGAACACAGTCATTGGACTATGGGTGAATGGTGTGCTGTTATTTTTACAGATGAATCTAGATTTGGTCTAAGATCTTTAGACGGGCGTAAAAGGGTGTGGAGAAGAAGAAATGAAAGGTATGCAGCCTGTAATTTCACCCAGAGCCAACCTTTTCAACGTGGTTCCTTAATGGTGTGGGCTGGGATTTCAATGGAGTGCCGCACAGAATTGGTTGTTGTTCGTAGAGGGTTTCCGACGGCCACTCGCTATGTAGATGAGGTTTTGGAACCTCATGTGTTGCCCATCCTCATCGAAATCAGCGATCATTCTTTTCTAATGCACGTCCACATGTCGCTCGCATAGTACAGTCGTCAGCATAACATTGAGGTTTTAGCCTGGCCAGCACGTTCTCCAGATTTGAACCCTGTCGAGCATTTATGGGATAACCTTGGAAGACGAATAAGAGCGCGTTCAGCACTTCCTGATACACTGCAGGACCTTGAAAGGGCTCTTCGGGAAGAATGGGGTAACCTCCAGCAATTAATTAATTTTTTTTTCATGTTCATCTTACCAGTTCACATTTTCATTTTAAATTTCTAAACAAAGACTCATTTAATAAACGTTAAAAACCTTATGAAAGCTAAAAAAGATTTTATAAATTCAATAAATAGTAAGTATTATATACAATTACCATGTATTATATACAAATACAATTTATTTACAAGTGGGTGGAATTTTTTGCCTGTCAGTGCATTATTATATTATTTTGATATTATACAGATAGCAGATACAAGCATTGGGAACTCAAGAGACACGTCCTTTGAGCAGCTGGTTATGCGTGAAACTAACGGCCGGGGAGTAGACCTGGTGCTCAACTCATTGGCAGAGGAGAAGCTGTTGGCCTCCGTCAGATGTCTAGCGAGGGGAGGCAGATTTTTGGAAATAGGAAAATATGATTTAATAAACAACAGCCCATTAGGTAAGATGTAATATACTTGATAAAATTACTTTCCAGCTAATCCAATAACTTGTTTTGTCATTTTTGTTACTTATATATGTCGTTTTTTAAATGTACATATATATATTAATACGAGTAAACACAAACACGTTTAAGTTGTTTAACACCGCAGAAAGTGGTTGGATTCGAACAAAAGCATGCCCAGTTACCCGTGTGATCTCAAATATCAATAAAATGATTTTTAAAAAAACCTTGTATATAATGCCTGTTTATAAATAATTCACTTGAAGCTAAAATATTGAATAATCAACCACAGAAAAATGCCAATGTTTTCGGAAATTTATCAAAGCTATACGAGCTAATAATCTATCACCCTAGGTGAAAAAATCAGTAACTTAGTTCATTGAATTAAATATTATTAATTATTTTCTATGTTATGAGTATAGAGTCCGTTTTATTTTATTCATGAGCTAAATGTATAATAATAATAACTTATAATGTAGTTTTTACTGAATATTCCTTTCAACTGTTTAATGGTACATGCATATAACCAAGTTTTTATGTTTACATTTCATTAATGAATAGTCTATACGTGTATTCTTTCAAACTTTGTTTTTCTTTTTTAAGGTATGGAACTATTTTCTAAAGGGGCTAGTTTCCATGGAATCGTTTTGGATGCGTTCTTGGAACGCCCTCCTTCTGAAAAAATAATCATTAATAAATTGTTGACAGAATGCATTACGGAAGGCAGTGTCAAACCTATTCCATGTACTGTGTTTAAACATGCTCAGATTGAAACGGCTTTTAGGTAAAACAAAGGATAATTAGTTTTCTAAAACTTTAAAATCTCTATTTATGTGATTATTGAAAATATAGAGTAGTACAAAAAATCAATGTTAATGTAACAGAGAAGCTTTTGTAATCGACCCACTGACATCTGTGTCGATGAGTCCACGAGATGAACTGGTAGGCTAGGGGGCGGGTCAGTAGATAAGCCTGTTAAGAAAAGAAGTAGGCGTTAATACTTGGATAAGTAACTGCCTTCGGAAGTATTTTTTTATAAAACCTAAATAATTGATCAATTTTTGATCCTTAATTAGTGTGATGGTCACGTCTATTGTCGGGTCGTCACGAGGGGGATGCCTAGTTACCCTAGCCCTGGTGACGAAGTGAGGGTTGATTAAGTTTATGACCTGGACAATCGTTTCATAGCGGTCTTACTATCTGACTCCTTTTTTGATAGGTGTGTTCCCCGACAATGCACTATGTTCAGGAGAACAGGAGTAGGTTAGGTAGTGTAGGTAGTTTGTGTGGTCTTGGAATAACCACGAATTCACACTTGGCATCTGAGGGTAGGCGAAATCCGTCCGGATCCCAAAGGCGAGTGTGGCGATTATTAGTATTTAAGGAAATCACCCTATACTATTGCAGATATATTATAAACAGAAGTAAATTATTATAAATCTTTTAGCAATAAAGAAAACGCGGAAGCAAGTAACATGAGACGGGACGACGACTGTCAGTCATAAATTAGAGAGGACCCTTACAGCCCAGGCCTGCGGACCCTTGTCACATGTAAACCACAAGCTAAGTGGTCCTGTCAGCAGCCTGACAGATTACTGAGAATCGGCATGGTCCTCACCACATGTTAGGATCTCGCAGGCACTAAGCAACCTTTTTGTTTCAGCCCCTCCGAGGAGGCGTGGGACATATTTAACGGAGTAAACGACCAGTCTTTCGCGACCGTTCCTCTGTGATACTTGCTTCTGTTCGAACTCTGAAACTTTGACTTATTCTTTATGAATCCTCTGTACCCCTTGAACATAGTGCATTGTCGGGGCACATACCTATCAGAAATGGAGTCAGATATTAACGCCGACCTGGAACGATTGTCCAGGTTACAAAACTGAACAATTCGCACTTGTCACCAGGGCTAGAGTGATTGGGCGCTCCCCTAGTGACATTTCCCGACAGCTAGTGTAAACCGGAGAGAGGCATACTGAATTGCCGTGGGGAACACTACTTGATGAGTTTTCAGGGCCACGACAACCGTTGTCCACTAGGGAGAGGTCTTTCCCAAGGAGCTGCTAGATTTAGCGAGAGTACACTCTGTGTAGCGTCAGTTAAATAATCTTGTTCAAGGATAGTATTTATTATGTACTGGTGGAATTTAAATAGAATAAATACTTATTGAGCACACTGCTTTATTACGTGATTGATAACTAAAAACAAAACATGAACATGAATAAGGTTATCCTTAGATAACAACAACTTCACCTAATCGATGAATCGATAAATACGATAGTTCGATAGACACAACTAAGCGACTTAGTTAAGCACATAATCAGAAAAGTGAGCCGGAACGCGACGTTGTCTCTGGGATCTACGTAGAGGCTGGAATTCAGGTTGTGCTGCCGGATGTGTAGTCTCTGTGGTTACTGGATCAGGAGCAGTGATGGTTGAAGGCTCAACTGGTGATGTGGGAGTTGCAGAATTCCTTGGCTGCCTAATTTCATTGTCAGAGAAATTAAATTTCTTCTTAGCATGCGAAGCTTGACTAGGAGTAATGTCATTCTTTATCTTCTCTGGAACGTACACGAGACGCAGTTGGTCGATATGGCGCTTCAAGGTGTAGCCATCCCCATCTAAGGTGATTAAGTAGTGCAACTTGCCGAATTTCTTGATTACAGTGCCAAATCTCCATGAAGATTTGCCATTTGCCACCACCTAGCTTGTACTCTGTCTCCTACCTGTAGTTGGCGAACTTTCTTATACTTATCTGGAGATAAATCAGACTTCTTAATCGGTGGTTTAAGTGCATCTAGCTTTATATTAATTATCCTATTGAGATACAGTTCTGCCGGAGATTTCCCACAGACTAACGCCGTTGAACGGTAGCGCAGGAGTATCTCTTGAACTTTGGTCTGCAGAGGCATTGTCAATTTAGACATTGCTTTCAATTTGTTTTTGAGTGTCTGAACATTCCTCTCCGCCAATCCGTTCGTAGCCGGATGTCCCGGAGCTATAAATGTTTGTTTAATTCCAGCCATATCACAGAATTCGGTGCATTTCTCATTCTTGAAAATGGTTGCATTATCAGAAACTAGTATTCGTGGAAATCCATGGATATAGAATATCGATTGTAATAATTTAATTGTTTCTTGCGAAGTAGGGGCTTCTTTTGATATACGCACTTCCACCCATCTGAATTTGGCGTCAACCAGTAACAAAAAATGGTGATTTTCAAATGGTCCGGCATAGTCTATATGGACTCTCTCGAAATTTTCTGTTGGCTCTTCCCAGGAATGAAAAGGAACTTTTTCTGGATTTTTCCTTATGGTGGCACATTCTTGACAGGATTTCACAAGATTTTCAATTTGTTGGTCAATATTTTTCTAATAAACATACCTTCTTGCTAACTGCTTCATTTTCACAATACCTATATGTGTGTGGTGTAACTCTTTTAATACATCTTCTTAAAGAGTTCGAGGTATTATAATTCTCTGACCCTTGAAAATTATTCCATTTTGTAAATAGTATTTTGAATCATAGCAATCATTATTTAGCAAATCACATTTTATTTTAGATAATTCTTCGTCCCTAGCTGTTTCCTCTGCTAAAGTTTTATAAGTTAATGCGTTATTCGAAATACTGTAAACACATTCATTAGAAATTAGGTCAACTTCCATATTAATTTCATCTTCAATTATAGTGGTTTCTTCTTGTATTGGCGTTCTTGATAGGTAGTCTGCATGTACATTTTCTTTTGCAGGTCGATGCTGGATTTTATGATCAAAATTGGTAAGCCAAGCCGCATATCTCATTAACCAAGCGGATGTCATCGCTGGTAGGTTTGCACCTTCATGAAAAATTCTACTTAGTGGTTTGTTGTCTGTAATCAACGTAAAGGTTCTTCCAAATAGGAAATAAAAAAAAAATTTCAAGGCGAATACAATGGCTAGAGCCTCTCTGTCTAACTGACTATAATTCATTTCCGATTTTGAAAGTGATCTTGAAGCATATGCAATTGGCTTTTCTATGCCATTTAGTTTGTTATATAAGTTGGTTAAAGTTATATAAATATCTTGAAAAGACTACTTATTTGTCAATGCTTATCATATTGCCTCTAAGTTAATGATCGTCAACGAAAAACGTGAAGAAAAAGGAAAGAGGTTGAATGTAGTTACAGAACGAGAGTTGTCGCAAGACTGTTTTTATTTGAGCCTTTTAAAGCCTCTCTAAATACATTCGGGATGTTTACATCCCGATGACTTGAGGATTAGGCTGGCTACCTACGATGTCCGAACCTTAACTTCTACCCTAATTAAAATTTTCATTTATTAATTTAATATCCGTCTTAAAAGTCTCTATAATTTGTTTATTCATATTTACTATCTGTTCAATATTATGTTCGGTATTAAAGTTGTTAAGTTCTACTTTACTTATGACATTGTCATAATGTTGTTTGTCCGTAGCGTCCATAGTACCAGTTAGTCAGCTAATAGCCGTTCCTAGTCCATTTATCAATCCACGTCTTTGTCCTCTATTATGATTTCTCAGTAGGTCAATTTTATTCTTGGTGCCATGTATCATATCTACTATCAGAGGGTAGGTTTGTTAAGTTATTATAGAGTAGAGTATGTTTTTTGTATATTGGTTATTTCTGACTATAATAGGCTTATGTTATAAAAGTGGTATGTTTGGAAGTATTTTTCAATTACTTTTACATTGTTTAATGTGTAGTGTACCATTCCGTTAATGTTAGTCAAGTCAGTTACTTTAAGAGAAGTTTTTTGCAGTCCATAGAATTGTCCGAATCAGTGCAAGTGTCTTTATTGCTATGTGAAACATATTTTCGATGTGTCAGATATTTCTTGCGAGGTTGTTTAATTTTGTTAGCTATATTTTACTACTGGTTTATAAGAATTATCATGCTTTCCATGGGTAGTAGTTTTTATCATTAATTGTTCATTATAAATTGTCGGAATGTCTTTCCGATTTTGGTTTAGTTTTTCTATTCAATCAGTCTTATCTTTTATTATTTTTGTCTTTACTAAGTCATTTATTACGCTTTTATCATCATGATGTTTTTGAACATATTGTTCTTTTATTGATTTACTTTGTTGGTTATTTTGTCTAGTTATTCCAAACAGTTTTGAAAAGTTAATAGTCCTTTTTTCCTTTTTTATGATTATTTGGTGTTTCTCTATATTTACTATTTTGTCGTCATTTACTACACTTCAGCCTCCACTGGCTAGTATCCGGTGACGTGGCTGACGTAGGAGCGTGGGGGACTTTCCAAGACTCCGCTTCCTCCTTCGCATGCGAGGCAGGTGATAACCTTGTGGACTTAGGGGGCCTCTGGGCTGTTTGTAAATATTGAATAAATGAGCGAGTGAATGATGAATTGTAAATATGGTATGAATGATAACATTTATCTCAATTAGTTATTGCCTAATAAAAGGCAGATTGTAATTTTATCTTAATAAAAAATTGTTGTTGAAAAAAAAATATTTAGCGAGACGAAGGCAGAGATTCTCACTAGGATGGTGGGGGGTCTGACAACGCCGGACTAAAACGTAGCGAGGGGAGGAGATAGAGATGCAGAGGTTTTCATAAATCAGGAAGCCAAGTTTTTGAACATCAGAGCAGCCACAAGCCAGTCAGCTAGTTGTCAGGAGAATGAATTACAGGCCCACACCGCCGGTCTTAAATACCCAGCTGGCTTCGTCAGTAGCCAATCAGGTTTGGTTTTATTGTACCCAATGCCAGTTGAGTATTGTGGTGGCCTTAGCGTCTCTGATACCTGACCTGGGTAAGGGTCTCCGGGTCTCTCGGCGGTTTGGGTCGCTTAGTACCTGCTATGGGTAGCGGGTGCCCCAGCTCATACAACTAATTGGCTCGCAGCTGCATTTATATTGTTTACAACATTTACAATGATTTATGGTTTGGTAATGTTATTTCCATTTGTTTAAATTAATTTACAATATATATGCAATAGAGTATAGGGTGATTTATCTTATGTAGTTAGTGGTCGCTACATCTATAAATCATGTCATCATGATTTCAAATGGGAACTCTGTGTGAAAGGTGATGTCACTAGCCTCGAGAGGAGACTTACAAAGACCAGTGCAGACACACACCCTGATGAAAACATAAGGATGTATGTTTTTCAAAAGGCCAGCGTAATCCTAAAATACGAGATCATTATTCTGATGGGACAAATTAGTTTTCCTAATATAATTTTATTAATAATTAATAATTTGTATTAATAATTGTTTATTAATATTTTAGCTGAAAAAAATAATATTTATTTCAGGTATATGGCAACTGGTAAACATATAGGTAAAGTTTTAATCGATGTGAGAAGTGATCAAAAGGATGTGGTGCCAAACAACGAACCTGTGAAGATTGAAGGATCACCTCGTTTCTACTGCAAAACCGATAAATCCTACATAATCATTGGTAATAAAACATTAAATATGTATATAGCAGTAATTTTTATTTTGAAAAAGGATTTTCATTTCCATTGTATTTTAGGAGGGCTTGGTGGTTTTGGTATGGAGTTGGCTGATTGGTTAATTCTAAGGAAAGCAAAGAGAATAGTTTTGACATCGAGGAAAGGCATTAGCAATGGGTATCAGGAGTATAGAATCAATTTATGGAGATCTTATGGAGTAGATGTGCAGGTATTAACAGATGACATCACAACTGAAGAAGGAATTAAATCTATTATTAATACAGCATCTAAGATGGCACCAGTAGCCGGCATATTCAATTTGGCAGTAGTATGTATATATATTTATATTTATTAAATATATTTATGCTTCATACTTAAAGTCATATAAATTAAATTTTATATATTGTCATTTTTATTATTATGGTATCTTTAAAATCGAATTTTAAATCCATCCTATAATAAAAGTCTTTCAATTATCATATAATCATTTATCAATTATATAAAATATTCAGTGCGTCCGTTAAAAGTGAATTTGTGTGGTATGAATTAGTCTTAAAACAGTGAAATGGTGAATTAAGACTCTTAAAATTCGCGTTAATTATTTTCAACCACGTCGTACGGAGGGAGAAGAATCCACAAATGAAATTTGAGGACAGAGGGTGAGATACCCAGGGTAAAGGAGGAAAGGGGTTTTCCGCCTCCAGCCGGAGTCGAATCAACACCTGACCTCTTTCTGATTCACACCAGAGGCCGCTTTCAAGAGAAACAACCTCCGCTGGCTAATACTTCCTCAATGAGTAAGCGCACAATTTTATTCAAGACAATTATATAAAGGTGTCCATTTTGTGATTTTAACTAGTTAGATTGATAATTTTTTTTTTAACATACTTCTCGTTAATGATATTAATTTAGTGTTATATTTTCCAATTCATTTTAAATCATTCCTTCAAGTCAATTTCAAATTTACAAGTATACAATACAAGTAATAATTAATGCAGACCTTAGTAAAGCTTTCGTAAATTTCCTATTAATTATTGAATATTATTATTCTATCCACTTGTCTATTAATTACCCCTAATTAAATATAAATTCAAATCAACTCTTCACTCAAGGGGCATATTCCTTTGTTCTGTAGACGATACCAACAACCACGATAATTAGTAAATTAATTAACAAAACTTAGTAACAATAAAAAAATTAAATTTTAGAGAAATAGAATAAGGATATATACATGTTCACGTCAGTGCGACGTCATATTTGTACAAAGACACATACCATCTGGTGGGGGGTAGAGGGGGGATGAGTCGAGTCGAGGTCTGCGTCACATGTGTTGTAGCCAGCTTTTCGGCGTAAAAAAGTCTCATTAGTGATCAATATCGGAGCCTTTTTCGCAAGGCATTGTTTTACCCGTTTTCGGTAAAACAAATGTAACAAATGTGTAATTACCTTGATATTAGAGAACTTGAAGGTGGTGTCAAGCGGTCGTGTGCTGAACTGCAAGAACAAGAATTGAGAGGAACATTGTTAGCAGAGGTGCAAGACAAGGTGAGAAAATTTCTTTCTCTATCTCCCCGGTGTGGCAGTTCTTATTATACACTAACAGTCCAAATACTGGGGTATTGGATTTTTTGGTGGGTTCATATATATTGTAAAGATATTAGATCTTAATTAGTACCCTAAAGTGTTATATATTTTTTAGATTCTTAAAGATGCTATTTTTGAAAATCTAACAGAAAATGATTTCAAAACTTCTCTTGGCCCAAAAGCGGTGGCTACAAGGCACTTGGATCGGTTAACAAGACTACTTTGTCCAAAATTGGAAGTGTTTGTTATCTTTTCAAGTGTGAGCTGTGGAAGGGGAAATGCAGGCCAGACAAATTATGGCATGGCCAACTCCATTATGGAAAGGATTTGTGAACAGAGGGTAGCTGATGGGTTGCCTGCTCTGGCCATTCAATGGGGTGCAGTTGGTGACGTTGGTCTAGTAGCCGAAATGATGGATGAGCATAACGTTGAAGTAGTAATAGGTATAGTATCATTAGTATTCTATGTCAATATAATATTATCATATCAAGACATATATCAACTAAGCCTCTAACGTAATTTCACCCTATAATGTGTACTGGAGGGATGGATGTAATTTTTTATAGATGTACAAACGAGTGGTTATTTGCGCCTTGTGGTTTTGGTGTACGTAGACCATTTGAGTTTACAGATGCTTAGCCAAATATTGGGGACCCCCAGGAGACTGGTAAGAGCCCGGAGGCACATCAGGTTCTTACCAGGGGGTGATTTGTCAGAATGTGAACTTGTGGGTTTGTGTAGGAGTATCATACACCTCTTATATTCTATTCCACATTATATAAATGTGCTGTGTGTACCGTTACTCACCAGGGTTTCATACCCCTCACTTAAAATGGAGATACAAAATCCTACTTATTGTGAGCACTGAAAAGTCCCTTCTGCCCTTAACTTTTCAACTCTACAGAGCTTGTAAATATAGCACTTAAGTATAGTAGTAAGATATTAGTATAGTTAACGGATCTGTAAATAGATTAAGGATACTAGCAAAAAAAAAAAAAAAAAAAAAACAAAGAAAAGCTAGTAAGGATTGTAGAAAGTAGATTTAAGGAAAAGATTTTATTTTATTTTGTTTTCTTTGGAAGTTTTGTGTTTATTTTGGAAAATAAAGAACGAAAACAGTATTACTCAAGGTGCGCTGACCGGTGCAACAATCCCATTGCACCGGAATACGCGCACCACAGGCTACGTAACCCCATGAGCTCGCTTCACGGGCTCGTAGGGTAAGCCCGTTTGAGGCTCAGCCTCAGCAAGAACAAAAAAAAAAAAAAAAAAAAAAAAACTCTACAGAGCTGTATTATCGTTATTGTGCCCAGTTCGTTAGTTAAGGGTATTCTAAGTTTCTTTTATTAAATTTGTAGAAAAATTGATTCTATTGAAATTTAAACTTTGTGAGCTAGTTTCATGTATCGAGATAATAATAAAAAAAATAGAAATTATTAACTTAAAATATCTATTTTCCAGGGGGCACCTTACTGCAAAGAATAATCTCCTGTTTGGCAGTTATGGATGAATTCCTGATGACCCATAAAGGAGTTGTATCAAGTATGATAGTTGCAGAAAAGAAATCAAGAAGTTCTTCTTCAGACAACATTTTAGATACGGTTGCCAATATACTTGGTAATAATTTTTCTAGAACATTTCGCAGTACCTTTTACAGCATTATTATTATTAGAATTATTAGTAGTATTTATAGATTTAGTTTATTAGTTACTTGGTTCTTAGGGGGGGGGGGGGTTCTTAGGGTTCTTGGCCAAAACCACTCCACTTCTCATAGAGCTCTAAATACTAAATAGTCGGGAGGAGGTCCTGAGGTCACCTCAGCCTTCGCTCTGGGTAGCCGGTACTGCGATGAGAATTGAGCATTAGCATACGGATTAGAATGGAAGGGGGAAGGAAATGGGATTTCTTGTAGCAGGTGGTTGCCAGGTCTTGGATAAACAGGATATTGAGATCAGGAGGAAGGGTAAGGTTTTGACATAAAGGAGCATGAGAATTAGGTAGTACTTGAATGGAAGCTTGTCTTGAAGTTTACAGATTAAGTCCTGATGCCATACTCGATCGAAAGCAGGAGAGATGTCAAGAAATACACCAGATTTATACTCTTTCTTATCAAATTATGACAAAATAGAGTCGATTACGCGATGGCATTGTGGATAGTCGAGTGCGAGGGTAAAATCCAGACTGATTGGTGGAGGTAGGGGGAGTATAAGAGGGTCAAAGAAAGCGGTAAAGCGTTTGAGCAGAGGTTTTTCAAGGATTTTCCCCATGATATGATATGGGTCTGTAGCATACAGGAGAGTGGAGAGGTTTTTCCTTTTTATGGATCATTTTGATTAAGAGGAATCCTGAGGAGAGGAAAAAAGGTGATTCTGACGACTGAATTGTAGATGAAGGTCTGGTATAAATTAGACTACTTTGAAAAATATTTAAGAATTATTGGATTGATTAGATCGAACCCAGGAGCTATTTGGGAAGGAAGTTTGTGTATTACTGAGGCTACTTCTTTGGAATGGAAAGCAGCGTCTTTTCCCAGGAGACATTGTCATGTCGGAGGTGATATAGAGTGTACGGGACAGATAAAAGTCTTTTCATAACCTATAATAGCGACTGGTCAGTAGAAGTCAGTTGGTTAGTGAATTATGTGAAGGAGCTGTTAAGGTGTTATTGTAGTTCTTCCTGAAGATGTCTTGTAAGTTAGTTAAGTCGTTTTTTGTTGGATGAGTACCAAGAAAGATGCCAATACTTTCTTGGCCTTCTTTTATTTGTCAGTAGCTGTTGCATGTGAGGTTGCAAGGCTCTCTGCTCTTTTGTTCAAAGTGAAGCATCTGGTTGGTTTATTTATGTATCCAGATTGTAGCAACCGCTACATAAGATAAATCACCCTATACTCTATTGCATATATATTGTAAGCAAAAGTGAAATAACATGAAATAAATGTATTATAAACAAATGTAAATCATTGTAAAAGTGTTAAGCAATAAAAGGCGGAAGCCAACGTCATAAACGAGAAAGGGTCACCAGCTGGCAGTCATAAACTTGAAGGGGTCACCAGCTGGCACTCATAAACATTAACAACCCTCGCAGCCTCCTAGCAGGAAGTAGAGAGGATATGTCGGGATTGTCACTAGGGAGTGCCTAATCACTCTAGCCCTGATGACAAGTGCAGATTGTTCAAGTTTATAACCTGGACAATCGTTCCATGTCGGCGTTAATATCTTAATCAATTAATAATATAAGTTGACTCAATTTCTGATAGATGTGCGCCCCGACAATGCACTATGTTCAAGAAAAAAAGGTACAGAGGCTTCATAAAGAATAAGTCAAATTTTCAAAAGAGTTCGAACAGAAGCAAAGTATCACTGAGGAACGGTCGCGAAAGACTGGTGGGCCCGGGCTAGGCACCTCCGTTAAATATCTAACCAGCCTCCTTGAAGGGGCTGAAAAGGTTGCTTAGTGCCTGCGAGATCCTAACATGTGTTAAGGATTACCATGCCGGTCCTAAGTAATCAGTCAGGCGGCTGACGTGATCACTTAGTACTTGCGGTTTCTGCATGTGTTAAGGAGTACCCTGCCGGTCATAAATAACCCCTGGAGGCTGTAAGGGTCTCTCAGATTTATGACTGACAAATGTAGACCCGTCTAGTGTTACTTTGCTTCTGCCTTTTTTTTATTGTTAATACATTTATAATAATTTAGTTCATGTTATTTTACTTTTCTTACAATATATATGCAATAGAGTATAGTGTGATTTAACTTGATAGTTAGAATCGCTACAGGGTACTTAAGGCAGGGCCCCTGGCCCTGTTTGTTAGTCAGCCTCTCACCAGTCTCTTAGGCTCCTCGCGAGGGTCTTGGGAGTCTCTCGCGACCTTTACTCGGTGACGCTTGCTTGGGTTCCGCTCGAATTCTGAAAACTTAACTAATTCTTTATGAAACCTCTGTACCTCTTCTCTTGAACATAGTGCATTGTCGGGGCACATAAATGGAGTCAGATAGTAACGCCGTCATGGAACGATGGTCCATGTTATAAACTAAAACAATCCGCACTTGTCACCACGGCTAGGGTGATCAGGAACCTCCCTAGTGACGACCCGACACAGATTCTAACTAAGTCGTAAAGTCGTGAGCTTGTAGACAGCGCTGCCTATGTTGTACTTAGTTTTGAGTGGTGGGAGTAGTTAGTTTAGTAGTTGGGAGTGAAGGTCAAAAAATGAATCAAGACTATTTTGGAATGATATCGAATCAACTGGACCTTTAATAAGAGACAGTCTTTGGTTACTGTTATAGGGATTTATATCGGTGTTAAATGAAAGAAGGATTAGGTGGTGGTTATGAGATAGGTCAAACTGTTGGAAGGGGCATGATTCAGACCTGAGATTATAAAATAGTCGACTATGTTATGAAGTTTTGAACGGGATGTAGGCTAGTAGGCAAGTTTAGGAGGAGAGACGACTTTTGAGCGATGAAAAGTGAGAATAGGCTTGAAAATTCTCCCATGGGTGTTCGTGGTTCTACAACCAAAAACTGGAGGTTCAGCATTGAAATCTCCTCCTCAAATAAACTCTAGAACAATGTAATGTTAAAAAAAACTAACATACTGTGCATTGCACATTTATTACATCTACTTAATACTAAATATATTCAATTTATTTTTGAAAATTTCATAGAAGTTCATATCCAGTAAAAGATTAAATCGAACATAATTAAAACTAAATTATAAGATACATAAACTTTACTTACAAACTACTTTAACAGTTAAATGACGAAAATTACTTTATATAGGATAAATAATTTTTCAAAGGACTACAGTAAAATGGATCAATATTCCATGGCAACAAGTATTACCGAAGCCGTACGGTGAGACTTAACTGTCTAATAGGTGTGGGTGGGGCTTTGGACGACGTTTGTCCCAAACCACTTTTATCTCTACGAACATGTAAAGAAGAGAACTGAAATTAATCCACCTATCATACTCAACAACAACAAACACAAACTAATTATTCCTGTTTATTCTTTATAGATAAAAATAATGTGTAATTACTTGTTATTAATGTTTTGTAATTATTAAGCTACAATATGAAGTTACAATGCTTAGAAATAGCAGTATAAATATTGACAATAGTGCTACGTGAACACTCCTTCAATTTACTAACTCCCAGTGAATTATCGAAAAAACTACCAAAATCCATAGTGTCGATGAATCCGAATATTTCAAAGTAGAAAAGTGTTTCCGGATTTTTATTAACACATTGTTCTCATTTTTTAATTTTGTTTATCTTAATGTTTTTTAAAATACAAACTATATGGTGTTCAAAACAATAATTTTTCTATTTAGGAATCAGAGATTTAAAAACAGTCAGCTTTCACTCTAACCTGGCAGAACTTGGGATGGACTCTATGATGGCAGTGGAAATTAAACAAACACTTGAGAGAGAATTTGAAGTGTTTTTGTCACCGCAAGACATCCGAGGAATGACGTTAGCAAAACTACAAGACATCGCCGCAGCGAAAGAGAGTGAAGAAACTCAAGGCAAGTTTGATTAAGAATAGGCAATTACTTATTTAAACTTGTTTTAAATACTCCTGGTCACATTTAGTTTTTTGTTACATTATCTCTGGACTATGCTAGAGGTGTTAATTTTAATCGAACTATGAATCGTCCCACTGCGTCACGTTCTATGACATTCATAGGAACACATATATACGTGTTCTGGGAGGGATATTAGGAGGAAAGTCATCATGGAAAAAATCGTTGTCTAGTCAATTGTTAAAGAGGGACACATGTCTTTATGACCTTTATCATTCACTTGTCAGTAAGCATTAAACAGATGCCTTTTATACCTTAAAATTCAAAGTCAGGTAAGATTACTAATGAAAAGCGATCGGTGAATCAATACACGTCACTAAAAAATATGAATTTCATATTGATATATATTATTATATTGATATTGAGTTATTTAAAGTAGGTAAGCGAAATGGTGGAGTTGCGGCCGGCAGCGTTTGAAGTTTCAAAGTTATCTCACCAAAACCATGGCTGAAGCCAGTTAAATAATCTTGTAGAGGAGAGTCTTTTAAAAAACTTTATTATGAATAACAATCCAAACAATGGTATATATACAAATATTAATCAGTTACAGATTTAGAACATACTTTAGTGAATGCTTAGGCCCGAGTGAGGGTGTTTTCGCCCGAAGCAGGTAGGCAAAGGGTTAGGATTTTATGGGAGGAAGAGGTTACTTACAAAAAAAAAAGGGGCCATAAGTCTCGACTGAGGTCCATGTTTCTACTAAAAATGTAAGATATAATGAGCATTATAAAACTAGCCCATGCGAACTCGCTGGCATGGATGAAAGTGCGGGCAGTGACGTCGCAGGACATGGGGAAAATGATCTCAGACCTCGAACAATTTTCTGGGCAACTGGGTGAGCTGAATCATTTTCTCAAAGGTGGCGATAAAACTATGGAGAGGACAAAAGCCAAAATGGACAAAGACATATTCCACCCAGGTGGCGCTAAGTCAATAGAGGCAGACCTAGTGTCCAGGATAAAAAGAGAAGTGCAGAACCTGATACAGGTGGACGAGGAAACCCCATGGGAGATAAAGACAAGACTGAAGAAAGCATAGGGGGGGGGGGGACGATAGACCACAGAGGAGGATATCTTCCAAATGTTTGGAGTAATGAAATCTCTGAGGCAGAATAGTGGACAGTATGCTACAGTCCTGGTAGTCCGTTACAATAAAATAAATGAGAAAATGAGAGAGGATACTAGCGCCAAGGAAGTGGAGGACAGGATGGAGTTCATGTCTACGATTTTAAAGGTGCGATTGGCGAAGGAAGGAAGCGTTCCCTAATGAGCGATCGTTCATCGAATGCGCCCAGGCGATGATTGATGCTAGCGCAAGGGAGGAGGAAGTGAAAATGCACGAAGATGAACGCGATTTGAGCCGGATTTCATACAGGAGAAACAGGTCCCCGAAAGCGGCGTGGAAGAGACAGAAAACGCCAAAAAGAAGATATGAAATGTCATGGCTGTGAAAAGACGGGCCAACTGGTACCTCAGTGTCCTCGCACTAAATGCTTTGAGTGTGGGAAAAAAGGACACATAGCAAGACAATGTCCATACGTGTTTCGTTGAAAGGAATTTCACAAAGCAGAACCAACGGAGGTGAATAACCAAGAAATCTGGGAGTGGCCGAGCACGACACCTAGAGAAAATGGATCATCGGGCGACGAGCTATCAAGGAAGTCAGAGACAGACGGGGAAGAGTCGAAGCGCAGCGGGAACAGAAGACGAGAGTGGCTGAAGAACCCATCGCGCAGATGGGAGCGACATACGGAGGCCAGAGGAGAGTGACAGCAGAGAGGCAACCACATCGTAAGGTGCAGTACATTGCGGGAAAGGATGTGCGGGTTGCCAATTATTGAGTTCAGAAAGGGGGAGAGGTGCCTGATACTTGCAGCACCAATACAATAATATCTCGTGACGCGTTAAAGACGCTGCGTGGAGGAGAGAGGGCACTCCAGATCAAGGTATGTGAGTATAAATTACTTACTCTGGGGGGACCCTGCGAAGTAATGGGAAAAGCGATTGTGGGGCTGCACAAATGGGCGAAAATAATGGGTGACGTTAAGGTGCACGTCGTGAAAGCCATGCCGCGGAAATATCAGATAATGGTGGGGTATGATTTACTGGGAAAAGTAGGCGTTTGCATAGAAAATGAGATTGAGAACTGGATCAAACTAGGGCAGCGAACCTATCGAAGCCGGGGGAGGGGGGGGAGTGGACGTGAGGGGTAAAACGGTGGAAATAGGAGTGGTTAAGAGAGTGGGTTTTGAAGGGAGAGTTTGCGGAGCGAGTTTAGAGATCTATGTTTAGATAGACATCCTGGACACACTCAACGGGCTAAAAGGTTTAGCATATTCGATCTAAAAGCAGGATACCATCAGATCAACCTAGCTGCGCATGACCAACATAAACGGGGTTCTCGTTTGAAAGAGGGCATTTGAGTTTACGAGAATGCCGTTTGGTCTCAAAAATGCTCCAATAACCTTTCAGCGTCTCATGGACGAACTTCTGAGAGGAATGGACGAAAATATGTGCCAAATTTACATGGATGACCGGCTGATCTTCAGCCGAACGGAATCGGGACATATTCAACACCTCCGGAACGTATTTAAGAGTTTAAGACATTTTGGGTTAAAACTGTCAATAGGCAAATCGTCACTAGGGCAGGAGCAGATTAGTTTTTTAGAGCACACCATCTCTCAGGAAGGGGTTCAACCAGACTCGACGAAAGCAGAAGTGATCCAGAAAATGGAGGTGCCAAAAGACGTAGAAGGGATTCGGAGATTACTGGGCACGCTCAATTACTACCACCGTTTCGTGCCGGACATGGCAGAATATATGGTACCCATTAACAACTTACTACGGAAAGGCGCACAGATAATGATTACGCCGCTGATAGAGCAGAATATCCACAAATGCTAGGCACGTTTGTAGGAGTAGCCGATTTTGTCTTTCCCCAACTTCGAGAGGAAGTACACGATCACCACCGATGCAAGCGACTATATATGACTATATGCCTTGGGGGCAGTATTGTCACAGGAAGGTGGGGACAGGGAAAGACCGGTGGCTTACGCGAGCTGACGCCTGACAGACACGGAGGTGCGGTACAGCGCTCTGGAATGAAAACTCCTCGGGATAGTATAGGCTATTGGGCACTTCCGTTCCTATGTATTGGGCATAAGGTTTCGATTACATACGGACTACCAACCTCTTCAATGGGATGGAAAACGATAAGAATCCTCCTCTATGGTGACGAGGTGAAATGAATTCTTAGTACAATATCAGCTCATTTGGAAAACAGAAACATCAGGTAGTCTGAAAATACTCCGTAGTACTTACGGTACGAGTCAGATCGCGGCGATTTTGTCACCACGGGAGTTCCGGGATATCAAATGTGTCAGGCTCTGAAGAACGTGTCAAAACCCAGCAAAACGCACCATTTATTCGTAGCCAACTAACGTGTGGAAAAAAATTAAAAAGCTGTGACATAAATAGCTGTTGGGGTTGGATCGCTCGTTCATTTGGTGTCTTATCACGATCCAGACCCTGCATGGCGAGGAGCAGCAACGCGAGGTAACAATAGCGTATCACATGGGAAAACCAACCACTGTAGTGGGCAGGAGACGGCACAAGAACTAAAGCGCTATTTCTGGTTGGGAATGCAGCGGACTATTCAGGAGATGATCGGAGCATATAAAGTTTGCAGGAAGACAAAATATGATAGACATCCCCCGCAGGGACGCCATGAAGGATCACCAACGGCCGAAGCACCATTGACGGAGCCGTCACTATCATCGACCCATTTACCAAAGGGGCTATGGCCTACACAGTGGGGGACAAGTCATCAGAGGCCATATAACAAGCTCTTAACGCATGGTTTCAATTCTATGGCATAATGGAGAGGATCTCATCAGAGGGTGGACTGGAGTTTGACAATGCAACCGTGAAAGCCGAAATGCAAAAACGTGATGTGGCATGGCATTTTAATACCCCCGGGCATCCCAAGAGCAGGGGAACCATCGAAAGGTTACACAGCACCCTCAGCGACCACTTACGCGTGTATCAGGTGGATAACGGCCTGCCGGCGAACGCAGCCATGCCCATGGTGGTGGCAGCATACAACCACTCGATCCACGCCACAACGGGGTTCACACCCTTTAAAATTTGGTTCGGATTACGACTGAGACCGAGGAACTGGCCAGAGACAGTGGCGGATGAGGAGATGGCAGCACAGCTCTAAAATACCCACATACAGCTCGGGAAGATGTGGCACAAGGTACGTGATAGGATTATGCGCGAGAAATCCAGGCGCCCGGCAAATTTGAAGGTGCGGGATCGCATGGGGGCAATATCGATCCCATTGTGTACAGAAAAGTCGTGTCAAATCGTAGTAAGGAACTGGTTTGGTATGCGGGGCTCTTTAAGGTCATGATAATTCAGATACATAATCTCGTGAGCAATGAGAGCTTGACCTGCCCAAAGAAGAGGCGAACCATTCACATTGAACAGTTGAAACTCCCACCACAGGAGGGCGTTGAACGTGTGTAAGATGGTGTGCCCTCGATCCGATACGGAGCAACTAATCCGGAATCATATACTTCACATGTGAAGCTCAGAAAGAGTATTTATTTTCATACTTTATATTGTAGATAAGTTCCATTGTTATGTTTTCACCTGGCAGCCGATGGGTCACGGTCGAATGTATTATATTTTATTAGTCTTATTTTATATCTTTATTATCTCTTTTTCTTTGTGTTCTGTTGTTTGGTTATGTATAGTCGAGCCCGAGAGCTCTGCGGGCTACGAATATATCAAACCGTAAGCGCGATGTATGGGATTACAGGCTGCTTGCTTCGTGCGCTGGACCTTGGAGTTTATGAAGAGATATTCGTAAACTGGCAGGGAGGAGTTAAGGTTTGGACATCGTAGGTATCCAGCCTAATCCCAAAGTCAACATGATGTAAACATCCCGAATGTATATAGAGAGGGCTGAAAAAGGCTCAATGAACAGTCTTGTAATAACTTTCGATATATCTATACATATATAAGTTAATGATCGTCAACGAAAACGTGATGAAAAAGGAAAGTGGTTGAATGTAGTTACAGAACGAGAGTTGTCGCAAGACTGTTTTTATTTGAGCCTTTTAAAGCCTCTCTAAATACATTCGGGATGTTTACATAGCGATGACTTAAGGATTAGGCTGGCTGCCTACGACGTCCGAACCTTAACTCCCCCCTGCCAGTTTATGCATATCTCTTCGTAAACTCCAAGGTCTGGCGCACGCAGCACACAGCCTGTAATCCCTTACATCACGCTTACGGTCTAATATATTCATAGTCCACACAAAACAACAGAACACACAGGAAAGAGATAATACAGAAATAAAACAATAATAATAATAAAATATAATACATTCGCCCTTGACCCGGCGGCTCCCAGGAGAAAAAAAAAAATGGAACTTATCCACAATATAAATAATGAAAACAAAAACTCTCTCTGAGCTTCACATGTGAAGTATATGATTCCGGATCAGTTGCTCCGTATCGGATCGAGGGCAGACCATCTTAGGCACATTCAGCACCCTCCCCCCTGTGGTGGGAGTTTCAACTGTTCAATGTGAACGGTTCGCCTCTTCTTTGGGGTGGTCATACTCTCGATGGTCACGAGATTATGTTCCCGAATTATGATGACCTTAAAGGGCCCCTCGTACCGAACCAGTTCCATGGTACGATTTCATACGACTTTTCTGTATACAACGGTCCCCGCACCTTCAAATTTGCCCCCGCCAATCTTTCCGAGCTATATGTGGGTGTTATGGAGCTGTACCACCATTCCCTCATCCGCCACCGGCTCTGGCCAGTTCCTCGGTCTCACTCGTAATCCGAACAAAATTTCAAAGGGTGCTAACCCCGTCGTGGTGTGTATCGAGTGGTTGTATGCCACCACCGCCATGGGCATCGCTACGTTCGCCAACAAGCCTTTATCCACATGGTACAAACGTAAGTGGTCACTAAGGGTGCTGTGTAACCTTTCGATGGTTCCCCTGCTCTTGGGATGCCCGGGGGTATTAAAATGCCATGCCACATCCCGTTTTTGCAATTCGGCTCTGACGGTTGCATTGTCAAACTCCCGTCCCCCGTCCGACGAGATCCTCCCCGGTATGCCGTAGAATTGAAACCATGTGTCGAGGGCTTGTAATATGGAATCTGATGATTTGTCCCCCACCGCATAGGCCATAGCCACTTTGCTAAATGAGTCGATGATAGTGACCCACTTAAAACCCCGCCACGTGAAGGTGTCCACTTGAATCGCCGTCAATGCTGCTTCTACCGTGGGTGATTCTTCCTGGAGTCCCTGCGGGAAATATCTATTATATTTCGTCTTCCTGCGAACGTCACATGCTCCGATTACCTCCTGAATAGTCCACTGCAACCCCCACCAAAAATAGCGCCTTCGTAGTGCTTGTGCCGTCTCCTTCCCACCGCGGTGATTGGTTTTCCATCGTGATACGCCAGTGTTACCTCTGATCTGCCTCCGCTTATCATTGATAATTTCATCCGTCGTCTCCATATCACGCGGTCTCTCCCCTTTCGACGCGTCTGATGGTGGATCCGCACTCCTGTCACTATATTTCCGCGTGCTGCTCCTACCCGCTTCTCCAGGCGTCCATTCCTCAATAAACTGCCTCATAGTGCTCGATGGTTCCCGTTCTTCAATGGTGTTCACCATAATAGCGCGCAACAGCCAATCTTCCACGACGTTGTCTTTTCCTGGCTTATATACGATATCCATATTGTATTGCGCTAAGAATTCCTTCCACCTCGTTACCCTTGAGGAGAACTCTTTGAGTTTTCCGACCCATTGAAGAGATCGGTGATCCGTGTGTATTCGAAACCTTCTGCCAAATACATACGGACGGAAGTGCCCAATGGTCCACACTATCCCGAGGATTTCTCGTTCCAGTGCGCTGTACCGCGCCTCCGTGTCCGTCAGGTGTCTGCTCGCGTAAGCCACCGGTCTTTCCCCGTCCCCGTCTTCATGTGACAATACTGCCCCCAAGGCATAGTCGCTTGCGTTTGTGGTGATCGTGAAATCCTTCTCAAAGTTAGGGAAAGCCAAAATCGGCGTCTCCTGCAAACGTGCCAATCATCGGCGGATATTCTGCTCTATGAGCGGCGTGATCATTATCCGTGCTCCTTTCCATAATAAGTTATTAATAGGTACCATATATTCGGTACGGCACCCATATGTACGGCACGAAAGAGCGGTGTTAATTGAGCGTGCCCAGTAATCTCCGAATCCCTTTTACGTCTTTTGGCACCTCCATTTTCTGGATCACTTCTACTTTCGTTGAGTCTGGTTGAACCCCTTCCTATTAGATTGTGTGCCCTGAAAAACTAATCTGCTCCTGCCCCAGTGACGATTTGTCTATTGACAGTTTCAACCCGAAATCCCTTAATCTCTTAAATACGTTCCGGAGGTGTTTAATATGTTCCGATTCCGTTCGGCTGAAGATCAGCCGGTCATCCATGTAAATTTGGCACATATTTTCGTCCATTCCTCTCAGAAGTTCGTCCATGAGACGCTGAAAGGTTATTGGAGCATTTTTGAGACCGAACGGCATTCTCGTGAACTCAAAATGCCCTCTTTCAAACGAGAACGCCGTTTTATGTTGGTCATGTGGAACTAGCTTGATCTGATGGTACCCTGCTTGTAGGTCTAATGTGCTAAAATTTTTTGCACCGTTGAGTCTGTCTAGGATGTCTTCGAACCGCGGTATCGGATATTTTTCGTCCAGGGTATTGTCGTTAAGTTTCCGAAAATCCACCACGACTCAGTATTACGTATACGTCACCCACTCTACTTTTAGCGGGATCTCATGTAGCTGAAATCCTCTCAAATGAAAATCTCATGTAGCTGAAGCTCCCCTAGTGTACCCTTCAGCAAAACAAATATCCCTAAACTCGCTCCGCAGACTCTCCCTCCAATCCTCCACTCTCTTAAACGCTCCTATTTGCTCCGTTTCGCCACTTACGCCCCCCCCCGGCTTCGATAGGTTCGCTTCCCTATTTTGATCCTCCAGTTCTCACCCTAGTTTTTGATGCGCGGGCCTACTTTTCCCAGTAAATCACACCCCACTATTATCTGGTATTCCCCCGGCATGTCTTCCACGACGTGTACATTTATGTCACCCATTACTTTCGCCCATTCGTCCAGCCCCACGACCGCTTCTCCCATTACTTCGCAGGGTCCCCCAAGAGTAAGTAATTTACACTTACATACCTTGATCTGGTGTGCCCTCTCTCCTCCACGCAACCTCTCTAACGCACCTCAAGACATTATTGTATTGGTGCTGCCAGTATCAATCAGGCACCTTTCTCCCTTCCCGAACTCAATAATCGGCAACCCAAACATCCTTTCCAGTAATGTATTTCACCTTAGGATGCGGTCGACTCACTGCTGCCACTATCCTCAGGCCTCCGTACGCCGCTCCCATCTGCGCGAGGGATTCTTCTGCCACTCTCGACTTCTGCTCCCGATGCGCTTCGACTCCTCTCCGTCTGTCACCGACGTCCGGGACGACTCGTCGCCCGATGATCCATTTTTTCTTGGTGTCGCGCTCCGCCTCTCCCGGATTTCCTGGTTATTTACCTCCATTGGTTCTTCTCTGTGAAATTCCTTTCTACGAAACACGTATGGACATTGTCTTGCTATGTGTCCTTCTTCCCCACACTCAAAGCACTTAGTGCGACTTCCTTTCCACTGAGCTACCAGATGATCCGTCTTTCCGCAGCCATGACATTTTCTATCTTCTTTCCGAGGTGCCTAGGCCTCGTCACTCCCAATCTTCTCTCTCCCGTCGCTCCCCTGTCTCTACCGGCAAACGGCGTTTTTTGTCTCTTCCACACCGCTTTTTTTCGTTTCTCGAAACATTTGGAAGATATCTTCCTCTGGGGTCCATCGTCCCCCACCCGTATGCTTTCTTCAGTCTCATCTTTACTATCTGCCATGGGGTTTCCTCGTCCACCTGTATCAGGTTCAGCACCTTCCTTTTACCCTGCACACCAGGTCAGCCTTTATTGACTTAGCGTCACCTGGGTCGAGTAGCCCTTCGTCCATCTTGGCTTGTATCCTCTCCATAATTCTATCTCCACCTTTGAGATATTTTTTTATTTGAATCAACTCACCCATTTCCCCATAACATTTTTCGAGGTCTGAGATCATTTTCCTCATGTCCTGCGACGTCGCTGCCCGCACCTTCATCCTTGGCAGCGAGTTCGTATGGGCTTCAGCCATGGTTTCTTTAGGTAACTGCGTAACTTCAAACGCTGCCGGCCGCAAGTCCACCATTACTTCCTTTAATTAAATTAAATTAAATTTCGCCTTCTACTTCGCAAGGCCCTCTCAGGGGGACTAGTTTACAGGCACACGGTCGGATCTGCGACGCCCTTCTCTCGGCGCATAATTTTCTCGCCGCCGTTATGCTTAGGATAGTACAGGAGCTCTCTGTGTTAACCAGACCCCTCACCCCTCTCGCCACTCGGATAATGGGTATACCGCCGTAATTTCCACTTACACTATAATTTGTTAACGTGCGGTCACCCTCTGCCCGCCTGCTCCTCAGGCCGCCGCTTGTCTTTTTCTTTCCACGTTCGCGCTCTGCCGCCTGCCACTTCCGTGGCCCCTGCTGTCTTCTCCTCTGTAGTCTGTGCTGATCCCGGGTTCACCCGCTTCTTCCTCCGTCTCTGAGGCTACCGACGTTTTTGATGATTAGGAGGGGGCCCTATTTTTCCCCCACACCCTCTGTGCATTTACTTTCATAGGTTTTGGCCGATGCCTCCCCGCTCTACGGTAAAGGTACGGACACTGCATGGCGAGGTACCCTTCCATGCCAGATTCAAAGCATTTCGTGCGCGGACACTGTGCCATCAAATGTCCGACTTTCCCACATCCGTGGCATCGCCGTTCCTCCCTCCATACTCCGGTTCTAGATATTCCTTGGTCTGCCCTCCTCCCTTCTGCCATCGACCTTTTTCTTTCAACATTTGGTGGCTCCCTTCTTTTCCAAATCTGGTGTGGCATTGTAGGTCTACGGTATGTCACCTTAGACAAACCTCTATCCTCCGCTCCCTGTTTGCGATCCTCTTCACGGGCGCTAACATCCATCATATCTTGGCTATCCTGGCTTCTACTTCCACCAGGTTAATCGTTTCTCTCATCTTTTGGGTAATATTGTTTAACCGTCCCAACAGTTCCCCGGCGTATTGGCCTTTCGTTTGACCCGGATGTCACGTTTCCCTAAACGTTTGAACGATATCTTCTTCCGGTGTCTAACGGCCTCCTCCATAAGCCTTCTTCAATCATTCCTTTACCACTGCCCATGGGGTGTCTTCATCCGCCTGTACCAGGTTCAATACTTTTCTTTTTATACGACACACTAGGTCTGCTTTTATTTATTTCACATCCCTTGGGTCTAGTAGGCCTTCGTTTGTCTTCGCTTCAACTCTCTCCATAATTTTATACCGTTAACGAAGTGATTTAACTCACCCAGCTCTCCCGAGTATTTCTCCAGGTCAAATAACGTCCTTCTTAGGTCCTGCGAAGTTGCTGCTCGCACCTTCATCCAGGCGAGGGAGTTTTCATGAACTTCCGGCAACGTTTCACTCGGAAACGAATGTGGCACTTCGAAGGCTGCCGGCCGTAACTCTACCATTTTCCCTGATCAAAAGTATGAGAAAGAAAAAAAAAACGAAAATATAAATATATATATATGTTATGGCTAGTGGCAAGAATAATTTAAGCCTAATAACACAGGCTTGTATACTAATGTAAACAAAGCCCTGGTATTTATCATCTATATTCTCTCTTTTTCTTTGATCGTCTACAGCCGGGAGACAATAACTGGGGCCGAAACCCGGGAGCTAACGAGTTTTAAGATTAAACGACACGTGAGACAACTAATTTTTATTCGCGTTTGCTTTACTTTCTACTTCTTACTCTCTTTACGTTTTTTTTCTTTGCCATCTTTTTAATCAGGAAAAATGGTAGAGTTACGGCCAGCAGCCTTCGAAGTACCGCCTCTGTTACCGAGTGAAACGTTGCTGGAATTTCATGCAAACTCCCTTGCCTGGATGAAGGTGCGAGCTGCGATGTCGCAGGACTTGAAAAGGACGATATTCGACCTGGAGAAATTCTCTTTTTTTTTTTTTTTTATTTATTTTAAAACCTCAAAAAGTAATACTACAATCAACAAAATAAATATATAAAATAATTGAAATACAGATTTCTCCACTTCCTGCCTTTCGCAAATGCATTTGAAGGAGTGCATAAATATAATACATTTTGTTTTTGTGGTAAAAAGTTCATAATTCATATATAACACTAGGTGATAAGGCTCACCCTAAGAGAAATTCTCTGGAGGCCTGGGTGAGTTAAATCACTTCATAAAGGCGGTGATATAATTATGGAGAGAGTAAAAGCGAAGACAAATGAAGGCCTACTAGACCCAGGGGATGCGAAATCGATAAAAGCAGACCTGGTGTGTCGTATAAAAAGAAACGTATTGAACCTGATACAGGCGTATGACACCCCATGTGCCATAGTGGAGGAACGATTGAAGAAGGCTTACAGAGGAGGCCGTTGGACACCGGAAGATGATATATTTTAAACGTTTAGGGAAACGCGACATCCAGGTCAAACGAAAGGCCAATACGCCGGGGAACTGTTGACACGGTTCAACAATATTAGCAAAAAGATTAGGGAAACGATTAACCTGGCAGAAGTAGAAACCAGGGTGGCCTTCTGGACGACCATTCTAAAAGAACATCTAGCCAGGGAGACGGGCAAGCTGGATTTCTTACCAGGGGACCGATCGTTCGTGAATGCGCCCAAGATATGATGGATGCTAGCGACCGTGAAGAGGAAGGCAATCAGAGAGCGGGGGAGAGAGGTTGGTCCAAGGTGACATACCGTTGACCTAGAATGCCGCAGCAGATTTGGAAAATAAGGGAGCCACCGAATGTTGAAAGAAAAAGGACGATGGCAGAAGGGAGGAGGTCAGGCCACGAAAGGAGCAGGCGGCAGAGCGCGGACGTGGAAAGATTAAGACAAGCGGTGGCCTGAGTAGCTGGCGGGTAGAGATGTGACCGCACCTTAAAAAATTATAGTGTGAGTGGAAATTACTGCGGTACCCATTATCCGAGTGGCGAGAGGGGTGAGGTGTCTGGTTGACACAAGGAGCTCCTGTACTATCCTAAGCAGAACGGTGGAGAGAAAATTGTGCGCCGAGGGGAGGGTGTCACAGGTCAGACCGTGTGCCTGTAAACTAGTGACCCAGGAGAGCCTTGCGAAGTAGAAAGCGAAATAGCGATGGGATTGGCTAGATGGACAGATAAGGAGAGGAAAATGACGATACATGTAGTGGAAAAGATGCCGCGGGTATACGAGGTGATTATAGGGTGTGACCTCCTTGGAAAGCTAGGAGCAAAGGTAAGATGCAAAAAGGGGTGTGGTCCATCAAGAAAGGAGGAAAACCGTACCGACGTATGAGGACCCTGGAGGTCGGAAACGACGAAAAGGGCATTAGGCAGGAATATGCCGACATTTTCTTCAAAGAAGGGGATAAACTTGGTGTAATGGGGGAGACGGTACACGAGATACCGCTCAAACAGGACCGTGTGACGTATGTGTAGGAAAGGAGATACCCACAAGCGCTGAGACAGCATATCAGTGGGGAGATAGAGGAGTTGAAGAGGCAGGGAATCGTAGTTGACAGCACATCTCCATACAATAGCCCCCTGTGGGCCGTAAAAAAGAAAGGAGTTGTTGGAGAAGAAAAGTACCGAGTAGTCATCGACTAAAGGAAACTTAATGAGAATACCGACAACGAAAAGTACTACATTCCTCGATTCGAGGACATTCTCGACCGACTAAGAGGAGCAACGATATTCAGCACACTCAACCTTAAGGCGGGATATCATCAAATACAGATGCATCAGAGAGATCAGCACAAGACGGCGTACACATTTGAACGCAGGGTCTATAATTTAACCAGAATGCCTTTCGGGTTAAAGAATGCGCCGGTCACGTTCCAAAGATTAATGGACGAACTCTTTCGAGGCATTGAGGAATCGTACTGTCGGATATATATAGACGATCTTCTAGTTTTAGCCAAAGCAAGGAAAGACATCAAAAGCACTTGAGACAGGTGTTGCAAAGGATCAGGAAATTCGGGCTGAAATTATAGGTGGAAAAATTGCTTGTTAGCCAAGCACAAGTAAGATTTTTGGGCCATATCATCTCAAGAGAGGGAGTGCCACCCGATCGGAGCAAAGTTGAGGATATTAAGAGGATGACCATTCCAAAGGCCGTCAAAGGAATCCGGTGCCTTCTCGGATCGGTGAACTATTACCGAAGGTTCGTACCGGAAATGGCAATACGCCTCGTCCTGATCAACAATCTACTCAGGAAGGGACAGAAGGTCAATATCACCCCAGAGATGGAGAACAACATTCAGCGGTGCATGGAACGGTTACAGGGGGATCCTATCCTCGCCTTCCCGGATTTCGCACTCCGTTACCATGGACGCAAGTGAGTAGGTGTTGGGGGCGTTACTCTCACAAGATCGAGATGGAGGAGAGAGACCAATCGCAAATGCTAGCAGGCCCCTTAGGGACACCGAGAGAAGGTATAGCGCACTTGAACGGGAACTGCTGGGAATCGTATGGGCGATAGAGCACTTCCCTCCCTACGTCTTCGGAAGGCGATGTAGGGTCCAAACGGACCATCGACCTCTACATTGGGTTGGGAAGCTTAAGGAGCCGTGGGCGCGCATAACTCGATGGAAGGAATTCTTTAGCCAGTATACGATGGATATCGTATAAAAGCCAGGGCGAGAGAATGTAGTAGCGGATTGGCTGTCGCGTGCAATAATCGTCAACGCGATGGAACAGGAGCCGGTGGGACCAATGCAAGAAATCCGGCAATTCGTCCCGGAATGGTCACCTGGTGGAGAAAGTTCGCGAGACGAGCCCGAGAAGAACAACAGACCACGCGGGAGACGGAAGCTCAGCGGAAGACTGACCTTCGGATATCGAAGACATCGCGGACATAATTAATGATAAGAAGCGCCAAATCATTTGGATCACAAAGACGTCAGGGCTGCTTAAGACCGAGTATGGAAAGTACGGCCGTTGTAACATTGTGAAGATATGGTCCTCGCCAGGAATTATGAACGACATGATCTGTCAAGCCCTGAAGGATGCGTCCACACCAGGAAAGACTCACCACCTTTACGTGGGCAATGCGACTATTTGGGACCGCATCAAACGGCTATGGCGGACGGAAAGGATTGGGATCGACCGCTCATTCATTCGGTGTACCCTGCAAGTGGAAACGATTAGTCAAGAAGAGCGTCAATGGAAGGTTATTCTTGCCTTTCACCAGGGCAAAACGAACAACCACGGGATCGAAGCAACCCTGCAAAGCGCTGATATTTTTGGTAGGGCATTAAGAACACAATCGCGAGCGTTTTTAGCTACTGTGACACATGCCCCGCCACAAAGTATGACCGACACCCGGTTTGCCTAGAGCAATGCAAGACGTGACCCCGACAGCAGACAGACCATTGGAAGATCTACAAGTAGATACATTCACCTGGAGAGGGTACAAGTGGCTAACCGTCATAGACAGGTTTAGTAAAATGGCAGTGGCCCAAGCCATAGCAGACCGATCGGCAAAAATGTTGTGCAGGCATTTCGCACATGATGCCAATTCTATGGCGTTCCGGAAACTACCGCTTCCAACGGAGTGCGGGAGTTTGAAAATACAGAGATGAAGGCCGAGGCGGCGGGCTTAGGGATTCGTTGGCATCTCAACACCCCAGGACACCCGAAGAGTCGGGGGGACATAGAAAGGCTACATAGTACGCTCAGTGACCACCTGCGTATCTACCACGGGGGAAAAAGGGTTAGAACCGGGAGTGGCGGTGGAGAAGGCCGTCGTTGCATTCAACCACTTGGTACATTCCGCCACAGGGTTCTCCCCGGTAGAGACGCTGTTCAGTCTCAGAGGATATTGGAAAGATGACAGGAGCACAGTCATAGATGACGACATCGCAGCGTGCGTTGTCAATGATCGTATCGCACTGGGGAAGCAGTGGGCGACCGTACGGATCATCGTATATTGTTTATCGCCGAATGAGCTCCAACAGAGGGAAAGAATTAGTACGATACAAGGGGCCTTTCCGGGTGATCGCCCTCCGCGAACATAATGTGGTCACCATTGAGAGCATCACACCCCCGAAAAAACGAATGACGGTGCATTTGGAGCAGCTGATATTTCTAGCTGCGGAATTGGAGTGGCGGCGCAAGTTAATTTCGGTCTGAGCTTGGGAGTGAAGGGTCTAAAAACACCCACTCGAGTTGAGTGTTTTATTTATATGTTAATTTTGACACTAGTGTCGTTTTTTCTCTTCATGTTCGTATTATAATTCTTCTGTGTACAATGGAAGAACGTTTTGGTTTTGCGTCTTTTTATCTTATCAGTGTCCGTAAACTGGTAGGGGGGCGTTATGGCTAGTGACAAGACATTGTTAAGCCTAATACCACAGGGCCTAATGAAAACAAAGCCCTGGTATTGATAGAACAGAATAAAGCCAGTTAACAATTGAACCTGTGTGCATTATCATCATTTATATTCTCTCTTTTTCTTTGATCGTCTACAGCCGGGAGACGATAACTTTTTTCTCTGCAGAACTTGTTTACTTATTTTATAATTCATAGTTTGCTTATTATGTTTACTTCTTAAGTATATCTGGGAGAATAGGGTATCAGAAATAGCCGTGTCGGATTCATAATAGAAACATAGAATGATTGAGATAACTATTTAATGAACTATAAACAGTAGCATAATGTAGCAAAAAGATGGACTCCCTTGAGAACAGCCCGTACACCATGAGTGATTCAACTACAGTAATTCCACTGTAACTTCCAACAGGCCATCTTAGTTTCAGGGTGCGGCCTTGAGATTGGTCGCGTATTCTGGCATAAAAGAGGAACTTGCGGACGAGTATCAATGTCCATCTGTTCTTGTAGTATAAAATGTCCCTTTTTTATGTTTCTTTCTCTAACTACATTATCTGTGTGTACTTTTATCATGATAGTTTGTTTCGTTGGTCAATAAAATGTGTAACAGGTTTGTATCTGTGTTCGTCTTTTGTTCTTGTTATTCGTTTAACGTAGGTTTTATCTTTTTCTATTTCAGGGTCTTCTCGATTTTTATTCAGTTTGTCGGTTCTTTGCTCTTTTTCGTTAGTAATAATTTTCCTGAGTACTGCGCCTGCGCTAACTATAGAAGTCGTTTTTCACATCGCTCTGCAACAAACTGTTTCTTGTTACCGTTCGTAGGAAGTGCCTAGTTCGCAAAACTGTTCCAACCGACCCTTGGGTGAACCGTTCGCGGTGGACTGTCTACAGGTCAGTGGAAGAGGAACATTATTATTGCTAACGTAAGTTTTTCATCTCACAATTCATACAGAGGGCGGCCATATTGCAAGATATCAGTCAGCCGTGCTGAGAGTGGGGATAGGAGTGGGGAGTCCAGCTGGCCCTCTCAGTACACTCTGTTCAGGCCTCTCATTATATTGAAATTTTTTTTTTTTTTTTTTTATTCAATTAAAAACTATTTACAAGAATATGAAACATGCGTTTCTATCAACAAGTTATATCAGAAAATAAAAAAAAACGCTCAAGATCATTGGGACCTACGCCCACTATGTCACCAGTCAAACGCAAGCCACGGCGATCTAATCGGAATATCCCAATAAATTCCTCAGCACCTAGCAGCTCTATGGAAGAGATACCACCACAACCCACCACATCAAAACAAACAACAATAACTCATGAGTCTCCCTTTTTCACGCCCAATAGTTACGAGGTGTTGAAAAATATTGAGGTAGAGGACATGGACTCTACAACAACACCCACACAGCCCAAGCCACCAGCGATATTCGTTCGCAACATTAGTAATTTCAAATTACTATGCACTCAATTGAGCAAAGTTGTAGGTACAGGCAAATATACTTGCCTCAATCGATCTCGGGACACAAAGGTTTCTCCGGACACTCCTGAAACATACCGAGGAATTATAAAATACCTAGAAGAATCCAAGGCTGATTTTCATACCTACCAACAAAAGCAAGAAAGATCGCAAACCTGCATCCCACAACACCAGCGGACGAGATAGAAAAGGAGCTGATAAGTTTAGGGTACAAGGTTCGCCAAATCACGAATGTCCTCCGTGAGGAGAGACAAGAAAATGATACAAGTATCAAGAAACCAATGCCCTTATTCTTTGTCGATCTAGAGCGAACAGCTGGAGTGGAGAAAATCTACGAGCTTAACCACTTATACTACACAAGAGTACAGGTCGAAAAGCCTTACCCGAAACGAGACATCGTCCAATGCCATAATTGCCAGGCATATGGGCACACAAAATCATACTGCTACCACCCTCCCAGGTGTGTAAAGTGCAGTGGGCAGCACAAAAGTGAATTGTGCAAGAAGCCCCTAAAATCACCTGCTGTATGCGTGCTCTGTCAGCAAGGCCACCCGGCAAACTATAAAGGCTGTGAGGCTTATAGAATTCTAAAGTCCAGAAGTGAACAACGTCGTCGTCCTGAAGAAGAAACATCAGCCACAGGTAGCCCAAGAAGCGCCCCCACCAGAAGTTTGAGGCCTTCAGTCTCTTTCGCTGACGCAGTTAGGAACAGAGAGCAGCCACAGGCACTGCCCACTCCTCCTCCGCAAGTTCTTCTTTCCCAGCACTCCGCTCATCCCAGCAACCAGCAAACTCTATCCCATCCTCAACCACACATCTCGCATATCCCGCCACCTTCAAGCTCTTCAGATCTCACCAGCCTTTTAACCTCATTCCTTACAGAGTTCAGAACCCTAATTACACCTCTCATTTCCCTTCTTACAAATCTTGTCTCCTACCTTATCCCCGTTAAACAAAATCCATAAGTGGATCATTCCGACTCCTTATCCATTCTCCTTTGGAATGCGAATGGTGTTCGCACCCACACTAACGAACTGACAGCACTACTCCATGACAAAAACATCGATGTAGCTCTTATTACTGAAACAAGACTTACAAGTAAACGACCATTTACCGTTCGACAGTACCAGACTTATCGAACTGATCACCCAGATGAAAGAGCTCATGCAGGTACCACTGTCATTGTCCATAACTCCATATCCCATCACATAGTTCCTTTGGTAGCACATGATTTCCTTCAATCCACTGCAGTGTCAATCACCACCCTCACTTTTCCCCTTACTCTAGCATCAGTGTACTGCCCTCCCAATAAATCCATTCCCGATTCCCAATTCATCTCCTTTCTAGACTCCATCGGGCATCGTTTCCTTGTGGGTGGGGACTTTAACGCAAAGCACCAACACTGGGGCTCAAGATCCACAAATACACGGGGACGTGCTTTGCTGTCTGCACTCACACGGAGACATTGCTCCACTATCTCTCCTGACACAGCCACCTATTGGCCATCAGATCCCAACCGAAATCCAGATCTCCTTGACTTCTTCTTCTACAATAGTTTAGGAACACTAAACTATTCACTCAAGCGCCTCGATGACCTCTCCTCTGATCATAGTCCTTTATTATTAACCATTTCCCTAAGACCAATTCACAAACTGCCTCCTCCTTCATTTATTAGGGGCCCAGTTGACTGGGACCACTTCCGTCAGCTTCTTACAGAGTCCGTAAACCTCAAATTATCCCTGAAAACATCCCAAGACCTAGACGATGCAGTGCATTCTTTCACTACTCTGGTCCAGAGGTCGGCTTGGGAGGCATCGTCACCCAAGGATCCACAATCATAATCGTTTACCTCAACATCTCAAAGATCTAATCAAATCCAAACGCCGCTCTAGAACAGTGTGGCAAAGATCCCGGCATCCTGCTGATCGCCGCTCGTACAATCAGTACTGCCGATTGGTAAAGCGGCGATTGGCATCCTTCCGTTCTGATTCTTTCAATTCCTACCTCTCCTCTCTGTCTACCAGGGATAACTCCTTGTGGAATGTAACCAAAAAAATCCTAAAGTATCAACCTGTTTCACATCCACTCCGTCGTGATGATGGGTCCTGGGCGGCCTCGGATGGAGATAGGTCGGAGGAATTTGCTCTGCATCTTACCCATACTTTCACACCTCACCTTTCTCATCAAAGCCATACTCACAGCAAAACTGTGGAAGATTTCCTCACTTCACCTCTTCCACCAAAAGCCGTTAATCCCTCTGAGGTCAAATACCTTCTGAAAAACTTACCTTACAGAAAATCCCCTGGATATGATCTCCTAACTCCTCAAATTCTCAAACAACTTCCTCCTAAAGCCATAACCTTCCTAACCTACATATATAATTGCATTATCCGAACGACACACTTTCCTCTCCTCTGGAAACATTCCATTATTGTCCTATTCGCCAAACCCGGTAAACCACCCAATGACGCCTCATCTTACCGTCCAATTAACCTACTCCCTATCCTCTCAAAAATATTTGAGAAACTCCTACTAAAACGTCTACTTCCCATTGTTGAATCCAAAAACCTTTTTCCCACACACCAGTTTGGTTTCCGCCAACGACATTCCACTGCTCAACAAGGCCTTCGCGTTGTTGATCACATCTCCTCAGCCCTTGAAACCAAAAAGTATTGCACTGCTGCCTTTCTCGATATAGCTCAAGCTTTTGACAGGGTTTGGCACGCAGGTTTGCTCTACAAGCTCAAAAGACATTTACCACAGACCCTTTTCCTAATCCTACAGTCCTACCTTTCAAACCGCTTCTTCCAAGTCCGCTGTGGCTTAGAATACTCTAACTACTATCCCATAAATGCAGGAGTTCCACAGGGCAGTGTCCTAGGCCCCATCCTCTATAACCTATACACCGCTGATGTCCCTTCTACTCCCAATACCTTCTTGGCTACATTTGCAGATGACACTGCAGTCTTGTCATCCCACCCAGACCCCGACATAGCATCCCATATCCTTCAAAAACACCTTGACGAGATCGAGTATTGGTGCAATCAATGGCGGATCAAAGTTAATGAAGCAAAATGCTCCCACATTACCTTCACCCTTTGTCGCAAGACTTGTCCATTAGTTTATTTTAATTCTATTCCTCTCCCAGTAACCGAGACAGTACGGTACTTAGGCTTCCATCTCGACAAACGACTGACCTGGAACCCACATACGAGACTAAAAACACAAGAACTAAACAGACGCTTTGGACAACTGTACAGACTACTTCAAAGGACATCCCATCTCTCAATAGAAAATAAACTACTAATCTACAAAGTTATACTTAAACCAATCTGGACATACGGAATAGAGCTATGGGGGACAGCAAAAAAGTCGAACATCAAGCGTATCCAATCCTTTCAATCCAAAGTCCTGAGAACAATAGTAAATGCCCCTTATTATGTCAGCAACAAAACCCTTCATAACGACCTTAATATACCCTACATTCTAGAACTCATCCCTTCCAAGTTTATGAAATTCCACAGTAGCCTTTCCAACCACCCTAATCCTGTAGCACAGTCATTGCACTGCGCCACTCATCCCTATAATCCTCCTCGGAGACTGAAACGGCAGTGGCCTCGTGACCTGCTATAATCGCGTGACAGTGGGAGTCCTGGCAATGGCCAGTTTCTCCAATCATGTCCTATTGTACGAATGAGCGAGTGAATGATGACTGTAAATATGGTATGAATGAGATCATTTATCTGTATTATTATTGCCTTATAAAAGGCAGATTGTAATTATTTCACAATAAAGTTCTAGTTATAAAAAAAAATAATTTTCCTAATGTTATTTTCTATTATTTTGAGCTTTTCGTAATAATTAATAACGAGTTGTTTTGTTATTAGTGCTTCTTCTTTGCTAGGAACTTTTATTAATCCAAAAGTAATCTCTTTGGGGGACATTTTTAATTTTGATTTAAAGAATTATTAAATATGATTAATGATAGTTTTAAATTTGTTTCTAGAGATTTGTCTTTATTTTCTTCCCTAATAGTTCCTAAAATTTCTATCAAAGTGGATTGGGCTTTATTTAGTAGTCCTAGAGAATTGGGGTGTTTGGGTGTTATGTAGTATGGTTCGATCCATAGGAATGTCAGTTCTTTATAAGGTTGTTATTGTATTCTCGTCCGTTGTCAATTTTTATAGGAATAGGGCTGGGGAAATGAGCCAAGTACTCTGTCAAAACTTAAAATACATTGATAGGGTTACAGGCTTTTCCAGTTCTGGCAAACATTCTTTTTGAAAAGGTGTCTACTATTGAGAACATTTGTTTTCCTTCATACCTAAGGGTGTCCATCATTAGTTCTTCGAATGGTCTGGCTGTCGTTGGTGTTACTTGGTATTTTGTTTTGATATGTTTGCGTTCATATTTTACAGTTCTATATACAGGGCAGTTCTTGGTAAAGCCTAAAGTGTGGTCTCTCATGTTAGGCCAATAGTAAGTCCGTTTTAGTCGTACGTTTCAGTTTTTCCTTTGTGAACTGATTTACCAGTATGATAATTTTTAACCATTTCCCTTTGTTATTAACTGTTAACTTGTGTTGGTATCAACATTTGGTTCACAATAAATTCACACAAGTAGTATTTAGAAAAATTGTCTCAAAGAACGAAGAGTGGAATGAGGTGGTAAGTTAGTCCCCAAAAACTTCAACTTTTCGTATGTTTGGAGGAATTTGACTATCTTGAACATCATAACCAAAATATGTACAGGTGTCAAAATAAATGAACATATAGCTAAGTTAAGGAAGAAACCGACGTATTTAGGCAATTTATCCAAAATGTTTCTATATTAGCTTCCCCGTTGCACAGGTTTATCAGTACTGATTCATCTTTGGATTCCCAAATCGTTAAGTGGCTACCGGAACATCAACAGATTAGAGAAGTAATCATCTGAATTTGGACAAATGATCCTATTCTAATGATAATCGATCCCTCTGTCCCTATCGAATTACACACAAATGTAAATTATTTGGGCTATGGCGCTATTTTATTACATATTGTAGATCTTAAAAATCGTGTTGTTGCATATTATATTATATTATATTTCAACTTTATTATAATAAATTACAATATGCCTGATTAGGGTATAAGTAATTGTGCTAAATTATCTCATTTGTACCAACTTACAATTTTCATTCACTCGCTCCACAAGTACACATGGTTGTCACCTCCTTCGCGTGTGAAGGAGGAAGCGGAGTCTTGGGAAGTCCCCCACACTCCAACATCCGCCGCGTCACTGGATAAGAGCCAGTGGAGTCTGGTCAATAGCGCGAGAGCCACAGACGCTCAGGACATGATTAGAGAAACTGGCCATTGCCAGGACTCCCACTGTCACTTATTTATAGCAGGTCATGAGGCCACTGCCGTTTTAGTCTCCGAGCAGGATTATAGGGAGGAGTGGGATCAGTGCAATGACTGTACTAGAGAATTAGGATGGTTGGATAGGTTACTATGGATACATAAAAGTGGGTAGAGAAGAATGAATGGTGGAAGGAGGCGTGCTACGACCACCTGTTCAAAATGTAGCGGATGGCGCGGAACATGAACGTGAAGGGTGGGCATTTTCCCAGAAGCTCGTGCTACCACCGCTCTTGCGTTGATGAGAGTGAAAGCAATGAACACTCAAGATCTAATAAAGGCGATTTCAGAGCTGGAATGGTTCACTGGCGAATTAGAAGAACTAAACCACTTTCTGAAGGGAGGAGACCGTCTTACTGCATTAATCCTAGCAAAATCAGAGGAAAATCTTCTGGACCCCGGGGATGCATTCACTAAGAGCAGCCCTGATATGTCAGGTTAAGAGGAATATTCTCAACCAGATCCAAGCGGATGAGGTAAAGTCTTGGGAAATAGTGAAGATGCGGCTAAGGAAAGCATATGGAGGAGGGCAATGGACCCCAGAAGGAGATATTTTTCAGATGTTCCGGGTGATAAGATCATCAAGGCAGGGTAGCGGCCAATATGCCGCAGGTCTTGTAATCAATTATAATCAAATAACGGAGAAAATGAGAGAGACGATGAGCATCGAATAGGTAGAGGGCAGAAAGGGATTTCCGTCAACTATGCTGAAGGTACAGTTGGTGAAGGAAACAGGGAGAAAAGAAGTATTCCCTAATGAGCGCTCATTCCTCGAGTGTGCCCACGGTCTATGATTGATACCAGCGCCAGGGAAGAAGAATCAAGAATACTGGAGGATGAGGCAGAATGGAGCCGGATAGTGTACAGGAGAACCAGGGTCCCTAAAGCAAATTGGAAAAAAATCGAAACATCAACGACTAGTAGGAACATGGGAGCGGCAGGCGAAAGGAGGTTCAGGGTGGCACAGTGCCCTCTGCCCTCGCACAAAATGTTTCCAGTGCAGTGAGGAGGAGCATATCGCGAGGCATTTCCTCTACGTCTATCGGAGGAGAGATCTTCATAGGGCAGAACCGATGGAATTGAATACTCAAGCGATGTGGGAAAGAAGGAAGATATCATCCAAAGGGAATGTATCATCAGCTGAGGAATCGTCGTGGGAGTCAGGAACGTCGGAAACGGAAGTAGAATAATCGGGTAGAATAATCGAACAGGACAGTTGTATCTGAATCAGAATAATCGACAGGAGCCGAGAGCACGAGCGACAGAAGATTACTTCGAGAAGGTGGGAGCGGCGTGTGGTAGCCTGAGGAGGGTGGCAGCAGAGTGGCGGCCACACCCTATAGTGTAATACAGTGAGAGGGATACTGTGCGAGTTGGCAATAATCAGAGTCGAGGGGGGAAAGAGGTGCTAGGTGGATATAGGTAGCACCAATGCCATAATGTCACGCGGTGCGTTGGAGCGGCTGTATGGCAGAGAGTGCCCTACTCCAGATCAAGGTATGTAAGTGCATGTTAATTAACCTGGGTGGGCCCTGTGAAGTGGCGGGAGAGACGGTCGTGAATTTAGAGATCTGGGGGGGAAAAAAGGGCGATATTAACGTACATGTTGTGGAGTACATGCCGCGGGAGTATAAAATAATAGTGGGGTGTGGCTTATCGGGACAAGTAGGCGCGCTTGTAGAGAACAAGTGAAAGGAGTGGCGAATCAAGTTGGGGGGGGGGTAACTTATCAATGTCAGGGGACCGTAAGAGATGGAAGAGCGCGGATACGGGCAATGTAGAATGTGGTGGACTGGAGAGAAAGCTTACGGAGGGAGTTCGGAGATATTTTTTAGGTGAAGGGTGATATGCTTGGGGCTATGGGGAGGATAGTACATGAAATTCCATTAAAATCGGACCGAATAACGAAGGAGAGATGCTATCCGCAGGCACTTCGCCAACATATCCGGAAAGAAATCGACAGCTTAAGACGACAGGGTATAATAGTGGATAGCACATCACCGTATAATAGTCCTATGTGGGCCGTACGAAAGAAGAGTAAATCGAGAGAGGAGGAGGAGAAATATAGAATCGTCGTCGATTTTAGAAAATTGAATGAGAACACAACGGATGAGAAGTATCCGTTTCCCTGGTTTAAGGACATCCCCGACCGACTAAATGGATCCACAATCATCACCACCTTTGATTTGAAAGCAGGGTACCATTTAATCAAAATGAGCGCTACCGATCAACACAAAACAGCGTAACTTTCGAGCGGGGGCACTATGAGTTCACTGGGATGCCATTTGGTTTAAAGAACGCTCCGATTACTTTACAGCGATTGATGGAAGAAATCCTGAGGGGGGTTGACGAGGTGGTATGCCAGATTTATATGGACGATCTGTTGATCTTCAGTCGAACATAATCTGAACACATTGAACATCTCCGGAGGGTATTCTGACGATTGCATGAATTCGGGTTGAAATTGTCCATGGAAAAATCATCCCTGGGAGTGGATCGGATCAACTTTTTAGGGCATATCATCTGAAAGTCGACGCAATTCTGAAAATGGCAGTGCCGAAAGACGTCAAGGGCATTCGGTGACTTTTAGGTACGCATAATTATTATCGGCGTTTTGTTCCAGACATGGCAGAGTATCTCGTGCCCATTAGTGACCTACTGCGGAAGGAGGATGGGAAGTGATCACACCTATTATGGAGCAAAATCTTCGAATTGAATGGCTCGACTGCAAGAGGAACCAATCCTGGCGTTTCCCGATTTTGAGAAGTTGCTCACTATCACCACCGACGCAAGTGAGTATGCATTGGGAGCAGTAGTGTCGCAGAAGGGAGATGGCGGGGAGCGACCGGTGGTGTACGCGAAGACTAACCAATACGGAGGCGCAGTACGTGCCCTCGCGCGCGAACTTCTTCGTATCATATGGGCTATTGATCATTTTCGTCCATACGTCATTGGGTGGAGATTAAGAGTACAAACGGACCACAGACCTCTTCAATGGGTGGGGAAGCTGAAGGAATCATCCGCCAGGGTGACACGCTGGAAGGAGTTTTTCTTACAATACAACCTGAAAATTGTATACAAACCAGGGAAGGACAATGTATTGGCGGACTAGGTACCCCGAGCTATTACCGTAAATGCAGTCGAGATGGGGGAAACTTCCGGGGATCTCAAACAATTTATCCAGGAATAGGTGCCCGGAAGATGGAAGTCACGGTACGCTGGACGATAGCGATGGGAGCGAACACCAAGAAGCGGAAGAATCTGCTGGAGAGCGTCCGGTGTAAATGGAGAGGATCGAGGGTATCATAAACGATAAACGGTGGCAAATTATTTGAAAAACGCAAACGTCCAGCCTGATGCAGGCTACGCATGAAAACTATGGCAAGAACAGTATACCGACAATCTGGTGTTAAGGGTGGCCGAATTTGCCATTGAAAGATGCATCCAGACCAGGAAAGAGCTATTACTTATTTTTTTGGCAACACGACAGTGTGGGATCAGATCAAGAAATTATGGAGAACAGAACAACTGGGAATTGATTGATCGTTTGTTCGTTGTCTTACCATGGTCCAGACACTGCGTGATGAGGAACGGCAGTGGGAAGTAACGCTTGCCTACCTTCAAGGCAATAAGAACCACCGTGGTGTGCAGGAGACTTTGCAAGCATTACAGCGGCGGTACTTTTGGTGGGATATGAAGAAGACGATCCAGGAGATTATAGGAACTTGCAATATATGTCTTAAGATTAAATATGACCAACATCTACCACAGGGACAACAGGAGGAAACACCCCCAGAAGAGACGCCACTGAGTAAACTACAGATTGACACATTCACTTGGGAGGGATATAAGTGGGTTAGGACAATAGATACCTTCAGTAAGGTAGCCATGGCGTACGCCGTACAAGACAAGGCATCCAACGCCGTCTTACAGGCATTACGAGCGTGGTTCCAGTTTTATGGGGTAGCGGACCGAATCTCGTTGGATGGGGGTAGGGAGTTCGATAATGCAAATGTGCGGTCGGAGATGAAGAATCTTGATATCGCGTGGCATCTCAACACCCCAGGACATCCTAAGAGTCGCGGAGGCATCGAAAGGCTTCACAGTACCTTGAGTGACCACTTGCGGGTGCATCAGGTGGAAAAGGGTCTGCAGGCGAACGAGGCGCTGCCGAAGGCAGTGGCGGCATGTAATCATTCCATCCACTCCACTACGGGGTTTACACCGTTCGAGATCCTCTTCGGACTGCGCGTGAGGTGCCGGAACGGGACAGAGACGGTGGTGGATAAGGGAATGGCGGGGCAAATGTTAAATGGTCATTTAAAACTCGGCAAACTTTGGGGCAAAGTTCGTGACAGGATCGTGAGGGAGAAGGTCAAGAGAGTGGCTCGGGTAAACCTCAAAGTACGGGATCGAATGGGGGACCTTAAAATTGGGACCATTGTACATCGCAAAATCGCCTCAATCGGAGCAAAGAATCGGTCAGATACGAGAGTCCATTTAAGGTGGTGGTGATCAGGGAGCATTACATCGTCACCATCGAGAGTACACGACCTCCGACGAAACGGAGGACCGTCCACGTCAAACAGTTAAAACTCCCACCAGGAGGGGAGGGTGCAGGCCATGAGTGAGTTGGAATGTCCTCGCTTCTTCACATAGCCAAATTTGGTATGGTATACATAAGTACACTTTGTACCATTTTTTTTTTTTTTGGTTTTTTATTGTTCCTTTTTTTTTTAGAATGCACACCGGCTGTGGAGAATTATTGATTTAGCGTAGCGTGTAAGATGCCATTGTTTTCTTTGATTAATAAATTATGTAATTTTTTTTTGTTTGCTTTGTTGTTTTGATTTTGTCACTAGTGGCTGTAGTGTGGGAAGCAGCGTTCTATTTGGACTGTAAGTGTCATAGGAATGCGACTGAATGTAAGGGATTGCAGGTTGTGCATTGTTTGGGCTGGCTCTCTTGTGTTGGCGTTGTCGAATTCCCTGACACCATCTGATGCTATTCGATTGGGGATCCCGTAAAATTTAAACCACCTGCGCAGCGCTCGTGATACGACCTCTGACGACTTTTCGCAGACGGGGTATATCATGGCCACCTTACTGAATAGATCAGCGATTGTGACCCATCTTTCCACCTTCCAAGTACTTTAAAAGTATCTGTTTGCAGGTCGGTCAGGGGCTTATGTGCCGTGGGGGTCTCCTACTTGTGGTCACGTCCGTGGGAGTCGATCGTACTTAGTACGATGACTGATCTCGCACCCCCTTATGGTCACCTAGATGGTTTTGCGCATTCCCTACCAGAAATACCTGCGCTGTTTCCTGTTCCCCCCGATGATTAGATTTGTCTTGGTGGTATGCAAGCGTAATTTCTTTGATCATTGTCTCATCCGTGATTGTTTCCACCATCATGGTGCATCGCACGATATTCCGGTTGTTCCCAAGAGCCAGCACCGGATGTTCCTGAAAATGGCTCATGCATTTTCGGATGTTCACCTCCATGTAGGGGGTAATAATCACCTGCCGTTCTTTTTAAGGAGGTCGTTGAGAGGTACTAAATAAGCCGCCATTTCCGGGACGAATTTTCTATATTAATTTAGCGTTCTGATGGGCACTCTCCTTGGAGATAGTGTCTCTCAAAAAGGTAATAACTTCCTGTCCTAGCCGGGACACCTCCAACAATTTTATACTCGAATTGCCTCGCTCGGTAAACACAGATTTCAGGTGCTCTTCGAGTTGGGCCTCATCCGCACTAAATACTAGGAGGTCGTCCTTGTAAATTTGGCACATGGATTCGATACCCCTGAGCAACTCGTCCATAAGTCTCTGGAACGTGATAGGTGTGTTTTTAGGACCAAATGGAATCCGTGTGAATTCATAATTCCCTCGTTCAAAGGTGAAGGCTGTTTTTGGTGATCCTTCGGATCCATCTGTATTTGGTGGTGCTCCGAATTGAGGTCGAGCGTGCTAAAGACTCGCTCAGCCGGTCTATGATGCCATCGAATCTGGGGATTGAGTATTTCTCGTCCACTGTGTTGTCGTTGAGTCGCCTATAGTCTACGACAACTTTATAGTTTTCGGGACTCCCGTCTGCCACACTCTTCTTCTTGACTGCCCCAAATGGGCTATTGTACGATGACGAGCTGTCCTCAATGATCCCCTGCCTTTTCAAGTCGTCCAGTTCTTCTTTGATATAATTTCTCAAAGCTTGCGGGTATCGGCGCTCCTTCGCGTAACTTACTACCTCTCGTATGAACAGTACCTCCCGATCTCTGGCCTTTTCTAAAGAATATATCAGCATATTCCCTTCGGAGCACATCTCTCCAGTCCTATGTTCGCCTAATTGCCCTTATGGCCTACGTCCCTCCCTCGTTTCGAGCACCTATATATCTTCCCTCCTATACGAATGTCCCATCGTCCCTTCTCGTTCCTCACCCTAGCTCCCATCTTAGTTAAGAGGCCACATCCGGTGATCCCCTGTATTCCTTGGGCCTCTTTTCCACTATATGAACTCTGAGTTTCTCACCGCCTCGACACCATTTTACTAGACCTATCACCGTTTTCCCTTCTACTTTCACACATATATATATTGTATATATCTAAGTTAGCAATTAATATAAGTTGAGTATGGTGTTAAATATCGTGGAATCAATCGGTATTAGAAATAAAAGCGGTTATGGTATTAATAGTCTTTTAATTTTTTTCTAATGCTGCTGGCAGACTTTTTGGGCTATTTTAAATGGATCCGTAATATTGGGATTCCTCTAATATAATACATGAAGGATGGTTACAGCACTGTTACATTTTAGACATTTTGGGTGATGATAATACCATGGATGGATTCTACAATGTCCTAGCTGAAAAGTGCTACTTCCTCTTGACGTTTGTCACAGTTAGAAGGTCCACGGTTGTCATTGTATTTGAGATACCAAATATACTTTAAAATAAAGTGGTATTCGATAAGAGAAAAAAATATGACTAGGCCACTAATCCTAAAATCTACTATCTATTTATTTTTTTAACAAATTCAAATTTATCTTATTCTGAAAAATACATGTTTGTATAATAATTATATAGTGAAATGAATCGTATAGAAATACATACTGGCATAAAACTCATAGTTAATTTTTTCTATACATCACATAATTCGATGGAATACAACAACAAACTAGAATTATCGTTAATTAAAAAACTCAATGTTTATTAACTCTTAGAGTAATGTTATTATGTTCAAAATGAAACTGTATTTACTTTTTAGAAGAAAAATATGGCCATGAGAGTGAAATTTCACTTCCTCAGGAAACAAAAATATATATTGGTCAAATGATATACTTAGAACCTGAAAAATATGAACCAATTGTAAAACTAAACTCACTAAATAATGGTGATGCGAATGACTCCAAGTCAAGAATATTCCTTGTTCCTGGTATTGAAGGTAATATAAAATTGCAATCGTAATCTATTTGTACTTTAAAAGCACTGCATTCATGGTTTCCTTGTGCTTTAAAAAATAAAAATTTACCTAGCCTTTTCAAATTAGGTTTTCCAGTTATTTTTGAAAATTTGGCATGTTTAATGAGCTGTGAAGTTTACTGTCTGCCATTGGATTACACAACATATCATAATCAGATATCTGCTGCTTCGGAGGCCTTCTTGTATGTATGTATCCTCAGAATATAATTTTTTCCAGTTTATAAAATACAAACATACACTACTGTATGATAAGCAATGTCACTAGTGACAATTTTTTCTCTTAAATATGTATATATATATATATATACGTTAGCAGGCCGTCACTGTTGTCGATATGACACGGGGAAAGTCTTCAGGCCCCTGGTGGTGGAGAAAGAATTAAGATGGTCCATTACTTTGACAACGGGTTAGTGAGGGTGATTTCTTCGATCTATTTAACTTCATTGTCTTCTGATAGATGCGCGCTCCGACATTACACCATGTCCAGGAGAAAAGGTTATAGGGTATAGGTTAAGATTGTGGTCTTGGAGTGCCACAAACTCACACCCGGAATCGCATGCCATCCCTTAAGGGAAAGAAACAGACTGTACCACTGGGGGAAACGCTGCTAGAAGGTACATTTTGTAGGGCCCCAGATTAAGGATTTGGGATTCCCATAAGGAATGGAATTCGAAGTTTGATTATTTGAGAGAAAATTTGCAAGGGGAGATAAATAAAGTAGCCAGTTGTACAGGTGACGGACAGGCTAGTTGGAAACTGGGGTAGAAAACCTAATAAGGGTGTCGGATCGTCACTAGGGGGCTCAGTATACCTGACTATCCCCCCAAGTGGGGAGCAGACGCCCACCGTGGTCTAGGGTCATTACGACCTCTTAGCCCTCGTCCGGCGAGCGCCCAGAAAGAGATAGAGCGGGTGGACCTATGGTCTTTCACCCTGGCCGCGGCCTAGTCGGCCGGGCAGCTTAATTCGCTTTGATCTGACTCCATAAGATCTTTAGAAGGTGTGTGTGCCCCGACAAACCACTGTGTTCAGGAGAAGAGGTACAGGGTAGGTTATAGGTAGTTTATGTGGTCTTGGAATGACCACGAATTCACACTCGGTATCTAAGGGTAGGCGAAAACCGTCCGGATCCCAAAGGCGAGTGTGAACCGGAGAGAGGCAGACTGGACTGCCATGGGATTCTCTGCTGGTGTTATTTGCAGGGGCCAAGGCAACCGTCGTCCGCGAGGGAGAGGTCTCTCCCAAGGAAGTGCTAGTTTTAGCGAGACAAAGGCAGAGAATCTCACTAGGAAGGTCTCACTAAGCTGGGTTAAAACATAGCGGATCAGGAAAGAGAGATGCAGAGGTGTGAGTACGTCCCCGAGTTCTGAAGAGAGAGGACGTATGCCGGTGATCCTGAGGCTTATTCCTACCCCACTTACAGCACTTTCTTCAGTTCATTTGGTCTTCTGCCTCTGGTGAGTGTGCAGCAGAAGTTAAGTGCTCCTACTGTGGGCGAACTGGTGGCTGGCGGCGATCTCCGTTCTGAGTCTAAGTTCCGATCCCATCGTATTATTCGGTAAATAGTGGAGATTTTTTTGTTATTATTTTCATTTTTGGACTTTTTAAAAAAAAAAAAAATTTGTTTACGTACTGGGCAGTGCCAGCATTAATTTGTTTTATATATATTTTTTTTTTCATAGCCCAGTGGATCCGTGGGAAAGTAGTCTCTTAGGTTTTTTCTTAGTGTTTAAGTTTTTCTTTGTTTATTCTCTTTCTTCCAAGTTGGAAGGACAAGACACTATTGATTGTTACCCCCGTCTTTCAGTGCATCCTCTAGGTAGGGACATGCCCGGAAGCCTGGGGTCCCCTGGTTGGGATGATTTAGGCGCCACCTCCCCGGAGTGAGCCCTGGTGGGTGGCGGAAGTCCACTATCGCAATCCTGCAGGTTACCTTCCCTGAAGGATGTTTGGGTCCTATCACAGGAAACTCGCCCGAAGAGGAAAAGATGGAGGAGGAAACTGAGTTCCCGGAGTACTCGACGAAGGCCTCCCTCCTCGGCAGAGCTATGGAAGTTAGAGATGGCCAGGGCCGATTTATAGCCGACCTGCGGGACAGGAAGCTTACAAAAAAGAACCAGGAGCATATATGTAGAAAGGTAGGGGGGCTGGTTGACGACCTAGGTAAGGTTGTTATCGAGAACGAAAGGTTAATGACGATCGTGCGCCAGTCCGCACAGATAACTGCAATGCTTCTGGAGAGCCTAAACGATAGGTCGATATCCTGTCCCGTGACCCCAAGGAGCCCGAGACTGGGCAAGGAGGATATCCAAAAGCTGTTGGACATAGAAGTCATGAGAGTGACCCAGGCCGTCATGGAAGATGGTGGCCTGATACAGGCCATTGCCAAAAGGGTGGCAGAAACAGTTACCACCGTGGTAGTGGGACAGACACTGGCGCTCAACGATGAGGGCACAGAGGAAATTCAGAAGGCGGTCGACTCCATCGACCAAAGCTGTCCAGAGTGGCCAGAGGACCGGGGACTTCCGACCACATCGAGAACCCAAAGCCCCAGAGGGAGAGGCCTGAGGTGAAAAGACCCCTTCATAACAATAGAGGGCGACCCGGTTAAGATCATGAAGAACATGCCCCCAAAAGACCCTAACAACTCGTCCAGGATAATGAGAGGAACGAAGGCCGGAGGGCTCCTCGTGGAGACCCCAAGTATGGAGGAGGCGGTGAGGCTCCTCCAAGCTACAAAGGCCTTACGTCAAGGCTGGCGCAGAAAAGGGGACCCAGGGTGTTATTTCGATGGATCCCCAAAGCGTGGGGGAAAAAAAGAATTCCTGGACAAGGTGTGGGCTACGCTTTCCCGGGTTGACCCAACCCTGGTGAGCCTTCCACAAGACCAGAGGCCAGGTGTGTTAAAACTAGTCTTCAGTATGGGGGCCGCCAGGGATCCAGTGTATGTTAGCTGGGTAGCCGAGGTGTCCCTGCAAGTTAGGTTCACGCTCATGGGGTGAGATGGGGTATGGGTAGGGGGTGGCACAAGGTAGTGGTGAAGGACTATCTTGATGCGCCCCACTGCGTTATTTGCCTGGGCTACGGGCACTCCAAAGCCACCTGCACCAGGAAGGAGAAAACTCGAAGATGGTGTGCCCAGGAGGGGCACACGGCCGAAGCATGCCCCCAGAAGGACGAGCGCCCGAGATGCGTGGGCTGCGTCAGAGCTGGGCGCCAAGAAGACGAAACTAGGCACCAGTCAGGAGTGGTGGAGTGCCCGCAGTTGTTCAAGGAGGTGGAGGCCCTGGATAGAAGGACCCGGTATGTGTAGGAGGATTAGAGTCATCTAAGTCAACATGGCAAAGAGCCGGGTGGTGGCCACTGAGCTATCTGCCCTTACCCGCCACTACGATATCATGTTGCTGCAGGAGCCGTATTGTCAGCGAGGAGTGACTGCTGGTCTCGGCACGTAGGTTATAGTAGTCGCCATGGGTAGTAGAGAAAGGAGGCCCAGGGCGGCGATCGCAGTCTGTAACCCTACGTTGGACGTCATGTCTCTCGACCAGTTTTGTCGGGAGGACCTGGCGACGTGTCATATCGGGTGGAGAGGAGGGAAGCTATTGATATCCTCCCTCTACCTCCCCAATGACTTGGACGTGTCAGAGCTGCTCAGGACGCTAGAGGAATGTGCCAGACAAAGAGGACGCAGGGAATTCCTTATTGATGGAGACTTCAACGCCTGGCACACAGCGTGGGGTTCCACACACACTACAAGGAGGGGGTTCGTTGTGGCGAACTTTGCAGCTGCTAACCAGATGGTAATTACAAAATGGCGAGGACCCCCGACGTTTACGGGGGCACAAGGTAGCAGCTGGATAGACGTCACCATGTTCTCGACCCCCCTCGCAGGACGTATTGAGAACTAGAGAGTATCCGCCCAGACCAGCAGTGACCACAACTCCATCTGCTTCGATGTGGTCACCGGGGTGCCAAAACAGGAAACAGGCGCCCAAGGGTATGTCACGCGGGGAGTTAGGTGGTCCGCCTATCAGATCCAGCTGGAGGGAAGACTAGTGGATGATGAGTGGGTTATCCTAGGGGATGATCCCCTGCATTTGGATAGCCCTAACAGTAAGGTAGCGTACCTCACTGCGGCTGTGAGGGATGTTGTGGAAGCGACCCTCCAGCGAAGGAAGCCCAGGAAAAGGTGTAACCCATGGTTGACGCCCGCCCTTACATCGGCCAAGAGAGAGCTCTATAGGGCGAGGTGTGTGTTCCGGAAGTGTAGGAACCAGCAGGTCCGGGAGGCCCTACAGGCCTGACACAGGTTCCTCCGGAAGGAATACGTTAAGAAGATAGAGGTTCCCCGGAGGGAAACCTGGGACCTCGTCCACCGCGAGTCGGAGAAGAACCCCTGGGGTATTCCGTATCGAGTGGCGATGGCCAGTGGTGGCCAGTACAAGACACTTGCCGCGCTGAAGAGTGGCGATTGTCAGGCTACCTCCCCGAAAGAAGCAGCGGTCTTTTTCATGGAGGAGACATACCCCAGGGATCTAGAAGAAGCCGACTCGCCTGAAGACTCTCGCGTAAGATCCCAGACAGAGCCCCCCCTCCCGGCACGGACCTGCACCCAATACGGGACATCTGGGACCTGCGCATCGCCGTGCAGAAGCATAAGACCGGAAGAGCTCCAGGATTGGACGAGATCGATGCGGCCATGTTCGAGGCATCGTGTTTACTCATAGAGGGGAGGCTGCTCGAGATAATGAATGAATGCCTTGACCACGGAAGATTCCCGAGCGAATGGAAGAGAGGGGAGCTCAGACTAATTCCGAAGGGAGCTGGCCGAGACCTGACAGCTACCAAGAGCTACAGGCCCATCAGCCTCCTCCCAGTACTGAGTAAAGTCCTGGAGAGACTCATGTACACGGCGTTGTAGCAGATGTTTGAGAAGGCAGACTACCCAATCCTGCAAGGGCAGGAGCACAGCTGATGCCTTGGATAAGATAAGGGACGACATGGTGACTCGCTCCAAGCACGTGCTGCTGGTCCCATCTGACATCTCTGCTTTTGACAGGGTGTGATGGCCCTACGTCATGAGGGAATTGCATGAGATGGAAGCCCCGAGCAATCTCTATGAGCTCGTGGGCAGCTACCTTACCGGACGTAGGGCGGTCATCAGAGGAGTGTCCTACGACGTCAAAGCACCTGTGGAGCGAGGGTGTCCCCAAGGATCAGTCCTGGGCCCTGCCCTTTGGAAATTAGCGTTCAACAAGGTCCTCGTGACCCTGGAAGAGCGTAGGTTCCCTGCGGTAGCATACGTGGACGACCTTGCGGCGACCATCGTGGGGAATTCACGAGCCGAGGTTGTAGGAAGAGCGTGCGCCTGTGCCACTTTGGTGAAGGAGTGGTGTGCCGGAATGAAGATGACCATGGCTGCGGAGAAAACAACGGCGACGTTTATACGAGGCAAGATGGACCGTGCCCACCCTATGTGGTTGGAAGAAGAGTTAGGGTGGGCACGGAAGTAACGTACCTGCTCTGCGTATCTGGGTGAGACTGGGGAAAAGATTAAGCATTTCTCCCCACATCGAATACCTCGGAGACAGGGTTGTCGCAGTAAGTAACTCCTTCGCGAGGATAGGGGTAGCGATGTGGGGAGTCAGGCCCCTAGTCTCAAGAACCCTCTTTCAAGCAGTCATCATGGGAATCATTAGGTACGCTTCGCAGTCATGGTCGGCGCACCTAAACAAGGACCAGACGCACGCTCTGAAAAAGATACAGAGAGCGGCTTTGATAATGGTCACGAGGTCCTATAGGACAGTGTCTCAGGACGCGGTGGAGGTATTGGCAGTGTCGGCACAAGTAGATCTGGTCCTCCTGGAGCAGCACCTCAGGTCGAAGATGAAGAGAGGGAATATTGAAGATCTTCCACCTCCCCTACGGAGAAGAATTGAGGAGGAGCCCGGGAGGTGGAAGGCCCTCATAGGGGAATGGAAAATAGAGGCCTGGTGTGCCAGGTGAAATGGCACGACCAAGGGGAGCATCCTGAGAAAGTACTTCCCCTCAGTCCAGGACAGGCTGAGGGCAAGTTGGGTCTCCTCGGATTACTGGGTGCCACAAGTGCTCACAGGACACGGCAGATTCCGTGACAGGCTGTACGAATACAAGAGGGCAGAAAACAGGTCCTGCCCTCATTAAGGAGAGAACGATACCGCGGAGCATGTCGTGCTCTCTTGTCATGCACTGGAACTGGCTAGAATACGGCTGCTCCGCACGATAGGAGAGTACAGACTGGGCGAGTCCGACCTGCCGTCGCTGGTGAACGACGAAGCGAGATACACCGCGTTCTGCAGATTCGTCGGGGAGTGGAAAACGGTTCAAGGCTCCGGGCACTTTACTATATCCAGGGGGTGGCGCGGGGTGAGCAGCCGTAAATTCGGGAAGGCTCACCCGAAGCCAACGATGTATCGGCGGTTCCTGAGGAGTCACTGTAAATATGTACATATAGATATAAGGTAGGACTGAGAAGTATATGGTTAGATATAAGTTTGGTTATAGCGGGATAGAGGATGCACACCTCATGTATATATAGTTTTAAGTATTAGGTGGACTAAAAGAATCAATAGGGTTTTAGGGTAATGTTATATAACAAACGTCACATTAATTGGATAAATTATGTCAAAAGGATCGAGTTTTAAATGAAGAATGCCTATCACCAATATGTCATTGGTTATCTGTGGAAATTCATTTGGATTTGAAGCCTCAAAATTTATTTACCAACAATATTCACAATACATACCGGACGAGGATGACGTTGGTGAATGAAACTTGGAACCAAAAAAAGAGAGGGAAAAAGAATGTATTAAGAAGAAGTGTGATCGAAGGAAACTTAGGTTTCATGAACGACATAAGGTTCAGGAGTTGAATGAAGTGGTGGTAGTATCATCGTTAAGGATACCAAATCGAATCGATGAAAGTTCTTGAAGAAAGAAAATTCCTGCCTTTTTGGGAAGTGATCAAAATTAATTACAGCGGATGTACATACACGATAGGGTATTGTGAGGGAGATGAAATTAGGAGGAAAATTTCATATATCTAGTTTGAAACGTACAACTGCGAGGACCAACAAATAAGAAGATTTTAAATAAACAGACAGTATCGCGACACGAAAGTACAACTGTGAGTACCAGTCCCAAGGCTCGACTGAAACTTAATACCAATCAGTTTTTTTATTTAAAAACCCCTTTTATTTTATACATTTTTACAAACAGATGAACAAGATTTACAATTTTCTCCTCGTGCTTCATACGCAGATGCATTTGAAGGAGCTAAGATTTACAAATACAAATTTAGTTTTTAAGTCAATAATCAAATATACAGGACTAGGTGATGGGGCTCACCTTCGGTTTACAATGTGGGAAACATACAAACTAAACTTAAAAACTAGAACCTAAAGACTAAAGCGTTCCTGCCTCGACAGCGTCCTGCCATCGATAGGGGAACGGAGCGGGGGTTATCGTGTTAAACACCGGGTTTATCAAGTACTGTACTGAGTCGAAAAATTTGATATGTCTACATTGAACGAAATCATCCACCGTAGGCAGATCAAGGATCTCGTATAGCTCACTGTTGCTCCGTTGCTTGAATGAAGTATGTCTGACCACTTTCATCAGTATACCGTTTTGGAATTGTTTGGAGTGGAGTGAACGTTTGGAGTCGCCCACCTGTCGTATACGTCAGATGACGAAAGAGTGGTGCACCATACAGCATAGCAGGTCTGAGTACACTCTTATATATCATAAGCTTTAGGTGCAGTGATAGATTGGGGGAAGTCAATAAATGCGTATGCCGATAAGACTTCCTGCGGGTTCGCTTCAGCTTCCTCACAAAATGGTTACTAAAACGGAGGTGTCTGTCCATTTTAATCCCCAGATATACTAGGTTGTTAGCTGGTGAGTTTTGATGCGTTCCTACTGTGTAAGTAGTAGGCACCGGACTTGTTCCCTTTTGGAAAGAGAAAATTATGCAGTCAGTCTTACCGACGTTTACAGAGATATTACGTCTCCCCTGTCTAAGAGCTATTGCTACTAGCCGCTACTGTGCACCACTATGTCATCAGCGAAAGCAGTAACCGTTGTGTTTTTGTATCAGGCTCCTACAATTTCAGACGTGTATACGTTGAACAGTACAGGGGATAAAACGGCTCCTTAGGGTACTCACAAGTCAGTGACACAGCTTCGGAGAAGCTATCACCCACCCGCACCCGCGTCGATTTGTTGTTCAGGAAGCTAGCCAGAATTGAATAGAGTTGCTCCGGGCCCGTGGAACACCGAGTCGAATGCTTGAGTGCAGTCAATCGAAATCATAACCGTGGCTATGTTTCTATTCAAGTTATGGCTAGCTTCTGACTGTAGCTTTAGAAGGGGATTTTCTGCGCTCGTACTGGATTGAAATCCAGTCTGTTCTGGTGGAATGATTTTTCCCATTTGCGTTAGCAAGCTGATCGGGTGGTAGTGGGCTGGGTGATCTCCGCTCTTTGCTGGTTTCAGTAAATACCAATCAGCCCAGAATTAGGGCTATATATAGCCAGGCGGCCGTTTGTATCGGCCTACAAAAAACTGGCTTCACTTCTGACTGGGCAGTCAGGTACTAGTTGCAGTTCGTTCTTTATTTACATGAACCTTTTTTTGCAAACTTGGTTATACCGTTGTACAATATTTATATTATTTAAATTAGGCATATTATTATTATATTGCATTCTAATGGTTGATATACGAGAGAGTATTACTATTTGCATTTCATTTGCTAGGAAAAATATAGTTTGCGTTTGTGTATTCCATTATAATATTTACATTGATATATCAGAGTATAGGAAAACTTAATTTCATCCGTAAAAAGGTTAACACAGCATACGTATTGAAGTATTTACGGTTTTGTGGGTTGACATAATCAATTATTAAAATTTTAATTTATATGGGAAACAGGGTTTGTCATAAACGGTATGAGAGGTGTTGAGGGTTCTCATATCTGAGAGGAATAAGGTAATATGATGAGTGAGGCCTGTGGAGTTCGGAAGTGGATAAATTTGAGGGACATGAAGCTGATGTTCCTATTATGATTACTTAAAACGAAAAAATATCTATATCTCAAGAGAATATATATACCTTTCATGAGAAAAACATCAATATTTGAAGAGAATTCCATCATCTGATCAATGGCTAAAGATCCATGTTTTAGAAAAAAACACAGTAGCTTAGAGAAAAGAAAATATTTTCACAAAAACAAAAGCAACAAAACAAACAATGATTCAACCAAGAAATATCAATGTTCCAAGAGAACAATCAGAACTTTAAGAAAAGAAGAAAATCAATACCTAAGAGATTTAATGACTACATTAATATTTAAACCTCAAAATATCAAATTTTTCGAGAATAATATGAATGGAATTTTTTATCATTTAAAAATAATAAACAGACAACAAAAGAAAACATCAATATTTGAAGATAAATGTCTCAGTAATTCGCTATGAAACCATGAATATTATAGAATATGACACGCATGAATATCAATGTTTAAGAAAACTATCAGACGTTAGAGATAGTGACCCGTATATCTAAAAAGAAAAGTGCAGATTTTGTATTGGGGTCCAAAGGTGCCGGTTATGGTAATCCTGATATAGCCATCTCATTCTGAAACAAATGGTCTTTTCATTCACCTATAAAGATTTACTGAGATTTCCTTTTTTTTCAATTTTCGAAGTAAATGTAATGACTAACCAAGCTTGCTTCATGTTGAGTTCATTGAATTCTCTACCGGGCTGATATGCACTGTTACCAATTGGTATTTTTTTTCCATTTTCCTCATTTTCAGTCACTGCTTTGGTTTCCTGCCGTTTCGACATGCTTCCGTTTACGTTAAAATAGTAGAATAAAAAGCGCAGTTCTTTTTCTATGAGTGAAAAAGTAAAAATAAGCGAACGTTTATGAAGTGGTTTTTCTGTTAATGATCTCTCTCTGGCGGGTACTACCTATCAGCCATTTCCGCCATACAGAAACAAGTCGGTCACATAAAAACTTCACATTAATCAAGTCAATAAAATGAAGCTAACTTCAAATGTGAAACCGCCTCTTAAAGAATGGTTATTACTTGAAGTACCTTTCGTAGATCACAGTTCCCTCTAAACTGCCCACTGTACAAGGCGTGTTATTCTCCAACACATGGGAAGCCCTAGGTCACACTTACTTATGACCACCTTAAGGTGGTCCACGTCATTCTACATCAAGAGACAAAGGGTATCATCTCAGGAAGCCTCCAGCCTAAAAGAAGAAGAATTCTTCCACCTTCAGTTTACTACCAACAGCATCTCATAATGCAACAGAGTATTGTACACACCACACTAAATCTAAGAGCTATAGGATGATCCATAATATTTATTATTTTAAATAACTGCTAATTATGCTAAAATCATGGTCAATAAATTTAATTTGTTATTTTTTTCAGCATTTAGTGCCATATTTAACAGAAAAAACTTTTAATATAGTAGGCTATTCCTATGGTGGTGTAATTAGCATGGACCTCGTTGTACGCCTGGAAAAGCTTGGATACCGAGGCAACTTAATACTTATTGACAGTTCACCTGAATTAATGATTGAAATAGTTAAAACAGAATTGTCGAAACAGGTAGATGATAGTCTGCAGGTTAACCTAATTCTAAGACAAATGGAGTTTATGGGCTTTGGCAAAATCGGAATAAAGGTAAAAACAAATATTTTTATATTTGCTAACATATTTTTTGATTTTTTTTTTACATAGATACATCTTTATTGTGATAAAATTACAATCTGCCTTATTGGGCAATAAGTAATAGTGATAAATGTTCTCTCTCATTCATACCATATTTACAATTTTCATTCACTCCTTCGTCCATACAATATTTAAAAACAGCCCAGAGACCTTCCCCCCACCAATTCACATAGTTAGCCCCTCCCTCACGTGTGAAAGAGGAAGTGGAGTCTAGGGAAGTCTCCCACGCTCCTCCGTCAGGTGCGTTAATCGATACGGGCCAGTGAAGGCTGACCAAGAGCACGAGAGACACTGACACTCAGGACAAGATATACTGATCGTTTCCAGGGCATACACTGTTAAGCATTTGTTACGGATCAGTAGGGCTGTTTAATGACTGTGCTAGGGGGTTAAGGTGGTTTAATAGGTTACTATGGAATTTAATGAACTTGAAAGAGAAGAGGTCAAGAATGTAGCGTACATTAAGATCATTATGAAGGGTTTTGTTACTGACGTAATGAGGGGTATTTACTATTGTTCTCAGGACTTTTAAATAAATGAATTGGATTCGCTTGATGTTCGACTTTTTTGCTGTCCCCTATAGTTCTATTCCGTATGTCCAGTTTGGCTTAGGTAGAACTTTGTAGATTATTAATTTGTTTTCTTTTGAGAGATGGGATGTCCTTCTAAGTAGCCTGTACAGTTGTCCAAAGCGTCTGTTTAGTTATTGTCTTTTTAGCCTCGTGTGTGGGCTCTATGTCAGCCTTTTGTCTAGATGGAAGCCTAAATATCTAACTGTTTCGTATACAGGAAGAGGGATGGAATTAAAAAAAAACTAGTGGAGAGGACTTGTGGGTAAGTGTAAAGGTAATGTAGGAACATTTTGCTTCGTAGACTTTTGTCATTTTGCCATTGTTTGCACCAATACTCGATCTCATCAAGGTCTTTTTGAAGGTTTAGGAGCTATATCGGGATCTGGGATGTTTCCGTGTGAGTGCAGACAGCAAAGCACGTCCTCGTGTATTCGTGGATCTTGACCCTCAATTTTGGTGCCTCGCAGTAAAGTCCCCACCTACAAGGAAACGATGTCCGATGGAGTCTAGAAAGGAGATGAATTGGGAATCGGAAATGGATTTATCGGGAGGGCAGTACACTGATGCTAGAGTGAGGGGGAAAGTGAAGGTCCTGATTGATACCGCAGTGGACTGAAGGAAATTGTGTGCTACCAAAGGAACTATGTGATGGGAAATGGAGTTATTGACAATGACAGCGATCTGCTTGTGCTATTCCGTGATCTATCTGGGTGATCAGATCGATAAGTCTGGTACTGTCAAACTGTAAATGGTCGTTTACTCGTAATTCTTGTTTCTGTAATGAGAGCTACGTTGATTTTCTTGTCGTCGAGTAGTGCTGTTAGTTCGTTAGTGTGGGTGTAAACACTATTCGTATTCCGAAGAAGAATGGATAAGGAGTCGGATGTACCAAGTTATGGATTTTTTTAACAGGGATAATGTAGGAGACAAAATTTATTAGAAGGGAAATGTGAGGGGTATTAGGATTCAAAACTCTGTAAGGAATGAGGTTAATAGGCTAATGAGATCTGAAGAGCTTGAAGGTGGAGGAATATGGGAAATATTTTTTAATTAAACAATTTGATGCAAACTTATTCGTTTAGCTAATGAGCTATCTCAAATATATATTCGTGTATTCCTCCTAACAACGAATATATAAATTAACAATTGATATATTTAATTGAGAATATTGTTACTATGTTAAGAAAATAAAGTTGAACCTTTTCTATAGACTTGAATTTGAGATTTATGGACGTTACCTTCAGCTGATTTTTCTCACTGCATGCTTTAGTTTAGCAATCGTTGCAATGATGCTCCAGCTGAATTCACATAACAACTGGGTGTCAACATTACATCTTAATTTCTTCTTTTTCTAAATCCATTTTGTGCTTCAAACCCTTCCACAAGGTCAACAATTGTTTCTAATATTTCGTTTAAAAAAAGTATTGTTGTTGTAAAAAAAAAAGAAAAACATTTTCATGTCTCGCGAATAACCGAGCGTTTGGTCCATTTATACTGCAATATTAAACATCCCTTTAATAAAATTATAATAGGAATAAGGCAGAGACTTACACATTAGTTATTATAAAAGAGTAAAAAAAAAGTATGGATACCTAATTATTTGTCAAAGAGAAATAAATGTGACATGAAAAGTAATCTAACCCATGACATTATTCGTTTTCCTGAAATTAAAATTAACTTTCGATTTCCTAAAGTGTGATTAATTTTGCTTAGATTTTTACGAGGGTGGTCTGAAAAGTTTTCGACCTAACAAAGCTTTTATTTATTTTATTATCATCTTCATGTTGAGGTCGGAAACTTTTTAGTCCACCTGTATAGGTTTTTTTATTAAGATGAAATTACAATCTGCCTTAATACTTAGTAGGCAATAAATAGTTGAGATAAATGTTTTCATTCATACAGTATTTACAATTCATCATTCATAGTTCATAGGAGCAACATAGTTGTTGCCTCCCTCGCATGCGAAAGAGAAAGCGGAGTCTCAATGCGAAAGTCCCCCACGCTCCCCCACCAGCCACTCCACCGAATACGAGCAAGGCCAACGAAGAGCGCGATAGCCATATACGCTCAGGACATGATAAGAGAAACTGGCCATTGCCAGGACTCCCACAGTTGCACATTTATTGGAGGTCATGAGACCACTGCCGTTTCAGTCTCCGAGAAGGATTATAAGGATGAGTGGAGCAGTGCAATAAATGTGCTACGGGATTAGGATGGTTGGATAGGTTACTATGGGATTTCATGAATTAGGAAGGGATGAGTTCAAGAATTTAGGGTATATTAATATCATTATGAAGGGTTTGGTTGCTGAATTAATAGGGGGCATTTACTATTGTTCTCAGGACTTTTGATTGAAAGGATTGGATGCGCTTGATGTTCGACTTTTTTGCTGTCCCCCATAGCTCTATTCCGTAGTCCAGATTGGCTTAAGTATAACTTTGTAAATAAGTAGTTTATTTTCTATTGAGAGATGTGATGTCCTTCGAAGTAGTCTGTACAGTTGTCCAAAGCGTCTGTTTAGTACTTGTCTTTTTAGCCTCGTGTGTGGGTTCCATGTCAGTCTTTTGTCGAGATGGATGCCTAAATACCTTACTGTCTGAGTGGGATGACAAGACTGCAGTGTCATCTGCAAATGTGGCCAAGAAGGTATTGGGGGTAGAGCGGACATCAGCGGTGTATAGGTTATAGAGGATGGGACCCAGGACGCTGCCCTGTGGTACTCCTGCTTTTATGGGATAGTAGTTAGAATAAACTAAACCACAGTGGACTTGGGAGAAGTGGTTTGAAAGATAGGACTTTATTAGGAAAAGGGTCAGTGGTTAATATGTTTTGAGCTTGTAAAGCAAACCTGCGTGCCAAACCCGGTCAAAAGCTTGAGCTATGTCCACAAATGCAGCAGTGCAATACTGTTTGGATTCAAGGGCTGAGAAAATGTGATCAACAACGCGAAGGCCTTGTCAAGTAGTGGAATGTTGTTGAAGGAAGCCAAACTGGTGTATAGGAAAAAGGTTTTTGGATTCGACAATTGGAAGTAGATATTTTAAGAGGAGTCAAATATTTTTGAGAGGATAGGGAGTAGGCTAATTGGACGGTGAGATGAGGGGTATCATGTCGTTGGGAGGTTTTCCGGGTTTGGCAAATAGGACAATAAGGGAGTGTTTCCAGAGGAGAGGAAAGTGTGTCGTTCTGATAATAGAATTATAGATGTAGGTTAGGAAGATTATGGCTTTATGAGGAAGCTGTTAGAGAATTTGAGGAGTAAGAAGATCATGTCCAGGGGATTTTCGGTAAGGTAAGTTTTTCAGAAGGTGTTTGACCTCAGATGGGTTAACGTCTTTTGGTGGAAGTGAGAGAGGTATACGTGAAGTGAGGTAATCTTTTACAGTTGTGCTATGAGTATGGTTTTGATGTGAAACGTGATGTGTGAAAGTATGGGTAAGATGCAGAACAAATTCCTTGGACCTATCCCCATCTGAAGCCGCCCAGGACCCATCATCACGACGGAGTGGGTGTAAAACAAGATGATACTTTAGGATTTTTTTAGTTACATTCCACAGAGAGTTATCCCTGGTAGAAAGAGAGGAGAGGTCGGAATTGAAGGAATCGGAACGAAAGGACGCCAATTGCCGCTTTACCAGTCTGCAGTATTGATTGTATGAGCGGCAATCAGCAAGATGTCAGGATCTTTGCCATACAGTTCTGGAACAGCGTTTTGATTGCATTAGGTCTTTGAGATGCTGAGGCAAACAATTTCGATTGTGAATTTTTGGATGACGGTGGGGCGACGATGCCTCCCAAGCTGAACCAGAGTAGTATGTACAGAGTACAGAGTAGATGTAAGAAGAGTAGTCAAGGTCTTGGGATGTTTTCAGGGACACTTTGAGGTCAACGGAGTCTGTAAGGAGCTGGCGGAAGTGGTCCCAATCGACTGGGCCCCTAATAAATGAAAGAGGAGGTAGTTTGTGTATTGGTCGTAAAAAAATGGTTAATAATAAAGGGCTATGATCGGAGGAGAGGTCATCGAGGCGCTTGAGTGGATAGTTTAGTGTTCCTTAACTATTGTAGAAGAAGTCTAGGAGATCTTGATTTCGGTTGGCATCTGATGACCAATAGGTGGCTGTGTCAGGAGAGATCGTGGAGCAATGTTTCCGTGTGAGTGCAGAGAGCCAAGCACATCCGCGTGTATTCGTGGATCTTGACCCCCAGTGTTAATGATTCGCATTAAAGTACCCACCCACAAGGAAACAATGTCCAATAGAGTCTAGAAAGGAGATGGATTGGGAATTGGAAATGGATTTATTGGGAGGGCAGTACACTGATGCTAGAGTACGGGGGATAGGGAAAGTGCTGATTGAAACTGCAGTGGACTGAAGGAAATTGTGTGCTACCAAAGGAACTATGTGATGAGAAATGGAGTTATGAACAATGACAGCGGTACCTGCTATGGTACTGCTGAACCATAAATGATCCTTTACTCGTAAGTCTTGTTTCAGTTATGAGAGCTACGTCGATGTTCTTGTCGTGGAGTAGTGCTGTCAGTTTGGTAGTGTAGGTGCATACACCATTCGCATTCCAAAGAAGAATGGATAAGGAGTCGGAAGGATCCAATTATGGGTTTTGTTTAACGGGAATAAGGTAGGAGACAAGATTTGTAAGAAGGGAAATGAGAGGAGTAATTAGGGTTCTGAACTCTGTAAGGAATGAGGTTAAAAGGCTGGTTAGATCCGAAGAACTTAAAGGTGGAGGAATGTGCGAGATGTGTGGTTGAGGATGGGATAGAGTTGTGGGTTGACGGGATGAATGGATTGCTGGTAAAGGTAATCTTGCGGACTGGGAGTGGGCGGTGCCTTTGACTGCTCTCTGTTGTTAATGGCTGGTCCGCTTCTTTTTGCTAGTTTTTCCACTTCTGGCTGACGGCGTTGTTCGGTCCTCGACTTCAGCGTTTTTTAAGTCTCGCAGCCCCTTTAGTAGGCCGGATGGTCTTGCTTGCAAAGTACGCATACCACTGACGATTTCAGGGGCTTTTTGCATAATTCACTTTTGTGCTGACCACTGCACTTTACACATCTGGGAGGGTGGTGGCAGTAAAATTTTGTGTCCCGATATGCCTGATAGTTATAGCACTGGACGATGTCGCGTTTGGAATACGGTTTTTCGACCTGTACTCTTGTGTAATACAGGTGTGTTAGATCATATATCTTCTCCACTCCAGGTGTTTGCTCGAGATCGACAAAGAACAATGGTAACGCCGTTTTTATTGATTCCTCTTGTTGTCTATCCTCGCGTAACACGTTCGTTATTTGGCGAACTTTGAATCCGAGAGCAGAGAGTTCATGTTCTATTTCATCAGCTGGTGTGGTCGGGTGCAAATTTCTAATCACTACTCAGAGCGAACGTTCTTGTTTCAGTTGATAGGTATAAAAGTTGGCATTGGTTTCATCCAAATATTTGATAATGGCCCGATAAGTATCAGGAGTGTCCGGAGAGATTTTAGTGTCCCGTGACCTATTGAGGCACGTATATTTTCCCATGCCTACTATTTTACTCATTTGTGAGCATAGTAATTTAAAGTTGCTAATGTTACGTACAAATATAGCAGGTGGCTTGGGCTGTGTGGGAGTTTTGTTGACTTCCATTTCTTCTACTGGGATATTTTTCAATGCCTCAAAGGTGTTTAGCGTGACTCTATGGTGGTTTCTTTTTTGGATGTGCTGGCCTGTGGAGGTATCTCCTCCATGGAACTAGCTCCAGAGGAGGTCATTTGTACGTTCCTATTCGACCTTCTCGGTTTTTGCTTTACAGGCGATGGTTTCGGAGTTGGACCTAGTGACCTAAATCTTTTTTTTTTATTTTAAGATATTAGTTGCTGATAAAGTTATCATAACAATGTTTGTTACGTTAATAAAAAAAAATAAAAAATAACGTAAGCACCGCTGGGATTCGAGAACTCACAGCTTCCAGGGGTGAGTCACTGGTCTTGGCTTTGAGCCACCAGACCCTCTGGCTCAGAGAGCCTATTGCTTCGTATCACCGATCCGTGAACGGCTAATGTCAAGGCTTCCAATATGGCCGACTTTTCGGTCCGATTTCACTTATTACACTTCACACAAATGTAATAAGAGATTTACTCACGTCTTGAGGGCTCCCTCGTGGCCAGCTTCCGTAAGTTGCCTGCTGGAACAATTTTGTAACTGAACTATGGCCTATATACGGTAGTATACAGTATTTGAAGGACGAGCGAAGTAGCGAGGCGTTCTAGAATGTAGCGCATGCGCAAAAACTTCCAAAAATTTCCGTCAGGACTGGTATTGCACAGTCCCTTAGCGAGGTATTGGTAAAGTTTTCAACTAGCAATAATTGCACCTCAGTAGAACTTCATTGGTTACAATATTGCCACTGCGCAAGGTTACCTGTGTAGTAAAATTGTAAAAATGTTGTTTCTTGTTCTGAATTTTGAGGTTCTTTGATGTGTTTGGCCATAATTAATTTATTTTTATAACAATGTCAAGAACTACTTCTTAATGATTATATTGAATTATTATTAATTTTAAATTAAATTTGGCTTTATTGCAGTATTTTTCCAACTATTTACTGAGTAACGTTATTCAACCCCATAATTATAATTAATAATAGATTATATAAATTAACGATTAATTATAACAATTGGTTTGATTAATATGATGTATCTCAAATAATATAATCTAAAGAATCGTTTCAAAAGGCATATGTGAGTACAACTTGTGTAAAATCAAAATATGTAGTTAAAGTATGTTTTTATGTTATGTGGCAAATAGAGGCAGGAATTAGTGAGTATTAATATCAATAGAATTATTTTCAAACTTAGAACAATATTTAAATCTTTTTTGGATTTAATATAACATTTATTAGTGAGGATATTTCCTTTTGGATATTATTAATTATATTTTTCTAATAACTGTGATAATTAGTATTAACGTAGAATAAAATAGACAATTGACGTAAATGTCAGCCCAACACCAAATAGCACACTTTAAAGTACTTAAGAGTATAATATAGCTATTTATTATTTTTTAGGTGGAAGAAGAACTGAGAAAACTCCCTGAATGGGAAATGAAGATAGACTTCATTTACAAGCTTGCAGAAAAGGCCAATCTAAATTTCAGTGAGCAATTCATAAAGGATTGGCTTAGTGCTGTATATAACAGAGCAGTGTCAATGTATTTCCTCGAAAAATTTCCAGACAAATGTATTTCATCAAACGTGTCATTAATTAAGCCAACCCAAATAACTTTACCTGGAGCTGAAGATTACGGACTTTCAAAGGTAACTATAAATTACAAACTCACTAATTCTACGTATTAACTGCAAAAATATCGGGATCTAAACAAAATTAAATACGAAAAAGTCAACTAGTCTCCTAATTTACAAGGTTTTTCAACTCTAACCTAAGATATTATGTAAAGTTATTACTTTTCCGTCTTTTCTAAACAACCAAAGCTGGAAAAGATGACATTCAAACAATATAAATGATGTGCTCATTTAATTTTTTTTATTCTATCAATCGTATTTTCAGTTTGATTAGTTAAGAGAGACGGTTATTTTATCAGAAACACCCAGTAGTTTTTGTAATTACTTTTTTTGTTATAAGTTATTTATATCAAATATTTTCCTTAAATTAAAATATTATTTAAATAAAACCCACCCTTAAAATCCCCAAATTTTCTGATGAGGATGAAAATAAGTAATTATTATTTACAATCAATAAAAATTTCCGTCTAATTTTGAATCACATTAGAAAACAAAATGATCACATACAAAGCCTAAATAAAACCAATCTGAACTTGTTGCTTTGAACTTTGGGGGACAGCAAAACCCTCTAATATCAAGCACACCCAATACTTCCCTATGGCCTTCCAAGATCATCAGAAGATAAGTTTTTTTCTATCAGGAATAGAACAGTTATTAACAACTTTAGAATTTCTACTATCCACGATTAAATTTCTTTGCCTTTTCTAAAATTCCATAAAGAATCCCAAATCCCTTCTTAAGATCACCTGCCCCTACTTTACCTTCTTAGAGATAAAAGCGGAAGTGTTCCCGACATTTTTAGTAAACATTGAGTGACTGAATGTTTGGGCAGCGATCAGTATACTCCCTTCATGGTCTGATCGTCTGCAGCTCTCACTCTCTCTGCCGTGACAGGAAGATTATGGAAATACAGTATGTATGTGAAATCACTTACCAAAATTACACATAACAGCAGATTATAACTTTCCTTGAATGAAGTAGTTTTTTTCTAATATTAAAATGGATCCTAAACAATTTAGCAATTATTAGCAAGCAACACGCTGTATCGATCGAACAACTATAGGTCAACGATTCTAATCACAAAAATCTGATAAAGACCGATTAAAATGATAGTATTTAATTGGTAGTTATAAAAACAACAAACCATACTTTTTTTGGAAAATGTGTGTATGGATCTTTTACAATATACCAATTTATCCGAGGGTCAGGTGGGTCACGATTTTTACCGATATGATAAGTTGATAAAATCGTTATATTTTATCACATATGCAGAGTTACGAAAAGTAGGGAACTTGGATCATTGTTTTCTAAACCACTTTCAAAAGGAAGTACAGGCGAGTTAAGATTTAGTAGCTACGCTCTGATTAAGTCGTTACTTTCAGACGTTTTAACCATCATGGTTTGAGGATTGACATTATCGTACAGTTTTAGTTTAAATCCCTAATATTTTTATGATTTCAACAAAAATAAAAATCAGCTGGGGAGTAAATACAACAAAAGCAATTCCATTTTTATAACAAGTTGCGTTTATCCAAGAATTCCCCGCTTACCTCGACTCACTGAAGTTTTTTTTATTTATTTCCATATTTCTTTAAAATTGAAACATTTCTAATTGTTGTAGCCACATTTTTGTCAGTGATTACATTTGAAACGGAATAATACTTAGAATACCGATTTGCCTAGTCTGTTATAATCTCTTAAATATTTAAATTCGTTATCTAATAATGTAGTTTTAATAGTTTCCTTATTTTAATGAATTTTTTAAAAGTACCAATATTTTAAAATAATACAAAAAAAAAGACAGTTAATAAAGGTATTAAAAATATAAATAAACCCAATATAAAACAATTTTTAAAATATGAAAATAACACAGTCACAAAAATATAAGCAAGTTATTGTTTTTTCATTCAACACTTTTTTTTTTCAAGTTTTTCATTGACGAACATTAACTGGTGTCGAAACCCGGGAACGGAGTGGGTTCGAGCCATTTACGTGCGGGTTGGCTTTAATATATTTTTTTTTTCCCATTCGTCTTCGTGTTGTTTAAAATAGGCAAGCGAAAAATGTTGAATTTGCGGCCGGCAGCGTTTGAAGTTTCGCAATTACCTCGCGAAACCTTGGCTGAAGCCCATGCGAACTAGCTGGCATGGATGAAGGTGTGGGCAGTGACGTCGCAGGACATGAGGAAAATGATCTCAGACTTTGAAAATCTTTCTGAGCAACTGGGTGAGTTGAGTGGGAGAGCGAGTGAGAATCACTTTCTCAAAGATGGCGATAGAATCATGGAGAGGATAAAAGTGAAGCTGGACGAAGGCCTACTCGACCCAGGTGACGCTAAGTCAATAAAGGCAGACCTGGTGAAAAAAAGCATATGTGGGGAGGATGTTGGACCCTAGAGGAGAATATCTTCCAAAAGTTTCGAGAAATAAAATTTCCGAGACAGAATAGTGGGAAGTATGCTGCAGTCCTGGTAGTCCCCTACAATAAAATAAATGAGAAAATGAGAGAGAATCCTCGCGCCGAGGATGTGAAGGTTAAATAGGAGGATGGAGTTTCTATCTACGATATTAAATGTGCAGTTGGAAAAGGAGACGGGAAGGAAGGAAGGTTTCCCTAATGAGTGGTAGTTCCTCGAATCCGCACAGGCAATGATTGATGCTAGCACAAAAGATGTAGATTTGAAAATGCACGAAGACGACAACGATTGGAGCCGGATCACATACAGAAGAAACAAGACCTCGAAAGCGGTGTGCAAGAGACAGGAAACTCCGTTTCCCGGTAGACACACGGGAGTGAAGAGACCGAGGTACGCACCTTGGAAAGTAGATAGGAAATCTCTTGGCTGTGGAAAGACGTCCCATCTGGTAGCTCAGTGCCCTCGTACTACTAAGTGCTTTGAGTGTGCAAGGAGACATAGCAAGACAATGTCCATATTTCGGCGAAAGGAGTTTCACAGAACAGAACCCATGGAGGTGAATAACCAGGAAACCCGGTAAAGGCGGAACGCAACACCTAGAGAAAATGGATCATTGGGCGATGAGTCATCAGGCACTTCGACTCAGACAGAGAGGGAGAAGTCGAAGCGCAGTGGGAGCAGTAGACGAAAGTGGTAGAAGAATCCTTCGCGCAGAAGGGAGTGGCATATGGAGGCCTAAGGAGAGTGCTAGCAGAGCGGCGACCGTATCCTAAGGTGCAATACAGGGAGGGAAAGGGTGCGCAGGTTGCCAATTATTGTGTTCGGGAAGGGGGGATGTGCCTGATTGATACTGGCAGCTCCAATACAATAATATCTCGTGGTGCGTTAGAGAGGCTGCGTGGAGAAGAGAGGGTACCCCGGATCAAGGTATGCGAGTGTTAATTACTTACTCTGAGAAGACCCTGCGAAGTGATGGGAGAAGCGTTCGTGGGCTTGACGAATGGGCGGAGGTAATGGGTGACGTATATGTACACGTCGTGGAAGATATGCCGCGGGAATACCAGATAATAGTGGGCTGTGATTTACCGGGAAACGTAGGCACGTCCATAAAAAACGAGGGTGTAAACTGGAGCAACAAGCTAGGGAAGTGAACCTATCTAAGCCGGGGGGGGGGGCGTAAGGGGTGAAACGGTGCTAATAAGAGCGGTTAAGAGAGTGTAGGATTGGAGGGAGAGTCTGCAGAGCGAGTTTAGGGACATTTTTTTCGCTGAACGGGACACGCTAGGAGCAACGAGAAAAACGCTACATTTGATCTCGTTAAAGTAGAGCGGGTGGCGTATGTGAAGGAGAGGTAGTATCCACAAGCGCCCAGGCAACACATTAGGGAGTAGATCGAGGATCACAAGCGCCAAGGGATCCTCAGAGATATCCCGTCTCCGTATGATAGCCCCCTGTGGGCAGTGAAAAAGAAAAGTAGACCAGGAGAATGTGAGGAAAAGTACCGAATCGTGGTGGAATTTCGGAAACCTAACGACAGTACTCTGGACGAAAAATATCCGACCCTGCGGTTCGAAGACTTGGACACACTCAACGGGCGAAAAGGTTTAGCATATTAGATCTAAAAGCAGAGTACCATCAGATCAAGCTAACTTCGCATGACCAACATGAAACGGCGTTCTCGTATGAAAGAGAACATTTTGTGTTCACAAGAATGCCCTTTGGTCTCAAAAATGCCCCGATAACCTTTCAGCGTCTTATGGAGGAACTCCTGAGTGGAATGGACGAAAATATGTGCCAATTTACATGGATGACCTGCTGATCTTCAGCCGAACGGAATCGGAAGACATTTAATACCTCCGGAGCGTATTTAGGATTCTAAAAGATTTTGGGTTGAAACTATCAATAGACAAATCGTCACTGGGGCAGGAGTACATTAGGTTTTTAGGGCACACAATCTCTCAGTAGGGGATTCAATCAGACTCGACGAAAGTCGAAGTGATCCAGAAAATGGTGGTGCCAAAAGACGTAATACAGATTCGGAGATTACTGGGCACGCTCAATTACTACCGCCGTTTTGTGCCGGACATGGCAGAATATATGGTACCCATTAATAACATACTACGGAAGGGAGCAACGATAATGATCACGCCCCTGATAGAGCAGAATATCCACAAATGCTTGGGGCGTTTGCAGGAGGCGCCGAATTTGACTTTCCCCAACTTCGAGAAGGAGTTCACGATCACGACCAACGCAAGTGACTGTAGTATTGTCACAGGAATGTGGGTATGGGGAAAGACCGGTGGCTTACGGGAGCTGACGTCTGACGGACACCGAGGCGTGGTACAGTGCTCTTGAACGAGAACTTCTCGGGATAGTATGGGCTATTGGGCACTTCCATCCGTATGTATTCGGTAGAAGGTTTCGGATACATACGGACTACCGACCTCTTCAATGGGTCGGTAACCTTAAAGAATCCTCCACAAGAGTACGAAGTCAAAGGAATTCTTAGCGCATTACAATATGGATATCGTATATGAGCCAGGACAAGACAATGTCTTGGCAGATTGGCTGTCGCGCGCCATTATGGGGAAGGAATCCAGTTATCAAGTATATAAGACTCCTTTTTCTAATACATTTCATAAGCTCACCCCTGGCGACGACCATATAGTCGTCGTGGTGAATTGTTGAGAGCTACCGTACACTATCTTCATGGGCCCCAAGGTCTTTATATTCCAGACTAGCTTGCGGCGCATCTTTTATAATTTCTTCGCGCTCTTCTATGTCCACAGGCCTGTCATCCATCGAGCTCCCTCCACCTGCCTGGAGGGCAGCGTTCCTCTTCAGCAGACCCTAGTTCGTGTTGGTCACCTTCTCTCTCCGGCGTCCATTCCCGCAAGAGCTGCTGTACATTCCTGGATGATTTCCCCTGATCCAGTTGAGTGCGTTAACTGTCATCGCCCAGGACAGCCAGTCCGCCACGACGTTCTTTTTATCGGGTTAATATACTACCTCCAAGTTACATTGGCTGAGATTCTCGTACCACCAAGTGACCCTTCTTCAGTTTACCGACCCACTGTAGCGGTTGGTGGTCTGTGTGCACCCAGAACATTCTCCTGAACACATAGCACCGAAAATGATCGATCGCCAAGACTATACCGAGTAACTCGCTTTCCAGCGCGCTATACCGATTTTCCGCCGCTGTGAGGCGCCTACTGGTGTACGTTACGGGACGGTCCTCTGTGTCCCCCACCTTCACAGAACCACTCGAAAGGCATATTCACTGGCATCTGTCGTAATTGTGAATTGCTTTGTGAAATCAGGATACGCAAGTACCGGATGTTATTTTAGTCGTCCCGTGCACTTGCGAATGTTCGTCTCTATGTCGGGGGTGACACCACATTTTTCGCCTTTTTGAGGAGGTTGTTAAGAGGTACCAGGTATACTGCTATTTCTGATAAGAATCGGCTGTAGAAGTTCAGTGTTCCCATCAACCGCCGTGTCCCTTTTACGTCAGACGGAACCGTCATCTTCTGGATCGCTGCTGCTTTCCCGGCATCTGGTCGGATTCCTTCCTTGGATATCGTGTGCCCCAAAAAAGTGATGACCTCCTGACCCAGATGGGACTTTTTCTCCGATAATTTCAGGCCAAATTGTTACACTCGGTCAAAAACCGTCCTCAAGTGATCTACATGTTGGGCCAACGTCGTGCTGAATACTAAGAGGTCGTCGATGTATATCTGGCAAACGGACTCATCTACTCCCTGTAGTATCTCATCCATGATCCTTTAGAATGTGATCCAAATGCCTTCTATCCATTTCCTCGTGAACTGGTAGTGACCTCTCTCAAAAGTGAAGGCTGTCTGATGTCGTTCCCTAGGATGCATCCGTACCTGGTGATACCTCGGTTTGAGAACCAGGGTGCTGAAAATCCTCCCCCCACTCAGCATGTCCAGAATGTCATCAAACCTGGGGATTGGGTACTTCTAGTCCCGTATTTTCATTGAGTCTCCTTTAATCGAATACGACCCTATACCCAGACAAGTATAGGATTTGAGCCCGCATCTTACGCGTTCTTTTCTTAACAGCTCATAAGGGGCTAAAAAATGGTGACGTGCTGTCTTCGATGATCCCCTGTTTCTTTAAGTTGTCCAGCTCCTCAGTGACTCAGATCCTGTGGGTATGTAGCTTACTCGGTCCTGCTTTAGCGGAATCTTATATACTGTTTTTCCTGTGACCCCTAATTTCTCCCCTTATTAAAGAAAATTTCCGCATATTCTCTCTTGAGCTCCACTCTCCAATCCCCTACTCGCCTTATCGCCCCTACTCGCGCCCTACAGCCTCTCCCTACGTTTCTCTCTTGTCTCCGGCACCTATATGTTTTCTTACCTAAGTGAATGTCCCATTACCACTCCCTGTTCCTAACCTTCGCTCCCACTTTCCCTAACAGATCACCTCCTATAATCCCTCTATATTCCTGGGTCATCTTTTCCACCACATAGACCCGCAATTTCACCTCGCCACGATCCCAACTCTCTAACCCTATTATCGCTTCCCCTTCGACCTTGCAGGAGCCTCCCAGGGTACCAAACTACAAGAACATACCTGTATTTGAGGCATCCACTCCTTGAAGCACTGCTTTTCCCTCGCGACTCTAATTATAGGCAGACCGATCTGTGCGATTTATACACTATTATTTATTAACTTGCGGTCGCCTCTCCACTACCACTCTTCTCAGATCTCGTATTTTCCCCTCTCCTCCGTCGCCTGTCGTTGCCCAATCCTCTGGGCACTGCCGGTTTCTGGTTCTTCCCTCTCGTTGCCCGTTTCGGAGGTTTCCGGCCTCCGATTGCTGTCTCTCCCTCCCTCACACTCTCTGAGCATTTATTTCCATTGGTTCGGGCCGCTTCTCATTTATGCGTTGGCTCGTATATGGGCACTGTTTTGCTACGTGTCACTCCATGGCTTACTCGAAGAACCTAGTGCGTGGGAACTTTGCTACCAGGTGTCCTGTCTTCCGGTAGTCATAGCACTTCCTATCTTCCCGCCTCCAGGGGCGTCCCGCATTTCCTGAGCTCCTTTCTCCCACTGTTGCTCTCTCTCTTCCCCTGACTGCGCCTCCTTCTTCCTCCGGTGACCGGGGCCTTCTATATACCACTTTCCTCCAGCCCATTTCTTCCTCGCCAGCTGTAATTTCCTCCGCTGGTGTCCACCATTTCTTGAGCGGATTCTAGAAACGTGCGCTCTCTAGGTAACCCCTAATTTCTTCGTGCCTCCTTCACTAGCTGCACCTTCAATATCGTTGATGAAAATGCCATCCTGGCTTCTACTTGTGCTGCGCTCATCGTCTTCCGCATCTTTTCCGTGATGCTATTATATCGAGCTAGCAGTGTTACGCCGTACTGCCCGTTTTTTTGTTCATGTTTTTTCGTCTCTCTGGACATTTGAAAAATTTCCTCTTCCGGGGTTCATCTTTCCTCACCGAATGCTGTCTTTATCCGCTTCACTATGGTCCATGAGGTCTCCTCGTCAGCCTGAATCATGTTAAGAATACTCCGCTTAACCCTGCACACCAGAACTGATCTCAGTGATTCGGAATTTCCTTCAGTTATTTATTCCTCTGTTCGTTTCCCCTCTAACAAAATATGGAAAGAGGGAAATGAAATTCAAATTTTCAAATTTAAAACAGCTTTATTATGATAAAATTACAATCTACCTCATTGAGCAATAAGTAATTGTGATAAATGTTTGAATTATGTTTATGTATTTCATACTTGAAAATAAGTAACTCTCATACATTTCAGTTTTACGTGTTAATTTTAGTCATAGCTTTATTATATTTCTAAAATCTATGAGTTTAGAAGCCCTCTAGTATCTGTACGAGTATCTCAAGTAGTATATAAATCAAATGTATGTACCACATATAGATATATGCATATAAGGTCTAGCCAATTTAAACTTTACTGTTTCGTGAACCTTGATGATTGAAAGATCATTTTGACCACTAATACATTTCGGCTTATTTGATCGCAGAATATACTATGAAGCTACTAAAAATAAAAATCGTTCTGTTTGAGTGAAACACGGTTTGATTTCTAAATGCAGCTGCAAGAATAAAATGTTATCTACACAATAACGTCTGATTTATTATGTTATAAAAATACCACTATTATTACGAATCGCCAGCCAAAGAAATAATATATTGGCAGGATCCGGATTCGACCCACGGACCGGCCCAATAAAAAATTGTTCGTTTGTGCAGGATAGCTCAGTTGGTAAAGGCCCCGACTCGATAATAGGGATGTCCCTTGTTCGAGTCCCAATACATTTTCTCTTTGATTGTTAATGATTGTCTTCTGTGTTTGATTTACTATTTGATTCTTTGTCACTCAAAGTTAGCTAATTTGTTACAGTAACTTTTTCTGGTTCTTCATACTAACTTGTGATGAAGTTTTATGCAGTCAGGTCAACTTAGCTTTCTCACAAAGTTAGCCACAACGATTTATACTTCAAATGAACTATAATTTCCATATAATAAAACAATTTTGGTTCACTGGTCACTGAAAATAATTTATTTTGTCTTATTAATAAATTGATGTTGAATAAAAAGAAAGAGAAACACTTATTATTAAAGATGTGTTTTCATATTTCATCAGATTACTAGAGTATATTTTTGATCAATTTAATTTGAGTATTTTCTATTGTGATGATCGCATTTTAAATGATAGTTATAACAAGTAGTAAGTTAGAGTTATAGTCAATCAACATAAAATCTATCATAAACTGAGAATATTTCATCATTCTATGACATTATTCATTTATTTGCAGTATTGCCAACAACCAGTTTCTGTTTATCATGTGGAAGGAACTCATCAGACGGTTCTGAACAATACCAACACTGCTTCAATTATTTCTGAAATCATCAACATTGGAACGCCATCAACCGAAAAGGCTTCTATTCAACGACCGTCAATAGATATCACTGTCATGCAGGAAAAAAATAAACAAATTTAAATAACAATGTCATAGACTGTTTATACAAATTAAGAAGTAATGAAAAATAAATATTTCAAATTATACGTTACCGTTATTGCTAGTAATATAAAGTAATTATATTACAATAGTTTTATAATTGACTGCCTAATACAACAATCCAGTGACCGTTGCTCAAAACAAACCTATATTAAATATCAAAAGAAATTGGGAAGGGTTAATATTATAAAAGTTAATTCAATATAAAATTTACACATAACATATTGAAAATCTAATTGTTAGTATAAAAGAAATGAACTTATTGTCTACAAAATAACTAAATAAACTATTGTTATACAAATGAATTAAACTGAGTTCGTTATCCTTACTGCCTATAGAATTCTGATATAATTCATTCAACATGTCTATAATACTGATTGGAATATGTTGGATATTAATTATTATTTACTATTTGTGATTAATTGTTTAGTGACTTTGATGTTTATCGTTTCTTGGCAACACATTCAAATTGCCAGCCATATGTTTTTTCTGTGTAACCTTCCAGTTTGTATTTTGTTTATTGCTCAATACAGTTAGTTGTTTAAATTGGCCTTTTTAGTTTTGTTAAATAACCCGATTTTCAACAGTATATCATTTAAGTATTATTTGGTACCTTAATTACTGTTCATTGATTGTTCCTTGAGTAGCGGCGTCGTTTGATGTTCCTTTATTCTGCCCATACAAATCATTTTCCTATGTTGGGACTCCTCACTGAGTCCTTATTATGCTTTAAAAATGTATCCTATGATCACACTGAATTTAACAAAATGACATAACCGATGATACGGGACCCAGCCTTCTTCGTTCGGCTATAGGCGTAAACTGTCCACTCCACACACTCTTCCCCATGGTTTTTTAGCTACATCTTCATATCCCCATTCTATTGGCCAAAAGAAAGATCACATGTCCTCTCCTAAATTCGATTGGGCCGGGCGTTGTCTTCCGATGTGTGGCTGGGTGAAATAGCCAGAGCTTCCATTGTCTTCTGAGATCCTTCGGGTAAGTGCCGGGAAACGGTATCTTGCCCATGATAAGTTTTGGACTTGGATTTTGGAATACCCCGAATCAGGGATGTCTCAATCGCCATTTATTGTAAATAAAGAATTATTTATGTATTTTTATGCGTGGCACGGATGGCCAATTGACGAAACATTAACTAGAGAATATAATTATTAATTCGGTAAGGTGTTAAAAAATGAATACATAGTTGTAACACTATGGGTTTCGATAAAAATAATAAATACCTCGAAGGCTTACAATAGTTGTTTTGGTGAATATGAAAACATTTCCGTTGGTCTCTTATACCTAAAATGAGAAGGGGATTTTTTTTTTTTTTTTTTTCCCAAGCTCTCTACCTAGAAATTTAGGATAAGGGAAGAATATAGAATATTTAGGTTAATCGGATCCTTATACTAGGAGTATCTGCTTGAAGGTGGTGAGAGGAGATTAAGGGGTGTGGGAAGCCTCGGTGGAGGTTGGTTGTTTCGGTACAGTGGTGAAGAAGGGGATAATTTAGTATATCCTAATTTAAATACAAAAACATTTGGTTGACTCGGGTAGCACAAATTGTTCAACCTACCTAACTAATAACTTCAACTAATTTATTATTATTAAAACAGCTTTATTATGATAAAATTACAATCTGCCTTATTGGGCAATAAGTAGTTGTGGTAACTGATCTCATTCATACCATATTTACAATTTTTCATTCACTCGCTCATGCATACACTATTTACAAAAAGCCCAGAGACCACCCAAATCCACATGGTTGTCACCTCCCTTGCATGCGAGAGAGCCAGCAGACTTTAGGGAAGTTCCCTACGCTCCTTCGTCAGCCACGTCACCGGATATGAGCCAGTAGAGGCCGACCAAGAGCGCGAGAGCCACAGGCGCTCAGGACATGATTGGAGAAACTGGTCATTGCCAGGACTCCCACTGTTACGCATTTATGACAGGTAACGAGGCAACTGCCATTTTAGTCTCCGAGGAGGATTATTGGGATGAATGGCACACTGTAATGAATGTGCTAGGGAATTAAGGTAGTTGGATAGATTACTATGGAATTTCTTGAGCTTGAAAGGGACGAGTTCAAGAACGTAATGAGTATAAGATCGTTATGAAGGGTTTCGTTGCTGACGTAATAAGGTACATTTACTATCGTTCTCAGGACTTTTGATTGAAAGGATTGGCTATACTCAATGTTCGACTTTTTTGAAGTCACCCATAACTCTATTCCGTATGTTCAGATTGGCTTAAGTAGAACTTTGTAGATTATTAATTTATTTTCTTTTGAGACATGCGATGTCTTTTTAAGTAGCCTGTACAGTTGTCCAAAGCGTCTGTTTAGTTCTTGTCTTTTTAGCCTCGTATGTGGGTTCAAGGTCGAGATGGAAGCCTAAATATCTAACTGTCTCGGATACAGGAAGAGGGACGGAGTTAAAAAACTAGGTATCAAACAACTTTATTAACATGAAATTACAATCTGCTTTAATACTTAATAGGCAATAAATAATTGAGATAAATGTTTTCATTCATACCATATTTACAATTCATCATTCACTCGCACATTCATACTATATTTACAAACAGCGCGGGGCCCCCAAAGTCCACATAGTTGTTGCCTTCCTCGCACGCGAAAGAGGAAGCGGAGTCTTGGGAAGTCCCCCACGCTCCCCCACCAGCCACGCCACCAAATACGAGCAAGGCCGACGAAGAGCGCGAGAGCCACAGACGCTCAGGACATGATTAGAGGAACTGGCCATTGCCAGGACACCCACTGTTGCGCATTTATAGGAGGTCACTAGGCCACTGCCGTTTCAGTATCTGAGGAAAATTATAGGGATGATTGGTGCAGTGAAATGACTGGTCTATGGGATTAGGACGGTTGGATAAGTTACTACAGAATTTCGTGAATTTAGAAGGGATGAGTTCAAAAATGTAGGGTATATTATGATCATTATGGATGGTTTTGTTGCTGACGTAATAGGGGGCATTTACTATTGTTCTCAGGACTTTTGATTGAAAGGATTGGATGCGCTTGATGTTCGAATTTTTTGCTGTCCCCTATAGCTCTATACCGTATGTCCAGATTGGCTTGAGTATAACTTTGTGAATAAGTAGTTTTTTTTCTATTGAGAGATGGGATGTCCTTCGAAATAGTCTGTACAGTTGTTCAAAGCGTATGTTTAGTTCTTGTCTTTTTAGCCTCGTGTGTGGGTTCCATGTCAGTCTTTTGACGAGATGGAAGCCTAAATACCTTACTGTCTCAGACACGGGGAGAGGAATTGAATTTAAAAAGACTGGTGGACAGGACTTGTGGCAGAGGGTAAAGGTTATGTAAGAACATTTTCCTTCATTGACTTTGATTCACCATTGTTTGCACCAATGCTCAATCTCGTCAAGGTGTTTTTGGAGGTTTTGGGATGATATATCAGGGTCTGAATGGGTTGACAGGACTGCAATGTCATCTGCAAATGTTGCCAAGAAGGTATCGGTGGTAGAGGGGACATCAAAGGTGTATAGATTATAGAGGATGGGACCCAGGACGCTGCCCTGTGGAACTCTTGATTTAATGGGATAGTAGTTAGAATATTCTAAACCACAGCGGACTTAGAAGAAGCGGTTTGAAAGGTAGGATTGTAGGATTAGGAATAGGGTCTGCGGTAAATATCCTTTGAGCTTGTAAAGCAAACCTGCGTGCCAGACCCTGTCAAAAGCTTGAGCTATGTCTAAAAAGGCAGCAGTGCAATATTGTTTGGTTTCAAGGGCTGAGGATATGTGATCAACAACGCGAAGGCTTTGTAGGCAGCCCAACCGAGCTGGCAGGTATTTCCTGCAAGGCGATTGATCAGAATAAAACCCCATCTCATTGGCTGCTTCGGGCTATATATACCCCCTAGTTTTAGCCGGAAATTCCTACAGGCGTCAGGGGTCTTAGATGTCTGGACCTAAGGAAGACGGACGATGAAGGCTGCAAAATTGAGATCTCTCCAATTCAATTAACAACAAAAATAGAAGACCTAAGGAAAATAAAATGTACCCATCAGGTACTATTTAGAGTAGTACTTTAAAGAAAGAAACAGGGCAAGCCACAATGCCACACGAAGAATCATTGTGGCAAAAGCATCGTATGCGTCCGATCTTCACAGGCACACGAATGGCTTGATTGCGACAGAGCACAGAAGGCGAAGTGCTCCAACTTGGGGTGGTCCCTACGTGGCTTCTTACCAAGAATGCCTCTGTCGGGTCGTCACTAGGAAGGTGCCTGGTCACCCTAGCCCTGGTGACAAGTGAGGATTGTTTGAGTTATAACCTGGACAATGGTGTCATGACGGCGTTACTATATGACTCCATTTTTGATAGGTATGTGCCCCGACAATGCACTATGTTCAAGAGAAAGAGGTACAGAGGTTTTTCATAAAGAATTAGTCAAGTTTTCAGAGTTCGAGCGGAAGCCACGCGTCACGAGTAGAGGTCACGAGAGACTTAGTTGGCCTTCACTTTTTATTGCTTCACATTTACAATGATTTATATTTGTTCATGTTATTTACATTTTGTCTATAATACATTTAGTTCATGTTATTTACGTTTGATTACAATATAAATACCATAGAGTATAGGGGGATTTACCTCATGTAGCGACCGCTAACTACACAAGCTGCCCCAAATTACCCTATACTCCGTAAAGTTTGACAGTTTTTTTATATTGAATTATATTGCATAATAAAAACTGTACATAATACAAACATATTTCTATCAATCTTTCTTAAATGCTCACTATTTACCCTTTTATGTACATTGGAAATAATTTGTCGAACAATTAATACAAATAAATAATTAAATAGCTCTTTAACTAAAAATATATTTTATCTTTCACATGAATGACAATAAAAGAATCAATATCTCCTTCGATAACGGACCACGTTAGCTAATTAAAATGTAACTACAAATAGCCAAAAGTATTTAGATATACATATTTACATACACGTTCGACTAACATTATATTAAAATTGTTGTGGTCAATTGATCGCTGTTAACATTTAATAAAAAAACACTAGGGTGGGGGGGGGTGATAGGGCGAGGGGGGTGTCTTTGTGAGGCGATATGAGGTGTTGAGTAGGTCAAGAACCGATAGATGGTCGATGTGACAACATTGCATTGTAGATGTGGCAACAGCGCACAGGGGGTGTGTCCTTGTGACGTAATAGGAGGTGTGGCCAGCTGACACTAATCCAGGGGGGTGATTACACCATCTAATCTATCCTTTCCTCACACGAGCTCTCATTCACTCGTTACTGTGCCCCTGACGTATTACTTATTAATCTTACCATATAAGGGTATTGTTCATAGCTGCTTCAGTTCTCCTTGCAGCCATTGTAAGTAAGTTTTTATTTTTGTTTGAATGGTTATATCATTATTCTCTTGCACCACTAAATACCTAAGCAAATAATATGATTTTTAGATGTCTCTCCTTAAAAAATTGAACGAAATTAATCCTGTATATAAAAACATTGGTTAATTGACTATTGGACGGACATACAAGGTAATAAAACTGACCAAAAAGGATACAGAATATGGCCCATCTATTGAGGCCATTATAGAAAATAATGAAGAAGGAAAAGTGCGAACCTTCCTACCAAAACGATATATTTATGCGTTCACTGAGGAAGAATTAGCAAGCTATAGAGGTATAGTATATTTAAATATAGTATTTTTTTAATTAGCTAAGTGATTATTCTCGTTTTTAGGAGAGATGAAATTTCAATACCTCGGAAAAAAGAAAAATGCATATGACATTAAATTTTTTTAAAAATAGTTGATGCATTTTATTTAGGAGGTTTTTGTTATTTTTTTAGATTTTTATTATTTTGGTTTTTGCTTTGTATATTCTAGTGTTAAGGTGTAAAATGAATAGTAAAAGCAACACAAATAATTATTGATGTGATCAATGTGGATTATTATTAGCAAATAGAAGACACAGATTTAAATGGTTGTTTTTCTATTGTCAAAGCTGTGGCAAAGAAATTAATAGAAAGTTTAATTTTGAACGTCATAAATTAACTTGTAAAGTTGCTAGTGGGTTTAGTAGGAATGATACACCTAACGCGAGCACAATGGAGATTCCCAATAAAAAAATAAAATATAGTATGTTTGGCGGGCAGATGCGTGAGAAGGCAATTGATTGCACAAGAAAACGGTATAATTAGAGCTTTGTTAGGAAATGCTGTTGAGGATATTTACATTCCTAACGATGATAAAAAATTATTAGCTAACGAATTTTTAAACAATAAAAAAGAAGTTTTAGTAAATTTACTAAATTCTTATGTTGACGAAAGGAAAACTTTTAAAATAAATATAATGATAGAATGCACATTCATTAAGAAAAATGAAAATACTATTAGTGAAAGAACAAATTTTAATTTTAAACCGAAAGTTAGTACGATAGATGTTTCTATAAACCTCGAAAATTACATTGAAACAATTTTTGAAAAAATTTAGAGGAACAGGACGAGTTTGAAGAAAAAGGTTCCGGTTGGATGTATACCTCTGCAAACTATATCTGCCTACATTTAACTAAATATAAACCTTTTGGAGGATCTCAATATATTGAATTACCTAAAAAAATACGGAACAAACGTTTTGTTATAAATGTGAGAAATAATACTAATGATTGCTTCCGTTTAGCTATACTTAGTGATAATATTAGATCAAATGACTTTAGTGCATACAAAAATATTCAAACTCCATATTCCTTTAATTCTATATCGTTCCCAACTCCAATTAAGGATATCAAACGATTTGAAAATCTAAATAATCTGTCTATAAATGTTTATGGCTTAGACGAGAAAAATAATGTGTATCCGATTAGAATTAGTAAAAAGAAAAATTATGATAAAATGTTTGATTTATTATTTACACAAAATGGGGAAAATTTTCACTATTGCTTGATCACAAATCTTTCACGATTAGTAAGTTCTCAAATATCTTTGCACAAATGTGCATATAGCATCTGTCGTAGATGTCTATCCGTATTTACAAAGACGTATGTAAACAAGTATGGGGAAAATGGTGATGAGCGAAAGCGTGAACATGAATTATTTTGTCGTAATCATAAACCAATTCGATCTGATTTTCCGAAAGAAGATAAAATTGAAACATGTGGAATATACACAACCTATTCCAATTGTAGTTTATGCAGACATTGAATCTCTTTTAATACCAATTCCGGGGCCTGTTCCTAATCCGTCAACATCTTGGAACAAAGCTGATCATGAGCATCGTGCCTTTTCTGTTTCACTTCTGGTCAACTCTGACATGTTTGATTTGAAACCGTTTGTTTATACAGGGGAAAACTGTGTGCTAGCGTTTTTAGAAAAACTCGAATCTATAGTTGTTGAAGCGGATAAAATATACGGTAATCCTCTTGCGATGGAAGAAATGAGCGAAGGGGAAAATAAAATATTTTATTCTGCTAAATATTATGTCAATACCCTTTAGACGAACACGATCGTGTGCGTCATCGCTGTCACTTGACAGGAAAATTTATTGGACCAGCACATAACGCATGTAATTTAAGAGCAAGAAACCCTGATTTTATACCTGTTTTTATGCACTACTTACAAGGCTATGATTCTCATTTTATAATCCCTTTCTTGGGCCGCTGTGAAAATGTTTGCGTAATTCCTAGTAATTCTGAAAAATATATGTTTCAGTATAAAATTTAAAGGATATACAAAAATACGATTTGTTGACTCATTTAAATTTCTATCATCGAGTTTGGATACATTAGTGAACAATTTACAAAATCAATTAATGAAATATTTCCGAATATGGCTAGTATTATTAATGATGAAAACAAAATTAAATTACTTACAAGGAGCGGTGTATCTCTATACAATTATTTTAATTCGTTTGAATGTCTAAACTAAACTCAACTACCTTCTAAAAAATCATTTTTAATGAATTATCAAAAAAATCCATTAGCGATGGAATGAGCATGCAAAAAGTGTGTGGGAAACGTTTAAGATCAAAACATTATTTTTTTTGTTTTTTTTTTAATTTTATTTTTATTTCAAAACCTCAAACAGTATAATACAAGTGATAAAAAAATAATAAAATAATAATTGAGATACAATTTTCTCCTCTTCCTGCATTCACATGCATTTGGAGAAGTGCATAAATATAATAATTTTGTTGTGGTTAAAAGTTCATAGTTTATACAACACTAGGTGATGAGGCTCACCTTCGACTTGTCACCGACACCAAACACTAAACACTAAAACAAAACAAACAAAACAAAACAAACAAACAAAATCTGTACCTAGAATCTAGGACTAAAGTGTTCCAGCCGCGACAGCGTCCTGCCATCGATGGGGGGAATGGAGCGGGGGTTATAGTGTTAAACACCGGGTTTGTTAAATATTGTAATGAGTCGAAAAATTTGATATGTCTACGCTGGATGAATTCATCCACCGTAGGCAGCTCAAATATCTCATGCAGCTCACTGTTTCTTCGCTGCTCGAATGAAGTACCTCTGACCACATTCATCAGTATACCGTTTTGGAATTGTTAGCACGAAATAGCGGTGCACCAGACAGCAGAGTAGGCCTTAGTATGCTCGTGTATATCAATAGCTTGAGACGCAGTGATAGATTGGGGGAATTTAATAAGTGCGCAAGCCGGTAAGACTTCGTGCGTGTTAGCTTCAACTTGTTCGCAAAATGGAGATGAGTGTCCATTTTAATTCCCAGATATACTAGGTTGTTGGCTGGTGAATTTTCCTCCGTTCCTACTATGTAACTAGTAGAGAGTGGGCTTTTTCCCTTTGGGAAAGAGAAAATTACACAGTCAGTCTTACCCGCGTTTACAGAGATATTGAGTCTCCCCAATCTCTCACTGATCTGGTTACAGATCTCTCAGACAGAGTAGCTCTGTACACCGCTATGTCATCTGCGAAAGCAGTAACTTTGGTATTTTTGTACCGGGCTCCGACAATCTCAGACGTGTATACGTTGAATAGTACAGGGGATAAGACGGCTCCTTGGGGTACTCCACAGGTCAGTGGCACAGCTTCGGAGAAGCTATCACCCACCCGCACCCGCAACGACCTGTTTTTCAGGAAGCTAGCCAGAATTAGATAGAGTTGCTCCGTGCATTCCCGGTCGAAAAGCATTTAACACAGTGTCCCGTGAGACACCGAGTCGAATGCTTGGGTGCAATCCAGGGATATCATAGCCGTGGCTATGTTTCTATTCATATTATGGCTAGCCTCCGACTGTACCTTCATAAGGGGGATTGGAATGGATGGATTGGAATCCAGTCTGCTCTGGCGGAATGATGTCGTTTTCCAAGCAGTAATCTTTGAGATAATTCAAAAGAATTTTCTCAAAGATTTTCCCCATCTGTGGTAGCAGACTGATCGGGTGGTAGTGGGCTGGGCGATCTCCGCTCTTGGCTGGCTTTAGTAATGGGAACAAGATGGCTTGTTTCCTTGTGTCAGAAAAGTACCGCTTTGAGCTGTTCCGGTGATACAAACCGGTGGTTCTGTTCAGCATCTACCGGAGGAGGCATGTGGTAGTATCCCGTCCCAACCGTAATATCCCTAGCGTAATGGTAGGCCAGTTTTGTTGCCTGTTGCTCAGCATTCACAACATTGTCACCATCGTAAAAACGGACAGTGGCTGTCTTGCCTTTAGTAGTCTTCAACAGCTTCCAAAACTTTCTGTGATCTCCGTGAGTGCTACGAAGTTTCTCATGCCACTGCGCTGTTTTCCAGAGTTTCATGAAGCCCCGGATTTGCGCTTTGAGAGAATTCACAACGACCTTGGCTTGCTGATCCCTCGTCCTGTACCATCTATTCTTCCAATTATGGCGTAAGGCAATAAATTTATGAATGTGGTCTGGAGGTGGTCGCAGAGACTGTGACATGGGAGTGTACTTCGGGATCGCAGTGATTGCTGCGTCTATGATCACATCAGTTATGAAAGTTAGTTGAAGATCTACTTCCTCTTTCGTGCGGAGAACTGGCACCTTATGCAACATTACTGATTATGGTAAATTTCCGACCGGTACAGATCCCAGTCGGCACGACAGTAGTATCTCGTGGGGCGAGGGGTCACCCCTTTACCATCCACTGAATACAGTACTGGCCTGTGGTCAGAGGTAATAAAGTCAAGGGCGGTGAAACTAGTGATACGGTGGGGTTGTTTTGTCAGTAGTAAGTCAATCGTCGAGGTAGCTTGTGGGTTACCTCTATGTTGAAAAGTAAAAGTCTGGGGGTGAACGACTGTAAACGGCGTTCTCAACAGGAGTCTCCCAGTCTTGTTTGTTACGATGTTATACCACGTTGTATGTTTTGCGTTGAGATCTCCCACCACCCAGTGGTTAGATCTCTGCGCACATGCGTGTAGCAAGGCTGAGTACTGCTGCAGAGACGCGTACCGTCTTCTGTATATGGCGGTAAGGTAAATGGGTCTCCCCAAATTTACTTTGAATGTCAAGTGGTGAAGCTTGGGTTCAGTTGTAGTCAGTGGTGAAGCCACTTTCTTCCAATTGATACCAAGGCGTATAGCAATTAAAACGCCTCCGTAACCGTTAACCCCTTCAATGGCAGTTGAATAACCTTTAATGTGGAACGATTGTGCAGATACTAGTGTCCGTCAAAACTACAATATCTGTTCGGTAGAGCGCTAGCAGCACTTCTACTTCATCTATTTTGGTCAGGAGACCATCAACGTTATAATTTAGTAATTTGTAATCTACCATTTTTGTTGATTACTAGATATCTTAGCCATGAACATGTAGCTGCAGAAATTGACTAGGGCAGAGACCCATTTCGGTCCACATTCAAGGTCTTGACGCTGGTCGTTAGTTAAAAACTTTAGCCTAGGATCTAGGTACTCACAATTTATATTTTTCAAAGAGTCCTCGGAATTTCTGGGGGCCGCTCTCGACGTGGAGGGGACAGCTCTCGATGTGGAAGGGTGAGCCGTTTCTTGAAAGAGCTTAAAGAGCGGGTTCTGCCAGGCGTTGACAGATGGCGGTGGAGCAGGTCTCAGGTGTGATTCGTCTGGGCGTTGCCTCTTCTGCCTGGGCTGCACTCTGGCGTGAACTGGCCTCACTCTGGCTAGGAGCTGCTTCCTCTTCTGTATGAGGCGGGATGTTCCTCGCCTCAGTTGGAACACTTTAGCGGGGCCGTTTAGTTAGCTGGGGCATATCGCCACCTCGTGGGGGCCTGCACACCTCACACACTTTATTTTCCGGCCGCAGTGGTTTCGTGTATGTCATATTCCTGGCATCGGTAGCACTGCGGAAGCCCTCTTTCTTCTTTGAAGGTCACAATAAGTATGATGACGTGGTTTATTGCACGCCATTTCGTCATACTCTGTAGTGTGACGCTTGCGTTTGCCATAACCAGCACTGGGACAATATCCGTTTTTCTTCCGGTTGGGCTGCTCTTTCGTAGTCTTCGCACATCTACGACTTCTGGTATTGTCTCTTTAATTGTATTTGTGATTTCCTTGATGTCTTCCTAGACATCTAGGCCTAGGATTAGGTACTTCTTGTTCTTTTTTCCGCCTATCGGGGCAAAAGAATGCTACTCCTCATTTCATGTCTAGAGTAAGCTAATTATTTTTACCCGGTCGTCTTCTTTCTCTGGGAAATAGTGACGCCCTCCTACGTCTTCCTGAGGGTGAAATTGTTTATATCTTCTTATCATATGCCGAATTTGAGGGGACTGATGAAAAAGTAAATGTATTAGATCTGGAAAACAATTCAGAAACCGGTTATATGCTAGATGTTGATATTGAATACCCCTTAGAAATTCATGATAATCATTCTCAACTACCTTTTTTACCTGAACAAAATAATCCACCTAATACAAAAACCGTTAAACCGACTTTGTTACCCAAAACACGTTAAATAGCACATTATGTGAATTTAAAACAAGCTTTACAACTTGGGGTAAAAATTTCAAAACTTTACAGATTATTAAAGTTTAAACAAAAGAATTAGTTGGCACCATACATAGTAATAAATTCAAAGATGAGGGCAACTGCAAAAAATACATTCAAGTCAGATTTTTACATATTGATGAATAACAGTTGCTTTGGCAAATTTATGGAGAACGTGCGTAACAGACTCGATTTGAAAATAGTAACCAATGAAAAATCATTATTTCGTCAAGTAAACAAACCAAATTTTTAAGGCAGGATTATATTTGCAGATAATGTAACAGCGGTCCAGTTGAAAAAATACAGTATTATTTTTGATAAACCGTTGTATGTAGGATTCTCCGTGCTAGAATTGAGCAAAGTTTTGATGTATCATTACCACTATAATGTTTTATTGAAAAAATATGGTATAGAAAATGTTACCTTATGCTATACAGACACCGATTCATTTTCATACAATAGTTCGACGGAAGATATGTATTCTGATATATTTGGAGAGTTACAAAAATATTTTTATACAAGCAATTTTCCTACTTCTCATTTCTGTTATCCTGCAAAAAACAAAAAAGTAGTTGGTCTGTTGAAGGATGAAACCTTTGGGGAGATCCTATAGTAGAATTGGTCGGGTTGAGACCTAAAATGTATTCTTACATAACAAACAAAGATATAACGGTTAAAAAGTCAAAGGGAATAAAAAAATCAGCTGTTGACGATTTTACTTTTAACGATTACTTTAACACACTTAAAGAAAGTTGTCGGGGGCATCACTAGGGGAGTGCCTAATCACTCTAGCCCTGGTGACAAGTGCGGATTGTTGTAGTTTATAACATGGACCATTGTTCCATGTCGGCATTTAATATCTGACTCCATTTTACGATAGGTATGTGTCCCGACAATACACTATGTTCAAAAGAAAAGGGTACAGAGGTTTCATAAAGGATAAGACCGGTTCAGAGTTCAAACGGAGCACGGCAACGTGGTAGGCGCGAGGCGTCATACGGTCTCAAGACTGTGAGACAGGGTGACGACTCATAGGTGCAGCAGAGAGAGAGTAGCGTTCAGTCCTTAATCTCCTGGTCTTAAATACAATATCCCCTACCTAGTGAAAGGTGGAGTTGGCTGACAGGGGTATGTTTTACGATACCCAGGTGGCCAGTTCCTTTTAGTTTTACGACCGTTGGGATAAAAGGGTGTGTTTTTTATGGCTGCTAGGGTCTCACCCACTTAGGTTATTTGACCGCCTATAGGTGCCACTCTGTCTAGTTAGGTACCGTTTTATGACGGTGCCCCTCTGTTTACCTGGCCTCCTACCATTGCCGCGTGAACCCTGGTTTATTACAAGAAGCTTACAAAGATTTACATTATATTATAATACATTATTAACCAGAGTGTAGGGTAATTTACATATATTTAGCGCTTCGCGACATATCGCTAAATAGCTCCCCCAAATTGCCCTACACTCGGTAATTATTGACAGTTTTTTTTTTTTTTTTACATTGACTTACATTACATAATGAAAACGTACATGATACAAACATACTTCTATCAAACATGCTTACACTTTTGTGTACATTGGAAATTATTTGTCTAACAATTATTACAAATAAACAATTAAATATATCCATTACAAACAATTTATATCTTTCACATAGATGACAATAAAGAATCACTGTTTTACTTGATAACGTACGAAGTTAACTCATTAAAATGTACAAAACAACTACAAACAGTTAAAAGTATTAAGATATACATATTTACGTACACGTTTGACTGACATTATTTTACAATTGTTGTGGCCTATTGATCGCTGTTAACATTTACGAACGAGAGAAGAAAACAAAACAAAACATATCATATAAAATGAATTACAGTTGCAAGTGGTAACGTCCGGTCCTCATAAAAAAATATCATAGCGTATATTTCAAACAACCTAAAAAAAAAAAAATTTTATTAATTTATATTTTATTAGTGAGTTTATTTTATATTTACCGTCGCGCTACCGCACTCCTCGTGCAGAGGTATGGTGGTGGAGGGTTTCCTAATTCCTCTGGTTCACCCGGTGTAGGTAAACTTTCGGCTGTGTCTAGCAAATAGGCTGGATATACACGGTCTAGGGAGATGCGAGTCTCTTTATCATCTGCCCTTATGACCAAGGTTTTATTCTTCCTGCTGACTACGAGGAGCGGGCCAGCATAAGCCGGTTCTAGGCTACGCTGGTGTTCTTGTCGAACGAAAACGTGTGTGCAGTTGTTGAGGTCCTTGCTAACGAACGTCTTCCTCGTGTCTTTCCAGTGTTGAGTGATGTCGCGTCGGACGTCAAGATCTACTCGTGTTGGTGAAAAGTATTTTCCGGGAAGGCGTAAGGGTTTTTGGTATGTTAGCTCGGCGACACTGCACCCTAGGTCCTCTTTGATTACACTTCGTAGGCCGAGCAGGACTGCTGGCAGGCTTCGCGTCCACTGACGGTGTTGTGAATGGGCGGTTAGTGCGGCTTTAAGCGAGCGGTGCCATCGTTCAATTCGGCCGTTTGACTGTGGATGGTAGGCGGTAGTCCGAATTCTCTCGACACCTAGGAGGCGAGTCAGTCTCGTGAACAGGTCTGATTCAAACTGACGGCCTTGGTCGGTCGTTATTTGTATGGGTGTGCCGAACCTGGCGACCCAGCCACTAAAGAAGGCGTCGGCTACGGTGGTAGCTTCCATGTTGCCAAGTGGGATTGCTTCAGGCCATCCCGTGGCTCGATCAATCATGGTGAGGATGTATCGCTTCCCCTCTGACGTTGGCAGTGGTCCTACGAGGTCGATATGCACGTGCTCGAACATTCCCGCGTCCGCGAATCGCCCTGGAGGGGTGATGGTGTGATGGTGTATTTTTGAGGTCTTGCCCATCGATCCACATCAGCGTTCATACCCGGCCAAAAAAACCTCTGGCTCATCATTTTCCGACTTGCTCTTACTCCTGGGTGGCTTAGGCTGTGCAGGTGGTCGAAGGTGGATCTTCGAAAGCCCGAAGGCAAGTACGGCCTTGGCTCCCCCAGTGAGGTCTCGCAAATGAGAGAAATGTCGCTGCCGGGGATGTTAACGGGCTCTAGCCTGCATGTGGCGTTCTGTTCCCTGAAGACTGTTAATTCGTGATCTTCTACTTGAGCAGTGCGTAATTTTTGAAAATGTTCTAGTACACAGACGGCTTCTATTCGCGAGAGGGCATCCGCCACGACGTTGTCCTCACCCTTACAATAGCGTATTTCTGTCGTGAATTGAACTATGTAATTTAGGTATCGCATGCGTCGTGGGCAGGAAGTGTCACTTTGTTGGGCCATGGCGTGCGTGAGCGGCTTGTGGTCTGTATAAATGATTACTTCCCGCGCTTCGAGAAGCTGTCGAAAATATTTGACTGCTTCGTAGATAGCTAATAGCTCTCTATCGAAGGTGCTGTATTTCAACTGAGCAGTGTTGGAAGCGCGGCTGAAGAAGCCGATGAGCCTGAGAGGCGTCACTAGGGGAGGGCCTAATCACTCTAGCCCTGGTGACAAGTGCGGATTGTTGTAGTTTATAACATGGACCATTGTTCCATGTCGGCATTTAATATCTGACTCCATTTTACGATAGGTATGTGTCCCGACAATACACTATGTTCAAAAGAAAAGGGTACAGAGGTTTATAAAGGATAAAGGATAAAGGATGACCGGTTCAGAGTTCAAACGGAGCACGGCAACGTGGTAGGCGCGAGGCGTCATACGGTCTCAAGACTGTGAGACAGGGTGACGGACTCATAGGTGCAGCAGAGAGAGAGTAGAGTTCAGTCCTTAATCAATTTAATGTCTATTGTAGTATTATTATTGATTGCTTAGAATAAGCGTAGATTAAAAAGAACAACAATTTGTAAGTACTAGATTTATTTTTAAATGTAGAATAACAATAAATAAATAAAAACAATAAATATAATGTATACAGCTTTTGTAAAAAAATAATAAATGTCTTTTAAGAGTAAGTGTTTGTTTCTTTCACAACATTATGCAATATCATTCCTGTCAATTCAGCTACGTTCTTCTAATCCCAACCACTTTACATACAATTTATTTCCTTTTCCTTTTTTAAACTTTTTCTACAAGGTATATATTTGGATATTTAACTTTTTGAATCTCTTCTTCATCGAATGCACCACTAATCGGTTGTACTTTCAGATCTTCTAGTAAATAAGTGTAAGGATATGTCTTTTGAATCTTGACTATCTTAAAAATTTCACTTCACCAATTTGAAAAATATCATTTTGGAAATATGGATTTTTGTTTAGATATTCTGACAAAATCATCTTCTTCAAATTTCTGCTTTCGTACTATTTTTGATAAAGTCAATGAAGAATAGACATTATTTATCAAATATTTCTCTACTTATTTATGGTGAGCATCAATTGGACTCATACCTATAGTCCTATGAAATGATGAATTATACTCTTGTAAAATTTGAGGTAGGATATCTAAAAATTTGTAATTTCCTTGCATGCTGAAGACTTTCCATATTTTTCCTTTTAATGTTCTATAAAAACTTTCTACAATGGAAGCTTTCATATTAGAAAAAGTGGAATAATGATTAACAGAGTATTGTTTCATTAAGGATTTAAACTTGGAATTGTAAAATTCCTTTCCCTGATCACTTTGAATATTTTTCGGAGTTTTTCTACTCGAACGAAACACACTCTCCATTGCTTTAGTCACATTGTCCGCTGATTTCAGCTTAAGAGGCGTGGCCTAAGCATATTTGGTAAAACAGTCGATAACTGTCAATAAATATTTGTACCCTTTATTTTCTCGAGAATAAGGTATCATCTCTACTAGATCTATCTGCCACAAGTCATTTATTCCTTTCAAAACTGTCTTTCGCCTGGGGTATTTTTCGCGTGCTGGCTTATGTAATTCATTTACAACAGTCCTTTTTATGTTTGATAATGAATCCATCTATAACTTCTCTTTGAGTATTTTGTTAAGATAACCGAGTGTGAGCGCATCAGATTCCTTCTCAGGCTCACCTACGTTTGATATTCTCTTACCAAGAGAGTCAACCAACTAAAGTTAAAGCAACGACCAATTCTTTGGTGACAACATCACTCCGAACTTGTTTATCGTCATGATTATACTGAAACTGATTATAAAAATATGTACATTAATATACTATATTTTCTTCTCGCAGCTCTTCAATTATCGATTCTATATCGTTTTGATGACCTTCATGCCCTGCATAACTTGAAGACATTAACAGCCTAAGACAATCGACTAGTTTGTTTGGGTCGTTCCGATACTGGTACAGAGGTTTATTGGCTCTCATAAGACCAGTTCCCCGTTTGTAAGAGTGAGAACGGAGTGAAGTTAGCCTGCTCGAAGCTGATGATGATGTGAAGGAAGGAGGGAGGTTTTAAAGTTTGTGGTGGAAATAACTTCGATATGATATTTCTATATTTCTCAGACCTGTTTCCTAATACTCCCTGTTCCTCACTATAGCCTGTTTTGTGAGCATTGGTTGAGAGTAAATTATTATTATAATTGTCCAAGTCGTACTCTGTGTAATCTTTAGGATTTTTTAAGTAGAGTAGCTCCAGCAATCCCGGTGTTCCTTCATAAACCACATCGTTAATAGACATATCATCACTGTTTGCGAAAAGCTGAACATAAGTCGAGTCACCAATGGCTAATCCCCCAGAAGGCATGACTCTAATGCCATAACGAGAGTCATGTGTCTTATCACCTTTCAACATCTTATCCAAGTATTCTCTCAGTAGATTTCCTAATGCGGCGAGGTGCTCGTTAAATTCTGCTTCTCCCTTTGGAGTAGGAGCATATTCTTTAACTTTTTCTGATAGTGGATCATCTGTCACATACTCGCCATCATCTACTTCTGGTGATATGAACTCATGAACGGGAACCGTTAAGTGAGATAATGGTGTTTGCACAGTACTATTTTTGTAAGTGTAAGTTTCATAGTATGAAACTGTTGTAGCTCTTTTGTAGTGAGACATTGTTTTTGGCAATAATGTTAATTTTCTGTAAATACTAGAAGACTCTATCTCGCTTTTATCAGGTGATTCGTCCTCAACATTAGTATCTCTCCTTTTTACTTTTCTTGGTGTCACTGCAGGGGTGGTCTGGTACAACTTTGCTGATAGTTTAATGTCTTCTAGTGGATGGAGCACGGGTGTATTCTTGTCGACCTTTTTCGACATCCTGGAGAATACGCTTGAATGAACGAAATTCGTTTTTCAAAATCTCACTAGTTTTTATAATCTCACGAATGACTTTTGGGTCCATGATTGTTAATGGCAATTACTACCACGACTGCTCTTTATATATATATCTACAATGAATGTATCGATTCCTTTTCAAAAACGTCCATTATTCAGATCCCTACTCTTGTCAATTACAAGGTAATTAAAAGGCTCTTTCCAACATAACTAACACATCTTTTTAAAAAGTGTGAAACTTAAATCCGGAGTGCTTACATGCTCCTCGTACATATGTTTCAAATTTAATTCATCTTGAGGAAATACTATTAAAAAGTTAATGTTACATCTGATAAGGTGTCTTGGGATACAAACATAACTTTGTGTTAAATAAAAACAATCAGGGTTCATATGGCGACCATAACTAAAGTATCGTTTAATTACATCTTGATTATCCATAGTGATGTCATCGAATGTACAGACCGAATTGGATTCAACTTCCTGAGGCAATTCATTTGCATCTTCAAATTCATATAATCCTATTTCAGGAACAAGATTTATGACATTCTTTAAATACTGGTATTTAGGCTGATTTAATGTTTTTCCGAAAAGATAAACATTTTTAAATTATAAACCATTTGGATTTAATAAAAGTGCAATAATAATATTAGTCTTTCCACAACTGCTAGGTCCGCAAATTGATGCCCGAATGGTGCTCGGTAATAATGCACTATGTCTCCCTTCTGAATCAACTTTAACTGGTGAAAATTTGATAGTGGAAAAACGTTGTTCCTGTTTGACTAATTTCATTCTGAATGCAAACGACGGCATTATGCTTCAGTAATATACATAAGTATGTTCTTCATTTTCTGAGAACAGTATGATTCGTAAAGCTCACAAAGGAACAGGTCTAGTGAACAGTTTTATAAACAAGTTGCCTATTGAATTACATCTTCCGGGGTATCAGTATTGTGGTCCTGGTACGGATCTAGAAAAGCGACTAACTAAAGGTGATGGTGGGATAATTCAGGTTGATAAAGCCTGTACAGATCACGATATAGCTTATAGCAAATATAAAGATATGGATAGCCGTAAGAAAGTGGACAAAATCTTAGCTGATAATGCTTAGAAACGAGTTAAAGCTTCAGATTCGCCATGGGGAGAAAAAGCCGCTGCTTGGTTAGTTACAGATGTTATGAAAGCGAATAGAAAAATTGGATCAGGTTTAAAAAAGAAAAAGAAAAAGATTAGTTTCATCGACTTAGTTAAATCGTCAAAGGTAGATGATGTATCATCTATTCTGAAAGCTTCAAAAATACCATATAAGAAGGAAAAAATGCATCTACGTGGTAAGACGAAACCTTTACCGCCCAGAGTTCTACCGATACCAAAGGTGGGAGGCTTTCTCCAATTTCTTGTACCGTTGATGGCAGGACTTTCCGCTGTGGGTTCATTGACAGGAGGAGCCGCAAGTGCAGCGAAAGCTATCAATGAGGCTAAAGAAGCCAAGCTAAAATTGGATGAGCAAAAGAGGCATAATTTAGCTATAGAAGGTCAGAAAGTTGGTAACGGACTTTATTTGAAACCATATAGGAATGGTTACGGTCTGTTTGTAAACCGACAAAAAAGGCCGAGAAAAATATGGCTGCTGAATAAACCGTTGACCGATCTCGAATTAAATTATATAGCTAAAGTTTTGAATATTAAAAATTTTCGTGAAGTATTTATGATTGATAGTCTCCCTAAATATCCAAAAAAGCATGAGAAAGCTATTGTAAATTTGCATACAAGTTCAGAACCAGGTTCTCATTGGGTTTCTTACATAAAAAAAGATAATCTTGTGAAATACTTTTATTCGTTTGGTAATTTGAAACCACCACCACAGCTACTTGATTACTTTAAAGGTTTACAAATAACTTACTACAGACGTCGTTATCAGAAGTGGAATACTCCGATTTGTGGACATGTCTGCTTAAAGTATTTAGCCGACGTTTCTCATAAATTTTGATCATTCATAATCATGAGCGACTCAGTTGCATTTACAGGCGATTCTAGATTTCTTCATGCGAACTTTTTACCTCCGCTAGAATTAGGATCAAGTTATACCGTTGGGTTATTATCTTTTGACACATATAATACTATTCCTAATGTATGGAAGGATGGTAACGATAAGTTTTATTTTGGAAATCTGACGATCCAGATACCTGAGGGATCATATGATATCGATGCTCTAAATACTTTTCTTTACGAAAAAATTATACACCAAGACCCGGGTGCTGGGTTTTTACTGTGGGGAAATCGGAGTACTTTAAAGGTGGAACTTAGAACAACTAAACCGGTTTATTTAAACTTTCCCGATAAGCCACATTCCATTGGCCCACTATTCGGTTTTAATAGTTCAAATCGTGGGAAACACCCAGTGAACCGGTATACTGAATCAGATGGAATTGTAAAAATCCTTTCTGTAAACACTGTTTCGATACATTATCATTATAGTAACATCGCATCAGGGTCTTACGTAAACGGGGAGCCAGATCATAGCATACATCAATTCTTTCCGACTGTTGAACAAGAATATAAAATAATAGAAACCCCGAATCCTGTCATTTACTTTCCTACTAACGTGAGGACTGTTGACAATATTAAAGTTCGCTTAGTGGATCAGAACGGCGAGCTTATTGACTTTAGGGGAGAAACTGTTACATTGAGAATACATTTGAAGAATAATGGGGATTGATTTTACCAGAGAGAGTTGTGTGCGAGTTGAAGCCCGTTATAAAAGGAGATGTCATACTCAGTTAAGAATTAGTAAACCAATATCGACTAGACCGTTAACAACAGTCAACGCTAACTTTTTAAAACAGTGTGGTTTTCGGTTAAAAATAAGAAAAAGGTTTTTGGATTCTAACATTGGAAATAGATGTTTTAATAGGACTGTTTTAAAGATTTGAGAGGGTAGGGAGTAGGCTAATTGGGCGGTAAGATAAGGCGTCATTGAGTGAATTACCGGCTTTAACAAAAAGAACAATAATATAATGTTTCCAGAGGAGAGGAAAGTGCATGGTTTGGATAAGGCTATAATCAATGTAGGTTAGGAAGATTGCGGCTTTAGGAGGAATTTATTGGATAATTTGAGGGAATAATGAAATCATATACGGGAGATTTTTTGTAAGGTAAGTTTATCAGAATGTATTTAACCTGAGAGAGATTAGCAGCTTTTGGTGGAAGTGAAAGAGGGATAGGCGATGTGAGGTTAACTTTAACAGCTGTGCCATGAGTATGGTTTTGATGATATTTTAGGATCTTTTTAGTTATATTTCACAGGAAATTATCCCCTGTGAACAGAAAGGAAATGTGGGAATTAAAGAAATCTAATCGGAGGACCTCAGTCGGTGGCAGATCTTGAGCCTCAATGTTGGTGCTTTGTATTAAAGACCCTACCCACAAGGAAACGACGTTAGGGTGAGGTGGAAAGTGAAGGTACTGATTGACACTGCATTAGACTTAAGGAAATCATGTGCTGCCAAAGGAGCTATGTTATGGGAAATTGTGGGTATTGTGGACAATGTAATCTTAGCGTGAAGTTCAAATGTGTCAGCGAGCTGGTTTGAAAATTCGAGATGAGAAAGACCTGACAAAGGGATAACGTTTCCCGGTAGTTGACCGAAGGTTCTCTGAAGACACTAGAAGATCAGCGCGGACGCCCTGGCTATTTCATCCACGCAAAGCATTGGGTGACAGCGCCGGCCAATCAAAGCCAGGAGAGAACATGTGATCTACCTTTTAGCCAAAATCATGGGGGTAACAATATATCACTCTAAAAACATTGAGAAGAGTAGGAGGATTAGGCAGTCCACATCTATCCTCGAAAGAATAAGGCTGGCTCCTGGGTCAAATTGAGCGGTTATATCATTTTGTTAACCATAAGAATGCTATAACTTAATGCTAGGTGGTAATAAGGAATTAATAATAGAAGTCAGTATGATCGTAGAATAAATAATAAAGGATAACAAGGATTCAATCAGGAAACTCAACAAAGGAAAATGATTTGTATGGACAGAATAAAGGGAAATCAAACTACCTACTAAGAAATCCACTGGGAAGTTGTGGAGTTTGACAGCGCCAAACTAACAATAGCAAGCTTTGGAAGAGGTGCCGAGGGTAAATAAGTAGACAATATACCGAGTACTACGAGTAGAAGTCCCGAGGCTTGGCTGGGTGTGAATGCCGGATAGCCCAAATCAGGGTCATAATAGCCAAGAGGTAGCTGATCAGAACAGTGTTCGTTTCTTCCAATCAAAACTGACCTGACATAGAGAATTATTATATTAGAATATTATCATTATATTAGATTATAATATTTACCTGTGATATATCAGAATATAGGAAAACTCAATCTTGTCTCTAAAAGGTTGGCACAACATTGTGTTTTTAATTGTATGATTTAATACTAATAATTGCGATTGGTTCCTATTTGGTAGACCGAGCCACCATCCCTCACCTCAAATACCTGGTTCCAAAATTGTTTGTATGGTCTTCCTCGCTCCTCCTAGATCTCTTTGCTTCTTCTATACCCTTGGTCCTTTAATAACGAAGTCGTGAAGATGGTTACACTATAACAACTTAGCCTGTACGCCAATAGCCTCTGTTTCTCTTCATTTTTATCTGAGATCTTATAGCACATGGTATCTCTTACCCAGGCGACAGAAGGGAGAAGTTTCAGCCAAATATGCCTTGAATGTGTCCTTATCTGTAACTCTTCAGCTAACTTAAGAAAGATTGCTAACATTTCCTCGCACATAAGAAGTTATTCAAAACGGCAATGATAAATATGAATTTCATCTTGCAAAAATATAAATTCAGCCAACAAAAGAAGTTGCATGTTCTGTGAATTAATAAACTTTTCATTTTAGCTCAATATTTTAAATATTTAAAACTCAATGCTTCATTTTTTTACTTTGGTTGAAAAAATAAATTTAAGTGGCTAAAACGGTTTATTGACTATTTCGATCGAAAGAACGGACGAAATTCCTAATATTCTCTGTTAAGTAAACGGTGGCTTTTAGAGAGTATTTGTCTCCTGAGAGTCTCCTGTTTTATTAATGTTATTAATCCTTCAGTGTCTCCGAAGTGCTCATTTTTCACATTTATTCAGGTATTAATTTTTTAATAACTGATAGCAAGTGAATACATTACAACATACATTTTGAATTATAACTATTAATTTAAACACTCATTGCTTTTGCGATTCAAAAACCTGAGAAATTGTAACATAATCAAACATTTTTTCATATTTCATTAGATAGACTCTTATTAAAAATATGCGGGTGACTATTATAAAATGTTTGATTTATGTTTGTTCCTGAGAAATAATTCTTACTCTAGTGAATTTGACATAAACAAATGCTGATTAGGAACTATTTAGAACTATTTATGTGTTAATGGAGCAGACGGGTACTAACCATCGTTGAAGAATATATTCTGATATCGATGACAAGAAGACAACTGAGACTGAAAACTCACACCGGAGCCTTAAATACCCTACTGGAACAACACTTTATTAATATTGCATTATTATAAATCAACAGCGGAAGTTCCAACTGCTCCTATTGTGTAGTAAGCACGTGACGTCTCTATATTAGGAATGCAAATTTTGTCGTCTAATAAACTATTTGAGATCTTTATCTATTCCAGTGAAGGACATTATCCTTTAATAAATGAAGTTCATGAACTAATTAGACACTGGCTTGATCATTTTTAAAGTTTAGTTATTCCTGCTAGCTCTTATAATTTCTCCACGGGTCTATCGGGTCCGGTGACAACAGTGCTTTAGCTATACTTAGAACGTTATCATATTAAAGGGCATGATGGGTTACAAAGGTTGGGGTACTATTCCAATATAATTACTACAGGTCATTCCATTACAAAGGCCATTATATCACTTTTGCAACTTTAGCAGATATCAATGAAGCTATTGATTTTTTTATTTATAAATGGGGGCTCGGAGATTTCAAGTATGCCTATGTTATAACAGAGTATTGAAGGTTTTGAGCTGTTCTGTATGGTCTATATCTGCGAGGGCTTCGAACCTATTCGGATAAATATAAGCTTTAGACGATTAAAAAACGAATGAAAGGTAAGGTAAATAACAACCTACAATGGTTCGGTTTTAACTGTCTTTATTTTACTTATGATCGTCTATATATACTGACAGGCTTTGCTTACATGAGGCTACGTATTATCAGGCCTAACATTGTCTTACGACGAGCCTTAACTCCCCCCTACCAGTTTACGAACATTCCTCGTAAACTTAGGGCAAGCTATGTACATATTAGTATAAAACTAAGTACAATAATTAGCATACTAAAAGAGAAAATAAAAATAAACGTCCTTCAGATATACACAAATTAACAAACAAAAAAAAAATCCACTTTGGCTGATACGCTAACTGTGCGTTAAATTAGGTTGTAATGACGGAGCACGACGTGAACTGTGCTCCGTTAGATAGGCGGTGTTATACTCTCTATCGTGACTGTGTGGGTGTGGGCTGGTAGTCTATTGCATATACATTATTTATAGATTGTAACTATATAGCAGCACGTACGCATATATAATATTTATATATGTATCTATATATCAAACGTATGTGTTCGGGCGTACGTGGCTTGCGAGAGTTTTGTGACGGGGGCGGGTTGTGTGAGATCCATGTCGGCCGTCCGGTAGCCCTAGCACTATCGATAGCTGTTAGAAGTCGTATATCGGTGGCCTCCCCCCTCCCTCTCACCTCCCTCCCTCTCACCGCTCTCTCTCTCACTTCTCCGTATAACTATGAACCAGTCAGTGGTCACTCTTCTATTAAAATCTTCTTTTTCCATCTGGAGTCATCGGCCAGCGGTGTTATATCGACATTTCCTCAGGTATCATTTAATTATTCCCATTTTCCTCACCTCCCTTCGTCGACAAAAAACATGGCTTGCGATCCAGCTGCGGATAGTCATCTTGTGGCAGAACGACTACGGACTGGGTAAGTTTGTCTTTCAATTTTCACCTTTTTATTTCCCTGTGGGTGTAAGTCCCAGGCTCTCGGAAAGTTCATCTGCCGTAAATTTTCGAGAGTCGGGTTTACATTTTTGGTGCCGAAACACAAGGGAATCGACCTTTAGACTTTCCATTATCTCCTTATCGCCTTATCCCCGCTTATCATAATTGTAAATTCAATTTTAACTACAATTTAAACTTTAATTTTAATCTTCATTCTAACTTAATTTCACTTTTCCTTCATTTAATATTTCATCATGGGCCAAACAGCCGCCGAGAAGTTACAGGCGAACTTAATTGCCCTTAAAATGCAGCGATATCTACTGCTCGCTGCAGTTCAAAATATTTATGACACAGTTCAGGAGCTTAAGGCGACGGATTATCCCCAGGTGGAGGCCTGTCTAGATACTTTGAGGGAGCTTAAGTCTGAATTTCTTGAGGCGGACAGCCGGTACGTCCAGACAGTTAGTCAGCTACCAGACGGTCAACGACCCACCAATCCGTCGGAACATCCCGCCTATTTCGACCTGATCTTGGCCATTCGAATGAGGTGCAGTCAGTTGTCTAAGGACCACGTACCTAACAAAACGACCAGCACTCCACCGGTTGATCTCCCTCTTCCGCGTATTCAGCTGCCAACGTTCAACGGTCAAATTGAACGCTGGCCTGAATTTATCGCCTTATACGATTCACTCGTCCACGACAACGCGTCCTTGCCGGACGCTCAGAAATTTCATTTTCTGAGATCTGCTGTCTCCGATGAAGCGGCAGCTGTCATCTTCATGTTCGAGCACAGCGCTGCTCATTATCAGCTTGCCTATCGAGCCCTGCGACAACGATTCCAAAATAATCGTCGTTTGGCTCAGATGTACTTAAGGCAAATTTCGCACTATCCCGCATCGTCTACCGCCTCTATTGAGCATCTAAAAGGCTTTATAACCACCCATCAAAATGCTATTTATGCGCTCAAATCCTTGCCCATTGACAATTTAGCCGACTTTTTATTGTTCTCAATGAGCGTCTAAGGGCTTGACGAGGATTCTCGTCAGCGTTTCGAACAGCAGTTGACAACGGATGAATTTCCGTCTGTAGACACCCTGTTGAAGTTTGCTACTCAGCGACTACGAGTGCTGGAAAGCACTCCTTGCCCTCCGTCATCCAAACTCAAGTCGCCTAGTCGGTTTCGCCCGTCATCGCCTGCCTTTAAACAGCACACTCAGCGTTCCCAGTCACCCGTGCGCTCTACACAAAACCATCCGTCTGCTCGTCGTTCTGTCTACACCTCGGCGCCTCCATCTCGCTCCTCTGCTTCGACCCGGGCTACTTGTGCCTATTGTGACGTTAAGGACCATTCCATTCGCCAGTGCTTCACATTTAAGGCTTTGACTTCTCAGCAGCGCCTAACATATGTGGCAAGCATCTCCATCTGCCGCAATTGTCTGTCCGAGTATCACTCTACTGACCTATGCCAATCTTCGCATTCCTGCCATGTATGTGGCCAGCGGCATCATACCATCCTGCATCTAAGAAACGATGTACCTCAGCATCGTTCAAGAGACGCCTCCCCACCTCATTCACGTTCGACTTCGCCTCGAACACCTTCATCTGTTCAGTCTGTGGCCTCACGCGTCTCATCGCCTACGAATCGGCAGTTCCCTGTTCGTTCCACCTCTCCTGCCTCATCTGATGCATTTGGTGCTTCTTATGTACCTAAGGAGCAACGTAGGCGCCCTCGCCGATCACCCCCCTCTTCTGGGTGTCAGTCGGATTGACTAGGACGTCCTCGATCACCTCAGCGTCTGTTCCCGCCTGATCGTCTGTGTTCTTCCTCCTTGACCCCTCATCCTGCTCGCAGCCAAAACCGGCATCTGGAACAGTTGATGCCTACCGCTATTGTCCGTCTTGAAAATAACCAATTTCACTCCATCTCTCGTGCCCTTCTTGATTCTGGCAGTCAAACCACCCTCATCACCTCCGCCTGCGCTTCGCGGCTGCATCTTCGTCCACAGTCCGAACCAATGCATCTGCGCACCCTCAGCAATGTGAATCCGATTCGTGTCCGAGATTATGCTTACGTCACCTTATTCCATCAGGGTGACCCCCATATTTCAAGGTCAAGGCCTATGTCATCGATACAGTTATTGACCCGCTGCCGTCTAGGGAGTTTCGTTGCCATTGGCCGGAGTTAACGCGGCTCAATTTGGCCGATCATTTGTTTTATCGTCCTAGAACGATTGACATCCTCCTGGGCTCAGATGTGCTTCCATTTCTGATTCTCCCGGAAATATTATCGCCTACCGCTGAGCTCCCTGGTGCCATTCGAACCACCCTAGGATGGGTGCTTCTTGGTCCCTATGCTCGCCATCGAAAGCCATCTAGGCATGTCACCTTCGCTCCTGGCACAGTTGATGGCAGCACTCGTCGCCCATCACGCACTAAGCGTGTCAAGGAATCCTCTTCTAATTCGCCTAACATTTCGCCTCGATCATCCTCTCCTCAGGCATCTGGTTCGAAATCGCTTTCCCAACTTGCGGAAACATCTGGTCGTCTGCTCGCCTTAAATCCATCCGACCCTTCTGTTTCATCTGATTTCTGCTCAGACTCTCCTCGCTCATCTGATTGCCATCCCACTGATCATACGCCTACTACGCCAGAATCTTCCGATGCCGTCTCTGAAAGCCCTGTCCAAGATTCTATCTATCTTCCAGCTAAGGCCTACTTTCCGGACAAGAGTCTTACTGACATTGTCCGTATGTTTTAGGAGCTTGACAAGGTTCCGAATGTCGTCCCACACACTCCAGCTGAAAAAAGGTGCGAGGAGATGTACCTTTCAGGCGTCCATCGCTCTCCTACTGGGCGTTACATCGTGGATCTTCCCCTCGCCTCTCGTGATCTTGGTATGTCCGTTAATGTGGCTAAGCGGCAATTCAGCTGTTTAGAACATCGCCTCGGTAAGCAGCCGGAGCTCCGTGCCACCTATCACGACTTCATGCGAGATTACTTGGACAGTGGCCATATGGAGGTAGTAGCGGAATCCACCAACCCTTCTCCATATGAACCTTATTACATCCCTCATCATCCGGTCCATCGGCTAGACGATCCTCCTACCAAAATTCGTGTAGTCTTTAACGCCTCGTGCGCTTCCTCTAACGGCAGGTCCCTCAATGATCTTCTGTTAACCGGACCCAAGCTTCAAGCTGATATCGCCATTCTTTTGTTACGTTTTCGGCTACATCAATTTGTCTTTACAGCCGACATCAGGCAGATGTATCGACAGATTCTTGTAAATCCGGAACACAGGGATTATCAGCGAATTGTCTGGCGCTTTTCAGATCTCGAGCCCATTCAGTCGTATCGGCTGAATACCGTTACTTATGGGGTTTCGTCATCTCCTTATTTGGCCCTGCGTACACTTCAGCAGCTAGCTTATGACGACGGAGCCAGATATCCTGAGGTCCAGCGCGTGCTGTTAAAGGAAGTTTACGTTGACGACCTCCTGACCGGAAGCTCATCAGAAGTTGAGGCCGCCGATCTGCGCCATCAGGTGCAAGATCTGCTCATGGCGGGCGGGTTTGAGCTGCGAAAATGGGCTACAAATCATCCCCCTCTGTTGCAGGGAATTCCATCTGATCACTGCCGTGAGCTTTCCTCTGCTGATCCTCTGTCGCTTGATCGCGATCCTGTCCTAAAAATCTTAGGACTCGGCTGGAATCCCACGTCTGACCACTTCTTCTACTCCGTGCGACTGACTGAATCCGCACTCACGAAACGCGCCGTCCTGAGCCAAATGGCTCGAATCTTCGATCCACTTGGCTGGCTTTCACCAGTCACCTTCTCAGCCAAGATCCTCTTCCGTCGTCTGTGCCTGCTTCACCTGGATTGGGACCAAGGATTGCCCCAAGAGTGGGCCGTTCCCTGGCTGAACTTTCAGGAGCAACTACCTTCTCTTTCGGAGGTACGCATACCGCGTTTTATTCCTGAAGCGTCCCCATCGTCTGTTCATCACCTAGTCGGATTTTGTGAAGGAAGGAGACGCTGAGTCGCTGAGAGCAGCGCTCGTGTGTAGGGTGAAGCGAAGCATCCTGAATATGATTCAGGCCGACGAAGAGACCCCATGGAGTACCGTAAAAGAACGGTTAAACAAAGCGTTCGGAGGGAGAAGATGAACACCCGAAGAGGATATCTTCAAGATGTTCCGGGAGATAAAGAAGTCCCACCAGACGAACTTTTTTTTTTTTTTTTTTTTCTCTTGGCTCTCAAACTTATAAAAATAGGATGTGGGAAAAATAAAGAAAAATTATTTTGGGCTAATGAGTGCCTGTCACTAAGGGGAGTCCCCCATTTGAAGGATGTATGAGAAGGATATAGGGTGTGGCATGCCCAAAAAGGCGGATGGAATCAGGAAGGTAGTGAGAGTCTACCAAGGGTTGAGTACCAGACGAACGGCCAGTAAGCGGGAACACTCCTAGCGAAATACAATAGTATCACCGAGAAGATGAGGGAGTCCGTGAGTGCGGTTGAGGTTAAAGCAAGGATTGCGTTCCTGTCAACGATTTTAAAAGTGCAGTTGGCAAAAGAACATGAAGAAAATAGGGACTTCCTAGAGAGCCCACGAAGAGAGGCAACGGCGGTAGGAGACAGGAACCGAGCAATTGCAGGCCGTCCCAGCAGACGCGAGGAAAGAAAATGCTACGAGTGCGGGAAAATAGGACACTTGGCAGCACAGTTCCCACGCACCAGGTGTTTCGAGTGTGGCACCGAGGGGCACGTGGCCAAGCAGTGCCCGTACACGAGCCGTCGAAGAAATGGTTATCGAGCCAATGGAGGTAAACGCTCAGAGGGTGCGGAGGAGGAAGGGGCCGCAGTCAGAGGCGTCAGAAACCTCTGAAATATCTGTTACTGACAATCAGTGGGAGGAACCAGGAAGCGGAACGGGATGGGGAAGCAGCAGTGTTAAAAGAAGCGGTAGACGACAGGCGGCTGAAGAGAGGAACGAACGAGAGATCTAAGAAGAGTGGCAGAGGCGAGGTGACCGTGCACTAATAAGTAATAGCGTGATAATAACATACAGCAGTCTGCCAATTATATGAGAAGCGTGCGGAGTGCAGTGCCTGGTGGATACTGGGAGTGCCAACACGATAATGTGTCGGGAGACCTTAGAGAGGATGTGTTTGGGAGTGAGGATACCCCAAATACAGGTATGTTCTTGTAGATTGGTGACCCTGGGGGGGGCCTGTAAAGTAGAAGGGGAAACGGTAATAGGTCTAGAAAGATGGGGTCGAGGCGGCGATGAACTCAGAGTTCATATAGTGGGGAAAATGCCCAAGGATTACAGGGGGATCATCGGATGTGACCTTCTAGTGAAGGTAGGACCAAGGGTGAGGAACGAAAAGGGAAGATGGAACATTCGTATAGGAGGGAAGAGATATAGGTACTCGAAACAAGGGAGTGACGTCGGGAAAGACGGTGGAGCGTGGATAGGAGCAATTAGGTGAGCACAGCACTGGAGAGATAAGCTCCGAAAGGAATATGCGGATATATTCTTTAGAGAAGGTGAGAGATTGGGGGTCACGGGTAGAACAGTGCATGAAATCTCGCTCAATCGGGAGGTAGGAAGTTACGTGAAGGAGCGCCGATACCCGCAAGCTTTGAGGCACCATATCAAAGTAGAGCTGGACGACTTGAAAAGGCAGAGGATCATTGAGGACAGCACGTCACCGTACAATAGCCCTTTGTGGACAGTCAAGAAGAAGATTGCGGAAGACGGGGGACCCGAAAAATATAGAGTTGTCGGAGACTATAGGTGACTCAACGACAACACAGTGGACGAGAAACACCCGATCCCCAGATTCGATGACATCTTAGACTGACTGAGCGGGGCACGGATCTTTAGCTCTTTAGACCTCAAAGCGGGGTACCACCAAATACAGATGGACCCAAAGGATCGCCACAAAACCGCCTTCACCTTCGAACGAGGGCATTATGAATTCACATGGATGCCATTTGGTCTCAAAAACGCACCCCTCACGTTCCAGAGACTTATGGACGAGTTCCTCAGGGGTATTGATGAGTCCATGTGCCAAATTTATATGGACGACTTCCTAGTATTTAGCGTGGATAAGGCCCAACGCGAAGTCCACCTGAAAACTGTGTTCAACCAAGTGAGGCAATTCGGATTAAAATTATCAGAGGAAAAGTCCCGGTTAGGCCAGGAAGTTATTACCTTCTTGGGACACACTATCTCCAAGGAGGGAGCGCGACCAGATGCTGGGAAGATAGCAGTCATATAAAAGTCGGCGGTCCCATCCGATGTCAAGGGAATCCAACGCCTTCTAGGAACGCTAAATTTTGATAAAGATTTGTCCCCGAAATGGCGGCGTAACTAGTCCCTCTCTATAACCTCCTGAAAAAGGGACCGAAGGTGATCATCACTCCCGCTATAGAGGTGAACATCCGAAAGTGCATGAGCCGTTTGCAGGAACACCCGGTGTTGGCATTTCCCAATTATAATTATAATTTCGCAATTACGACGGATGATAGCGAATACGCGTTGGGAGCGATCCTATCGCAGGCAGGAGACAAAGGAGACCAACCAGTAGCGTATGCCAGTAGACGCCTAACGGAGGCAGAAAGCCGATACAGCACACTAGAACGGGAGTTGCTAGGGATCGTCCGGGCAATTGACCATTTTCGGCCCTATGTATTTTGGAGAAGATTCCGAGTCCACACGGATCACCACCCGTTATAATGGGTAGGGAAACTGAAGGAGTCATCCAAGGGTCACGAGGTGGAAGGAATTCCTTAGCCAGTACAACATGGAGATTGTATATAAGCCCGGCAAGGAAAACGTCGTCGCGGACGGGCTGTCATGGGTGATAACAGTCAACGCCATAGAACCAATACAAGGGGAATCATCCAGAGATGACCGGCAGTTCCTCCGCGAATGGACGCCAGAGGAGGAGGGTGACCAAAGAGAATCTGGTTCCACGGAGGATGGGCTGTCGACAGGAGGAGGGAGCTCGGCAAGTGACAGATACGCGGAGATGAGAGAGCTCCAGGGAATAGTAAACGATAAACGTCGTGAGATAATCTGGAAGACACGAACAGCGGGACTGACGAAGATTGCTTGCAGCGATCACAACACATTCACAAAAACGACCTAACGATCTGGTCGCAGCCGGGAGTAAAACTGGACCAGATCTGCCACCTGCTCAACGAAGCTTCCAAGCCGGGGAAAACGCACTATATCTATGTAGGGAACGGGACCATTTGGGAGAAAATTAAGAGGTTATGGACAGCGGAGTGGATCGGGATTTACCGCACGTTCGTGCGATACACGATGATGGTGGAAACGGTCACAGATGATACCATAAAAAAGAAATTACGCTTGCATACCACGAATCATTGGGGGGAACAGGAAACAGCGCAGGCATTGAAATGCAGGTATTTCTGCTGGGGAATGCGCAAAACCATCCAGGAGACGATAGGAGCGTGCGAGATCTGTCATCCCACGAAGTACGATTGACACTCACCGATAGGACTGCTAGAAGAGACCCCCACGGCACAGACACCCCTGACCGACTTGCAAATGGATACTTTTACGTGGAAAGGCCACATGTGGGTAACCGTCAGTTAAATCTTGATAAGACCAGAGGGAGTTTTTTAAAAAGATTTATTGAAACTTTACAAACATAAACTATAACTGGTAATAATTGTCAGAGTAACGGGCCTAGTAACAGTACAGAAAGGAAGTGGACGTGAGAGGAAAAGAGGAATGATATATAGGAAGCTGAGACTTGATAAGGATTGCTGACGAAGTGCAATCTTGCATATGTTGCAGCTGGCAGGTGGCCTCTCTATCTCCTCCGTTGTTTAAGATTCTTAGTCCTCTAAGAATACTAAGAAATGAGATTGATAGCGGCTGGTGCATGAGGGCTATTGTCTGGCTGGAGAATTCTTAGAATGTTGAGATGATCTGGCTGATATATTAACGTTGGTGTAGGGTTTCATAAGGAATTGGTAGTTTTACATTTTTTAAGGTAGTAGAGGATTACAATTATAATAGCGGCCCCTATAATTAAATAAAAATAAGTATTGGATTGATTAAATATAAGTGGTTCTAAAACTATGTCTGTTATATTTAGGTTTTCTATTTCGCTTATATTTGCAATTATATCTATATTTATTTTATTGTACAACGTGTTTATGGTAGAGTCTATTATATGTCTTGAAATTTTGGGGAGTTCTTTATAACAATCATTTTGGTCTAGGGTGAGTAAGCTAACGGGTGGTAGCTATACAGTATCATTAGTAAGGCAATTGTCTAATTGTGAGAGGTTAGTGGTTATAAAACTGTTTATATTATATATTTATCTAATGTTAGTATTGGTTAATTTATATTTGCATGCATTCATCGTTCCAGATGAAATTATAATATTTATACAGGTATTATTTAAAATAAAAAGGCTCTTACAATAATATTAATTGTTTTAAAATGTACAATTTGTTGTATATAACATATTAAATTTTTTTATTATAATAATTTCGTCTACATCTAAAGTCACGTATTGTTTGTTAAGTTTTACAGGCGAAGGTATGAGTAAATAAGTCTTTATATTTAAATTTGCCTTAGGAAGGTATACAAAGATATGGAGTGTTCATTATGAGCAGTGCAGTGAATTTTACTCATTATCCAAAGGATTTCAGGATTCCTAGAAGCTAGATTTACATTTTGGTTTATGTCATGTAGTATTTGGGACATTAGTGATGAGTGTGTGATGCCAATTTCGCATAGTTCCAGTGTTAATGTAAGTTCGTCTATTTTGTTGTGTAGGTGTGTCAGAATTATGTACATGTCCAAAAATGTCATTTCCTTGTTTATTTCATTATGTTGTCTTGTTCTGTTTTAAAATTGTTATTAATTAATTGTATGTCCTTTTGAAAGTTTTTAATTACGTGTTTAGTGAGTTTTATGTCCTGTTCTATGTTGTGTTCTATATTATAGTTGTTTCGTCCTAACTCATTTATTACTTCGTCATAATGTGATTTGTCATCAGCTGTCATGGTGCCAGTAAGCCAGCTGAGAGCTGTTCCAAGTCCGTTTATTAGTCCTCTCTTAGTTCGTTTGTTGTGTGATTTTAATAGATTTAATTTGTTTTGTGTTTGTATGATAAGGTTTTTGATTATAGGGTATGTCGGTAGGTCCCTATGGTATAAGATGGTAAGATGGTACATTGTTCTGTATATTGTTTAGTTCCTTGTCAAGTAAGCTAATGTCATAAAAATGGTATGTCTTGTAGTAATTTTCGATTACCTTTGCATTTTTTATAGTGTAATGTAGGACTCCGGGGTTATCACTTATATCAGTCACTGTCATAGTATATGTCAATGTCCATAGAAGTGTCTGGATCAGTACTGTCTGAGTAAGATTCATCTTCTCCTTCTGAAACAGTAACGTTTGGTTTCGGTCTCAAGTGTTGTTTGCGTGGTCTTTTGATTCTATTAACGTGTGCTTTGTTTGTTTCGTTTCTGTCTTTGTACAATAGTACGGGTCTGTAGGGATTATTGTATTTGCGGTGATGGGTTGTTCTTATGAATATTTGTTCATCATTTATTTCGGGTGGATTTTCGCGATTTTTATTTAGTGTTTCTGTCCTATTTTCTTTTTCGTTTATAATTTTGTTTCTAGTTATTTCGTGTATTATGTTTTTATCGTCATGATATTTTTGAACGTATTGTTCTTTTATTTCTAATTGTTGGTCAGGTCTTTTTGTTATTCCAAATGTTATTTCGTCTGGTGTCATATTTAGTTTAGAGTTTAAAGTATTGTTATATGCTATTGTTGCTAGCATTAGTCTGTTAGTTAGTGATTTGTTTGTTAAGTCTTTGACATTGAGTGTTCGTAATATTTCTATTAGTGTACTGTGTGCTCTATTAAGTATTCCTAGTGAGTTGGGATTTCCTGGGGTTGTATAGATTGGTTCGATTTCATTTGTTTGCAAAAAATTTAATACTAGGTTGTTTTTGTATTCTTTTCCATTATCCATTTTTATTGATGTTGGTGTGGGATAGTATGTCAAGTAAAGTTTAATAGTGTCACAGATGTTGATTCCTGTCACAGCGGATATTATGTGTGTGAATAGTTTTTTGGAAAAGGTGTCGATTATTGTCACGATGTATTTTTTGTCAAAATGTAGTGTATCTATCATCAAGTTTTCAAACGGTTTGTTTGGCGTTGGCGTTACCATGTATTTTGCTTTTATGGGATTTCGTTCGTATTTAGTCTTTTTACATGTCGTACATTTGTTAATGAAGTCGTTTATTGTTTCTTTCATCAGTGGGAAGTAGTACAGTTTTCTAAGTTTGTCATAAGTCTCAATAGTACCTCTGTGGGATGTCTTTCCTATGTGATAGTTGTTTATTGTTTCGATTTGTTCGTCTTTGTCCGTGATGTCGGTTACAAAATTTTTGTATCTTTTTAATTTTACAACTGGTATGAGTCTTGTAATAATTTTGAAAATTCTTTGAACGTTTCATCGTACCATGGTTGGAGTAATGGGATATTTGGTTCGCAGTATATTCCGTATGTGATTTTCGGTCTAATTACTTGTTATATTAGTGTTTGTAAGTCATTTATGTCATCAAGTATAATTTCATGTCTGTGTTTATTAAATTGTTTAGTGAATTTTATTTCTTTTGGACCCTTTTTTACGATTATTTGGTATTTTTCAATATTTATGTTTTTGTCATTGTCTACAATCCAAACTTGTTCATTGGATGATTGTTGTGAATGTATAGTCACTCTACATGTACTAAGTCTGTCTAATTCTATTTGGTCTAAGTCATTGAGTTCATTAAGTATTTCGTCTAGTGCTTGAGTATTTTCTATGGGCTGGTCAATTATGTTGTCTATATTGTCTTTTTCTGTTATGTGATTTAAAGGTAAGTTTTCATTTTGTCACAAAAGTAAGTCAGCTACTTTATTCGTTTTTCCGTCAATGTGAGTAACGTCAAATTCGAATTCCTGAAGTTTTCACGCCCATTTCATAATGCGTGTGTTACCGTTCTTCATTGTATATATCCACTTTAGTGGTTTATGGTCAGTCAGTAGTTGGAATTTCGTACCGTACAAGTATGGTTTGAAATGGTGTGTCGACCAAACAATTGCTAATAGTTCTTTCTCTATCGTTGAGTAATTTATCTCAGGAGGCTGTTGCACTCGTGAGGTGAACGCTACCGGGTGTTCTGTCCCGTCTTTATCTTTCTGAGATAGCACCGAGCCGATGGCCTTGTCGCTTGCGTCTGTCGTTAAGTAAAAAGTTCGATTCCAGTCAGGGTAGGCTAGTATCGAGGAGTTAGTCATAAGAGTTTTTAATGTGTCACAGGCCTCTTTGATTTTTTTTGTTTCGTACGTTTTAGTCTTTAGTGATTTTGATATGGGTTTGGTTATTTTCGCGTAATCTTTTATAAATTTCTGGTAATATCCGGTCATTCCAAGGAATTGTCTGGTTGTCTTTTCACTACTTAGGTATGGTAATTTTGTAATTGCTTCTACTTTTTTTGGGTTAGTTTTTAGTCCGTCGGGGGTAACTATGTATCCTAAGAAGGGGATTTCATTTTTGAAGAATTCTGTCTTGTCTAGTTGAATGGAAAGTGCATGTTCTTTTAGTTTTCTGAATATGTTTTCAAGGTGTTCTAAATGTTCCTGTATTGTGTTAGAGTATACTATTATGTCGTCAATGTAAATCATGGCGTTAGGGATATTTGCTATCATCATGTTCATAGCTCTTTGAAATGTCGGTGGGGCGTTGCAAAGTCCGTAGGGCATTCGTAAGTATTCGTAATGTCCGTCTTCTGTGCTAAATTCTGTCTTGGCAATGGAATCAGGATCTATTTCAATTTGGTGGAATCCGGATGCTAAATCAATGGTCGAAAATATTTTCGCGTTTTATAATTTGTTTAGTAAGTCTTCAATGTTGGGTAGTGGGTATTTGTCATTGACTGTCATGTCGTTAAATTTGCGATAGTCTATCACCATCCTGACTTTCTTTTGTCCGAATGCGTCCATTTTCTTTGGGATTATCCATACTGGGGCATTGTAGGGAGAGTTACTTTTACGTATTATGTTGTTTTTCAGTAAGTTTGTCACTTCGTTATTTATTTGTTCTTTAAATTGTACAGGGTATCTGTTGTGACAAGGGCTGAATAATGAGACACATTTTTATATGTAATTGAATAACGCGACACAATTTATTTACACAATAAGACATAGATATTACAAACAGAATGTATACACTCAAACCAACTGAAACTTTCTGAACACATGCCAGGTTTCGTAACACACTGTTATTTATATCAGCTAACCAAACTTATAGTTATTTATTACTGCTTCACTATAATCTCCCCCACTTATTTAATGACAGGTCCACAACACAAGTTGGAGACATAGTCTTCGAGATACTTCGGCTTTTTCCGGCTCCTGGTAGGGCTAGGCGATGGAGGGCCAGACGGACCAGGCTGAACAGGTGGCCTTGGATGGCATGGATTAGGCAAGTCGCGCTGTGTACCTGGACTACTTACATGTGGTGAAGGAGGTGTTGGTGGCGATTGGTGGTCTAGTGGCAAGCTTGTAGTTTCAGTTTTGGATGGCACCCCCATTCTGTGCTGTGGAACCAAAGGAGTTAAGGAGACTTCTTTCTTCGGAACCAAGGTGACGACCAGTCGATTAATATGGCGTTTCAGGGTGCGACCTGTGTCCAACTCGACAATATAATGGTACTGGCCGAGTTTTCTCCTGATGGTGCCAAACTGCCAAACGTCTTGGTTTTCTAAGCGAATCTTCACCTGCACTCTCTCCCCCACTTGAAGATTACGAACCCGCAATGCAGTAGGCACAGTTGGAGCCAGAGGTTTGCTGTTTGGTATCAGAGCATCAAGACGAGTACGGATCCTTCTCTTTAGGTACAGTTCCGAAGGAGATAGACCTGAGGCTAAGGGTGTTGCCCTGTAGCGGAACATTATGTTCCGCAGCTTAGAACACAGTGGAGCAGGATCATCAGCAGCAGCCTTGAGCCTTCTTTTCAATGTCTGGATGCTGCGTTCTGCTAGACCATTCGTGGCTGGATGATTTGGCGCGCTAAACTTTTGAAATATCCCCCGCTCTTTGCAATACAGCTGGAACTCTTCACTTTTGAAGATGGCGGCGTTGTCTGAAACCATCACCGAGGGGTAACCATGTACCGAAAATATGCCTTCAAGCAGAGTTGTTGTTCAAAACGAGGACGGAGCATCGCGGATCATGCGAACTTCTGCCCACTTCGACTTTGCGTCCACACACATCAAAAAGAAATGGCCATCGCAAGGCCCCGCATAGTCAATGTGCACTCTCTCCCAATTCTCATCAGGCTGATCCCAGTGATGAATTGGCGCTTTCTGCGGACTGTGACGGACTTTGGCACAGGATTCACAGCTCTTTACAAGACGTTCTATGTCCTTGTCCAATCCTTCCCAGTAAACGTATCTCCTGGCGAGTTGCTTCATCTTAGTTATTCCCAAATGCGATGCATGAAGCTCTTGGAGAATTGGCACTTGGAGAGACTTTGGGATTACTGCTCGATCGGAACGGAATAACATGTTCCCAGAGACAGTGTACGAGCTATCCTTGCGGCTGTTCTTGAGCGCCTGCAGTAATGCTTGCAACTTTGGGTCTTTTCCGGTTTCCTTGGCTACTGTGTCTGCAGTGATAGCCATACTGGAGATCTGGAGCAGTGTTTCAGCATACAGAACGTTGACTTCCTGATCAATCGACATTGCTTGTGACTCACTAGGTGTAGAGACTGGTGCCCGGGACAGACAATCGACATTCTCGTTCTCTTTCCCTTTCTTGTATCGAACGGTGTAGTCGAGTCCACTGAGAAAAGTGGCATACCTCAGTAAACGCGAAGAGGTCATCTGCGGCAGTGTCCGGTCTGGATGAAAAATCCTCGAAAGCGGCTCATTGTCTGTGACGAGAACGAAACGTTTGCCGAGTAGGTAGTTAAAGAAGTGTGTTGCGGCATATACGATAGCCAGGGCTTCTCTGTCGAGCTGGCTGTAGTTTGACTCAGCCTGCGTCAGAGCTCGTGAGGCGTAGGCGATTGGACGCTCGTGACCATCAATTTCATGACTAAGTACTGCGGCTATCCCGGTTGGCGAGGCATCAGTTGTGAGAATAACCTGTTTTGAAGGGTCAAACGGAATGAGCACTTTGTCTGAGCACAACTCTGTCTTGAGATTCCGGAAGGAGGCCTCAGCAGCTGCAGACCAAAAGAATCGTTCACCCTTCCTGAGTAAGCAGCGTAGTGGGTAGGACTTCGAAGAGAAATCTGGAATGAATTTGGAATAATAAGTGATTAAACCAAGGAATCTCCTCAATTCATCCACATTCTTTGGTTGCAGCATCCGAGAAACTGCTTGAACCTTAGCTGGGCACTTCTGAATTTGATTGTGTGACACTACATGACCGAGGTAATTTATGCTTTCCTTGAAGAATGAGCATTTAGCACGATTGAGATGGAGATCATATTCTTTGAGTGTTTCCAAACATGCGATGAGAGTTCTGGAGCATTCTTCGAGATCTGAGCCATGACAGATGATGTCATCAAAGTATGCCTCGACCTTTGGTAGGCCGTTCAGCAATTGACCTAGGATCCGGTTGAATTCTGCTGGAGCGGTCTTAATTCCGAAACTGAGGCGATTCATTTTGAACGTACCCTTATGCGTTGAAATCGTTTGTATCTTGCTCCCTTCTTCATCGACCCGCAAATGCAAATATGCCTTGTGTAAGTCCAATTTACAAAAATACTTAGAATCTCTGAGACTATGTAGAACCTCATCTATTCTGCGGATAGGGTGATTTGAGGCAACGAGTCTGGAGTTTACCCCACACTTATAACCCACACATAACCTTACACCACCATCAGGCTTAGCTATAACAACGAGTGGCGATCCCCAATCGCTTGATGCAACGGGACTAATGACTCCTTGAGACTCTAGCGTGGCTAACTCTCTCTCAACTCGCTCTCGCATTGCAAACGGAACATCCCGTTCACGGACGAAAACTGGTTTCACCCCTTCTCTAAGTTGAAGCTTAACTTCAACGTTTGGAACACACCCGATCCTTTCTTCGAAAATTTCTTCGTATTTCCTGAAGATGTCTTCGATCGGAGTGACTGTGTTGACATCAACCGGACGGAGAGCTGAGTTTTTGTGGCTATCAATCTCATTGAGGCTGATCCCGAGACTACGAATCCACATGCGTCCAAGTAAAGCGTCATGTCCTGCTGGGACTATGAATAAATCGGCTTCCATCGAATTCCCTTTGTATGCGACTGAGACGGTAACTTTACCCTTAGGCTTGATGAGGTGATCTGACTAAGAGCGGAAAGTGACTGGAGTCGGTAGCAGCGGTACGTTGAGTTCAAGTTTCTTGAAAGCAGTTTCTGAGATCAAAGAGAAACGTGCACCTGAATCCACTTCAAACGATTGCGGTTTGTTGTTGAGAGTGACTGTGACGATGTATTTATCGGTGTCTGGTCCAACCTCATACAGATCCTCGACGGTTTCAATCCGAACGATGCCATATTCGTTGTTGGGGTGATGATCCTCTTCCTCTTGAAGGTATTCAGTTGACAGCTTCTTGGTCTTCGATTTCCGGAGCAGGGTGGTGATACAAACTTTCGTGACATGCCCGATTTTTCCACAAGAGTGGCACTTCATGGATTTACGCTCTGTTCTGCAATCACGCGATTTATGGTTCGAGCGACCACAGTTGAGACAAAGGCCATCGAGACCTAATGCTCGATACTCCACACGGCTTCTGGTGCTGTGGGACTGAGAACGATGACGTGGATGAGAGCTGGACTGATGACGATTGTCTTGAGACCCAGAACGCTGGCGGCTGGGACGATTTCTTTCTTGACGACGATCAATCTTGTTTGCGTCTGTAACTTGATCCGGCGGCCTCTCAGGTAGCTTATTTAATTGACCCGACTCAAATCGAGATGCTTCCAGTGCTGTGGCCTTCGTTACGAATCCATCGAAATCCTTGAGGGTTGTGTCTTGAAGGATCTGTTCGCGTATCCAATTGTCCTTCAGGCCTCTGATGAACTGAGCATGGAGGAATATTTGAGCTATTGAGAACCTCTTTTTACAGGTTGCACTGGGACAGGTTGTGTAAAAATCACAGTCCTTCAACTTTCCCTTCAGAGATGCGACGAAATCCGAAATTGATTGATGTGGCTGCTGAGTGATGCTGAGGAAGTAGTGCTGTGAGACGACGGTTGAGACTGATGGAGCCAGCATTTTTTTGAAATGGCACTTCAAGGTTATGAAATCGATTTCCTTGATAGGATCATCTGGTCCCAGAAAAGCGGCTAAGTTGTTATAATGTTCTTTTCCAATTGATGAACGCAAAAGTTGAACCTTTTTTGTATCATCAGTGACGTTTTTGAGATCACAATAATTGTCAAAACGCTCCATGTATGACGAAAACTGTTCAGTTTTGGGGTCATAGTTTTCAAATGGTGTCAGTGGTAATGCTGGTGTGGTTTTTTGACTTCCCAGAGCAGATGACAAGACTAACATCAACTTCTCGAATTGTTCTGAATTCATTGTGACTTGATTTGCTTGTTTAAATCAGGTATATAACGGTTAGTAAAAAATAAATAAAATACCTTTTAGCGGTTATAATATTGTTAGCGGCACTCAATTTTCCCAATGTTTTGTACTTTTATCCTCGTCGCCAACTTGTTGTGACAAGGGCTGAATAATGAGACACATTTTTATATGTAATTGAATAACGCGACACAATTTATTTACACAATGAGACAAAGATATTACAAACAGAATGTATACACTCAAACAAACTGAAACTTTCTGAACACATGCCAGGTTTCGTAACACACTGTTATTTATATCAGCTAACCAAACTTATAGTTATTTATAACTGCTTCACTATAATATCGGTAATTGCGTGTGTATGAATGCCTTTTGGATTAATGAAAGCGCCGATTACGTTTCAGCAGCTAATCGACAATTAGCCAAAAAATTAGAGAAAAAAAGAAATAACAAAAGCGGGGTATAGAGAAGTCCTTCTGCCAGGTCTATATGGACGAGTTACTACTCAGCCGTAATCATACAGAACACGTAGAACACTGCATGGAGTGGCTACAGGAGGGACCGGTATTCGCCTTTCTGGATTTTTCCCTACAATTCACGATCACCACCGACTGCAGTGAGTATGCATTGGGAGCGGTAGTCTTGCAGGACCGCGATAGAGGGGAGAAACCGATAGTGTACGCTATTTGGTGCCCCACTGATTCTGCGAGCCGGTACAGTGAGCTCGAAAAAGAACTGTTAGGAATTATGTGGGCATTCGAACACTTCCGCCCCTATGTCTTTGGCCACCTGCCTGAACTGACCCTAAGCTCCCAGACGGATCATCGACCCCTGCAATAGGTGGGAACAATGAAGAAGTCATTGGCATGAATCACCCGCTGGAAAGAGTTTCTTAGCCTATAAAATTGTATAAATGTATACAATTGAACATTTTATGTGCTGTGGCCACCTCTTTCGCCTACCCTCAGATACCGAGTGTTAATTCGTGGTCATTCCAAGACCACATCAACTACCTACCCTGTTCCTCTTCTCCTGAAGATAGTGCACTGTCGGGGCACACCTTCAAAGATTATATGGAGTCAGATAAAAACGAATTAGGCAGCCCGCCGACTAGGCTGGCATGCCGCGGCAGCTAGGGTGCAAGACCACAGGTCCGCCCACTTCTTCTTCGTCTTTCTTGGCGCTCGCCGGACGGTAGCTAGGTTTGGAGTGACCCTCGCCCGTGGTGGACGTCAACTCCCCACTTTGGAGATATTCAAAAATCTGGACTGGACAGTATATAAAACAGGGCAGGAAAATTTAGTGGCAGATTCATTATCAAGGGCGATCGTCGTGAATGCGAGTGCCATGGGTGAAAGCCATGTGAAGGCCAAGTCACATATAGGTGAAGCGACGATATGGGATCGCATTAAACGAATATGGAGGACGGAACGAATAAGGATCGATCGAACATTCTTCCAATTTACCTTGAAAGTGGAAACGATCAAAGATGAAGGACGTCAGACGGAGCTGCCTCTCGCGTTTCACCTAAGCAAAATGAATCGCCGTGGAGTAGAGGCAACCCTACCAGCATTGAAGCGTCGATATTGTTGGTGGGGCATGAAGGACACAACCACCAGCGTAGTTTTTTTTTTTTCTAAGCTCTCTAGTTAGAATTTTAGGATGAGGGAGTCAGCAACAAAACCCTTCATAACGACCTTAATATACCCTACATTCTAGAACTCATCCCTTCTAAGTTTATGAAATTCCACAGTAGCCTTTCCAACCACCCTAATCCTGTAGCACAGTCATTGCACTGCGCCACTCATCCCTATAATCCTCCTCGGAGACTGAAACGGCAGTGGCCTCTTGACCTGCTATAAACGCGTGACAGCGGGGGTCCTGGCAATGTCCAGTTACTCTAATCATGTACTGAGCGTCTGTGGCTCTCGCGCTCTTGGTCAGCCTACACTGGCTAGTATCCGGTGACGCGGCTGACGGAGGAGCGTGGGGGACGTCCCAAGACTCCGCTTTATCTTCGCATGTGGATTTGGGAGGTCTCTGGGCTGTCTGTAAATATTGTATGAATGAGTGAGTGAATGATGAATTGTAAATATGGTATGAATGAGAGCGTTTATCGCAATTACTGATTGCCTTATAAAAGGCAGATTGTAATTATAGTTAGTCTGATATCAGTGAGGGTGCCCCTTAGAGGCTTGTTGTTGGTGGGCCAAGCGCCATGATGTCATCCATTTCTTCTGCTTTACTCGATCTTGTTGGCATCGTGCCGGTAGCGGTGGTAGTGTCATGTCTCGGAAGAGAAGGTTTAGACTGTGCTTCATCGAGTCGAAGAACTTGATGTGACGTCGTCTGATGGCTTCGGTGATGGTGGGGAGCTCGAACTTTTCGTGCATGACGGAAGCCTTCATTTCACGAAAAGGGGTATATATACCACAGTGCCGTTCGCCAACAACCTGCGAACAATCTGGAAGCTCTGGAGGCGAGTTATGGTGCTGGCATGTAGGAATCTAAAGAGTGGTGTCCCAAACAGTAGAGCTGGCCTCAGGACGCTCTTGTATATGAGGAGTTTCAATCGAAGGGATATGGCCTGGCTGGTGATGAGATGTTGAAGAGAGTAGTAAGTTCTGCGGACTCGTTTTAATTGATTTTGTAAGTGCCGAACGTCATGTGCCTGCCTAGGCTGATGCCTAGGTAGCAGATGCTGTTGGCTAATTTACAGTGAGTCCCGTCTATGGTAAAGCTGGGTGAACGCTTATTTTTCCTATGCTGGAAAGAGAAGATGATCCCCTGAGTCTAGGCTGGGTTCACTTGAATGTGGACAGCTCGCAGCCTGTCGGCGATTAACTGGCTAGCGCCCTCTGCAGCCTTTAGAGCTTTTGTTTGGTTGAGGCTGGTGCTGTAGACCCCTATGTCGTCCGCATATGCCGCTACCTCACAATTGGAGTATGAAGCTCCTACTATATGCGCGGTGTATATGTTGAAGAGTAGGGGTCCCAGCACCGACCCCTGGGGAACTCCGACCACAAAATCTTTTCTGGTGGTTAAGATGGCTCCTATTCGCACAGAAAATGTTCTGCCTGCTAGGTAGGAGGGCATGATGTTCAGGCGTCACAGGAGTGTACGATGATCTACGGAGTCAAATGCCTTCGTGCAGTCAAGGGAGATCATCGATGTTCGTTGCAACGTGCCGTTGCAGTTTTACAAGGTTGCAGTCCGAGCTATGTCCTTTGGTGAAGCCGGTCTGTTGAGGTGGAATGATGTCTTGAGCGTCACAGTGCCTGGTGAGATGATCGTAGAGAATCCTATCGTAGATTTTTGACAACTGGGTCAGCAGACTGATGGGCCTGTAGTGAGCTGGCTCATACCCATTCTTGGCCGGTTTTAATAGTGGGACGACATCGGCATGCTTCCACGTCTGGGGAAAATAGTGTAGTCGCAGTGAGGAGTTTAAGATGTTCACTATGTGGGATATTCCCTTCCGTGGTAGCTGTTTCAGAAGTGTGGAGGTCCTATCTGGGTTGCCATGTTGCCTAAATGTCGGTACGCCTGGGTGGATCACTGTAAACGGCGTTTTGACTATGTGCCTGCCGAGGGCGTTTGCTGCTGTTCCACTCCACCAGCTATGATTGGCATTCAGGTCATCAACGATTATGTAAGTTTTATTTTTGCTTATCTGGGTTATTAGGAGCCTGGCTGTCGTTAGGTTTGTTCTAGGCCTTCTATAAATGCCAGTTCGTCAATCGTAGTGACTACATAGTGGTTCCCGTCAGATGGAACCACTGGATTTAGTCGTTTACATGGTACTCCCTGCCTGACTAAAATGGCCGCGCCCCCTGTTGTTGTTTCCGTGTCCGTAGGTGGTGTAGCCTGGGAAATGACAATAGCAGTCTTTCTTTAGCCTGGTGTCAGTTAAAATTGCAACATCTGGGGTATGGCAACGTAAGATTGCCTCGACATCACCTTGTTTGAGCCTAAAGCCGCAACGTTATAATTAAGTAGGTTATGACCTATCATTTTGTTGCTGGTCCATCGAGTTTTGTAAGGACTCTTTCTATGAGACTAGTCAGCTGTGTTATCATGGTGCTTAAAATATTGAGCATGGTGTCCATGGTTGAATTGGATGTGGTCGTGGGCGCGGGAGATTCTTCCGTTAATAGGTGCTGTCCATTGGGGTCACATGTGAGTAAGAAGCCGTTTGTCGTGGTGGTGGGGGAGCCGGAGCGTATCTAGTGTCCCTAGATGACGCAATAGTTTGATGCTGGGCCTGGCGTCTATTCTCTATTGTCTGCATTAATTTTATCCTATAGGGGCATTACTGATATGATGCAACATGTCCTTCCCCACAGTTAGCACAACGTAGGGGTACCGCCTGGTCCCGTGGGCATTCCTTAGTGTCGTGAGGCTGACTACACCTCACACATTTCGGTGATTTGAAGTAGTATCGCCGGGTATGGTCATATTCCTGGCAATTCTGGCACATGGGGATGCCGCGCTTCTCATTATAGGTGCTTACGCCGAAAAGCACGTTATTAACATGGTGGATTAGTTTTATTTTGTCCGCAGTAAGAGTTACGTCACCAATTACAAGGACTGGCTCAATATCAGTTTTTGCGCCATTGTGGTCACATTTTCTTAGTCTGTAGACCGATATAATTCCTCCTACGGAATTTATGTGCTCTTCAATTTCTTCTATGGGATGCGTTAAGTCAAATCCGTGGAGAAGGAATTTCTTATTCGGTTTCGTTCCCTCGGGGCATATGTGTGATACGGGATTTTAGCTACTTTAAGATCGGCGGCTGTTGTTGTTAGGGCTTGTTCCGTGGCACAAATTACTTTGGTATCCTGCTGTCCTTGGACTATATGGTATCCAGTGCCGATGTATTCTTTGTGGAGCCTGGTCAAGTCATAACTGTTTAATTTTCCCATGACTATGGGAGGTATTGGTTTTGGTTTATTAGTCATGGGCTCGGATTCTGCCGTTTGTGGTTGAGCCGTTGTCGGGAAATGTCACTAGTGGTGCCTGATCACCTAGCACTGGTGACAAGTGTGGATTGTTCGAGTTAATAACATATCTGACTCCATTTACGATAGGTAGGTGCCCCGACAATGCACTATGTTCAAAAGGTACAGAGGATTCATAAAGAATAAGTCAAAGTTTCAGAGTTCCAACAGAAGCAAGTATCACTGAGTAACGGTCACGAAAGACTGGTCGTCCGGGGCTAGCCTCCTCCGTTAAATATGTCCCACGCCTCCTCGGAGGGGCTGAAACAAAAAGGTTGCTTAGTGCCTGCGAGATCCTAACATGTTGTGAGGACCACGCCGATTCTCAGTAATCTGTCAGGCTGCTGACAGGACCACTTAGCCTGTGGTTTACATGTGACGAGGGTCCCGCAGGCCTGGGCTGTAAGGGTCTCTCTAATTTATGACTGACAGTCGTCGTCCCGTCTCATGTTACTTGCTTCCGCGTTTTCTTTATTGCTAAAAGATTTATAATAATTTACTTCTGTTTATAATATAAGTAGTGTTAATATGGGTGTTCTGGCGCACCGATATGGACCAATCAGAGAGCTCCATTTGGCCCCGCCCCTTCACCCCCACCCTACCCCAGGCCACGCCCCTTTACCCCCACCCTACCCCTAGGCCACGCCCCCCTTTACCCCCACCCCTACTAGGCCACGCCCCTTTACCCCCTCCTCACCCCCACCCCTCCCCCACCCTACCCTAACCAGCCAATGACAGGGCTTGACGGCCATTTTGACCACGCCCCTTACCCCCACCCTGCCCTTATTAACAAAATGGTGACCCTTTAGACCACGCCCTTTACCCCCACCCCGCATTTTCATCCGCCATATTGTTCCCCCCACCTCCTTACATAACCGCCATCCCTGAACACCCTTTAATTCCCAATCTGCTCACCAGATAGCGCCTTATATCATAACCTTACCTATATATAACCACACTTGATGAACTAAATGACCGCTAGAGTGCGCCACCTTTATAACCTTCTTCGTATATAACCTCATAGTAATAATAACAAACAATATGGCCGCTCTATTTATATCCTTACTAGTTTATAACCATAACTTTCATCCGCCATTTTGTTCCCCCACCTCCTTACATAACCGCCATCCCTGAACACCCTTTAATTCCCAATCTCCTCACCAGATAGCGCCTTATATCATAACCTTGCCTATATATAACCTTTTTTTCCATTTATACACGTAGAAAGACTTGTTAAAACAAGTTAGTGTAAGATTATCTTAATATAAATTCATGTCTGTAAAAGGCATGTTGCATCAATTGATTTTAAATTTTTAGTTGAAAATAGGGAAAAGAACAAAACAGATTTAATATATTTAAAAAAAAAAAATTTATTGTCAAGCTTTATAACATATTTTATTACATATAATTTAAAAAAATTTAATTACATAAAATAAATTCAAAATAAATTGTTTACAAAGAAAAAGTCTCTCGTAGCCAACTGGCTAAAGAATGAACCCGATAAAGGGTACACATTTTCGGATTGTCATTATGCACTAAGCAATGAGTGCCTCCCAACATGCGTACAGTCAAAGGCGGTTGTAAACTCTCAATTCTTGGACAGCCGTCATCTTCAAGATCAATTACTCTAGTTTGAGTGAAACGTTGAAGAAATAGCATTTTCTTCCTTCCTTTGACGTAGACCTCAGAATATTTGTCAAGAGTTTGACGAAGGATTGAGTTCAACATGTTGTATTCCACATCTCCCACGTTCCAATTGATACCGTGATAATGAGAGAATAACCATTTATTGGTACGTCTAGCGTTTGAGTTTAATTTAATTGAATTTTTGGGTGGTGGTGGTTTGAAAAGCCAATGACATATGCATAAAGAGTCAATGTCGAAAATTGCAAGTTCTTTGACAATAAAATCAAAATCATTGTTCACGAAACATTGGAGATCCGCCACGCAGGAGGTCATCTTGACAACTGACTCCCTAGCGTATGTCAATGTCTTATTTATACCATTCGGCGAACTATACCCGTTAACGGATTGTATTCAATTACTCTATCATGTATGATGAGACAGTAGGCTGCTGTAAGGCCCGAAAAATTATTTTTCGATTCAAACTCGAGTCTGACGTCTACTGGTCCACTTTTTATAGATTCGGTTTGTTTCGAGCAGTCGATCACAATCAAAGGCGCTTTATTTTTGAAATTTTCCCAAGACGAAGGAGGATTAATATATTTTGAATCTTCACTGTAGTAAGACTGTTGAAACGCCGCGTACATGTGATAGAGTAGAGCGTATCGATTTGATGAAAAATCCAAGTTCATATCGTCATAAGGATAAGATTTACAATTCAGGTAGAGTTTAACGTTTGTTAAATCGCAGTGATCGAATTGACTAGAATCCGTGAGGGGGTTATTTTTTCTATTAGTTTGAAATGCTAAAATGATATAACGCGGTTTTTCCAATTGATTAGATGTTTTGACCGACCAGATTTGCCTTTTGCTCGAGGGCAAGAGTGGATAGTCGAAGAGTTCCCAACTACGAAAAGGAATAGAAAACGTTTTTTCAGATTTTAGATGACGCATAAGAGCAAGTCTCTGACGTTCGTCTACCGTTACGTACGGTACTTTCCAACAGAGCTTGAGTAACTCAATCTTACACGCTTCGAGCATCTCTTGCCCTTCGGCTGGTACACTAGTTTTGAAACTGTTCGTGTCCTGTCGGCTTCTGATAAGAATCAATTCTTGCTTTACATTTAGTACGATTTTCGAGTAGTCTTCGAAGATGCCAAGCAAGGCAGCTAATGGAACAACCGCATTGAACTCTCCTTCGTCTGATGTAAAGTTATGAAGCTCATCGTCTGGATAACACCATCCTTGATATTTCAAAGAGTTTGACTGTCCACTTCTCAATGAAATGAGATTTTTTAAAGTAGACGTGATTCCTGGGGTTTTTACACGGTCAACTTCAACTCCACTCAACTCGTATCGAATCTCGTCAAAGAGGAAGGCGATTGCGTTGTTTGTCATCTTTGACATTCTTGGGATCGTGATTCCATCTTGTCGGACAAACTTCCCTTCGATGTAGAGCAGACTACGGCTTGGCAACGTGTACAAGTCTTGATGTTGCAAGCTGATGCGTATCTCATCACCAGATGAAAGTTTTGACGAAGTATACGGATGATGAGAGTGAAGTTCTATGCATTCGATTGAATTTCGAAACGTTGGACTTCCTTCCAAATTTAGTATTTCTTCCATGTTGATGATAGAACAAAATATCCAAGTGATTGAAGAAAACGTCGATTACTCTCACTTAACGGTGTACTCTCTCCTACGGTCTTCACCGGAATGAGGGTTTTCTCCTTCGCTGTACCTTTATATACCTTTCGAAAGTCCAAACCCATGGCTCCTATTGCTCTTCTAACTTAGGATGTTATGAAATCCAGTAAATATAGGAGGCAGAGTTGACCGCAATTATTCGTGCCAATCTTTTGATATTGTATCTTGTTTGTAGAGATTCGACAATTTTTCATATAACGTATAAATTCGGATGGAGGGTCAGCTCCACTGCTATCGAAGAAGTGAGCCGAATGCCCAATTTTCTTATAGGACACCCAATGTGTACCTTTTCCACTGCTCTTATCCAAATTGAAAATTGCACGTTCGTTTTTCCAAGCCTTAGTGGGAAATTCGTCACACATAAAAACTCCTCTAAATGTTTTAACTTGAAACACTTTTGCCAATAGTTGTAAATCTAAAGTGCTCAATCTAGTTCTTGGTATGATTCGTTGAAATTGTTTGGCTTCCTCACTCAATTTACTCGGACAGCCTCCTCCTCCGATTCGTTGTGGTGTGATGATAATGCGCAGTTTCTTTTTGCTTTTCTTGTTGTTGACTGGTGAACGTTTCATGACGGAATGATTACATTTGACGATGACACGTCTTATATATCGATGTTGTCAGTATTTTCCCAGCTGTTGTGTGAATTATCAAAACCTAACCACTTGACAAGAACTTTATCACCTTTCTTTTTTATGATTTTCTCAACAAGATAGCAGTTGGGGTATTTGACTAGTTGTAGCTCTTCTTGATAGAAACCTCCAGCGATAGTTTCACCTCGATCATCCTTCAAATGATATGTTACGGGTACAGTCTTTTTGACTCGAGCAATAGTGAAAATTTCCGTTGTCCAAGACGGTTGATAGCCTTTAGCAAACTGAGCTTTGAATTTTGATATTCTGACTCGGTCTCCGACTTTATATTTGGGTACATTTCCAATGAGTTTGTGATCTTTTGAGCCGTACACTTGATTTAATAGCTGCTTTTCAATTTTTTTCCCTTTCACTGAGTTCGGTGCCATTTTGATCGTACTATGTTTTCTTTTGTTGTATTCATTGAGAAGTGGATTTAAAATGTGAAGCCATTTATAGTCACCTTGCATACTAAACTTTTTCCACATCTCAGATTTTAATGTTCGATTGAATCTTTCCACTATGGAAGCTTTCATATTGCTATATGTAGAGTAATGATTGATCTCATTACTGTCTTTCATCAATTTTTTAAACTCCTTATTGTAGAACTCTTTGCCGTTGTCTGTCTGAATATTTCGAGGTTTCCTCTTTGTCAAGATTTTTTCAAATGCCAGCTTGACTTCAAGCGCTGTTTTATTTTTGACTGGTACCGCCCAAGCGTATTTAGAGAAGCAGTCGATAACTGTGAGTACGTATTTGTAGCCATTATTCAATCGCGAGTACGGAATCATTTCTACTAAATCTGCCTGCCATAAATCATCAATCCCCTTGAGTAGAACGGATCTGCGTTTGAATGTCCTTCTGACTGGTTTGTGCAACTCTCGTACAATCTGCTCTTTGAGAGCCGTCATAATAATATGATATGTTTCTTGTTGTCTAGTCGACGTCTCAGGACGAAATGATGGTGTTTGGAACGATTCCGTCTTTAAATATTGGATGTGGAAGTGATTTTCAATTTTAAGCTATAATACCTCCTACTCTGAGTCGTTTCTCTACACGACGAATCTCAAGACGTTTTTGAGCACCGTCAGGCGAATCAATCAACTCTCTCATCCTGTTCACTAAGAAATTAGGATCATGAACAACTTCACCCCCTTTTTTCGGTTGAAATAGTTTCGAAATAACTTTATTATATTTCCTATTGAATTTATTACGATGTATTGCAGAAGTGGGGCTATAATTCTTCCGATGAGCATTTGTCTCGTTCAATATCCTCTTGTATATATCATAGTCATTCTTTTCAGCTAGTTCGAGATTTGGATCGCTCATAAATAACAACTCATAAAGACCACATGTACCATTATATGCATTGTGTCCAACGTAAATAACATCTTTCTTAATCGAAACCACTGTATCTCCAACGGTGAATCTCTCACCATCATAGACTACGCCATAGGTGGTGTCAAGATCTTTTATATCGTTGTTAATAAGTTTTTTAACGTATTTAGATGCGATTGTACCAACTTCTTTTAACTTGTATCTAACTGTTTCGCCCCCTTCTGGAGTTTGTGCCTCCTCTCTCATCATCTGCAAAGAAGATTTTGGCTCTATGACCTCTTTATTTTCATATTTTGGTGTTGTAGCAATCGGGGGGATATCCTCCGCTTGAGGACTATATTCATATAATTCATCTCCCGTAACCCCCACTTGAGGACTATGTTCATACAATCTCTCTTCCGCAGGTCCGGCTCCATCGTTCTCTGACACAAATAATTTCATTCGAGGCGTTTCTAGGGAATTAGTCGTCGACATGACTCCCTTAGCCGGAATATCAAAATAAGTTGGGAGGGCGATATTGCATGATTTTTTCTCCTTCTTCACACGCTGAGATGAAAAATTGTCTTGATCCTGATCCGTAGTTAAGGCTGTTTGAAAGTTTAAGCTATTCAGGGTCCTGATAATAGGTTTATATTTTTCTTTCAAGTACTCATCAATCTCTTCTCTATTTCTCTTCAACAAGTTGCACTTTTGTTGAATCGCTTCCCTCGCTCGGATAATTTCACGAGTGACCGCCTCAGAAGATGTTGACTGCTCCATGTCTACTATTAGACTGAGCCTGAGGTGACCATTTAAGGTATTATATATGTATCGAATCCTTTTCGATATCTCCCGTTTTTTATCTCTCTCTCTTTGTCCAATACGATAAATGCATATTTATCATCTTTCCAACACCAATGACATATATTTCTGAAAGTTTTCAAATCCATATCCGAGTTGATGTGATCATCATAGATCCTTCTCATATTTAGTTCATCTTGTCGGAAGAGAATGAGGAGATTTGCATTTTCTCTGATTAAATGTTTTGGAACTCTCGTATAACTTTGACTCAAATAGAAAATGTCCACGCCATTATGTCTTCCCATACAAAAATATGCTCGTACGTTGTCTAGTTTATCGCAAGCTATGTCATCGAAAATAAATATCGAATCAGGTCGAGCTTCCTTTGGAGGTGGTACATTTGCGTTATTGTCATATTGAGAAAATCCAATGTTCTCTAAAGGCTCAAGTACTCGTCCCAATTGCCTATACTTTGGCTGATGCAATGATTTAGCGAATAAATATATATTCTCGAACCTTAAACCTTTAAGATCGTAAATCAAACTCAACATGAGATTCGTTTTCCCGCAATTAGATGGTCCGCATACGAGACATCTGATAGAATCGGGCAATAGAGAACCGTGCCTCGATGGTTTTTCCTCTGGGGAGCCGCAATTGTCGAGACTGACAATGCGTAAAGTGTCGTGTTGCTTCACCAGACGCATGTTGAATACTGACCAGAATAGCTTCATCGCTTCCTCTTTATATACTTACTTATAGACCAATTTTACCTCTGATGAATGAAAGGGAAAAAATAAAAAAACTTTTAATATTAGTATAATTTTTTTTCTGTGTAAGCACCCATCTTAGTTTTCTATGTATAATTTAGAAATAAAAATGTTAAAATACATGTGTTTTTTTTTTTTGTTTTTTTTAAACCTTAAATTAATAAATAGAACAAAAAAAAATGTGATTTTAAAAATAAAACAATTTGTTGTAAAAAAAATTTTTTATTGGTTGTACTCAAATTTTTCAATAACATTGTACAAAAAAGTCAATGATTTTGAAACATAATCAAACAGTTCACACAATTTAATACATTCGCATTTTTTCAAAATAATATTTGGTGATATTAACTTTATATATGGTGTGATGTTTTCATTCAACAATAGTGTCCATGGATAAGCATGTTCAATTTTCAAGCATCTTACTTTACCTCTTTTTGTTAGTGAGATGTCAATATTTTTTAATCGAATCGAATCATTTTCTTCTGTGACGCTCGCAGCATCAGTTTTTATCTTTTTTTTCTTCTTGAAATGATCCAAGATGTTTGAAGACCTGGCTCTCAATTCATCCCATTGTTCTTTGTCTAGGTAGATTGTAGATTTCTTGTCGACTAGAGCTACCATTGGTACTCCAGCACGGAGCCCCACTTTTATAAACTTTTTTAATAAATAATTGAGTGGATAGACAGTTACTAATGCTAACTCTGTTGTGTACTGAACCATCATCGTTGATAAACTGAACCCTCAAGTGTGGTTATATATAGGTAAGGTTATGATATAAGGCGCTATCTGGTGAGGAGATTGGGAATTAGAAGACAAAATGGCGGATAAAAGGGGGTGAGGAGAGGGTTTGTTATTGTTTACAAATAATATTTTTGTTTACATTTAGTTTCCGATATGGTTATAAACTAGTAAGGATATAAATAGAGCGGCCATATTGTTTGTTATTATTATTATGAGGTTATATACGAAGAAGGTTATAAAGGTGGTGCACTCTAGCGGTCATTTAGTTCATCCAGTGTGGTTATATATAGGTAAGGTTATGATATAAGGCGCTATCTGGTGAGGAGATTGGGAATTAAAGGGTGTTCAGGGATGGCGGTTATGTAAGGAGGTGGGGGAACAAAATGGCGGATGAAAGTGTGGGGTGGGGGTAAGGGGCGTGGTCTAAAGGGTCACCATTTTGTTAATAAGGGCGGGGTGGGGGTAAGGGGCGTGGTCAAAATGGCCGTCAAGCCCTGTCATTGGCTGGTTAGGGTAGGGTGGGGGAGGGGTGGGGGGTGAGGAGGGGGTAAAGGGGCGTGGCCTAGTAGGAGTGGGGGTAAAGGGGGCGTGGCCTAGGGGCAGGGTGGGGGTAAAGGGGCGGGGCCAAATGGAGCTCTCTGATTGGTCCATATCGGTGCGCCAGAACACTCATATTAACACTACTAATATATCTGCAATAGCGTATAGGGTGATTTCCTTAAATACTAAGAATCGCCACAGGGCTCCCCCAAATTGTACTATACAAGTTTGACAGTTTTCTTATATTAAATTACATTGCATAATAAAAACGTACATAATACAAACATATGTCTATCAATTTTTTCTTAAACGCTTACACTTTTGTGTGCATTGGAAATTATTGGTAGAACAATTATTACAAATAAACAATTAAATAGCTCTTTCCTTAAAAAAAAAATTTTTATCATTTACTTGAATGGCAATAAAAGAATCAACATTTTACTTGATAACAGACCCAGTTAGCTAATTAAAATGTAACCACTACAAACAGTCACAAGCATTAAGATATACATATTTACATACACGTTTGACTAACATTATTTTACAATTGTTGTGGTTTATTGATCGCTGTTTACGAACGAGAAAAAACAAAAATATATAAAATGACTTACAGTAACAAGTGGTAACTTAGGTCCTAATATAATATATAAAAATATTATAGCGTATATTTCGAAACAACTAAAAAAAAATTAACTTATATTTTATCAGTAATGTCTATTTTATATTTACCGTCACGCTACCGAACTTCTCGTGCAGAGGTATGGTGGTAGAGTGTTACTTAATTCCTCTGGTTCTTATATTATTCCTGCTGACTACTGGGTGCGGACCAGTATAAGCCGGTTCGAGGCTACGCCGGTGTTCTTGTCGAACGAAGACGTGTGTGCAGGTGTTGAGGTATTTGCTAATGAACGTCTTCTTCGTGTCTTCCCGGTGTTGAGTGATGTTGCGTCGAACGTCATGATCTACTTGTGTTGGTGTAAAGTTTTCTCCGGGAAGGCGTAAGGGGTTTTTTGTATGTTCGCATGGCGACACTGCACCCTAGGTCCTCTTTGATTACACTTCGTAGGCCGAGCAGGACTGCTGGTAGGCTTCGCGTCCACTGACGGTGTTGTGAATGGGCGGTTAGTGCGGTTTTCAGCGAGCGGTGCCATCGTTCAATTCGGCCGTTTGACTGTGGATGGTAGGCAGTAGTCCGAATTCTCTCGACACTCAGGAGGCGAGTCAGTCTCGTGAACAACTCTGATTCAAACTGACGGCCTTAGTCAGACGTTATTCAAATGGGTGTGCCGAACCTGGCAACCCAGCCACTAAAGAAGGCGTCGGCTACGGTGGTAGCTTCCATGTTGCCAAGTGGAATTGCCTCAGGCCATCCCGTGGCTCGGTCAATCATGGTGAGGATGTATCGCTTACCTTCTGAAGTTGGCAGGGGTCCTACGAGGTCGATGTGCACGTGCTCGAACCTCCCCGCGTCCGCGAATTGCCCTGGAGGGGTTATGGTGTGGCGGTGTACTTTTGAGGTCTGGCATGCTATACAACATCGTGCCCATCGAGCCACGTCAGCGTTCATACCCGGCCAAAAAAACCTCTGGCTCATCATTTTCCGACTTGCTCTTACTCCTGGGTGGCTTAGGCTGTGCAGGTGGTCGAAGGTGGATCTTCGAAAGCCCGAAGGCAAGTACGGCCTTGGCTCCCCCAGTGAGGTCTCGCAAATGAGAGAAATGTCGCTGCCGGGGATGTTAACGGGCTCTAACCTGCATGTGGCGTTCTGTTCCCTGAAGACTGTTAATTCTTGATCTTCTACTTGAGCCGTGTGTAATTTTTAAAAATTTTCTGGGACACAGACGGCTTCTATGCGCGAGAGGGCATCCGCCACGACGTTGTCCTCACCCTTACAATAGCGTATTTCAGTCGTAAATTGAGCTATGTGATTTAGGTATCGCATACGTCGTGGGCAGGAAGTGTCACTTTGTTGGGCCATGGCGTGGGTGAGCGGCTTGTGGTCTGTATAAATGATTACTTCCCGCGCTTCGAGAAGCTGTCGAAAATATTTGACTGCTTCGTAGATAGCTAATAGCTCTCTATCGAAGGTGCTGTATTTTGACTGAGCAGTGTTAAAAGCGCGGCTGAAGAAGCCAATAGGCCGTAACGCGCCGCCCTCCATCTGTTGTAGTGCTGCACCTATAGCTGTGTCACTAGCGTCAGTGGCTAGGATGAGCTGCCCGTCTGTTGATGGATGAGCGAGATAGGCGGCGTTCGCTAGAGTCCTGCGGGTTTCCTCGAAAGCGCTAGCAGCTTCTTCGGTCCAGTTGACGATGGTACGGTCATTTTTCTTGGCGCCTTGTAAGTAGGCGTTAAGTTCACTCTGGTGCTCAGCTGCGTTAGGTAAGCATCGGCGATAAAAGTTTACCATTCCGAGAAAACGTCTGAGGTCTCGTATCGTAGTAGGTCGGGGGTAATCTAAGATTACCTGTACTTTAGCTGGTGATGGAACGATGCCCTGGGGTGAGACATGGTACCCTAGGAATCCAACCTCGGGCTGTCCTAGCACGCATTTCGCGATGTTAAGGGTTAGCCCATGAGCAGCCAGCCGACCGAAGACTGTTTCCAGGTGACGGTGGTGTTCCTCTTCGCTGACCGAAGCGATCAGTATGTCATTGAGGTATATAAACACAAATTGTAGATCTCTAAAAATATTGTCCATATACCTCTGGAACGACTGCGCGGCGTTGCGAAGGCCAAACGTCATCCGGTGTAATTCAAACAGTCCAAAGGGGGTGATAATAGCTGTTTTGGGAATGTCCTGGTGGTTTACCGGAATGTGATGGTACGCTCTTTTGATATCAAGTGTTGAAAATATGATAGTGCCAAACAACTGGTTGTTAAAGTCTGAAATATTGGGCACACCATAACGGTCTGGGATGGTTTTGTTGTTAAGTTGTCGGTAGTCTCCACAGGGGGGTATTTTCCCGTCCTTCTTCGTAACAATGTGAAGCGGACTTGCCCACGGGCTGTTGGAGGACTGACAAATTCCTTCGTCCATCATACGCCGGAATTCTTCTTTGGCGGCTTGATATTTTGCTGGCGCTAATCGGCGAGCCTTGCTGCATACGGGCGGTCCACGAGTGTCTATGTAGTGCTCTACCTTTGTCGGCAGAATTGAACTCATAGGTTGTTGCGGTCGTGTGACCTGAGGATAGCGCCGTAAGAGGCCGGCGTATTTGTTGTCGGGTGGTATGCTTGATATCACGGAGAGCGTAGCGACGTGTGTTACGTGTTACGATGTGTTACGTGTTGTGACGTCCTCCGAGGTCGTGGGTCCTGCCAGTGACTGCATTTGACGCAGGAGATGTGACGGTTTCTGGTTTCCGAGGTGTGTCTCTTCCAATAACCGGATCAGTCGTCTGTCGTGGCTCTGGCTGTAAGTTTCGATAAGACGAGCCTTTAAGTCTTCGTAGGGACTATCACTTGGAGCATACGCTAAGTCTGTGACCTGTGTTAGGACCCTGAACGGAAGCTGAGCGTAAATATGCTCCGATTTGGCCTTAGACGAAGAGATCCGGCTCGTTGAAAAAATATTTTCGGCCTGCAGGAACCATAGTCTTCGGTCTTCTTCATGAAATTCTGGTAATTTGCACGTCCGAGAAATGGCGTGTACTGTTCCACAGCATGCTTCGTCAGACGGGGCTGGTGGGTTGGATATCGTAAGAAAAGGTTTCTTTTGAGATCACGGTGGTTTCTCGCGGTGGGTTCACCAGTTGTTGGATTTCTCATTCACGTCAAAGGTTACCAATTGTCGGGAAATGTCACTAGTGGTGCCTGATCACCTAGCACTGGTGACAAGTGTGGATTGTTCGAGTTAATAACATATCTGACTCCATTTACGATAGGTAGGTGCCCCGACAATGCACTATGTTCAAAAGGTACAGAGGATTCATAAAGAATAAGTCAAAGTTTCAGAGTTCCAACAGAAGCAAGTATCACTGAGTAACGGTCGCTAAAGACTGGTCGTCCGGGGCTAGCCTCCTCCGTTAAATATGTCCCACGCCTCCTCGGAGGGGCTGAAACAAAAAGGTTGCTTAGTGCCTGCGAGATCCTAACATGTGGTGAGGACCATGCCAATTCTCAGTAATCTGTCAGGCTGCTGACAGGACCACTTAGCCTGTGGTTTACATGTGACATGGGTCCCGCAGGCCTGGGCTGTAAGGGTCTCTCTAATTTATGACTGACAGTCGTCGTCCCGTCTCATGTTACTTGCTTCCGCGTTTTCTTTATTGCTAAAAGATTTATAATAATTTACTTCTGTTTATAATATATCTGCAATAGCGTATAGGGTGATTTCCTTAAATACTAAGAATCGCCACAGCCGTATTTCAGGGTTCGAAAGAATTCTGAACCAGAGTTACGGTTTGTGGCACTGTTCGGGGTCAACAGTATCTTTTGGGCTGGTGGTATCCCTCAGTATTGTCCGTATCGGACACAGGGCTGCCCGGGGAGTCGGAAATAGCATAAGTGATGTCCATTTGTGTGGCAGATGATTTGCGGGAACCTTTACGAGTGGGCATTGTCTCTGTGGGTACGTGCGACGCACACCCAGTTGGGGGAAAAATCACTGAATCACCAAGAATTTCTCATAACTACTTACAGTTCCTTGAAAGCTGCTATCACTTCCTGTCTTCTCGAGAAACACTTTGTAACTAAGTTCACTGAAAAACACTAAGTTCACTAAAAAACAAATCACTGAGAAAGAATAGGTCCTTCCTCAACGAATGCTAGCTGGTGAATCCTGATAGTCCCTCTGACACATGCCTCAACACTAAGTATGATCGACCCCCCTCCTCTACAGAGTGATACAGGAGAAAACCCCTACAGCGGACATGCCACTGGAGGACCTGCATGTGGATACGTTCACTTGACGGGGATATAGATAGGTTACCATCATTGGTCGATTTAGTAAGAAGGTGATGGCTCATCTGATCGATGAACGATCAGTAGGGGTGGTGTTAGGGGGGTTACGTAAATGGTTCCAATTTTGCCAATGGTGTGCCAGACGGTGGAACAGTATTTGACAATGCCAAAATAAGGGCCGAGGTGGTAGCCTTGAAGATCCGCTGGCACCTCAACACCCTAGGACACCCGTCTTTTGGTTTAAGAGTCAAGAAGACGTGGAGTGAGTACACATCACGCTTAGCGACCACCTGTAAATCTATCAAGGAGAAAAAAGTCTAGAACCAAACGTACCTATGCAGAAGGTAATTCTGGGATATAATCACTCCATACATCCTGTTACAGGATTCTCACTTGTCGAGACCCTTTTTCGACTTCGAGGACGGCAGTGGGATAGCAGGAGTACAGCGGTCAACGAGGGTTTTGCGGCACGCGTGGTCAATATCCGGATTACTCTGGAGAAACAGTAAGCGAACATCGGGGGAAACTCTTGCACGGGAAACGCAGACGGGTGGCGCGAGACAATCTCAAGGTCAAAGATGTGCTAGGTAGGATTAAAAATGGAAAGATCGTGTACCGAAAAAATGGTCTATAAGGGCAAAGGATTGGTTAGGTACGAGGGTCCTTTCAGGGTGATCGCTATTCGTGAACACAATACAGTCACGATAGAAAGCATAACACCACCTATCACACGGAGCACAGTTCACGTCATGCCCCGTATTACAACCTAATTTAACGCGCATTTAGCGTATCAGCCAAAGTGGAATATTTTTTTTGTTTGTTAAGTTTTTGCGTGTCATCCTTGCGCATAGGGCATGCTAATCTTTTCTGTATCGTTCCAAGTTTAGTATATGTACCGCCGAAGCGAGTTCGTAAAGTGTTGAAACTTGTCGTTTGAGACAGTGATTTGAAGTATCAAGACACAGGGCCCCATCGGACCTCCTCCAGAACACTGAGAACAATAGTAAATGCCCCTTATTATATCAGCAACAAAACCCTTCATAACGACCTTTATATACTCTACATTCTAGAACTCATCCCTTCCAAGTTTATGAAATTCCACAGTAGCCTTTCCAATCACCCTAATCCTATAGCACAGTCATTGCACTGTGCCACTCATCCCTATAATCCTCCTCGGAGACTGAAACTGCAGTGGCCTCGTGACCTGCTATAATCGCGTGATAGTGGGAGTCCTGGCAATGGCAAGTTTCTCCAATCATGTCCTGAGCGTCTGTGGCTCTCGCGCTCAACTACCTGGGCTATCTTGTTCACAAAATGGTCTGTATTGCGACACTATTCGCATTAAACGTGGCATTGTTTTACTGTAACACTTAAATTTTTTCTGTAGTTTGTTGTTTCTCTTGTTTCATTCATGACTGCTAAGAAAGAATGGCGGAAGGAGGAGTACTGAGACATTTCGTGTTGAACTTAGTCAATGGGCCTGAACTTTTACCACCGAGGAGATCAAGGTTGCCAACGCGCTCGCTCTGATGAGGGTGAAAGCTATCTTATATATGTGCAGGATCTGCGGAAAGCTGTCTCCGAGTTAGGAAGATTTACAGGAGAAGTAGGTGAGTAAAATCACTATCTGAAAGGTGGAGACCGACTCACTGCATTGCTAATAGCGAAGGCCGAGGAAAATTGGTTGGACCCCAGGAACGCAGACTCGTTAAGAGCTGCTTGTATATGCCGCATCGAAAGGAATAATCAAGGAAGACGAAGAAACCCCGTGGGAAACAGTGAAGATGAGGCTGAAGAAGGTGGATAGAGAAGGAAGGTGGACCCCGGAGGATGACATTTTTTAAATGTTTAGGGAGACCCAGAAGCATAGCAGTGGCCAATATGGACCAGTACTCGTAACCCGTCGTAACCTGATAACGAAGAAAATGAGGGAGATTACCAGCACCGAGGAACTAGGGGGCAGGATGGGGTTCTTGTCTACCACCCTAAAGGTGCTACTGGCAAAGGAGACGGGGAGGCAATAAGCGCTCATTTCTCAAGTGTGCTCAAGCGATGACTGATGCTAGCGGCAGAGAGGAGGAAACAAGGATGCAAGAAGACGAGGTGGGATGGAGCCGGATAACGTATTACTGACCCAAGGTCCCGTTAGCAGCCTGGAAGAGAAAGAACCAGCAGCCACCGGCAGAGACATGCTAGGGGCAGGTGAGAGTAGGTTCAGGGTGGCAAGAACCAGGTGCGGGACTCGCAGAAAAGAAAGAAGGTGTCACGGGTGCGGGAAGCCGGAGCTTATAGTTGCACAATACCCTCAAATGCTCAAATGCTTTGGGTGCGACGAGATGGGACATATCGCCAGACAATGTCCTTATATGTACCGCAGGAGGAACCATACCGAATAGAACACAATCAATAAGAGGTGCGCGGAAAGAGGAGTATCCCGCCTAGACGGAGTCAGACATCAGATGTTGTCTCTTCGGCGACGTCAAGAACGTCAGATACCGAGGAAGAAGAACCAGGACACAGCAGGGACTGGAAGACCGAGAGACACAATGAGACAACGAGAAGGTGGAAGCGGCGTGTGAAAGCCTGAGGACGGTGGCAGCAACGACTACTATAGAAGGCCTGAGAGAGGTGAAATGCATAAATCACGTACTGGTTCGAGTAGTACCATACAAGAAACTATACGGTATGTCCCAATGTCATAGGTGTTAACAGTTTGGTCACAGAAAATCACTGTGGCCAAAAAATCGTGTGTGTCTGGTGTTCGCAGGCACACGAATGTCAAGGGTGCGACAGAGCCCCGGAGGTGAAGTGCTCGAACTGCGGAAGGCCACATGTGTCCTCGTACAGAGACTGCCCATACAGGAAGAAGCTGCAAGCTGCAGCAGATTTAAAAAAGAAGAAGATGGAAAAACCGGCGCCGGTCCAACAAAGATAGCCACTACCGGTCCTAACCTGACAACAGCCCGCTGGTAGAAAAACGCAACAGGCACCCACCACCACACCGATCTTTTCAGGAGGAGCAACTTACGCCAAGGCTACGACGGGAGTGTCGAATACACTAAACACTCCGAGCCTTCCACCCTGGTTCCCCATTCTCGAGACCATGATAAGGGAATTTATGTCCGGTCTCCAGACACTATTTGCCCGATCGGTTCCCAATGGGTAAGTATAAAATACTAATTTTTAACGTTTATGGTCTAATGACTATACTAGAAGAAGTGGAGGCGCTCATAGCGATCTCCACAGTGGATATTGTCGTACTGACGTACACGAGAATAGTTAACCAGAGCGTTAGGCCTAAGGGCTACTCTGTTGTCATCGAATGGGCCGATGGCTACAGTGAAGTTCTGGTGGCTATACGACACGGCATCATATCGATGAAAGTGGCTGCACCACTGATTACATTTGATGCCAGGCTCCACCACTGATTACATTTAAGGCCAGGCTCTGCCGCTGATTACATTTCATGTCAGACTCCACCACTTGACAGTGAAGATAAATTTGGGGACACCCAGAGACCAAGAGCGTCTCTCCTAGAGCTCTCAGCTTTTCTTAAAAAGTGTGCCAAGAGAAATAACCACTGGGTTGTCGGAGACTTAAATGCGAAGCATTCCTTGTGGGATAATGCTACTGCCAACCTAGTTGGGAGACCCTTCGTAAGGCGGCCTTTACTGTCGTTCACCCTCAAAACTGCACCTTTCACCATAGAGGTAACAATGCAAGACCTCCCCCCTAGATCTTTTCCTCACAAAACAGCTGCACAGGATAAAAAATGGTGGGACCCTGGACCTAGAAACGACCGACCACCTGCCATTGACGGTAGTGTTGTGATCCCGCGTTTTACGAAGTACGACTAACGTCGAGCTGACCGGGAAGTATATCGATTACAACTTTACCACTAATTTCATACGGTTCCTGTCCTCCGCACTACAGAGGAAGTGGATTGACAGGTAGCTTTCCTGACCAATGTTATCTTCGATGCAGCAAACACTGTTATCCCTAAGTTTAGCTCTAAGTGGCCCATGCTAAAAAACCACCAGCCCATGTTATTCAGCTCAATGCATTACGCAATAAGCGGAAGAATAACTGGTGTAGAACAAGGAATCGTCAAGCCAATAAAGTTGTAAACTCTCTTACAACACAAATTCGTGGCCTAATGAATTGGAAGACGAAGACAAACGGCTTCGTGGCTTATATAGTGATTTCAGTTAGTTTTGGAAGCTCCTAATGACCACTACCAAGAAGGAATCAGGTGTCTTCATGACGGGTAAACCCTCTCTACAGTGGAATAACAGGCAGAATACTGGCAGACCACACTAGCGACAACACTACTAGGACAGGTAATTACCACGAGCCTCAGGAGCTGGAGACAGGTCAGAACTACATGCAAGCAGCTTAAGGTGATTTTTCACCGGGGTGGGGGAAACCGAGCATCAGGGCGTTACTGGATGCAAAATGTACTGCTGAAACAGCTAGCTAGGAGAGGGATTGCCCAACTCGTCAACCTGTAAAATTCATATATCAGGTTGCGATACTTCCCGAAAGCGTGGAAACAAGCTATCTTGTTCACGCTGCGAAAGCCCACGAAGAAAGGCAACCACCCATCCCACTATCGCCCGATCAGTCTCCTCCCTCACATGGGGAGATTCTCAAAAAGATTATTTTTAACTACCTGAAGGAGTTTTGTTTAGAAAATGCTATTATTCAGTACGAGCAGACAAGGTTCCAGGTGCATCTAAGTACATTCATCCACTTGTGACTGTACAGACGGACGCAACCCTCGGTATCAACAAGAACACAGCGACTGCTATGATTTCGTTGGACTGTACGATTTCAACTCAGTGTCTCACGGGATACTGTGTCAACAGTTTTACGACTGGGAATGCCCAGAGCATCTATACACGATGGTTTCCTTCTATAAGAACGCGACGGTAATCGCCTTTTGCGAAGACATTGTGGTTCACAGCAACAGCTTGAAGAGCACTTACACACGTAATCAAAGACAGGCTGGACAAGTTAAACATTAGTGTGAACGCCGGGAAGACCAACTGCGTAATCTTCTCTTACCAAAAGGGTAAGAAATGATGAAGGGATGAACTCATGATAATAATAGTTTAATGCGATCCCGTATCGTCGCTTCGCCTATATGTGACTTGGCCACCGGAGACACATCAAGTTTTTCGACGTGTTGCAGAACCTCACAAATCCAGTCTTTCTGCTAGATAGATCAATCGTGAAATAGCTGGGTTTTAAACAAACGTTGGATATTTGGAACAAGAGAATTCCAGAGCGTTGTAAAACGTGAAAGAAAGGCTCAGGGGAATGATTATGCTGTGTGAGAAGGAGCCAAAGGTCAAAACGATTCTATCTTGCATTTCGAGATGTAGACTAAGAATTAAAAATGTAGGAGATTTTTAATTAATGGAGAATAATAAAAATTAATAGAACCAAAGAAATATTGTCTATGGAATGTGGAAATGATTTTATGTGTTACTTGACGTAAAAAAAGGAGCGAGTGGAGTGCAATGCTTAGTGGATACGGGGAGTAGCAACACAATAATGTGTTGAGAGACACTAGAGAACATGTGTGGAGGAGGGAGGATGCCTCAAATGCAGGTATGTTCTTGTAGCTCGGTCACCCTGGGGGGCCCCTGCACGGTCGAAGGGGAAGCGATAATAGGGTTAGAGAGATGGGATCGTAGCGAGGAGTGGTGGAAAAGATGCCCCGGGAATACGGAGGGTTCATAGGATGTGATTTGTTAGGGAAAGTGGGAGCCAAGATTAAGAACAGGGAGGGGAAATGGGACATTCGCTTGGGTAAGAAAACATATAGGTGCCTGAGACATGGGGAGACATAGGGAGAGACGGTAGGGCGTGAGTAGGGGCGATTAGGCGAGAGGAGGATTTGAAAGTGGAGCTCAAGGGAGAATATACGGAAATTTTCTTTCAGGAAGGGGAGAGATTGGGGGTTACAGGAAAAATAGTACATGAGATTCCGCTCAAGCAGGACCGAGTAAGCTACGTGAAGGAGCGCAGATACCCACAGACTCTGAGACACCATATTAGGGAGGAGCCAGATAACATGAAGAAACAGGGGATCATCGAAGATAGCACGTCACCATATAATAGCCCCTTATGGGCGGTTAAGAAAAAGAACGTGGAAGGTAGGGTACCAGATAAGTGTAGGGTGGTAGTAGACTACAGGAAGCTCAATGAGAATACGGTGGACGAGAAGTACCCAATTCCCAGATTCGATGACCTTCTGGACAGGCTCAGCGGGGCCAGGCTCTTCAGCACCCTGGATCTCAAAGCGGGGTATCACCAAATACGGATGCACCATACGGGCCGACATAAGACAGCCTTCACTTTTGAGAGTGGTCACTACGAGTTCACCAGGATGCCATTTGGATTGAAAAATGCACCAATCACATTCCAAAGGATCATAGATGAGTTGCTACGTGGAGTAGATGAGTCCGTTTGCCAGATATACATGGACGACCTCTTAGTATTCAGCGTGACCGAGGCCCACCAAGTAGATCACCTGAGGACAGTTTTTGACCGAGTGCGACAATTCGGCCTGAAATTATCAGAAGAAAAGTCCCATCTGGGTCAGGAGGTCATCAGTTTTTTGGGACACGCGATATCCATAGAAGGAGTCTGACCAAATGCCAGGAAGGTGGCAGCAATCCAGAAGATGGCGGTTCCGTTGGACGTAAAAGGGATATGGCGGTTGATGGGAATACTGAACTACTACAGGCGATTCGTCCTAGAAATGGCAGCATACCTGGTCCCTCTTAACAACCTCCTCAAAAATGGGAAAAAGGTAGTCATCACCCCCGACCTAGAGGCGAGCATTCACAAGTGCATGGGACGACTACAAGAACATCCTGTACTGGCTTTTCCTGATTTCACATAGCAATTCACAATAACGACGGATGCCAGTGAATATGCCTTGGGAGCGGTCCTGTCACAGGCGAGGGGCACAGGGGACCGTCCAGTAGCGTACGCCACTAGGCGCCTCACAGAGGTGGAAAATCGGTATAGCGCGCTGGAACGCGAGTTACTTGGGATAGTCTCGGCGATCGATCACTTCCAGCCCTATGTGTTTGGGAGAAGGTTCCGGGTGCACACAGACCACCGACCGCTACAGTGGGTCGGCAAACTGAAGGAATCGTCGGCGATGGTCACTCGGTGGAAAGAGTTCCTCGGTCAATATAACTTGGAGGTAGTATATAAGCCTAGTAAAGAGAACGTTGTGGTGTACTGGCTGTCCCGGGCGATGACAGTCAACGCACTAGAAGAGGATCAGGGGGAATCTTTCAGGAACGTACGGCAGTTCTTGTGGGAATGGACGCCGGAGAGGGAAGGCGACCAACAAGAGTCTGCTGAGGAGGAACAGTCGGCAGGAGGAGGGAACTCGATGTATGACAGACCTTCGCACATGGAAGAGCGCGAAGAAATCATGAACGATAAGCGCCGCCAGATATTTTGGAAGACTTAAACCTCAGGGCCCATGAAATATGACAGACACCCACCAATAGGGCTACAAGTTGAGACTCCCATGGCGCAAACACCGCTAACTGGCCTTCAAGTGGAAACCTTTACCTGCAGGGACACAAGTGGGTCACAGTGGTTGACCTATTTAGCAAAATGGCCATGGCATACCCCGCTTGGGAAAAGTCTTTGGAGGCAGTATTAGGAGTGCTGAGGAGGTGGTTTCAATTTTATGGAGTCCCCAGTTATGGAAGCAGCTGACACCTGCACACCGACTGTCAACACACAGCTGACACCTGCACATCGCCTATGTCAGCAGAAAGATCAGCACTCCTTAATCTAATCTATCCTTATATAATTCTTCTTTTCCTCTCACCAGCTCTCATTTCATCTCGTCACTGTACCCCTGACGTATTAATCTATCACTGTTATCATATAAGTTGTATTGTTTGTCTAGTTAATAAACTACTTTTTAAAAAGGCCCTTTTGGTTAGTAATTATTTAACTGGCGCCCGAACAGGGACCTTGGCAGTGTTTATATAACTTCAGAAGAATCTCCCCATTCAGCGATCCCGCGTTTGGCTAGGCTAGACCTGAGAACTTTTCGATTCTTTCCATGAGAAGGCCGATGAAATATTGAACAGGACTTTAGGACTGATCGAGCACTGGTATATTTTAATATACATCCACCGAGACTCCAAGAACCACAAATCTGTTATCTAGCGACCAGAGGAAGCCGATAGAAGGAAACATTATCTAGAAGAAGACATCACTTGTATTGGTAAATATACTTTATTGTACACATTTACATGCCCATTACTGACAGACTTAATATAAACCGTAATTTAGAAGAAAACGTAAACATGACTTCTACAATTACAAAATTTGTACTACAGATCTTAAACTAATCCCAGAATTTGACGGAAATCCCAGCCATCTAGTGCGATTTATTAATAAAATAAATTTTGTAACAAATAACGTCTGCACAACCGACAATCCACATCACGAATATAACGCAAAACAATTGATAGGACATGCAACAAACAAATTAGTAGGACATGCCGAATATTGCGGAAGACGTAACTATAACTGTTTACTAGAACTGATCCAAGAACTCAAACTTAACTTTCGTGACGACAAAACAATACCCCAATCCATAGCAGAAATATATCAAACTAACCCCGTAAGAAACGAACATCCCATAAGCTATGTAGAAAGACTGATATTATTACGAGACGACCTTGAAGGTAGAATATATACGGACGACACAATAACAGACTTACAAAAACACACAGAAATGAACATATTTGATGAACAAATAGTTGACCATTGCCAAAAACAACTTGAAACTTCAGTAGACAATTTCCTCCAACACATACTAATAACAAATTTGAGGGATTTGAAAAAGGCATTAACAACCACAGCAGTACGAGTAGTCGAAAGAGCATACGGTAACAAACTAACACACAACGAATCTACACAAAGACGCAGTCAAAACCAACCGCTCCCCACTAGCAATTACAAAGGGAGGAATTACGACCCACATTACCACGAGAAAAAACGTGAATTTTATAACAATTATAGACAATAATCCCAACAACCAAGACAGTACAATCAAGAACAACCACGTTTTAACAATAACTACCCCCGAGACGAAAACGAAAGACATAATCAATCATGGAAACCCCATGAACAAAGACAATACTTTAACAAACCTAACCCCAGACCGGAACAAAGAGCAAATCAGACCGTATCAATGCCCAAGACAGACAACAACAATTAGAATCTCGTTATGAGGATTTTTTAGACGTAGGTCCCAACAGCAGCGAACCTCCAGACCCGAATACCAATTAAATTACACGGACAGTCTCCCAAAAATAAAAGACAAAAAAGGCAAGACATGGCTAATCGACACTGGAGCTTCTAAAAATTATATCATTCCCCATTCCTTACCCGAGGGAACAAAAATTAATTCGGAAGACTTTGTGATGAAAACTCCTACAGGCAGAGCCGAAGGCACTCAAAGCGCCATAATCGATCTCTATCCCCTGTTAGGAATTCAGGAAAGGTAAAAATGTTAATATACCCCTTTAGCAATCGTTTCGATATTCTTTTAGGATACGAAACAATGAAAGAACTAAAAACAGAAATAAAATGTCACAATGACGAAATAGTAATAAACGGAACCAAACATAACCTGGAAAATGAAATTTACTATATAAATGACTTACAAACAATAAAACAACTAATTAGGACAGACCACATTGATAACAAGCTTTCGGACGAACTTGTGGTACTGATTGGTAAATACGGAGAAATAATAAAAACAAATGAAGAAAAATTACGTGCGACAAATTTAATTAAACATAAAATAAACACAAAAAACGAAAACCCTTGCTACACTAGGAACTATTGGTACCCCGTGCAATTCCAAAAGCAAATAAACGAAGAAGTCGCGAATTTATTAAAAAATAACATTATAAGAAAAAGTAATTCCCCATACAACTCACCAGTTTGGATAGTCCCAAAAAAAATGGATGCCTCAGGCATTAAAAAGGTTCGAATGGTAATAGACTACCGAAAACTGAACGAAATGACGACTAATGACAAATACCCACTACCCAACATTGAAGACTTACTGAACAAACTACAAAACCCAAAAATATTTTCAACAATTGATCTTGCATCAGGATTCCATCAAATCGAAATGGATCCAGAATCAATACCAAAGACCGCATTTAGTACAGAAGACGGACACTTTGAATTCTTACGAATGCCCTACGGACTTTGTAACGCACCACCTACATTCCAATGAGCCATGAATATGATGATAGCGAACGTCCCTAACGCTATGATATACATTGACGACATTATAATTTACTCAAACTCAATACAAGAACACCTACAATATCTCGAAAACGTATTCAAAAAGTTAAAAGAACATGCGCTTTCTATCCAACTAGACAAGACAGAATTCTTTAAAAACGAAATCCCCTTCTTAGAGATTGTCACTCCCGACGGACTAAAAACTAACCAAAAAAAAAATAGAAGAACAATTAAAAAACGACCAGACGATTTCTCGGAATGACCGGATATTACTGAAAATTCATAAAAGACTACGCGAAAATAACGAAACCAATATCAAAATCACTACAGACTAAAACATACGAAACGGAAGAAATAAAAAAGGCTTGTGACATACAATAACCCTTATAGACCTGTACTATTATATAAAGACAGAAAAGAAATAAACAAAACACATATAAATAAAATTAAACGACCACGAAAACAACACCTTAAGACAAACATTACTGTTTCAGAAGGAGAAAATGAATCTGATTCAGACGATAGTAATCAAGACATTTCTATGGACATTGACATCCACTATAACAGTGACTGACATAAGTAACAATCCCGGAGTCCTACATTATACAATAAATAACGCAAAAATAATTGAAGAATATTATCGAACATACCATTTCTATAACATTAGTCTACTTGACAGAGAACTAACTAACATACAAAATAATATGCCACTGTACCGCAATCTACCAACATACCCTATAATAAAAGACCTCATACTACAAACAAAGAGTAAATTGAACTTACTAAAAACGCATAGCAGAAGAATAAAAAGAGGATTAATAAACGGACTAGGAACAGCCATTAGCTGGCTTACTGGTACAATGACAGCAGACGACAAACAACACTATGACGAAATAATAAATGAAGTAGAAAGAAATAATTATAGCATCGAACATAATATAGAACAAAATATTAACCTTAACAAACAAATAATAAACGACTTCCAGAAAGACATAAAAATTATTAATAACAATTTTAAAACAGAAAAGAATGACATATTTAAAACCAATAAAGAAATTGCTCATACCAGCACCTATAAAATATTATATAACATTAGATATAGTAAAAACTATTATTATTAAGAAATCTAATACTTTATATACTTCAAACTGTACTATACTAGATGATAAATATTATTGTACTAATCTATTTCCCTTAAACAATACTTATATAACTAACCTTATTAAATTAGGAACAACCCATACATGTAATTATAAACCAATAAATACTAACACTAAATATATAGAAAATATAGATACCTTTATAACAACTAATCTCTCCAAAATAGAAAATTGTATAAATAATGATATCATATACTTACCACCTATAAGCTTAGTCCAATTAACCCAAAATGAATGTTATAGAGAACTCCCAAAAATATCAAAACATTTAGTAGATTCAAACATGAACAAATTATATAAAACAAATAACGTAATCACAGTATCAAACATTAGTGAATTACAAAGTTTAAATATAACAAACATAAATATTGAACCACTCACATTTAACAATTCTAATATGTATATATATATATATATAATAAGCTCAGTTGCAGGAACTGCCAGCATCACCCTTATCTTATATTGCCTAAGGCAGAGATATACTTCCAGCTCGCCACAAAACACGATACCAACAGTTGTATACCAACCCGGACAACAAGAGCCTATCAACATTTTGGCAACAAGGGTTTATCACACAAATAGCAGCCCTCATGCACCTGCAGCCATCAACTTAATTTCTTGATGAAACAAGAAACCTAAAGACGGAAGGAGTTATGGAAGCAGCTGACACCTGCACACTGACTGTCAACACACAGCTGACACCTGCACATCACCTAAGTCAGCAGAAAGATCAGCACTCCTTAATCTAATCTATCCTTATATAATTCTCCTTTTCCTCTCACCAGCTCTCATGTCATCTTGTCACTGTACCCCTGACGTATTACTCTATCACTGTTATCATCTAAGTTGTATTGTTTGTCTAGTTAATAAACTACTTTTTAAAAAGGCCCCTTTGGTTAATAATTATTTAACTCCCGATCAGATAGCGTCGGACGGCGGGAGGGAGTTTGATAACGCCGACGTGAGAGAGAAGATGAAAGCTCTGGACGTAATATGGCATGTCAATACCCCAAGGCATCCAAAGAGCAGAGGGGGAATTTAGCGTCTCCACAGCACCTTGGGTGTTTACCATGCCAAGGGCTGGAGCCGGCAGAGGCAATGCCTAAGGCGGTGATAGCGTATAATCACTTCGTTCACACGACTACAGGGTTCTCACCGTTTGAAATCGTTTTCGGTCTTCGCGGCCGTCGCCGAGACACTAGTAGAACGGTGGTGGGAGATGTGATGTCAGCACAGCTCGCCAACAACCACGTGGAGTTGGGGAAAAGCACCATCGTGTATCGAAGGATCGGCTGCAATCGGACTAAAGAATTGTCCTGTAATGAGGGACCTTTCAGAGTGATCGCGATTTGCGAACACAATTTAGTGACCATACAAAGTGTCCGTGGACCCAGGAAGCGCAGGACTTTACTTTTAGAGCAGTTAAAGCTTCTGGTGGGGAAGCCTACCGAATTTATATAGTTTGGCTGTAGTATCCTCGACCTCCACACATCTCATTGGGGTCATAATTTGGTTTTTTTGTATATAGTTTTACCAGGATATTTTTATTTTATTGTTATTCTTTGTATTATTTTATTGTATTATCTTCAGTTTTTTACGAAATTCGATAAGGCTTCTGGTTTATTTCTTATGAATGTAAGACATTGTTGTACTGTTCTGGATGAGCACGGAATTATTATTTTCCGACCTATAGGGAATTTGTATATGCTTTAAGTTTGTATAAGTGGTAAATTGGAGTTCCCGACGGATGGTCAGGAACTGGCAGGGGGGAGTTAAAGCCAGAGGCCTGACTATGTCGAATACTAATACAATCATGGAAGGTGAACAACACATGATCCTATGTATGTTGGATTGTCGTCAATAATAAAGCAGTCTTTTACTGGAGTCAAGAGTGTGTCGGTGCATATTCCTCTTTCGTTACTATCTTTTTATCAATCAACCGCTGGCGATTAGCTTATATACCTATATATATTTCTTTTAAGATTTTTTTTAAATTGTTTATTTATAACATATTGTGAAGATATAGAAACGCAAAGGGAGGGGAGTGAAGTCACTGTACCTTTAGCATCAAGCTAGTTAATTCGTTTGTCTCAGGGAATAATTCCTAATAAGGGTCAGAGGCCAGTAGCTAATTGGATTTAACTTTCTTTAAAACCTTTCCCATCCCCTTGTAAAATTTTCCTAATTGTTAACTTATTCTAACGTTTGACACATCCATTGCATTTTAAAAAAAAATTGTTATTACCTACCTAGGATAATTATCGAAGAATCTACGAATTCGAAATAACATAAAATAAAAATCCTTCGTTAATTCTTCATAAAATATGTGGACACATATTTCTCCATATCGCAATCTATATGAGGAAATACCTAGACTAGCAGATGGGGACGAATCCATTCAACGGAAGGACATACAGCTCAAAATGATTTCAACTGATAGATAATCCTCAGTTGAACAAACAACTCCGGTAACTCACCCAAAAGCCTTTGCTTTATAAATGAAAATTGAAATTGCGGAATCTGGCGTTTCATTTAACGAAAAACATGCAGTTTTATAAGATATTTTGTATGTATTCCTGAAAGAGGAGTCACGTTAACTGATCGCGTACATAGTTGCGTTTAAAAAACTTACGCCCTCAATGCAACAAAATTTGTGTGGTCACTTTGACGGCGTGAGTAACGATAATGTATTTAATGAAAACACGTACGATTGAAACCAGGCTCAACATTTGTAGTAAGCCATCCTGAAACAGAATTCGAGTTAACTAATAATCTAGGTGGTTGCAATTTGAAAAATTACTGAACAATTTATGTTGAAAATCTCTTTAACTGCAATTTAATTTAACTGAAAAACTGCATTGATTTCAAAACACCGTTAGAATGCAAGAAGCAAAGTGATTCAATTATGGTAGTCCACACGTGGCTTACAAGTCGTTCTCCTACCGGGTAAAGCTCCAACCCGCAGCTGACCTCAAGAAGATGCAAATAGAGAAACCACTGCTGCCCAGCACCGCTAACAGCAGGACCCACTGTGAGATGGATCTCATAGCCGAACACCACGACATCAAACAACGCAGTAGGATCCTGCTATGCAGCAGTAGACACTTCTCCACACTCACGGTGGAGTCCCAGCACGATAACACATGGATGAAAGTGGCTCTACCACTGACAACATCTGATGCTAGGTTCCACCACAGTGATGATAAACCTAGGGATACCTATATATCCTTCCACCTTGTATAAGAGACCAAGGGGGTCTCTCTAAGAGAGCATAAAGAAAGGACTGAGAAAAACAACCAATAGGTAGTCGGAGACTTCAATGCACGGCATCCACTGTGTAACAATGTCACTGTCGACCTAGCTGGAAAACAATTAGCAAACGCAACCTTTACTGTCCTCCACTCCCAGAACATCACTTTTTGCCATAAAAATAAGACCTCCAACCTTTACTTCCTTCTCACAAAACAGCCGCACAGGATAAATAATAGTGAGGCCCTGGACCTAGTGACGAATATTCACCTACCGGTCCTGTATTCAATTGCCAGTAGAGTTGTGATCCGTGTCCCACAAAGTGCGACAATAGTCGGGCCAAATGGGAAATGTATCGGTCTTAACTATGCCATCAATTGCATACCGCCCACTGTTGTCTACAATACAGACGAAGTAGATTGACAGGTACCTTTTCTAACCGAGGATATCGTTGATGCAGGTGACACTGTCATCCCGAAGTAAAGCCGAAAACCAACAACGCTGCAAAAACCACCAGACCAAATTTCTTGACTTCTTGAACTACACAATAATAATAATAATAAATAATAACTGGTACTAAACAAGGAATCGTCAAGCCAACAAAGTAGTTAACTCTCTAACAACACAAGTTTGAGGCATGATGAGGAATTTGGAGACGGCTAAGTGGAACAAGTGATCAACATAAGTTTTGGATGATCCTTAAAACCATTACCAAGGAAGATTCAGGTGTCCCCCTTTATAACGATGACACTCTTCACACTTCGGAGGAACAGGCGACAAAGACAAAGACAACGCCGCTAGGACAGGTAAGTACACTGAACCTCAGCAGCTGAAAACATGACAAAGCTACATGTTCGTCTCCCTGAAGCAGCTCAAGGCGATTCTTCCGAGCCCCAGAAAACCGCTTCCAAGGAGAGGGATCGAGAAACTCGTAAACCTGTAAAATTCATCAACTTGTGATTCTTCCCGACACCGTGGAAACAAGCTACCTTTCTCCCACTGCGAAGGCCCACAAAGAGATGTGACCACCCAGCCCACAACCACCCATATTCTGGAATAAATATACAGAACAACCTGAAAGAGTTCTATCTATTGAACTTCAAAACTGAAGAAGCCATGTTACATGTCGTATCAGCAGTACATTGCTATAATATTTCACACATTATCGTGCGAATACGTTAATATAAAATAGCATTAAGGAAAAAAAATTTAAAAATAACTTTGTTGGTACTGAAATCATTTTTTTTATAAAATACGATTTTCAATAAATATTAATACACTTTTTTTCTGGTGACAATCATCATTCCAGGCAAGAGGTAAGATGCATGTTTTTTTAAATTGAATTTCAGGTCATCAGATTTCCAGCTTCTGCATATTACCCACACACACAATGTGAACTTTATTCATAAAAAAATTTGGTTCCATAATAGGAAATTATACCTATAAAAAAATGTATTCTTTACTTATTTATTTCACTATATAAACAAACCAATCAGCTTTCACTTGACAAATATAAGAATTATGTTTGCAATTATAGATTTTATTCTAAGATTAAGTAAGCTACTAATTGGGAAATTAATTTATAAATCATGATTCATGTTTTAGTTAGAATTAGTCTTCATCAATTTTGAAATAAATGTTAGATTATTATCGCAGAAGTGAAGTTTGATAAATTAGTTAAATTGTTTGCATTTGTACTTTTTACTCTCAGATTATCTTTAGATAAGATTTTGTAAATGTTGCTAGGCTAATCTAATTGTTTGTAATTTATAATATTGCAAAAAGCACATTTTAGATATTGGGTTTAATTCATGCTGTATTGTTGATCCAGTTAGTGATGTAAATTTTATTTTAATTTATTATATTTACTTGACTTTAGCGGTCTATATTGCTATTTACTATTGCATTTAGTGAGTTCATTCGTCACAATTAGATTTTGTATATGTTGCTAGGCTAATATAATTATTTGTAATTTTTTATTATTGGAAAAAGCACATATTAGATTTTGAGTTTGATTCAAGGGTGTATTGTTGATCCAGTTGGTGATGTAAATTTGACATCAATTTATTATATTTACTTGACTTTAGCAGTCTATATTGCTATTTACTATTAAATATAGTTAGGAGTGTTTATATGTTGCTAGTCTAATCTAATTATTTGTAAATTGTTAACTTCCTTCATAATTCCATCGGCATTAAGGCTAACAATCTCAATTCAATTTATTTGAATAACAATTTTTTTTATTATTTTGTTCATTTATTTTAAACTCACAATTTGATTTTCAATATGTTGTGTATAATAAATTTTATATTGAATTAACTTTGATTATATTAACCATTCCCAATTTCTTTTGGTATTTAATGTAGGTTTGTTTTAAACAACAATCACTTGATTGTTATATTAATTAGTCAATAATAAAATTATTGTAATAAAATTACTGTATATTACTAGCGATAACATTAACGTATAATTAGAAATATTTATTTTTCATTACTTATTAATTTGTATAAACAGTCTATGACATTGTTTTTACATCTGTTTCATTTTTTCCTGCATGACAGTGATATCTATTGACGGTCGTTGAATAGAAGCCCTTTCTGTTGATGTCGTTCCAATGTTGATGATTTCAGAAATAATTGAAGCAGTGTTGGTATTGTTCAGAACCGTCTGATGATTTCCCTCCACATGATAAACAGAAACCGGTTGTTGGCAATACTGCAAATAAATGCATAATATCATAGATTGATGAAATAATTTCAGTTTATGATTGATTTTATGTTAGAAGATTGAATGTAACATTAACTTACTAGTTGTTATAAACATTATCACAATAGAAAATACTGAAATTAAATTGATCAAAAATATAGTATACATTATAGTAATCCATTGAAATATGAAAGCACATCTTTAGTAATAAGTGTTTCTCTTTCATTTTATTTAATATCAATATATTAATATGAAAAAATAAATTATTTTCAGTGATTTGTGAACCAAAATTTATTATATTTTTGTAAAGTTTATGGAAATTATAGTTGATTAGAAGTAAAAATGTTTATGGCTAAGAATTTAAGAAAATTAACTTGACCTGACATCAAATTTCATCACAAGTTAGTATGGAGAACCAGAAAACGTTACTGTAACAGTTTAGCTAACTTTGAGTGACAAAGAATCAAATAGTAAATTAAACACAGAATACAATAATTAACAATCAAAGAGAAAATGTACTGGGACTTGAAGAAGAGACATCCCAATTATCCAATCTGGGCCTTCACCAACCGAGCTACCCTGCACGAACGGACAACTTTCTATTGAGCAAGTCCCGTGGTCACATCCTGGTCCTGCCATTATATTGCTTCTTTGGCTGGCGATTAGTAATAATAGTGGTGTTTTTATAACACAATAAATCATACGTTATTGTGTAGATAACATTTTATTATTGCAGCTGAATTCAGAAATCAAACCGTGTTTCACATAAACAGAACATTTTTATTTGTTGTACCTTCAGAGTACTTACTGCGATCAGATATGCCGAAATTTATTGGTGGTCATTTGGGAAAGTGATCTTTCAATCATCAAGGTTGACGAAACAGTAAAGAAGTTTAAATTGGCTAGAGCTTATACGCATATATTTATCTTTATTCTGTATATGGTACATGAATTTGATTTATGTAGTTACCAGATACTAGAGGGCTTCTAAACTAAATCTATGACTAAAATTAACACAAAAAGCTGAAATGTATGAGACTTACTTATTTTCAAGTAGGAAAAACATAAACGAAAAATCCTTTGTTGTTAATTAAAAATTAAATACTTGGTAGAAGAGGTAGGGTCGTTTTTAAATTTTGGTTCTTAAAAAAACTCAATAAAATAAATAAAATATTGAAAATGTTAAAACTGCATTATTAGATAAACTTCAAATATTTTAGAGATTTTAACAGACTAGTAAAATCGGTATTCAAGTATTTTTCCGATTCAAAATGATTTTACTCCCACAAATGTAGTCAAAAAAAGTAGGAATACGGAAATAAACGAAAAACCTCAGTAAGTCAAGGAAAGTGGGGATTTCTTGGGTAAACAACTTTTAATAAAAATGGCATTACTTTTGTATCAACTCCTCAGCGGTTTTTATTATTGTCGCAATCATAAAAATATGAGGGATTTGAACTAAAACTGTACAATAATATCAACTCTCAAACCAGATGGTTAAATCGCCTGAAAGTAACGATTTAATAAGAGCGTGGAAACAAAACCTGATTGGGAAAAATCGTGACGCAACTGACCGTCGGATAAATCGGTATATTGTAGAAGATCCAGACACTGCATACTACTCGTACATTTTCTCCCAAAAAAAGGATGCTTTGTTGTAATTTTTTTTTAATTAGAAAACCCACATCACATACGTTCGATTATTTTTACTTTTTCAGCCATAAAAAAATAACGGCGTTTTTTACTCTACTTTTCTACGTTACGTTAACGTAAGCGTCCCGAAACTGCTAGTCATTTTATTCTTCAAAAATATTGATATTTTGAGGTTGAAATGTTAATATAGTCAGTCATTAAGTCTCTTTGGTATTGATTTTTTCCCTTTTCTTAAAGTTCTGATTGTTTTCTTGAAACATTTATGTTTCTTGGTTGATGTCATGTATGACGTCATTCTGCCAACGAGGTTCATCCTTGTTCGATAACCTCATGTGTAACCTTCTTATTATTATTACCATTATGCATTCGTTGTTGTGTTGTCAGTCAGTTCTAAATATATTCATTTATAGTATTTTTAGTGTTCCTGAATACCCATTTCAAATACACAACAAATGGTGACGAGGATGGGATATCATCTGTCATAATTCATCTGTCAGTTGGAACTTTAATAAGTTATTCTTTTAAGTTAGTAATTTTTTTTTTTCTCTCTTGAAACTTCTTCTCTATCGCATATCTTCTTTACAATGCCAGACGAAGTATTGGACCTTCAAGCACAGCTTGCTCAGTTAACAGGGATTGTTACCCAACTGGCCCGGACTCAAGCTGCCTGCATATCAACTAGTTCGGTAAGTCAACTTTTCAGTTTTGAACCCTACCAACAAGGCCAAAATAAATCAGTGGCATCATATTTGGAGCGGCTTGAAAGAAAATTACGGCTCAGTGGAATACCAGAAGATAACTGGGCAGATCATTTACTGGTTAACATAGGTCCCGAACTCAATACTACTTTAAATAACCTTGTAGACCCAGGTACTCCACACAAAAAGGGTTTCAAGGAAATTGTAGGCATTTTGGCAGGTCAATTCCAAGAATCTAAAAATATAACTATTTAATACCATTTTAGATTTAACACTATTTACTACCAGAATTTTAATAGGTCTTTTTCTGATTTTTGTAGTTAGAATTGCTGATCTGATAGTTGACATTATGAGGCATGTTGCTCGCTAATAATTGCTAAATTTTTTAGGATCCATTTTAATATTAGAAAAAACTACTTCATTCAAGGAATGTTATAATTTGCTCTTAAGTGTAATTGAGGTAAGTGATCTCACATACATACTGTATTTCCATAATCCTCCTGTTTATGGAGGAGAAAGCAATGATCCCCCATACTACTCTATCCACATGGAAGCTGCGAAGGGGGAGTTAAGGCAGGGATTGCGAGAGCCGCAGACGATCTGGCCATGAAGGGAGTATACTGATCACGTGAAACTGATCTTTCACGAAGGGATTTGAGTTTTTTTTTATGGAATTTTAGAAAAGGCGAAGAAATGTAATTGCTGATAGTAGGAATTCTAAAGTTGAACTGTTCTAGTGCTTACGCAAAAAACTCAACTTCTGATAACCTTAGAAGGACATAGGGAAGTATTGGACGTGCTTGCTGCTAGAGGGTTTTGCTGCACCTAAGTCTGGCTTTGTATACGATAATTTTGCTACCTAATGTGATATAAAATTAGACTGAAATGTTGCTCGATTATAAATACTAATTACTTATTTCCATCCTCATCAGAAAATTTGGTGATTTTAAGGACGGCTTATATTTAAATATTTAGTTAGAATAAAGGAAACGCTTGATACAAATAACTTTATAAAAACAAATTAAAAGGGCACGTAAGTGTTCTTTAAACCTAATTTTTTCGTGTTTGAATGTCATCTTTTGCTGCTTTGGTTGTTTAGAAAAGTTGGTAAAGTAATAACTATTACTCTAACCACTTAGGTTAGAGTTGAAAAAATTTGTAAATTAAGAGACTAGTTGCCTTTTTCGTGTTTAATTTTGTTTACATTACGTTATTTTTGCTTAACCAAAGTTTAATTACCAAGATTTGAACTGCTGTATAATACGTAGAATTAGTAACTTACCTTTGAAAGTCCGTAATCTTCAGCTCCAGGTAAAGTTATTTGGGTTGGCTTAATTAATGAAACTTTTGATGAAATACATTTGTCTGGAAATTTTTCGAGGAAATACAATGACGATGCTCTGTTATATGTAGCACTAAGCCAATCCTTTATGAATTGCTCACTGAAATTTAAATTGGCCTCTTTTACAAACTTGTAAATGAAGTCTATCTTCATTTCCCATTTAGGAAGTTTTCTCAGTTCTTCTTCCACCTAAAAAAAAATAAATAGCTATATTATACTCCTAAGTACATTAAAGTGTGCTATTCGGTGTTGGGCTGACATTTACGTCAGTTGTCTATTTTTATCTACGATAATACTAATTATCACAGTTATTAGAAATATATGATTAATAATATCGAAAAGGACATATCCTCACTAATAAATGTTATATTAGATCCAAAGAAGGTTTAAATATTGTTCTAAGCATTAACAACCGCAATCAATGCCCCCAATATTTTTAAACAACTCACTACGCGATAAACAAACCTATTCCTTCTCTTTGAAAATAATTCTATTGATATTAATACTCACTAGTCCTATCTCTATTTGACACATAACATAAAAACAAAATTTAATTGCATATTTTGATTTTACATAAAGTTGTAGTCGTGTCTTCTGACATGATTTTTTAGATGATATTATTTAAGATACATCATATTAATCACTCCATTTTTTTAAACTAATCATTAATTTGTATAATCTATTATTATGGGGTTAAATAACGTTCTCAGTAAATAATTAAAAAATACTGCAATAAAGCCAAATTTAATTTAAAATTTATGAAGATCAGTTTAATTATTAAGAAGTGGTTCTAGAAATTGTAGTAAAAATAAATTAATTATGCCCAAAAAAAACAAAGAAAACTCACAATTCAGAACAAGAAACAACATTTTTGCAATTTTACTAAAAGTCTAAGCAAAATAAATCACCCTGCAGCATATCGAAAGTTATTTTTGATTTCAGGATAGTGAATTATGTTCACTCCTAAGCCTTGTATTTGTGCACTGTTATGTTTTTGTTTGTTTATTTACAACCAAAGTTGTCATATTAAATGGTCACGGGTTAGATTACCTTCCCAGTCACATTTTTCTTTTTGGAAAATTATCACATACCCATTCTTTTGTTTTATTCTTTTATAATAACTAATGTGTAAGTCTCTGCCTTATTCCTATTATAATTAAAGGGATGTTTAATAATGTAGTATAAATAGATCAAATGATTGGTTATTTGCAAAACATGAATCTGTTTTTTTATATGTTACAAGAAGAATAAATTTTTATAAGTAAATATAATTTTAATTTAATAAGTAAAACCTCGTGGAAGGGTTTGAAGCATAAAATGGATTTAGAAAAAGAAGAAATTAAGATGTAATGTTGACACCAAGTTGTTATGTGAATTCAGCTGGAACATCATTGCAACGATTGCTAAACTATACAAACACACTAAGGTATATGCCACTCAAAACCAATGATTTCATTAATATAAAGAACATTTATCAACGACTTAAGAGAATATAATAAGTTCCTTTATATTATAAGGCAAGGAGGGAAAAGAGGAATGGGTATTGACGGACAACACGGCACATTATTATTATTATTTGTTCTGGCATTTGTGCACCGCGGCCTCAGTGAGACCTATTGTGCGCCGTCCCTGTCCCTGTATATATGTGACAGGCCCACGGCCTTTACAAATCTGAGGATACTGAATAGATCGATCAGTTTACATAGTTTGGGGTCTACAATGCGATCACTACCAAAGTGAAAGTATCGCCTTCTAGCTAAGTTATCACAGTCACATATTATATGACGTGCCGTTTCTCCCTCTTTCTTGCAGAATCTGCAGATTGGTGATCCCACTATCCCCAAATTAAAGAGGTGTTTATTTAACCGACAGTGACCTGTATAGAGTCCTGTCACACTTTTGAGTGTCCACCTGTCCATTGATAGAAGTGCTGAGCTTCTTCTCTTACAGGGTCCATTAAGAAACAGTTTCGAGTGTTCCTGTTTCTTAGTTTCTCTCCAAGAGAGTCTTGCCTTGTCCTCTATAGCTAATTTTATACGCCTTTTAGCGTAGCTGAGGCTGATACCACATATGGGTTCAGGTGCAAGAGGTGTCTGTTCTGAGCCCACCCTTGCAAGGCCATCTGCCTTCTCATTGCCTGTGATGCCTGTGTGTCCTGGCCCCCAGTCGATTCTAACCTTATTGGCTAGCGAGAGTGTGTTTAGGTTGTTTTTACACTCCTCAACCAAATAAGATCTGGTCGTATAGCTTCTCAGGGTGCCAATGGCTGCCTGGCTATCCGTGAAAATTGTGATCAGTCTGTTTCTTACACCCTCCCCAATTAAGGTTTGGGTACAGACATTGATCGCCATCACTTCGGCCTAAAAGACCGAGGTGTGTCTACCTAAAGGAATAGAAATCCCAGATTCTGGTTTATCTTTCCTCCATATGCCGGCCCCTGATCCGTTTTCTGTTAGTGAGCCGTCTGTATAGCAATTAATCCCATTACACAGTTTATGTGGTTTGGTCTTTATGTTTTCCGCACAGTATAAAACTTCTGTGTGTTTCTTAACTTGTAGGTCAGAGTGCATTGACAGCACCTCGTCCTCATCAATTCTTCTGAACAAGCTACCATGTCCCATGTGAGTCATGACTTTGGATCTTGTTCCTGTTTTCGCAAGTCTGTAAGCCACGATCAAGGCTTGCGCTTCTACTTCTATGTGCAGTGGATTCAAGTTCAATAAGACTTCCATTGCAGCAGTAGGAGTTGTACTCATGGCACCAGTAATCATGAGACATGAAAGCCTCTGTAATTTGCCAAGCAAAGTTCTATTTTTACTAATACTACCTCTGTGCCACCACACCATAGAGGCATAGAGCACCATTGGTCTCACTGCTGCGGTATATAGCCAGAATAACATTCTGGGTTGTAGTCCCCAGGTCCTACCCACAGCCCTTTTACATGCATAGAGGCATCGGAGTGCCTTCATAGTGGTATTCCTGATGTGTTTAGACCAGTCCAATTTACTATCCAGAGTAACCCCTAGATGCTTTACCTCACTACACGGCACATTAAATACTCTTGTATGATAACGATGCTTCTCCGCCATCAAGGTGTCAGAGAAACCACAGAAACCTTCAGCCTTAACAAGCATGCAGTGAGAACATCAGCTAAAGGTAACGCCCATAAATCTCAAATTCAAGTCTATAGAAAAGGTGGAACATTATTTTGTTAACATAGTGACAATATTCTCTTAACTCTAGAAGAATTGGAGAATAAATACTTTATTAATTAAATATAACAATTGTTAATTTATATATTCCTTGTTAGAGGAATACACGAATAGATATTTGAGATAACTCATTAGCTAAAATATTAAGCTTGTATCAAATTGCTTAATTGAAAATATGTTAAAAAATATAAAAATATTTGAGTTTACCTTTATTTTGATTTTGCCAAAGCCAATAAACTCCATTTGTCTTAGAATTACGTTGACCTGCAGACTATCATCTACCTGTTTCGACAATTCTGTTTTAACTATTTCAAGCATTAATTCAGGTGAACTGTCAATAAGTATTAAGTTGCCTCGGCATCCAAGCTTTTCTAGTCGTACAACGAGGTCCATGCTAATTAAACCACCATATGAATAGCCTACTATATTGAATGTTTTTTCTGTCAAATATGGCATTAAACACTGAAAAAAATAACAAATTAAGTTTATAAACATGATTATAACATTATTAGTAGTTATTTAAAATAATAAATATTATGTATCATCCTATAGTTGTTATATTTAGTGTGGTGTGTACAATACTAGGTTGTCTTCATGAGGATCGGGAGGTAGTGAACTGAAGGCGGAAGAGTTCTTCATCTAGACTGGAGGCTTCCTGAGATGGCATCCTTCGTGTTAGATGTAGAATGATGCGTACCATCTTAAAGCGTGAACTAGGCTTTCCTATGTACTTCAGGTAATAACCATTTCTGAAAAGGGGTTTTCATGTCTTTTGTTCAAGTGCAACTTTTTGAGGGAGATTTCACTTTTTTGGTTTCAGGAGAACATAATCCCACAGGAGCTTACTCTAGTAGATATCTTGAAGTTAGCTAAATTTTATTAACTTGATCGATGTGACGTAATTTCAGAAAAGGTCATTTATGTGACCCACTGGTTTCTGTGTGGTGGAAACGGCTGACAGCTAGTACCCGGCAGAGATCATTATTAGAAAACCCACATCACATACGTTCGATTATTTTTACTTTTTCAGCCATAGAAAAATAACGGCGTTTTTCACTCTACTTTTCTAAAGTTAACGTAAGCATCTTGAAACTGCTAGTCATTTTATTCTCCAAAAATATTGATATTTTGAGGTTGAAATGTTAATATAGTCAGTCATTAAGTCTCTTTGGTATTGATTTTTTCCCTTTTCTTAAAGTTCTGATTGTTTTCTTGAAACATTTATGTTTCTTGGTTGATGTCATGTATGACGTCATTCTGCCAACGAGGTTCATCCTTGTTCGATAACCTCATGTGTAACCTTCTTATTATTATTACCATTATGCATTCGTTGTTGTGTTGTCAGTTAGTTCTAAATATATTCATTTATAGTATTTTTAGTGTTCCTGAATACTCATTTCAAATACACTACAAATGGCGACGAGGATGGGATATCATCTGTCATAATTCATCTGTCAGTTGGAACTTTAATAAGTTATTCTTTTAAGTTAGTAATTTTTTTTTTTCTCTCTTGAAACTTTTTCTCTATCGCACATCTTCTTTACAATGCCAGACGAAGTATTGGACCTTCAAGCACAGCTTGCTCAGTTAACAGGGGTTGTTACCCAACTGGCCTGGACTCAAGCTGCCTGCATATCAACAAGTTCGGTAAGTCAACTTTTCAGTTTTGAACCCTACCAACAAGGCCAAAATGAATCAGTGGCATCATATTTGGAGCGGCTTGAAAGAATATTACGGCTCAGTGGAATACCAAAAGATAACTGGGCAGAACATTTACTGGTTAACATAGGTCCCGAACTCAATACTACTTTAAATACCCTTGTATACGCAGGTACTCCACACAAAAAGGGTTTCAAGGAAATTGTAGGCATTTTGGTAGGTCACTTCCAAGAATCTAAAAATATAACTATTTAATACCATTTTAGATTTAACACTATTTATAATAAGTATAGTGAAGCCATAAAATTTAAATAAATCATTCAGAGCCCTAGTGAATCGGTCACTGAATATACTATGCGCCTTAAAGCTGCCGCTAGGCATTGTGATTTTAATAACTTCCTGGACTATTCTTTAATCGTGCAATTTATTCATGGTGTGCTTGATGATTCTACCCTTGATTCATTCCATTGTGGTAAAAAAAACCAGTAAATTTGTTGATGCGCTGGAAATTGCTCAAAATTTAGAAGCCACCAAAGCAGCTTCTGGTGAAATTAAATACCATCGCACTTAAACACAGCACTAATTTGCTCATGCTGGTAGATCCAAAACCTCATCCCAGCCTAAAAGTAAACAGCACAATACCCGCAGCACTAGTGCAAATTCCACCCGCCAAAGTGGTTACCATGGTGAACCCTCTGCCTGCTGGGGATGTGGTGAACATCACTGGCGTAAACACTGCCCTTTCAAGAATTCTCTTTGCAAAAAATGCAAAAAGCAGGATCATATCGCATCTGTTTGCTGCAGTCCTAAAACAAAGCCTAAAAATTCGAAGACCCATCAGACTCAAGAGGAAGATGAATAGTCACAAGAACAATCATGTGATGAACATGCATGGGAGAGGGTGCACGTGGATTACTGCTCAGCTCTAGGGAAAAATATGTTGATTATTGTTGATGCATACTCCAAGTGGATGACAGCCGTCCTGGCAAACTCCACTACTTCACAAGCCACTGCAGGTATTCATGAAAATGTATTTGCTCAATTCGGAGTGCCCAAAGTCGTCGTCTCGGACAATGGAGCACAATTTTGCTCCCAAGATCCCCAAAACTTCCTAAAGCAACAAGGAGTGCGTTTCCATCGTACCACAGCCGTTTACCATCCATCAACAAATGGTCAAGCGGAGAGAGGAGTTCAAACTCTGAAAAGAATGCTACAAACCTCTGGAGCAAGTAGTAGCAACATCCAGCAACACATCAACCAATTTCTTCTCCAATATCACAAATCTACACATCAAACAACTGGCCAACCTCCATCACTTCTTTTTCTTGGAAGAACCATTAGATCAAGGATTGACCTTGTCAAACCTGATCTCAAGAGCAGGATGACTGATAGACAATTGATAAATAATTCTGCAAATTTCCGACATTTCTCAGCAGGAGATCCAATAATGTTTCGATCTTACAGTGACAAGTCAGACAAATGGATTCCAGGAGTCATCGTCACCAAACTAGGAGATCTACATTATGAAGTTGACTCTAATGGAAACTGTGTTAAGAGGCATGTTGACCAGATCATCCCTCGAGGCATGGATATCAACTCTCAGGGACCTACCAGTAGCAACCAGCATCCTCCAACAACTTCTAGCGAGAAGAGATGTGTTCGTATATTTGATAGCCCAACTCCAACGGCTTCGCCTGCCTCCTGGGATCCTACTTCTGTGCCTCCTGTGACACTAATTGACCAGCCCAGATCGAGGGAAGACGCCTACCAAGCTACTCCTACCAGTACAACCTCCACTGACCCTTCAATCCAGCCTACCGCCACTTCATCAACCCCTGGTTCTCCAGTTTCAGAGGTAACCCCACCTAATGCTCCTAGACAAAGATCCACCCCACGTCAACCTAAGGGAACCGTGGAAAATCCCAGACGCTATCCTGTCCACAACAGGAAGCCTAAAAGAGTCTTCTAACCTTCCACGTAGAAGTGAAGTGAAAGTGTTTTATGAAGTGAAGTGAAAGTGTTTTTAATTTAAATTTAAAATAAAAAGAGAACATTTTAATATCTTATAAACAGTTTGACAAACAATTAAGTGAATACTCATTTCAAATACACAACAGTTGATATTATACGATATTAGACACTATAGTATCTGCTTTCGGAGATGGCTTCGCGGTGTACAGTAGCAGCCACAAGAGCTTATAGACAGGCAGAAGCAGGTTGCAACCAGATTGGTGATAAATCGGGGAATCTCAATATCACTGTAAACACGGGTGAGCCTGACTGCGTAATTTTCTCATTCCAAAAGATAAAAAATCCACTGCCTACTACATAGGCACGCAGAAAAACTCTCCAGCAAACAACCTCGCGTATATTTGGGCGTTAAAATGGAACGTCACCTCCGTTTTAGTGGCCATTTTACGAGGAAGTTGAAACAAATACGCACGAACTCTTACCCGATCACACACTTACTGATATCCTGCAATTTAACACTGCACCTCAAGCTTATGATCTATAGCTTCTAGGGTATTTCATTAAGCGCTTCCTATCTTTAAATTTAAGTAAAACAAAGTGTGTGTGAGATATTATTGAATTTTTTTATTCGTTTGAAAGGCCTATTAATGCCATATATGGAATATAACATCATGCAAATGTCCGCCGCGGCTTCGATGGGTGGCACACATCCAAAATGTACAATTTTCCATGACTCTGGCGCATATATCAGGCTGAATTTTACCAATGGCATCGGTTATGTTGGCTTTGAAGACCGCTGTTATGTGTGGCTCGTTCGCATAGACCTGCGACTTAAGAAAACCCCACATGAAAAAGTCTAAAGGGGTCAAATTGCACGATCTCGGTGGCACGTAGCGCCGTACTGTTAAAACCGCATGTCGTTGGTGTCCATATCATCCAATTCAGGCCAAAATAAGTTGGTAATCATCGAACTATAGCGCTCGCCGTTGACGGTGATGGCCGGGCTAACGTCGTTCTCAAAAAAAATTTGGACCGATGATGCAGCCAGCCCAAAATCCACACCAAACAGTGACTTTTTCGGGATGCATTGGACACCTTTGGATATCATGTGGATTGGTATCGTCCCAAATTAGAAAATTTTTTTGTTGACATACCCATTCATCCAGAAATGGGCCTCATCACTGAAGATGATTTTTCGAGGAAAATTAGGGTCAGTTCCCAACTGCTCCAGGGGCCATTCAGTGAACACACGTCGTTATCTATGGTCGTTTACCTTCAGCTCCTGGGTCAGTTGAATTTTTCACAGATGCAGGCTCAAGTCACGAAGCAAAATTCATCAAGTCTGCGAAAGACCGAGTTCTTGTGAGCGACGCGAAATCGACTGCCTCGGATTCTCCTGCACACTCACACGGACAGTGGGGATGTTTTCGCCATATCGTTTCGTCGAGGTACGGATGTTGGTTGATTGTTTACTGAACCAGTGGACTCAAAATTATTCACCACACTGCGAATAGTCCTCCCGGTAGGACGGTTATGGCGACCGTAGAACGGGCGAAGTGCGCGGAACGTTGCCCGAACAGAACACCCATATTGATAAAACAATTTTATCATTTGCACGTGTTGTTGAACGCAATATCCGTCCATGGTGATTTGGCAGAACATACTGAATAAATGACAGCCAATTCGACAGAAGAAGCTTCAACAATATGGCCGTTATCAACTGTCAAACTCAGGCCTACTCTGCTGTACGGTGCACCGCTTTTTAGTCATTTGATTGAAGCGGCAGCAAAACGGGATACTCGCGAAAGTGCCCCAACATTCGAGCAGCGGAAAAACAGTGAGCTTCACGGAGATTTTGAGCTGCCTACGGTAGTTGAATTCATTCGCCGTAGACATATAAAATTCTTCGATTCACTGCAATATATACTGTTTAACACGATTACCCCCGCTCCGTTCCCCCATCGATGGCAGAAGGCAGTCGAGGCAGGAACGCCCTAGTATGTAAGTTTAGTTTTAAGATAGTCTGTAAGTCCCTTATGTAATCCGAAGGTGAGCCCCATCACCTAGTCCTGTTTTATAATATGAAGCTTTAACCATAAAAATGTCTTAATTTTGTTAGGATAAGAACTCTTTGAAATGCATAAATTATGCAGTAGAAGGAGCAACCGTCAGTTTAATCATGTTATTGTACATATTAATTTATAATTTAAAAAAAAAAGTATTAAAATAGGGGTTAAGGGAAAAAAAAAGTAGATGGCATTCAGTCCCAGCTGTACTTTCGTATCATAATATTGTCTTCTTATTTATCCCCAGCACCTCTTCTTTCTAACCTTGATATGTAACAGTCCCGCGATGTCAGATCCCTCACTTTCCTAGTGGGATACTGTGTCTTCTTCTTGCTAAAACTAGCATATTCTTGGATATCGTCCCTTCCAGCAGACAACGACCTCTGAGGTTCTACAAAATGTACCTAGTAGCGTTTCCCCTAGCGGTCTCTTTTCGGTTACATTCACCCTTTACGGATGGCTTTCGCCTAACATAAGATTCTGAGCGTGAACTCATGCTCACCCTAAGACCATGTGAAATCCCAGAATACTAATCTATATCTACCTCTTCTCCTGGACACAGTGCAATTTCGGGGCACACGCCAAATGAAAATGAAGTCAGATAGATCGAAGATATCACCTTTCACTAATCCGTAGTCAAGGTGAAGGACCATCTTAACTCTTTCTCCATCACCAGGGACCACAAGACTTCTCCCGTTACACATCGAAAACGGTGACTGCCCGACAACGTATATACACATATTTAATAGAAAAAATTGTCACTAATGAAATTCATTAACATACAGTAGTGATTTTTTGTTTTTTCATATACTGGAAAAAATTACATTTTGAGGATACATACAGGTAAGAAGGCCTCCGATGTAGCAGATATCTGATTATGGTGGGTCGTGTAATCCAGTGGCAGACAGTAAACTTCACAGATCATTAGACTAGCCAAATTTTCAAAAATAATTGGAAAACCTAATTTAAAAGGGTTAGGTAAATACTTTTTCTTTAAAGGCCAAGGAGACCACGAATGAAGTGCTTTTTAAGTACAAATAGATTACGAATGCAATTTTATATTACCTTCAATACCGGGAACAAGAAATATTCTCGACTTAGAGTCAATAACATCACTATAATTTAGTGAGTTTAGTTTAACAATTGGTTCATATTTTTCGGGTTCTAACAATATCATTTGATTAATATATTTTTCTGCTTCCTGAGAAATTGGAATTTCACCCACATGGCCATGTCCCTCTTCTGAAAAATAAATACAGTTTCATTTTGAACAGAATAATATTACTCTAAACGTTAATAAACATTGAATGATTTAATTAATGCTAATTATAGTGTGTTGTTGTATTGTATCGAAATATGTGACACATTGTAAAAATAAACTATTGAGTTTATACCAGTGTGTATTTCTATACGTTTAATTTTACTATTTGATTGACTATTACTATGATCAAATGAACTATGACAACAACAATTTATTTTTCTGAATGAGATAAATTTGAGTTTCCTATAAAGAAATAATAAATAGTAGAGCTTAGTTTCAGTGGCCAATCCATATTTCTTTCTCTTATCGAATAGCACTTCATTTTAAAATAAATTTGTCATCTCAAGTACAATGACAACCATCAAGAAGCAGTAGGGATTCTCAGCTTAGAATAGGAGACTGTAAAATCATCCATTACCACCCGAGAAGCACACATTAGTAAAATGTACAAATGTACCACAAAACGTTTGTCTGGATCGTAAGCCGTTATATATTATTTTCCTCGTCCTCCGATCGGACGAGGTGTCCTATAAATCACAATCTGTAACCACCACCTGGGATTCATCCACCAGGGACAAACGTTTTTTGACACATTGTAGCATCTTATCAACGCAGCGTTTAACACCATGACTCCGCCACCCTACCCACATCGATGGCAACAGGCTGTCCCGGAAATTTAGGTGAAGTTCAATCTAGTTCCTATAATCATCCTGAATGTGAGCCCCACCAGCCGGTACTAGCTTCCAAGGCAGAGATGCAGGGAAGGCGAAGTTCGCCTGGCCCACTGACGGTAGAGTAATGTGAAGGCGGGATAACGGCCCACCGGTTGTTGTCATTAGAGAGCCGGGAGGGGGGGGGCTGTCTTAGCGTGACGTTTCCTCAACTGTCCTTATATAATATTGATTTTTATTGATTCCAAGAATGCCTATATTTATTTTTACTGGCCAAAAATGTTCCGCTGCACATCACTTTTTGTTACCCGATCTCCCTCTACAACGTCAGCCTCCATCCCCAAACCTGTTTTTTTTGTTTTTTACTCCTTCCAACCTTTTATCTCCCCTAAAAACTCTTTATATTTTATTCATTGCCATTCATTTTTTATATTTACTTACCTTTCCTCTCACGCCCACTTCCTTTCTGTACTGTATTACGGCTCGTTACTCTGACATTTTGTTATCAGTTGTATTTCTTTGTGTTCAAGTTTAAAATAAAGTTTTAAAAACTCCTCTTGAGCTTATTAAGATTTAACTGGCGCCCGAACAGGGACCTTGGCAGCGACTTAGAGACATTAGTAGAATCTCCCCATTCCGCGATCACTGCCGTCTGGCTATGCAAGACCCAAGACATCCGCTGGTGTATTTCAATACACTTCACCGAGGCTCTGACCACTCATCGTTACAATCTACAAGACGCCAGAGGAGAAGAAAACGGACTTCACACAACAGAAGACATTGACTGGTAATATAAAATTTGTACACATTTTTACATGCCATTAACCGACAGACTAAATATTAACCATAACATCCCCGAATTAGAAGACGAAAACATGGCCACTAAAAAACACATTATTTTGACTACCTACTTAAAACTGATACCGGAATTTGACGGAAGCCCAAGCCATTTGATCAAATTCATAAAAAAAATAAATTTCGTAGCTAACAACATATGCACACTAGACAATCCACATTGTGAATACAATAGTAAACAACTAATAGGACACGCCACTAACAAACTTGTAAGACCGGCAGAACATTACGGATTACGAAACTACAATACTTTACAAGAACTAATACAAGAACTGAAAAATCAATTCCGTGATGACAAATCAACACTACAATCGATGGACGAAATATTACAAATTAGACCTTACAAAAATGAACTCCCCGTAAACTATGTAGACAGATTATTGCTCATTCGAGACGAACTAGAAGGACGAGTATTCACGGACGATAAATTAAGTGACGAACAAAAAATGACCGAACTAAAAATATACGACAGACAAATAACGCATCACTGTACAAAACAATTCGACAAAGACTTGGATTTTTTCTTGAACCACGCGAACTACGCAAACCTAAGGGACTTAAAAAATGCACTTAAAACAGACGCCGTGACAATAATAGAACGCTCTTACCGCAGACCACAACAACACAACTCAAAACCACAACAGTATACTCCAAGACAATCACAAACGCCACCTAGCACCGGTTATAAAGGTAGAAATTTTGACCTCTATTACTACGAACAAAAACGCGAACAATTTAATCAGTACCAAACAACCACAACCCTTTCCCAATAACGAACACCATTACAACAAACCCCAATTTAATTCAGACAGACCCAACAATTCTAATTATCCTCGTGACCCTAATGCAAGATACAATCAACCATGGCAACCGCGCCAACAAACTCAGTCCTTCAATAAACAATTAGCACTACCTGGAATACCACAACCACAATGCAACCAAACTGTTTCAATGTAGACAGTTAGTAACCGCGTACACCATACCAAACTAGAAGACAAAGACTTACATATACAAGAATTACAGGACCGATTACAATCACTTGAAACAAGATACGACCATTTTTTAGAGCCAGGACCAAGCAATCACAAACCACCCGACCAGAATACCAACTAAAACATACGGACAATTCACCAAAATTAAAAGATTTCACAGGCAAGACATGGCTAATTGATACGGGAGCATCAAAAATCTATATTCACCCACGTCCTTTACCCGTGGGTGTTTAGGAACTAAACTTATTTCGGAAGACTTCGTGATGAAAACCCCTACAGGGAGAGCCGAGGGAACTCAGAGTGCTCTAATAGATCTCTATCCCCTGATAGGAATTTCTGCGAAGGCAAAATTTTTAGTTTACCCATTTAGCAATAAATTTAATATTTTATTAGTATACGAATTTGCTCTGCATCTTACCCATACTTTCACACCTCACCTTTCTCATCAAAGCCATACTCACAGCACAACTGTGGAAGATTTCCTCACTTCACCTATTCCTCTCTCTCTTCCACCAAAAGCCGTTAACCCCTCTGAGGTTAAATACCTTCTGAAAAACTTACCTTACCGAAAATCCCCTGGATATGATCTCCTTACTCCTCAAATTCTCAAACAACTTCCTCCTAAAGCCATAATCTTCCTAACCTACATATATAATTGCATAATCCGAACGACGCACTTTCCTCTCCTCTGGAGGAAACATTCCATTATTGTCCTATTCGCCAAACCCGGCAAACCACCCAATGACGCCTCATCTTATCGTCCAATTAGCCTACTCCCTATCCTCTCAAAAATATTTGAGAAACTCCTACTAAAACGTCTACTTCCCATTGTTGAATCCAAAAACCTTTTTCCCACACACCAGTTTGGTTTCCGCCAACGACATTCCACTGCTCAACAAGGCCTTCGCGTTGTTGATCACATCTCCTCAGCCCTTGAAACCAAACAGTATTGCACTGCTGCCTTTCTTGATATAGCTCAAGCTTTTGACAGGGTTTGGCACGCAGGTTTGCTCTACAAGCTCAAAAGATATTTACCACAGACCCTTTTCCTAATCCTACAGTCCTACCTTTCAAACCGCTTCTTCCAAGTCCGCTGTGGTTTAGAATACTCTAACTACTATCCCATAAGTGCAGGAGTTCCACAGGGCAGTGTCCTGGGCCCCATCCTCTATAACCTATACACCGCTGATGTCCCATCTACTCCCAATACCTTCTTGGCCACATTTGCAGATGACACTGCAGTCTTGTCATCCCATCCAGACCCCGACATAGCATCCCATAACCTTCAAAAACACCTTGACGAGATCGAGTATTGGTGCAATCAATGGCGGATCAAAGTTAATGAAGCGAAATGCTCCCACATTACCTTCACCCTTTGTCGCAAGTCTGGTCCACTAGTTTATTTTAATTCTATTCCTCTCCCTGTATCCGAGACAGTACGGTACTTAGGCTTCCATCTTGACAAACGACTGACCTGGAACCCACATGCGAGACTAAAAAGACAAGAACTAAACAGACGCTTTGGACAACTGTACAGACTACTTCAAAGGACATCCCATCTCTCAATAGAAAATAAACTACTAATCTACAAAGTTATACTTAAACCAATCTGGACATACGGAATAGAGCTATGGGGGACAGCAAAAAAGTTGAACATCAAGCGTATCCAATCCTTTCAATCCAAAGTCCTAAGAACAATAGTAAATGCCCCTTATTATGTCAGCAACAAAACCCTTCATAACGACCTTAATATACCCTACATTCTAGAACTCATCCCTTCCAAGTTTACAAAATTCCACAGTAGCCTTTCCAACCACCCTAATCCTGTAGCACAGTTATTGCACTGCGTCACTCATCCCTATAATCCTCCTCGGAGACTGAAACGGCAGTGGCCTCGTGACCTGCTACGAATTCGTGACAGTAGGAGTGCTGGCAATGGCCAGTTTCTCCTATCATGTCCTGAGCGTATGTGGCTCTCACGCTCTTCGTCTGCCTTCACTGGCTAGTAGTATCCGGTGACGCGGCTGACAGAGGAGCGTGGGGGACTTCCCAAGACTCTACTTCCTCTTTCGCATACGTGGGTGGTGACAACCTTGTGGGTTTGGGAAGCCTCTGGGCTGTTTGTAAATATCTTATGAATGAGTGAGTGAATGCAGATTGTAAATATGGTATGAATGAGATCATTTATTACAATAAATTATTGCCTAATAAGGCAGGTTGTAATTTTAGCACAATAAAGAAGTTTCAATATATAAATTTCCCTATGTTTTATATTTATTTTATTGCGGATCCCATTCAATCTGCTTATCACCCCAAATATCTTTCTTTTGTGATTGAGCATCCGCTTGCTGCTAAAATGGCATGCTAGTCCCTTAATAATGGATTTCTCACAATTGAGTTGGTTAGTTAATTACCCTCTATGTCACAATGGCTCTGATGCCAGACAACAGGAACTTAATTAGTGAATATACTAATCAGTATGACTGACTAAAGTCCTTCATTTAATTTATCTGTATTGCTTATTGTGATTGCTTAAAGTATCAAAAACATAATTAACAAGTAAACTTATTCGATTATTTCCAAATAATTATATTATTGGCTCTGTTTATCGAAAGAATTAGTTTTCAAATATCTTTACTGCGACTTAATAGAAACAGGAGTAGACTTACAGGGAATACTTGTATTTCTGCACGATCTTGTAATTATGCTGTAAGCTGCTAGACCGAATTAAACTTATAAACTCAATAATACTTAAAGAATGAAAGTCACCGGCATCAAAGCCAGATTTAGTAGACTGTTAGATGCTATTAGTTTAGTTTCATCACATCACGGGCAAGGCGTTTTTCTTGTTCAATCCTTGTCCATAATTCCCGTTTGCGCATTTTAACCGCAATGAATATTTTAATAGTCATTTATGCCAATAGCATTTCAACCTGAATAGCGTATTTCAAGGGCTTGGGAAATGTAACATGTACCTGTAACATTTCACATCGATTGAACCATAGTTATGACTGCTGTCGTAGAAAACTCAGGCAAACGGACGAGTGAAAGTAAAACCTCTTCCTTTGGGCTTGGCAATAACGCTTCAAATACATTTTTTGGCCCCATTGATTACAGCGCACTGTAGAAAAATACGTTTTTCCATTTCTTATTACCAGAATATTGGGTTGGCAAGAAAGTGATTTCGGTTTGCACCAGTAGTTATGTTTGTTTTGTTATTCTTTTGTCAATGTTAGAGTTTTTTTCTTTTGAGACTTTGTAGTCGATACTTTTAGGTTGCTATGGAAAGAAATTCCGTGTAATTTTGTCTACAACTGTCAGTTTTAACATTGCGTGCAAAAATAAGCATTTTCAACACAGTTTACTTTTTTATTTTTATAAAGGCAAGAAAGCGGCTGAGGCTCACAAAGAGATATGTAAATATTATGGTGTTAATTGTTTAACAGAACGCACGTGTCAGAATTGGTTTAAAACATTCAATTCTGGAGATTTTTCACTAAAAGATGATCAACGTTCTGGTCGACCTTCTGAAGTTGATGATGACAAAATGAAAGCCATAATTGAATCGAATCGTCATATAACTGTGCGAGAGATTTCAAAACAGTTAAATGCAAGGCCTTACACATCTTTAGCAACACGTACGAAACTATTGGAGCTTGTTTGGGAAGTGATGTCGCATCCCTCTTACAGCCCCGACTTTGCTCTATCGGATTATCATTTATTTCGAAGTTTACAAAACATCTTAATAGTAAAAATTTCAGTAATAACGATTACCAAATCGCACTTGGTTGAGTTTTTTGCTGATAAGGACCAGAAGTTCTATGAGCGTGGGATCATGAAGTTACCAGAAAGATAGCAAAAGATCATCAAACAGAAGATATTTCACTGATTAGAGTTCATTTTTTGTATAGAAAAAATTGAGTTTTTTTTCACACTAAAAACCCGAAATTACTTTCTTGCCAACCTTGATAGTTCTTTATTGTATCTATTTATATAAAAAAAAAACATACGTATAACATCTACATTTGTACATGGGCATTGTTAAATCAAATGTGAATAAAAAAACATGAAGTTAAGAAAGTGATTTCAAATTTGGAGAAAGAAGCACGTAGGTGAATTTGAATAGTTAGTTCGAAGCGCAGGAGCTTGGTATAACCTGTCCTACCTTGCCTCACGGTATTAGCAACCATACCTCAATCTTCCCACAATGCTACTAACTGTTTTTCAGGTAAGTTATTCCTAAATAAATACCTCACTGACGACATTTTTACTAACTGGACATATAAAATAATATACAACAATGAAAAAAATGAAGGAATAAAAAATGAATTGCTGATTTTTATATAGAGTAGCTCAGATAAAAGCCCATGGTTCCAAGCTTAAAGTCAACCTATGCCTAAACACAGATAAAATAAATGTCTTGTCTGCAGACGATCCTGAGCGGCAACATAGCCATTGTAGAGCTTTATAAACAAACATACCTTTAGACATCAGGTATGAGAAAATCCATTTTGGGTTATCCAAAGTCCAACTACATAAATACCATCAGTAATCTTAGCTAATCATTTTTAATTTCATAAGTTAAGTCAATCGGTAATAAGAAGTTATTGTGTTCGTAGAAGAAGTATGTTAAAGGCATAACACGGATTCAGTCAGAAAACTCAACAAAGGAAAATGGTTTGTATGGCCAGAATACATCGAACGACCCTGCGCCTCAAGGAACTCCCAATGAACTATAATTAAAGTACCCGATAATAACAGTAAACGGAAATTCTATAGGTATAGAAGTGCCATTCCAATGGATAGAGACATTTCAATACATAGTGAATAGAGAAGTGATAGTTATAAACTGTAATTGTCGTTTCTGTGTTTACAGGTAAGATTGTGTAAATCATATACATATTTATATATATTGTATGTATTCATATATACAAAATACGTATTGATTGATTCGCCGATCGCTTCTCTTTGACCATCATTCTTATCTGCCTTATTAATTTTAAGGTATGAAAGGCATCTGTTTAATGCCCACTGACAAATGATAAAGGTCCTCCTCAGTCACGTGGACACGTGACAATAGACCATGCGACGATTTTTTCATAGTGGTTTTCCTCCAAATTTCCTTCCCAGAACACGTACGTATTCTTCGTATTACCAAATACGGATATTTTGTAATGTGACAGATTCAGAAGATTCGTAGTTCGATTAAAATTAACACCTCTAACACAGATCAAAGATGATGTAACCAAAAACTAAATGTGACCAGGAGTATTTAAACAAATTTAAATAAGTTATTGCTTATTTTTAATCAAACTTGCCCTGAGTTTCTTCACTCTCTTTCGCTGAGACGATCTCTTGTAGTTTTGCTAACGTCATTCCTCGGATGTCTTGCGGTGACAAAAACACTTCAAATTCTCTCTCAAGTGTTTGTTTAATTTCCACTACCATCATAGAGTCCATTCCAAGTTCTGCCAGGTTAGAGCGAAAGCTGACTGTTTTTAAGTCTTTGATTCCTAATTAGAAAAATTATTGTGTTAAACAGGATATCGTTTGTATTAAAAAAAACATTAAGAATAACAATAATAATAATAATAAAGTGATAAAAATGTGTTAATTAAAACACTTTTCTGCTTTGAAATATTCTGATTTATCGACGCTATTGGTGGATTTTGGTGTTTTTTTTACGATAATTTACTAGGAGCTAGTAAATTGAAGGTGTGTTCACGTAGCGACTTTGTCAATATATAGACTGATATTTCTGAGGATTGTAAGTTCATATTGTAGCTTAATAATTAAACTATATAATTACAAAATATTAATAACGAGTAATTATGTATTATCTCAATCTGAATGTGTGAATTACGGATTAGTTTCTGTTGTTGAGTATGTTAGGTGGAGTTGTATTCACCCTCATTTTTAGTAGACTTCTTCACATGTTCGTACAGACAAAACCTATTAGCCAGTAAAGTCTCATCGTACTGCTTCGTCAAAACTTGTGGCCGTGGAATATTGATCCATTTTACTGTATTCCTTTATTCGGAAATAGTCTTGATTCCTCTCTTGACCTTCACACCCCACTCAAAACTAAACACGACATCTGTGTACATAGAGCAACCAACCAGATGCTCCCATTGAAACAAAAGCCTTTATATCCAACAGCTACTGATAAATAAAAGAAGAGCAACAAAGTCTTGGCACCTTTCTTACTACGCATCTAACAAAAACTACTAAACCAACTTACAAGAAAACTCTAGGAAGTTGGAAGTGCAATAACACCTTAATAGCTCCTTCACAGAATTCACTAACCAACTGAATCCTACTGACCAGTTGCTATGGCAAGCTACTAAAAGACTTTTATCTGAGGTCAACACTCTGTGTACCCTATAACATGACAATAGGGTCTCCAAACTCCTGGGCAAAGACCAATGAACAAATAGTTTCTGCCGCTCCTCTTGATCTGTCAAATGTGTTCATCCACACGAAACCATCCTAGACCCTCATCACAGTTCCTTGCAGTTAATCAACTGGAGTCAGCACTACCTCTCTATCCTCCAACCCCTTTCCATCCCAAAGAAGTATCTTCAGTAATTAACAAACTTACATCCCTAAAAGCTCCTGGTTTTGATCGTGTCACTTCAATTATCCTTAAACTTTTTTTCAAAGAAGTCTACTTTATTCCAGACCTTTATCTACAGCTCGGTCCTCAGAATCGCAGTTTTTCCTCTCCTCTGGAAATTCCTCTTATCAAAAGGATATATAAAAAGCAAAAACCTCTCCATTCTCCTGTGCCGTACAGACCCATTTCCCATCATGGGGAAAATCCTTGTCAAACTTCTGCTCAAACGAGTAACCGGTTTGTTTGACCCTCTTGTACACCCCTCCCCCCCCCCCATCAGTTTAGAATTTGCCCCACCACTCCACTATCTACCAATGCCATTGCATAATCGGCTCTATTTTCTCCTCATTTGATAAGAATAAGTATAGCTCTGGTGTATTTCTTAACGTCTCTCAGCCCTTCGATCAAATATGGCACCAGGACATGCTCTGTAAAGACACAAGACAATCTTCCTTTCACCTAATCATCTTGTCATACAACACCAGAAAATTGCGCCGGTTACGTCGTGAGAAGCTGGATGAAATAACAATTCATTTTATGAAAAAACAAAAAAAAAATTAAAATTACTGATCAGCAACTTAACCAGGCCTGAATATTAGTATAACTAGTATAAACAATTATTAGTATAATTAACGTATAAAAATTACGAAAAAGTTTATAGTCACGATACGCTGGATGTTCGGATAGTCAACCACAGGGCGGTGATGTTAGGATTATCAACCACAGGGCGGTGATGTTCGGATAGTCAACCGCAGGGCGGCGATGTGCACGGAGAGATAAACAGGCAGATAGGCCGAAAAGTTCAAAGTTGTAGGAACAGCTACTTCGTGTTCGCAGGGGAACAGGCCGGTATTGAGTTATCTTCATCACTGACTAAACCAGGCTCAGCCTAAAGCCTTGTCCTCTAATACGCAAATACGTGTTTATTTACTTCCTCGAGCTGTATAATCCTTCGAACTATTTCCTCTGTATCAAAATTTTGATCAGTTGATGTATCAAAATGAAAATTTCTGTTAAAGATAAATAAAATAAATACATTTCATAACTTACATTTAAAGTGTTAATCTCAAATATATGTCCATGTATACAATATTTACATACTAATTGTCTCCAACCGAAACAATCAGAAAAGGAAAGAAAATAAATTTATAATTTAAAAATAATTACGATCATAAAAAAAAAAAAAAATCATCTCAAACAAAAAATTAAGTTTAATAAAAACTTATTTACTGCTTAAGGGCCCGAACAGTGAGATTATCGGTCCCATCCTGTTCCTTTTGTGTTCGCTTGATACGTCTACTCACCCTTCAACTTCCCTTTATTAATTTGCTGTTAACACAGCCATCCTTTTTTCTAAACCTGACCTCATCCTCGCTTTCTAAGCTTTGCAGGAACACCAACCCCATCTAGAACCATGGCTCCCCAAATGGAGATTCAAAGTGAATGCTGACACGTCCTCGCACGTCACTTTCCCCCTCTGTCGCTCATCCTGCCCTCCACTATTGGTGTTCAACCAAACTATTCCTGCTAAATCCAGGACTTATACTAGATAAGCGACTTAGGGGCCTCATATTACGTCCAAACGACAAGAATCAAAGAGACGATTGAAACTACTTCTCCGTCTCATGGACAACCATTCGAAAATAACAATAGAAAACAAGAGACTGATTTACACAACTATAGTCCAACTTACCTGTCAACAACCGTACCCTTCACGCTGATCTCAACATCCCGTTCCTCCAAGACCACCCTTCTTAACAACAACCACCCGTTATCAGAATTTCCAACCCCTTCTCCCTGGTCGTCCTAATTCTAAAGCTCGACTCTTCCATCCCATTCCCAGCAATCCAGAGTGACGCCAAAGGCGGAGGTGGCCTCATGACCTCCAAACTAACTAGTATTTTGATCTTACGAGCTCTGCCTCAAGTGAAGTGGTTTTGGGTAAAGGATCAAATAACTAATAAACTAAACCTATAAATACTATCAGTAATTGTAATAATAATGTGGAATTGAATGCTGAAAAAACATTTTTTAAAAAAATTTATTAAAAGATATTGCAAAATGTTCTAGAAACATTTTTACAGATATTACCAAGTATATTGACAACCGTATCTAAAATGTTGTCTGAAGAAGAACTTCTTGATTTCTTTTCTGCAACCACCATACTTGATACAACTCCTTTATCTCTCATCAGGAATTCATCTAAAACTGCCAAGCAGGAGACTATTCTTTGCAGTAAAGTGCCTCCTGGAAAATAGATATTTTAAGTTACAAATTGCTAATTCTTTTTTTGATTATTATCTTGATACATGAAATTTGTGAGCCAGTTTGAATTTTAATAGAGTAATTTTTCTACAAGTTTGATAAAAGCAACATAGAAGACCCTTAACTAACGGACTGGGCCCATTAGCGATACTACATCTCTATAGAGGTGAAATGTTAAGGGCAGAAGGGACTGTTCACTGCTCACAATGAGTAGGATTTTGTCTCTTCATCTAAAGTATACCCCACACCTTAAACCCTGGTGAGTAACGGTACACAATGCACGTTAATATAATCTGGAATATAATATATAAGAGGTGTATAATACCTCTACACGAACACAAACGTTTACATCCTGACAAATCGTTGCCTGATATGTCGCCTGGTTCTGACCCGTCTTCTGGGGGTCCCCAAGGTTCGGCTAGGCACCCATCCATTCGTTTGTTTACGTACACCAAGACCACAAGGCGTAGATAAACACTTGTTTTTAGATCTGTAAAAGACTACATCCATCCGTCCAATACACATTCCAGGGTGACATTCCGTAGGAGGCTCCCCTATTCCAGAGTGACCTACCCACTCTTTCTCACTTTGCAATATTTCAAAAACTTGTAATATACCCATGTGTCTGCTCGTCTCTACTCGTATTTGTGAATCTCCTTCTCAAGCTAGATACATGAACTTCTGCATGGAGGTCCGATTTGAAATTAGGAAACAAATACTTATAACTTAACTAGTGTTATTTTTAGAGACATGATAATTTGCAGGTCTATTCCATTTGATCTACAGATTATGCCTAAATGATATCAACTCCCTGAAAGGTTGTTAATAAACTAATTAAAAATTTGAAAATATCATACTGAGTAAGGCTTTAAATTAAAGATCTTGGCGTCCTGGTTTACAATATGTACCGTAGGCTGGTCTATTGCATACATTAAAAGATTATATTTACAAAACATCAATTCTTTCCAGCCAAGTTTTAATTTTCGTTGAGGTCCAAGATATTCTAAAACTAAAATCAACCCCATCAAAAGTAATCAAGACACATTGATCAATTAATTATTTTTAATTAAGAAATACTAATTTAATTTAATAGAGTTAAGGTTTAAGTTCTTTACTTCCTAATTATTAATATGTGTAGGGATTGATATGAAAGTCATTTTCGCAGCTTAATTGGGAAGTGCATTGCACTTGATTTAAATTTAAAATAGTTATTCATCTTTTTAATTATAATTCATTAAATATTGTATACATTTATGTGTGTATTGATATTACATATCCTGATATGATAATATTATATTGACATAGAATACTAATGATACTATACCTATTACTACTTCAACGTTATGCTCATCCATCATTTCGGCTACTAGACCAACGTCACCAACTGCACCCCATTGAATGGCATGAGCAGGCAACCCATCAGCTACCCTCTGTTCACAAATCCTTTCCATAATGGAGTTGGCCATGCCATAATTTGTCTGGCCTGCATTTCCCCTTCCACAGCTCACACTTGAAAAAATAACAAACACTTCCAACTCTGGACAAAGTTCTCTTGTCAACCGATCCAAGTGCCTTGTAGCCACCGCTTTTGGGCCCAGAGAAGTATTGAAATCATTTTCTGTTTGATTTTCAAAAATAGCATCTTTAAGAATCTAAAAGGTATATATTATCTTAGCGTAGCATCTTGAAGATCTAATATATTATTTCATTTAATAATTTTAAATGTGAAAAATGTAATTTCATGTTTTAATGAACATAAATATTTATACATACTACTGCCAAATTGAATATGCCGGCTACGGGTGCCATCTTAGATGCTGTATTAATAATAGATTTAACTCCTTCTTCAGTTGTGATGTCATCTGTTAATACCTGCACATCTACTCCATAAGATCTCCATAAATTGATTCTATACTCCTGATACCCATTGCTAATGCCTTTCCTCGATGTCAAAACTATTCTCTTTGCTTTCCTAAGAATTAACCAATCAGCCAACTCCAAACCAAATCCACCTAGTCCTCCTAAAATACAATGGAATTGAAATATTCTTCTGAAATATAAGTTACTGGTAATTTCTTTCTATGTAATATATTTAATATTTTATTACCAATGATTATGTAGGTTTTATCACATTTGCAGTAGAAACGAGGTGCTGCTTCGATCATCACAGGCTGGTTGTTTGTCACCAAATCCTTTTGATCACATCTCACATCGATTAATACTTTACCTATATGTTTACCAGTTGCCATGTACCTGCATAAATAATAATATTTCTTCAGTTAAATAATCATTAATTATTTATAAAATTGGATTAGGAAATAATTGTTGTGATAAGACTAATGATCTCGTTTTTTAGGATTTCGCTGGCCTTTTAAAACCCATAAATCCTTGTTTACCCCAGCGTGTATACCTTGTACACTTTGGTATTTGCAAGTTCTTTGTCAAAGTTAATGACATCAACTTTTATACAGGATTCCCATTTGAAATCAGGAAGACATGATCAATAGTAATTCCCATCACACATAATTAAGGATCACGAACTGATTAATTGCTTGGTATTTCAAAATAATACCTCTGAAGGTGGTAATTCATCCAAGTATTAACACGTGCTTCTTTTCTTAACTGGCATATCTACAAGCACACCCCTTTTAGCCCACCGGTGCGTCTCGTGCCCAATTGTTGGACTTAATGACTCAGATGTCAGCGCGTCAATTACTAAACCTTCTCTATTATACTAATATTGTTTTTTTTACTATTATATACATTAAGTTATCACATAAATAGATAATTTAAAATTTTAGAAACATAAATCTGCTGTTGTTTTACCTAAAAGCCGTTTCAATCTGAGGATGTTCAAACACAGTATATGGAATAGGTTTGACACTGCCATCCTCAATGTATTCATACATCATTTTATTAATAAGCAGTTTTTCCGGACAAGGGTGTGTCATGAACGCATCCAAAACGATTCCGTGGAAACTAGCCCCTTTAGAAAACAGTTCCATGCCTTAAAAAAGAAAACAAAGTTTGAAATTCTCAGAATACATGTATAGACTATTCATTAATGAAATGTAAACATAGAAATTTGGTAATGTACTTGTACCATATAACAGTGGCAAGGGATATTCAGGAATTCAGTACAAACCACATTATGAGTTATATAAGAACATTTAGCTCATGAATAAAACACTTTATACTTTATACTCATTGAATAGAAAATAATAAATAATATTTAATTCAATTAATTAAGTAACCGATTTTTTCACCTTGAAAAATAGATTATTAGCTCGAACAACTTTGATTGATTTCCTAAAATATTGGCATGTTTCTGTTGTAGATACAAGTGATTTATTTATAGACCAGTAGTATATACAAGTGTTTTTTTCAGAATCATTTTATTGATATTTGAGATCGGATGGTTATCCGGCCAGGCTTTTGTTCAAACCCAACCACTTTCTATGGTATTTAAATTGTTCACTAGTTCATGTTTACTCATATTAATATATACATTTAAAAAACATCATATATAATAAACTTAAAAAAAATTACAAAAGAAAAGTTATTGGATTTGCAGGCAAGTACTTTTATCAAATTTTTACCTAGTGGGCTGTTGTTTGTTAAATCGTATTTTCCTATTTCCAAAAATCTGCCTCCCCTCGCTAGACATCTGACGGAGGCCAACAGCTTTTCCTCTGCCAATGAGTTGAGCACCAGGTCTACTCCCCGGCCGTTTGTTTCACGCATAACCAGCTGCTCAAAGGATGTGTCTCTCGAGTTCCCAATGTTTCTATCTGCTATCTGTATAATATCAAAATAATATAATAAACTAATAGATCGAATGGATATGTTTTAATTTTAAATAACATTATAAAATAAATCTATGGCATCATGAACAGTGTTGCCACCATAGTTGGTAGATTGGCGTTGGGCTTCTTACTGATCCATCTTTATTTTGGTTTCCAAAAGTGGATTCACTATATCATTTCATTTCGCTAAAAGTAATTAATTATTTTCACACAGTCTCGCGAGAGTGTGCACCGACCATCGGCCTCATATGCATCCTTTAGGGGGAACTATTAAATAGAAATCTTTAGTTAGTAGACAGGAAATCCATCTAGCAGACCATAGAGCTAACAAATTGCATCGTATAATGATTAATTGTTGCAATTACTAACTTGATAATTTAATGATAATATATACATATGAACTTTTTTATTGTGATCAAATTACAATCTGCCTTATTGGGCAATAAATAATTGAGATAAATGTTGTCATTCTTACCATAATTTAATACTAAATATGTTAGCTATATTTTCTTGTGTTCTTAGTATTTTACCTCCGGAAACTGTTCTCTGATGTAATCACGCTTTTCCTGCGTTCCGACTGTTGTGAAAATCGTGCATCCTTTGGACAAGGCAATATTTATAGCAGCCTGGCCTACCCCTCCTGTCCCAGAATGGATCAAAATTGAATCTCCTTTTCTCATTCTCCCTCTTAATATTAGTGCATATATCACCTAAAATATTTTTGATTAAAATACCAAATGTTGATTTTAAAAAATAAACATTAATATTGCCAAGCTCACAGGAATAGGATCTCATTACTAAAAGTTTCAGAGCAAGGCATCTTTCGGTTCTTTTTTTCTTTTTTGCAACTTATTAGGAAATTCTACAACGGTCGGGAAAATGGCTCAAAAGTCTGAAAATGTTTAAGGTGTATTATACATTACCGAAAATGTGTTGATTATGTGTTCGCTCAATAAAACAACAGGATGTATGCAAACAAAAAATTTACGTGAAATATCCAGTTCCACTAAAATTAAGTAAAAACAAATTGAGTCACACAAAATGAGAAAAAATTGACATTTTGTTTTTTAAATTAATGAAATAAAAAATTACTGATCTTTGGATCAACTAGTTATTATAGTTATGGTAGCAGGTGCACCCAAGTTCATTGGCAAGGATCTTTGAGTTTCTTTTGCAATATTTATATTCAACTTCCATATTCCAAATTCCAAATTGTCGGTACGTAAAAAATCGTACAGTCAACAAGAAATTTTATTCTGTGACTCCTTGATTTCATGAACGTGGAATGTACGTATCTGTCTATTGCTAACTCCTGCCTCCTATGATAATCAATACCTCTGTTCTGCAATTACTCAACTTGGAATTTGTTCCAGGTTCTATGTTCAGCATTCCTAATAGTGAAAGATAACTGGGATATGATCATGGAATCAAGCTGTTTCAGAATAAAACTTTGTCAATGTCAATGTACTTTATATAATTTCATGATGTTTTACTACGGGTAATATTCGTTTTTTGAAAACAGTTAATGAATTTCTAGGTTACCTTCTAAGAGGGAGGCCACGTTCATGGTTTAGCTCTACTTGGTGATATGAATGAAATATAAATAAACTTTATTCTCGGACTATGTCCGATGTACTTAGTGAAAATATAAATATTTTAACTACAAATGATAGATTGGTTTAAATGTGTTTGAAGCTCACAGTTGCATATACTGCAGGTACACTAGCTCCTTGTTCTAAACTCCATTCATCTGGAATCTTCCAAGAAAATAATGGATCTGGTTGGATAATAGTTGAAAGTCCACCATTAGGTAGCATTGCCATTACACGATTTCCATGAATGTCAAAACCGCTGCATTCCAAACCAATCACACAATCCTGGAAAAATAAAATAAGTATTTAGTTTATTGTTTAGCTGCAGTAAATTTAAAAGTGTTTAATGCTTTGCAGTTTTACGAAACAATTCCTTATTGAACTATTTCACATCAAACGTGTTGACAAATCTAAATTATAAATAGTAATTACTAGTTGTGGTCTGTAACCATAGTGTGAGTATCAATAATAATTAATCAAAGAAAAAAAATCGTGATATGGCAGGGATTCAAACACAGGACTTGCTGGTTTTCTGCCAGGATCGCTGACAACTGTAATAGACATGCAATCAAGATCTTATAAATCTTACGCAAACCTATCCGTTCATTAAAATACTATGGTTAACTCCTAATCTATTGAGACTCATTCATCTCGTCTAAAGGGGTGGTGGGCTCACATACTATTGTGAATTGCTAAGTATGTCATAGGATCTGGGAAATGGCCATCTTTACCACTTATCTCCTGGGCATCTGAGGCTCTCTTCCGCTCCCTGGTCACTACAACACATCACATAGTGAAACGATAGTTGTAGTGACCGCTAACTACATAAGATAAATCACTCTCTACTATATTGTATGTATTGTAAAGTAGTTATAAATTGTTGTAAGCAAAAGTAAATGATATTACCAAACCACAAAGTCATATTATTATAACAATAAATTACGTAGCTGCCGACGAGTTCAGAGGTAGCCAAGCTTTTCTAGTATCCAGCGCTATTCCTGGAGGGGCTGGGTCCTGTTCTTCAACCTTCGAGTCTTATCCAGGCCTGCGGTGCGATTGGCTGCTTTGGGGTATATATACATCCTAGTTTTAGCCGATAATTTAGATGCACGCAATGCAGTAAAAGGAGAAAGCCTCATTTGTAAAATTGTAATCAATTAATTAATTAATTTTAAAAATAATACCCAAGGGGTTTAGAAAAAAAAAAAATAAAATAAACAAATAATTCATTAAAGCTACGGCTCGGCCCGCCTCTGGAATGGTACTTGCAGTTGCACTGATGTTTCAAGATTTGGCCTTCTCATTTATGAAAACCTCTACACTTTTATCCTAGCCTTGCTATGTTTTAGCCCGGGTTGTCAGACCCCACACCTTCCTAGTGGGACTCTCTGCCTTTCTCTCGCTAAAACTAGCACATCCTTGGAAGAGATCTCTTCCATGTGGAGGACGATCTCTGGGGCCTTACAAACTTTAGCTAGTAGCTTCTCCCCCAGCGATCCAGTCTGCCTCTCTCTAGTTCACACTCGCCTGAGCATAGTACACTGTCGGAGCACATGCCTATCAGATATGGAGTCAGATAGCTCATTAGTAAGAACCGTCATCAAGCAATCATCCAGGACATAGACTATTCAACTCTCACGCCATCAACAGGGGTGGGGTTAGAGGGCCACCCTTGTGACGACCCTGACAGTGGTAAAAAAAAATTTCTTCGACAATCCCATCTGGGATTATTATTACTCTTCAACTTATAATACAAAAATTGTCTCATTTTTGGAGTTTGTGCCCCTGTCAAGAATTTGATTAAATTACCTGGTTTTTCCTCTCTTTTACAACTACTTCAGCAGCTAATTTTCCAGTTGCTAACATAATATCCCTGAAGTTTAGAGCAGCATAATGGACGAATACCAGACCTGATGCTCTAAAAAAGGAAATGGTTTTATAATAAAAATACATTTAAGTTAGCTAGAAGCTATTTGTAAATAAAAGTAATTACTTAAGATCTGTAATATGTCCTTGGATCCAGGTCAAGCTTGAAAGATCTCCTCGAACAAGGACATTGGCATATGCATGACTGCAGAGATTCTTGGGCTTTTCGTCGACTTTTAGATGCCTATAAGTACCCCATTGCCCGTTTTTATAGACGTTTACAGCTAAATCAAGATTAAGCTGTTCTTTATAAAAATTGTCTTCAAGCTCGAATTGAGGAGCCTTTCTGTCCATCAGCAACACACATCTGAAACATTAAATAAAACCGATATCATTATTTTTATTTAAGTTTATTCAAGTTACTTCTTATCATTTGGGAGTATTATTAAAATTCGTCTAAAATGAAGGTTAAATATAGAGCCAAATATAGAAAATAATTTCTGAGTCCAAAATGAGAGGATCTCGTTTCAATCGTTTATTGTCTGTTATTTATCTACCTATCTGAGTTCTAGGAAATTGATTTAGAAAATGTTTCAACAGAAATTCAAAAGCTAAATTGAAACATGCTCAGGGTTTGGTAGAAATAAAATGACCGGTACTTAGGTAAAAAGTAGTATGTTTTACAAGCCTATAAGATTCCTAGAGCTCAGATGGTACATTAGATTTAATGTTCTGTTTATTCCCCAAATCACAAAGTTTTGAGAGCAACAATTCCCCAACAACAAAATTGTGTATTGATTTTAGTTACTATTAATTTAGAATTTTTGTAGGAGTGAACCTACAAACATAAACGAAAAAGATAAAAGGTATTCTTGAAACAAACATTCAAAATAAAAGCATGTATATAATTACTCTATAGTTTATTCAAGCAATAATAAATAAAGAAATGGTACCACGTAATTTTATTGTCATTAATTTTATTTTATTTATGGAATTCAATTTTTATTATCTACTAAATTTAATTTTTAAATATATAATTAAAGCAACAATAAAGCAGTAGAACTTTTTAAAAAGAACTTTATCGATTTACGCTACACTAAGTTGAAATAAAATATTAAATGGCTAAGCTACTAAATGAATGTACTGACTGGAATCACAGAAGGGGATTGCTTATCTCTAAGCGAGGAGCTCATATATAGGATAGGAGAAGGACAGTGGTCAGCAATGCGATAATGAGCTGATTGCGAACTGTGTCAGCATTTAACTCCTCCCTAGGGAAAATTCGACATTACTCCTGGAATGGGATCGCTAGTACTAGAGATTTTGTAAGGATTAGTCATGGATAATAATGGTATAAAAGAGGGTGTTGTAGGAGTAGGTTCCTGGAATTCCTTTTTGCATTTATGATAGATAATAATTCCTACAGTACAACTTATTATGGCTAAATTAATTATAATACCTCCATGAATAAAAGGAAGATCAAAGGTGTCTTCTATTTCAATAAATTGGGGTACAGTTTGGTTAATAGGTTCAATATTTGTTAGTTGGGTTATATTCATGAATTTATACATTGGTAAAAATACTAAATTATAATTATGGGTGTATGTCTTGTTTAGAATACAATTTTTTTTAGTAGTATTAACTAAAGCTATGTTCGGTAGAAATATACTTTTGTTATGACAATTGGTTAGTTTAGTTTGATTAAAAATAATATAAACTTTTAAATAATCATTAAATCTAATGTTAGTTGAAATTTCTTTATGGGTACATCCGTTTATAGTTAAGTTTATAATAATATTATTTATACAATTGTTGTTAATAATTTCTAAATTTTTACAATAGTAATAGTAATCAAGGATACAATTCCCTGTATAATAATTATTACCTTTCTTAATAATTAATTTATTTACAATGTTTATTTCCTTATAACTTTTATTAACAATAATAGGTGTGGGTACAATGAGGTATCCTGTATAGGATTGTTCGTGAATAGGTAGCTTCACAATTACATGAAATGAAGTGGTTTGGTATGAACAATAAATTTTTGTATTTTCCCAGATAATAGTATTGTCATTAGAGATTAACGTTACATTGTTTGATATTCCTTTAAGGATATCATTTAATAACTTAGAATATATTATTCCAATCTTGCAAAATTTCATTGTTAAGATGAGTTCAGAAATCTTTTTTTCTAATAGCTGCATGTGAGTAAGAAACGAATAGGCTTTTTCTTCTATGTTTACTGTTCTCATGTTAGATTGGCTTTCTCTAAAATTCGTATTGATTCGTCCTATGTCATTATTAAATTTGCCGATGATCTGTTTGTTTGTATTAAAAATGTTTAGTTCGTTAATATCAGCCTGCCTGTTTGCTAGTGCTAGTTTTTCAATTACTGAGTCATAATATTCTTTGTCTTTTGCGTCCATGTTTCCCGTGATCCATGAAATTGCTTCACCTAATCCATTTATTATTCCGCGTTTCTGTCTCTTAGAATGAAATTTTATTAAATTTTCTTGATTGATCAATAAGTTGTTATATTCTTTAATTATTTCATAGATACTAGAATTACTTCATTAATTTTATTGATTTTGTTAACAAGTATCGTGGTGTTATAGTAATGGTACGTTTTGTAGTATTTATCTATTATTCGGATATTGTTTATTTTATATTGTAGTATTCCGTTATTATTTGTTAGATCTTGTTTGTTAATTAATGTTACGGCTACTAGGACCTGGGTCAAGATGAGTGTCAGTGTCATTTTCTGTAACAAAATATTTTTTCTTTGTTTATTAGGTCTTTTAATGTTGTTTATGTGCGTGTTGCCTATTTTTATTTTATTGTATAATAAATTCTTTTTCGGTTTGATTCTAGGTGTTTAATCAAATTCTTCTGAGTTAAGCTCAGGAGGTTCCTCACGATTTTGATTGAGTTTTTCGTTTCGAGTTTCTTTGATGAATTCTATTTTTTATTTTGATTGATATTTATTCTCATTATTTCATTAAAAGTGGCATGACATTTATTTAGTATGCCTAAGGAATTTGAATAGTTTTTGCTAGTGTAATGTATTTCGATATTAGTTGCTTTGCAAAATTGCTGTATTAATATGTTGTTAAATTCCTTTCCATGGTATAATTCTTTCTGGAATTGGATATAAACTTATGTATTCTTCTGAAACTTGGCAAATAGTTAGGGCATTTTTGTTATTTAATATTTGTGTGTATAGTCTTTTGGAAAATATGTCAATGGATGTAAATATGATTTTTTTGTCATAAAATATTAAGTCAATCATGATTTCTTGAAATGGTTTGTCAGGTGTAGGAGTTGTTACAAATTTGCTTTTTAGTGGTTTCCTGTAATATTTAGTTACTTTGCAGGTTTCACATTTATTTATTAATTCGGTTATTTTATCTCTCATGTCAGGAAAGTAAATTTTTCGTTTTAGTTTATCGTATGTTTCTAGAATTCCGTGATGTTTTACCGAAATGATAGTCTAGGATTGCCTGTTGTTGGTCACTTAATTCTGTAATGTCTTCACATAATAAAAAGTATCTTTTAAGTCTTATTGTTTTATAGTCTTTTTCAATTAGTTTTTGTATTTGTTTGTAATAGTCCTCGTAAATTTCATTTAAAGTTTTAAAATTTGTTTGGCAATAAATTCCATATGTTTTATTAGGATCTAAGAATTCTAATAATAGTTCATTTATTAATTCAATATTTTTTATAAAAATAGTGTACCTATGTTTTTCAAATATTTTCTCATAAGTTACTTTATTTGCTCCGCGTTTAACTATTATTTGATTTTTTTCCTTATTTACATTTAAACATTTATCTTTTTCTACTAGCCATACTTGTCCGTTGTTACTGTCCTGTGAGTGTTAAGTTATTAGACTTTCTAAGTCTTCATTGGTTAGTATTGGTAAATCCTCTATTGTTTCTAAAATTTCTTCATTATCTGAAGTTTCGTCATTATTTAATTCTAATAATTGGTCTATAAGGGCCTCATATTCTGACGTATTGTTTTCTGGTATGTGTAAATTTACTTCTATGTCTTCCAAGGCATTTATTTCATTTCGTCTGGACAAGCAGTCCGCTACTTGATTTGTTTTTCCCGAAATGTGTTTAATTTCAAATTCAAATTCTTGAAGCTTCCAGATCCATTTCATGATCCTACTGTTTTCATTTTTCATACTAAATACCCACGTTAATGGTTTGTGGTCTGTAAGTTATAAAAATTTTGTTCCGTATAGGTAGGGTTTAAAATGTTGGGTAAAGTATACTATAGATAATAGTTTTTTTCTATTGTACTATAGTTTTCTTCCGTTTTTGATAGTACTCTCGTAGCAAATGCTATCGGATGTTCTCTGTTATCAATTATTTGACTGAGTACTGCGCCTATAGCTTGATTACTTGCGTCTGTTGTTAGAATAAATTGTTTGTTCCAGTCGGGGGTAAGCTAGAATTGGTGTGTTAGTCATTTGTTTAATTAAATAATGGAAACTATCCTCAAACTAATTGAATTTTTTTTTTGAGTTAATCGCTGCGCTAAGAGGTCTAGTTATTTTCGCGTAGTTTTTTATAAATTTCCTATAATATCCCGTCATTCCTAAAAATCGTCTGAGGGATTTTTCATCTTTGGGTTGATTAAATTCTGAAATGGTTTTTATTTTATTTGGGTTCATTTTGTGTTACTATATAACCTAAAAATTTTAGTTCTGTTTTAAAGAATTCGGTCTTATCTAATTGTATACTTAAATTATTTTTCTTTAGAGCTTGTAACACCCTTTCAATGTCTTTTAAATGTTCTTCTTCGTTTTTAGAATAAATTATGATATGCCATGGTTCTGGGTAAATTTTCAATTGCCATATTGATCATCCTTTGAAACGTAGGTGGTGCGTTACACAAACCGAACGGTATTCTTACGAATTCAAAATGTGCGTCGTCGTAACGCGCGATTTCCTGATCTTTGTCGCGTATTTCGTTGTCTGTGTAGATTCTATAGTATAAGTCGCATCTTTTTAGTTGTAGTCGTTCAATTTATTCAATTGGGTTTTCATTTTTCTGGGTTTCGTATTGGAGATTTCCCGTGCTCATTGGAAAATGGACCGATTGTCTTGGTAATGTCGTCCAAGAAATTCAAGTAGGTCTAAAACTGAGGTAAATTGTTTGTCAAATGTCGCGATTTTAGCGTTCCCTTCTAAGTTTGTTTTGGCACACATAAGAATAAGCTCTTCATTTCTTACTCTATTTGGATTATCAGCTTGACAAAATCTTGCTAATAAGTAAGTTACGTGATTTTCTGTAGTAAGTATTAAATTTTCTGTTTTCCAATTGTAAACGGAAATGAATGTGCAATCACTGTTTTTAATTTTTTCGTGTTCCATTTCTACGTTTGTTTTATTTGAATTAATATTTCTAATAGAGTTAAGTCTATCGACTAAAGACATATATAATATAAAAAATAAAAATTAAATTAATACAAGGTTGTTTTCATACCCTGGTGTAGAGTTCTTATCCTAAGAGGTTCCTTCTAAGGCTTCTTACAGCTTTGTTGGTTGCCAATGTTTCTTGACCTGAGCGTTGGATATTTTAAAAATATCGGCACTGCTTATCTCTAATCTCTAATCTCTAAGCGAGGAGCTTATATAAAGGATAGGAGAAGGACAGTGGTAAGCAATGCGATAGTGAGCTGATAGCGAACTGTGTCAGCATTTAAATATATATTTATAAATTAAAGAAAGTAGGCATGAAATGGAAAAAGTATATCATGAAACGGGACTTGGCGTGAGTTTCTCAAACGCGTAATAAATGATTGTGAAAAATCAATCCAATAAGCTTAAAAAGCAATTTTGAACAAAATGCTTCATTTCATTTGTCAGTCAATCAAAATTTAGTTAAAAAAAAAATAAAAACTTTTATCTAAAACACTACATAGAAAACGTCTTACTAAAACACTAATAAAAATCGAAGCGATGTTAAAAAGTGCCGATTATTAAAGGTCTTACGTTCCATGAAGAAAAACCAATCTGATTAGATGCACATGCACTCGCGAAGTGGCATAGAATCGATTGTATGCTTAAGTTGTTCTTTTTACCCAGATTGTTTGTCATTTTTATTTAAAATCTAGTCATTCTATTCATCAACGAGCTTTATTTTAATGGATTTTTTTGATTTCGAAAAGAATAATTTTATTGAAGAGCTGAAAACAGTTTTTGTTCCTCGTTAATTATTGGAGGGGCATAGCCAATATTTGCCGATAGCGTTAATTTGATGACAATATGTCAGTCATAATGTCTACACAATGCAGGTCAAAGAAAGTCAGTTGCTGTAGATCTGTGTATAGTCAAATTGCTTGGAACAGTTTTGATTGCTCTGAGATATAGTTACAGTAGAAGAGGACATATATCCGTGGGAACCAACCTGGCTTTAGCTCCATCCCCTTCTCTCCTCAGGCAGTTAACGAACCCAAGAACTCCACTGTTTTCTCCATCCTGGGCGTAACATATGACTCTTGAACACTCTTTGGTTTTGATCGCATTTTGAGCTGGAGTCATCCAGCTATACTCAGCATCAGAAACATGAAATACTTGTGTCATACCATTTTCAGCTTTCTTTGTCTGTAAGAACGCAAATGATGATATACATTATATATACAACAATGACTATGTTTTCGATTGAGGACTATGCTTGATATTAATACAAATTAATAATCTATTGTAACAAAAGGAAAATATTTTTCTCAGATTAGAGTAAGTTTGTATTCTCAAATGGTTTCTATATGTTGTACTAGTTAGTTACCTTTCTCAACAGCATCAACCTGCCAGATTCGAGAGCATGCGATGACAAAACAGTTACTTTATCGCTTTCCACTTTGGCGTCTCCTTCCTCTCTTGCCATTATGTAGCCCTCGGGTTTAATGGCATTTAAACAATCTTCTAAGCTCTGGAAAGAAGACAAACCACTATTTGTAGCAGCCATTTATCAATTTTCAATAACAAGAATTTTACATGTTGTAAATATTTATTATACATACTAAATCTTGTGAGCCTTCAAATAGATTATTTACAATTAAAATCAGGGCTGATTGGTCTGTGTTTAGTTTTTTATCTTCTATTGTCACTCCTGGAGGTAAAGCCTCTTCATAGACGTTAGGGTTTGCTAGCACAGTAATCTTAGCCTGCAAGAATAATATTGTATTTTTACTAACAATAACTTAGCTACACTACAAAAAAAGAATTATTGTTGTTTAAAGCGGTACGATACCTGTATTAGAGGTAGATGAGAAAGCACATCAGCCACAGTCGGTGCTAAGATTCCATTTCCCTTGGTTTTCCTTAATAGTTCTACGGCTTTTACATTAATAGTGTTTTGTTCATTTTCTATGATTATTTGTAGAAACATTCTTATGATTTGGCTTAGATCATACACCTATAGGTAAAAGATATATTTTCAGTTACTTAAGCATTCCAATAATATAAATGCAGACGTCTTTTGAGATTACTGATTAAATTTAGAATATTAATTGTTGCCAACATGGCGACGGTAGAGAGAGCTATTATATTAAAAGCCTTGAAGATGATAATAGAATAGAGGTGAAATAACTATCCTGAACAATAGGCACATTGAAGCAGTTTAGAAGAAGGAAATGTAAAGCTAAAAAAACAAACAAACAAGAAACTAGCCTAAAAAACAAACGTAGCTGTGTTCAGGTGACACAAAATCAACGAGTATTCCGTGTTCCAATACATATAAGTTGTCAGCTATTTTTAATAATAAGGACACCCAATCACAAAAGGATGAAAAAGATACTTTAAAATATACGCGTTTATCAGGAGCCACTGCGGCTCACGCGCTCTCTCTCAGTTAATACTGCTGCTACCTAGCAGTAATGTGGTGCATGAGCAGTGTGCGCGATAATTGCTTCCATCTCATTTGCTCAGGAGGTCACAGGTGATTTGGGGGATTCCTTGGCTTTGTGAATAAGTCCATATTGTAAATACATTGTGAATGATAGGGTGAACGCAATATTGTATACATAATATAGACGAGATCAGAGAGTGGGAGGGAACAGTTTAAAGGTTATTTCACAAACTAGTGATTTTAGAAAAAAGGGATCTATATACATAATTAAAGCACACAAAATTAAAAACTATGAAATGTATATATTTATTTTTTCCTTTGACTCAATGATTGTGATATTAGATAGAGTGAAGGTTCAATATTCGATTTTTGTATTATAATTTTTTAACTACAAAATTTTTATTCTGAATTAATTATTATGGCAATATAACCAGTACCTACAAGGTCTGAGTGGGGTGACATAAGAATAATTTAGTGTGGCATAGTACAAGAGCGGTGTAAGCGTAATAGATGAAGAAAGCTATGTACAGTAAGCTTAGGGGGCCCAACTACATTTTTTCTTCTATTCCTCAACAATACATTACATACCTAGTCAAACATTTTGGTCAGAGGTGCACAGTAGTTTTTGATGGGTTTGGTCTAACTAGACAGTACTGAGGGTGCATAACAGAAACGAACAGGTGCATAACAAAAACTTTTGTTGATATCCAGTTTGGATAAAATATGAAAGTCACTTTTAAACTGGAAAACTTTCTTCCAAACGAGAATATTAGAATGAGGCTTGTATATTTTATCGATTCCCCCACAAAGTTTCTCAATCTGATGAAAATATGTCCCTTACAATCTATAGAGCCCTTGCTAATAAACATGATCTATAAAACCACCGGTATTTTTCATTGATACAGTCATCGGCCAAACTGAAGAACGATCTTGCATCAATACTGCCAACAAAAGGCTATAAAGTGCAACTCCAAGAGTGGCTTAATAACCACTTGTCACTAGATCAGTGTGGGAGGGCCCGAGAAGAGGATATATCATTGTATCCACTTACAATTAAGGACCCACTTCCTCCTGGCCTCAGACAAAATTCTGTTTTTGTTCGCTGTTCTACTGGGTGCTGTGGAAGGTGTGTGGATGACTCCATGCTCACTCATATTTGTGGCAACTATCATGGAAAATGTACCAACGGTCCACCTCTCGAAAATGAATAACTGGACATTGATTTCGGGGAAGGAAGACTAAGAAGATTACCTTTAATGATGATTGGATACACGTGTTTGAATAAAATACTTAATTCATGCTCATGTGTATATGGAAGTTACTGGTATGTTTCTATATTATATCTATACGATTTTTTTCACTTTACTAGTAATAGAGCATAAATTAAAAAACTTTTGCTTTGTTAAATATTAAGTTTTTCCTTTTATTGTTTTAAGTACAATGAAAATTGTAAAAATACCTGTTTTTAACACTCTCTATCTCCTAAAGCAAAGGGAAGCATATTTATAGGACATTTTAAATAATTTAATTTTGTGCATGATTTCATTTTTGTTAAAATTACTAATTTCCGAGGTATTTAAGGTCAAAAAACGAACGACGAAGGTCAAAAAACGACAAAATTGACCTTTAACCTACTAACCCCCATTATCGGGAACTTAGTTATTTGTACAGGACTTCATTATTTATTCCGGAATTATATTTGTATGACTTTATTATAAGTAATTAATGATTGTCATTTGATAATGGTTTATGAGGTTAGCAGTATTTGTCCATTGTTGTTAGAAATCAAGTAGAACATTAGGATAAAATTTCATATCTCTATATACAGGGGTTTCGATCATTTGATCAAAGCATTGAAGTTTCTGGTCATTTTGGGAAGAAACAAAATTTTAGTTTTTTTATCACCTGAGTTAGCGTTTTATTTGGTGCAAACTGATATTTTTCCAAAACAGCTTCAGCAAGATTTTTTTTCCTTGCGATTGCATTTGCTTTTAATCCTCTAATTTCTATTCCACCACATTTTAATAGATTTGCTTCTTGGAAGTAGTGAACAGCAACATCTAAGTACAGAAAATTGTACAATTGTATAAATTTAGTTCAATCAGATAGCAATAATGAGATAAAGAAGATGTAGGCTGGTATTTTGAACATGACAAACACGACAGTCACAAACTTTAACTTAGCCAATACTATTTAGGCAAGGCTATACATTCTTAAGATAGAATCAAAGTTTATCAATCAAAACTGTTTAGTCAGAAACCTCACCTTTCTCTTCACCAGAAATGGATGATATTGCTTGCAAATGTTTCCTTCCATCAATGATTACTTGATCCAGGTATGTGGGCACAAAAAGACCACGTGTATCTTGGAAAGCAATATGAATTTGGAGCATGTTATCCATAAAAGCAACCCAATTATTGTGCCACCTCACGGCAGCAACTTTGTCTGAAACAGTAGTTTTACTTTATCATTCAGTGTAACTTGTTCCCCATAAAGCAAAACTCAGTAATCTGTCTTGAAAGGAGTCCATTTCACAAAAAAGTATTTATTTTGATTGGTAATGAATTTCTTACGAGCAATTGTAAATGTTATTACGGAGATTTTTATTTGGAAATTCTACGGAGCAAAGTACTACCCTGGAAGCCCAGTAAAGAAAGGTCGGAGTCATAAACCGTTACAAAAAAAAAAGATTAATCAGAGTTTGTTATGGAGGCCCGACATTTTGCATAAAATTTGTATTTGACACACTGAGATTCTAAAAATGGAAGCAATCGCATGAAAAATAACGCAAGGTCAATTATAAATCAATTCCTTGCAATTAAATAATAAATATTTTCCAATTATTTAATGTACGGAATAATCAACAGTGATAAATGCCTTGACATCATTTGTAATAATATGTATTATGTGTTGTGATTTTAGTGGGCTATAATTATAAAAAGGGACCAATTATTTTCGCAATCGACCAGTATCTGGTCAAATATGAAGTCTCCATTAATTAGTCAGGCCCGTAACGAGTAAGCTGCCACAATCCACAGCATTGAACACATCATTTGAAGTAGAAGCCCAAAAATGATTAGTATTTTTCTTGCTATATAATGCTTCACTAAGTATTTAAAAAACTTCGATGTTTTTCGTTGTCATTATACGTCCTTTATTTTAATTGTGTATGTTTCAAAATATTAAATTTATTTATTAATCGATTGATCTAACGAACTTTTAGTTGGAAAAAAAAAATTAAATCATGTATCAATAAATCAATGATAATTAGCGGATTCATTTTTGTTTGCATGTTTCAGAAAGTGTGAACTCGTTAACTTGAAACTCGAGGCATAGTCCAGGAAACGAAGGCCAAAAATTGCTGATAACAAAATAGATTCATATAGTTCTGGATTTTGGTGCAGTTGTTCATTGGAGTGTTTTGTCTAACTAAAAGTCACCACTAGAGGGAGGTGGGAATCCTTAGGGGGAGGTCCTTTTTTTTGTTTTTCTCAAATATCTTGGGAGCCATCAACTTTAGCATAGAAAATTAAAGTACATAAAATTTACTATAAGAAAGATTCTATTAAATTTTTCATTAATTTTTTCATAGAGTCAGAGTGGATGAAATGTTAGTTTTTGTTAAAAATTGTGACAACTCCTACAAAAAATTGTAAACAAATATTCATCTAAAACTTGAATTAATGTAAATTTCATCAATTAATAATAATTACAGGTAATATTTGAAGTAAAGTAGATAGTGGGTAACTTAAAAAGCTGGAAAGACCAGTCAGGTCACCGTACTTTTGCTGACCATCTGTTCATTGTTGATTCCCCCTCTGAGGTGGGCATTATCCTTCCCTCTCGAATTTACCAAAAATATTTTTGGGACCTCTTCTTTAATCTGGGTAATAAAAGCTTCACAAAAGTCAGTGAAAACGTTTTAGAGCCGATTAACAGTGTATATTTTCTCTCAACGGGATATTCTTCAATTCCTCTTCGGCATGTCGCGTGCGATGATGAAGAAGAGGATGATGGCTGTGGTGTCGGTGAAGAGGATTGTTAGTTTAATAAAGGCAAGTGTAACAAGAGGTGATGTCAAAGCTGAAACTCTTCAAGGTAAGAATAAAGTGTTTGTTCAGATTTCTAGCAGTAAACACTGTACCAGGCCTCAATCAATTCAATAAGCAATAACAGAAACTAAATCACAACAACCTTCCACATTACATTCAATCCCTGTAAGGAGATCATCTCAATAGAGATTTGATTTCAAAAGTAAGTGCCTCTTTGGTTCTCAAACAGTGGATGAAGAGTTATACGTAAAAGAAAGAAAACCCGTTCTCTGGCATCGACAGGTTTATAGTGTTTGAAACTCTGCATTTGATGAACCCATTAAAAACCCGCGTCCTTAAAGAAGATAATTAGGGAGATACTTAAAAGACGCATCGCCGTTACAGGGGATCTAACATGCCCATCCTTTTTACTGTCATGACTATTATGTAAACTTATTGGTTCATGGACCTTCAAGGTAGGTCCCAAGGGGTTTCCCTGAAGATGAAAAATTCACAGCTGCGATGAAGGAGATTTATAAGTATTTGCATAAACAAGATGATTGCTAGTTTCTATGGATGAACTGATGGAGCGAATTTCATCAGAAGAAAAGCCAACGGTGGCTGCTGCTAGAGCGAGGTTGACCCAGAAATATGGCGAACGTTTAATATTCAGCCAAATAAAAACGAGCAGTAGTGTTCCCTGCTTTTGTGATATTGGCCACAAAATCTTGGAAGAAGAGGGTATTCATCAAGACGCCAGAGTGAAAGAAAAGAGCTATTGAGAACTGTACCAACTGCTGCTGCCTAAAGTCTAAGAACGAATAATGTTCTCGGCACGAGGAAGAGAAGCAAGCCACAGGCAGCTCTAGAAGTGCCCCAGCTAGACACATTTAAGGCCTTCTGCTTCTTTTACCGATGGGGTTAAAAACAGAGGGCAGTCACAGGCACTGTCCACTCCACCTCCGTAAGTTCCTCTTCCCAGGTATTCGATTCATCCTGGCAACAAGCAAACCCATTTACATCCTCAACCACAAGTTTCTCATATTTCTCCACATTCAAGCTCAACAGATCTCACTAGCATATTAACTTCACTCGTCATCACTCCTCTCATTTCCCTTCTTACAAATCTTGAATCCTACATTATCCCCGTAAAACAAAATCTATAAGTGCATCCTTCCAACTTCTTATCTATTCTACTTTGGAATGCGAATGGTGCTCGCACCCACACAAAGGAATTGGCAGCACTACTCCAAAACATTGTCATAGCTCTCAATGCTGAAACAACAGTAAATACAATTTATAATTCGACACTACCTGACTTATCGAACTGATTAACCAGATAAAAGAGCACATCCAGGTACCATTGTTATTGCCCATAAGTCCATTTCACATCACTTAGTTCCTTTAGTAGGACATTATTTCCTTCAGAACGGTGTAGTGCCAAACAGCACCTTCCCTCCCCCCCTTCCACCCTAGTATCAATGTAAGGCCCCCCCTAATAAATCAATTTCAATTCCCAATCCATCTACTGTCTAGACTCTTTTGGACATCGTTTCCTGTGGGTGGAGAGTTTAACGAAGATCCTCAACAATGGTGCTCAAGATCTTTGCTGTCTTCACTCACAAGAAAAAATTAATCCACTATCTCTCCTGACACAGAAACCTATTGCTCATCTGTTTCCAGCCAAATTCCTGATCTCCTTGACTTCTTATTTTACAATACTTTAGGTTAGGAAAACTAAACTGTTAACATACGCGCCTTGATAATCTCTTCTCTGATCATAGGCCTTTGATTCTATTTTCCTTAGACTAATTCACAAACTGCCTCTTCCTGCATTTAATAGGGACTCAGTTGATTAGGACCACTTCCATGAGCTTCTTAGAGATTCCGTAGACCTCAAAATGTCTCCAAAAACATCCCAAGACCTAGACGATGCAGTGCATTCTTTCACTACTCTGATCCTGAGATGGTCGGCTCGGGAGGCATTGTGAAACCGCCATCATCAACGAACATCATTGACTTTAGCATGTCAAAAACCTAACCCAATCCAAACGCCACTTGAGAACAGTATCCCGACATCCTGCTGAATGTCGCTCGTACAAGCATTACTGCAGATTGGTAAAGTGGCATTTAGCACCCTTTAGATCCGTTTCCTCTCATTCCCACCTCACCTCTCTGACTACAGGGGATAATTGACAGTGGAATGTAACTAAAAAAATCCTGAAATATCATCCCGTTTCACACTCCTCTGTTGTTATGGCAGGTCCTGGGCGGCTTCAGATGGGGAACGGGTGGAATAATTCGCTCTGCATCTTTCGCGAACATTCACACCTCACCCTTCTCATCAAAACCATGATCACAGCAAAACTGTTGAAGATTTGCTCACTTCACCTATTCTTCTCTCACATCCACCAAAAGCCGTTAACCCCTCTAAGGTCAAATACCTTCTGAAAAACCTACCTTACCGAAAATCTCCTAAGTATGATCTTCTCACTCCTTGAATTCTCTAAAAACACCCTCCAACCATAATCTTCGTAACCTACGTTTATAATTAGCCTATAAATTCAAACTAGCCTACCACCTATTCTCTCAAAAATCTTTGAAAAACTCCTGTTAAAAATTCTAATTCTAATTCATGAATCCAAAGACTTTCTTCCTACACATCAGTTTGTTTCCGCTGGCCTTCGCGTTGTTTATCGCATATCCTTAGCCCTGGAAACCAAACAGTATTAAACTGGTGCTTTTCTGGACAAGCTTTTGACAGGATTTGGCACGCAGGTTTGCTTTACAAGCTTAAAACATATTTACCACAGAGCTTTTTTCCTAATCCTACTGTCCAAACTTTCAAACTGTTTCTCCTATGTCCGCTGTGGCTTAGAATAATCTAATCACTATCCCATAGAAGCAGGAGTTCCTCAGGGTAGTGTCCTGGGTTCCATTCTCTGTGACGTACGTATACACCTGATGACACTGGCGTCCTGTCACCCCCCCCCCTCCTTAAAGCCCAATACCCATTTCTTTTCCTGTATCCGTACGATATACAGGCTTGCATCTCTTGAGAAGGCTCACATTGGACCCAAAAACGAGGCCAACAAGACAAGAACAAATCAGGCACTTATAACGTAAGAAATAAAAACCTTCATAAAGATCTTAACATTCCCTACATTCTTGATTTTATCCCTCTCAAGTTCACAAAATTCCTTCGAAACCTATCCGGCTGGAGTGGCTACTCTAATACCCTAGCACAGACATCACACTGCACGAATCATCCTTATAATCAGCCTCAGAGGCTAAAACACCAGTGGCCTCCTTACCTGCTATAAATACGTGACAGTGGAAGTCCTGTTAATGGCTAGTTTTTCCAATCATGTCTTTAACCCCTGCGGATCTTGTGCTCTTGGTCAGGCTTAACTTTCTTGTTTCAAGCTCCTTCCCACCCGACGCTCATCCCCTAATGGTGGGGTCTTTTTATATGTTGTTTAGAACACTCCATTGAACAATTGCACCAAAATTCAGAACTATATGATATATTTTATTTTATATTAACAATCTTTATTGTGCAATAATTACAATCTGCCTTCTTATAAGGCAATAATAATACAGATAAATGATCTCATTCATACCATATTTACAGCATCATTCACTCGCTCATTCATACAATAGGACATGATTGGAGAAACTGGCCATTGCCAGGACTCCCACCGTCACGCGTTTATAGTAGGTCACGAGGCCACTGCCGTTTCAGTCTCCGAGGAGGATTATAGGGATGAGTGGCGCAGTGCAATGACTGTGCTACAGGATTAGGGTGGTTGGAAAGGCTACTGTGGAATTTCATAAACTTGGAAGGGATGAGTTCTAGAATGTAGGGTATATTAAGATCGTTATGAAGGGTTTTGTTGCTGACATAATAAGGGGCATTTACTATTGTTCTTAGGACTTTGGATTGAAAGGATTGGATACGCTTGATGTTCAACTTTTTTGCTGTCCCCCATAGCTCTATTCCGTATGTCCAGATTGGTTTAAGTATAACTTTGTAGATTAGTAGTTTATTTTCTATTGAGAGATGGGATGTCCTTTGAAGTAGTCTGTACAGTTGTCCAAAGCGTCTGTTTAGTTCTTGTCTTTTTAGTCTCGTATGTGGGTTCCAGGACAGTCGTTTGTTAAGATGGAAGCCTAAGTACCGTACTGTCTCGGATACAGAGAGAGGAATAGAATTAAAATAAACTAGTGGACAAGTCTTGCGACAAAAAGGGAAGGTAATGTCAGAGCATTTTGCTTCATTAACTTTGATCCGCCATTGATTGCACCAATACTCGATCTCGTCAAGGTGTTTTTGAAGGTTATGAGATGCTATGTCGGGGTCTGGATGGGATGACAAGACTGCAGTGTCATCTGCAAATGTGGCCAAAAAGGTATTGGAAGTAGAGGGGACATCAGCGGTGTATAGGTTATAGAGGATGGGGCCCAGGACACTGCCCTCTGGAACTCCTGCATTTATGGGATAGTAGTTAGAGTATTCTAAACCACAGCGGACTTGGAAGAAGCGGTTTGAAAGGTAGGACTGTAGGATTAGGAAAAGAGCCTGTGGTAAATATCTTTTGAGCTTGTAGAGCAAACCTGCGTGCCAAACCCTGTCAAAAGCTTAAGCTATATCAAGAAAGGCAGCAGTGCAATACTGTTTGGTTTCAAGGGCTGAGGAGATGTGATCAACAACGCGAAGACCTTGTTGAGCAGTGGAATGCCGTGGCGGAAACCAAACTGGTGTGTGGGAAAAAGGTTTTTGGATTCAACAATTGGAAGTAGACGTTTTAGTAGGAGTTTCTCAAATATTTTTGAGAGGATAGGGAGTAAGCTAATTGGACGGTAAGATGAGGCGTCATTGGGTGGTTTACCAGGTTTGGCGAATAGGACAATAATGGAATGTTTCCAGAGGAGTGGAAAGTGCGTCGTTCGGATAATGTAATTATATATATAGGTTAGGAAGATTATGGCTTTAGGAGGAAGTTGTTTGAGAATTTGAGGAGTAAGGAGATCATATCCAGGGGATTTTCGGTAAGGTAAGTTTTTCAGAAGGTATTTGACCTCAGAGGGATTAAAGGCTTTTGGTGGAAGAGAGAGAGGAATAGGTGAAGTGAGGAAATCTTCCATAGTTGTGCTGTGAGTATGGCTTTGATGAGAAAGGTGAGGTGTGAAAGTATGGGTAAGATGCAGAACAAATTCCTCCGATCTATCTCCATCCGAAGCCGCCCAGGACCCATCATCACGTCGGAGCGGATGTGAAACAGGTTGATACTTTAGGATTTTTTTGGTTACATTCCACAAGGAGTTATCCCTGGTAGACAGAGAGGAGAGGTAGGAATTGAAAGAATCGGAACGGAAGGATGCCAATCGCCGCTTTACCAATCGGCAGTACTGATTGTACGAGCGGCGATCGGCAGGATGCCGGGATCTTTGCCACACTGTTCTGGAGCGGCGTTTGGATAGGATTAGATCTTCTAGATGCTGAGGTAAACGATTATGATTATGGATTTTTGGGTGACGATGGGGTGACGATGCCTCCCAAGCCGACCTCTGGACCAGGGTAGTGAAAGAATGCACTGCATCATCTAGGTCTTGGGATGTTTTCAGGGACACTTTGAGGTCAATGGAGCCTGTAAGAAGCTGGCGGAAGTGGTCCCAATCGACTGGGCCCCTAATAAATGAAGGAGGAGGCAGTTTGTGAATTGGTCTTAGGGAAATGGTTAATAATAAAGGACTATGGTCAGAGGAGAGATCATCAAGGCGCGTGAGTGAATAGTTTAGTGTTCCTAAACTATTGTAAAAAAAGAAGTCAAGGATATCAGGATTTCGGTTGGGATCAGATGGCCAATAGGTGGCTGTGTCAGGAGAGATCGTGGAGCAATGTTTCCGTGCGAGTGCAGACAGCAAAGCACGTCTACGTGTATTCGTGGATCTTGACCCCCAGTGTTGGTGCTTTGCGTTAAAGTCCCCACCCACAAGGAAACGATGCCCGATGGAGTCTAGAATGGAGATGGATTGGGAATCGGTAATGGATTTATTGGGAGGGCAGTACACTGATGCTAGTGTAAGGGGAAAAGTGAAGGTGGTGATTGACACTGCAGTGGATTGAAGGAAATCATGTGCAACCGGAGGAACTATGTGGTGGGATATAGAGTTATGGACAATGACAGCGGTACCTGCATGAGCTGTTCCATCTGGGTGATCAGTTCGATAAGTCTGGTACTGTCGAACAGTAAATGGTAGTTTTCTAAGATTTGTAGGAAGAGAAATATGAGAAGTTATTAGGGTTCTGAACTCTGAATAGTATACGTACTTATGGTTGGCATATGCATTCGTATGGTATATAGTTAAATCTAAATTATGGTGTATATACATAGGTATGGTTTATAGTCAGATCAATAAATATTGTATGTGCATATGAATGGTACAAAGTTACATATATAAAAAGGTTTATTTCATTTATTTCTTAGTTATGTTGGTTCAATAATACTACACTAAGCTTCTTATCGGTCCTGCGATGTAGTTTCAACAATTTCTACCGACTCATTCACCGGCAATAGTGTGTTCAAAATGTTTTTAATAGACTTATTGCCTGACCTTCTCTGGGCTTTTTCCGGCCACTTCAGTCTTCAAATAACAAAGCGGCTCAGGAACGATACCAGTTCCTCAAAATAGTCACAATAAAATAAAAAAATTGCTAGTACTCGATCAAGCCCGTACTAGAGTTTCAGCACTCGGACTAGTAGAAACCACCCACCACCAATAGACTACCAGATCTCATGTATTTCTGCAAACAGATTCCAAACCATGAACAAGATCTTGAAACATCCAAGCTCCCTATACATGAAAAATTCAATAACTTTATTGATTTCGACCAAAGTGGCAAAATTGACATCAGTGACATTTATAATGACTTGCAGTAATTATAATTCCGTAAATCCTCAACACTTATACCCATGCCTTTTAATATGATAACGCACTAAGTGTGACAAAAGCATTGTTGCTGTTTTTAATTAACAAGGCCGTTAATTATTTTTTTAAATAAGGTTACCGAACCAGACTGACTGACGGAGAAAATATAAGAGTTAACAAGAATAACTGAACTTAAAAATATCAATCTACAACTGTCTAGTTAGGTTGTGAAACTCAGTCATTAACGATGAGCGTCCTTAGCTAGAATGTATAAAAATTTCAAATAGTTTATAAAACGATGTAATTTGAATTGATAATAGAGGGCTTGAATGCCATGTGCTCACTACACAATAGCTGCAGTTGGAACTTCCGCTGTTGATTTACAATAATGTAATATTAATAATAATAATACGGCAGAGGAGTATTTAAGGCTCCGGTACTGTCGAACGGTAAATGGTCGTTTACTCGTAAGTCTTGTTTCAGTAATAAGAGCTACGTCGATGTTTTTGTCGTGGAGTAGTGCTGTCAGTTCGTTAGTGTGGGCGCGAACACCATTCGCATTCCAAAGGAGAATGGATAAGGAGTCGGAACGATCCACTTATGGATTATATTTAACGGGGATAAGGTAGGAGACAAGATTTGTGAGAAGTGAAATGAGAGGGGTAATTAAGGTTCTGATCTCTGTAAGGAATGAGGTTAATAGGCTGGTGAGATCCGAAGAGCTTGAAGGTGGAGGAATATGTGAGATGTGTGGTTGAGGATGGGGTTGAGCTTGAGGGTTAACGGGATGAATGGAATGCTGGGAAAGGTGATCTTGCGGACAGGTAGTGGGCGGTGCCTGTGACTCCTCTCTGTTGCGAACGGCATCAGCGAAAGAGACAGAAGGCCTCAAATTTCTGGCTGGGCCGCTTCTTGTTACTGGCTGTTCCTCTTCTGGCTGACGACGTTGTTCTGTCCTGGACTCCAGCTTTCTGTAGGCCTCGCAACCCTTGTAGTTGGCTGGATGTCCTTGGTGGCAAAGCACGCATACCGCAGTCGATTTTAGGGGCTTTTTGCACAATTCAGATTTGTGCTGCCCACTGCACTTAACACACCTGGGAGGGTGGTGGCAGTAAGATTTAGTGTGCCCATATGCCTGACAGTTATGGCACTGGACGATATCGCGTTTGGGATACGGTTTTTCAACCTGTACCCTAGTGTAGTACAGGTTTGTTAGGTCGTATATCTTCTCGATTCCAGGTGTCCTCTCGAGTTCGACAAAGAACAGTGGTAATGCTGTTTTTATTTTTTCATCCTGTTGCTTATCCTCACGCAACACGTTTGTTATTTGACGAACTTTGTATCCGAGAGCTGAGAGTTCTTCTTCTATTTCGTCAGCTGGTGTGGTTGGGTGCAAATTTCTGATCACCACTCGGAGTGATCGTTCCTGCTTTAATTGGTAGGTGTGGAAGTCTGCCTTAGTTTCTCCTAAGTATTTAGCTATTGTTCGTTATGTTTCGGGAGTGTCCGGAGAAACTTTTGTGTTTCGGGACCGATTGAGGCACGTGTATTTGCCTGTACCTACAATTTTATTCAATTGGGTACACATTAATTTAAAGTTATTAATATTTCGCACGAATATAGGTGGTGGCTAGGGCTATGTGGGCGTTTTGTTGACGTCCATTTCATCAGTTTGAAGATTTTTCAACGCCTCAAAGGTGTTGGGCGTGAAGAAAGGGGAAACTTCGACGGTGTCTTCTTTAGATGTGCTAGCCTGTGGAGGTATCTCTTCCATGGAACTAGCGGCAGAGGAGGTTATTTGTATGTTCCTGTTTGAACGTCTCGGTTTTCGCTTTACAGGCGATTGTGTCGGGGTTGGACCGAGTGACCGAGATCTTTTTTTTTTATTTTGCGACATCAGTTGTTGATAAAACCTCATTTTATCATAACAACTGTTTTGCTAATAAACACGTAGCGCCGGTGAGACTCGATCTCACAACTACAAGCGGCGAGACACCGGGTCTTGGCTCTGAGCCAACAGAGCGTTTGGCTCAGAGAGCCGATCACTTGATGTTATCTCCGATCCGTGTATGGCTAAAGGTATAGCGTCCAAAATGGCCGACCTCTCTCTGTCCGATATCACTTGTTGCACTAAACACAAATGTAACAAGTGATTCACTCACCTCCTGTGGGCTCCCTCGTGAGCTGGTCACATGAATTGCCTGCTAGAACAATTCTATGTCTGACTCTGGCCTATAAGCGGTAGTAAACAGTATGTGAAGTACGAGCGAAGTAGAGAGCTGTTGTAAGTAGTAGCGCATGCGCAAAAACTTATATTTTATTATATTTTTATATTGTTCCTGGACTAGTAGTAGCTCGTTGGTTCTATTCTGTACTCGTTTATAAAAACAGATAGAGTCTGGACCAGTGTCATATCTAGAGGTATTCACTTTCAAAAACTACTATTTATTTTATAATTGTCTTAAACACAGTTTACTAAAAAATGTTTAAAAAAAAAAAAAAAAAAAAAAAAAAAAAAAGGTGAAGGCTAATGATTGTTGGATCAGCTAGTATCCGGGTCAGCAATGAGAAGATTTATTTCTCCAAATAAATACGTAGTAATTGGAATATGTTTGTTTTTTTTATGACAGCTGTCGTAAAATGATTTAATCCATCTTTGGAAAATGATCAAGCGCATTTCAAAGGTACATTCTGCGGTATCATAGTGTTTTACACTTTACACTCTTAATTGGTGTAACAACGCTGTCAAGAAGTGAAAATAAATAAGTAAATCGTTTAAATAATAAAAACAGAATATTAGGCTACTGATGGCTTGCTCAACTTGTTACCTTCAACATTTAGCCCCATTATAGATCGGAACAAGCCTGAGTAGTTGTAGCCCCTGAGCCGGAGTTCCTTGTAGATATCTTTGGAAGAGAAGGTGAAGGGTTTGTCATAGTGGGCATGGAAGGGGGACATCTCGTAAGCGACGTCCTCCGGAATGTAGACCCTGCCAGAGACAATGGCAGCACCTCCTTCGACGATCTCGAAGTTGCCACTCACTCTCTGAATGATGACAGTGAAATCCACATGACCTAAGAAATTTTAAATACGCCCATTAGATCCTTTTCAATTAGCAATCAGTGGAAAAAGTATAAGTATCTTACCGTCTTTCGTCATGTTGGTCGCTCTGAGGAAGCGGACGTTTTCAAAAACAACTGGCATTTCTACGTGATGGCCACCTTTCATCAGGGCTAGCGTCTCCCACACTAATGCCTGGCGATAAAATAGTTGGTTATTCACGTTATTCTTGTACTTTGTATCGAATAGTCATTAAATTTGAAGTATTTTATTCTGACCAGATATCCTGTAGCTGGATATAAATTTCTGCCATCAATCATATGACCGGAAATATACTCCGATTCGTCTTCCGTTAGAGATATGGAGAATGCCATGTCTCCAGATCCAATTTTCTTCTGCTTTTGATACGAGGTTACGTACCAGGTATTTTCGTGGTTCCAGCGAACCAATGGAGCGATCATAGGTGTAGCCCGTGATACTGGGTAACTCACTTTAGGGTACAGTTTAGACAGATCCGTATCCATCCCGGCTATATACAACCTGCAAATATTCATCTCTTATGCACATATTTTAATTTACACAATGAACTTCATCGTGAAATGAAATAGCAATAGACGTGTCGTTTACCCTTTTCGAGATGCGATATAAAATTACTAATGTCTAAGGAAAACATAAGTACAAACACAACCATCAATAGCTTTAAACATATTTCATAAGTTTTTTAAATTAAAAACTCACTAATATATTTAAAGAACTGTGGTTGCTCAATTGATTTGTAAATACATTAAAGATTAATTTTCCTTATTTTGATATTTTTTATCGATGTAAAGTTTGGTTAACAAACTGTTGGTATTGTTGCACACCCTGGGAATTACATGACATGATATTAGGAAATCGGGTTGCACATGTGTTAAAGGTTGTAGGTAGTTGTATTATATTTCTTTTATATTTAGAATATTTTTACCTATCAAATCTTTTCCTTCCAAGGACAGTTTTATTTATCTTTATTTTATATTATGATTAAGTCTTAGTTTTAGTATTAGGTTGTATATTTACAGTCTAACGTATCTTTATGTGTTTTCGTTTCTAATTGCTGTAAGTAGATGTATGTGAATTGAACATATTTTCCTGTTGCTTGAAGGAACAGCTATCGACATGAGGTTATTATGGAGCTAATATTTTATAGCTAAGGGATATAATTTCATTTATTTATTTTACCATTATTATTCAAAATTAGGCTAAATATAGCCAAGCGTTCAACAACTAAACTTGAAGAATATTTTCTGCCAATAACCTAAGGTTATAGTTTCTTCTACCAATTATGATCTAAATTTAAAAATTTTAAATATAGAAAAATGTAATCGTGTCAATGAGCGTGCAACGTGAAGAAAAAGTAATAAGGACTGTATTGAAGCAATGGACGCTTGATCACAGATAAAAATTGTGCAAAGTTTCCTTAATATTGACTATAAACAATATTATGAATGTTTTAAGCACGTAAATTATTAAAAAATTAATTTGCCTTCCTATAGTGACTAAGAATGATGAGCAGCTGTCAAGTCCACTGTTGTCCATTATTTCCAGCATGGAGTAATCTAAATTGTCGTAAATTTCTTTTTGCCCCATATTCACAATGAGAACATCTTCAGCTAGAATATTTTCTTCAAAATCTATGTTAGCATTCGAGATCAATTTTTCATATATGTATGCAGCATTACATCGATCAATTTCAGCCGACGAGTTCAGCCACTTATGACTCCTACATTTCCCAAGGGTGATTATCTGAAAATAAAAAAAATAGTTATTACAATGAACAAAAAATTTGAATTCTTTTGAATACAGATGACACGGTTTTTGAAACAATGATAGATATAAAGGACAAATTACAATAAGTCTGTAGCCCTAAAGATGGCTCTCATGGTCCACATGCACCAGGAACCTCCACCTCCAGCGATTCCCACAAGTGGCAACCACCTAATTTGACCTTCTTCTAATTTAGCCTCACCTGAGGTTATGCCAAGTTCATCCCCAATCCTTTTAATCCACATGGAGTCTCCCCTTTCCTCAGATCGTGAGAAAATCTTCACTGTAAAATTGACTGTAGAGAAATACTTCTCCATGGTTTTCCAGTGTTTTTTCAAAACACCCCACAGTAGGCATCTGCTTTTCCAAACATTCTTTTATTAAAACAATTTCAAATTTTATTCATAAATTTAAACGACTCAATGAAAACTGACAATTTTTGCTGGGGTTATAGTCTAAATTACAAACAACTGAAGTTATTGCTGACTGTTTAGCAGGGTTAATTAATCTCACCTTATTGAGGGAATCCATAACTTTCGATTTTGACGACAATAAAGATTTCGATAAAACCAATAAATTTGATTTGATCGGATTATGGTGTCCTTTTCCTGAAGACTGGCCTGTAAAATGTATTAAGCTATAATTAAAATTAGGATCATTTTAATATTTTGAGATTTTTTATGGTTAAAATGTCACTTGTTTTTTGTGTAAATGCTCAGTTTAAGAGAGCAAGAAATAATAAATCTTCGATTACAGTGTAACGCATTATTTTAAGTAATTATGGTTCACTGTAGTGCCGACATTTATACATGTAACGCAACTTAGACAGAAATCATCATATTAAGTAAAGTATCCAATTGAAGATCACGACGCACTGATTAATAATATGTGTTGGAACTTTAGTGTTCTATAGTTTTAATTACTATAATTAGGCCATAAAATTTAGAAAAATAATATTCTTAAATAGACTAATAGTCTGTCATTTAATATTTTTCAGTCATATAATAACATTTAGCAAGTCAAGGGGCAGGCTTCTTTTGAACAATTATTTAATAAATCGTAGAATATAAATATTCAAAAATGAGAATTCTTTACATTAAACTGATAATACAAACAGACTTGAAGGAGATATTCATTGAATAAACTAAATTGTTTATATCTCACGTATTTAACACTGCATTCGTAACTTCCTGCATTCGTTAACAAAGTCAGTTGACAGGAAGTTAAATTTAAAAACTGTGATTAATTAATATATAGTAATACCATAAACTACACAGGAATTAAATAAACTATCAACAATCCATATACCTGGAAAAGGCATTATGTCCCTATTATTTTATTAAAAACGTCTTTCAGATTTTGGTAACTATAACGAAACGTGTACTCATGGAACGTGATTTATTTTTTTATGTTTGCAATTGAAATATAAATCATGCTTTGGCCAACGACTTTTAAATTATTGTTTTTATTTAGACTAAGGCTTGGCAGAGTTCACCCTCTGTAAAATGTGAAATCATATATTATAATGATCCAATTTATTCTGCACAATTTTCTACCTATCTAGTAAAATCTGAATATACAGTTAACTTAAAGGAAGGCCTCTTACCTAAACTGAAAGCAATGTTGTAAGTTGCCAGAATCGCTTGCTCTGATGTCAAACAGCCATCAGCGTAGGCGCACACCAAGATTCCTAACGAAGTCCCAAAGTATCCGTCAACTTTCATACCAATTGAAGTCAAAAGATCATAAAAAGCAATCTAAAAATATCATCGTTAAAGTTCGTTATTTTTTGTCTATCCAGTTATGATCTAAAATAAATAAGTAAATTGCTACAACATTTAAGGAAAACACACACTAAACCCATTTCAAACGTATTAAATAAATATATAATAAATAAGTAGCATTTTTAGTTTTTTATTGTTTGCTCTCGGAACTATAATTTTGCAGGACATCTTTGCAAATCTTATTATATATGTAAGTTTGAACGTTACCACCAAACATCAGGACATATGCTAGATGTCCCTACAGAGCTCGCTAGTATCGCTCCAAGCTGTGTAACCTGCGATATATGTACAATGTTAAGACAATGATCAAGGCATATTATCGGCAATTGTATTGATTCAGGTTAGTTTTAAGTTTTATTTGTTTATTGTTATATTTGTAGCGCGAGCTAACGTGTACATATGTTTAATATTACAGTTCTAAACTACATCTGCAAGTGTCCGATTTATAACCTGACAACCTCCACCTCCTTTAAGTTTGTGAATTCAAAACTTACATATGTGCTATAATTATGTTTACACATGAGTTAATTGTTAGCCGTGAGTATATGAATGAGCTGAAGCGATTGTCGGGAGATAGGCTTGGCAGAGGAAGAAGTGATTTCTGCCTCTGGACCTAATGCAGATATACTTATTATCTGAAGACGGTGTTCACAAATAAACTGAATGAAAACATCTCTTTTTCATCAAACCTAGCCGATCTCCCAACAAACAACTGAGCTTATTTATTATTATTTTAATTTGTTTACCGGAATTAATTTTACGGTTTACACAGAATCGTAAGATTTTATTGAACAAATCATTGGATAATGATCCGACAATGAAATTTGATCCCATTTACAAGATGACCATCAAACCACTGAACCGTCACATTCCAACCTCCCAAAAAGGGGAAAAGAGAATCACATAGCCATTGGGGATGAAGAGGACTTGATCAGTGAATCTGATCAGCTCCGCAGCCGACATCAGGACGTCATCAATGAATAAATCAAGATGAGGTTTTCCTCTCAATATTCGTATATAACTTTTTAAAAATAGCTTAAACCAAGCATTAGTAACAATATAAAACTACTTGTTCCATGGAGCCTACACATTTTTTTTACATCTATGATGAAATGATTGGTATTTTTTAACATGTCTATAGCCACGTGGAGAGGCAGCTACATGATATTATCAAAGTTTTGCAACTGTTCTTTAATGGTTATGAAACCAAACTGCGTACTTTCACTTATGATAGTAAATAATTCCTTTAACTTTACATTGTGGTTATGGTAAGGAGAAAGTCCCGGGTCATAGTCACCCAAAATGCCCTAGAAGGGGAAATTAATGGTTCTGCAATTGTTAACCTAAGTTTCATATTACGTTACCCAGGATATAACTTCGCTCTGCAGTAAGTAAAATACAACAATAAAAATGTTTTAAAAAATAAATATTTACCCTACTAATTATGCGATGACCTACACTTATGTGTAAACATTGGGGGGGGGGACCCTTCCGCTCGGCACTAATACTTTCTTGGAACCCTCCTTTTCAGTACTATCATGACTAAACCCCCCTTACTTTCACAACTTCCTCCAATTAAAATCAGCGATCAAATTCTCTAATACTAGATCCAACTCTTCCGACCTGATTTTTCCTTCTCACAAATCTCAAGTACTTCCTTTGACCGTTCTTTGCTTATCCGTCTAACAAACCTTTGTAACTCTATTCTCATCGATATTAGTTGTTCATCAACTCTCTTAATCTTTAAATGGAGACTTTACCAGTTTCTCTCCTATAGGCTCCACCCTCGGTAGACTCTCACTACCTTCCTGATTCCACCCGCCTCCTTTAGGCATACCCCACCTTATATCATTCTCATACATCCTTCAAATGGGGGACTCCCCTTAGTGAAAGGCACTCATTAGCCCAAAGTAGTTTTCCCACATCCTATTTTATAAGTTTGAGAGCCAAGAAAAAAAAAAAAAAAAAAAAAAAATACTAGTTTCTTATCTCCCTCCAATCTAACAATTTATAATTCATCATTATTATTCTGTTTATTTATTTTGTATTCATCCCAGCAACCTTCCATACTATTTCCCCCGTTGAGATGATTTCTATGTTTTATGACTTTATTTTTTTCATCTATATTCATTTTTGTTCTGTTTCAATTCGTTCTTGTTAGTAATCTCGTATGCACATAAACATAGCACATCGATAATACGTTTGTACCTGGCATTATTCATAACCTTATCACACCTGTTTATTGCTATGTATCTTGTTTTTGTCAGTTAGACATTCTTTAGGGGACAATGTCCCAGAATAAAGCGGGTTTTTTTCATTCATTTCATCACTCTTTTGGATGTTAAACTATTCTCACTGCTGTTCCTTTAGTGGATTCCTAATTACACCTATAAATAAAATATTAAAAGTAGGTCAGTTTTACAATGTGATACATTACCTGCGTTGCAATGACCGCCACAAAGTAGTGGGCGGGATTTTTCATGGAATAACTGGAATCTGTTATCATGTGTGGTATATCAATGTTTACTGCCTGGCTCATTTTCAATAGTGATTGATGAAAAATGGGGAACTGCAAAATGCTTTTATCCAATGATGTCCAATTGGTAGAAAGGGCGGAAAAATTAATGTATATATTTTTTCTCAACCCAAAATACTGCAAAATGATCGAATACTATAAAAACACAACGTACATATCACATACACAACATAAAGTCTAAATCAGGTATAATAGTTAAATAAGAAGATATTAACAAACAATTCAGCAGACCTCTATGCGCCGCTGCGATAAAGATTTATCCTTAGATAATATTGTATATCCTCTATGTAAGTGGCTGGGAATCTCGTCTTTGTGAATATCCTGCAATAACTTTATAAATTCTACATCCACACTATTTTCTTCTAGCTGAAAACAATATAAATAAAAAACATATAAATATGCTATAGCTTATATTGTGGAAAGATATAGCTGATGCACTCAATTCTAAAATAACTGTTGCTGCATGCGTGCTACAGTTTATATTATAAAAATATAAGGCAGATGCTCAGTCTTCCTCTCTGTCTACTAGGGATAACTCCCTGTGTAATCTAATTAATAACATCTTAAAATAGCATCCTGTCTCAAACCCACTCCGTCGTGATGAATGGCTTCGGATGAAGAGGAAATGTCAGATGAATTCGCTCTGCCTCTTTCCCATACTTTCACACCTCACCTTTCACATCAAAACCATACTTATGGTACAACTGTTCAAGATTTCCCTCACTTCGCCTATCCCTCTTCCACCAAAATCCGTTAACCCCTCAGAGGTCAAATACTTTCTAAAAAACCCCTAGATATGATCTTTTTACTCGTCGAGTTCTCCAAAAACTTCCTCCTAATGCCATAATCTTCCTCATCTACATTTATTAATTGCGTTATACAAATGACGCACTTTCCTCTCCTCTGGAAACTTACCATTATTGTCCTATTCGCCAAACCACCTAATGGCGCCTAATCAGTTACTTCAGTTACCATCCAATCAGCCTACTCCCTATCCTCTCAAGAATATTCTAAAAACTCCTACTTAAATGTCTTCTTCCAGTTGTTGAATCCAAAAACCTTTTTCTTCTACACCAGCTGGTTTCCGTCTACAAAATTCCACTGCTCAACAAGGCCTCAACCAAACAGTAATGCACTGGTGCCTTTTTGGATATAGTTCAAGTTTTTGACAGGGTTTGTCACGGAGGTTTGATTTACGAGCTTAAAACATATTTACTATAGATCCTGTTCCTAATTCTAAAGTCCTACCTTTCCAACCGCTATACGCTATACTATACGGAATAGAGCCCCAGGGGAACATCAAGCGCACGCAATCCTTTCAATCAAAAGTCCTGAGAACAAAAGTAAATGAATGCCTCTTATTACGCCAGCAACGATCTTAATATAGCCTATGTTGGGTTGTCACTAGGGAGGTGCCTGATCACCCTAACCCTGGAGACAAGTGTGGATTGTTCGAGTTTATAACATGGAGCATTGTTCCATGACGGCGTTACTATCTGACTCCATTTACGATAGGTATGTACCCCGAAAATTCACTATGTTCAAAAGAAGAGGTACAGAGGTTTCATAAAAAATAAGTCAAGTTTTCAGAGTTTGAACGGAAGCCAAGCAGCGTCACGGGTACAAGTCGTCAGAGGGTCTGCAAGGAGACTAAAAGACGGGTGAGAGTCTCAGAGGTGGATGCGGAGAGACTGACGAGGAGTCTAAGAGACTGACTTCCAGGGTAAGGGACCCTGGCGTCCAACTCAGACCGAGCAAAGGCGGATGAGGAGACTCAGAGGCTGATGAGGAGACTAGACTGATTTGCCTTGACTAGTCTCCTAGACTAGACTTGAGGGATGTAGACTGATATCGTTTGCCCTTCCTGCCGGAAGGCGGCAAAGGTCTAAAAGGGTCTGTTTATGGCTGCCAGGTGGTACTATTCCCACCTTGCTTTTAGGCCGGTGGATACCTGGCAGTTTATGGCTGCCAGGTGGCTAACCCTTACAGGTTTATGGCTGATGGCTGGCGACCCTCTTACGTTTATGACTTTTTTTATGACTGCCGGCTTTTGCACATTTATTGCTAAAAATTATTACAACGATTTAGATACATTTAGTTCCTGTTATTTTACTTTAGCTTACAATATATGTGCACCAGAGTATAGGGTGATTTAACTTATGTAGTTAGCGGTCACTACATCCTACATTCTTGAACTCTACTTTTCTAAATTCCATAGTAACCTATCCAACCACCCTAATCCCCTAGCGCAGTACACTGTATAATTATCGTCGGAGACTAAAGTGATAGTGGCATCGTGACTAGCAATAAATCCATGACAGTGGGAGTCCTAGAAATGGCCAGTTTCTCAAGTCATATACTGAGCGTCTTTAGCTCTCGCGCTGTTGGTTTGGCTCCACTGGCATGTATCCAGTGACGCGGCTGACGGAGGAGCTTGGATTTGGGAGGTCTCTGGGCTGTTTGTAAATTCTTTATGAAGGAGCGAGTAAATGAAAATTGTAAATATGGTATGAATTAGAACATTTATCACAATTACTTATTGCTCAATAAGGCAGATTGTAATTTTAGCTCAAATAAGAAAATTCACTAATGTTCACCGCGATGTCCGATGGAATCTAGAAAGGAGATGAATTTGGAATGGGAAACGGATTTTTAGGAGGGCAGTACACAGATGGTAGAGTGAGGGGGGGGGGAGGGGAGGTGATAATTGACACTGGAGTGAAGTGAGGGCGATCGTGTGCTACCAAAGGAACTATATGATAGTAACTGGAGTTGTGGACAACGGCAGCGGTACCTGCATGTGCTCTTCCATGTGGGCGATAAGTTTGATATGTCTGGTACTGCCGAACTATTATTGATCGTTACTCGTAAGTTTTGTTTTACTAATGAGAGCTACATCGATGTTCATGTCATGGAGTAGGGCTGTACATTCGTTAGTGTAAGTGCGAACACCATTAGCATTCCAAACGAGAATGGATAAGAAGTCGAAAGGATACACTCATGGATTTTGATTCACGGGGATAAGCTAGGAGACACGATTTGTAAGAAGGGGAATGAGAGGAGTAATAAGGGTTTTAAACTCTGTGAGGAATGAAGTTAATAGTCTTGTGAGTTCTGAAGAGCTTGAAGGTGGAGGAATATGCGAAATGTGTGGTGGATGATGGGATTGCGTTTGCTAGTGGCCGTGATGAACGCAATGCTAGAGATGAAGAACTTGCGGACGAGGAGTGGGCAGTGTCTGTGACTCTGTTCCGAACTGCATCGGCAAAAGGGACAGAAGGCCTCAAATTTCTGACTGGGCTGCTTTTTGAGTGGCCTGTGGCTTGCCTTTCTTTTCTGGCCGACGACGTTGTTCGTTTCTACAATTCAGGATTATGTTAGCCTCGCAGCCCTAATAGTTGGGTGGAGGGCCTCCTTGGTGATTTCAAGGGCTTCTGGTACAATTCCCTCTTGTGTTGTCCACTTCACTATACATACCTGGGGAGGGGGGAGTGGGACAGTAGGTTTGGCCGTATGCCTGACAATTATGACATTGTACGACGTGGTATTGGATTTTCAACCTGTATTCTTATATAATACAGGTGAGTTAACTCGTAGATTTTCTCCACTACTGGTTTCACTTGAGATCTACAAAGAACAATGTTAACAGTATAATGATGTACAGTTGTCTATAGTAAAAATGTTGCTGAATATCTCACATTTTCTCTCCTTTCCCAAAGATAAGGTGAATGCTAAGTCGTCTATAATTGGTTTTGCTGCATTTGTTAAATAGTCTCTTTTTAGGAAAATGAAGGCTGATGTGCAATTTTCTCCAAAAACAAACGCTGGCCAGCATATGAGCCACAGTTTTGATATGTATGGCTGTTCCACGATTGTCTATGTAGTGACTGCTTAAGTACTACTTAAGTAAATCACCCTATACTCGTGCATATATCATGTATTGTAATAATGTGAATCACGGTGAAAGTTAAGCAATAAAACACGGAAGGGAAACAAGTCATAAACAGCCAGGTACACACTTGCCTAAGAGCAAAGGGGTCCTACCCGACAGCTATAAACTAAGCGACCCTTTTAGGCCTCTCTTCCGGTCACGCGTTGTGACAGGTGTGCGCGGGAACCGCTGCCGGGTTAGACCCTCCAGCCTCCCGGCAGACACGGTATTTAAACCAGGGTTTTGGCCCTGTAAACCAGTCTCCCCACAGACTCTATGGCAACCTGTAACTATGCTTGTTTCACTTCCGCTTGAACTCTGAAAACATGTCTTATTATTTATGAAGCCTCTGACCCTCTTTTCTTGAACATAGTGCATTGTCAGGGCACATACCTATCATAAAATGGAGTCAGATATGTTATTAACTCAAACAATCCGCACTTGTCACCAGGGCTAGGTGATCAGGCACCTCCTAGTGGCTACCCGACAGGCTATAATAATTGTTTCTGCATATGTGAAACAGTTTATGTATAGCAAAGGTAAGGCCGATCACTAATTGTATATAATAACTATTGCAGCATGTGAGAAATAGCCTCTAAAATGTAAAATAATTGATATTTCGCAACAAGAAAGCTAATGCGAAATTTTCATTAAAACAATAGCTGAATGTGTGCCAAATTTATGGGTGATGCACAACTATGTTTGATTGGCTAGCTTGATAGATATATCCTCGATTGTTGGGATTTCATAGTAATCTCTAATGAGATATTTATTTAATTAGTGAGGGTCTATACATATTCGCAATGATGAGTCTTGCTTTTCCACTATGACAATATTATTGACTCATTCTCCTGGGCTTATAAGCGGTTGATGGTTGTAATAACCTTATTTTTTTTCTAAGTTTCATCTAAGTATCAGGGGCCTTGATCTATTTTTAATATTAAATTGAACTCTGCGAGCAGGGCTTGGTTTTGGAATAGCACCCTCTTTCAATTTTAATGAACACAAATCTGGGAAGCAACCTAAACCTTTAAAAACATCATTATTTTGCTCCATAAATTTTGAAAAATTTTTAGTTTTGATGTCTTCTACTTTTTGAATTAAATTTAAATCCAAACATGTTCTCGTCCCAGAATTGAAAAACCTACATTTTGCTCAATAACTACAAATTTGGTTGTATAATATTAATTTTGATTACTAATTTCCAACTTAATTGCATCAATAGGTTTTATTTGGAACCCCCCAAATGCCTCCAACACAGTGCTAGTATAGGAAACAACAGAGTTGTTCCCAACTCATTTTTTAGCAAATGCAATTATATAACATTGGTTTCGGCGCCAGTATCTAATTTGAACAAAATTAATTTTCCGTTAATTTCTCTATTTTCCAACCATTCGCAATTTTTTTTTATTTATTTTATTTACATTAATGGAACCAATGCCAAAATCGTCAAATGCCTCATCGTGGTCAGAAACACCCACATTTTCAACTTTCAACCTACCACACATTGTAGCCCAATGCCCAATTATATTGCATTTGTAAAACTTTTAGCCAAACGCTGTGCAAGGATTCTTTGAGTGTTTCTGCCCACAACGCCTACAATCAACAAATTTACTCCTATTTGCAGACTTATTTAACGAATACTGATTGAGTACTGGCTAATCAGGATAATAATGATTATTATTTCCAGACTGGTGATTGTTACTCCTCACCAACTTGAAGACCTCTAGCTGCTGTTGATTTTGGTATTGTTACTCCTCACCAACTTGAAGACCTGTTGTTGATATTCTTCTTCCTTGATTACTCGCAAGTTGTTGGCTGTCATCTCCAAAGATTTGCAAAAAGCAACTGTTTTACTCAACGAAGGATCTTCACGCATCAAGTGTTCACGGATCAAGGCAGAATTGACGCCCAAAACAATTTGCGGCTTGAGAAGCTTATCTTCCTGTTCCCCAAACTCACAGGAAGAAATTAGAAACTTCAGTTCCACATAGAAATGTTCAAAAGGGCGTTTGCACCTTGCATCCTATTAAAAAAATTAAATACCTCCATTGTTTCGTTTTTCTTTGGAATACAATGTTGTTCAAGCACGGTAAATATTGATTCGACAGATTCTCTATAACAGGCTGTCGTAGTGATGGACATGTAAACCTTCAAAGCCTCGGGCCCCATTAGGTTTTTAAGTCTGGATACTTGAACTTCTCTTGATTTATTTACTGTCTCTGTTGCCAACAAATAAATCTTCATTTCCTCCTTGAAAATCAGAAAATTATTAGCCACATTTCCTGTTGAAAGGTTTTTAATACACGGTTTATTGAACTCCATCGCACATGGATAATTGTTATACTTTCATTCCCGATCGAACCGTTAACACTCCGAATAACTTCACTTTATCGACTGCACCACGTTTTGTGTGGCTATTATTGAATAATCAAAACTGTTAGATTCGTATTCACATTTATTTTTCATAATTACATCACCACAAATCAGGGCAACTGCAACTCTAAAAACACAGGCTCCATGAAAATAATACATAACCATCCAAAAAGGTAACGACAGTGTTGCCACCTTATGACTTTTAAATATACCCCATACAACGTACAATATCCAAACATCATCTAACTGTGGGGTATTTTTTATTTATTGGTCCCGATTAATTTCGAAAAATACTTACAAATTTCAAAATCGTATCAACAGCTTCAAAGGTACGACCTGATACATTGACCAATCTGGGAATATCATCTTGTGGTAACCCACCATTCTGTTTAGTTTTAGGATTCCATTCCAAGAGAACGTGGCAGTTCGCCCCGCCAAACCCAAAGGAGTTGATGCCGACTTTCCCTCCTTCCCAGGGCGTTGGCTCCGTTACTACCTAAAAAATCAATTTTATTATTGTACTTATTTAACTGATTGATGCCACAATCAGAGGATTAGCTTTCTTTAAAATCAGTGAAATATATCTCTAATTGTATCGAAGTATATGTAGTAAGAGTTAATGTGAATTAGGTAGATGCAAAACAACAGCCATAGATTGTTGATTTCCTACCTCAATTTCCCCAGTGTGAAAGTACTCAATATCCAATCTTAGATTTTTTAAATTAATGTTGGGTGGAATCACTCCAGTTTCCATAGCCAGTATTACTTTGGCGATCGAACACACTCCAGAACTGGGTTCTGTATGACCCAGGTTTGACTTGACGGAACCAATTTTTAGAGGTGTTGACCTGTTTTTGCATAATACGTTATACAAGGCACGTACTTCCTCTGGGTCCCCAACCTGCAGCGTAAAACCAAGTTAGACCAACATAATTTTAACCGTTATAAATATTTTGAAACTATTTCTGACAACACATATGATTATGGTTGGTTTCATATGATCAGCTTAGAAACACAGAGTAGCCTCTAATTTCTTAAAATAAAGATTAAGTCAAATGTCTCAGAATAGCGGAAATATACCGCTAAGAGATCTTGTTTTCTAAGAGAAAATCCAATGTTCCCTTTCAATTAAAGAAGGTATGACATTCTACATCTTGATATTGTTTGGTTTATTCATACACAATAATATTCATACACGAGTTACTGGTATCCCAATGATAACCTTTTACTTAATATCCAGTTAACCAGAATCCATTTTTACTCTAAATAAGGTGTCAAGGAAACTTCATTCGTTATTTTGCATTTACGAGTTTTTTTGTGAATGACTGAAAAATGATTTATCGAAAAATCTCCAACAAGCAAGACTACAATGTAGATACAATTTATAACTAACTACATTATTTAATATAATTTTTAAAAAAATGTCGAAACGATCATCTTTGAACATACCAACCAAATTATTTATTGACACACTTATTAACTACGTAAGCCACTTTGCATTATAAACTCATTCATATCAGTAATGATTGATTGTGTTCTCCGAAATAATTATGAAAGTTTCGATGAATAAGAACTAGCATTACCTTTGTTCCTGTGCCGTGGGCTTCAACCCAAGCAAGTGATGCTGGATCAACTGAACATTCCTCATAAAATTCCCGTAGAAGTGTTTCTTGTGTTTCTCTCGAAGGATATGTGATTCCTTGTTCCTTGTATCCATCGCAGTTGGCTTTAACATGGACAAGGTTAGTGTACATACGGCGCGCATTATTTTTTTTCTGGATAAACACTGCAGCAATGGTTTCAGATCTGCAGTACCCATCAACTGCGAATATAACAGATCTTGTTTATAATAATTCTAGCAGTAATAAAAGAGAAAGGCTACGGATAATATTAATAACCTTCTTCATCAAAGACCTTACAACGTCCGTCGCGGGAAAGGACACCCAGCCTGGCGAACTGAAGGGATACATAAGGATGGAGGCAGAGGTTGCACCCTGCGATTAGGGCACTGTCACAGTAACCCTCCCTTATGGCGCTGTAGGCCTGCTCGAGCGCGTACATGCTGGAGGAACACGCAGTGTCCACCACGTAGCTCGGACCTCAAACACACAAACCTCAATGAGTATACATATATTTTATGTCAATAGTGGTTTTAGCTTTTTCTTCCTTTCTTTTATCAAGTTTTGTTGCATTAGTTATTGCCACGGGAGGCTTCTATATGAAAAAGTATTGAACCATTCTGTATTAAACAGCATTATTATTAATAAATAGTGAATGAAAAAATGATTGGCATCATCGGGAATCAATAATTATAAATAACAGTGGGATCAATACCATAGTAACAATTTCTCATTTAAAAACGGTATTTTAAAAAACTTCTAATACTTTCATATTATACCTTAACATTAGAAAAGTAGATCTCGAAAATTTAAATTAGGGGTCATTCTGTGTGCGTGCTGTCTGCCTCAGTGTTCATAGTATCCATTGCGTACGGTCTCAGTCGGGGATTGGCCGACATAACTCACATTCTATATTCGGAAGGTCGTCATCCGAGGCAGGATAGCTGAGATGGTGGAGTACCCGGACTAGATAATGGGAAGGTCCGTTTCAAGACTCGATCTTGGAAATAATACTTTTTTTAAATAACGCGGCTGATGGAGGACCGTGGGGGACTTCCCGAGACTCTGTTTCCTCTTACGCATGCGAGTGAGGTGACGACCATGTGGCTTTGAGACATTCCTGGGCTGTTTTTAAATACTGTATGAATGAGCGAGTAAATGAAAATTGTAAATATGATACGAATGAGGTGCTCTGCTCTCTCCACTCGCACGGAAACAGGCTCCAGTGAAATAATACGCCTATAGTTTCTATAAATAAATATTAAACTCAGAAATGTATTATTTTATTAATAGTTAAAATTTCATTCCTTATGCTGTGAACTATAATCTAAAATTATTGTTGTTATAGAAAATTTAAATCAATGATAAATCCATGTGGAAGTTGGACCATAATAAAGTATGCTAGTTTTCAGGCAATGGTGGAATAGAAAAAACAATAGTAGAAGTAATGGAAGCAGCTACCTAAATATTTTATCCAAACTTGACAATGAACGACTGTTGCTATTGTACAGTAGGTGTGGCCGATAGTTAATTGTAACACTCGACTGATCATTAATTGAATACTATCGATCCTCTATCAACCGTTATCAAACAATCGACTAGGTACTAGACCGCATTTTTTAACAGCAGACTAGTAAAACTGTGTTTTAAATTATTATTTAAATTAAGTAGTTTCGTAATTATTTAGTGATAAGTTAAATGAACATAAAATTCACTCAATCAGGAAATCCGCCTCTGTTTTAAAGAATTAAAAGTAAACAGATATGTGTTTCATTGTTACTTATGTCCGTTGGAAACCGCAGTTAATTATATGTCACGAGGGAGTATTGAAGTATTGAGAAACAGTTAGATGATCTATGACTTTGGCAACGGCTTAGAGACGGGAAACATATGAGTGATCTATCGGACTCCATTTTCATTCGATAGGTGCTTGTGCCCCAAAAGTCCACGGTCTCCGGTACAAGACCGTACTAAGAGGTAGGTATAGGTTAATATTTGGGGATTTTACATGTCATTCGAATGCCACGACCTCACGCTTGGAAGGTTCGGTTATGTCAAAGCCATCCCCCATAGGCGAATATGAGCCGGAAAAAGACGGACTAAACCGCTGGAGGAGTGCCATTGATGAGGTGTGTTGTCCAGGAAGTGCTAGTATTAGCAAGACTAACCTAGGGAATTCCACTAGGAAGCTCTGGAGTCTAAAAACTCCGGACTTAAGTTCTCCAGGAAGAAAGGGCTAGTTTTAGCGATACGAAGCGTTTGACAGTGCCGGACTAAAACATAACAAGGTTTGGAAGAGGTGCCGAGGTTAAATAAGAAGACATTATACATATACATAAGTACAACCGTGAGTATCAGTCCCGAGGTTCGACTGAGCGTGAATGCCGGTTAGCCCAAAATCAGGGCCAGAATAGCCAAGAGGCAGCTGACCAGAACGGTGTTTGTTTTTTCCAATCAAAACTGAGTTCACTTCTGATTTAGCAGTCTGACCAGGCGCTCCTAGTGGCGGCCTGGGCACTAGTCGCAGGTCGTTCATTGTTTACATGAACTATTATTTAAACAGTTTACAGTTTACATTACTAAAATCAGACAGAACTAGAATATTTGCACTTGATATAAAACAGAGAATGATTATATTAGATTATTATATTCACCTTTGATATATCAGAGTATAGGAAAACTTAATCTTGTCTCTGAAAGGTTGGCACAAGATTGTGTTTTTACTTGTACGATTTAATACTAATAATTGCGATTTGTTCCTGTCGGGTCGTCACTAGGGGGGTGCCTGGTCACCCTAGTCCTGGTGACAAGTGCGAATTGTTCGAGTTTATAACTTGGACAATCCTTTCATGACGGCGTTACTATCTATCTCCATTTTTGATAGGTATGTGCCCCGACAATGCACTGTGTTCAAGAGAAGAGGTACAGAGGTTTTTCATAAAGAATTAGTCAAGTTCGAGCGGAAACCAAGCGTCAACGAGTAAAGGTCGTGAGAGACTAATTTACAGGGCTCGGAGCCCACCTTAAGTACCCTATCCAGCCTTGTCTACTGGGAGGTCTGACCAGGGCTACCTAGGCCGGCGGTTGGTTGCCCACACATGTGGTAAGATACTCACGGGGACGCCTAATTACCCGGCCAGCCCTGTCCCTTGGAGGGTAGAGAGGCTGAAAAAGGGTTGTTTATGACCTGCGGGTACCCTCACTCATCTGGTTCTTAGGCCCTGTGGGTACCTGTTGACAGCTGCTGACCCTTCCCGTGTAACTTTTTTTTTTTTTTCATAGCCCCTTTAAATCAGAGAAGAGAAAAGTGCGTAATTTGGGTAATGCAATTATAAATGTAGATTAGCATGATTAAGGCTTTGGAAGAGAGTTGTTTATTGATTAGAGGAGTAAGGAGATGATATCCAGGGAATTTTCGGTAAGGTAAGTTTTTCAGCAGGTATTTAACCTCAGAGGGGTTAACGGCTTTTGGTGGAAGTGAGAGAGGGATGGGTCAAGTAAAGAAATCTTCAGCAGTTGTGCCATGGAACCGTCATCACGACGAAGTGGGTATGAAACAGGATGATATTTTAGGTTTTTATTGGTTTCATCCTACAGAGAGTTACCCCTTGTAGACATAGAGGAGAGGCGGGAATTGAAAGAATCGGAACGAAACGACGCCGATTGCCGCTTTACCAATCTGCAGTATAGATTGTACGAGCAACGATTAGCAGGATGTCGGTATCTTTGCCACACTCTTCTGGAGTGGCGTTGGATTGTATTAGGTCTTTGAGATACCGAGGAAAAGTATGTTGATTGTTAATTTTTGGAAGATGGAATGGCGACGATCCCTCCCAGGCCCACCGGAAACGGTTAATATTAAAGGGCTATGATCGGAGGAGAGGTCATCGAGTCACGTAAGTGTTAGTTTTCCTAAACTATTGTTGAAGAATAAATCAAGGAGATCTGGATTTCGGTTGGGGTCTGATGGCCAAAAGGTGGCTGTGTCAGGAGAGATAGTGGAGCAGTGTTTCCGTGCGAGTGCAGACAGGAAAGGATGTCCACTTGTATTCGTGAGTCTTGACCCTCAGTGTTGGTGCTTCGCATTAAAGTCCCCACCCTCAAGGAAACGGTGCCTGATGGAGTCTAGAAAGAAGATAATTTGGGAATCGGAAATGGATATATTGGGAGGGCAGTACACTGATTCTAGAATAAGGGCAAAAGGGAAGGTGCTGAAACTGCAGTGGATTGAAGGAAATCATGTACTACCAAAGGAACTATGTGATGGGATATGGAGTTATGGACAATGACAGTGGTACCTGCATTAGCTCTTCCATCTGCGTGATCAGTTCGATAAGTACTGTTGAACTGTAAATGGTCGTTTAATTGTAAGTCTTGTTTCAGTAATAAGAGCTACGTCGATGTTTTTGTCATGGAGTAGTGCCGGAGGGATATGAACTCACGACTTCCCAAGCAGAGAGGCCAGCCGTGGCTCTCTCCTAGTAGTGCTAAGTCTATTGCTTGATGTACTCGGCAGAGGCTAGGGTCGTCCAACATGGCCGACTTTTTGGTGTGTTATGTGTTACTCCTGAAGGAATATAACAAGTGATTCACTCACTTCTAGAGGGGTCTCTCATGACCAGCTCACGTAAGTTGCCTGCTGAGACAATTTTAGAGCTAAAGTATGGTGTATAAACAGTAGTACAAGATGTTGATATGAAGAAAGAAATAGAGAGGTGTTTGCATATAATAGCGCATGCGCAGACTCATGTTTGTTTTTGAGACATAATTCATATTCAAGTCAATTTGGTATAAACTAATGCTGATTAGGAACTATAATCTATGTGTTAATTGAGACGGGTACTGACCATCGTTGAAGAATATATTCTGATTTCTATGACAAGAAGACAACTGAGATTGAAAACTCACACCAGAGCCTTAAATACCCAACAGGAACAGTTTATTAATAATACATTATCATAAATCAACAGCGGATGTGTGTCCAACTGATCCTATTGTGTAGTAGGCACGTGTATTCTCTATATTAGGAATGCAAATTATGTCGTCTAATAAACTATTTGAAATCTTTATTTATTCCAGTGAAGCTCTTCTTCGATGACTGAGGTTCAAGAACTAACTAGACACTGGCTTGATCAATTTTAGAGTTTAGTTATTCTTGCTAGCTCTTATAATTTCTCCACGAGTCTATCGGGTCCGGTGACAACAGTGCTTTAGTTATACTTAAAACGTCATCATATTAAAGGGCATGATGGGGTACAAAGGTTGGGGTACTATTCCACTATAATTACTACATGCTATTACAAAGGCCATTAATATCACTTTTGCAACTTTAGCAGATATCAATAGTCTTGAAGTACAAATACTCCAAGTGGAGGAGAAAGAGTTATCTCTGAACTTGACAACATAGAGGCAGTTAACATGTGTGATCTATCTAACACTATTTTCCTTTAATAGTTGCTAGTGCCCTGAAAGAGAATCGTCCAATAGGAGTCACGGTATAGTGGTTTATTTATAGCTGCTCTAGCATCGGATTAGTGGAGGTTGTGTACCTGATCAGTATAATTATATTGCATTATAATGTTTGCATTTGATATATCAGAGTATAGGAAAACCTAATCTTGTCCGGTAAGGTTGGCACAACAATATATATATATTTTTTATTTTCTTGTTCTTTAACATCGCTGTTTAGAATTCAAATTAAACTTTTTCCTTTTAAATCCTAAAATATATTACAGTATATAGCGTACTATAGTATATTTTATGAGAATAAGATTTTCGGTCTTATCTGAATGTAGATTATTAAAATGTTGCATTTAGTAATGGTTTTAAATCTCAAAAAAAATTGGATTTTTAAACGATTTTATGAATTAGGTGAGATGAGGAGTGAGCAACTATAGACAATCGGTGTGTTGTGCACAGACGCACATTGTATCTCATTAGTGTTCACTTCACATTTTAGCATTTTTTCCCAACATAATACATCTGGGAATAGGATCGTCCAAAGGTATTCAAATGCATCTTATCGTTACGTATATTGAAGCATTGACTTTACGTCACGAAGTATGTTGTTAATGCCCCTAGCTTTAATTTAAATCATAAACTATGCTTTACATAAATTAAAAATTAAGTATGTAAATAAGTGTCAATATTTATATTATATTATAACTTTCATTTATATAATCAATAAATTGATACATACCCTGATTCACTTCTGATCACCTCTTCTGTTTATATGCAAATTATCACTAGGAGTTGAGTTTTATGTCTGGCAAAAATGGAATAGGAAATACTCTCACTATATCCATTTGAAACATTGGATATGTTGTAAATTGTAAATCTCACAATTACTATACTTATTGATTTATTCACTATTTAATTTGGTTGTAATTGATCAATTAAGGTTACCATGAAATCCAAATGCATACGATATCCTATTAGACATCATTGTACGTATGCAACCAGTTACACCAAATCCGTCTACTTGAAGTCTGTCATAGATCCATGTTTTCTCTGATTCACTAAAGCATGCTCCAACAAATACACCAGTCTTCGATCCTTTTAGAGTATAAGGGTTGTATCCTGCAACGTTCAACGTTAAACTAACACTTTTATAGTGTAATTAAATAATTCAATCCATCAGCAATATTACCAAGACTCTTATTTGATAGCGGTTAAAGTTACAGTTAGAAAACAAGCATTTAAAGACTTCAAATCTCCAACATTAATATGAAAAATTAAAAAAAAAAAGTGTCAAGAATAATATTTCCGTCACACCTGAATCGATAATAGCTTCATAGCTTTTCTCTAAGAGGATTCTGATCATAGGGTCCATACATTCAGCTTGATTATGGTGGAGGCCAAAACTTGAGGCGTCAAACCTATCCAATACCTTCAGCTTTCCAGTTCTTTGTGGAATCTCAGGATGGTCTGAAACAAAAAATAAAACAATTAACTCCTAAGAAATTTCTAGTACAGAAATAATTGCCTTTAATTTTGAACCGGTACAAGCATGTGTATGCTAGTCTATTTTGTCGTCTATTGATTTGTTCGACATTAGCCGTCAATCTGAATAAAATTTAAACATCTAGAAATGGTTTCTTCTATCTTCTCGATCACGTCGGGGTCACCAGTCGTCGGGTCGTCGCTAGGGGGGTGCCTGGTCACCCTAGCCCTGGTGACAAGTGCATCTCTAGAAGGTATTGGTGCAGTTTTGAAACAAGTACAAAACAATGAAAAAGAAAAGACAGTAGCATACGTTTCAAAAAAATCAAGCTAACCACAAAAAATAAAAAAAGCAATTTATTTAGAATGTTTGGTAGTGCAATAAGTGATATCGGACCGAGACGTAGGCCATATTGGACGCTTTGCCATTAGCTTTTCACAGATCGGAGATAGCACCAAGCAACAGGCTCTCTGAGCCAGACGGTCTGGTGACTCGCCCCTAGAAGTTGTGAGTGCGAATCCCAGCAGCGCAACTTATTTTTTATTAGCAATTATATTTATTATATTATAAATATTAATAAATATCGTAATATTATAAAATGCGATTTTATTAGCAGTTAATGTCACAAAATAAAAAAGATAAAGGTCTCTAGGACCAATTCCGACACCGTCGCCTGTAAAGCGAAAACCTTGACGCTCAAACAGGAACGTACAAATGACCTCCTCTGCTGCTAGTTCCATGGAAGAGATACCTCCACAGGCCAGCACATCCAAAAAAGGAACCGCCATATAATCCCCTTTCTTCACGCCTAACACCTTTGAGGCGTTGAAAAATATCCCAGCAGATGAAATGGAAGTCAACAAAACACCCACACAGCCCAAGCCACCTGCTATATTTGTACGTAAGATTTACAATTTTAAATTACTATGCTCACAAATGAGTAAAATAGTAGGTACGGGAAAATATACGTGCCTCAATAGGTCACGGGACAATAAAATCTCTCCGGAAACACCCGATACTTATCGGGCAATCATCAAATATTTGAATGAAATGCGAAGCACCAACACTGGGGCTCAAGATCCACGAATACACGTCCACGTGCTTTGCTGTCTGCACTCACACGGAAATATTGCTTCACGATCTCTCCTGACATAGCCACCTATTGGCCATCAGATCCCAACCGAAATCCAGATCTCCTAGACTTCTTCTTATACAATAGTTTAGGAACACTAAACTATTCACTCACGCGCCTTAATGACCTCTCCTCCGATCATAGCCCTTTACTATTCACCATTTCCCTATGACCAATTCACAAACTGCCTCCTCCTCTATTTATTAGGGGCCTAGTCGATTGGGACCACTTCCGCCAGCTTCTTACAGGCTCAGATGGCCTCAAAGTGTCCCTGAAAACATCCCTAAACCTTGACAATGCAGTGCATTCTTTCACTATTCTGTTTCAGGTCGGTTTGGGAGGAATCGTCGCCCCACTGTCATCCCAAAACCCACAATCAAAATCGTTTACCTCAGCATCTCAAAGACCTAATGCAATACAAACCCCATATCAAAACAGTATGGCACAGATCTCGACATCCTGCTGATCGCCACCCATTAGTATTCCAGATTGGTAAAGCAGCAATCAGTGTTCTTCCGTTCCGATTCTTTCAATTCCCACATCTCCTCTCTTTCTACCAGGGATAACTCCCTGTGGAATGTAACTAAAAAAATTCTAAAGTATCATCTTGTTTCACACCCACTCCGTCGTGATGATGGGTCCTGGGTGGCTTCGGATGGGAATAGGTCGAAGGAATTTGCTCTGCATCTTACCCATATTTTCACACCTCACCTTCCTCATTAAAAACATACTCATAGCACAACTGTAGAAAATTTCCTCACTTCACCTATACCTCTCTCACTTCCACCAAAAGCCGTTTACCCCTCTGAGGTCAATTACCTTCTGAAAAACTTACCTTACCGAAAATCCCCTGGAAATGATCTTCTTACTCCTCAAATTCTCAAACAACTTCCTCCTAAAGCCATAATCTTCCTAACCTACATCTATAATTGCTTTATCCGAACGACGAACTTTCCTCTCCTCTAGAAACCTTCATTATTGTCCTATTCGCCAAACCCGGTACACCACCCAATGGCGCCTAATAAGTTACCGTCCAATCAGCCTACTCCCTATCCTCTCAAAAATATTTAAGAAACTCCTCTTAAAACGTCTACTTCCAATTGTCGAATCCAAAACCCTTTTCCCTATATACCAGTTTGGCTTCCGTCAACAACATTCCAATACTCAACAATGCTTTCGCTTTGTTGATCACATTTCCTCAGCCCGTGAATCCAAACAGTATTGCATTGCTGCATATCTGGACATAGCTCAAACTTTTGACAGGGTTTGGCACGCAGGTTTGCTTTACAAGCTCAAAACATATTTACCACTGACCCTTTTCCTAATCCTAAAGTCCTACCTTTCGAACCACTTCTTCCAAGTCCGCTGTGGTTTAGGATATTCTAACTACTATCCCATAAAAGCAGGAGTTCGACAGGGCAGCGTCCTGGGTCCCATCCTCTATAACCTATACACCGCTGTTGTCCCCACTACCCCCAATACCTTCTTGGCAACATTTGCAGATGACACTGCAGTCTTGTCATCCCACTCAGACCCTGATATAGCATCCCAAAACATCCAAAAACACCTTGACGAGATCAAGTATTGGTGCAACCAATGGTGGATCAAGGTCAATGAAGCCAAATGTTCCCACATAACCTTTACCCCCTGCCGCAAGTCCTGTCCGCTAGTTTATTTTAATTTTATTCCTCTCCTTGTATCCGAGACAGTACGGTACTTAGGCTTCCATCTCGACAAAAGACTGACATGGAACCCATACACGAGGCTAAAAAGAAAAGAAATAAACAGACGCTTTGGACAACTGCACAGACTACTTCGAAGAACATCCCATCTCTCAATAGAAAATAAACTACTTATTTATAAAGTTATACTTAAGCCAATATGGACATACGGAATACAGCTATTGGGGACAGCAAAAAAATCGAACATCAAGCGTATCCAATCCTTTCAATCAAAAGTGCTGAGAACAATAGTAAATGCCCCTTATTACGTCAGCAACAAAACCCTTCATAATGATCTTAATATACCCTACATTATTTAACTAATCGCTTCCAAATTCATGAAATTACATAGTAACCTATCCAACCACCCTAATCCCGTAGTACAGTCATTGCACTGCTCCACTCATTCCTATAATCCTCCTCGGAGACTGAAACGGCAGTGGCCTCGTGACCTGCTATAAATGTGTGACAGTGGGAGTCTTGGCAATGGCCAGTTTTTCCAATCATGTGCCGAGCGTAGGTGGCTCTCGCGCTCTTCGTCGGCCTCGCTCGTATTCGGTGGCGTGGCTGGTGGAGGAGCGTGGGGGACTTTTCAAGACTCCGCTTTCTCTTTCGCATGCGAGGGAGGCAACTTTGGAGGACTTGGGGGGCCTCTGGGCTGTTTGTAAATATTGTATGAATGTGCCAGTAAATGATGAATTGTAAATTTGGTATGAATGAAAACATTTATCTCATTATTTATTGCCTATTAAGTTTTAAGGCAGATTGTAATTTCATCATAATACAGTTGTTTTATATCATATCAGAATGTTTGGCAATCAAAGAGGCGTTAAAATATTGGCAACACTGGTTAATTGGAAGAAAATTCATTGTATTTTCAGATCACAAACCATTAGAAAATTTAAGCATAATAGCAAGAACGGATGAAGAACTTGGTGAATTAACTTAATATTTATCACAATACAATTAATTAATTAAATAATTCCGGGTAAGGATAATATCAAAGCAGATAGTTTGAGCAGAAACCCGGATTAGAACTAATTGAAAATAAAGAAGAAATGCTAAAAATGGTTAATTTGATAAAAATACAAGAAATTAAAAAAGATCAAGAGGAAAATAGAATATTACAAAACACCAAAAAAAAATTAATAAAAAAAGTAAGAATACTTACAGATCAATACCCAGAAATCAACTCAAGAGAATTCAAAGAGTTCCTAATGGAAAATGATGTTCGATTGATATTTACAGCAGTTAATGCACCCTTTGCCAATGTTTTAAATCAGAGACTAAATCAAACTCTAGTCAATAAAATCAGATAAAATATGAACGAAAAGGGGAAGAAAAGAGCCTGGACAACATTTTCTAAAGAATGTGTGGGTAAATATAATGAAACAGAACATACAGTAGCTGGTTTTCCACCCAAGTATTTATTAGATAGCACAGATACAAGCATTTTACCTGAAGAATTTAACGGGATCAATGACGAAATTAGCCTTAGAAAGAACAAAAATATCTCATGAATATAACAAGAAAATATTTGATAAAACAAGAAAACATTGGGAATTTAACACATGAGATACAGTATATATAGAGAATAGCAACAAATTAAACAGGCATAAACTAGATGAATTAAAAATCGGTCTCTTTGAAATAACAGAGAAGATATCAAATTCAATATATAAAATAAAAACCGGAAGAGGAAAGCAAGAAATTTGATTCTTTCACATAACAAAATTACTTCCGATATTACCAGACTGAAAATGTTCACCTTAGAGAGGGGAGATGTAAAGAAAGTATTCTCTCTTTAATTTGAATATTTGAATTTGCCGCGCTGCTTCTACTGGCCTCCGCCAGATGGAGCAGCTATCAGATATAGAAGGTTATATTAAGTAACAAAACTTGGAAATAGAGTGTGAATAGAGAAGTGATAGTTATAAACTGTAATTTAATGAAAGAATTATATCTGATCATAGAAATTAATTTAATAACATATTAGTGCAACAATTTTGTAAAGCAACCAATATTGAAATACATTATACTAGTAAAAATTATTCAAATTCCTTAGGCATACTAAACAAATGTCATGCCACATTAAATGAAATCATGAGAATAAATATTAAACAAAATAATAAATTATACTTTAAAAGAATATTACAAACTAGTACTATTGCATATAATAATACTTTAAACCAAAATTTTAAACTAACTCCCAACGAAATCACATTCGGATAAATAAAAGACTCATATGACACACGAGGCATACAAGAACTACACGTTAGCAACTACTTTCAACAATTAAAGGATTTACATACCGAAGTAAAACAAAAGATAGAATACATTAAAGACACTCGAAATGAGAAACTTAATAAAAATTGTGAAGATCCACCAGAATTAACATCAGTTGAAATTTATTTAAACACCTGGAATTAAAGCGAAAAAGAATAACTTATATAATAAAGTTAAAATTGGTAAAACACATGTTAATAATATGAAAAGACCTAGTAAGAAACGAAAAAAATATTTTGTTGCAGAAGATGATAATGATTCAGATATGAATAGAATAGGATAGATCTTGATGCTACTTCTAGCAGCAGCAACTTCACTTAAGGTCCAAGATCTAACAAATAATAATGGAATACTACAATATACCATTAATAATATTAGAGTAATTGATAAATATTATGAAACGTATCACTATTATAAAACAAATACTTTACTAATCAAAATAAATAATATACATAATGCAATTTATAAATATAGTAAATCTAGTATTTACGACATAATTAAAGAATTCCATAAAATATTACATAACCAACAGAACATATTAAAATTTCATGCCGGAAGAGAAAAACGTGGCATTATAAACAGACTAGGAAAAGTTATCTCCTGGATCACAGGAAATATGGACTCAACTGAGAAAGAACACTACGTAATAAACAAATTAGCATTAGGAAACAAAGAAGAAGGGGCTAATGAAATTAACATTATTAAAACAAACAAAAAGATAATCGAGAAGTTTAACAAAGATCTCGAAAAAATAAATGTAAATTTAAAAAATACTCAAATAGGACTAGCCACAGCTAGCATACAAGAAAAAGCTTATTCATTCTTTACTCGCATGCAACCATTTTTCTCTGCATTAGAGAAAAAGATATCTGAATTAATCCTAACTATGGAATTTTTTAAAGTAGGAATAATACATTCCAACCTACTCCATTATATAATTACTAATATACCAACCAATGTAACATTAATATTACATCTAAAGATAATATTATAGTATGGGAAAATACTAAAATCTATTGCTCATTCAATGACAACATATTCCACATCATTGTAAAACTTCCTATACACGAAAAACCTTATATAGGCTATTCACTTATCCCAACGCCTATTTTTATTAATCATAACTATAAAGAATTAAATATTATAAACAAATTAATTATTAAAAAATATAATCATTATTATACAGGGAATTGTAACCTAGATTATTATTACTATTGTAAACAATTAGAGATACTATAAGATAAATGTATGGAAAATATTATTGATAAAGCTAGTAGTACGGAATGTACTTCTAAAAACGCTAATACTAACATTAGATATAATGATTATTTAAGAGTTTATATTATTTTCAATCAAACTAAACCCTAACATAGCATTAGTTAATACTACTAAGAATGATTGTATTTTACCTAAATCTTATGTTCATAATTATAATCGAGAATTTAAACCCATGTATAAAACTTTTAATTTCTCAGATATTAAATTAGAAAAAGTAAAAGAAGAAAATATAACTATACCTGAATTTGTGAACATTAAAGACATATCCTATCTTCACTTTACTTACAGTGGTATTATAGGAAGTATAACTATTATTTTAACACTAGGAATCTTGTACTATTACTGTAAAAAATGTAAAACTAAAACTCCTGTACCCATTCCTACTGTGCCTATACGAACCTTTCCTATGATAAACATGTATAAAAATTCTATTCCTAACATTCCAGGAGTAATGTCCAATCTTCCCCAGGGAGGAGTTAAAGGCCCACGTAGCCTGCTGTCTCAATGCTGACGATGGCCTTAAAGGGCCCCTCGTACCGAACCAGTTCCTTATTACGATTTTTCTGTACACAACGGTCCCAATCGATATTGCCTCTATGCGATCCTGCACCTTCAAATTTGCCCACGCCACGCACTTGGATTTCTCGCGCATAATCTTATCGCGTACCTTGTGCCACATCTTCCCGAGCTTTCCTCATCCACCACCGCCTCTGGCCAGTTCCTCGGTCTCACTCGTAATCCAAACCCAATTTTGAAGGGTCACTAACCCCGTCGTGGCGTGTATCGAGTGGTTGTATACCGCCACCGCCATGGGCATCGCTACGTTCGCCGACAGGCCTTTATCCACCTGGTACACACGTAAGTGGTCGCTGAGGGTGCTGTGTAACCTTTCGATGGTTCCCCTGCTCTTGGGATGCCCGAGGGTATTAAAATGCCATGCCACATCCCGTTTTTGCATTTAGGCTCTCACTGTTGCATTGTCTAACTCCCGTCCCCCATCCGACGAGATCCTCTCCGGTATGCCGTAGAATTGAAACCATGTGTTAAGGGCTTGTAATATGGAATCTGATGACTTGCCCCCCACCGCATAGGCCATAGCCACTTTGCTAAATAGGTCGATGATAGTGACCCACTTAAAACCCCGCCACCTGAAGGTGTCAACTTGAATCTCCGTCAATGGTGCTTCTGCCGTGGGTGATTCTTCCTGGAGTCCCTGCGGGGGATGTCTATCATATTTTGTCTTCCTGCAAACTTCGCATGCTCCGATTACCTCCTGAATAGTCCGCTGCATCCCCCACCAAAAATAGCGCCTTCGTAGTGCTTGTGCCATCTCCTGCCTACCGTGGTGGTTGGTTTTCCCTTGGTGATACGCCAGTGTTACATCGCGTTGCTGCTCCTCGTCACGCAGGGTTATGACACGGAAATACACCGAATGAACGAGCGATCCACCCCCAACAGCTCTTTCTGTCACAGCTTTTTAATTTTTTCCCACACAGTCGTGTTGCCCACGAATAAATGGTGTGTGTTGCCAGGTTTCAACACGTCCTTGAGAGCCTGAAAAATTTGATATCCTCGAACTCCTGGTGGTGCCCAAATCGTCGCGATCTGACTTTTAGAGTACCCGATGTTTGAGTTTTCCAAATGATCTGCCTCCGCTTATCATTGATAATTTCATCCGTCGTCTCCATATCACCCGGTCTCTCCCCTATAGACTCGTCTAATGGTGGTTCCGCACTCCTGTCACTATCTTCCCGCGTGCTGTTCCTGCCCGCTTCTCCAGGCGTCCATTCCTCAATAAATTGCCTCATACCGCTCGATGTTTCCCCTTCTTCAATGGCGTTCACCGTAATAGCGCGCGACAGCCAATCTGCAACGACGTTGTCTTTGCCTGGCTTATATACGATATCCAGATTGTATTGCGCTAAGAATTCCTTCTACCTCGTTGCCCTTGAGGAGGGTTCTTTGAGTTTTCCGACCCTTTGAAGTGGTCGGTTGTCCGTATGTATTCGAAACCTTCTGCCAAATACATACAGACTGAAGTTCCCAATGGCTTCTATCTTCCAAGTACTATCCCGAGGAGTTCTCATTCCAGAGCGCTGTACCATGCCTCCGTGTCCGTCAGGCATCTGCTCGCGTAAGCCACCGGTCTTTCCTCATCCCCACCTTCCTGTGACAATACTGCCCCTAAGGCATAGTCGCTTGCGTTGGTGGTGATCGTGAAATCCTTCTCGAAGTAGTTTGGGAAAGCCAAAATCGGTGCCTCCTGCAAACGTGCCAAGAATTTGCGGATATTCTGCTCTACGAGCGGCGTGATCATTATCCGTGCTCCTTCCCGTACTAAGTTGTTGATGGGTACCACATATTCTGCCATGTCCGGCACGAAACGGTGGTAGTAATTGAGCGTGCCCAGTAATCTCCGAATCCCTTTCACGTCTTTTGGCACCTCCATTTTCTGGATCGCTTCTACTTTCGTCGAGTCTAGTTGAACCCCTTCCTGCAAGATTGTGTGCCCTATGAAACTAATCCGCTCCTGTCCCAGTGACGATTTGTCTATTGACAGTTTCAACCCAAAATCTCTTAATATCCTAAATACGTTCCGGAGGTGTTGAATATATTCCTATTCCGTTAGGCTGAAGATCAGCAGGCCATCCATGTAAATTTGGCACATATTTTCGTCCATTCCTCTCAGAAGTTCATCCATGAGACGCTGAAAGATTATTGGAGCATTTTTGAGACCAAACGGCATTCTCATGAACTCAAAATGCCCTCTTTCGAACGAGAACGCCGTTTTATGTATGTCATGCGCAGCTAGCTTGATCTGATGATACCCTGCTTTTAGGTCTAATGTGCTAAATATTTTCGCACCGTTTACTCTGTCTAGGATGTCTTCGAAACGCGGTATTAGATATTTTTCGTCCAGGGTATTGTCGTTAAATTTTCGAAAATCCACCACGACTCGGTATTTTTCCTCACTTTCACCCGGTCGACTTTTCTTTTTCACTTCCCACAAAGGGCTATAATACAGAGCCGTGCTATGTCTGATGATACATTGGCACTTGAGATCCTCGATCTCCTTTCTAATGTGTTGTCTTGCTTGCGGATACCGGCTTTCCTTCACATACGTCACCCGCTCTACTTTTAACGGGATCTCATGTAGCGTTTTCCCCGTTGCTCCTAGCGTGTCCCCTTCAGCGAAACAAATATCCCTAAACTCGCTCCGCAGACTCTCCCTCCAATCCTCCACTCTCTTAACCGCTCCAATTTGCTACGTTTCGCCCCTTACGCCCCCCCCCCCCGGCTTCGATAGGTTTTCTTCCCTAGTTTGATCCTCCAGTTCTCACCCTCGTTTTCAATGCGCGCTCCTACGTTTCCCAATAAATCACACCCCACTATTATCTGGTATACCCGCGGCATGTCTTCCACGACGTGTTCTTTTATGTCACCCATTACTTTCGCCCATTCGTCCAGCCCCACGACCGCTTCTCCCATTACTTCGCAGGGTCCCCCCAGAGTAAGTAATTTACACTTACATACCTTGATCTGGTGTGGCCTCTCTCCTCCACACAACCTCTCTAACGCACCACGAGATATTATTGTATTGGTGCTTCCAGTATCAATTAGGCACCTCTCCCTCTTCCCAAACTCAATAATTGGCAACCCACGCATCCTTTCCCGCACTGTATTGCACCTTAGGATGCGGTCGCCTCTCTGCTGCCACTCTCCTCAGGCCTCCGTACACCGCTCCCATCTGCGCGAGGGATTTTTCTGCCACTTTCGTCTTCTGCTCCCGCTGCGCTTCGACTCATCTACGTCTGTCTCCGACGTCCAGACGACTCGTCGCCCGATGATCCATTTTCTCCTAGTGTCGCGCTCCGCCTCTCCCGGATTTCCTGGTTATTCATTTCCATTGCTCTGTGAAAGTCCTTTCGACGAAACACGTCTATCATCGCCTGGGCGTATTCGAGGATAAGGGAACCTTTCTTTCCTTCCCGTCTCTTTCGATAATTGTACCTTTAAGATCGTAAGATAGAGAGGCCATCTGCCAGCTGCAACACCTGCAAGATCAACACTTCGTCAGCTATCCTTATCAAGTCTCAGCTCCTATATATCATTCCTCTTATCCTCTCACGTCCACTTCCTTCTGTACTGTTACTAGGCCCGTCACTCTGACATTTATTATTAATTGTAGTTGTATGTTTGTAAAGTTCAAATAAATCTTTTTAAAAACTCCTTCTGGTCTTATCAAGATTTAACTGGCGCCCGAACAGGGACCTTGGCAGCGACTTTGAGACTTTGGAAGAATCTCCCCATTCCGCGATCACCGCCGTTTGGCTAGGCAAGACCCAAGACATCAGCTGGTGTATTTTAATACACATCACCGAGGCTCTGACCACTCATTTGTTACTATCTACGAGACGCCAGAGGAGAAGAAGAAGAGGACTTCACACAACAGAAGACATCAATTGGTAATTATAACTTTGTACACATTTTACATGCCATTAACAGACAGACTAAACCTTATCCGAAACATCCCCGAATTAGACGAAAATATGGCTACTAACAACCACATTATCTCAACCACAGACTTAAAACTAATACCTGAATTTGACGGAAACCCAAGCCACTTGATTAAATTCATAAATAAAATAAATTTCGTGGCCAATAACATATGCACAATAGACAACCCACACTGTGAATACAATACAAAACAATTACTTGGACACGCCACTAACAAACTTGTAGGACCGGCAGAACATTGCGGATTACGAAATTATAACACGTTACAAGAATTAATTCAAGAATTAAAAAATCAATTCCGCGATGACAAGTCGACACTACAGTCAATGGACGAAATTTTACAAATCAGACCTTACAAGAATGAACACCCCGTAAACTATGTAGACAGAGTATTACTCCTTCGAGACGAACTAGAAGGACGAGTATTTACGGACGATAGATTAAATGACGAACAAAAATTAACCGAACTAAAAATATACGACAGACAAATAACGCATCACTGTACGAAACAATTTGACAAAGATTTAGAATTTTTCCTAAACCACACGGACTACACAAACTTAAGGGACTTAAAAAGGGCACTTAAGACAGTCGCTGTGAGAATAATAGAACGTTCTTACGGAGAACGCTCTCACAGCAGACCACAACAACAAAACTCGAAATCACAACAATATGCCCCAAGACAAACACAAACACCACCTAGCACCGGTTATAAAGGCAAAAATTTTGACCCTTATTACTATGAGCGAAAACGCGAACAATCAAATCAGTACCAACAACCACAAACCTTTCCCAATAACGAACGCCATTACAACAAACCCCAATATAATTCAGACAAACCCAACAATTTTAATTATTCTCGTGATCCTAATGCACGATACAATCAGCCGTGGCAACCACGAGAACAAAACCAATACTTCAATAAACAACAACTAGCTTTACCTGCAATACCACAACAACAACAAACAGTTTCAATGCGGACAGTCAGTAACCGCGTACACCATACCGAACTAGAAGACAAAGACTTATACATACAAGAATTACAGGACCAATTACAATCACTCGAAACAAAATATGACCATTTTTTAGAACCAGGACCAAGCGATCACAAACCACCCGACCAGAATACCAATTAAACCATACGGACACTTTACCGAAACTAAAAGATTTTACTGGCAAGACTTGGCTGATTGACACGGGATCATCAAAAAATTATATTCACCCATGTTCTTTAACCGAAGGAACTAAAATCATTTCGGAAGACTTCGTGATGAAAACCCCTACAGGGAGAGCCGAGGGAACTCAGAGTGCTCTAATAGATCTTTATCCCCTGATTGGAATTTCTGTGAAGGCAAAATTTTTAGTATACCCGTTTAGTGATAAATTCAACATTTTATTAGGATACGAGACAATGCGAAATTTAAACATAAGAATTAACTGTCAAAATAATGAAATAATAATAAATAAAATAAAATTTAAATTAGAAAACGAAACTTTAGTAGACAATAACAATAGTAATAATAATAGTAATAATAATAATAATAATAATAGTAATAATAAATTAAAAAATAAAAGGGACCAAACATACCCGGAAATAAACAAAAATAAAAGGGACCAAACATACCCGGAAATAAACAAAAATAAAAGGGACCAAACATACCCGGAAATAAACAAAAATAAAAGGGACCAAACATACCCGGAAATAAACAAAAACAAAAGGGACCAAACATACCCGGAAAATAATAAAATTAATAATAACAATAAACTTAATAATAATAATAATAAATCAAGAGAAAAGAACGAACTATACTATATTGATGACAAACAAACAATTAAACAATTAATTCGAACAGACCATATTGACGATAACACAACTGACCAATTAGTAAATCTAATAAGCAATTATGGAGAAATACTAAAAACAGACAATGAACAATTAAGAGCGACTAACTTACTAAAACACAAAATCGTGACAAAAAACGAAAATCCATGCTACACACGTAATTACCGATACCCTGTACAATTTAAAGAACAAATAAATAACGAAGTGACAAACTTACTGAAAAACAACATAATACGTAAAAGTGACTCCCCCTACAATTCCCCAGTATGGATAGTCCCCAAGAAAATGGACGCATCCGGACAAAAGAAAGTCAGGATGGTTATAGACTATCGAAAACTAAACGACATGACAGTCAATGACAAATACCCACTACCTAACATTGAGGACTTACTAAACAAATTACAAAACGCGAAAATATTTTCAACCATTGATTTGGCATCCGGATTCCACCAAATTGAAATGGATCCTGATTCCATTGCCAAGACAGCGTTTAGTACAGAAGACGGACATTACGAATACTTACGAATGCCCTACGGACTTTGTAACGCCCCGCCGACATTTCAAAGAGCTATGAACATGATGATAGCAAATATCCCAAACGCCATGATTTACATAGACGACATAATCATATACTCTAACACAATACAGGAACATTTAGAACACCTTGAAAACATATTTAGAAAACTAAAAGAACACGCACTTTCCATTCAACTAGACAAGACAGAATTCTTCAAAAATGAAATCCCCTTCTTAGGATACATAGTTACCCCCGACGGACTAAAAACTAACCCAAAAAAAGTAGAAGCAATTACAAAATTACCATATCCAAATAGTGAAAAAACAACCAGACAATTCCTTGGAATGACCGGATATTATCGAAAATTTATAAAAAATTACGCGAAGATAACCAAACCCATATCAAAATCCCTACAGACTAAAACATACGAGACAAAAGAAATCAAAGAGGCCTGTGACACATTAAAAACTCTCATGACTAACTCCCCGATACTAGCCTACCCTGACTGGAATCGAACTTTTTACCTAACGACAGACGCAAGCGACAAGGCCATCGGCTCGGTACTTTCTCAGAAAGATAAAGACGGAACAGAACACCCTGTAGCGTTCGCCTCACGAGTGCTACAGCCTCCCGAGATAAATTACTCAACGATAGAGAAAGAACTATTAGCAATTGTCTGGTCGACACACCATTTCAAACCATACTTGTACGGTACGAAATTCCAACTACTGACTGACCATAAACCACTAAAGTGGATATATACAATGAAGAACGGTAACACACGCATTATGAAATGGGTGTGGAAACTTCAGGAATTCGAATTTGACATTACTCACATTGACGGAAAAACGAATAAAGTAGCTGACTTACTTTCGCGACAAAATGAAAATTTACCTTTAAATCACATAACAGAAGAAGACAATATAGATAACATAATTGACCAACCAATAGACAATACTCAAGCACTAGACGAAATACTTAATGAACTCAATGACTTAGACCAAATAGAATTAGACAGACTTAGTACTTGTAGAGCGACTATACATTCACAACAATCATCCAATGAACAGGTTTGGATTGTAGACAATGACAAAAACATAAATATTGAAAAATACCAAATAATCGTAAAAAAGGGTCCAAAAGAAATAAAATTCACTAAACCATTTAATAAACATAGACATGAAATTATACTTGATGACGTAAATGACTTACAAACCCTAATAGAACAAGTAATTAGACCGAAAATCACATACGGAATATACTGCGAACCAAATATCCCATTACTTCAACCATGGTACGATGAAATGTTCAAAGAATTTTCAAAACTGATACAAGACTCATACCAGACTGTAAAATTAAAAAGATACAAAAATTTTGTAACCGACATCACGGACAAAGACGAACAAATAGAAACAATAAACAACTATCACATAGGAAAGACATCCCACAGAGGAACTATTGAGACTTATGACAAACTGAGAAAACTGTACTACTTCCCACTGATGAAAGAAACAATAAACGACTTCATTAACAAATGTACGACATGCAAAAAGACTAAATACGAACGAAATCCCATAAAAGCAAAATACATGGTAACACCAACACCAAACAAACCATTTGAAGATTTGATGATAGATACACTACATTTCGACAAAAAATACATCGTGACAATAATCGACACATTTTCCAAAAAACTATTTACACACATAATATCTGCTGTGACAGGAATCAACATCTGTGACACTATTAAACTTTACTTGGCATACTATCCCACACCAGTATCAATAAAAATGGATAATGGTAAAGAATACAAAAACAACCTAGTATTAAATTTTTTGCAAACAAATGAAATCGAACCAATCTATACGACCCCAGGAAATCCCAACTCACTAGGACTACTTAATAGAGCACACAGTACACTAATAGAACTATTACGAACACTCAATTACAAAGACTTAACGAACAAATCATTAACTAACAGACTAATGCTAGCAACAATAGCATATAACAATACTTTAAACTCTAAACTAAATATGACACCAGATGAAATAACATTCGGAATAACAAAAAGACCTGACCAACAAATAGAAATAAAAGAACAATACGTACAAAAATATCATGACGAAAAAAACATAATACACGAAATAACTAGAAACAAAATTATAAACGAAAAAGAAAATAGGACAGAAACACTAAATAAAAATCGCGAAAATCCACCCGAAATAAATGATGACCAAATATTCATAAGAACAACCCATCACCGCAAATACAATGATCCCTACAGACCCGTACTATTGTACAAAGACAGAAACGAAACAAACAAAGCACACGTTAATAGAATCAAAAGACCACGTAAACAACACTTGAGACCGAGACCAAACATTACTGTTTCAGAAGGAGAAGATGGATCCTACTCGGACAGTACTAATCCAGACACTTCTATGGACATTGACATATACTATGACAGTGACTGATATAAGTGATAACCCCGGAGTCCTACATTACACTATAAAGAACGCAAAGGTAATAGAAAATTACTACAGGACATACCATTTTTATGACATTAGCTTACTTGACAAGGAACTAAACAATATACAGAACAATGTACCATCTTATAGGGACCTACCGACATACCCTATAATCAAAAACCTTATCATACAAACACAAAACAAATTAAACCTATTAAAATCACACAACAAACGAACTAAGAGAGGACTAATAAACGGACTTGGAACAGCTCTCAGCTGGCTTACTGGCACCATGACAGCTGATGACAAATCACATTATGACGAAGTAATAAATGAGTTAGGACGGAACAACTATAATATAGAACACAACATAGAACAAGACATAAAACTTAATAAACACGTAATTAAAAACTTTCAAAAGGACATTCAATTAATTAATAACAATTTTAAAACAGAACAAGACAACATAATGAAGATAAACAAGGAAATGACATTCTTTGACATGTACATAATTCTGACACACCTACACAACAAAATAGATGAACTTACATTAACACTGGAACTATGCAAAATTGGCATCACACACTCATCATTAATGTCCCAAATACTACATGACATAAACCAAAATGTAAATCTAGCTTCTAGGAACCCTGAAATTCTGTGGATAATGAGTAAAATTCACTGCACTACTCATAATAAAACACTCCATATCTTTGTAGACCTTCCTAAGGCAAATTTAAATATAAAGACTTATTTACTCATACCTTCGCCTGTAAAAATTAACAAACAATACGTGACTTTAGATATAGACGAAACTATTATAATAAAAAAATTTAATATGTTATATACAACAAATTGTACATTTTTAAACAATGAATATTACTGTAAAAACCTTTTTATTTTAAATAATACTTGTATAAATAATATTATTTCATCTGGAACGATGAATGCATGCAAATATAAATTAGCCAATAGTAACATTAGATATATAGATAATATGAACAGTTTTATAACCACTAACCTCTCCAAATTAGACAATTGCCTTACTAATGATACTGTATACCTACCACCCGTTAGCTTACTCACCCTAGATCAAAATGATTGTTATAGAGAACTCCCCAAAATTTCAAGACATATAATAGACTCCACCATAAACAAATTGTACAATAAAATAGATATAGATGTAATCGCAAATATAAGCGAAATAGAAAACCTAAATATAACAGACATAGTTTTAGAACCACTTATATTTAATCAATCCAATACTTATTTTTATTTTTATTTAATCATAGGGGCCGCTATTATAATTGTAATCCTCTACTACCTTAAAAAATGTAAAACTACCAATTCCTTACGAAACCCTACACCAACAGTAATATATCAGCCAGATCATCCAAACGTTCTCAGAATCCTTCAACAAGATAACAGCCCTCATGCACCTGCCGCTATCAATCTCATTTCTTAGTATTCTTAGAGGACTAAGAATCTTAAACAACGGAGGAGATAGAGAGGCCATCTGCCAGCTGCAACACCTGCAAGATCAACACTTCGTCAGCTATCCTTATCAAGTCTCAGCTCCTATATATCATTCCTCTTATCCTCTCACGTCCACTTCCTTCTGTACTGTTACTAGGCCCGTCACTCTGACATTTATTATTAATTGTAGTTGTATGTTTGTAAAGTTCAAATAAATCTTTTTAAAAACTCCTTCTGGTCTTATCAAGATTTAACTGTAGACAGAAACCCCATCCTGCCCTCCACTTCCTCGGCGCTAGTTGCCTCCCTCATTTTCTCATTTATTTTATTGTAGCGGACTACAGGAACGGCAGCATACTGTCCACTATTAAGTCTTGGAAATTTCGTTTCTCGAAAAATTTGGAAAATATCTTCCTCTGGGGTTCATCGTCCCCCCCCCATATTCTTTCTTCAGCCTCGTCTTTACTATCTCCCATGGGGTTTCCTCGTCCACCTGTATCAGGTTCAGCACCTTTATCTTTACTCTGCACACCAGGTCTGCCTTTATTGACTTAGCGTCACCTGGGTCGAGTAGCCCTTCATCCATCTTGGCTTTTATCCTCGCCTTAACTCTATCCCCACTCACCCAGTTCCCCAGAAATTTTTCGAGGTCTGAGATCATTTTCCTCATGTCCTGTGACGTCACTTCCCGCACCTTCATCCATGCCTTTAGTTAACTGTGGAACTTCAAACGCTGCCGGCCGCAAGTCCACCATTACCTTCTTTAATTAAATCACCTGAAAGCTAATGAGAAGGAAAAAAAAAACAAAAGCCAACTCGCACGATAATGATTCGAACCCACTCTGCTCCCGGGTTTCGGCACCAGTTAATGATCGTCAACGAAAAACGTGAAGGAAATAGGAAAGAGGTTGAACGTTACCATAGATCGAGAGTTGTCACAAGACTGTTTTTATTTGAGCCTTTTAAAGCCTCTCTATATACATTCGGGATGATTGGTTCGGCCATGTTATCAGGATAGACGACCACAGGGATCCTCTAAAGACCATGGAATATGTCCAAGATAGCAGAAGACCTAGGGGTCGCCCTAGGATGTCCTATATCAGCTACATTGAACGACTCTGTAAGGCGAGGGGGAAGGTCCTCCGACTGGCGAGGAACCTAGCAGGAAATAGGGAAGAATGGAATTCCTGGCGGGATGCTCCTCTACGCTGAGAGGCACTAAAGAGGGAAGCTAAAGAAGAAGACGAAAAAAAAGTCCCAGAACATTGGCAAGAGTCGTAGGTAGCATTGGGCAGAGGAGGTGAGATTGCCAATGGTTGTGCGCCAACGTGCCATGATGTCATGACAATTGACCAGTTCTTGCGAATGGACATGTCAGTTGGTCTATTATGGATGATGCAATGGAAATAGGTTGTTCCTGGTATCACTTTACATTTCTTGTGACAACCAGTCGGAAGGGACACTTGATTGGATTGAAGGATCATTCACACCATTAGTAAATAATGATTTCATCATCGGATCCGATAATAACGCTTGGAACACCATAGGAGATGAACGAAAGGGGCCATCATGGAAAACTAGCTGGCTGCTAACGACTCACAACCAGAATTCCAAGCATCTGTGGACCATGATTGAATTGACCTCACTATTTCCACGGTACCGATGTCAGCGTGTAACAAATACTGAAAAGGCAATGATTTCACGTGGCCACTTCAGATCATCATTCCGTCTCTTTTAAAATCACCGCGCGGAAACCCCAGAGTCATGAATAGAGTTTTCACAGACTAGTAGCTGTTTAATCAGAAGAGCCTTTTCTGGAGCATGGGAGGCCAGACATGTTGGGCAGGAATGTATCGTGACTAATATAGAGCAGTTTTACCTTAACAAAAGAAATGTTGTTTCACGACCTATACAAGTTAAAATAATTGATCTGTTAAAAAAATAGTTGTTAGGTGAAATCATAGGTGATATATTCAATACATTACTAGATACACGATTTGGTCGTAGCAAATGACTCCATTCACGGGGGCAACCGCATGCCAAGGACATGGCTAGGATTGGATATTTGTGAGGCCTGTGAAAGTCTTGGTGCTCAAGAGGGTGTCCATATATATGGCAAATGACTTTGTATAGCACTGGAGGAAATTTTTGACCATACAAAGGTTTCCCACATTTTTAATTTTAGCTTGATTTTAATTCCCGCTATGTAACCCATTCCCGGTGTGAGACCATTTCCATGCACGACGTTGAATACGCAAGTGCAATAGGAATACAGAACATTTTTTAAAATTCAAACATTGATCTAAGATCCTTTATTAAAAAAATCATAAACAGATTATAAGTTACTACTTATCTAGTAATATATACAAATATAAATCCGGTTTTAACATTGAAAACAAAAATTATAAATAGGTTTAAAATTATGTGGACCATGATAAATATGAACCAATACGCTTAAACATTAAATAAAATTAATAACGAAACACAATTAGAAATCCTTTTAACAATACGTACAATCTACTTAAGAATTATGTATTACTCCATAGTTTGTTTTGACCAACGCACTATCGACCCGATGATAACTGTAATGCCATGCCAATGTCCACCAGTACCCAACGTAAAATCTTCGATTCACACATATGGTCAACACCCCTTGGGCCAGATGCTCATAACGTATCTGAAGTGAGGTAAAGCTTTCAATAAAGGCAAAACCAACACTGTTTTATTCCGTGGTAGCGACCGCTGACTACATAAGATAAATTACCCTCTACTCTATTGTAGTTATAATATGTTGTGAATTGAATTAAACAAACGGAAATAACGTTACCAAAGCTCAAGGTCATATCAGTCTAAATATTGTAAACAATAAATGATGAAGCTGCAGACGAATTCATAGGCAGTCCAACCGAGCTGGCAGGTATTTCCTGCAAGGCGATTGATCAAAGTAAAACCCCATCTTATTTGCTTCTTCGGGCTATATATACCCCCTAGTTTTAGCCGGAAATTCGTTCAGGCGTCAGTGGTCCTCGATGTATGGCACCTAAGGAAGACGGACGATGAAGGATGAAAAATTGAGATCTCCCCAATTCAAGTAACGGTGGTGTCAACAATAAAAATAGAACAACTAATGAAAATAAAATGAATCGATCAGGTACTATTTACAGTAGTACCTTATAGAAAGAACCAGGGCAAGTCCCAATGCCACACGAAGAATCATTGTGGCCAAAACATCGTATGCGTCCGATCTTCACAGACACATGAATGGCTTGATTGCGACAGAGCACAGAAGGCGAAGTGCTCCAACTGTGCTCTGTCCACGTGGCTTTTTACCGAGAATGCCTTTATTGGCAGCAGAGAGAAAGAAGAAGCAGACGGAGAAACCGCCGCCAGTCCAAGATCGAGAGCAGCCCGCCGGAAGAAGGACCCAACAGCCACCCACCACCACACCGACCTTCACTGGAGGAGCGACCTATGTACCTATTCACCCGAGGACAGGGCTAGAACGTCACACCGACACGACACCCTGAGCCTTCCGCCCTGGTTCTTGATTCTCGAGACCATTATCAGAGATTTATGTCCGGACTTTAGACCAAATTCGCTCAATTGGCACGCCATTGGTAAGTACAAAATACTCAATTTTAATGTCAATGGTCTGATGACTATACTCGAAGAAGTGGAGACGCTAATAGCGGTCGTGCTGGCAGACACCAGAATTGTTAACCAAAGCGTAAGGCTACAGGGCTACTCTGTTGTGATCGAGCGGACCGTTGGCTACGGTGGAGTTCTAGTGGCTATACGACACGGACTCACAGGGATGAAAGTAGCTCCGCCACTAACAACATTTGATGTCAGGCTCCACCACTTGACGGTAAAGATAAACTTGAGGACTCTCATTTATCTCACCGCCACTTATAAGAGACTTAGGGCGTCTCCGCATGAGTTCTCAGCCCTTCTTAGAGAGTGTGCTAAGAGAAACAACCACTGGGTTGTCGGATATTTAAATCCACGGCATTCCCTGTGGAAAAAATCCACCGTCAACCCAGTGGGGAGGAAATTGGTAAAGGCGCCCTTTACTGTCGTTCACCCCCAGAACTACAATTTTCGGCATAGAAGCGACAGTACAATAACCTCCACCCTAGATCTCTTACATAACAGCCATAAAGGATAACCAATTATGAGACCCTGCACTTAGTGACGACTGACCACCTGCCAGTCCTGTATTCCATTGACGGTAGAGTTGTGATCCCGCGTCCCACGAAGTACGACTATAGTTGAGTCCACACTACCGAAGAAGTGCATCGACAGGTAGCTTTCCTAACCGAGGTTATCGTTAAAGCAGCTGACATTACATTCCCGACGTTTAGCCCGCAGCCACATAGGACAAAACTACATGTTTATCTCCTCAAAGTAGCTGAAGGCGATTCGCTGGTAATAGCTTTCGCCGACGACATTGTGGTTTACAGCAGCAGCATGATTCCACAAAGAGCTCTTACACAGGCCGAGTCGGTTTGTAACGTAATCAGTGACTGGGTAGGTTAAACATCAGTGTTAACGCAGGGAAGTTTGACTGCGTAATCTTCTCCCTCCAAAAGAAGATAAAAGCCTTGTTAAAATCCTATACTGTAGGAGGGCAAGATAACTTGTCAGCTTCCTCAATGTACTATCTGGGTATAAAAATGAATAGGGATCACCATTTCTCTACTCATTTTTGTAAAAAAAATGGGAAATATGCGTCACAGGTCTTACCAGCTTCACCTCTTGATAACTTCAACCAGCTTGTCACTGAGTCTCAAACTAATGATGTATAAATGTGTCCTCCGGCCAGCTCTGCTGTACGGTGCCCCGGTACATACTCACTTGACTGACAATATAGCCAGAAGTCCCCAACAATTCCAGAGTGGGATCATGAGATAAGTGGTCTGTCATACCTCTCTCAGAAGTTAAAGAACGCCAACCTGCACCTGTTGCTTGGTGAGCTATCGGTGGGTGAGTTGATCCGCCAGAGACAAATCAAGTTTTTTAACTCGTTGCAGCACCTCACAAGCCCAGTATTTAACACGTGACCCCACCAACCCTCCTAAATCGTGTTAAATTTAAGGTTAAAATTTAGTTTTAAGTTTATGATAAAAAAGGTGATCCCCATAACTTTTAATAAATTCAGTCAATTCGTGTATAACGTACATCATTATACTTTGTACATTGCAGATATTTTTTATTATTATATTATTTATTAGAATTTGTATAAAATGTAGCCAAGCTACAGGAAATACAATGGCAATTGTAAAAAGATTCGTTTGAGAATCTATATTTTGTACATATATAAATTTTAACAAAGGGATACAGGAAAACATACAAAAACAAAAAAAAAGCGGCAATTCATTTAAGCTACGGCTCGCTTCTGGACTGGCAATTGCAGCAGCACTGATGTTTCAAGATATTGCCTTCTCATTTATGAAAACCTCTTCACTTCTATCCGACCTTTGCTATGTTTTAGTCCGGCGTTGTCTGACCCCGCACCTTTCTAGTGGGATTCTCTGCCTTCGTCTCACTAAATCTAGCACATCCTTGGAAGGGAGCTCTTCCATGCAGCCGGTAGTATCTGGGGCCCTACCAACATACCTAGTAGCGTCTCCCCTTTGGGACCCGGACGGTTTTCGCCTACTCTCAGATATCGGGTGAGTGAACAGGTGGTCATTCCAAGACCACGTAAACTACCTATAAGACCTAGCCTGTACCTCTTCGCCCGAACATAGTGCTCTGTCGGGGGACATACCTAAAACTTACATACATAAAAATGTGGGATATTGAAAGATAAATTGTGTTGTGTTGTCCAACCTGAGGGATAACAGTGTTGGATCCTCTTCGTTGTGTTATTATGATTAATTAGGAGTATTGTTTATGAACATGTACCTTGTGTATAAAAGTAAAATAAACGTGTGTTATTAATTCAACAAATGTTTCATTGTGCCGAAATCCTTTAGTGGCAACGAGGATGGGATTACCGTCCACATGATTCGTTCGTGTTCCCGCGTTAACAGAGTGAAGTTTCGAGTTTCTACAATTCGTGTTTTCGGTGACGGTACATCGTGGACGACATTCCAAAGGTCTCGAATTTATTTAAATTGAAGACAGAAATGGCCGAAGAAGAAACCAAGAGTTTAGTCGGAACTTTGAGAGAATTTACACTCGATAAAGATTGGGGCATCGCCAAGTCGAGAACAGAAAATTTCTTTATTGCAAACGGGATAAAGAATGACGAGAGAAAGAGGGCTCTTCTGTTAAATTCGTTGGATGACTCAGCGTATAAACTGATTTCCAACCTGGCGGTTCCCAAGAAACCGGAGGATAACACGTATGTTGAATTAGTTAAATTATTTGATTCACATTTTTTGGGCGCGGAATCAGTTTTTGCCGCTAGATACAAATTTTATAACGCCACGAAAGATCCTACGGAAACGGTTAACGACTGGATTGCCAGACTGCGGTCATTGGCAGCTAACTGTACTTTTGGAGCTCGATTCGACGGAAATTTGTTGCATCGTTTTGTTGTCGGCATGCACAAAGGGCCGATTAGAGATCGTTTATTTGAGGAGGATGCGGAAAAGGCCCAGTGGGACAATGTAGTCAAGATAGCAACACCGAAAGAAGCTTCTTCCACAAATTATGATTTAAATGAGTTTTCATGTAGTGGTCCAATCAAAAAAGAGCCCGTAAATTATGTTAGAGCACAAAAAACACCAAATCAACAGGTAAATACCAATCTTTGTAAAGTTTGTGGGGCGACATGGCATGATGCAAATAAATGTCGATTCAAAGATTATAAATGTAAAGTTTGCAAAATAAAGGGGCATTTACAAAAATTTTGCCCAAATAAAATCAAGTTACCTGCTCCGGATAAGAAGACCGACAAAACTGAACAAACACATTTCGTCCAGGAAAACTCAGATGAAGAATATCTTTATAAAATACTTGAAGGTAGCGCTAGTGAGTATCAAATTGAACTTAAGCTAAATTCCTAGGTTATTTGTTTTGATGTTGACACTGGGTGCCATAGCACTATTGTTCCGAGAAAATTATTTCATGAACAATTCCCTCAGGTTACCCCAATACCATGTAATGTAAGGTTCGGACCATGGACTGGGAGCTATAATTTCACAGGTCTATCCAAATGGAGATGAAAAGCCATTAGCTTTTGCTAGCAGAACGTTGACTATAGCGGAAACGAAGTATAGTCAATTGCATAAGGAAGGCGCTGCATTGGAGTTTGGTGCGAAAAAGTTCCATTTGTATCTTTTTGGAAGGAAATGGATATTGGCTAATGACAATCGACCCTTGTTATCAATTTTTGGACCAAAAAAAGGAGTGCCAATTTGTGCGGCAAACCGTTTGCAACCTTGGGCGCTACTTCTAGCAAATTATAACTATGATGTGGAATGGGTGCAGTCAAATAAAAACAGCGCAGATTGGTTATCGAGAGCACCACTAAAGACTGATCCGGAAATAGGAGAAAGTTTGGACCCAGCGCTGTTTTACGTATTTGAAGAAAACGAAACTCTACCTCTACAGTATAAAGACATCTTGTTGTGGACAAAGAAAGATGGCATCCTGAAGAAAATATCAACGTATCTGAAAATCGGATGGCCTCATACCATCCCGGAAGAACTCCTCCCGTTTTCTCTTCGCCGTGATGAGCTCCATGAAGAGGAAGGGGTACTCCTATGGGGAAATCGAGTGATTGTGCCGACAAAACTTCGATCCTAAGTGCTTCACGAATTGCATGAGACACACATGGGAATAGTGAAAAGCAAGGCAATAGCACGACCATATGTGTGGTGGCCAAAAATTGATGCGGATATAGAGGATACGGTGAAGTCTTGCATACCCTGTAATTCGGTGAAAGACAATCCCCAGAAAGCTGCTTTAATTCCATGGGAATGGCCAACAAAACCATGGCAAAGGCTTCATATGGACTACTTGGGACCAGTTACGGGTCAGTATTACCTAGTAGTAGTGGACAGCCATTCGAAATGGGTGGAAGCTTTTCCTACGAAATCAATGTCAACGGAAGTGACAATAAAAATTTTACGCCAAATTTTTGCCAGATTTGGGCTCCCCGAGGTATTGGTGTCTGATAATTACGCATCATTTGAATCAGAAGAATTTCAACTTTTTATGAAAACGAATGGGATTGAACACAAGAGAGGGGCACCTTATTACCCTGCTACAAATGGAGCGGCAGAAAACAGTGTCAGAACAATCAAACGGTTGTTAAAAACCGCATTAGCTGAATCAACTAGTACAGACCTCAACAAAGCTCTGAACAGTTTTCTGTTACACTATAGGAATATTCCTCATGCCACCACAAATGTGTCACCGGCACAAGCCCTGCTGGGACACAGTTTGAGGACCAGATTGGATCTCCTCCGCCCAAATCCTTCAAAAACGGCTACTAGAGTTGAAACGAAACAAAAACAACAAATTAAATTGCAATCGGGAAAGGCACTGCCGTCAGACAAATTTGCTGAATCAAAAGATGTTTGGGTGAAGAATTTTCAGAAAGGGGAGAAGAAATGGGTTAAAGGAAGAGTTATCAACTGTTGGGTCCCAGAAGAAGAAGAGTTTACATCCCTGATATAGATAAGACATGGATACGTCACATAGATCAACTCAGAATATCTTTACAAGGGCCTAACAAACCGGAAGACAACGTTGATACTCCGGAATACAACAACTCATCGGGCAGCGATGAATCATCTGATTGGGTGGGATGGCCTACTCCCTCACCAAAGAACAAAGTTAGAAGTCTGGACACCGAGTCAGTACCAGTGCAGCAAAGTCCAGCTGAACAACCGACTGATCATCAGCAGGTTAAACCAGGGACCAGTACGTCAAAGGACAAGGACAGGTCTCCACTCTCTGTTGAATCTGGAGGGCGACCTCAGCGCAATCGAACTGCTCCACGCCGTTTAATTGAGGAGCTGTAATGTATAATTAATGAGCTTTAATGTCTTATTAAGAAAAAAAAAAAAGGGTTTCTTGTTAAAATTGTTTATTGTATTGTTTTTGTAGAATTTATTTTAATAGAGGGGGAAAGATGTGGGATATTGAAAGATAAATTGTGTTGTGTTGTCCAACCTGAGGGATAACAGTGTTGGATCCTCTTCGTTGTGTTATTATGATTAATTAAGAATATTATTTATGAACATGTACCTTGTGTATAAAAGTAAAATAAACATGTGTTATTAATTCAACAAATGTTTCATTGTGCCGAAATCCTTTAAAAAGTTTTAGGAAAATGCTGGAAAGAGTATGTTTGCTGACAAGGACAAGGACAAGGACAAGGACAAGAAGTAGCAGAAAATGTTCTAGCTAAAATTCATTTGGTCGTGGGTTATGTGGCAGTGAAAGTTACTGTCGTTATATCAAACATCCACAACATACCACATGCATATTTTCATAGCATATTTTTATCATCAGTAAAAGTAGCACTAGCGTAGGGTCACGAAAGGTATTGATTCAATTCATGTAGCATCGCATTAATTTTTTAAGATTATTTCATATAATATTCAGATCATGCTATGTAAGTTGTTATTATAAAATTAATTCGTAGTAAGCAAGTTGTTTCCAGACTTTAATTTTCAAGTAAAATCATACATAATTAAAACTCACCTAATTTCCATCGGCGGTGGTCGCCGGAAATCATATCTATTTTGTTGTATAAATTATAGGATAATTCGGCCATGCCGTCAGCGTCGGGAAAATTCCCGGCTATTCCAGTTATGACAATGTCATCGTCGGATTTCTGTATCAGCCTTCGTTCGGCTTTAACCGCCTCCCTGTTTACCCCTTCGTTCTTTTCAGTAACCTGTAAATTCATGGAAAAATACTTAAATGCAATTTTCATTCATTATTAAACAATTTGATTATTTAAGTCATAAAAAAAAGATTATATAAAAATAACTTTCTTAAGTATTAAGTCTTTAAAGTATTATGTATTATTTCGTAATATTGTATGTTAAATAGTCATTGAATTAGGTTCGCGCCATTTCAAAATATATTATGGCTTTTTGCGATGTTTATCACAAAATTATCATGAATGTGAGGTGTGAAACTAGATTATCAGCCAGGATCGATGTCACTCAAGCTGTTCATCCATGTGAAGTCTTAAAGTCCGTACCTTTTTACAGTATATTGATTGGACAAAAATATATCTGGAGTAATAATAGCTCACGGAATTCCTTTAATTAGTGTCTGCGCCATAGTCATAGCTTCATTACACATAAATAGCTTCATTATATTTACTGGTGACTGTTGCTCAGATACAGTAAACCAACATAACATAGTAAGGGGATATATTATTGAGAATCTATTTTTACTAAGTAATGGGGGAAAAAATACCCTTTCTATGTAAAGAAAATGTTCAAAAAATGTTTAATGTTAAACTGGTTAAATAACCACGCGACAGTTGATAACATAGAACGCTTTGTCATTCTGGCGCCATTCTGTTCCACCTCAAAATAAAAATAATCAGCACGGGCGTTCCAACGCACTCCAAGAATTTTAGTGGTGGTGTCCTTAGGTAAAAAGCGCCATAGAATGCGCTAGTAACGTCCGTGTTCGCGAGCTATCAAGATTTGATCAGTTTTGAAAACGGCGTGGTGAGGGTTCACATAACCGGAATGTTCAGTCGCTTCCTCCATGTGAGATAAAGATAAGCAATCCTGCGTAAACTCGTGGTACTGATCTCTCAACATAGGCTGTTTAACGAACTTCATTTCCAAGCTACGCAGTCTTGTCATGGCTAAATTTCGTGAGCCAAGATAAGTTAGGGAGGGATCACATAATGGCCGTCCAGTGATATTACTCCCATAAGCCCGTCCGTCGATGGTAGTTTTTAAATGCGTTTCAGATGAAACATCATCTGGACGGGAATAATTTGTTTTTGGAACGTCTTCGATATCCCAGAAGGCCTTGAAGTTGGTGGCAGGATCTTCTATTATTGATAGACATGTTTTCCCATATTAGGCCAGCTCAGCAGGAGGAACTCCAACGACAACGTGACCAAAAATTGTGGGAATGGTTCCGAGTCTGTCAGTAAGATTCACCATTGGCTCAGGTAAAATAACCTAAAACCAAAGATTTGCACCCAATAAAAAATCGACAGGTCTTCCCAAAATCTCTCGTCAGCCAATTCGATATTCTCAAATTTTCCAATAACTAAATGTATTATAAACAAATGCAAATCATTGTAAAAGTGTTAAGCAATAAAAGGCGGAAGCCAACTAAGTCACACAAGTGAGGGTCACCAGCTGGCAGTCATAAACAGTCATAAACTTAACAACCGTTTAGGGGGCCTCTCTACCTCCAGGGCTTGTCCCCGGGTCGGGTAAGCATGCGTCGGTCACGTGCCTCACCACCGGTCACGTTCCTCGCCACAGGTGTGCGTGTGAACCACCGCCGGATTAGACCCTTGCAGCCTCCCAGCAGGAAGTAGAGAGGGTACTTAAGGCAGGGCTTCTGGCCCTGTTAGTTAGTCTTTCTCGCGACTCTCCCGTGGCCTTTACTCGTGACGCTTGGTTTCCGCTCGAACTCTGAAAACTTGAGTAATAGAGTTATTATTAATCATTAGTTTATTTCTAAAAAAACGTAATGGGATATGTTGATTTGTTGCTAAAACCCGCTAACGAAGATAGAAATAAATTCCATGTATGCCTAATAAATTTAAAATGTTTGTCCACGGACGTGTGTGTACTCTACTCAACGAAATACCTAATTAGTAATGGTAGTAGTACAGGATTATATTTTTTTCATATCTTCAAGGTCTAGAAGCCCTAATAATTCACAATTGTCCCCGGCAAGGAACAGTTAACGCGAAATAATGGATCAATTTCCCTCTGTTAAATGAGTACATAATTTAAAAATTATTCCGTAAATACTTTTTTTGTAAAAAAGAAAAGGTAGTGAAGATGACACACAACAGTTTCCTGAGAGTGATAGGGCAATCACCCTATGAGGCTAACCCCAAAGTACATCTCTTCGAGGATAAGTTCGTTTCAAAGTTAAACTGTATTCAATCTTTCTGAATGAACCATTTTACATATGCTCAATACATTTCCCAGTAGAATTTTTGTTTTGTTACAAGATTTTAAAATTTTATAGATTTGTCTATAAACAGTACACGTCAACCATCTTATGAACTAAAGCAAATACAAAGATTGTGCCATTTCTTTCATTTCGCAGTACAGTTTCATATTCACACTGCCGAACTGGAGCTCAACGAGCGCTGCAAGTTCCTGCTACAACAAAAGCCCTAAGCAACACCGCTCCGATGGGATAAATATCCATCCCTTTCTATATTTTCCTCCCCGATCGACCTGAATTCCTTTTTGGAAAATAGCTTTTCTTTTCAAAGAAAGTAATTTATTTTTTCAGATGCGAGAAAGCCAATCTGTAAAATGATGCCTTTTTCGAAGCACGTCCAATTTTTATTGAAAAGGAACATTCCGTCAAACAGATTTATTCTTTTTTAAGATCTTGCATTTTATTTCAAACCTATTCCATATTGCTTCCGTTCAATATTATTATTTAAATCATGTATTAGTTTTTCGAGTGGAGTATAAGTGACCTTTCACTAATGACCTTAGTAGACATTCTTCCCCTTTTTGCTTTTCTTCAAACAGTTTGCGATTATCGCAGTCTAAGCAGTCCAAAGCGAGTAATTTAAAAAAATCCCCTTCATTTGGAATACCAAGGTGCGTGAAGGACGTGAAATTGTCAACGACCATTTTTAAGAAAGAACGCAGGTATATGAGATTAGACGAAGAACTGGCAGATGGTTTGAACTGCTTAATGTTATGGAGATAAGCTGCTGCCAGAATTCTTTTATTGTTGTATCTTTCTTTTAGAGCCTTCCATGCAATCTCATAATTAGCAGCAGAAGGTGGAAAGGCAGAAACAATACGAAGAGGCTCACCTGATAAGATGATAATACTTTTTGATGGGTGCCAAGGAATCTTCAACATGGACAATCGAGAGAAATATATCTCAGAAACGGACCCATTCCGAGAGGTCACCCTCGAATTGTATTATGTTTATCTGCGGGAGTCTATATCGAGCCATAGGCCGATTCGAAAATTCTTTTGAATTATCTCAAAGATTACTGCTCGGAAAACGAGATCATTCCGCCAGAACAGACTGGATTTCAATCCAGTATGAGCGCAGAGCATCCCCTTCTTAAGGTACAGGCAAAAGTTAGCCATAACATGAATAGAATCATAGCCACGGCTATGATGGAAATCCATTGACTGCACCCAAGCATTCGACTCGGGGTCTCACGGGACATTGCGTCAAATGCTCTGCGACCGGGAATGCCCGGAGCAACTCTATTCCATTCTGGCTAGCTTCCTGAAAAACAGATCGTTGCGGGTGCGGGTGGGTGATAGCTTCTCCGAAGCTGTCCCACTGACCTGTGGAGTACCCCAAGGAGCCGTCTTATCCCCTGTACTATTCAACGTATACACGTCTGAGATTGTCAGATCCCGGTACAAAAATACCACAGTTACTGCTTTAGCGGATGACATAGCGGTGTACAGTAGCAGCATGAGTGCCAAGGTAGCTCTAAAACAGGCTGAAGTAGCCTGTAACCAGATCAGTGAGAGATTGGGGAGACTCAATATCTCAGTAAACGCGGGTAAGACTGACTGTGTAATTTTCTCGTTCCAAAAGGGAAAAAGCCCACTCCATACTAGTTACATAGTAGGAACGGAGGAAAATTCACCAGCCAACGACCTAGTATATCTGGGTGTTAAAATGGACAGACATCTCCATTTTAGTAACCATTTTGCGAAGAACTTGAAGCATACTCGCACGAAGTCTTACCGGCTTATGCATTTATTGACTTCCCCCAATCTATCACTGCGTCTCAAACTATTGACATACAAGAGCATACTAAGGCCTACTTTGATGTATGGTGCACAGCTATTTCGTTATCTGACGTATACGACAGCTAAGAAACTCCAACAATTCCAAAACGGTATACTGATGAAAGTGGTCAAAGATACTTCATTCGAGCAGCGAAGAAACAGTGAGCTGCATGAGATATTTGAGCTGCCTACCGTGGATAAATACATCCAGCGTGGACATATCAACTTTTTCGACTCCTTACAGTATTTGACAAACCCGGTGTTTAACACTATAACCCCCGCTCCGATCAATGGCAGGACGCTGTCGCGGCTGGAACGCTACAGGCTGGAACCTAGATAGGTTTTAGGTATAGGTTTTAGTTTGTTTTTTGTTTTTTTAGTGTTTAGTGTTGGTAACAAGTCGAAGGTGAGCCTCATCATCTAGTGTTGAATATGAGACTAAGAACTTTTAACCACAACAAAATTTATTATGTTTATGCACTCCTACAAATGCATCTGTGAATGGCAGGAAGAGGAGAAATCTGTAATTTAATTATTTTATTATTTATTTTGTCACTTGTATTACTTTTGAGGTTTTGAAAAAAAAAAAAAAAAAAAAAAAGCCATAGGCCACTATTGCTGTTGTTAAATTTTGAGCTAAACTAACATTTGGGTACATTAATGTAGAAGAAGCTGTTGTGTGACCGCGGGGAACTACTCTTAGAAGAGGATTCATAATATTTTCATGGATGGTGTTACATTCATATAAGTACGATCGAGCAGCCATTGAAAATTTTTT